>OX451736.1:26178920-27594992 GCA_948472305.1 Vicia faba
ATAGGAGGCACATGGACTTTGTCAACATAGATTTGGCATTTGTGACAAGTCCTTGAATGTTGATGGCAATCGGTCTCCATTGTTGACCAATAGTAACCTGCTCTTAAGATTTTCTTAGCCATTGTATGTCCACTTGAGTGAGTACCGAAGTGACCATCATGCATGTCTTCCATGATTTTCCCTGCCTCCTTCTTGTCCACACATCAGAGTAGAGTCGAATCATGGTTGCACTTGTACAATATCCCGTTACTTAGGAAGAATTTGGCTGCAAATCTTCGCAAGAACTTTCTGTCATTGATAGATGCCCCCTCTGGATATTCTTGTGCTTTGAGGTATCTCCTCACCTCATGGTACCATGGTTTTTCTGCATTGGTGTCAAGCTCATAGCAATGTGCAGGTTCATCGAATCTTTCAATTATTATCATAGGGGCTTCGTTATCCCATCTGACCTTGAACATTGAAGACATGGTTTCCAAAGCGTCAGCCAACTAGTTTTCTTCCCTAGGGAAGTGCTCAAAAGTGATCTCTTTGAAGTGAGGAATCAGGGATAGCACAAGTTCCTTGTAAGGGATAAGATTAGGTTTTTTAGTGTCCCAATATCCTTTTACTTGGCTGATCACTAGGGCGGAATCCCCAAACACATTCAAATGCTTGATCCTCAAGTCAATAGCAGCTTTCAGACCTAAGATGCATGCTTCATACTCGACCATATTATTTGTGCAATCGAAGCATAGTCTGGCAGTGAAAGGAGTGTGGCAACCTTCAGGAGAGATGATCACAACACCAATTCCGTTACCTAAGGCATTGGAAGCCCTATCGAATACCATAGTCCATCTTGATCCTTGTTCAGGTCCGTCATACAGTCCAGGTTTCACACAGTCGGTTACCAGTATGATGGTATCATCAGGGAAGTCAAAGTTCATAGACTGATAATCATCCACAGCTTGATGGGTCAAATGGTCCGCTAAGACACTTCCTTTGATGGCTTTTTGAGTTGTGTATTGAATGTCATACTCAGTCAAGATCATTTTCCATCTAGCTATCCGTCCGGAGAGAGCGGATTTCTCAAAGATGTACTTGATTGGGTCCATCTTAGAAATCAACAAAGTTGTATGAGTCAACATATACTGTCTTAGCCGGCGAGCAGCCCATGCCAGAGCGCAATAAGTTTTCTCAAGCAGTGAATATCTGGTTTCACAGTCGGTAAACTTTTTGCTCAGGTAATAAATAACATGCTCTTTTCAGCCAGACTCGTCATGTTTGCCCAAAACACACCCCATAGAATTCTCTAGTATTGTCAAGTACATGATCAAGGGTCTTCCTCCAACTGGAGGCATGAGAATAGGAGGTTCTTGTAGGTATTCTTTGATTTTGTCGAAGGCAATCTAGAATTCATCGTTCCACCTGACTACCTGATCTTTCTTCAAGAGTTTGAAGATTGGCTCACAAGTAGCAGTTAAGTGTGATTTGAAACGGGAAATGTAATTGAGATTACCCAAGAATTATCTGACTTCTTTTCCAGAATGAGGGACTGGCATTTCTTGGATGGCCTTTACCTTGGCAGGATCAACTTCAATGCCTTTATTACTAACAACAAAACCTAGAAGCATTCCAGAGCGTACTCCAAATGTGCACTTGTTAGGGTTTAACCTCAGCTTGTACTTCTTCAGCCTCTCGAATAATTTGTGCAGGTGATCGAGATATTCTTCCTCGGTTTGTGATCTGGAAATCATATCATCCACATATACCTCTATCTCATGATGAATCATATCATGAAACAAAGCTACCATGGCTCTTTGATATGTTGCCCCTGCATTTTTTAGTCTGAATGGCATGGCCTTGTAGCAGAAGGTGCCCCATTGCATAATGAAAGTAGTCTTCTCCATGTCTTTGGGAGCTATCCTTATTTGATTATAGCCTGAGAAGCCATCCATAAAAGAGAAGACTTTATGCTGAGCTGTATTATCAACTAAGATGTCAATGTGTGGTAAAGGGAAATCATCTTTGGGGCTTTCCCTATTCAGATCCCTATAGTCTACGAACATGAGAACTTTCCCGTCTTTCTTTGGAACTGGCACCACATTGGCAACCCATTGAGGATATGATGTCTGTTGTACCCCAAAATTTGCCCTCCCATATTCTTCAAAAGTTTTGCCAAGCATCACCTCAAATGGTTCAAGGCTACTCCAAGGATTGCACAGTCAACCATCCTCCTAAGCCAGTCAAAATTAAGGTTTTGGTTCCTTCAAGGAAGTTGAGGTTTTCAATGGTCCAATCAAGTCCCACATGCTTATAAACATTGTCAAGCATCTACATGTCAAGTTTCAAGGCACACAAGGTCAAGTTGCACAATCAAAAACCCTAATTGCTCCACAGTCAACTACAGGGGCAAAATGGTCATTTGGTAGTCAAAAGTCAAAAATTTTGGTCAACATCTTAGTTTGAAGCCACAATCATCATTTGGTCAAATCTTGATCATGATTCCTCAAGCATGGCTCAAAAATCATCAAGGTGTCAAAAGTTTCTATTTTTGGACAGTTGAAAAGTCAACTGTACCTTGACCAAGGCATAACTTTTTCATGGTTCATCAGAAAAATCCCATCCAATGCTAATTTTGAAGGGGAAGACATTTCCTACAACTCATCTTCACATTCCAAGTCCAAGAAATGCTCTCACAAAAATTTATCAATTTCAACATTATAGGTCATTTTCAAAAGTCAACAAAAAGGCACTTTAAGTCAAAGACCATAACTTTATATTGGTAAATAAAAATGACATGGGACCAAAGGCATTGGTTAGAGGACTTCGAGACCTTTCCAAAATGTCCAAGAACATGTTTATAGCTTCAAAATTGAGCAAGATATGCATTGGAGAAGTTGGGAAATTTTTGTGAAAGGGCCAAAGTCAATTATCCTTGAAACTTCATTTTTGACAAAAGGGGCCCACTTTTTCCACTTGATTCAGCTTTGCCATACCTCCCACGTGTCCCATGTTTTATTTCAAGAATAAAAATTAATTTTTCTATTTTTTTTTTAATTTTATTTGATTTAATTCATTTTAAATCTTTAAAATTCAAATAAAAATCAAGAAAATTAATGGGAGGATATTTTGTGGTTTGAATAGCTTTGATATACCATAAAACATATACCAAATTCGTTCAAGACCTATTTCAAGCAAAAAAATTAAAATTTGGAGCAAATATGGCAAGTTATTTCAATGGTGATTATGGAGAAAATCAAAACTTCATTGCAAGGCTTAAAAGCTCCTTAATGTGACTGATTCTCATCCAAGCCTATAAATACAAGCCTTGCAAGCCTCATTCAGAACCTAGAAAAAAAGGAGAGTGTGCACAAACGGCCAGAGGAAAAGTTCAAAATTTGTCCAAAAAAGTGAGAGATCTAAAGCGGTGTTGCAAAAATTTTCAGATCCAAGCAAGCATGTGGATTTCTTCCTTGCCACTCCCTGGAGCCAAAGCAACCACAAACGCGTCCTAAGGTCCACTACCAAGCGCTGTAAGTTGTCTCAAACTCACCCCTGTAAACGAAATCATGTTTCTCCATTCTTGCACTTTTTCTGGAAAATAATAGCATATTCATACTCCATGCCTAATTTCCAATGTAACTCCTATATTCAATTTCATTTTTAGGCTTCGTATAACAATACCCGTGCCTAGGGTTCGTTGGTTTTGTTTTTAGGTATTTTGTCTACAGGTGAAATTGGGACAAACCATAAGCATAGACGTGATCAGGAGACATGGACGATCACAACCATGGGCTTAGATGGAATTTTTGATTCCTAAGGATGATTTTGAGTAAAACCTCCAAAATCCGGCCTTCACCTCCTTGGTTTAGCATTTCTTTTCTTATTTTCTTTCCTTTTATTAATTATTATTATTATTTAGTTAGTTCACAAATAATTATTTTCATAAATTCAGAAAAAAAAACAAAAAAAAATGTAATTATTATTATTATTATTAATTTCACTTTAGTAATTATTTTTGTAAATAAAATACTAACAAATTAATTAGTTTAATTAGTTAATTTTAACCTTTTTTTCACAATAAATAAAAACAAATTTAGACTTAGGCTTTTTCTTTTGACATTTTTAATTCTTTTTTTATTTTATTTCATAAAAACATAAAAAAGGTCAAAAAATATTTTCTTGTAATTAAGATAATTAATTAGTTTTCAATTTCATTTAATTACCAAAATCATCAAAAATAAGTTCTTTTCTTTAATTAATTTGTAATTTCATATTTAATTTCTTTAAAGGGTCCAACGCCCTCGCACTTTCGCTTCTAATTTCTTTTCGCGCGTTTATTTACATTTTTCATTTTTTAATTTATGTAATTGCCCCAAAGCCTTGTAATAGTAATTAGGACATTTACTTCCCGCACTTTTATTCAAATCGGGTCTTTGTTAATTTGGCGATGTAGACCCGCGCCTTGTAATAGCGTAGGACCTTTATTTTCCGCATTTTAATTTCCGCACCCTTTTAACTGCTAATCACATGAAAGAATGAATGCCCAAATAAAATCAAAGCGTAGCTCACCGAATGCATGACAAGACAAATAATAACTGAAAATGACACACAATTCACACACCACTCTTAGGGTACGCCTCACTGTTGTCTTGCCCCTCGAAACGTGGTCGTCGAGTATAGGACGTCTTAGTAAGTCCTTATGTCCATGAACATGGCATAAGGGTAGCTTCTAAGGTGTCCTACTGTTGCTCTGGTGATCACATTGTCGCCTTGCCCCTCGAAACGTGGTCGTCGAGTATAGGACGTCTTAGTGAGTCCTTATGTTCCATTGATCTAGTTGCCTCGAAACGGTTGCCTCGGAACAGTTGCCTCGAAATGGTTGCCTCGGAATAAAAAGATCAATGGCATAAGGGTAGCTTCTAAGGTATCTTACTATTGCTCGGTGACCACACTGTCCCTAACCCTCGAATTGACCCGAACACCTCCAACGGTGGTGCTACCTACCTCTCAATGGTGGGATGGCACTACCTTAAGGACATTTACACAGCCTAATTCCTTAGGGTAGGTAGATGAATCGTAGATTCTTGCTCTATTTCAAAAAAACAAACAAAACTCTTTTCACACCGACACTTTTCAAAAAGCTTTCAAAACAATTTTTCAAATACTCTTGAGGACTGATACAAGAGTTATTCAGAAATCTTTAAACGAAACTTTTTTCAAACCCACTCACAATTGAAAAGAAAACATTTTGAAAACACAAATGAGCAAGTATCTAAGAGCCCATGGATAACCATGGATAGAAAGGGTGCTAACACCTTCCCTTTCTATAAATCTACCTCCCGAACCGAGAACTAATCTCAATAAGGAATTTTGCTGTGCTTTTGTCCTTTCCATATTGGAGAAAATAAAAGACGGTGGCGACTCTTGCTTCCGCGACATTTCACGAACTAGCTTTAAACAGTCAGTTCCAGATCCACCGATCACAGAACTGGCGACTCTGTTGGGGATGCCTTTAAAGTGAGGTGTACCTTAAGATAGTTCATAAACTGTGTTTTCAATTGCTTTGACTTGTTTGCTTTAAATTGTGGGAATGTCTTGGGAGTTCTATAGATCCTAACCCGAATCTGGGGATACCTTCTTAGAAAGTAGCAACAAGGCTGTGAGGGAACTGTGTGGGGTATACCGACATGGTTGAAACAGTCTGCTACGTTGATGTGGCACTTTGGTGTGTACCGGTAACCCTTGAGTTCAGTCAAGGAGAGTACGGGGCCGCCGTGTGGTGTCGTGAAGCATCAACTGACCTTAGGAACCTTAATTGAACCATCTTGGCCTCTTTCGGGTAGTGAGATAACTGACTTTGGTGCAGTCCGAGGTTGGTTGATACTCGATACTACACTCAATTGAGGGTTGTTTTCTTGGAATATTTCGGTCGCCAGTTCAGTGGATAAATCGAAACGATGAACAATGAAAATAATCCAATGATATTGGGACCCTTAGAACCCGGTTACTTCTGATAGGACAGGTCTTAACCAACGAAACTGAAAGAGGGTAGTACCTAGACTTCATGTTGGCCTAAACTCTAAGGGCTTTCTGGTGTGACTTGTGTGCCTTAAAACTTGACTACTTGCACGTACTTGTTATCTGACAACACGGGTTCCTTGCAGGTTTTGTTTACAGTCCTTAATCCGGACTCATAACAGGGTTCACTTACATCACTCCATGCATAGCATAACATCATACCATTGCATACATCCTACATAAGGACTAATCCATTTCAAGGATCTCAAGGGCTTGTGATGTAGGTCATGATGAATCAAACGTCTAGCAAGGGGCAAAGAGGATTTATTTTCCTCTAGCCAAGGTTGTCAGGGGCTATGACCCACTCGATATGGTGAGCCTTGACTCTTGAAGAAGGACTCTTCACAATATGAAGTGCCTTCAATCAAGCAACCGGATTCGAATTCTAACGATTTTCTTGTTTACCCCGCGAGATCCTTGAAAACATCGCATGCATATCATACATATCATTGCATAACAGGTACCCTTTCTCTACAGGTTGCTTACCTTCTTCGCTGTTTACTTCCACAGTCATCATGAATCCTGAGTCATCCAATGCACAAGCTATCAAGGCCCTCCAGGCCCAGAACGCCCAGTTCCAGGGGCTGGTCATGAGCTTAGCACAAGGACAACAAGAATTGAAGACTCTGCTCTTGAAGAAGAAGAAGAGGACTGTTTTGTTCAACCCTAGACGCAGATCTGGGAACACACTGCAGAATGAAGCTGAGCGGACTACTCCATCTGTTGGGGAAGGCAGTCACCAAGAGGGAAGGGTTCCTAGTCCCGTGGTCTCTGACACTGAGACAAACTTCAATGATGAGCAGTACCCTCCTGCTGAAGACAGGTACAAATAGCTGGAGGACCGGTTAAATTCTATGGATATCCAACGTGTGCCTGGGTTGGACTTTGGGGACCTAGGTTTATCTTCTGGGGTGGTGATCCCTCACAAGTTCAAGGCACCTGCCTTTGTAAAGTACGACGGGGTTTCTTGTCCTAAGCTGCACCTCCGTTCCTACGCAAGGAAGATCCAGCCCTACACGGCAGACAAGAATCTATGGATCCATTTCTTCCAGGAGATTCTTTCAGGGACTCAACTCGAATGGTTCTATCAGCTGGACGGAACCACTATTCGTAACTGGGAGGACTTGGAAACTGCTTTTTATAAGCAGTATCAGTATAATGCCGACCTCGCTGCTACGCGTACCCAACTCCAGGGTATGTCACTTGGGACGGGTGAAGGTTTTAAAGAATATGCACAAAGGTGGAGAGATCTGGCTGGAAGGGTGCAGCCGCCTTTGACTGACCGTGAGCTCGTTGACATGTTCTTGGGGACCCTGTCTGGTCCCTTCTTCAACCATCTGATTGGGAATTCTTCTGCTGGGTTTACAGATTTGATCTTGATCGGGGAGAGGATCGAAGCTGGCATCAAGGCTGGAAAGATCCAAGAAGCTGCACCTTCTGATACTCACAAAAAGCCTTACACTGGGAAGAAAGAGGCCAATGATGCGTACATCCAAAAGGGTCGCCATGATCAACAAGTAGGGGCAGTCCAGATCTCTAATCCTAGGCCTGCTCAACAGGGACATGGGCATCAACGTAAGGAGGTCGCACCCAAGAGACAATTCACTAAAATCAACATGTCACTGGATCAAGCGCTACAGCAAATGTTGAAGGCAGGGTTGATTACCTTGAGGGCTCCTCTCCGGAATCCAAACACCTCTGCTCCCAACTACCATCCTAATGAGAGGTGCGCATACCACTCTGATAGCCCGGGTCATACTACGGACAACTGCTGGCCGTTGAAGAACAAGATTCAAGACTTGATCGACGCCAGAGAGATTCAGTTTGAAGCGTCAGAGACTCCAAACATAATCAATGCTCCTTTGCCCAATCATTGAAGACTTTTGTTTATTTGAATTTCCGAGTTGTAATTTTTTGCTTATACGAATAATTAAATGTCATAGCGAACTCTTTTATTTCATTAATGCACGGCATATGTCTGTTTTTGAATTAATCCAATTATTTTCACTATATTCACATTGCCTTCATTTTTTTTTTGATGTTCAACTCTCGGTTAATAATTCTAAGCCTCTTGAGGGAGGATGACGAAAACAATACCATAATTTACAGTATGCTTTTGAACAGACCTCGCTGATGAGGTACATGCATTGTTTCAAATCCTAAACACTGGAGTTATAAGGAAGATAATCCCTCGTCAACCCCTCTGAGCCAAAGAAGTAGGAGTTTTTCTTTTCGAAAATTAAAACCCTTAATCATAACCTGGGGTAGGGTAGTTCTCTCAGCTGACGCAAGTGCATAACGAACGGCACCAAAGAGGTCCTTACAAAACGAAAGACAAGTGATGGTTCAGAATAATCATAAAGACAGGAAATCATTACCCCTCAAAATAAACGCCCATTAAGTCAAAACCAATAAGGAGACTTACAAAACTGGGGCATCCCGCTGACTGTAATCGCAAAAGACACAGTTCAGGCAAAAAATAGGGATCATAAAATCAAAAAAGAAAGAGGTCATACAAACCCTCAACAAAAAAAAAGGAAAGTGACTGCCTAATCAAAATAAATCGTCAGTATCCGAACAATCACTGGTATATCAAAGCGAAGACGCAACAAGGTCTAATGCACGATCAGCTGGGTTTAGGTTAGAAGAACATCACGAAGAGCGGGTGGGTACAAATAAAATTTGAGCCCTTATCCTTTGTTTCTTAAACCGTGAACCAGGCCACGTTATAACCCTCAAAAGTCCTAGCTGAAGCATGGGTTAGTTCGAAAGCATACTGTTACCAAAGGTATCCCGACTCCTTAAGGTTTGCGGTAAAATAACGAGTTGACATCACAATTTACAAAATTCACTTGTTTTTTATGAAAAATGCATTTTCAAAATCTTCAAGACAAACATAATCTTTTCATTTTTGAAATAACATTGCTTGCACATATGACTATTTGTTTGAACAGCAAAGAAATTCGCACGAAGAATATCTTATGAGCAAAAGCACTCCCAACAAAGGGGAAGGCATGATCATTGTTCATCATCAGGGGCAGTTAAGTCAAGATTCGGAGAATCTCTCAAAAGGCCAACCAGCTTGGGGCAAATCTCCATCTGGATCACCTGGGGCATTCCGACAACGAATCTTGCGTGATCAGACATCTTCTAGTGGTACGGCAATGCAATATCAATAACGAGGGCATCTCCCTACATCCTGAGAGCATGGACATAGTCGAAAAAATACTGCGCATAATCAAAGACCCGCTAGGTTGACATACGTAGGCAAAAATAAGGGCTTCCCGACGAACCAAAAGGGTTCGGGCAAAAATAAGGGATGAAATGAAAAAAAATCTGTACACCCGGCAAGTCGAAAACCTGAAAAGGCGGCTTGGGCAAAAATGGGTATCCCGGTGGACTGAAAACCCGAAAGGGCGGTCCAGGCAAAAATTAGGGATCAAAGCATACGACTATGTCCTGGCATCTCGTCACCTGTCTACCAGAAGATTTGTCAATTACCCCCACAGGTGCCTTCTCCCACTGAAACTGGGGCAATAATGAGTTATCTAGGCAATCTAATTGCTCTGTCCACCAAGGTACCAAGGTGAGTTAGGCTGAAGAATGTAATCAAGATACCTTAATTCCCCAGAGAGTGAGCCAAGGTTCAGCCATACTCCCCCCGAGCAGAGAAGGCACAATATCTCCAGCAAGTCGACAACAGTCTCCCCAAGCAGAGTTAACATACTGCCAGCCTTAAGGAAGTTGAGTATCCCCAACAGATCTCAACATTCCTCAACGGAGTCTACAAACACCCTCAACAAGCATCCCCGACAGTCTTGATCTAAGATTGTTCCTCGGCGGAATCTAGACATCCAGCGGAGCCCTTCCCAGTACAGTCCAAAGTCTCCCCAGGAGAGTTAAATCATCTCCCCAGTAGGAAGCTTATTCCCAGTAGATTCTGGAAGCTTATCCTTTGCAGAGCATATCTCTCCCCGTCTTTATTCAGAAGGTTATTCCTTGCCAGAGCTTATAACTGGGTTATCCTCAGCTAATTGCCACGGAAAGATCGTCCTCGGCGAAGTATTCCTATCCCCAGCGGAGTTCCTCAAACCTCCCAAACGTAACTCAACAATGGTATCCCCAGCGGAGTTCTCATACAACATCTCAGCGAAGTACCTCTCTTCCCACAGAGTAATTTTGCCCAGCAAGATCGCCAGAGTATTCCCCGCAGAGTAATCTCTTTGCCAAGTTTATTCCCCAATGGAGTTATCTTCTCCTACCGGTATTCTTGCAACATCAGCCCAGGATAAGCTCCCGGCATTCGTCAAAGATTTATTTTCCTAGACAAAAATACATTCGCAAACATCACATTTTCATACATGATATAAACATCACATTCTACAATCCCATTGGTTATAAACGTCATGACACCGCGCATTCCATGCACCATGACATTGCATATAACTAATGTTTTTCCTTTTTCAGGAAAGGTCAATACAAAGATGATTACTATCAACTATCGCAATCCCAGATTCGATTCCTGTATCTAGCCAGGGCATGTCTGTGAGCGATTGATTATGGATTCGATACCTGTATCCGGCCAGGGAATGTCTACGTTAAAAAGATTAAAGAGATAGCTTAGAAATGCTCCAGATATGGATGCTGTTCTTTTTCTTATTCAAAATTCCTTTCTAGATATGGTTCAGATGTGACCCAAGCATGGCGACGTTCTGATACTCATTCCATATTTCTTCTCAGATATAACTTGGAGATGCTCCGAACACGGAGGTTGTTCTATTGTTTATTCAGAGACCACCTTTCTAGATATGGTTCAGATGTGACCCAGGCATGGCGACATTCTGATACTTATTCCAGATTTCTTCTCAGATATAACTTGGAGATGCTCCGGACACGGAGGCTGTTCTATTGTTTATTCAGAGACCACCTTTCTAGATATGGTTCAGATGTGACCCAGGCATGGCGACGTTCTGATACTTATTCCAGATTTCTTCTCAGATATAACTTAGAGATGCTCCGAACACGGAGGCTGTTCTATTGTTTATTCAGAGATCACCTTTATAGATATGGTTCAGATGTGACCCAGGCATGGCGACGTTCTGATACTTGTTTCAGATTTCCTTTCAGAGATAGTTTGGAAATGCTCCAGATATGGATGCTGCCCTTTTGCTTATTCAAGACTCCTTCTAGATATAGTTCAGATGTGACCCAGGCATGGCGACGTTCTGATACTTGTTTCAGATTTCCTTTCAGAGATAGCTTGGAAATGCTCCAGATATGGATGTTGTTCTTTTGCTTATTCAAGACTCCTTCTAGATATGGTTCAGATGTGACCCAGGCATGGCGACATTCTGATACTCATTCCAGATTTCCTTTCAGAGATAGCTTGGAAATGCTCCAGATATGGATGTTGTTCTTTTGCTTATTCAAAATTCCTTCCTAGATATGGTTCAGATGTGACCCAGGCATGGCGACGTTCTGATACTTATTCCAGATTTCTTCTCAGATATAACTTAGAGATGCTCCGGACACGGAGGCTGTTCTATTGTTTATTCAGAGATCTCCTTCTAGATATGGTTCAGATGTGACCCAGGCATGGCGACGTTCTGATACTCATTCCAGATTTCCTTTCAGAGATAGCTCGGAAATGCTCCAGATATGGATGCTGTTCTTTTTCTTATTCAAGACTCCTTCTAGATATGGTTCAGATGTGACCCAGGCATGGCGACGTTCTGATACTCATTCCAGATTTCCTTTCAGAGATAGCTTGGAAATGCTCCAGATATGGATGTTGTTCTTTTGCTTACTCAAGACTCCTTCTAGATATGGTTCAGATATACCCCAGACCCGGCGGTCATTCTACTACTCGTTCAGACGTCAACAATTAGATATAGACTAGATATGCCCCAGACACGGAAGCTATTCTATTTCTTATTCAGATTCAACTATCCATTACAGTTCCAAATGGCATCCTTAAGCCCATTCCCGACAAGGTTCTGTCACACTTCCATATGGCATCTATAAGCCCATCCTCCTACCCATCATCTCTCCAAATGGCATCTGTAAGCCCATTCCCGACATCACACTGCTGATACTCTACTATGTGAGTGCAAATTTCTGGGCACTCTAGTGTTCAATCATCTTCCACCCTCAGATCACGAAAGGCACACAAGCCAATCTACATCCTCAGGTCTAAGAAGATTGAACAGGGGCAACTGTTGTACCCCAAAATTTGCCCTCCCATATTCTTCAAAAGTTTTGCCAAGCATCACCTCAAATGGTTCAAGGCTACTCCAAGGATTGCACAGTCAACCATCCTCCTAAGCCAGTCAAAATTAAGGTTTTGGTTCCTTCAAGGAAGTTGAGGTTTTCAATGGTCCAATCAAGTCCCACATGCCTATAAACATTGTCAAGCATCTACATGTCAAGTTTCAAGGCTCACAAGGTCAAGTTGCACAGTCAAAAACCCTAATTGCTCCACAGTCAACTACAGGGGCAAAATGGTCATTTGGCAGTCAAAAGTCAAAATTTTTGGTCAACATCTTATTTTGAAGCCACAATAATCATTTGGTCAAATCTTGATCATGATTCCTCAAGCATGGCTCAAAAATCATCAAGGTGTCAAAAGTTTCTATTTTTGGACAGCTGAAAAGTCAACTGTACCTTGACCAAGGCATAACTTTTTCATGGTTCATCAGAAAAATCCCATCCAATGCTCATTTTGAAGGGGAAGACATTTCCTACAACTCATCTTCACATTCCAAGTCCAAGAAATGCTCTCACGAAAAGTTATCAATTTCAACATTATAGGTCATTTTCAAAAGTCAAGAAAAAGGCACTTTAAGTCAAAGACCATAACTTGATATTGGTAAATAAAAATGACATGGGACAAAAGGCATTGGTTAGAGGACTTCAATACCTTTCCAAAATGTCCAAGAACATGTTTATAGATTCAAAATTGAGCAAGATATGCATTGGAGAAGTTGGGAAATTTTTGTGAAAGGGCCAAAGTCAATTATCCTTGAAACTTCATTTTTGACAAAAGGGGCCCACTTTTTCCACTTGATTCAGCTTTGCCATACCTCCCACGTGTCCCATGTTTTATTTCAAGAATAAAAATTAATTTTTCTATTTTTGTTTAATTTTATTTGATTTAATTCATTTTAAATCATTAAAATTCAAATAAAAATCAAGAAAATTAATGGGAGGATATTTTGTGGTTTGAATAGCTTCGATACACCATAAAACATATACCAAATTCGTTCAAGACCTATTTCAAGCAAAAAAATTCAAATTTGGAGCAAATATGGCAAGTTATTTCAATGGTGATTATGGAGAAAATCAAAACTTCATTGCAAGGCTTAAAAGCTCCTTAATGTGACTGATTCTCATCCAAGCCTATATATACAAGCCTTGCAAGCCTCATTCAGAACCTAGAAAAAAAGGAGAGTGTG
Source organism: Vicia faba (assembly GCA_948472305.1). NCBI lineage: Eukaryota > Viridiplantae > Streptophyta > Magnoliopsida > Fabales > Fabaceae > Vicia > Vicia faba. The sequence goes on from OX451736.1 coordinate 26,192,435, forward strand.
CACAAACGGCCAGAGGAAAAGTTCAAAATTTGTCCAAAAAAGTGAGAGATCTAAAGCGGTGTTGCAAACATTTTCAGATCCAAGCAAGCACGTGGCTTTCTTCCTTGCCACTCCCTGAAGCCAAAGCAACCACAAACGCGTCCTAAGGTCCACTACCAAGTGTTGTAAGTTGTCTCAAACTCACCCCTGTACACGAAATCATGTTTCTCCATTCTTGCACTTTTCTGGAAAATAATAGCATATTCATACTCCATGCCTAATTTCCAATGTAACTGCTATATTCAATTTCATTTTTAGGCTTCGTATAACAATACCCGTGCCTAGGGTTCGTTGGTTTTGTTTTTAGGTATTTTGTCTACAGGTGAAATTGGGACAAACCATAAGCATAGACGTGATCAGGAGACATGGACGATCACAACCATGGGCTTAGATGGAATTTTTGATGCCTAAGGATGATTTTGAGTAAAACCTCCAAAATTCGGCCTTCACCTCCTTGGTTTAGCATTTCTTTTCTTATTTTCTTTCCTTTTATTAATTATTATTATTATTTAGTTAGTTCACAAATAATTATTTTCATAAATTCAGAAAAAAAAAACAAAAAAAATGTAATTATTACTATTATTATTAATTTCACTTTAATAATTATTTTTGTAAATAAAATACTAACAAATTAATTAGTTTAATTAGTTAATTTTAACCTTTTTTTCACAATAAATAAAAACAAATTTAGACTTAGGCTTTTTCTTTTGACATTTTTAATTCTTTTTTATTTTATTTCATAAAAACATAAAAAAGGTCAAAAAATATTTTCTTGTAATTAAAATAATTAATTAGTTTTCAATTTCATTTAATTACCAAAATCATCAAAAATAAGTTCTTTTCTTTAATTAATTTGTAATTTCATATTTAATTTCTTTAAAGGGTCCAACGCCCTCGCACTTTCGCTTCTAATTTCTTTTCGCGCGTTTATTTACATTTTTCATTTTTAATTTATGTAATTGCCCCAAAGCCTTGTAATAGTAATTAGGACATTTACTTCCCGCACTTTTATTCAAATCGGGTCTTTGTTAACTTGGCGATGTAGACCCGCGCCTTGTAATAGCGTAGGACCTTTATTTTCCACATTTTAATTTCCGCACCCTTTTAACTGCTAATCACATGAAAGAATGAATGCCCAAATAAAATCAAAGCGTAGCTCACCCAATGCATGACAAGACAAATAATAACTGAAAATGACACAAAATTCACACACCACTCTTAGGGTACGCCTCACTGTTGCCTTGCCCCTCGAAACGTGGTCGTCGAGTACAGGACGTCTTAGTAAGTCCTTATGTCCATGAACATGGCATAAGGGTAGCTTCTAAGGTGTCCTACTGTTGCTCTGGTGATCACATTGTTGCCTTGCCCCTCGAAACGTGGTCGTCGAGTATAGGACGTCTTAGTGAGTCCTTATGTTCCATTGATCTAGTTGCCTCGAAACGGTTTCCTCGGAACAGTTGCCTCGAAACGGTTGCCTCAGAATAAAAAGATCAATGGCATAAGGGTAGCTTCTAAGGTATCTTACTATTGCTCGGTGACCACACTGTCCCTAACCCTCGAATTGACCCGAACACCTCCAACGGTGGTGCTACCTACCTCTCAATGGTGGGATGGCACTACCTTAAGGACATTTACACAGCCTAATTCCTTAGGGTAGGTAGATGACTCGTAGATTCTTGCTCTATTTCAAAAAAACAAACAAAACTCTTTTCACACCGACACTTTTCAAAAAGCTTTCAAAATAATTTTTCAAATACTCTTGAGGACTGATACAAGAGTTATTCAGAAATCTTTAAACGAAACTTTTTTCAAACCCACTCACAATTGAAAAGCAAACATTTTGAAAACACAAATGAGCAAGTATCTAAGAGCCCATGGATAACCATGGATAGAAATGGTGCTAACACCTTCCCTTTCTATAAATCTACCTCCCGAACCGAGAACTAATCTCAATAAGGAATTTTGTTGTGCTTTTTTCCTTTCCATATTGGAGAAAATAAAAGACGGTGGCGACTCTTGCTTCCGCGACATTTCACGAACCAGCTTTAAACAGTCAGTTCCAGCTCCACCGATCACAGAACTGGCGACTCTGCTGGGGATGCCTTTAAAGTGAGGTGTACCTTAAGATAGTTCATAAACTGTGTTTTCAATTGCTTTGACTTGTTTGCTTTAAATTGTGGGACTGTCTTGGGAGTTCTATAGATCCTAACCCGGATCTGGGGATACCTTCTTAGAAAGTAGCAACAAGGTTGTGAGGGAACTGTGTGGGGTATACCGACATGGTTGAAACAGTCTGCTACGTTGATGTGGCACTTTGGTGTGTACCGGTAACCCTTGAGTTCAGTCAAGGAGAGTACGGGGCCGCCGTGTGGTGTCGTGAAGCATCAACTGACCTTAGGAACCTTAATTGAACCATCTTGGCCTCTTTCGGGTAGTGAGATAACTGACTTTGGTGCAGTCCGAGGTTGGTTGATACTCGATACTACACTCAATTGAGGGTTGTTTTCTTGGAATATTTCGGTCGCCAGTTCAGTGGATAAATCGAAACGATGAACAATGAAAATAATCCAATGATATTGGGACCCTTAGAACCCGGTTACTTCTGATAGGACAGGTCTTAACCAACGAAACTGAAAGAGGGTAGTACCTAGACTTCATGTTGGCCTAAACTCTAAGGGCTTTCTGGTGTGACTTGTGTGCCTTAAAACTTGACTACTTGCACGTACTTGTTATCTGACAACACGGGTTCCTTGCAGGTTTTGTTTACAGTCCTTAATCCGGACTCATAACAGGGTTCACTTACATCACTCCATGCATAGCATAACATCATACCATTGCATACATCCTACATAAGGACTAATCCATTTCAAGGATCTCAAGGGCTTGTGATGTAGGTCATGATGAATCAAACGTCTAGCAAGGGGCAAAGAGGATTTATTTTCCTCTAGCCAAGGTTGTCAGGGGCTATGACCCACTCGATATGGTGAGCCTTGAGTCTTGAAGAAGGACTCTTCACAATATGAAGTGCCTTCAATCAAGAAACCGGATTCGAATTCTAACGATTTTCTTGTTTACCCCGCGAGATCCTTGAAAACATCGCATGCATATCATACATATCATTGCATAACAGGTACCCTTTCTCTACAGGTTGCTTACCTTCTTCGCTGTTTACTTCCACAGTCATCATGAATCCTGAGTCATCCAATGCACAAGCTATCAAGGCCCTCCAGGCCCAGAACGCCCAGTTCCAGGGGCTGGTCATGAGCTTAGCACAAGGACAACAGGAATTGAAGACTCTGCTCTTGAAGAAGAAGAAGAGGACTGTTTTGTTCAACCCTAGACGCAGATCTGGGAACACACTGCATAATGAAGCTGAGCGGACTACTCCATCTGTTGGGGAAGGCAGTCACCAAGAGGGAAGGGTTCCTAGTCCCGTGGTCTCTGACACTGAGACAGACTTCAATGATGAGCAGTACCCTCCTGCTGAAGACAGGTACAAACAGCTGGAGGACCGGTTAAATGCTATGGATATCCAACGTGTGCCTGGGTTGGACTTTGGGGACCTAGGTTTATCTTCTGGCGTGGTGATCCCTCACAAGTTCAAGGCACCTGCCTTTGTAAAGTACGACGGGGTTTCTTGTCCTAAGCTGCACCTCCGTTCCTACGCAAGGAAGATCCAGCCCTACACGGCAGACAAGAATCTATGGATCCATTTCTTCCAGGAGAGTCTTTCAGGGACTCAACTCGAATGGTTCTATCAGCTGGACGGAACCACTATTCGTAACTGGGAGGACTTGGAAACTGCTTTTTATAAGCAGTATCAGTATAATGCTGACCTCGCTCCTACGCGTACCCAACTCCAGGGTATGTCACTTGGGACGGGTGAAGGTTTTAAAGAATATGCACAAAGGTGGAGAGATCTGGCTGGAAGGGTGCAGCCGCCTTTGACTGACCGTGAGCTCGTTGACATGTTCTTGGGGACCCTGTCTGGTCCCTTCTTCAACCATCTGATTGGGAATTCTTCTGCTGGGTTTACAGATTTGATCTTGACCGGGGAGAGGATCGAAGTTGGCATCAAGGCTGGAAAGATCCAAGAAGCTGCACCTTCTGATACTCACAAAAAGCCTTACACTGGGAAGAAAGAGGCCAATGCTGCGTACAGCCAAAAGGGTCGCCATGATCAACAAGTAGGGGCAGTCCAGATCTCTAATCCTAAGCCTGCTCAACAGGGACAGGGGCATCAACGTAAGGAGGTCGCACCCAAGAGACAATTCACTAAAATCAACATGTCACTGGATCAAGCGCTACAGCAAATGTTGAAGGCAGGGCTGATTACCTTGAGGGCTCCTCTCCGGAATCCAAACACCTCTGCTCCCAACTACCATCCTAATGAGAGGTGCGCATACCACTCCGATAGCCCGGGTCATACTACGGACAACTGCTGGCCGTTGAAGAACAAGATTCAAGACATGATCGACGCCAGAGAGATTCAGTTTGAAGCGTCAGAGACTCCAAACATAATCAATGCTCCTTTTCCCAATCATTGAAGACTTTTGTTTATTTGAATTTCCGAGTTGTAATTTTTTGCTTATACGAACAATTAAATGTCATAGCGAACTCTTTTATTTCATTAATGCACGGCAAATGTCTGTTTTTGAATTAATCCAATTATTTTCACTATATTCACATTGCCTTCATATTTTTTTTTAGTGATGTTCAACTCTCGGTTAATAATTCTAAGCCTCTTGAGGGAGGATGACGAAAACGATACCATAATTTACAGTATGCTTTTGAACAAACCTCGCTGATGAGGTACATGCATTGTTTCAAATCCTAAACACTGGAGTTATAAGGAAGATAATTCCTCGTCAACCCCTCTGAGCCAAAGAAGTAGGAGTTTTTCTTTTCGAAAATTAAAACCCTTAATCATAACCTGGGGCAGGGTAGTTCTCTCAGCTGACCCAAGTGCATAACGAACGGCACCAAAGAGGTCCTTACAAAATGAAAGACAAGTGATGGTTCAGAATAATCACAAAGATAGGAAATCATTACCCCTCAAAATAAACGCCCATTAAGTCAAAACCAATAAGGAGACTTACAAAACTGGGGCATCCCGCTGACTGTAATCGCAAAAGACACAGTTCAGGCAAAAAATAGGGATCATAAAATCAAAAAAGAAAGAGGTCATACAAACCCTCAACAAAAAAAAAAGGAAAGTGACTGCCTAATCAAAATAAATCGTCAGTATCCGAACAATCACTGGTATATCAAAGCAAAGACGCAATAAGGTCTAATGCACGATCAGCTGAGTTTAGGTTTGAAGAACATCACGAAGAGCAGGTGGGTACAAATAAAATTTGAGCCTTTATCCTTTGTTTCTTAAACCGTGAACCAGGCCACGTTATAACCCTCATAAGTCCTAGCTGGAGCATGGGTTAGTTCGAAAGCATATTGTTACCAAAGGTATCCCGACTCCTTAAGGTTTGCGGTAAAATAACGAGTTGACATCACAATTTACAAAATTCACTTGTTTTTTATGAAAAATGCATTTTCAAAATCTTCAAGACAGACATAATCTTTGCATTTTTGAAATAACATTGCTTGCACATATGACTATTTGTTTGAACAGCAAAGAAATTCGCACGAAGAATATCTTATGAGCAAAAGCACTCCCAACAAAGGGGCAAGCATGATCATTGTTCATCATCAGGGGCAGTTAAGTCAAGATTCGGAGAATCTCTCAAAAGGCCAACCAGCTTGGGGCAAATCTCCATCTGGATCACCTGGGGCATTCCGACAACAAATCTTGCCTGATCAGACATCTTCTAGTGGTACGGCAACGCAATATCAATAACGGGGGCATCTCCCTACATCCTGAGAGCATGGACATAGTCGAAAAAATACTGCGCATAATCAAAGACCCGCTAGGTTGACATACCTAGGAAAAAATAAGGGCTTCCCGACGAACCAAAAGGGTTCGGGCAAAAATAAGGGATGAAATGAAAAAAAATCTGTACACCCGGCAAGTCGAAAACCTGAAAAGGCGGCTTGGGCAAAAATGGGTATCCCGGTGGACTGAAAACCCGAAAGGACGGTCCAGGCAAAAATTAGGGATCAAAGCATACGACTATGTCCTGGCATCTCGTCACCTGTCTAACAGAAGATTTGTCAATTACCCCCACAGGTGCCTTCTCCCACTGAAACTGGGGCAATAATGAGTTGTCTAGGCAATCTAATTGCTCTGTCCACCAAGGTACCAAGGTGAGTTCGGCTGAAGAATGTAATCAAGATACCTTAATTCCCCAGAGAGTGAGCCAAGGTTCATCCATACTCCCCCCGAGCAGAGAAGGCACAGTATCTCCAGCAAGTCGACAACACTCTCCCCAAGCAGAGTTAACATACTGCCAGCCTTAAGGAAGTTGAGTATCCCCAACAGATCTCAACATTCCTCAACGGAGTCTACAAACACCCTCAACAAGCATCCCCGGCAATCTTGATCTAAGATTGTTCTTCGGCGGAATCTAGACATCTAGCGGAGCCCTTCCCAGTACAGTCCAAAGTCTCCCCAGGAGAGTTAAATCATCTCCCCAGTAGGAAGCTTATTCCCAGTAGATTCTGGAAGCTTATCCTTTGCAGAGCATATCTCTCCCCGTCTTTATTCAGAAGGTTATTCCTCGCCAGAGCTTATAACTGGGTTATCCTCAGCTAATTGCCACGGAAAGATCGTCCTCGGCGAAGTATTCCTATCCCCAGCGGAGTTCCTCAAACCTCCCAAACGTAACTCAACAATGGTATCCCCAGCGGATTTCTCATACAACATCTCAGCGAAGTACCTCTCTTCCCACAGAGTATTTTCCCCAGCAAGATCGCCAGAGTATTCCCCGCAGAGTAATCTCTTTACCAAGTTTATTCCCCAACGGAGTTATCTTCTCCTACCGGTATTCTTGCAACATCAGCCCAGGATAAGCTCCCGGCATTCGTCAAGGATTTATTTTCCTAGACAAAAATACATTCGCAAACATCACATTTTCATACATGATATAAACATCACATTCTACAATCCCATTGGTTATAAACGTCATGACACCGCGCATTCCATGCACCATGACATTGCATATAACTAATGTTTTGCCTTTTTCAGGAAAGGTCAATACAAAGATGATTACTATCAACTATCGCAATCCCAGATTCGATTCCTGTATCTAGCCAGGACATGTCTGTGAGCGATTGATTATGGATTCGATACCTTTATCCAGCCAGGGCATGTCTACGTTAAAAAGATTAAAGAGATAGCTTGGAAATGCTCCAGATATGGATGCTGTTCTTTTGCTTATTCAAAATTCCTTTCTAGATATGGTTCAGATGTGACCCAGGCATGGCGACGTTCTGACACTCATTCCTGATTTCTTCTCAGATATAACTTGGAGATGCTCCGGACACGGAGGCTGTTCTATTGTTTATTCAGAGACCACCTTTCTAGATATGGTTCAGATGTGACCCAGGCATGGCGATGTTCTGATACTTATTCCAGATTTCTTCTCAGATATAACTTGGAGATGCTCCGGACACGGAGGCTGCTCTATTGTTTATTCAGAGACCACCTTTCTAGATATGGTTCAGATGTGACCCAGGCATGGCGACGTTCTGATACTTATTCCAGATTTCTTCTCAGATATAACTTAGAGATGCTCCGGACACGGAGGCTGTTCTATTGTTTATTCAGAGATCACCTTTCTAGATATGGTTCAGATGTGACCCAGGCATGGCGACGTTCTGATTCTTGTTTCAAATTTCCTTTCAGAGATAGCTTGGAAATGCTCCAGATATGGATGCTGCTCTTTTGCTTATTCAAGACTCCTTCTAGATATAGTTCAGATGTGACCCAGGCATGACGACGTTCAGATACTTGTTTCAGATTTCCTTTCAGAGATAGCTTGGAAATGCTCCAGATATGGATGCTGTTCTTTTGCTTATTCAAGACTCCTTCTAGATATGGTTCAGATGTGACCCAGGCATGGCGACGTTCTGATACTCATTCCAGATTTCCTTTCAGAGATAGCTTGGAAATGCTCCAGATATGGATGTTGTTCTTTTTCTTATTCAAAATTCCTTCCTAGATATGGTTCAGATGTGACCCAGGCATGGCGACGTCCTGATACTTATTCCAGATTTCTTCTCAGATATAACTTTGAGATGCTCCGGACACAGAGGCTGTTCTATTGTTTATTCAGAGATCTCCTTCTAGATATGGTTCAGATGTGACCCAAGCATGGCGACGTTCTGATACTCATTCCAGATTTCCTTTCAGAGATAGCTTGGAAATGCTCCAGATATGGATGCTGTTCTTTTGCTTATTCAAGACTCCTTCTAGATATGGTTCAGATGTGACCCAGGCATGGCGACGTTCTGATACTCATTCCAGATTTCCTTTCAGAGATAGCTTGGAAATACTCCAGATATGGATGTTGTTCTTTTGCTTACTCAAGACTCCTTCTAGATATGGTTCAGATATACCCCAGACCCGAAGGTCATTCTACTACTCGTTCAGACGTCAGCAATTAGATATAGACTAGATATGCCCCAGACACGGAAGCTATTTTATTTCTTATTCAGATTCAACTATCCATTACAGTTCCAAATGGCATCTATAAGCCCATTCCCGACAAGGTTCTGTCACACTTCCAGATGGCATCTATAAGCCCATCCTCCTACCCATCATCTCTCCAAATGGCATCTGTAAGCCCATTCCCGACATCACACTGCTGATACTCTACTATGTGAGTGCAAATTTCTGGGCACTCTAGTGTTCAATCATCTTCCACCCTCAGATCACGAAAGGCACACAAGCCAATCTACATCCTCAGGTATAAGAAGATTGAACAGGGGCAACTGTTGTACCCCAAAAATTTCCCTCCCATATTCTTCAAAAGTTTTGCCAAGCATCACCTCAAATGGTTCAAGGCTACTCCAAGGATTGCACAGTCAACCATCCTCCTAAGCCAGACAAAATTAAGGTTTTGGTTCCTTCAAGGAAGTTGAGGTTTTCAATGGTCCAATCAAGTCCCACATGCCTATAAACATTGTCAAGCATCTACATGTCAAGTTTCAAGGCTCACAAGGTCAAGTTGCACAGTCAAAAACCCTAATTGCTCCACAGTCAACTGCAGGGGCAAAATGGTCATTTGGCAGTCAAAAGTAAAAATTTTTGGTCAACATCTTATTTTGAAGCCACAATCATCATTTGGTCAAATCTTGATCATGATTCCTCAAGCATGGCTCAAAAATCATCAAGGTGTCAAAAGTTTCTATTTTTGGACAGCTGAAAAATCAACTGTACCTTGACCAAGGCATAACTTTTTCATGGTTCATCAGAAAAATTCCATCCAATGCTCATTTTGAAGGGGAAGACATTTCCTACAACTCATCCTCACATTCCAAGTCCAAGAAATGCTCTCACAAAAAGTTATCAATTTCAACATTATAGGTCATTTTCAAAAGTCAAGAAAAAGGCACTTTAAGTCAAAGACCATAACTTGATATTGGTAAATAAAAATGACATGGGACCAAAGGCATTGGTTAAAGGACTTCAAGACCTTTCCAAAATGTCCAAGAACATGTTTATAGCTTCAAAATTGAGCAAGATATGCATTGGAGAAGTTGGGAAATTTTTGTGAAAGGGCCAAAGTCAATTATCCTTGAAACTTCATTTTTGACAAAAGGGGCCCACTTTTTCCACTTGATTTAGCTTTGCCATACCTCCCACGTGTCCCATGTTTTATTTCAAGAATAAAAATTAATTTTTCTATTTTTGTTTAATTTTATTTGATTTAATTCATTTTAAATCTTTAAAATTCAAATAAAAATCAAGAAAATTAATGGGAGGATATTTTGTGGTTTGAATAGCTTTGATACACCATAAAACATATACCAAATTCGTTCAAGACCTATTTCAAGCAAAAAAAATCAAATTTGGAGCAAATATGGCAAGTTATTTCAATGGTGATTATGGAGAAAATCAAAACTTCATTGCAAGGCTTAAAAGCTCCTTAATGTGACTGATTCTCATCCAAGCCTATATATACAAGCCTTGCAAGCCTCATTCAGAACCTAGAAAAAAAGGAGAGTGTGCACAAACGGCCAGAGGAAAAGTTCAAAATTTGTCCAAAAAAGTGAGAGATCTAAAGCGGTGTTGCAAACATTTTCAGATCCAAGCAAGCACGTGGCTTTCTTCCTTGCCACTCTCTGAAGCCAAAGCAACCAAAAACGCGTCCTAAGGTCCACTACCAAGCGTTGTAAGTTGTCTAAAACTCACCCCTGTACACGAAATCATGTTTCTCCATTCTTGCACTTTTTCTGGAAAATAATAGCATATTCATACTCCATGCCTAATTTCCAATGTAACTGCTATATTCAATTTCATTTTTAGGCTTCGTATAACAATACCCGTGCCTAGGGTTCGTTGGTTTTGTTTTTAGGTATTTTGTCTACAGGTGAAATTGGGACAAACCATAAGCATAGTCGTGATCAGGAGACATGGACGATCACAACCATGGGCTTAGATGGAATTTTTGATGCCTAAGGATGATTTTGAGTAAAACCTCCAAAATCCGGCCTTCACCTCCTTGGTTTAGAATTTCTTTTCTTATTTTCTTTCCTTTTATTAATTATTATTATTATTTAGTTAGTTCACAAATAATTATTTTCATAAATTCAGAAAAAAAAACAAAAAAAATGTAATTATTATTATTATTATTAATTTCACTTTAGTAATTATTTTTGTAAATAAAATACTAACAAATTAATTAGTTTAATTAGTTAATTTTAACCTTTTTTTCACAATAAATAAAAACAAATTTAGACTTAGGATTTTTCTTTTGACATTTTTAGTTCTTTTTTTATTTTATTTCATAAAAATATAAAAAAGGTCAAAAAATATTTTCTTGTAATTAAAATAATTAATTAGTTTTCAATTTCATTTAATTACCAAAAACATCAAAAATAAGTTCTTTTCTTTAATTAATTTGTAATTTCATATTTAATTTCTTTAAAGGGTCCAACGCCCTCGCACTTTCGCTTCTAATTTCTTTTCGCGCGTTTATTTACATTTTTCATTTTTAATTTATGTAATTTCCCCAAAGCCTTGTAATAGTAATTAGGACATTTACTTCCCGCACTTTTATTCAAATCGGGTCTTTGTTAATTTGGCGATGTAGACCTGCGCCTTGTAATAGCGTAGGACCTTTATTTTCCGCATTTAAATTTCCGCACCCTTTTAACTACTAATCACATGAAAGAATGAATGCCCAAATAAAATCAAAGTGTAGCTCACCCAATGCATGACAAGACAAATAATAACTGAAAATGACACACAATTCACACACCACTCTTAGGGTACGCCTCACTGTTGCCTTGCCCCTCGAAACGTGGTCGTCGAGTACAGGACGTCTTAGTAAGTCCTTATGTCCATGAACATGGCATAAGGGTAGCTTCTAAGGTGTCCTACTGTTGCTCTGGTGATCACATTGTTGCCTTGCCCCTCGAAACGTGGTCGTCGAGTATAGGACGTCTTAGTGAGTCCTTATGTTCCATTGATCTAGTTGCCTCGAAACGGTTGCCTCGGAACAGTTGCCTTGAAACGGTTGCCTCAAAATAAAAAGATCAATGGCATAAGGGTAGCTTCTAAGGTATCTTACTATTGCTCGGTGACCACACTGTCCCTAACCCTCGAATTGACCCGAACACCTCCAACGGTGGTGCTACCTATCTCTCAATGGTGGGATGGCACTACCTTAAGGACATTTACACAGCCTAATTCCTTAGGGTAGGTAGATGACTCGTAGATACTTTCTCTATTTCAAAAAAACAAACAAAACTCTTTTCACACCGACACTTTTCAAAAAGCTTTCAAAACAATTTTTCAAATACTCTTAAGGACTGATACAAGAGTTATTCAGAAATCTTTAAACGAAACTTTTTTCAAACCCACTCACAATTGAAAAGCAAACATTTTGAAAACACAAATGAGCAAGTATCTAAGAGCCCATGGATAACCATGGATAGAAAGGGTTCTAACACCTTCCCTTTCTATAAATCTACCTCCCGAACCGAGAACTAATCTCAATAAGGAATTTTGCTGTGCTTTTGTCCTTTCCATATTGGAGAAAATAAAAGACGGTGGCGACTCTTGCTTCCGCGACATTTCACGAATCAGCTTTAAACAGTCAGTTCCAGATCCACCGATCACAATGTCACGGCTAGGAAACCTGCATCAAATTGTTTCATCACTCCAGCTTTGATCTTTTCCAACATATCAAGCCTCATACGACGAACCTTTTGCTTGACAGGCGGACAGTCTTTTTTTGTCGGCAGACGATGAACTACGATGTCGGTATCCAACTCAGGCATATCTTCATAAGACCAAGCAAAAACTTCCACATAATCATGCAACATCTGAACCAACCTGCTCTTGACACTGCTTTCCAAGTTAACGCCGATCATGATTTCCTTCTTTTCTGCTTTAGTACCCAGGTTGATAACTTCAACTGACTCCTCGTGCGGCTTAATAGCTTTTTCCTCTTGTAATAGAAATATGGATAGTTCTCCCAGTATGTCACAATCTTCCTCGCCTTCGTCTTAGGCTTGGTTGATAGGGCATTCAAAGTCATAGTCGGTAATAGTAAAGTTATTGGCAATAAGATCCAGAGTGGATGTGGATCTGCAAAAGTGTGTGTGTGTGTGTGTGTGTGTGTGTGTGTGTGTGTGTGTGTGTGTGTGTGTGTGTGTGTGTGTGTGTGTGCATGTAAGATACACAACTACTTTTTTGAAAAATGTAATTGAAAGAAAGGTAAGACAATGAACATAAATATTTGAATGCAAAAGAGTCCAATGTACTGAATGATCATATGATTAGATGAACATAAATCAAATCCTTGACAAATGGACCAAAGTGCCCCGGGCCAGGCATATGGTTGAAAAGTCATTGTCAAAATATTACACACGACATGTTCTTGAATTGAAAGAAAAGTAATAACAAGTAGATTACTCCTCAATGAAGGAGAAGGGAACAAAGTCCTTTGTATGCCAATTCTTCAAATCCGTTGTAGTTGGATACACCCACTCTGCAAATGTAGTCTCTTCTTCAGAATCACTCACGGCGTTGACTCCATGGCTTCCAATGCGGAGAGTTGACTTTCCAGCACGAGTACGCCTCACTTCTTTCTGAGCTTTGACGGTGAATCCCAAACCAAATTTGTCGGCCTTAAAAGGGATATCGAGGAGTTGCCCCCAAATATCACAGTTTCCTTTTTCAATTGCCGCACATGCATCCTTGATAGAAACCATCTTCGGCGTGGCCTTAACAGCTTTAGACTCATCAGAAGAACATTTAGTAGTAGCAAGCATCGGCGGTACAACCTCAAAGGCTTGAAATGGGGTTTCAATGAATTCCCCATCCATCTCTACGTACTTGAAAAAGTTAAGGTGGCTGACCATAAACTCTTCTTCTCCACAGACGGTGACTATTTTGCCTTTGACTGGGTATTTGAGTTTCTGATGGAGGGTTGAGGCTACTGCCCCAACTTTATGGATCCACGGACGACCTAACAGATAATAATAGGCTGGGCGAATATCCATAATATAGAAGGTGGAGTTGAAGAATTGGGAGCCCACTTTGATTGGAAGATCTACTTCCCTATGAACAGTCCTCTTTGATCCATCAAACGCCCTTACGATGATATCACTTGGCTTCAAGATTAAATCTTCACAGTCGAGACGGTCCAATGCCCCCTTGGGTAATACATTCAGAGAAGAGCCAATGTCGACTGGCACATGTGCTAAGGTAGTCCCTTTGCACTCGATATAAACATGTAAAGCTTTATTATGATTCTTCCCGAGAGGTGTTAAGTCAGCATATGAAAACCCCAAGCCATTATCAACTGTCAGGCTAGCCACGCAAATCACAAATTGGTCTGTTGTTGTCTCATGGGGGACATGATCCTTTTTTAGGAACTTGATTAATGTCCGAGCATGGGCATAGGAGCAAAGCAGCAATGACAACATTGAAATCTTAGAGGGGGTTTGCCCCAATTGTTGTACAATTTTGAAGTCGCTTCTCTTGATGATCTTCAAAATCTCGTCCATTTCATGGGGGGAGGGTTCTTCATCAGCTACATCTGTGGAAGGTACTTCAATCACATCAGGTTCAATAGTCTTCCCCTTCCCTCTGGTATCGGTATTTAGCTTGGCAGCAGTAATGCGGATGGGCGTTTTTGTAACTACTGGAGGTGAGATATTGGGTGAGAAGATTCTCCCAATTCTAGTTACTTTGCTTGAGCCAGCTATGTTGCCAATATCGTCATCTTTCCCTTCTTCAATCCAGGCATCTTGTTTAATCCCATGATAGAACACTTCAGCACCATAATTCCATGGTACCTCTTTATTTGAAGAGTAGGGAATTGGTCCGGGATTGGTAATTATTAAGGGAGCAATAGTGGGTTCATTTGAAATCCTAATAGGACCTTTGTAGGTGATCCTAATAGGTTTGTTGGAGATGGTAATAATGGAGAGGTCTTCACATTTGTTAACCAAACTCTTAGCAGGCGGAGTCTTTTCAAAAAGAATTTTGTGGCTATCCATCAGGCGTTGTATACCTTTCTTCAGCCTTTCACAACCATTGTATTGTTTCGTATAGCACACACAGTCTTTTTCACAGCCAGGGAAAATCTTAGCTTTCAATAGATTGTTCTTGATTATATTCAGCGGAGTAGTCAATTCTTCAACAGAGGCAAGGAAAATTGTATCTTCGACAACATTAACACCTTTGTCATGCTTCGGAATTGGAGCGGTAATTACATTCGGTGTTGGAGGAGGATCAAATTCAATAGTCTCGTTATCAATTAAATCATGGATCTTGTTCTTCAAGGCCCAGCACTGATCAGTCTCGTGCCCGAGGCTGTTTGAATGGTAAGCACATTTAGTGTTTGGATTATACTTTGGTGACGAGGTGTCAGGGTTGGCGGGAGGATCGCGCAACGTCACTAAATTGGCGCTGAGCAAATTTTAAAGGGCTTGAGACAGTGACATGCATATCCTCATAAATAGTCTTCTTGAAGTTTTAAAACATTGATGATTTGTAGGTGGTCTTGGAGTAGGAGTTGGATTGGAGATTCGGACAACATTGACAGATGGACGATCATTCTTCTTGGTATGGGCCCCTGCCCCATACACAGCATTAACTTCCTTCTTTGCAGCAAAAGGTTTCTTGGTAGGATTGATGGTGGAGGTAGAAACCACAGATATCTTCCCATTTTTTATGCCACTTTCAACTCTTTCACCGGTTAAGATTAATTTGGTGAAACCAGAAGAAGAGCATCCAACCAACAGACTAAAGAAAGGACCAAATAAAGTGCCCATGAACATGTCGGTATGCTCCCTATCAGTCAAGGGAGATTGGACTCTACTAGCAAGGTCTCTCCACTTTTGCGCATATTCCTTAAATCCTTCATTCTTTCCCATGGTCATATCTTGTAACTGAACCCTTGTTGGCGCCAAGTAGGCATTATATTGATACTGATGGTAGAAGGCAGTAGCTAGATCCTCCCAAGTGTTGATACGAGAACCATCTAACTGATAAAACCAATCAATTTGTGTTCCAGCCAAGCTCTCTTAGAAAAAGTGAACCCAACACTTCTTATCAGCAGTGTGCGGCTGTATCTTGCGTACATAAGATTTCAAATGGAGTTTGGGACAAGAAACCCCATCGTACTTTGCAAAGATTGGTACTTTGAATTTGTGGGGAATGATTACCCCAGAGATCAAACCCAAATCATCAAAATCTAAACCGGGGACGGCTTGAATTTCAACAGCTTTCAATCTATCTTCTAATTGCTTGTATTTGATGTCAGCGGGTGGATACTGCTCGTTGAAATAATCATCATCAGATTCTTGATTATTAGCACATTCTATTAGCACATTCAGCCTTAGTAATCTTGACCTCACCGACCTGGTTCTCGTGCTCTTCAGATGAGTCTCCTCCCACTGGGATTTGACGGATTGTCTCCTTGAATCTTCTACCCATGTTGAGTAAAGCTTTCTTCTTTGGCTTCTTCTTAACGGCCAGCAAAGCCATCATATCTTTCTGCCCCTTGGATAGGGCGAGTAGAGCTTCCTGAAACTGAGAGTTCTGGGTTTGGAGTTCCGTCATAGTTTTTTCTAGATCCATCTTGCTGAAATAAACAGCAGAAAGATAAGGAAACCTGTTATGCGAAAACCTGTCATGTTATGATGCATGGAATATGTATATGCAAATGATTTCAAGGATTAATGAAATTTTAATTTGTATAGACAAAAGAATGGACAAAAGTTAATTATCATTAGACAAAACAAAAAAAAAAAGATTACATCATGCCTCTTGGGCTTACAAAATAACTTTCTAAGATAAAAAGACTGAACGCATCATCTTTGGCGCAAGATAAGCGTTCACACTTTGTTCTTCTTGTAGCTGCTTCTTAAGCTCCAAGACCCTCTTCTCACTGGCATAGAACTGAGCCTCGAAAGTATCTCATTCTTCCTTCAGCTGGATCCAACCCTTTTGTAAGTCTTCGAGAGAGGTAGGCATGTCGGGATGAAGGATAGTGTAGGAAACATCCCCTTCGACCATAGGCTCCACGATGACTGGTAAAATGGGAGGATAAGGCATCACAAGTGTCTAAGCACGAGCCCGTACCCACCTAAGGTAAGGCTCGAGAGGGATAGAGGTTTTGTGTCCCAAATTCTTACTGTCCACCTTGTTCACCATTCTCCAAGCTCGTGTAAACCTCTGGCGGTAATCTTGGTCTTCTTTGTCATAGTCAAACACCAGACCTTGAATGAGCATCTCATGAGGGTCGTCTCTTCGGGCATACCCAAATTGTTGAAGAGCTAAGCAGGGATTACAGGTGATACCTCCCCTAATACCAAGCGAAGGGACGTTAGGGAATTCCCGACAGCGGTCAATGATAAAGACATCTTCCAAGGATCTTAAACACCAACGGATGTCAGAATGGGTGAGGGACATCATCCTTTGAGACCATGTTAGTCTTTGCTCGATCTTCAATGCTGATTGAGGTAGGTGTGAAGCGAACCATTTGGTGAGTAAGGGAATACAACACAAGAGAGTACCTCTTTTCTTCATGGTGCGGGTATGAAGGCAATGCAAGATGTCTCCCAATAAGGTAGGTACGGAATTGCGAGAGAGAAAGACTTTGATGGAATTAACATCTATGAATTGGTCGGAGTTGGAGAACAGAACCAAACCATAAATGAGAAGAGCCATGACGTCTTCAAAAGCTTGGAAATCCATGTCGTCCCAGAATGAACGAGCCTTCTCCAATAGAAACTTGGCTAGGAAACCTTTGACCCTGCTTCTTGTCTCCCAATTGGTTATGACGTCAACTCTTTTCAGATGCAAAGCTTCGGAGATGATTTCAGGTTTTGGAATCCCTTCTAGACCGGTGAACGGTATCTGATCAAGCACGGGAAGCCCTAAGATTAGAGAGAAATCTTCCAGTGTAGGTACCAACTGATAGTCCGGGAAAGTGAAACAATGATGTATGGGATCAAAGAATTGGAACAACACACACATCATCTCCTCTTGGAAGTTGGATGTAGCCAAACTGAGGAGTCGACCATATTTCTTGGTAAAAGGAGAATCCCCGGGCACTCTTGAGGCTAACTCTTGAAGCTGAGGGTGTGCTTTTACAAAGCTGATTCGGATGGTGTTTCTTCGGCCGGATTTCATGACCTACAAAACAAAAACAAAGATAAATTTCTAAATCCTTGAAATGGTTAGTGAGTATGCGTATGATGCTTGTGATGTTTATGATTTTATGTACAAGCAAGTATATACATACAAAGCAAACAAATCCCTAAGTTTTAGGCTTGCATGAGGTTTTATAGGTAAGTACCCTCTTGAAGTTTAGTCGGCTCAACCTGTCCTAGTAATAGTGATCGGGTTCTAAAGGATCTCAATATCACTAAGCTTTCTTTTAGGCATTGTCTCAGCATAATCAATATTTTCTTGCGGCCGAGATATCCCAAAAGTCCAGCCTCAATTAGTGTAGTATCGAGTATCAACCAATTTTCAGCTCTACACCAAAACCGGTTATCTCACTACGTCCTAATGGCCAAGTTTGTTCAATTAGGGTTCTAAAGTCAGTTAGTGCTTCATGACGCCACTCAGCGGCCCCGTATTCTCCTCAATTCACCACGAGGGATACCGGTACCCACAAATGCGTCACACTAACGTAGCCATTGCTTCAACCATATCGGTCTATGTCGTACAGTTTCCACAATCTATTGCTACTTACCTAAAAAGGTGTCCCAGATCCGGGTGGAGGATCAAAGCAAGCCCAAACAGAGAACCATAATGTAAAGCGTACAAATCAAACAAAGAAAGCAATTAAATGTGATCAAACCCTAAGTTAACCCCACTTTAGTTAATTTCCCCGGCAGAGTCACCAGTTCTGTGATGCGGTGGGAGAACTAACTTAAAGATTTTATGTTTTATCGCAAATGTTGCGGTTAGCAAGATTCACCACCGACTTTTCTTTTATCCAAAAGGAAAGGTGAAAAAGTACAAGAAAGACCTTTGAGATTGTTTCTTGAGTTCGGGGGGTAGATTATGAGAAGGGAAGGTATTAGCACCCTTTTCATCCATGGTTTTCCATGGGCTCTTAGTTACTTGCTAAATCACTTGCGTTTGTTTGAAATTGTGCTTTGTGTGTTTTTTGAAAGTATTTTGTAAAAGAGGCCATCGTTTAGGCAATCTTTGTAATGATTCTCGTTCATAAGAATGTATACAAAGATGTTGATCTTTTTGAAAATGTTTTCAATTTTGTAAGATGTTTGGAAATGTGAGTGTTTGTTTTTTAAAATTGCAAGGATATTTGTTTTGAAATGGAGCAATTAACTAAAAGTAATCTACCTACTCAAATGTCTTTCTTGTTCATTTTCCTTTCCTTTGATATTTTTGTCTTACCATTGATTTGGTAAGCAACCCTACCTTTGGATGTAAATGGGACGGGCGTGGGTCATCGTATAGCCATGATTAGCAATGTTGCAAAGTATCTTAGCATTTATGAGAGACTAAGATCATTTTTGTAAGGCAACTTTGAATAGCATCATCGAGGGACTATGATCTTGTTTTTGTTTGTTTAGCTAAGATACCTTACATGCGTAATAAGGCCATTTTTATATAAGGAAACCAAGTGGAGTAACCCTAAGAGTGCTTGTGTGAAAGTGTGCCATTTTCATGCTTGGTTTTGTCTTGAATTAGGGTTTTCTATTTGATTGATTTTATCTTGCCATACAACTCCTAATTACTAGCATGTTATATAAAAGCGATAAATTGCGAAATTTAAAGATTACTACGCTATTACAACACTTTGTGGGAGGGGGGTATAAAAATTTACAAATGGGGATTGCAAATAAAATTAAGTCCTAAGTTACTATTACAACCATATTGAATGGATAAGAATGTACAAGAAAATGTGAAATGGATTTGTTTTATTTTAGAAAAAGAGATAAGTTTTTGTTTAAGAAAATATTTTTGATCTTTTTGTTTTAAGAAATAAGATAAAACATGTAAAAATGATAAATGTTTTTGGTGTTTTTGATTAATGAAAAATAAAAATGATGGTAAAAAATAACAAAGAGAAAGAAGACAGGATCAATGCAAATGCTAAAATAGAAGAGGTCAGAAGTTCTGACTCTGATGTGTTGCACAAACAGAAACAACTTTAATAGAAATAGGAAAAGTCAGAAGTTCTGGATCCGCTGGGAACAAAGAAGTTTTCAGAAGTTCTGATGCCACTGACAGAACTTCGTCTCCCTCTCCATGCTAGTCAGAACATCTGCAACTTAGTCATTTCTTAACAAAACAGAAGATGCTCATATGACAGTTATGGCAAGTTTCATAATGTTTCAGAAGCAAAAGATATCAGCAATATAGATCAGAAGCAAACGTGAATTTGGTAATCCTAATTTTGAGTCCTAATTTCTTCATGAAGCTCTAAACTGGAATTCCCTCTACTTAGGCAGGCAGATGCATGAAACCTCAGAATATGTACATCATCAGAATCAGAATATCTACATTGTATTTTAAACATGCAAAATCTGGAAATGCCTAAGTAATATGATGAGAGTCAGCAGAAGCTTACCTTGCAGTTGGAAAAGACTATGTGAACTGGAGTTTGGTCCTGAACTCTGTTTGATGTTTTGAGCAGCTTCTTCACGTGCTCGGCAGGCCAGAAGTTTTCAACTTTTGGAACAACCAAGGGATAATGTTATGACTTCTTTGAGATGGAGGTGGATAGAGAGTGTATTGCAATATGAACACAGAAGTTAGGATAGCTTCTAATATGTGAATCAGCAACTGTATGGATGATTTTAGTCAAGAAACACTTGAGAACAGATGGAGTTTGAATGCAAGAAATCAAAAGTTAACAAGTTTTGTATTTTGTGTTGCAGCTTTGGGCTCTTGGAATTTTAGCAGGGATTCAAGGCTTTTTCTTTCTTAATTTTTCGACCCTTTTACAGTGGCCAATGGCTTTCAATTTATAGGAAAAGATCTTGTAGTTTGGAGAGTGCAACAATCACATGCTAGGGTGTTGCCTTGCTGTTGAAGAAAGTATGGTGTTTAGTAGCCTTAGCAGCGCCTAAGGTGGAATTGTAAGCAGGAATTAAGGAAAAGTAACCTCAAAAGCAAAAGCAACGCATGGGCCCAGCCTATTCTTGTGCAAAAGTTGCTTTTCCAAGACAATAAAGTTACTTATATGCCACACATGGAGAAATACTTTGAACAAAGACCCATAAGTGGTTGTGAGCATTAAATGAGCATTAAATGATGATGAGATTAATCAACCCAGAAATCCTGCAACGTGATATTCTGCATCATTACTTAGTTCTGGATTAGAAGTTCAGCTTCAGCGTGACTTAGAATAGACAATCAACTTCTGATCCTTGAATCCCTTTGCTCCAGCATGTTCTGAAGGAGCTCTCAGACTTTCCAGGAAGCTTGTAGCACGCTTCGTAACCTTCTTTGAATTTCCCCTTGCAAACTATGACTGAACCTTTATGAAAATTGGCCCAGAAGTTCTAACCCAATTTTGTCTTGAAAATGTCCAGAATTTGCTGAGTGCTTTAATTTCAAGGACATGTCTTGAAAAGGTTTTTTCTGTTCTTTTTCCTTTTCCTTTGTTGGATGAAGTAAAAGTCGGTGGAGACTATTACTTACCGCGACATTTGCGAATACAAAATGCAAACCAGTATTAACAGTTGATTCTGCCACCGTATTACAAAAGTCCTCTGACCAGATTGAGTTTGTTAATCTAAGATATTCTTCTCATACTAACATGCCCCAATTTTCTGTGCCAGACCCATTACTCATCGTTAACAGACAATAGGCATTTTACATTCTGACTTTTTAGTTCAGAAAGTTTTATTTTATAAATGTTGTTCTTTCTCTTTCCATTAAAGAGGACAGATCTATCTTTCTGACTAACTGCTTTACAGGACTTTTGATTGAAGATTATATCATAACCATTATCACTTAATTGACTTATGAATAACAGGTTATGCATTAATCCATCTACTAACAGAACATTAGTTATAGAGGGAAGTGTATCGTTACCAATAGTTCTAGAGCCAATAGTCTTCCCTTTTTTATTGCCTCTGAAACCTACGTAGCTTCCAAATTTAAGCTCCAGGCTTTGGAATATATGCTTTCTTCCTGTCATGTGTCGAGAGCATCCAGAGTCTAGGTACAAAGATTGGTGTTTCAATTTTGCTATTAAAGACATCTGTAACATATACAATTTTATCCTTAGGTAGCCATATCTTTTTGGGTCCTTGTTTGTTAGAGTTACCAAAATTTTGTCTGAATTTTGGTTTAGCAGAAAAAGAATTACTAGTATACTTTATGTCATGCATGTGCCCATAGGTGAAGTGAGAGTAAAGAGGTGTATGTTTTATGACCATATCCTTAACTTTCTTAGGTTAAGATACTTTACCCTTGTATCCTATTCCTTTTCTGCCATTTCTGCTAACTCCATAGAACATTGAAGCCATCTTGCTTCTATCTATGTTTTTAGCAAGAAACTTTTGAAATCTATGATCATATTCCTTTATAATATTATCAGAATTACTAGGAACTTCTAAGACAGTTTCTTTATGAGCCTTTTGTAATCTATTTTCTAGTTTATAAATTGTTTCTTTAAGCTCAAAGTTTTCTGATCTCAGTTTCTTAGTTTCTTCAGAGTCATAAACTAGATCCTTTTTCTGGTTCTTGTTTATGACTCAAAGTTGATGATATCTTTCAAGAATTTATGACAGGCTTTCTTCTAATTTAAATCTAGAAAATTTAGAGAATACCTCTTCTGCCTCTGAGTTTGATTCTGATCCATTTGATCCAGTGTCATCTGATACATTGGCCATTAGGGCTATGTTGGCTTTTTCAACTTCTGATTCTGTTTCAGCTTCAGAAGAGTCTGAGTCATCCCATGTTTCCATGAGGCTTTTCTTCTTTTCTTTAAATAACTTCTTTTTGGGTTTCTCTTTTTGAATATTTGGACAGTCGCTCTTGTAATGACCTTGTTCATTGCATTCGTGGCAAACAATGTCTCTGTTACTTGATTTTTTGTGTCCAGAAGATGGTTCAGAATGATTCCTTGTTCTTCTGGAAGTTCTGAACTTCCTCTGCCTGTGCTTCCGCAGCCGATTGACTCTTCTGGAGAGAAGAGACAGTTCGTCTTCTTTTGATGAGGATCCACCATAGTTTTCTTCTTTTGCCTGCAAAATTTTCGGTTCATATTTTTTGTTAGATTTAAGAGCTAAAGACTTACCTTGCTTCTGGGGTTCATCTTCTTCTAACTCTATCCCATGACTTCTCAGGGAGCTGATAAGTTCTTCGAGAGAGATTTTTTTAGATATTTGGCCAGTTTAAGAGTTGTGACCATGGGTCTCCATTTCTTGGTTAAACTTATGATGATCTTCTTTACATGATCAGCAGTTGAGTACCCTTTATCCCGAACTTTTAGCCCAGCAACCAGAATTTGAAAACATGAGAACATTGTTTCAATGGTTTCATCTTCTTCCATTTTGAAAGTTCATACTTCTGAATTAGAGCAAGAGCTTTGGTTTCTTTGACTTGCATGTTGCCTTCATGCATCATTATTAAGGAGTCAAACATGTGTTTTTCTGACTCTCTATTTGTGATCTTCTCATACTATATGTATGAGATAGCACTCAAGAGAATAGTTATGGCCTTGTGATGATTTCTGAATTCTCTCTTTTGATGATTTGTTATTCTTTTTCTGTCAATATTTTGACCGCTTTCATCAACAGGATGTATGTACCCACCAGTCACCATATCCAAGAGATAAACGTCATGAGCTAGAAAAAAACTTTTGATTCTGTCTTTCCAGTAGTCTAAGTTTTCACCATCAAATATTGGAGGTTTGTCGCTGATTATGTCTTTCTCATCATGATAATCATTGCTGATGTTCTAACTTGGTCCCACCATAGTGTTTTTCTTGCTTGGATCTTTTTCTGGCATGGTTAAGTGTGTGTCCTCGGAACTAGGCGCTCTGATGCCAATCGAAGAATGGAAAAACACAAGAAGGGGGTTTGAATTGGGGTTTTTAAAACTTAAAGTAAAAAACACGTTGGTTATCCTGGTTTGTTTGAACTCAAACTAATGCAGTCCATCCGCCAAGGTGATTTTGCCTCTCCCAACGAGGTCGTAATCCACTAATCAAACATAATTACACAGATAAGATGATAAACGTCAAAGTATTCTCGAGTTTAAACCACAACCTGATTTTCTCAAGGAATTACACAATACAATATTTGAAAGCGTGTACAAGACGTGATTTCTAATAAAACAGTATCTCACAAGTGACGTATTACACAAATGAAATTCAATAAGTTGAAGATGATGAAAATAGCTCGTTTGTTGTGCGTAGCAAAATCATAAACAATTTCTCCTTCAACCTTTGTTTATATAGGCAACGCATGTGGGAGCTTTTGGAATTTTGATCAATAGTAATTAAAGAGCTTTCCAAATATAGAGACTCTTATTTCCTTTCAGTCGTTACTTTTGAATAGCCATAAGTGAAATGTAACACTTCAGAACACGCTGTCTTCAGAAGATAAATGTTACCGTTGGGACTCCTTTACTTCTTTCCAGAACTATATGAATCATAATAACGGAGTTCATATTCGTAGCATTTAGGTACTCAGAAGTTGCAGCTTTAGAACTTCTTTATAAAAGATGTATTGAAACAGAGTTTGAATAGTGATCTAACTCATCTTTTGTGCTTCTTCTATCAGAACTTCTATGCAAAACAAAATACTTATTTAGGGAGCATAATTTTTCTTTGATTGTTTGTTATCATCAAAACTCTTACAAGGGTTGTAGAATCAAACTATGTTATAACACCAACCACCTGGTTGGTACATAGTCCAGTAACCATACTGAAGCCCGAACATTTTTCACCAGCGGTTTTATTTCAAAACTTGGTCATTACCCAGTAACCTTGCTATTGAGTCTTACATTCGTGATATCTGTGTAAAGAGTCCTTTCCTCCGATCTCTTTCTTGTGTTCGTTACTAACTATGAACATATATTCTTAATATCTTTGGTTAGACATTTCCTCCGGTCTAATCTTACTATGTGTCCTTTCCTCTGGACATGTATTTTTATATCTTTTGGTTAGACCTTTCCTCCGGCCTATTCCTGCTATGTGTCCTTTCCTCCAGACATGTATTTCTGATATCCTTTGGTTAGACCTTTCCTCCAGTCTATTCCTGCTATGTGTCATATCCCAACCAGGCATACATTTGTCCTTGATAACCACCATTCATAAAAAAAACAAAAGTGCAATGATACTCAACTGGCTTTAGAGTTCAAATTTTAAGGTTCTATTTAGTATTCAATCCTCTTTCACCTTGAATGTTTGAAAGGCTTCTGCCAATCTCACTATCTGGCTAAAGAAGATTGAATAAGGGAAACTATTGTACCCAAAAATTTGCCCTCTTTGTTATGATCCTAATTGGATTATATGTCATTGTCATATGCATACATGCATTCTATGGGATCAAGGTATTTTTTTCAACACAACAAAGCTCCCGTATTTGTTCAACGCATTTTGAGTTGCAGAAGATTTGGGTGTTTTCTGTGAATTTTAAGCAATGCGAATAGGAAACAGTTTTTAGCTGATTTGAGTTTAGGAATTCATATCTCCCATTTGGAACGGTGTTTTGGATTGATTCTTGAGGTTTCAAGGCTATCTCTATGTTCTCTTCAATTTTTGGGTTCGGACCAAAAGATAAATCTCGAAGGAAGGTCTCTGAATACGTCATTCTTTTGGAAGTTATACAGTGAAAAAATACAAAGGAAAAGTGGGCTGAACCTTAATTCGTGTGCACTAAAAAATTCATAACTCTCGGATGGAATGTCGTACGCCCGCGGTTCTAATTTTCAAAATTCCATCTCGATGTCAACTTTGGAGGCTAAAAGCTGATTCACGAAGGAAGGACCCGTGAATTTTGAGTTTTTGAAGACATGTTTGTGCTGAATCGAAATTCATTTGTATTAATGTTTGATACGGTAAAATTCATATCTCACCCGATTGTTATTGTATTGAATTGGGTTTGATTGCGTTGGTTCATGAATTTTGTCTACTACAACTTATCTTCAGATACTAAAAGCTAACGATGACCCGAAGATTCTCGTTTTTTATCTTCTTCGCGCATGACGCAATAAAATTTTGCACATGAAATTATTTTTGCCTGACACAGTGTCAGTGAAACTTCAAAAGTTCATAACTTCCTTGTCGTTTATCTGATTGATCCTGTTCTTTTGGCAATGCGTCACAAATTATATTATCTTCATTTTCCTTTTAACGACCAAATCGAGATTCCGTACGGATGATAACGTGGTACTTTATGGTTGTGTCGGGCTTACGCTTTCATGTTAAGGCCAAATCCAATTGAACATCCAAAGCCCAATTTGCTCACACCATATAATCTCAAATCTGATATTTTGTAAAGGGGAGGCTCCCATAATTTACAAATCCACACAAACACTATAATCAAATTCTCTCAAGTTTCTAAAAGATCAAATTAAGGTTCTACACCTTTTTCATCAAGAACACAACAACAACTTCATCAAGAAAAAAGTCAAGATCAAGAGTAATTCTTCACTGATTATTGATCTGTTCATTGCGATCTCTATACTTCTAAGCCTCTTCTTCACTTATATCAGTGAGTTTTCTTGAATTAAGCACTTTTGAAATAAGTGATTATTTGAGAAACACTTTTTTTAATCAAGCATGAATTGAATCTAGGATGAATTTTGAATTAAGAATTCAGATCTAACATTAGAATTGTAATTTAATTTGATCATCATGTGTAAATACAGAATCAGATAATTGAATTAAGTGCTTATTGAATCAAGTTAATTCTCATAAAAGTGCCTAATTTATTAAGCAAATTGATGATGTTGCATGAGGTTTAATTCTTGATCTTAATCAATCATGTGTAGATTGAATTTAGACCTTGAATTATGCAAAATCATGTATTGAATGTGTGTACATTTTGTGTTTGACCAAATGCCTAAGCCATGAGCCAAATCTCAAAAAACTGTTAAAAAAATTGTTTTTTGCCTGAAGGTAACTGGTTACCCGGTTATGGTAACTGGTTACCCCACTTACAATAGTGTTTCCCAGCTTCTTTGGCTTGGGTAACCGGTTACTCAGTTGTGGTACTAGTTACCTCAAGTCAGTAGCTATTTCCTCTAAATTTTGAGTTAGGGAAACCGGTTACCTAAATTCTGGTAATCGGGTTCCCAAGCCAAAAAAAACAACTTTCTTTTTTATTTTGTTTCATTTTTCATTGTGTTTTCTCTTTCGGCTTAGTTTTTCCTTGTTATTTTTGACATGTGTGTTGATTGTGCCAGGGCTCATACTTAGGAATTCTCATGATGATATTAATTTGTGTTCCACTTTATTTAGGAAACATGAATTCAATATTATTCTTGATTCGTGTTTCATTTTATTTGCGAGATACAAATGCGATTCAGACGAGCTTATGCTTTGACCCTCATGATTTCATGAGTCTACATGCTTATTGTATTTTTCGTCTGCATTATATTTTCATGCAGGATGACTTTTGTGATGGTGTCCGATGCACATTATTTGTGATTATTTTCACACCGTTGCTTCGAGACTTATGTTAGACATCTGATTTCTTACTTGCTTTATTTATAGATGCTAGCTCACTCGAAGTTTTCTGAGTTTCTTTTATTTTCTTGCTTACTTGCTACGGATTTTTATCCATTTGGTATTTCATCTCTTCCTTTTTACTACTTCCACACTTTACCTCTTTCCTTGCCATGAGAAATAGGGTAGATATGTATGACGGGAATTTTCGTTGTTGATCATGTCAAGAATCCCTCTGGTTTATTAAAAAACCCATTTAGGGCAATTCCGCATTATGTGCATTATGTGTGCTACTTATGCTTGTTACCTTTGAAGTAGGTATGTTGCAGGTGTGTTTACATTTTGTGCTCACATATACTACAGATGATAATTCCTCAAAAGGAGGCGAATGGAAAGGGTTCGTAATCAACCCCCGTGCATTCTAGTTTGTGTCATCCTTAGCTTGTGACATACCACAATGCTTCGGAGTTGTGCCTACTCTTGTTATCGAGTCGTTAAGTGGAAAAGGGTTTCTTAATTAAACCCCCACACTTTATCTTGAGCTCGCGTTGGACGATCTTGACTCTCTGTGTTTTTTTATCCCCTTCCCACTTCTTTGCCTCGGTTGATATGACCCCTTGGCTAAAGCTTCCCGCTTCATCCCTCTTATTTTCCTCAGTTGATATGACTCCTTGGCTAATGCTTCCCGCTTCATCCCTTTTCCCGCTTGTTTTCTTTGGTTGATATGACCCCTTGGCTAAAGCATCCCTACTATATTTTGTACCTACCTCGATTCGCGATATCTTGGTTAGGCCATTTTGCTTGAGCTAGTGTGCATTACTCTCGCCATGTATGTTCTCCCTTTATTCGAGCTTTCTACTTTGAGGCACATTACACCTGCCATGTACGCGTTCTCCTTTGCTTGTTTGGGATACACTACTCTGGCCATGTATATGCTTCCTTTGCTTGTTTTCTTTGTATATACCATCTCCTTTAGGATGTGCTTATTTATTTACCGATTCGAGCTAGACATTAAGGTAGGTATCCATGTATGCTAATATAGGGTAGATATTTTCCTTTCAAAACTCAACCTTAGGATCAATCATTGTACGATAAAATTAGGGATAGATTTAGGATAGTCTCCCTTAGATGTTCTTATTTCTTTTGCATCCTTGCATTAAGACTAAAACTCTTTTCTTGGAAAAGGCATAAAACATCTAACAATTTTCAAATTCTTTTTCAAGGTAAAAAATATCAACCAATGCGAACTCTTTTGCGCCTTCGGGACCCCTTTCTTTCAAACTTTTCAAAAGAACATGTTAATTCACTTCGGTGCTGACGCGTGAGTCTCCAAATGTCGAGCTACGGCAGAAGGCGAAATTAATATTGTTTATTAAAAAACACAAACCTACCAAAACAAGTGAGTCGAACTACAATAACTCTTATTCCTCAAAAATGATATGTAGGCATTGAGGTAGAGCCCAATCGAATATAACTTTATTTTCCCTACATTATTTTCTCTTTTATTTTGCATGCATTCCATATTTGAATTTTATTTTAGCTCTTAAGCTTAGATTTGAAACACACCCTTTGATTAGAATAACAAGAGTGGATATCGTAGAGTACTACGGGCGTGTGGGGTGCTAATACCTTCCCCTCGTGTAATAGACTCCTTTACCCGTACCTCTTGGTCGTTTGACCTTGATTTAACCCTTCTCAAGTTTACTCGATGTTTAACTTTCCCTTCTCGTGGGATAAAAAACGTTCGATGGCGACTTCATTGATTTCACCTCGATGATTTGTCCAGCCGGTTGTTTCAGCTGGAGACTTCACTGGGGAAAAAGGTTGACCAAATGCTGGTCCATCCTAGAGTCGACCCTAGATCTTGTTTTTCTTTTCTTGGGGTGTTTATTTTTTATGCTTTATAGCTTGTTCATTCATACATGATTACCTGAGCATACGTATGCATTGGATTTTACTGTTTTCCATATATTACAACTTTACTGGATTTGCTTCTTTATTAGGTGGGTGTTAATATGAGGTAAAAGGCCCACTACCTAGGCCTGAGTGCACTAGGGCACTAGGAACAGAGTGGGGCATGATGGCTATTGGACACAGGTCCTCACTAGCATATTCATGTGGTCTGCGCTTGGTTGAGGTTCAAATGAATTACTATCGACACCCACGTCTATGGGTAAGGAGGTAGTACTTTCAGGAAGACCCGTGATTCCAAGTTGCCTTTGACCTACCCTGACCTAGTTTCACCTGTGAGTGAGGCGGGAATATATATTTGTAGGTACAGATGGTGACTATGTTCTGATGGTGACTGTTTTGTTATGTTGGTGAATATGGTTCTTTGGTTATTGTTGTACCCCAAAATTTTCCCTCTCATTTTATCAACATTTCTCATCACAAGGCTCTTGGGACTCAAGATCAAGCTAGGGTTTGCTCTGCTCAAGACACCTCCTTGCATTGTTGACCTAAATTAGGGTTTGAGTTTGCACAGGGATGTTTTGACTTACAATGCCCAAATTGACTTTCATACTTCATGTTGGACTCATAAGTTTGTCCATACCAAGTTTCAAGCTTTGAATCAAATTTTTGCCCAGTCAATTGGACAGTTGACCTAGAAATCAACTGTGTTGGGGAAAAAGTCAACTGTGGCCAATTTACAGTCAAACCTCATGAATTTTAACCCACATCAACATTGTGAACTCATATGAACCATTTTATCAAGTTTGAACCACAATTCCATAAGAAATTTGATCAGATCACCGAAAGGGCAAAATGGTCATTTTTAGGGTTTTGACTGTACAAAGGCAATTTTTGACTGTTTGGCCTAGCCAATGGCAAATTAAGCTCAACCATGGAGTCAAGGACCCAATAGCATCATCTTGACCTATTCAACAAGTTCAAAAGATCTCAAATGCATGGGATTGATAGATGAATTTTTCAGTCAACTGATCAAAATTTGACTGTACACTAAAAAGTCAAACTTTGACTTTTTGGTCAAAACCAAGTGCCAAGGGTCATTTTTCATCAATATGTGTCAAATTGTGAAACTTGTTCATCAAGAAACCCAAAATTGCAAATTAGGGTTTAAAGTTGAAAATTTTCATAACTTAGAATTTTTCTAAGTTATGAAATTTTCTTAATTTTTCCTAACTTTCTCCAATATTTTCACCATGATTCAATTGGATTCAAACAAAACGTACAACATGAAAGTTGTAGTCCTCCATAAATTCTACAACTTTGATTCACAAAGTTTTCTCAAAAGAAGCTTGGATCTCAAGTTATGATTTTTGGAACAAGGGTCCCTACAACTTTTAACTTAGAGAAATTTTGCCCTAGTTTAGGCAGGATTTTGACCTATCTTCTTGGCCATTTTTCACATAGTTCCACTTGGAGTCTAAAGTTGCATTTCAAATATGGATTATAGAGCATATTTCAAGATTTCCAAATTGTCGAAGAACTACTCAAACACATTTGTGGTTAGGGAGAATCGAATGATTGAAGTTGGCAAAAACTCACTTTGTATCCATGGCCAATACATGTTCACTCAAGTGGCATTTTCAAACCAGCATGCTTTGTACTAGTTTGCAGGCCTCTAAACCATTTTACACTCCTTAATTGAATGCAAATACACTGAGCTAATGCATTATCTTGGCCAATTAGACATTGCCCACAAAACTAAGCCTTAATTAGAAAAAGGTACATTTCTATTTTGGAAAAGATATGCTTTATGTCAAACCATGATCTTTGAAGCATAGGTCCATATCTATGAAGCCAAATCAAATCCACAAATTGCAAGTATCAAGAGGATTGTATGCAGCATAATATATGGCTTGTGCAGGCCTGTAATATCAACTTACACATTCTTGCTTCACAAAGAAGAAAACTTGCAAAATCCTCCAAACTTGAAAACCAGTCCATGCTAGCTTAGACAAACATTGCAAACATATTTCACACAACCCTTTGAGCAGGATGTGCGAGTGTTTGAGCCTCAAAACCTCCCATAGCCAGAAATCACTCTTCTTTGGCAAAACAGGGCAGGTGCTGCAACTTGAGTGCCGTAGCTCATTTGGCTCGTGCGTTTTGCCCCTTTTTGCTTCAAACATATTCCATTCAACTCACTCAAGCTATCCCAAACCTCCATTGCCAATTGTAACTCCATTTACAGTGTTCACCATTTTCATTTCAAGCTTGTGCAGGTTAACTTCTAGAGATTGATTCAGGGACATTCAAGGCAAGCTAGCTATTGGAAAAGATCAAGTGAAGTTCAGGCAAGCTACCAGACATCTCAAAACTTGTTGAGAAGCATTGCATTGCCCTACACGAATCCAACTGAAACATGTTTTTCATCACTTTCTATCTCTCTATTTAGAAACATTTAGCCTTAGGTTTTAGAACAAAAAATGTAGTATTCAATGCCATGAAGTTGTACATATGCTCAGTTTTCATTTATATTAAGTGTGCTAGGAGAATTTCATCCATGAATATGCTGTGAAAACTAGGTCATATTTTAGGGCCAGAGAAATTCTCTCTGGTCTTTGAGAATTAGGATTAATGCTTTATATGGTTAGAATCGTATTGATATTCTCTACAAGTTTGATGTTGTGTGTTTTTGCAAAAGATCACGTTTCCAGGATGTTCAAGTTTGTATAACAGGTGCGCGTTTTTTTGTCTGGAGGAAGAAGATGAAGTTGGCTTGAGTTGGCCCTGGCCAGTTTTGCTTCTAACACCCTTTTTTTTTCAGTTTTACACCCCCTTGCCCAACTTCTTGAATAATTACATTTTTGCATTTTTGTTTTCTTTTCTGACTTTGTTTATTTATTTCCAAGTATAAAAAATGATTAAAAAATATTTTTATAATTTTTTACATTTATTTGGCATTTTATTTCATTTTTCTAATATAGAAAACACATTAAATACTTTTTTTATAATATTAAGACTTGAAAAATATTCACAATTTATACTTTTATTTTTTATTTCTTATTTTTTCACACTGAAAATATTATTAAAAATATAATTTATTTTTGTACATATTTTATTTTATATTATACATATTTAATATATATATACTTTTATTTTATTAAATACTTAGAATAAAAATACAAAAATATTACTTTTTTATTTTTTTATTATTTATACTAAAAAACACTTTTTTTTCAATATATTTTATTTTTGTACATATTAATATATTTTTATTGTATATAAATAATAGTGTATTTATTTTCTTAAAGAAAATTAGGGTTTCATCCCTTAAATAATGAAATTAATCTTTTTATTTTATTTCTTTATTCTTTTTACATTGAAAATACTTTACAAATAAAAACTTCTTTTTGCATAATACATTTTATTTAATATTTATTTATTTTGTTTATTTAAATTTTGTACATTTAAATATTGATGCATTTGAGATTCAATTTGGATGTAATAGTAATTTAGGGTTTATATGTCTTGTCAAATACCCTCATTCAAAATTGTACCCCCATCCCCATAATCATGTTGTTATAGCTTAGAACTTTAAATTCTCGCATTTTACGTTTTCAAATATTCCATGATTAGAGAATTAGGGTTTGTATGCAAAATCAAAATCAACAAATAGTTTGACCTAATCAAAGACAAAAATGCATGAAAATCAAACACAATGCACACTTACACCCCTAGGGTTACAATCCACTTGTTGCCTTCAAAATGGGCCATGATATGCATATTGGGTACTTTGGCAAAACAAAAACAAAACAAAAGATCATAGTCCCTCGATGACGCTATCTTGGTTGCCTAAACAAAAATGATCAAGTCCCTCAAGAAAATTTCCAAACATACTTGATACAATTGCTATCATGGTCTATACGATGACCCGCGTCTGTCCCGTTTAACATCCTAACACAAGGTTGTTCACCAAATACTATGGTGAAACAACACTGTTAAAAGGGTTGAAAACATAAGAAAGATCTTTCAGTAAAATAGAGTAGATAGCTCTTAATTACTTGATCAAAAGCTTGCAAAAACATCCTTTCTATTTTCAAACACACCTCACAACACAATTTCAAAACATTATCCCAATCACACTTTCAAACATTCAAATCTTTTCAAAAGACAAAAACACCTTTGTATACATTCAAACAAGAATCATTACAAAGGTTGCCACAATGATGGCCTCTTTTCAAAACATCTTTCAAAACCACACACAAAGCACCATTTCAAACAATTGAAAAGCAAAAGCAAGTGATCTAAACAAGTAACTAAGAGCACATGGATAACCATGGATGAAAAGGGTGCTAATACCTTCCCTTTTCATAATCTACTCCCCGAACCCAAGAAAACATCTCAAAGGTCTTTCATGTGCTTTTTGACCTTTCCTTAGGATAAAATAAAAAGTCAGTGGCGACTCTTGCTAAACCGAAACATTTGCAAACACAAACGCAAAACCTCAAGTCAATTCTCCCACCGTATCACAGAACTAGAGACTCTGTTGGGGACATCTTTAAAAGTGGAGTAACCTTAGGGTTTAGATCACCTTTGCATGCTAAATTTGTTTGCTTTGATTGCATTACATTTGGTTCTCTTGTTTGGTTTTGAATCCTCCACCCGGATTTTGGGAAACATTCATAGGTAAATAGCAATACATTGTGGAAACTATGCGGGGTATACTGACATGGTTGAAGCAATAGCTATATTAGTGCGACATATTTGTGAGTACCGGTAGCCTTTGAGTAAATAAAAGAGAATACGGGGCCGCTGAGTGATGTCATAAAGCACTAATGAACTCTTAGAACCTTGCTTGACCATCTTGGCCTTTTTTAGGGGTAGTGAGATGACCGGCTTTGGTGCAGTCCGAAGTTTGTAGATACTCGATACTACACTCATTGAGGGTTGTTTTCTTGGAATATTTTGGTCGCCAGTTAAGTGGCTAAACCAAAACAATGAACACAGAAAATAATCCAGTGATATTGAGCTCCTTAGAACCCGGTTACTATTTATAGGACAGGTTGAGCCAACTAACTTCAAGAGGGTACTTACCTATGAAACCTCATGCAAGCCTGAAACTAGGATCTTGTGTGACTTGTTTGTACATGTGCTTGTGCATACATCATGAACATTATAAAGCATCATATGCATCCACTAACCATTTCAAGGGTTTGGATCTTCATCTTTGTTCTTGTTTTGTAGGTCATGGAATCTCTTCACAGGAAAAAATTCAAGTCAACCTTGTGAGAATCCCTCCTCAACTCAAGGAGCTTACTTCCAAGATTCCAGAGAATTCTCTCTTCAGTGAAAAACATGGTAGACTTCTCCACTTGGTCAACTCTAACATTGAGGAAGACATGGTGAAAGTTCTCTTCCAGTTGTTTGACCCCCTACACCACTGTTTCACATTCCCTGATTACCAACTAGTACCTACTTTGGAGGAATTTTCTCAACTCCTGAGGATTCCTATTCTTTATAAAATACCCTACAACGGTACGGAAAGAGAACCAAAGCCTGAAGATGTTGCTCAAGCATTACACTTGCAACCATCTGATATCAAAGGACATTGGGAAACCAGAAGTGGTGTCAAAGGTTTCTTGGCAAAGTTTCTGTTTGAGAAGGCACAAGACTGCTGGAATTCTCTAGATCTACAAGCTTTTGAAGAGATTGTAGCACTTCTCATATATGGGTTGGTCTTGTTCCCAAACCCTGATCAACTCATAGATGTGAATGCTGTCAAGATTTTCATATCTCAGAATCCTATACCTACATTGCTTGGGGACATCCTACACTCATTTCATGCACGAACAATGAGGAAAATAGGTGTTCTCATGTGTTGTATTCCTCTTTTAGCAAGGTGGTTTATTTCTCACCTTCCCCAATCTGTTTTGAAGAATGAGCAGGGTTTAAGGTGGTCACAACGGTTGATGACCCTCACACATGCTGATGTTCATTGGTGTTCTCGGTTCATAGAAAATGTCATCATCATTGATCGTTGTGGAGAGTTCCCTAATGTCCCACTACATGGCATTAGGGGAGGCATTACCTACAACCCTTGTTTATCTCTAAGACAGTTTGGATATGCTCGGAGGGATGGCCCTCATGATATGCTGATTCTTGACCTAGTTTTTGACTTCGACAACGATGCACAAGGACTCCGACAAAGGTTTATCAGAGCTTGGAGGATGCCCAACAAGGTGGATAGTAAGACACTAGGGCACAAGAATTCCATCCCTCTTGAGCCTTACCTCAAGTGGGTACGAACCCGCGCCCAGAATCTTATGATGCCATACCCTCACATTCTGCCCGTGATCAAAGAGCCTATTATGGAAGGAGAGATTCCATACACCCTCCTACATCCTGACATGCCAACATCAATGGAAGAATTACAAAAGAGTTGGATCCAGCTCAAGGAAGAATGGAATACTTTCGAAGCCAGCTTCTATGCCAGTGAGAAGAAGGTTTTGGAGCTTACTCACCGACTTCACGAGGAGGGAACTCTCAACAGTTACATCGCACCAAAGAGGATGCGCAATGTCTTTTTACATTAAGAATTTTGTAATATTTTGCCCATGGGGCACTTATGTACTAACAAATTTCTACTTAATATGACGTGCGTTCTTTTTGTTTACAACAAATTTGAATTTCTGAATCCTTGAATGCATTACATTAATAACATACTGTTGTACCCCAAAATTTTCCCTCCCATATTTCTCAAGACATTGCAAGAAGAATCTCCAAATGGTTCAAGATTGCTCAAGAGTTGGACAGTCAAATCATCTCCTAAGGTAGTCAACCTCAAATTAGGGTTTTGTGTTGCATCAAGGTCCTTACATCCAAATGACCTCAAGTGCTCCCCAATTTCCTAATATGTTCTCAAATTCATCCATGTCAAATTTCAAGCCTTGCAGAGGAAGTTTGGTCAGTCAATTGTTCAAGAAGTCCAAAAATCGATTGTGCTAGGGCAAAAGTCAACTGTGACCTAAATACAGTCAAACTTCAAGATTTTTTGTCAACATCTCATTTTGAAGGATAATTCATCATTTTATCAAGGGTTGATCATGATTAATCAAGGATTGCTCAAGATTCATCAAGATTCAAAAGTTGTTAAATTAGGGTTTTGTAGGAAAAGTCAACTCAACTTTGACCAAGCATAACTTTCTCATACTTTATGAGAAATGACCCATCCAAAGCTCATTTTGAATAAGACGAACATGGATATGGTCTTAGAATTGATTTCCATGGGCTAGAACTCGTTTTATGAGACACCTACGCATTTAGCTGCAGATGAAAATCCGCAGGTAAAATAACCAGGTTTCGTTGGAGAAGACGAAGACGTGCCCTCTCCCCATTGGCCCATTCATATTTCGCGCTCATTTTTTTATTTTAGGCATATTAATTGTTTTCCAATATATTATTTAGTGCTTATTCCACTAACGAATAGAAGGCAGTGGTCCAGTGGTCAAGGGGAGCGTTTCTTAAGGCATGGTTGGCTGGAGGTCAGGGGTTCGATCCCTGCCTCCAGCGCTTTATATTTTTCTTTGTATTATTGTGCAATCAAGTGCAAACTCATAGAGGAAGCCCATCATACTCCTTCACATCACCAGGCACCAGATGGCCACCAGGCCAAATCTGAAGGTCTAGAGGGGAGATCCATCATACACTCAAGTCAGCGCATGTGTGGAGAATTTGGAAAGTCAACCAGGCTTGAACACGTTTGGGCCTCAGAAATGCTGATCTCACTCCCTTTCCAGGCCCAAACCCCCCTTTGGTTTATTTCTATTTCTTTTTTATTTCATTTATTTATATTGTTTTAATTAATTATTTTTATTATCACTAACCAATTAAATTTTTTTCCTCATAAAATCAAAAACCAAAAAATATATTTCTATTTATTAAAATTAAATTCATCACTTTTATTTTTGTAAATAAATATTAATTAATTAACTTAGTTTTAATTAGGGTTAACTTTTAATACTTTTGCAAATAATTAAAATTAATGTAGAAAATTAGGTTTTTATTAACATTAAATCAAATTTATTTTATTTCTTTAAATATCCAAAAATCCAAAAATATTTTAATTAATTAATTAATTAAATTGTTAATTTAGATTTAATTCCTTTTAATTCAAAAATAAAACAAAAAAATGCTTTCTTTTCAAAAAGGGTCAAAACCCTAAAAAATGCGCCCGATTCAATTTTCTCGCACGCGATACATACTTTCATATTATTGTATTTGCTTCCGGAATATAATAGCTTTAAATAGGACTTTAATTATTTTATCGCTTTCTTTTATTTTCCGCAATTTAATTCAAGGGTTTGTTTTTGGCGATGTAAATACCCGACGCCTTGTAATAGTTTAGATTTAATTTCCGCAATTTAAATTCCGAAACTATACACTGTTAGATGTTTGATAATAGGGAATGCATGACAAGATCGAATGTATGAACTTAAAATCAACGTAGCTCACCCATGACATGTGCAAAGATAAAATTAACCGAAATAACACACTCGCACATGCGCACTCTTAGGGTACACCTCACTTGGCTGCCTTCGAACGTGGTCATTGAGTATAGGAAGTTTTAGAGGTCGCCCTCTTGTCTAAAGATCATAGTTGCCTCGAAACGGTTGCCTCGAAAAAAATGATCTAAGACATTAAGGTTACCGCTAAGGCATCCTAACATTGCTTTAGTGACCACACGTCCTTTAATCGAATTGACCCTTAAAACTCTAATGACGGTGCCGCCCACTCATCAATGGTGGGATAGCATTGTCTAAAGGACATTCGTATAGATTAATTCCTTTTTCGAGTAGGTAGATGGTTCTTAAGTACTTGCTCCTTTTAAAAACAAAACAAAACTTTTCGCACTCACACCTTTCAAACAAAACTTCTTTCAAACTCACAAACACAAAGAAAAGCAAATTTTGAAAACACTTTGAGCAAGTACCTAAGATCCCGTGGATGACCACAGATAGAAAGGGTGCTAACACCTTCCCTTTCTATAATCTACCCCCCGGACCCGAGAAACATCTCGAAAAAGGAATTTTTCTGTGCTTTTTTCCTTTCCTTGTTGGATAAAATAAAAGACGGTGGCGACTCTTGCTTACCGCGACATTTTGCAAAAACAAACGCAAAACACGAACCAGCATTTCAAAAACAGTCAATTCTCTCCCACCGTATCACAGAACTGGCGACTCTGCTGGGGATGTATTAATAAGTGGGGTGTACCTTAGGATTAGATCATTGTGTTTTCAATTGTATGCTTTGTATGATTTACATTTGTAGGCTTGTATCAGAGTTTCTATAGATCCTAACCCGGATCTAGGGGATACCCTTTAGGTAAGTGGCAATAAACTGTGAGGGAACTGTACGGCATAGACCGATACGGTTGAAGCAGTAGCTACGTTGGTGTGGCAATTTAGTCTGTACCGATATCCCTTGTGTTAGAACGAGGAGAATATGGGTCTTCTAAGGGGTCATTAAGCACCAACTGACCTTAGAACCTTTAAATTGACCAACTTGGCCATATAACAGTAACAGTATGCTACACTCATTGAGACTAAACTCTCGCGATGATTCTGACCGCAAGAAAAGGTTGCTAAACTGGAATTATGACCGGTTGAGGGTAGTCAATGATATTGAGATCCTCTAGAACCCAGTTACTATTTTTAGGACAGGTTTAAAACAACTGAACTGAAAGAGGGCAGTACCTAAGCTCCTTGCCAGCCTGAAATCTAAGGGTTCTCTGTGTGACTTGTGTGCCTTTACCATGTTTGCCATTTGTGGATACTTGTGTTGTGCTTACTATCATGACATTATGACATCATAACATTGCATACATCTTGCATTGGACTAACATATTTCAAAGACAGGAGGGATTCATCTTTGTTCTGTTTTGTAGGTCATCATGATGCCCATGCGTAGGAATACCATCCAGATTAACTTTGTCCAGGTTCCCACCTTGCTCAAAGATCTGATTGCAAAGATGCCTGATACTACTTCCTTCCTCAGGAGACATGGTTATCTTCTCAGTTTGGTCACCTCCAAATTGGACGAGCAGATGATGAGTGTTCTGGTCCAATTCTATGATCCACTGTACCACTGCTTTACTTTTCAGGACTACCAGCTGGTTCCCACCCTAGAAGAGTTCTCTGAGCTTCTCGGTATCTCTGTTCTGGAATAGACCCCGTTAACTGGTTGGGAGAAGACCCTTAGGCCCGAAGATATTGCTGCAGCCCTTCATTTGACCAAAGAAGAGGTAATGGCTAATTGGGAAACTAGAAGTTGAGCAAAGGGCTTTCTGAATAAGTTCTTGGTTGGTAAGGCTAACTATTTCTGGGATAGTCTAGACTTCAAGGCATTCGAGGATATTCTGGCTCTTCTGATATACGGCTTGGTATTGTTTCCGAACTCTGACTCCTTTGTTGATGTTAATGCGGTAAAGATCTTCATCTCTTAGAATCTGGTACCCACTCTCTTGGGTGACATTCTTCATCAGCTCTATGCTCGTATTGCCCGAAAGCAGAGAACCTTGATGTGTTGTGCTCCGTTATTGGCAAGGTGGTTTATTTCGCACCTTCCCAAGTCAGTGTTGAAGAACAAAGAAGGCATGGGTTGGGCTTATAGGATTATGTGTTTCTCACATAATGACATCATTTGGACTCTCAAGGATATGGATAAGGTGACTATCATTGATCGCTGTGGGGAGTACCCTAATGTTCCATTGATAGGAACCCATTGAGGAATTTCTTACAATCCGTGCTTAGCCTTACGTCAGTTTGGGCGTGCCATAAGAGAAGGACCTCATGAGCTGCTAATGCCTCATATCATCTTTGATTTTCAAGGGGATGGCGACGAGCTACGCCGCTGATTCATAAGGGCTTGTGATAGAGTTCACCAATCTGATCCACATGAGATGGGCACAAAGACTTCACTTCCAATGGAGCCATATCTCAGATGGGTTCGCATCCGTGCCCAAAAGTTGGGTATGCCGTATGAAGCTGTCCGGCCTGTCATTATTGAAGTTGCTAATGAAGAAGGAGTTCTTCCAACCATCCTCCATCCTTATATGCCCACTGACATTGGGGCACTAAAAAGGTCTTGGATGCAGCTGAGAGAGGA
Source organism: Vicia faba (assembly GCA_948472305.1). Classification (NCBI taxonomy): domain Eukaryota; kingdom Viridiplantae; phylum Streptophyta; class Magnoliopsida; order Fabales; family Fabaceae; genus Vicia; species Vicia faba. The sequence goes on from OX451736.1 coordinate 26,232,805, forward strand.
ACGAGATTCTTACAGAGAAAGGTTCAACGAGCAAGAGCAGAAGATCCAGAAGTTGACTAGGCAGCTGGAGAACGAGCGGATTCTCAATGATTATGTCTGCACCGACAAGAAGAGACCATGGGAGCATTGATTGACCTTTGATGATTTCCTTTTCAATTTTTATTTACTTTTCAGTATTACCATTCTTGTAACGCCTTAAGGGCATAAGTTGAACAATTTGAATTTTAAAAGTTTATCTAATAAAGTGTGTTTCCTTTCTGGTTTACAAATTTGAATCTCCCGATTGTCTTTGAAATCATGTCATACGCATTTCATCCCATGCACTTCATAAACAGGTACCCATTACAGGGCTCTTATCTTCTTCGCTGTTTGTTTCATCACTCATCATGTCTGCTGAACCTTCAACTGAGCAACCCATCAAGGCCCTTCAGGCCCAGAATGCCCAATTCCAAGAGCTGTTCGTGAATCTAGCTAAGGGTCAGCAAGATTTGAAGACCCTGATTCTGAATGAGAAGAAGAAGAAGAAGAAGAGTACCATCTTGTTCAACACTGGTCCTAGGTTTGGAAACAGGCTTCGAGATGAAGTTGATTTGATAACCTCATCTGGAGGGAAAGATAGTCAGGAAGAAAGGAGGGCTCCTAGCCCTGTGGTCTCCGACAACGAGACAGACTACGACGAAGAACAATATCCTCCGGCCGAGGATAGATACAAACAACTGGAAGACCAGTTGAGTGCTATGGAAGTTCAGAAAGCTCCTGGTATGGACTTTGGTAATCTGGGTCTATCATCTGGGGTAGTGATTCCCCACAAATTCAAAGCACCAGCTTTTGAGAAGTATGACGGAGTTTCTTGTCCGAAGCTGCACCTCCGGTCATATGTAAGGAAGATTCAGCCTTACACTGCTGATAAGAACCTATGGATCCACTTCTTCCAAGACAGTCTCTCAGGGACTCAGCTTGAGTGGTTTTATCAGTTAGACGGAGCCAGTATCCGCAGTTGGGAGGATTTAGCTACTGCTTTCTATAGGCAGTACCAGTACAACTCCGACCTTGCTCCCACGCGTACCCAACTCCAGGGTATGTCAATGGGAACGGGTAAAGGATTCAAAGATTATGCTCAGAAGTGGAGTGACCTCGCCGGAAGAGTACAACCACCCTTGGCTGATCGGGAGCTTGTGGATATGTTTCTGGGGACCCTGTCTGGTCCATTTTTCAACCACCTGATTGGGAGCTCTTCATCTGGGTTTACAGAGCTTATTTTGACCGGTGAAAGGATTAAAGCTGGTATTAAGGCTGGGAAGATACAGAAGGGTGTCTCATCGAGCACCGAGAAGAAGTTGTTTAAGAAGGAGTCCAGTGTTGTCTACAGTTCGAGAAACCAGAGTAGACCTGAACACCGCCAAGCTGTTAATGCGGTTATAATTTCAAAACCTGCTGGTGCTGCTCAGCACAACAATCAACAAAAGGATGAGAGACCTTGAAGGAAATTCACCCGTCTCAACATGACCTTATCTCAGATTCTGCCACAGTTGCTGAAGACCAATCTGTTGATTCTAAAGGAAGCCCCAAAGAATCCAAACACAACGTCACTGAGGTATAACCCTAATGCTCGTTGTGCTTATCACTCTGATAGCCCGGGGAATAATACAGATGATTGCTGGACTTTGAAGAATAAGATACATGACTTAATTGATGTGAAGGAGATTGAGTTCGAGGCGCCTGAAAGGCCTAATGTTGTGACTGCTCCTATGCCCAAGCATGGAGTGAATGCTATTGAAGAAGACTCGTTTGTGGTTTCTGTGAACGACATTTTTACCCCTTTGATGACTGTGAAGAAGAACCTTTTGCTAGCCGGTTTATTTCTGGGTTGTGACAAAGGTTGCCGTATGTGTTCTGTTCTGCCTACTGGTTGCCATCTTTTGAAGTCAGGTGTCCAACGCCTGATGGATAGTAAAGAGATTCTGTTTGAGAAGACTGTTGTTCCCTTAGTTCCTCCTGAAGAAGTTGCCATCATTACCATTTTCGACAATTCTTCCAAGGCTCCCTCGAGGAAGCCTGTTAGAATTACATCCATTCCAAGAATCGCACCTGTGATCATCACTGTTCCGGGCCCCATCCCCTATACCTCTTGTAAAGCTGTCCCTTGGCACTATGGGGACGATGTTTATTTTCTTGGAGTTAAGCAAGAGTTGGATGCTGATACTGACGTCAGCAGCATTGTTGGACCTGCTAAAATCACCCGCAGCGGAAGGCTTTTCTTGCCTGATATTGCTCCACCAACTGCCCAAAGACCGGTTGTTATAACACCTGCCAGTGTACCTGCTACTATTCCTATTCAAGTTCCTATTCTTACCCCTATCGCCGAATCATCTGACACTCGGGGCAAAGGGACCACCAGTGAGCCTGCCCAGACGGAGGCGCCAAAGACAATTACTATTGAAGCTTCTAAAGAAGAGATGGAAGAGATTCTGAAGATCATCAAAAAGAGTGATTACAATGTAGTTGAACAGCTGGGGAAAACCCCATCCAAGATTTTTATGTTGTCACTATTGCTATGCTCAGAGGCCCATGCCAAGGCTCTGATTACCTTCTTGAAGACTGCCCACATACCGCAAGAGACATCAGCTGACCAGTTTACAGATTGTGTGGCCAATTTAACTGCTGATAATGGGTTGGGTTTCTCGGACGCTGACTTGACTGCTAAAGGGAAGAATCACAACGATGCCCATCATGTCTCCATTGAATGCAGGGGAACTACTCTTGCTCATGTGTTGGTGGATATTGGTTCCTCGTTGAATGTTTTTCCTAAGAAAGCTCTAGACTGGTTGGAATGTGAAGGATTGGAGCTGAAACCAAGTAACATTATTGTTAGGGCCTTTGATGGGTCTAAAAGAATGGTACATGGTGAAGTTGATATCCCGATCAAGGTTGGTTCTCAGGTTTTCAACTCTACATTCTATGTGATGGACATTCGGCCATCTTATTCTTGTTTGCTGGGTCGTCCATGGATCCACAAAGCTGGGGCCGTAACCTCAACGCTCCACCAGAAGTTGAAGTACCCGGTAAAAGGGAAGATTGTGATAGTGCAAGGAGAGGAAGAGTACATGGTTAGCCACCTCAACTCTTTCTGATATGTAGAGATGGATGGGGAGTTCCTTGAGACCCCATTTCAGCATTTTGAAGAGGTTCCCCAGACACTGGCGTCAGCTAAGACTGTTGTTGAAGGTTCTCCTATGAAGATGGCTTCCCTCAAGGATGCTCGGGCTGTTGTTGAGAAAGGTGGGTGTGCAAATTGGGGACGACTCCCTGATTTTACACAGAAGACTAAGAAGTTTGGTTTGGGTTTCACTGCAGAACCTCAAAGGGCTGTTCGGAACGCACGAATCGGAAGACCTCCCGTGTTCATCAGCAACTCAGGAGTGAATGCCATTGAAGACAATGTTGAAGAGTCTGAGTTCGACAGCTGGATCTATCCTACGACCGACGGTGGACAATGCAACTGGACAACAAAGGATTTCATCCCTATTACTTTTGTTACTCAGTAATGAAACTTTTTGTTTTGAATATGTAACATACAATGTTTTAAGCTCTTTGGCCCGGTGTCTTACCTGGGGCACCGTGGCTTCATTTGTGAGGGCTTTATGTGTGTCATTTTCATATATCATTAATAAAATCATTGGACGTTCTTGCATTTAGAATTTTGCGCTCCTTGTTTTTTCTTTATTATATATTGCAAAACAGCTATTTTACACACACTCACATATACAGGTCCACATCCACTCTGGATCTCACTGGTAACGACTCTGCTACTGCCAGTTATGACTTCGAAAATCCGATCAACTTAGCCGAAGACGAAGGTGAAGATGATTGCAAAGTGTCGGGTGAAATTGCAAGAATGTTACTTCAGGAAGAGAGGGCTATTCAGCCGCACGAAGAGTCGGTGGAATCAGTGAATCTGTGTACTGAGACAGACAAGAAGGAAGTTAAGATCGGTGCAAATCTAGAGCTTAATGTGAAACAACGGTTGATTCAAATGCTGCATGACTATGTTGAGATCTTTGCCTGGTCTTACGAAGATATTCCTATTTTGGATACTGATATTATGGTTCATCGCCTGCCTACCAAGGAAGATTGTCCTCCGGTGAAACAGAAGGTTCGCCGAATGCGCCCAGAGATGTCTGAGAAAATCAAGGCTAAAGTTATGAAACAGTTTGATGCCGGTTTTCTAGCAGTTACTTCTTACCCACAGTGGGTGGCCAATGTGGTTCATGTGCCGAAAAAGGATGGTAAGGTTCGAATGTGTGTGGACTATAGGGATCTGAACAGGGCGAGCCCCAAGGATAACTTCCCTCTACCTCATATCCACGTTCTGGTTGACAACACCTCTCAGCACAAAGTATTCTCCTTTATGGATGGATTCTCCGCTTATAATCAGATCAAGATGGCTCCCAAAGACATGGAGAAGACAACTTTTGTTACTCAGTGCGTTACTTTTTGCTACAAGTTCATGCCTTTTTGACTGAAGAACGCTGGGGAAACGTATCACCGTGCCATGGTTGCTTTGTTTCATGACATGATCCATCATGAGATTGAAGTATATGTTGACGATATGATTGCAAGGTCCCAAACTGAGGAGGAACACCTTGAGCATCTGCAGAAGCTATTTGATAGGTTGAAATTGTACAAGCTGAGGTTAAATCCGAACAAGTGCACCTTCGGGGTGAGATCTGGTAAACTGTTTGGTTTCATTGTAAGCGATAAAGGTATTCAAGTAGATCCTGCAAAAGTGAAAGCTATTCAGGAGATGCCATCTCCCAGAACAGAGAAAGAATTCAGAGGCTTTCTGGGACGTCTGAATTACATTGCCCGATTCATCTCGCACCTGACTGCTACTTGTGAGCCAATCTTCAAATTACTGAAGAAAGATCAAGTAGTACATTGGAACGATGAATGCCAAGCTGCTTTCAAAAGGATCAAAGAGTATCTCCAAGAGCCACCTATTCTAATGCCTCCAGTTGAAGGGAGACCTTTGATCTTATACTTGACAATACTCGATAACTCAATGGGGTGTGTGCTGGGTCAGAATGACGAGTCTGGCCGAAAAGAGAATGCTATTTATTACCTTAGCAAAAAATTTACCAACTGTGAGACCCGATACTCACTGCTCGAGAAAACTTGTTGCGCTTTGGCATGGGCTGCTCGCCGGCTGAGACAGTATATGCTGACTCACATTACTCTGTTGATATCAAAGATAGATCCAATCAAGTATATCTTCGAAAAGCCTGCTTTGTTCGAAAGAATAGCAAGATGGAAGATGATCTTGACTGAGTATGACATCCAATATACGACCCAAAAGGCAATTAAGGGGAGTGTGTTGGCAGACCATTTGGCACATCAAGCGGTGGATGATTACCATTCTATGAACTTTGAATTCCCGGACGAGAATATCATGTTAGTAACTGATTGTGAGACACCTGGACCGGATGAAGGACCTGAAGAAGGATCCCGATGGTCTATGTACTTTGATGGAGCTTCGAACGCTTTGGGCAACGGCATTGGCTCAGTGATCATATCTCCTAAAGGCTCTCATACTCCGTTTACCGCCCAACTATGTTTCAACTGCACCAACAACATGGCGGAGTATGAAGCATGCATCATGGGTATTCGAGCAGCAATCGACCTGAGGATTAAGTTTCTAAGTGTCTTCGGAGATTCCACTCTCGTGATCAGTCAGATCAAAGGAGAGTGGGATACGAAACACCCGAACCTTATTCCTTACAAGGAGTATGTGTTGACATTGCTTCCCCATTTCGAGGAGATAACCTTTGAACACTTCCCTAGAAAGGAGAATCAGTAGGCAGATGCGTTGGCTACGATGTCTTCTATGTTCAAAGTCAATTGGGACAACGAGGCTCCCCGAATCATCATTGAAAGATTGGACGAACCTGCACATTGCTGTGACATTGAGACTGAAGAGGTAACAGAAAAACCCTGGTTTCATGAAGTAAAGAGGTATCTCGAAGCTCAGGAATACCCCGAGGGTGCATTTGTTAATGACAAGAAGTTTCTGAGGAGGTTCGTAGCAAAGTTCTTCATCAGCAATAACATCCTTTACAAGTGTAACCATGATCCAATCTTAATGCATTGTGTGGATAATAATGAAGCAGAAAAGATCATGACAGAGTTACATGAAGGTACTTTCGGAACTCATTCCAGTGGACATACCATGGCAAAGAAAATCCTTCAGGCAGGATATTATTGGTCCACAATGGAAGATGACTGTTATCAGCATTCTCGGACGTGTCACAAGTGCCAAGTCTATGCTGATAAGGTGCACATACCTCCAGTTCCTCTGAACATCTTGACGGCACCTTGGCCTTTTGCAATGTGGGGCATCGATATGATCGGCGAGATCAGACCTACAGCATCCAACGGGCATCGTTTCATCCTGGTAGCGATTGATTACTTTACGAAGTAGGTTGAAAGCTTCCTTTGGTACCGTAACCAAGAACATCGTGGCACGGTTCATTCGGCATAATCTGATCTGTCGATACGGTGTACCAGAGAGGATCATTACGGACAATGGTACCAATCTCAACAACAAGATGATCACCGAGCTCTGCGAGAAATTCAAGATACAGCATCACAACTCTTATCCTCACCGGCCGAAGATGAATGGGGCTGTAGAAGCGGCTAATAAGAACATTAAGAAGATTGTGCAGAAGATGACAGTGACATAAAAAGACTGGCACGAGATGTTACCATTTGCTCTCCATGGGTACTGTACCTTAGCACGGACGTCAACAGGGGCAACACCCTATTCCTTGGTATATGGCATGGAGGCAGTCTTGCCCATTGAAGTTCAGATACCCTCTCTTCGGATCATGAAGTATGCAGGTTTGAGTGAAGATGACTGGATTCAGACCCGGCTTGATCAGCTGAACCTAATCGACGAGAAGAGACTTACTGCTATTTGTTATGGTCAGACGTATCAAAAACGGATGATCAAGGCATTTAACAAGAAAGTCAGACGACAAGAGTATCAAGTTGGGGATCTGGTAATCAAGAGCATTATTCTACCTCAAGTTGATCCCAGGGGCAAATGGACCCCTACTTACGAAGGGCCATTTGTGGTTAAGAACATTTTCTCAGGAGGAGCTATGATTATAACCACCATGGATGGTGACGACCTTCCTCACCCCGTCAATGCAGACATAGTGAAAAGATACTACGCATAATCAAAGCCCCGCTAGGTTGACTGGCCTAGGCGAAAATAAGGGCTTCCCGGCGAACCAAAAGGGTTCGGGCAAAAGTAAGGGATGAAAATGAAAAAATCTGTACACCCGGCAAGTCGAAAACCTGAAAAGGCGGCTTGGGCAAAAATGGGTATCCCGGTGGACTGAAAACCAGAAAGGGCGGTCCAGGAAAAAATTAGGGATCAAAGCGTAACACTATGTCTCATTGGATCACCTTGCATCCAGACTTCGGTATTGTGATCGGTGGATCTGGAACTGACTGTTTAACGCTGGTTCGCGAAATGTCGCGGAAGCAAGAGTCGCCACCGTCTTTTATTTTCTCCAAATGGAAAGGACAAAAGCACAGAAAAATTCCTTAAAGAGATTGCTCTCGGTTCGGGAGGTAGATTATAGAAAGGGAAGGTGTTAGCACCCTTTCTATCCATGGTTATCCATGGGCTCTTAGATACTTGCTCATTGTGTTTTCAAAAATGGTTTGTTTGCTTTTCAACTGTGGGTTTTAAAAGGTTTCTTTGAAAATTCCAGTTCGACTCTTGTGTCAGAGTGTTTGAAAAATTGCTTTGAAAGCTTTTGAAAATGCGTCGATGTGAAAAGTAGTTTTTGAATTTGTTTTGAAATTTAGAGCAAGTATCCATGAGAACCTACCTACCCTAAGGAATTCGTCTGTGTAAATGTCCTTTAAAGTAGTGCCATCCCACCATTGAGAGGTAGGTAGCACCACCGTTGGAGGTGTTCGGGTCAATTCGAGTTTGTAAGGACATGGTGATCACCAGAGCAATGGGAAGACACCTTAGAAGCTACCCTCATGCCAGGTTCCCGGATCATGAGGACTTACTAAAATGTCCTCTACTCGACGATCACCTTTCGAGGCAAGGCAACAGTGAGGCGTACCCTAGGGGTGGTGTGTGCGATTTGTGTGTTGTTTTCATTTGCATTTATCTTGTCATGTTATTGGTGTTCTACGCTTGATTTTATTATGGCCATTCATTCTTGCATGCTTTGTTTAACAGTTGAAATATTTGCGAGGAAAAGTAAATCTAAAGCTATTACAAATGGCGCGGGTCCACATCGCCAAAATTAAACCGGACCCGGTTTGACAGAAAAATAAATAAAGCAAAGTAAATAAAAAGTGCGAAAAGTAGTTACAAGGCTTCGGGAGAGGTACATAATTAATTAAGCGAAATAAAATAAATATGCGAAATAAAAGAATTAGAAATATGGGCGTTGGACCCTTTCGCAAAAATTAAATTAATAAGGAATTAAAATTAAAATTAATGAGGAATTAAGATTAAAAATTAAAAGAAGAATGTTTTTGGTATTTTTAGTGTTTTTAGGAATTTGATGAGAAAAAAAAAAGAGTTAGTTAAAATTAAACTAAAAGGCAAACCCTAATTCTAATAGCTTTTAAATTTATTGTGAAAATATTAAATTGAAACTTAAATTAAACCTAATTTTTATGTACAATTAATTATAAAAATAAATAATATTATTAGAAAGAAAAAGAAAATAATTAAAAGGAATAAAATTTATTAACCCTAATTCTACATTTTTTTAGATTTTTGTTAAAAGAATTAAAGTTAAAACACCTAATTTAAATTAATTTATTTACATGCAAGTTTATTTATAAAAATACTAAAATAAGTAATATTTTATTATTTTTTCTTTTTTCTGATTTTTATGTGTTTTCATATTTTTTGTGAGAATACTTAATTTAATTAAACAAATAAAGAAAATAAAACAATAATTAAAAATAAAATACAAGAAGAATATGAAAAATTGCAAACCAGGGGAGTTTCAGTCCCAACATGGAGGTTAAGTTTGTGAAATTTTGGCCCATTTAGTATAGCCTTCTTTGACCTTTTTTGAGTATTATGCTGGAGCGTGGACCAGGGCACAACATGTTCTTTGATTCTTGGCCTTTGATTAGATCTCCAGATGAACGTGGCAAGGCTTGATCTGGGGCATATGATGCGTCTATGTTACTGAAGCTGCATGGGAAACGTTATTGAAAAATAATATAGAAATTATTGAAGACCTGGGGTTCGAACCCAGGTCTTGGACGTCAATGCAATCACCACTTGCCAGCTGAGCCACTACAACGCGCTTTACATATAATAAACAGACAAATGTTATAAAGAAAACAATCAGCATTAATGGATCCACGCGCGAAAATTCAAATCAACGAATCATATTTTGCCACGGCTTCGTCTTCCTCGCGTGCCTGAAAACAAAAACATGAGGCAACGGTTTTCTATGCGTTGCTTAAGGTCAGTTTCAAGAAAATAGCGACTAGCGCTATGGTGTCCATAAATTGGGCGCGATAGGTGTTTCCTTTTTGTTTGAATGCACTGAGTACAACCATGGTGGTCTTAAGGGCTAATTTGTCCTTGGGTGAAAAGCCCCAATTTAGAGTCCTGTGAACCCTAAGAATCGAACATGGTGTTTTGGCCTACAACGCGTGATTCTTCAATTAAAGTACATGATTAGTTTGCAAACATCATTAAAAACATAAATACAATAACAAAATGCATTGAGAATGCAGGAATGCTAGAAACTGATTCAAGATTTTTCTTCACCAATTTCCATGGTGATCTTACGTTCTCTTGAGTGTGAGGCTTGGAGAATGATTGGAGTTTGTCCTATGAACCTTCAGCAAGCTAATGGAAGAGGAATCAGGTCTTGAATCGCCCTCTAAAGTTGATTTCAGAATTGTGTTTTTTTGACAATTTTTTCAAGTCTTTCAATGGCCTTCTTGCGCAGCTTTTTGTGTATGTCCATTAGGGTTATGATCCTGGCATATATATGAATCAATTAGGTTAACAAATTGGATCCAAATCTCTTGTAATCATTGATTGAATATTTGATTTTTTTAAGATCTTTTTCCATATCTTTTTCACATGTTTTTGTATCAATTAGCATCCAATTAAGCCAAATCTTTCCATAATTGTGCAAGCACGAAATATTGAGTTCAAAACATGCATGAAAAGATTTATTAGGTCAAGTTATATATTTTTCACATATTTAAATGATTTAAATGAATTAATATAACTAATAATTCAAATAAATAAATAAAAAATGAGAAAATACTTCCCTTTGGGCCAAGTGGTCGTGCACATGCTTGGAATGATGAATCATGGAAGAAAAATGGGCCCATTAGCATTTTTAGGTCATTTGAATCAAAGTTGACTTTTCAAAATATCCAAAAATTTCCCAACTTCCACAAGGCATAACTTGCTCAATTTTTAAGCTTTTCTCATGTTCGTGGACATTTTGGAAAGGTCTTTGAGTCCTCTAACCAATGCCTTTGGTCCCATGTCATTTTGATTTACCAATCTCAAGTTATGGCCTTTGACTTAAAGTCCCTTTTTGTTGACTTTTAAAAATGACCTATAATGTTGAAATTGATAACTTTTTGTGAGAGCATTTCTTGGACTTGAAGTATGAAGATGAGTTGTAGGAAATGTCTTTCTCTTCAAAATGAGCTTTGGATGGAATTTTTCTGATAATCCATGTGAAAGTTATGCCCTGGTCAATTTCAGTTGACTTTTTCAGCTGTCCAAATAAGGAAACTTTTGCATCTTTGATGATTTCTGAGCCAAATTTTGAGAATCATGATCAAGCATTGATCAAATGATGTTTGTGGCTTCAAAATGATATGTTGACCAAAAATTTGAACTTTTGACTGCCAAATGACCATTTTGCCCCTGCAGTTGACTGTAGTGCAATTTAGGGTTTTGACTGTGCAATTTTGAGCTGAATGCCTTGAAACTTGATATGAGGATGCTTGACCATATTTGTAGGCATGTGAGACTTGATTGGGCCTTTGAGAACTTCATTTTCTTGATCAGAGCATAAACCCTAGTTTTGACTGTATAGGAGACCTTTGCACTGTGCAACCCTTGGGGAATTTTGTGACTTGGCTTGGCAATTTCTTGGAGAATATGGGAGGGCAAATTTTGGGGTACAACAGTTGCCCCTGTTCAATCTTCTTAGACCTGAGGATGCAGATTGGCGGACGTGCCTTTCGTAATCCGAGGGTGGAAGATGATTGGACACTAGAGTGCCCAGAAATTTGCGCTCACATGTTAGCAGTGTGATGGGGGGAATGGGCTTATAGATGCCATTTGGAGATTGCTGGATAGGATGATGGGCTTATAGATGCCATCTGGGTGTTTATCGCGTAGGAGATTCCTTAGCGAGAACCTGTATACCTGCAAAAGAACAAATGAGTACCTGACACGCTGCAGGAGCTGATTTTAGATGCTTGGTATAGATGTGTCCTGACTGGTTACAGGAGCTGAATCTGGAGCTTCAAAGGATGATGAATGAACCAGGTATGGTTACTGCCTTAGCATGAACGGTAAGAGAACCTTGGGCGACTTTAACTTCAACAACACTCGTTGAGAAAAATCTTGGGTGTCTTCTATTGGGATAAGAATCAGGAAGATCTTAGGGTCGATCTGACTGAACCAGAGGAGGCCTTTGACTGGATAAGCATCAGGAAAATCTTGGGGTCGATTTAACTGAACCGGACAAGGTCTTGAAACATCTTCAACTGGATAAGTATCAGGGAGATCTTAGGGTCGATCTGACTGAACCAGAGAAGGCCTTTGACTGGATAAGCATCAGGAAAATCTTAGGGTCGATTTAACTGAACCGGACAAGGTCTTCAAATATCTTCAACTGGATAAGCATCAGGGAGATCTTGGGGTTGATCTGACTGAACCAGAGAAGGCCTTTGACTGGATAAGCATCAGGAAAATCTTAGGGTCGATTTAACTGAACCGGACAAGGTCTTGAAATATCTTCAACTGGATAAGCATCAGGGAGATCTTGGGGTTGATCTGACTGAACCAGAGAAGGCCTTTGACTGGATAAGCATCAGGAAAATCTTAGGGTCGATTTAACTGAACCGGACAAGGTCTTGAAATATCTTCAACTGGATAAGCATCAGGGAGATCTTGGGGTTGATCTGACTGAACCAGAGAAGGCCTTTGACTGGATAAGCATCAGGAAAATCTTGGGGTCGATTTAACTGAACCGGACAAGGTCTTGAAACATCTTCAACTGGATAAGTATCAGGGAGATCTTAGGGTCGATCTGACTGAACCAGAGAAGGCCTTTGACTGGATAAGCATCAGGAAAATCTTAGGGTCGATTTAACTGAATCGGACAAGGTCTTGGAATATCTTCAACTGGATGAGCATCAGGGAGATCTTAGGGTCGATCTGACTGAACCAGAGAAGGCCTTTGACTGGATAAGAATCAGGAAAATCTTAGGGTCGATCTAACTGAACCGGACAAGGTCTTGAAATCTCTTCAACTGGATAAGAATCAGGGAGATCTTAGGGTCGATCTGACTGAACCAGAGAAGGCCTTTGACTGGATAAGAATCAGGAAAATCTTAGGGTCGATTTAACTGAACCGGTCTAGGTCTTGGAATGTAGCTTGAGAACTTAACTGGATCTTTCCTGAAAGGTAGAGGTCAGTCATATGCAATGCATGATATGGATCAAGCAATGATGTTCTCAATATAAACGAGACTCGTATGATATGATGTGTCTATGCATGCTATAATGATGTATGTGATGTTTTATGTATGTTTTTGTCTAGGAAAGTGAATCCTTGACGGGTGCCGGGAAGTCATATCCTGGGCTGATGTTGAAGAAAGCTTTTACTTCCGCTGAGGATGACAGTTGCAAGAATACCGGTAGGAGATGATAACTCCGTTGCGGAATAAACTTGGCGAATGGAAGATTCTGCGGGGAGAAAAGATACTCTAGCGACCATGCTGGGAAGCAATACTCTGTGGGAAGAGGGATGCCTTGCTGAATGTTGATAATAATTTGCTGAGGATATCTTTGTTGTATGAAGTGTTGATGGACTTCGCTGAGGTTAAGAAGACTTCGTCGAGGACGCTCTTTCCGTGGTTTTTGGCTGAGGATAACCCAGTTATATCCTATTAAGGAAATAACTCTTTGAATAAAGCCGGGAGACGCATTCGTGCTCTACGAAGATAAGCTTCCAAAATCAACTGGGGATAAGCTTACTGCTTGGGGAGATGGATTCCAACTTTCCTGGGGAAGCTGGATTGGACTCTCCTGGGGGAGTATTGAACTGTATTGGTTATGTTCTTCAACGGAACCTATCCTGATACCTTGGAGGATAGAACAATCAGATTGCTTAGACCACTCTTTATTGCCCCTGTTTCTAGTGTCACCTGCAATTAACTCCTTTGTTTCGTATGCGAATATTTATGAGTTAGCAAATTATTGTCAATGCATATATCACAAATTGAACCTTGGACGTTCTTCGCAAAACAAAACAGAAAAAGAAAAACACTTGGCACGTTTAACTGAAAATGTATTTGTATTGATTTTTGAATGGCCTGAAAATAGGCATTTTGTATACAAGAGGCTGACGTCCTAGTAAGAGAACGCCGCCGAACAAGAGAGTTTATACAGATTTTGTACAAAAGAAAATAAAACAGCTGTGTGAAGTGAATGATCCACTGGGTTTCAACTCTTCTATTGCCTTTATAACTCCGAGCGTCTCATCACTTGATGACCTTGGTTGAAGGTGAAGCTGACTGATTGATGCCGTCTGAACTTGATGTAGATACCGGATTCTGGATGCAAAGTGATCAATGAGACATAGTATTACGCTTTTATCCCTAACTTTTGCCTGGACCGCCCTTTCGGGTTTTCAGTCCACCGGGATACCCATTTTTGCCCAAGCCACCTTTTCAGGTTTTCGACTTGCCGGGTGTACAGATTTTTTCATTTCATCCCTTCATTTTGCCCGAACCCTTTTGGTTCGACGGGAAGCCATAATTTTTGCCTAGGCATGTCAGCCTAGCGGGTCTTTTTTATGCGTAGTATCTTTTTACTATGTCTGCATTGGCGGGGTGAGGAAGGTCGTCACCATCCATGTTGGTTAATATCATTGCTCCTCCTGAGAACACATGCTTAACCACAAATGGCCCTTCGTACGTAGGGGTCCATTTGCCCCTTGGATCACTCTGAGGAAGGATGATTCTCTTGATTACCAGATCCCCAACTTGATATTCCTGTGGTCTGACCTTTTTGTTAAATGCCCTGATCATTCGTTTCTGATACGTCTGACCATGGCAGATAGCAGCAAGTCTCTTTTCATCAATGAGGTTGAGCTAATCAAGTCGTGTCTGGATCTAATCATCTTCGTTCAGATTTGCATCCTTCATTATCCGGAGAGAGGGTATTTGCACTTCGACCGGCAAGACTGCCTCCATACCATAAACCAGAGAGAAAGGAGTTGCCCCGGTTGACGTCCTAGCTGAGGTACGGTACCCATGTAGAGCGAACGGTAACATCTCGTGCCAATCTTTGTAAGTCACTGTCATCTTCTGCACGATTTTCTTGAGGTTCTTATTTGCTGCTTCTACAGCCCCATTCATCTTCGGTCTGTAAGGAGAAGAATTATGGTGATGTATCTTGAACTGTTCGCAGAGCTCAGCGATCATCTTATTGTTTAGATTGGTACCGTTGTCTGTAATTATCCTTTCTGGGACGCCGTACCGACAGATCAGGTTGTGCCGAATGAACCGTGCCACAACAGTCTTGGTTACCGTAGCATAGGATGCTGCCTCAACCCACTTCGTAAAATAATCAATCGCCACTAAGATGAAGCGATGTCCGTTAGATGCCGTAGGTTTTATCTCACCGATCATGTCTATGCCCCACATTGCAAACGGCCAAGGTGCAGTCAGAACATTCAGGGGAACCGGAGGAACATGCACCTTGTCTGCATAGATCTGGCATTTATGGCATGTCTTGGAATGTTGGTAGCAGTCAGCTTCCATTGTGGACCAGTAATATCCTGCCCGTAGGATCTTCTTAGCCATAGTATGTCCACTGGAATGCGTACCAAAGGTCCCTTCATGTAGCTCCTCCATGATTCTTTCCGCTTCAATCTTATCCACACAACGCAGTAAGGTTGAATCATGGTTTCGCTTGTACAAGATGCCGTTGCTAAGGAAGAACTTGGCTGCAAACCTCCTCAGGAATTTCTTATCATTGACAGAGGCACCTTCAGGGTATTCCTGAGCTTCCAGATATCTCTTCACTTCGTGGTACCAAGGCTTCTCAGTCACCAATTCAGTTTCGAGATCACAACAGTATGCCGGTTCGTCCAGTTTCCAGATGATGATCCGGGGAGCCTCGTTATCCCATTTGACCTTGAACATTGAAGACATTGTAGCTAACGCGTCCGCTAACTGATTCTCTTCTCTTGGGAAATGCTCAAAGGTTATCTCTATGAAGTGGGGGATCAGGGTCAACACACATTCTCTGTAAGGAATCAGGTTTGGATGTTTCGTATCCCACTCTCCTTTGATCTGATTGATCACAAGAGCGGAATCTCCGAAGACACTTAGAAACTTGATCCTTAGGTCGATCGCAGCTTGAAGACCCATGATACATGCCTCATACTCCGCCATGTTGTTGGTACAGTTGAAACACAGCCGGGCGGTGAGTGGAGTATGAGTACCTTGTGGAGATATGATGATGGCGCCGATACCATTTCCCAAAGCGTTGGAAGCTCCGTCAAAGTGCATAGACCATCGGGATCCTGGTTCAGGTCCTTCATCCGGTCCAGGTACTTCACAATCAGTCACTATCATGATGCTTTCGTCCGGAAACTTGAAGTTCATTGATTGATAATCATCTACAGCTTGATGTGCTAAGTGGTCTGCCAATACACTTCCCTTGATGGCTTTCTGGGTTGTATATTGAATGTCGTATTCCGTCAAGATCATTTGCCATCTTGCGATTCTCCCAGACAGAGCAGGCTTTTCGAATATGTACTTTATAGGATCCATCTTTGAGATCAACAAGGTAGTGTGAGTCATCATATACTGTCTCAGCCGGCGAGCAGCCCATACCAAAGCGCAGCAAGTTTTCTCAAGCAGTGAGTATCGGGTCTCACAGTCGGTAAACTTTTTGCTAAGGTAATAGATGGCATGCTCTTTTCGGCCAGACTCGTCATGCTGCCCCAGCACACACCCCATTGAATTGTCCAGCACTGTCAGATATAGTATCAGAGGTCTCCCTTCAACCGGTGGCATAAGGATAGGTGGTTCTTGGAGATACTCTTTGAATTTGTCAAAAGCAGCCTGACATTCATCGTTCCAACGTACTACCTGATCTTTCTTCAGCAGCTTGAAGATTGGTTCACAAGTAGCGGTTAGATGTGAGATGAACCGAGCAATGTAATTCAGGCGTCCTAAAAAGCCTCTGACTTCCTTCTCTGTCCTGGGAACTGGCATCTCTTGAATAGCTTTGACCTTAGCAGGGTCCACTTGAATACCTTTATCACTAACCACGAAGCCTAGTAATTTTCCAGATCTTACCCCGAAGGTGCACTTGTTCGGGTTCAATCTTAGCTTGTACAGTTTCAACCGGTCAAACAACTTCTGCAGATGATCTAGGTACTCTTCCTCAGTCTGGGACCTAGCGATCATGTCGTCCACATACACTTCTATCTCATGATGGATCATGTCATGAAATAGAGCAACCATGGCATGTTGGTAGGTTGCCCCAGCATTCTTCAACCCGAACGGCATGACTTTGTAACAGAAGGTGCCCCACTGAGTGACGAATGTAGTCTTTTCCATGTCTTCAGGTGCCATCTTGATCTGATTGTAACCTGAAAAGCCATCCATGAAAGAGAACACCTTGTGCTGAGCTGTATTATCAACAAGGACATCAATGTGAGGTAAGGGGAAGTCATCCTTGGGGCTGGCCCTGTTCAGATCCCTGTAATCGACACACATTCTGACCTTACCGTCCTTTTTAGGTATCGGCACCACATTAGCAACCCACTGGGGGTAAGAAGTCACTGCAAGGAACCCAGCATCAAACTGTTTCATAACCTCGGCCTTAATCTTCTCAGACATCTCTGGACGCATCCGACAGACCTTTTGCTTGACTGGAGGGCAGTCTTCCTTAGTTGGCAAGTGATGGACCACAATATCGGTATCCAAGCCGGGCATGTCTTCGTAGGACCAGGCAAAGATCTCCATATAATCATGCAGCATCTTGGTTAACCGTTGCTTCACGCTGAGCTTTAGGTTGGCACCAATCTTTACCTCTTTCCTGTCTGCCTCAGTACCCAAGTTTATGGTTTCCACTGGCTCTTCGTGGGGTTGAATTGCCCTCTCTTCCTGAAGCAACAGTCTTGCAAGCTTGCCAGGCACTTCGCAATCATCTTCACCTTCGTCTTCGGCTAAGTTGATCGGATTTTCGAAGTCATAATTGGCAGTAGCAGAGTTGTTATCAGTGAGATCCAGAGTGGATTGGAACCTGTATGAGTGAGTGTGTGTGTAAATACAGCTGTTTTGAAAATTATGTAAAGGAAAAGAAAGACAGAAAAGGAACACAATATTTGCAATGCGAAAATACGTCCAAGATTTTCATTCATGATATATGAAATGACAATTTGTATGCCCTCACAAATAGAACCACGGTGCCTCGGGTAAGACACCGGGCCATAGAGTTTATCATTGTTTATTACAAAATAACAAAACAAAGAAATTTATTACTGCGTCACAAAGGTAACAGGAGTATGATCCTTAGCAATCCAGTTGTTCAATCCGCCTTCGGCTGTCGGATAGATCCAGCTGTTGAATTCAGCTTCGTCCACTTCATGGTCTTCCCCAACAGCATTCACTCCTGAACTTTTAATAAATACCGGAGGTCTTCCGATCTTCGCTTTCCTCATGGCTTTCTGACCTTCTGTGGTAAAACCCAGCCCAAGTTTATCAGTCTTCTGAGTAAAGTCTGGAAGTCTGCCCCAGTCGGCACATTCACCCTTCTGAACCACAGCCCGGGCATCCTTCAGGGAAGCCATCTTCAAAGGACCACCTTCTTCTGTTGCTGTTTCTGTTGCAATTGGAAACACCTCCTCGAAATGCTGAAAGGGGGTTTCAATAAACTCCCCATCCATCTCAATGTACCTGAAGGAGTTCAGGTGGCTCACCATATATTCCTCCTCTCCTTGCACAGTGACAATCTTTCCTCTGACGGGGTACTTCAGCTTCTGATGCAAGGTAGAGGTCACTTCCCCAGCCTTATGTATCCACGGTCGACCCAATAGACAAGAGTAAGATGGACGGATATCCATCACATAAAAAGTGGAATCGAACACCTGAGAGCCCACACGAATCGGAATGTCAACCTCTCCATGGACCATCCTCTTTGAACCATCAAAGGCCCTGACGATGATATTGCTGGGTTTTAATTCCAGTCCTTCACAATCTAGACGGTCCAGAGCCTTCTTGGGTAGCACATTCAAAGATGACCCAGTATCAACCAACACATGTGCCAAGGTAGTGCCTCTGCATTCAATAGAGACATGCAGAGCATCATTATGGTCTCTTCCCTTTGCGGTCAAGTCAGCGTCTGAGAAACCCAAGCCATTGTCTGCCGTTAGACTTGCTACCCAATCAGTAAACTGGACTGCAGAGGTTTCATGTGGCACATGGGCCGTCTTGAGGAATGAGATTAGGGCCTTAGCATGGGCCTCGGAGCACAGCAATAAAGAGAGCATGGAGATCTTGGAGGGCGTATTCCCCAGCTGTTCCACAACATTAAAATCGCTCTTCTTTATAATCTTCAGAATCTCCTCCATCTCTTGTGGGGAGGCCTCAGCAGCTATGGGTACGGGTGCCTCCATCTGGGCAGGCTCAACTTCAATTCCCTTGCCCCGAGCATTGGATGACTCGGCAGCAGGAGAAACAATCGGATCAGCAGCAGGAACAGGTATGCTTGCAGGGGTTATGAGAAGTGGTCTTCGGGCAACAGGCGGTGCAATGTCAGGCGAGAAGAGCCTGCCACTGCGGGTAACTTTGGCTGGGCCAGTGATGTCACAAATGCTGGCACCAGCGTTGAACTCTTGCTTAATCCCGTTTACATATACATCTGCCCCATAGTGCCAAGGGACAGCTTTGTCAGATACATAGGGCAGGGGCCCTGGAACAGTGATAATAACAGGTGCAACGGTCATGATTTGAACGGGCTTCTTCGGGAGAGCCGGGATCGGATTATTGAAGATAGTCACCACAGAAACTTCTTCCATCGGAACCAACTGAACAGAAGACTTCTTGAATAGAATCTCCTTGCTATCCATTAAGCTTTGGATGCCTAACTTTAGCAAGGGACAACCAGATGGCGACACAGCGCAGAACAGGCAACCCTCACTACAACCCGGAAATAAACCGGCCTGCAGTAGGTTCTTCTTGACAATCTTTAGAGGAGTGGCTAGATCATCCACAGAAACAGCATAAACGTCTTCATCAACAGCATTTACCCCATGCTGAGGCATAGGAGCAGTAACTACATTCGGCTTCGCAGGCGCTTCGAACTGTATCTCCTTTGCGTCGATAAGGTCTTGCACCTTATTTTTTAACGCCCAACAGTCATCAGTAGAGTGCCCCGGGCTATCTGAATGGTAGGCACAACGAGCATTCGGGTTGTACTTGGGAGATGCAGTATTTGGAAACTTCGGCGCCTCCCTGACAGTCACTAAATTGGTTGAGAGCAACTGTGGCAGGATCTGCGACAAAGTCATGTTTAAGCGGGTGAATTCTCTCCGAGGCCTTTCAAACTTCTGAGGATTGTTTGGCCGGGGAGTGGCAGCAGGTTTAGCAATCATTACCGCACTGACAGATTGGCGGTGTTCATGTCTCTCTGATTTCCTGGAACCATACACGGCACTAGACTCCTTTTTGAATGGTTTCTTCTCAGAACTAGATGATGCACCCTTCGCAATCTTCCCAGACTTTAACCCAGCTTCAATTCTCTCTCCAGTTAGAATCAAATCAGTGAACCCAGCAGAAGAATTCCCAATGAGATGGTTGAAAAACGGCCCAGATAGGGTCCCCAAGAACATGTCTACCAACTCCCGGTCAGTCAATGGTGGCTGCACCCTACCAGCCAGGTCTCTCCACTTCTGAGCGTACTCCTTAAAACCTTCGCTTGCACCTAACGACATACCCTGGAGTTGGGTACGTGTAGGGGCAAGGTCGGCATTATATTGATACTGCTTATAGAAAGCAGTAGCCAACTCCTCCCAGTTACGAACCTTGGTCCCATCCAGCTGATAGAACCATTCGAGATGAGTCCCTGAAAGACTCTCCTGGAAGAAGTGGATCCACAAATTCTTATCCGCAGAGTACGGCTGAATTTTCCGAACATAGGACCTTAGATGCAGCTTGGGACAAGACGCCCCGTCATATTTGGAGAAGGATGGTGCTTTGAATTTGTGAGGGATGATCACACCAGTTGACAAACCCAGATCTCCGAAATCCAGCCCAGGTACCTGTTGAACCTCCATAGCCTTCAATCTGTCTTCCAGTTGCTTATATCTGTCTTCTGCAGGAGGGTACTGCTCTTCATCAAAATTTGTCTCGTTGTCGGAGACTACCGGACTAGGAACCCTTGCTTCTGCCTGAGGAGAATTCTTGTCAACAGAAGAACCAGCCTCTTCCTGTTGCAGAGCATTGTTAAACCTTCGGCCCGAGTTGAACAAAACAGTTCTTCTCTTCTTCTTCTTCTCCTTCTTCAGGAGCATAGCCTTCAGTTCTTCTTGGCCTTGAGCCAAACCCTTGATTAATTCCTGGAATTGTGCATTCTGCACCTGAAGAGCCTTGATTGATGTCTCAGTTGATGAAGATTCGTGATTCATGATGCTGAAATAAACAGCGAAGAACTATAAGCAACCTGAAAAGGGAAAAACCTGCTATGCACATGATGTATGAAATGCGTATGATTTATGTTTTCAAAGACAATCGGGAATCAACTTCGTAAACAAAAAGGAACACACTTCATTAAATTTAACTTTGAAACTGAAATTATTCAACAGTTTGCCTTTAGGCGTTGCATGAAAGGAAATACTGGAAAGGAAATAAAACTGTAAAAGCACATCTGGGGCTCCTTATTGATCCCATGGTCTCCTCTTCTCAGTACGGATGTAGGCATTCAGAGCTCTCTCATTCTCCAACTGCTTGGTCAGCTTCTGGATTTTTGATTCCTGCTCGTTGAACTTTTCCCGGTAAGAATCCCGCTCTTCTCGCAGTTGCGACCAAGATCTCTTCAATGTCTCATAATCAGTAGGTATCTGAGGAGGAAGGACAGTTGGAGGAACACCATCTTTATCAGGACACTCAAGAATGACGGGTCTGACAGCTTCATACGGCATACCTAACTTCTGAGCGCGGATGCGAACCCATTTATAGTAGGCTTCCATAGGTAAAGAAGTCTTTGGCCCTAACTCTTGTGGGTCAGCTTTATGAACTTTGTCCCAAGCCTTGATGAACCTACGACGCAGCTCGTCACTATCCACCTGAAACTCGAAACTGATGTGAGGCACCAACATCTCATGGGGACCTGCTCTTCTTGCTCTTCCAAACTGACGGAGTGCTAAACATGGGTTGTAAGAGATCCCTCCTTGAGTACCAATCAGAGGGACATTAGGATACTCCCCGCATCGATCAATAATAGCTATCTCGTCCAAACCTCTGCAAGTCCAAATGATGTCTTTATCGGTGAAAGACATTAACCTATGAGCCCAACCTCTTCCTTCTTGGTTCTTTAGTATGAACTTAGGGAGGTGCGAAATAAACCACCTCACCAACAAAGGGATACAACACCATAGGGTCCCTCGTCTTCGGGTAGTACGAGCATGAAGTTGTTGCAAGATGTCACCCAAGAGAGTGGGCACTGGATTCTGAGACATACAGATCCTTATGGCAGTGACATTGATGAAGTTGTCAGGATTAGGAAACAGGACTAACCCATAGATTAGGAGAGCCAAGATGTCTTCATATGCCCTAAAGTCCAGGTCATTCCAGAAACTGTTAGCTTTACCAATCAGAAACTTGGCCAAGAAACCCTTAACTCCGCTTCTAGTTACCCAGTTGTCTGTTACCTCTTGATGGGTCAAAGGAAGAGTTGCAGCCACATCCTCAAGCCTGAGGGTCTTTTCCCAACCAGTAAAGGGAGTCTGATCCAAGATAGGGATACCAAGCAAATCAGAGAACTCTTCCAGGGTAGGGACCAGCTGGAAGTCTTGAAAGGTGAAGCACTGGTACAGAGGGTCATAGAACTGGGTCAAAACACTCATCAACTGTTGATCCCGTTTTGCAGTGACTAAACTGAGAAGAGAGCCATGCCTCTTAATGAAGGAAGTGGTATTTGGAATTCTGCTAACCAACTCATCAAGCAACTCAGGTGAACGAACAAAATTGAACCGGATAGTATTCCTTCGCACAGGCATCATAATGTCCTACAAAACAGAGCAAAGATGAAACCCTCTTGTCTTTGAAATGGTCAGTCCTTATGCAGGATGCATGCAATGCTCATGATGCTATGATGTTATGATAAAGCACACCACACATAGATACAAAGGCAAACATGGTAAGGCACACAAGTCACACAAGGCAAGCCCCTAAAGTTTAGGCCAGCATGAGGTCTAGGTACTACCCTCTTTCAGTTTGTTGGTTCATACCTGTCCTAATCAAAAGTAACCGGGTTCTTAGAGGATCCCAATATCATTGACTACCCTCAATCGGTCATAACTCCAGCATCGCAATCTTTTCTTGCGGCCAGAACCATCACGAGAGTTTAGCCTCAATGGGCGTAGCATACTGCTACTGTTCTAAAGGCCAAGTTGTGTCAATTAAGGTTCTAAGGTTGTTGGTGCTTAATGACTCCTTAGAAGACCCATATTCTCCTCGTTGCGACACAAGGGATATCGGTACAGACTAAGGTGCCACACCAACGTAGCCACTATTTCACCCGTGTCGGTCTACGCCGGACAGGTCCCTCACAGCTTATGCTACCTAAACAGGGTATCCCCAGATCCGGGTTAGGATCTATGTATCTCCGATGCAACCCACAATAGTAAAGCAAGCAAATCAATACAATTGAAAACATAATTATGAACTAGCCCTAAGGTACACCTCACTTTAAGTTAATTCCCCAGCAGAGTCGCCAATTCTGTGATCGGTGGATCTGGAACTGACTGTTTAACGCTGGTTCGCGAAATGTCGCGGAAGCAAGAGTCGCCACCGTCTTTTATTTTCTCCAAATGGAAAGGACAAAAGCACAGAAAAATTCCTTAAAGAGATTGCTCTCGGTTCGGGAGGTAGATTATAGAAAGGGAAGGTGTTAGCACCCTTTCTATCCATGGTTATCCATGGGCTCTTAGATACTTGCTCATTGTGTTTTCAAAAATGGTTTGTTTGCTTTTCAACTGTGGGTTTTAAAAGGTTTCTTTGAAAATTCCAGTTCGACTCTTGTGTCAGAGTGTTTGAAAAATTGCTTTGAAAGCTTTTGAAAAGGCGTCGATGTGAAAAGTAGTTTTTGAATTTGTTTTGAAATTTAGAGCAAGTATCCATGAGAACCTACCTACCCTAAGGAATTCGTCTGTGTAAATGTCCTTTAAAGTAGTGCCATCCCACCATTGAGAGGTAGGTAGCACCACCGTTGGAGGTGTTCGGGTCAATTCGAGTTTGTAAGGACATGGTGATCACCAGAGCAATGGGAAGACACCTTAGAAGCTACCCTCATGCCAGGTTCCCGGATCATGAGGACTTACTAAAACGTCCTCTACTCGACGATCACCTTTCGAGGCAAGGCAACAGTGAGGCGTACCCTAGGGGTGGTGTGTGTGATTTGTGTGTTGTTTTCATTTGCATTTATCTTGTCATGTTATTGGTGTTCTACGCTTGATTTTATTATGGCCATTCATTCTTGCATGCTTTGTTTAACAGTTGAAATATTTGCGAGGAAAAGTAAATCTAAAGCTATTACAAATGGCGCGGGTCCACATCGCCAAAATTAAACCGGACCCGGTTTGACAGAAAAATAAATAAAGCAAAGTAAATAAAAAGTGCGAAAAGTAGTTACAAGGCTTCGGGAGAGGTACATAATTAATTAAGCGAAATAAAATAAATATGCGAAATAAAAGAATTAGAAATATGGGCGTTGGACCCTTTCGCAAAAATTAAATTAATAAGGAATTAAAATTAAAATTAATGAGGAATTAAGATTAAAAATTAAAAGAAGAATGTTTTTGGTATTTTTAGTGTTTTTAGGAATTTGATGAAAAAAAAAAAGAGTTAGTTAAAATTAAACTAAAAGGCAAACCCTAATTCTAATAGCTTTTAAATTTATTGTGAAAATATTAAATTGAAACTTAAATTAAACCTAATTTTTATGTACAATTAATTATAAAAATAAATAATATTATTAGAAAGAAAAAGAAAATAATTAAAAGGAATAAAATTTATTAACCCTAATTCTACATTTTTTTAGATTTTTGTTAAAAGAATTAAAGTTAAAACACCTAATTTAAATTAATTTATTTACATGCAAGTTTATTTATAAAAATACTAAAATAAGTAATATTTTATTATTTTTTCTTTTTTCTGATTTTTATGTGTTTTCATATTTTTTGTGAGAATACTTAATTAAATTAAACAAATAAAGAAAATAAAACAATAATTAAAAATAAAATATAAGAAGAATATGAAAAATTGCAAACCAGGGGGGTTTCAGTCCCAACATGGAGGTTAAGTTTGTGAAATTCTGGCCCATTTAGTATAGCCTTCTTTGACCTTTTTTGAGTATTATGCTGGAGCGTGGACCAGGGCACAACATGTTCTTTGATTCTTGGCCTTTGATTAGATCTCCAGATGAACGTGGCAAGGCTTGATCTGGGGCATATGATGCGTCTATGTTACTGAAGCTGCATGGGAAACGTTATTGAAAAATAATATAGAAATTATTGAAGACCTGGGGTTCGAACCCAGGTCTTGGACGTCAATGCAATCACCACTTGCCAGCTGAGCCACTACAACGCGCTTTACATATAATAAACAGACAAATGTTATAAAGAAAACAATCAGCATTAATGGATCCACGCGCGAAAATTCAAATCAACGAATCATATTTTGCCACGGCTTCGTCTTCCTCGCGTGCCTGAAAACAAAAACATGAGGCAACAATTTTCTATGCGTTGCTTAAGGTCAGTTTCAAGAAAATAGCGACTAGCGCTATGGTGTCCATAAATTGGGCACGATAGGTGTTTCCTTTTCGTTTGAATGCACTGAGTACAACCATGGTGGTCTTAAGGGCTAATTTGTCCTTGGGTGAAAAGCCCCAATTTAGAGTCCTGTGAACCCTAAGAATCGAACATGGTGTTTTGGCCTACAACGCGTGATTCTTCAATTAAAGTACATGATTAGTTTGCAAACATCATTAAAAACATAAATACAATAACAAAATGCGTTGAGAATGCAGGAATGCTAGAAATTGATTCAAGATTTTTCTTCACCAATTTCCATGGTGATCTTACGTTCTCTTGAGTGTGAGGCTTGGAGAATGATTGGAGTTTGTCCTATGAACCTTCAGCAAGCTAATGGAAGAGGAATCAGGTCTTGAATCGCCCTCTAAAGTTGATTTCAGAATTGTGTTTTTTTGACAATTTTTTCAAGTCTTTCAATGGCCTTCTTGCGCAGCTTTTTGTGTATGTCCATTAGGGTTATGATCCTGGCATATATATGAATCAATTAGGTTAACAAATTGGATCCAAATCTCTTGTAATCATTGATTGAATATTTGATTTTTTTAAGATCTTTTTCCATATCTTTTTCACATGTTTTTGTATCAATTAGCATCCAATTAAGCCAAATCTTTCCATAATTGTGCAAGCACGAAATATTGAGTTTAAAACATGCATGAAAAGATTTATTAGGTCAAGTTATATATTTTTCACATATTTAAATGATTTAAATGAATTAATATAACTAATAATTCAAATAAATAAATAAAAAATTAGAAAATACTTCCCTTTGGGCCAAGTGGTCGTGCACATGCTTGGAATGATGAATCATGGAAGAAAAATGGGCCCATTAGCATTTTTAGGTCATTTGAATCAAAGTTGACTTTTCAAAATATCCAAAAATTTCCCAACTTCCACAAGGCATAACTTGCTCAATTTTTAAGCTTTGCTCATGTTCTTGGACATTTTGGAAAGGTCTTTGAGTCCTCTAACCAATGCCTTTGGTCCCATGTCATTTTGATTTACCAATCTCAAGTTATGGCCTTTGACTTAAAGTCCCTTTTTGTTGACTTTTGAAAATGACCTATAATGTTGAAATTGATAACTTTTTGTGAGAGCATTTCTTGGACTTGAAGTATGAAGATCAGTTGTAGGAAATGTCTTTCTCTTCAAAATGAGCTTTGGATGGAATTTTTCTGATAATCCATGTGAAAGTTATGCCCTGGTCAATTTCAGTTGACTTTTTCAACTGTCTAAATAAGGAAACTTTTGCATCTTTGATGATTTCTGAGCCAAATTTTGAGAATCATGATCAAGCATTGATCAAATGATGTTTGTGGCTTCAAAATGATATGTTGACCAAAAATTTGAACTTTTGACTGCCAAATGACCATTTTGCCCCTGCAGTTGACTGTAGTGCAATTTAGGGTTTTGACTGTGCAATTTTGAGCTGAATGCATTGAAACTTGATATGAGGATGCTTGACCATATTTGTAGGCATGTGAGACTTGATTGGGCCTTTGAGAACTTCATTTTCTTGATCAGAGCATAAAACCTAGTTTTGACTGTATAGGAGACCTTTGCACTGTGCAACCCTTGGGGAATTTTGTGACTTGGCTTGGCAATTTCTTGGAGAATATGGGAGGGCAAATTTTGGGGTACAACGGGTATCAACTGTCAAGCTCAGACGACACTAATCAATCTGATTCATCTTCAACCAAGCAGCAAAGTGATGAGATGCTTGAAGATATAAAGGCAATAGCAGAGTTGGAACCCAATGGGATCATTCACATAGCTATTTTGTTTTCTTTTCACAAATTGTATAAATTCTATTTGTTCGGCGGCGTCCTCTTACTAGAACGTCAGCCTCTTGTACAAAAACTCCTATTTACAGGCCAGAATTCAAAATCAATACAAATTCATTTTCAGACAAATTTCAAATTGTTTTTCCTTTATCTGTTTTGTTTTGCAAAGAACGTCCAATGTTCATTTTTGATATATGCATTTGACATTAGTTGTTGCTCATAAAAATTTACATGCGAAAAAAAAGGTGAATTACGGGTAATATCAGAAACAGGGGCAATAAGAATTGTCCAAACTGTGTGATTGCTCTGTCCACCAGGTACAAAGGTAGATTCAGCTGAAGAATATGACCAAGATTACCTTCACTCCCCGCAGAGTAAGACAGTAATGGTAGCTCTCTCAGCTGAGACTTGCAACTATGAACGAATCAGCAATACTCTCCCCAAGCAGAGTTGGTCTACCATCAGCACTAAAAAGGTCTTAATATTCCCCAGCGGAGTATAAGAATATTCCCCAGTGGAGTATAAGAATATTCCCCAGCAAGTATAAGAGTATCCCCGACAGTCTTAATATTCCTCAACGGAGTATAAGAATGTTCCCCGGCAGAATACAAGATACCCCCAGTGGAGTCAATATTTCCCCAGCACGGTCTGAAAAAGCTTCCCCGATGGAGTTGAATCATCATTCCCAGTAGACTCTGGAAGTTTATCCCCAGCGGAGTACAAACAAAATCTCCCCAGCCAGGTTCAAAGGATCATTCCCAGCAAAATTCAGAGGATTATCCCCACAAGAGTCTAACAGGGTTATCCCCAGCAAGTTGCAACTGAAAGATCGTCCCCAGTGAAGTTCTTTCCTTTCACAAACAGGAATTCAATCCTCAACAGATTCAATATCACCAGCAACGGTAATCCATCCCCAATGGAGTTTATCAGTGGAATCTTCAGTAGAGCATCTCTTCCCCACAGAGTAATCTCCTCATTGGTTTATTCCCCAACAGAGTTCTCTTCTCCAGCAGTTTTATTACCTTCCTTCACCATCCCCAGCGGAAGCGAAGAATTCAACTCTATTCTCAAGAAGCTATCCGAGATCTACTTTCCCCAGCTAAAACATCACATTTCCATACATCATGATACGTGCATATTTGCATCATATAATACAATCTCATTTATGTTGAGAACATCATTGCTTGATCCATATCATGCATTGCATATGACTGACCTTTTCCTTTCAGGAAAGATGCAGTTAAATTCTCAACTATATGGAAGACCTTGCCTGGTCCAGTTAAATCGATTCCTAAAGATTTTTCTGAGGCCAATCAAGTCAAAAGAGACAAGACCAGTTAAATCCATTCCTAAATATTTTTCTGAGGCTAATTCAGTCAAAAGAGACAAGACCAGTTAAATCAATTCCTAAAGATTTTTCAGAGGCCAATCTAGTCAAAAGAGACAAGACCAGTTAAATCGATTCCTAAAGATTTTTCTGAGGCCAATCCAGTCAAAGAAGACAAGACCATTTAAATCGATTCCTAAAGATTTTTCTGAGGCCAATTCAGTCAAAGAAGCCAAGACCAGTTAAATCGATTCCTAAATATTTTTCTGAGGCCAATCAAGTCAAAAGAGACAAGACTAGTTAAATCGATTCCTAAAAATTTTTCTGAGGCCAATTCAGTCAAAAGAGACAAGACCAGTTAAATCGATTCCTAAAGATTTTTCTAAGGCCAATCCAGTCAAAAGAGACAAGACCAGTTAAATTGATTCCTAAAGATTTTTCTGAGGCCAATCCAGTCAAAGAAAACAAGACCAGTTAAATCGATTCCGAAATATTTTTCTGAGGCCAATCTAGTCAAAGAAGACAAGACCAGTTAAATCGATTCCTAAAGATTTTTCTGTGGCAAATCTAGACAAAAGAGACAAGACTAGTTAAATCGATTCCTAAATATTTTTCTGATGGAAACCCAGTCAAAGGAGACAAGACCAGTTGAATCGATTCCTAAAGATTTTTCTAATGGCAACCCAGTCAAAGGAGACAAGACCAGTTAAATCGATTCCTAAAGATTTTTCTGAGGCCAATCCAGTCAAAAGAGACAAGACCAGTTAAATCGATTCCTAAAGATTTTTCTGATGCCAACCCAGTCAAAGAAGACAAGACCAGTTAAATCGATTCCTAAAGATTTTTCTGATGCCAATCCAGTCAAAGAAGACAAGACTAGTTAAATCGATTCCTAAAGATTTTTCTGATAACAATCCAGTCAAAGAAGACAAGACCTCCCCTGGTCCAGTTAAATCGATTCCTAACGATTTTTCTGATACCAATCCTGTCCAAGAAGACAAGACCTCCTCTGGTTCAGTTAAATCGATTCCTAAAGATTTTTCTGATCCAGTCAAAGTCAAATCCAAGACCTCCTCTGGTTCAGTCAGATCGCCGATAAGATCTCCCAGATTCGTATTCCAGTTAAAGTTCAGACCACCTACCAACACTCTCCAAATGGCATCTGTAAGCCCATTCCCGACATCACAATGATGATACCACTTCATGCGAGTACAAATTTCTGGGCACTCTAGTGTTCAATCATCTTCCACCTTCGGATCACGAAAGGCCCGAAAGCCAATCTATATCCTCAGGTTTAAGACAATTGAACAGGGGAAGTTGTTGTACCCCAAAATTTGCCCTCCCATATTTCTCCAGACATTGCAAGAAGAATCTCCAAATGGTTCAAGATTGCTCAAGAGTTGGACAGTCAAATCATCTCCTAAGGCAGTCAACCTCAAATTAGGGTTTTGTGTTGCATCAAGGTCCTTACATCCAAATGACCTCAAGTTCTCCCCAATGTACTAATATGTTCTAAAATTCACCCATGTCAAATTTCAAGCCTTGCAGAGGAAGTTTGATCAGTCAATTATTCAAGAAGTCCAAAAATCGACAATGCTAGGGCAAAAGTCAACTGTGACCTAAATACAGTCAAACTTCAGGATTTTTTGTCAACATTATCATTTTGAAGGATAATTCATCATTTTATCAAGGTTTGATCATGATTCATAAAGGATTGCTCAAGATTCATCAAGATTCAAAAGTTGCTAAATTAAGGTTTTGTAGGAAAAGTCAACTCAACTTTGACCAAGCATACCTTTCTCATACTTTATGAGCAATGACCCATCTAAAGCGCATTTTGAAGAGGATTGAATTTCCTACAATCCATCTTCACACCCCAAGATCAAGAAATGCACTCACAAAAAGTTACAAATTTGGACATTATAGGTCATTTTTAAAAGTCAACAAAAACACCTTTTTTTCCAAAGCTTATAACTTGAGCATGGCACTTCAAAATGCGATGATACCAAAAGTTTTGGTTAGATTACATCTCAAGGTTTCTAAAAAGTCCAAGAACACCTCCAAAAGTTCAAAATTGAAGAAGTTATGTACTGTTGAAGTTGGGCATTTTTCCAAAATTGCCAAAAGTCAACTATTCTCAAAACTTCAAATTTTGCCAAAAGGGCCCACTTTTTTCCACTTGATTTGATTTTTTCACACCACACACGTGTCCTAGCCTAAGCCTCATGTCTATCTATTAATTTTTCTATTTTATTTGATTTTTATTGAATTAATTCATTTTAAATCAATTTAAATCCAAATAAAATCCAAATCTTAATCAATTGGTATCTTTTTGATTGATACAGGTCTTAAATATCATCATGTACACAATCAAACTCGTATGAAGCCATATCATGCACAAAATATTGGATTTGGAATGAAATTGGAAGCTTTTTAATGGAGGATCATATCATATCTTCAAGCATTGATTGGCAAGGATTCAAAGCCAAAAACCTGACCTAATTCATTCCCTTATACTTGTACAAGGCAAAGGCACGAAAATTAGAAACTAGAGGCTGCAAAAACATCAAAACCAAAACTTGAAAAAAGATTGAAAAAGTTGGAAGCTGAAATCACATCTAGAGGCTGATTCAAAGCAAAAACTCAATGTAGACTTTTTGCTGGGCATCCACTGAAGCAGTAGCAATCAAAAGCAAATCCATTCGCCTCCTAAAACGCATTGTAATTCTCTCAAAACCTCGCTCTGTATGTGGAATTGAAACTCCATATTCTTGCGTTTTCTTGACAAAACATGGGCATATTCATGATTCTTGAATGATTTCTAAGCTTTCTACATTATTCAATTGTGTTTTTATAGCCTGTAATGCCATACCCGAAACTAGGGTTTTTGGTTCTTGTTTTTAGGCGTTTCAGTTTCAGGCAAAATTAAGGCAAACAATGGACATGGATGAAATCAGGAGAGGAAGACGAACATGGCTATGGTCTTAGAATTGATTTCCATGGCCTAGAACTTGTTTTATGAGACACCTACGCATTTAGCTGCGAATGAAAATCCGCAGGTAAAATAACCAGGTTAAGTTGGAGAAGACGAAGACGTGCCCTCTCCCCATTGGCCCATTCATATTTCGCGCTCATTTTTTTTTTTATTTTAGGCATATTAATTATTTTCTAATATATTATTTAGTGCTTATTCCACTAACGAATAGAAGGCAGTGGTTCAGTGGTCAAGGGGAGCGTTTCTTAAGGCGTGGTTGGCTGGAGGTCAGGGGTTCGATCCCTGCCTCCAGCGCTTTATATTTTTCTTTGTATTATTGTGCAATCAGGTGCAAACTCATAGAGGAAGCCCATCATACTCCTTCACATCACCAGGCGCCAGATGGCCACCAGGCCAAATCTGAAGGTCTAGAGGGGAGATCCATCATACACTCAAGTCAGCGCATGTATGGAGAATCTGGAAAGTCAACCTAGCTTGAACACGTTTGGGCCTCAGAAATGCTGATATCACTCCCTTTCTAGGCCCAAACCCCCCTTTGGTTTATTTCTATTTCTTTTTTATTTCATTTATTTATATTGTTTTAATTAATTATTTTTATTATCACTAACCAATTAAATTTTTTTCCTTATAAAATCAAAAACCAAAAAATATATTTCTATTTATTAAAATTAAATTCATCAATTTTATTTTTGTAAATAAATATTAATTAATTAACTTAGTTTTAATTAGGGTTAACTTTTAATACTTTTGCAAATAATTAAAATTAATGTAGAAAATTAGGTTTTTTCTAACTTTAAATCAAATTTATTTTATTTCTTTAAATATCCAAAAATCCAAAAATATTTTAATTAATTAATTAATTTAATTATTAATTTAGATTTAATTCCTTTTAATTCAAAAATAAACCAAAAAAATGCTTTCTTTTCAAAAAGGGTCAAAACCCTAAAAAATGCGCTCGATTTAATTTTCTCACACGCGATACATACTTTCATATTATTGTATTTGCTTCCGGAATGTAATAGCTTTAAATAGGACTTTAATTATTTTATCGCTTTCTTTTATTTTCCGCAATTTAATTCAAGGGTTTGTTTTTGGCGATGTAAATACCCGACGCCTTGTAATAGTTTAGATTTAATTTCCGCAATTTAAATTCCGCAACTATACACTGTTAGATGTTTGATAATAGGGAATGCATGACAAGATCGAATGTATGAACTTAAAATTAACATAGCTCACCCATGACATGTGCAAAGATAAAATTAACCGAAATAACACACTCGCACATGCGCACTCTTAGGGTACACCTTATTTGGCTGCCTTCGAACGTGGTCATTGAGTATAGGAAGTTTGAGAGGTCGCCCTCTTGTCTAAAGATCATAGTTGCCTCGAAACGGTTGCCTCGGAAAAAATGATCTAAGACATTAAGGTTACCGCTAAGGCATCCTAACATTGCTTTAGTGACCACACGTCCCTTAATCGAATTGACCCTTAAAACTCCAACGATGGTGCCTCCAACTCATCAATAGTGGGATAGCATTGTCTAAAGGACATTCGTACAGATTAATTCCTTTTTCGAGTAGGTAGATGGTTCTTAAGTACTTTCTCCTTTTAAAAACAAAACAAAACTTTTCGCACTCACACCTTTCAAACAAAACTTCTTTCAAACTCACAAACACAAAGTAAAGCAAATTTTGAAAACACTTTGAGCAAGTACCTAAGAGCCCGTGGATAACCACGGATAGAAAGGGTGCTAACACCTTCCCTTTCTATAATCTACCCCCCGAACCCGAGAAACATCTCGAAAAAGGAATTTTTCTGTGCTTTTTTCCTTTCCTTGTTGGATAAAATAAAAGACGGTGGCGACTCTTGCTTACCACGACATTTTGCAAAAAGAAACACAAACCAGCATTCCAAAAAAAGTCAGTTCTCTCCCACTGTATCACACATACCATTCATCATATGCATAAACAGGTCATCACACCAAGTTTCCTTATCTTTCTACTATTTATTTCAGTAAGATGGATTTGGAGCAGACGGTTAAGGATCTGCAAGCACAGAATTCGCAATTCCAGCAACTCCTCATGACCTTAGTAAAGGGTCAAGAGGACCTTAAAGCACTGTTGGAGAAAGGGAAAGACAAAGAGAAGAAAAAGAAAAGGACCGGTATGGCCACTATGGGCAGAAGGTTTGAAAACCAGGATAGAAGGATCCTCGAATTCCCCTCAACGTCTGATGAAGGGGCTGGTAAAGGTAAAGGAGCTGCAGTGCCCTCAGAATCTGAAGCTGAGGAAGAAGAAGAGGAAAAGGATAAAGATTACTCCGAATAGCAATACCCACTGGCGGATGATAAGTATAAAAATCTTGAGGATCGGTTGGCAGCCATGGAGTTGCAAAGGGTTCCCGGGTTAGATTTCGAAGAACTAGGGTTGGTCACTGGGATCGTCATTCCTCCCAAGTTCAAAGTTCCTACATTTGCTAAGTATGACGGTTTATCCTGTCCAAAGATGCATCTGAGATCCTACGTCAGAAAGATCCAACCCCACTCCTCTGATAAAGATCTTTGGGTCCACTTCTTTCAAGACAGTTTGTCAGGCACACAATTGGATTGGTTTTGTCAACTTGAGAGATCGGATGTTCATAACTGGGAAGATTTAGCTGTTGCTTTCTACCGACAATACCAGTACAATGCAAATTTAGCTCCTACCCGTACTCAACTACAGAGTATGGGTATGGCTTCTAATGAGGGATTTAAGGAGTATGCCCAGAAGGGGCGAGATTTGGCTGGAAGGGTGCAGCCACCATTGTCAGATAGAGAGTTGGTTGACATGTTTTTAGGGACTTTGTCAGGTCCATTCTTCAATAATTTAATCGGGAGTTCATCTGCTGGATTCACTGAATTAATTCTGACCGGCGAAAGGGTCGAGGCTGGCATTAAAAGTGGTAAAATTCAGAAGGATGCCTCCACTTACACTACTATTAAGAAGACCTTCCCAGCTAAGAAGGAAGTTTCTGCTGTTCACAACCAGAGAAACCAAGGAAGAACGGAGCGCCGACCAACGGTGAGGGCTGTGATGATCCAAAACTCTTCAACCGACCAACCTCACGGCAATCAACCAAGATCTAATCAGCAAAGGGTAGAAAGGCCACAACGACAATTCACCCGAATCAACATGACACCAGCTCAAG
The DNA here is from genome assembly GCA_948472305.1 of Vicia faba. Taxonomy (NCBI): domain Eukaryota; kingdom Viridiplantae; phylum Streptophyta; class Magnoliopsida; order Fabales; family Fabaceae; genus Vicia; species Vicia faba. The sequence goes on from OX451736.1 coordinate 26,267,476, forward strand.
TCCTCCCTCATTTGTTAAAGTTGAACCTTACCAATTTGAAAGAAGCGTCGAAGAACCCTAATACCTCTTCTCCTTATTACCACTCCAATGCAAAATGTGTGTATCACTCTGACAGTGTAGGGCATGATACCAACAACTGTTGGGCTCTTAAAAACAAGATCCAAGACCTGATAGACGCCAAGGAGGTAGAATTAGATGCGCCCGAAAAGCCGAATGTAATTTCTTCCCCAATGCCCAAGCACGGTCATAATGTCTATGCCGTTATGGAAGATCTTCATGTTACCAATGTTGCTGACCTTTTAACTCCGTTACCAGTGATTAAAGTGAATTTGATGAGATCCGGGATATTCGCAGGCTGTGGAAAAGACTGTTACTTTTGTTCAAACTTGCGAACTGACTTCCCACTGTTGAAATCAGGCATCCAACGCCTGATGGATACCCAAGAGATCCTCTTTCAAAAGACTCCTGTTGATACCATCACTCATGTTACTCCTGCTACCTTTGATACTCCAACCAATGACATTGTTATAATAACCATCTCTGACGATCTTTCCAAGACCTGCAAAAGGCCTGTTAAGATTATTCTTGATCCTAAGTTTGTACCATTGAAAATTACCATGCCGGGGCTTGTCCCGTATAAATCTAACAAGACGATACCATGGAATTACGGAGGAGAAATCTTCTAACATGGTGCAAACAGATTGAATCAGTCCAAGTGAATTCCGATGATGAAACCCCTGATATAGGGAATATTGCGGGAATGAGCAAGATAACTCGTAGCGGAAGGATCTTCTCTCCGGAGATTGCTCCTCCATGGGCAGTCTTCGGACCCTCGAGAGTTTCTGTACCTATCAAGCCATCTGTGCAAAGCCCGGTAATTGAAGAATTGGATACTCCTGAAGTTAGACCCTCTGATGTTACTACCAAAGGCAAGGGGATACTAAAAGCGCCTGTCAGGACGAAGGCTCAGACTGTGGTAATCCCCGAGACCACTCAAAAAGAGATGGAAGAAATCTTAAAGATAATCAAGAGGAGCGACTACGATGTCGTGGAGCAGCTAGGGAAGACCCCTTCCAAAATCTCCATGTTGGCTATCCTACTCTGCTCTGAGGCTCATGCTAAGGCCTTAATCAAATTTCTAAATATGGCACACGTGCCTCAAGAAACTTCGGTTGACCAGTTTCAAGAGTGCGTGGCTAGCCTTACTGCTGATAATGGTCTTGGTTTTTCCGATGCTGATTTGACCCCTAAGGGAAGGAAACATAACGACGTGCTGCATGTCTCAGTAGAATGCAGGGGAACCACACTTGCCCATGTTCTGGTTGACACCGGTTCATCTTTAAATGTTCTCCCGAATAAGGCGTTAGATAGATTGGACTGCGTAGTTTTGACCCTGAAGCCTAGTAACATCGTTGTTAGAGCCTTCGACGGTTCTAAGAGGATGGTACATGGAGATATGGACATTCCAATCAAGGTAGGCACATAAATTTTCAACTCTACCTTTTATGTGATGGACATCCGTCCTTCATATTCTTGCTTGTTGGGAAGGTCGTGGATCCACAATGCTGGGGAAGTCACTTCATCCCTACACCAAATGCTAAAGTATCCAGTTCATGGAAAGATCGTAATGGTTCACGGTGAGGAAGAGTACATGATAAGTCACCTCAACTCCTTCCGCTATGTGGAGTTGGATGGCGAGTTCATAGAAACTCCTTTCCAGCATTTTGAAGAGGTCCCTCTTGAAGTCACAGTTGCAAAGACAATGACTGATGCGCCTATCGTTTCCAAGCCTGTGTCTGGGATGGAATCCCTCAAAGATACGGAGGCTGTAATCAAAGAAGGAAGGAGTACAGTATGGGGGAAACTGCCTGGTTTCCTCATAAGACGAACAAGTTCGGACTAGGTTTTACTGCTGCTGGCCAAAAAGTTGTGCGTCGCTTCCGGGCTGGAGGACCACCCGTAAAAATCATTCACCATGGAATTAATGCCTTAGAAGATGATGATGAAGAAGACAACTTCGAAGATTGGATCTTTCCAACCGTTGAAGAAGGATTAAGCAACTGGGAGTCAAAAGACTTCATTCCCATCACCTTCATCAACCAGTAATTTATCTTTGAACAATTTCTCATTTTGGTCTGTAATAATTAAACAATCCGTACACATTTTCACCTTATGCCTTACCCGAGGCATATAGGTCCATTTGTAAGGGCTTGATTTCTTCATTATCATATGCCATGTTTAATGAATCATTGAACGTTTTCATCTATAAACTGTTGTGTTCATTTTATTTCCTTTTACATTTTGTTTTGTTTAAGGATGGCTATCCCTTACACACACCCACACTCACAAAATACAGGTACCCATCCACTCCGGATTCCATGGGTGACTATTCTGCTCTAGCCTTCGGTGACTCTGAAGATTTGGTCAATCATGCCGAGTACGAAGGTGATGAAGATTGTGAGGTGCCTAGAGAGTTAGCCAGACTTTTGCAACAAGAAGAGAGGGCTATTCTGCCCCATGAAGAGTTGCTAGAGACCATCAACTTGGGAACAGAGGAAGACAAGAAAGAGGTTAAAGTGGGTGCTAACCTGGAACCCAGTGTCAAAGAGCGCTTAGTACAGTTGTTGAATGAATATGTCAAAATCTTCTCCTGGTGCTATGAAGACATGCCGGGACTAGATACAGATATCGTGGTTCACCGTCTCCCAACAAGAGAAGACTGTCCACCGATCAAACAAAAGGTCCTCCTAATGAGGCCCGACATGTCTGAAAAGATCAAAGCTGAGGTGATGAAGCAATTCAATGTTGGCTTTCTGGCTGTTACTTCCTATCCATAATGGGTTGCTAACATTGTGCCCGTGCCTAAAAAGGACAGAAAAGTCAGAATGTGTGTGGACTATAGGGACCTAAACAGGGCTAGCCCTAAAGATGATTTTCCCCTACCACACATCGACATCTTGGTTGACAACACAACCCAACACAAGGTATTTTCCTTCATGGATGGATTATTGGGATACAACCAGATCAAAATGGACCCTGAAGACATGGAGAAGACCACTTTTGTTACGCAGTGGGGTACCTTCTACTACAAAGTGATGCCATTCGGACTGAAGAATGTAGGGGAAACCTATCAGCGAGCCATGGTAGCTTTGTTCCATGATATGATACATCATGAGACCAAAGTATACGTAGACGACATGATAGCCCGATCACAGACAGAAGAAGAGCACCTTGACCATCTGCAAAAGCTGTTTGTCAGATAGAAGGAGTATAAGCTCAGACTGAACCCAAGCAAATGCACCTTTGGAGTCAGGTCTGGTAAACTTCTGGTATTTATCGTCAGCAACAAAGGAATTGAGGTTGATCCTGCTAAAGTCAAAGTTATACAAGAAATGCCTGCCCCCTGCACTGAAAAGGAGGTTAGAGGTTTCTTGGGACGCTCAAACTATATCCCAAGGTTCATATCTCACCTAACATCTACCTGTGAGTCAATCTTCAAATTGTTGAAGAAAGATCAGGTGGTTAAATGGAACAATGATTGTCAAGTTGCTTTTGATAAGATCAAGGAGTATTTGCTGGAACCTCCTATCTTGATGCCACCCGTCGAAGGAAGGCCGTTAATCATGTATCTGACTGTTTTGGATAACTCAATGGGGTGCGTACTGGGCCAACATGACGATTCTGGCCGAAAAGAGAATGCCATTTATTACCTTAGCAAAAAGTTTACCGACTGTGAGACTCGCTACTCATTGCTCGAGAAAACTTGTTGCGCTTTGGTATGGGCTGCTCGCCGGCTAAGGCAGTATATGTTGACTCATACCACTTTACTGATTTCCAAGATGGATCCGATTAAGTACATCTTCGAGAAGCCTGCTTTATCTGGAAGAATCTCTAGATGGCAAATGATCCTGACAGAGTATGACATCCAGTACACAACCCAAAGAGCTATAAAGGGGAGTGTACTTGCTGACCATCTAGCTCATCAAGCCGTCGAAGATTACCAATCTATGAGATTCGACTTCCCTGACGAGGACATCATGACATTGGACAACATTGAAGGTAACAGACCGTATGACGGACCTGAACAAGGATCTCGATGGACCCTGTACTTTGATGGTGCTTCAAATGCACTTGGCAACAGTATCGGTGCGGTACTTATTTCTCCGGAAGGTTGCTATACACCCTTCACTGCCCGACTTTGCTTCTACTGTACCAACAACATGGCTGAATATGGAGCTTGCATCTTTGGTCTCAAGGCTGCTATAGACCTAGGAATCAAATCTTTGGTCGTATTTGGGGACTCAGCTTTGGTTATCAGTCAAATCAAAGGAGAGTGGGACACTAGACACCCTAATCTCATCCCATATAAAGAACATGTCCTGACATTGTTGCCTCATTTCGAGCAGATCACCTTTGAACACTTCCCGCGAGAAGAAAATCAGTTAGCAGATGCTCTGGCTACAATGTCTTCCATGTTTAAACTCAACTGGGATAATGAGGCTCCCCAAATCACCATCGAGCGAATGGACGAACCTGCACACTGTCATGAGATTAATACCGAAGAAGTAGTGGAACAACCCTGGTTTCATGAAATCAAAAAGTATCTCCAGACTCGAGAATACCCTGAAGGAGCTTCTGTCAATGACAAAAAGTTCTTAAGGAGGTTTACTGCCAAGTTCTTCCTGAGCAATGGTATCCTATATAAGCGCAACCATGATTGCGTTCTACTTCATTGTATATACAAGGTTAGAGCAGAGTTGATCATGACCGAAATACATAGTGGCACCTTTGGCACCCACTTAAGCGGACATACGATGGCTAAGAAGATTCTAAGGGAAGGCTACTACTGGTCTACCATGGAAGCTGATTGTCATCAACATTCCCGTACTTGTCACAAATGCCAAGTCTATGCTGACAAAGCATATATTCCTCATGTTCCTCTCAATGTTCTAACAGCTCCTTGGCTATTCGCAATGTGGGGAATCGACATTATTCCTCCTGTATCAGGACAATGGTACAAATTTGAACAACACTATGATCACCGCTCTGTGCGAGAAGTTCAATATTTATCATCACAATTCATCTCCCTATCGGCCAAAGATGAACGGTGTTGTTGAAGCCGCGAACAAAAATATCAAGAAGATCATTCAAAAGATGACAGTCACCTACAAGGACTGGCATGAGATGTTACCGTTTGCTCTGCACGGATATCGTACCACGGCGCGTGCTTCAACTGGGGCAACCCCCTTTTCTTTGGTATATGGAATGGAAGATGTTTTACCTATGGAAGTTCAGATTCCTTCCTTAAGGATCATGAAGGATACTGGTTTGAGTGAAGACGATTGGATTTAGACCCGGCTTGACCAACTTAATTTGATCGACGAGAAGTGACTTACTGCTGTTTGTCATGGTCAGACGTATCAAAAATGGATGATCAAGGCTTTCAACAAGAAAATCGGGCGTCAGGTATATCAAGTCGGAGATCTTGTAATCAAGAGGATCATCTTGCCGCAAAGTGATCCCAGGGCAAAGTGGACTCCTACTTACGAAGGACCATTTATGATCAAGAACATCTTTTCTGGTGGGGCAATGATTCTGAACATTGTGGACGATGACGACCTGCCGCACCCTGCGAACGCATACATAGTCAAAAGATACTACGCATAAACGACCCGACGAGTTGAAAACCCGAAAGGGCGACTTGGGAAAAAATGGGCATCCCGGTGAATCGAAAACCCGAAAGGGAGGTTCAGGAAAAAATTAGGGATAAATGAAAAAAGATATGTATACCCGGCAAGTTGAAAACCCGAAAGGGTGACTTGGACAAAAAAGGGTTTCCCGATGGATCGAAAACCCGAAAGGGCGGTCCAGGCAAAAGTTAGGGAATTAAAGCGTATGATTATGTCTCGTCGGATCACTTTAAGGACAATCTCTTCACGACCAAACTCCAAGCTTCTGATCAATCCAATCATCCGCGGACGAAGAAGCGAATGGACAAGATAATCAGAGTTGTGAAGGCTATAGCAGAATGGGAACCCCATGGAATTGTTACACATAGCCATCTTTCTTTTTGTATAAATTTTTTCTCAATTTTACGACAACATTCTCTTACTAGGATGTCTGTCTCCTTTGTACAAAAATACTTACAAAAGTTAATACAAGAATACTTCAAAGTGCATAAATTTGCTTGCCTTTCCTTTCTTTTTACACTTATATTTTATTTGAAAACGTCCAATGGTTTGATAAATAGGCATATGCATTTGAATATAATCACTGCTTACAAATAAAACGAAATGAGAAAGGATAATTACTGGTAGGTTGAAAAGGTAGGAAAACGTCTTTAGGCTATTCCAGAAGAAATCCCCTACAGTAGGTCATTCAGATCCTCAACAAAGCTAAAACCTTGGAGTATATACCCCCAGCAGAGTTAAATTTCAAGATCCCCAGCGGAGCCAGAGTATTCTAAACTTTATCCCCCAGCGGAGTTAAGTTTCAAAATTTCCATCAGAGTTAAGTCTCTAAACTCTCGATCCCTAGTGGAGCCTGAAAACATTGAACTACATATCCTAGCGGAGCTAGAATACTCTAAACCTTCTTCCCCAACGGAGTCAAATTTCCAACTATCAATCCCCAGCGGGAACCATTCAATTTTCCCCAATTTCCCCAGCATGTTATATTAAAAGTATAAAGATCAACCAGATAACAGTTAACTCTTAAACCCCGGTGGAATACTATCCAAATTCCTCTAGCAGAATGAAGTTTCTCATTCTCAATTCCCCAAGCAGAGTTCTCCACAAAACAAGGAATCCCCAGTAGATTGGCATACAACCCAAGCTTCTGATTTCCCCGACAGAATAAACACTCTCCCCAGAGTTATTTCCCAACAGAACAAGGAATCTAGTTCCTATTTCTCCATTTGAAGCCTCCCAGGTTTTAATTCCCCAGTAGAGATCGTCGGATTTTTCCTTATTTCCCTAGGAAAGTCATGAAGAATTCTCACATCCCCACAGAGGTTGTCAAAGCTCTTGTTAATCCCTGCAATTCACCAAAGATTTTCAATCCCCAACAATGGTCCCAGGATTTCTCATCTTCAATAATCAAAGATTTTTGGAATCCCCAACATCGGTCAAGGATTTACTTTCCCCGGCAGCAGTCAAAGATTTCATTATTTCCAACTATCAAGGATTTATTTTCCTCAGCAAGACAGCTAATCAGCTTACATGCACATCCATTGCATTCATATATCATAGACACTGATGGAACGCATTTTTATTTCATTATACATATCATGCAACATAACTTTGTGCTTTAGCTAACATTTTTACTCTTTTCAGGATAAGATTAAAAAAGTTATCATTAACAACTATTCAGAAATTTCAGATACAGTATGGATACACCCCAGACACGGCGGTCATTCTATTACTCATTCAGAATTTCAAGTCAAGATACAGTATGGATACACCCAGACACGGCGGTCATTCTATTACTCATTCAGACTCCATCAATTAGACACAGACTAGATACGCTCCAGACATGGTGGCCATTCTATTTCTCATTCAGATTCAACTATCAACTTCAAGTTCAGATACACTCCAGACACGGAAGTCATTATGTCACTTGTCCGGATCCCAGTTACAGTACAGATACACTCCAGACATGGAAGCCATTCTTCTACTCATATAAATCTCAACTTCAGATACAGTCCAGATACGCTCCAGACACGGTTGCCATTCTGTCACTCATTCAAAATTTATCCCCAGCACATAGATGCTCTATACATAGATGTTTCTTTGTTACCCATTCAGAATACAGATACACTCCAGACACGGTAGTCATTCTGATATTCATTCAAAATTCAAATATAGTTACAGCTCGGATACGCTCTAGACACAAACGCCATTCCCTTGCTCATACAAACCCAATCTCCAGATACAACTCAGATACGGATACCATTCTGATGTTCATTCTATTAATTTTCAACAAACAGTTTTGGATGGCATCTCTAAGCCCATCTCCAGCAAGATTCTACCATCTCCAAATGGCATCTGTAATCCCATTCCCCCAGCTACATTTTGACGAGTGCAAATTTACGGGCACTCTAGTGTCCAATCCTCCTTTACCTTCGAGTCACGAAAGACAAACTTAACAATCTAACTCTTCAGGTTCAAGAAGATTGAATAGGGGAAACTGTTGTACCCCAAAATTTTCCCTCTAATTTTATCAACATTTCTCATCACAAGGCTCTTGGAACTCAAGATCAAGCTAGGGTTTGCTCTGCTCAAGACACCTCCTTGCACTGTTGACCTAAATTAGGGTTTGAGTTTGCACAGGGATTTTTTGACTTACAATGCCCAAATTGACTTTCATACTTCATGTTGGACTCATAAGTTTTTCCATACCAAGTTTCAAGCTTTGAATCAAATTTTTGCCCAGTCAATTGGACAGTTGACCTAGAAATCAGCTGTATTTGGGAAAAAGTCAACTGTGGCCAATTTACAGTCAAACCTCATGAATTTTGACCCACATCAACATTGTGAACTCATATGAACCATTTGATCAAGTTTGAACCACAATTCCATAAGAAATTTGATCAGATCACCAAAAGGGCAAAATGGTCATTTTTAGGGTTTTGACTGTACAAAGGCAATTTTTGACTGTTTGGCCTAGCCAATGGAAAATTAAGCTCAACCATGGAATCAAGGACCCAATAACATCATCTTTACCTATTCAACAAGTTCAAATAATCTCAAATGCATGGGATTGACAAATGAATTTTTCAGTCAACTAATCAAAATTTGACTATACATTGAAAAGTCAAACTTTGACTTTTTGGTCAAAATCAAGTGCCAAGGGTCATTTTTCATCAAGATGTGTCAAATTTTGAAACTTGTTCATAAAGAAACCCAAAATTGCAAATTAGGGTTTAAAGTTGAAAATTTTCATAACTTAATTTTTCTAAGTTATGAAATTTTCTTAATTTTTCCTAACTTTGTCCCACATTTTCACCATGATGAAATTGGATTCAAACAAAAATTACAACATGAAAGTTGTAGTATTCCACAAATTCTACAACTTTGATTCACAAAGTTTTCTCAAAAGAATCTTGGATCTCAAGTTATGATTTTTGGAACAAGGGTCCCTAAAACTTTTAACTTAGAGAAATTTTGCCCTAGTTTAGGCAGGATTTTGACCTATCTTCTTGGCCATTTTTCACATAGTTCCACTTGGAGTCTCAAGTTGCATTTCAAAGATGGATTATAGAGAATATTGCAATCTTTACAAATTTTCCAAGAACTCCTCAAACACATTTGTAGTTAGCGAGAATCGAATGCTTGAAGTTGTCAAAAACTCACTTTGTATCAATGGCCAATACATGTTCACTCAAGTGGCATTTTTAAACCAGTATACTTTGTACTAGTTTGCAGGCCTCTAAACCATTTTACACTCCTTAATTGAATTCAAATCCACTGAGCTAATGCATTATCTTGGCCATTTGGACATTGCACACAAAACTAAGCCTTATATAGAAAAAGGTACATTTCTATTTTGGAAAAGGTATGCTTTATGTCAAACCATGATCTTTGAAGCATAAGTCCATATCTCTGAAGCCAAATCAAATCCACAAATTGCAAGTATCAATAGGATTGTATGCAGCATAATATATGGCTTGTGCAGGCCTGTAATATCAACTTACACATTCTTGCTTCACAAAGAAGAAAACTTGCAAAATCCTCCAAACTTGAAAACCAGTCCATGCTAGCTTAGACAAACATTGCAAACATATTTCACACAACCCTTTGAGAAGGATACATGAGTGTTTGAGCCTCAAAACCTCCCATAGCCAGAAATCACTCTTCTTTGGCAAAATAGGGCAGGTGCTGCAACTTGAGTGCCATAGCTCATTTGGCTCGTGCGTTTTGCCCCTTTTTGCTTCAAACACATTCCATTCAACTCACTCAAGCTATCCCAAACCTCCATTGCCAACAGTAACTCCATTTACAGTGTTCACCATTTTCATTTCAAGCTTGTGCATGTTAACTTCTAGAGGCTGATTCAGGGACATTCAAGGCAAGCTAGCTATTGGAAAAGATCAAGTGAAGTTCAGGCAAGCTACTAGACATCTCAAAACTTGTTGAGAAGCACTGCATTTCCCTACACGAATCCAACTGAAACAGGTTTTTCATCACTTTCTATCTCTCTATTTAGGAACATTTAGCCTTAGGTTTGTGAATGAAAAATGTAGTATTCAATGCCATGAAGCTGTACATATGCTCAGTTTTCATTTATATTAAGTGTGCTAGGAGAATTTCATCCATGAATATGCTGTGAAAACTAGGTCAGATTTTAGGGCCAGAGAAATTCTCTCTGGTCTTTGAGAGTTAGGATTAATGCTTTATATGGTTAGAATCGTATTGAAATTCTCTACAAGTTTGATGTTGTGTGTTTTTGCAAAATATCACGTTTCCAGGATGTTCAAGTTTGTATAACAGGCGCGCGCTTTTTTTGTCTGGAGGAAGAAGATGAAGTTGGCTTGAGCTGGGCCTGGCCAGTTTTGCTTCTAACACCCTTTTTTTCAGTTTTACACCCCCTGGCCCAACTTCTTGAATAATTACATTTTTGCACTTTTGTTTTCTTTTCTGACTTTGTTTATTTATTTCCAAGTATAAAAAATGATTAAAAAATATTTTTATAATTTTTTACATTTATTTGGCATTTTATTTCATTTTTCTAATATAGAAAACACATTAAATACTTTTTTATAATATTAAGACTTGAAAAATATTCACAATTTATACTTTTATTTTTTATTTCTTATTTTTTCACACTGAAAATATTATTAAAAATATAATTTATTTTTGTACATATTGCTATCATGGTCTATACGATGACCCGCGCCTGTCCCGTTTAACATCCTAACACAAGGTTGTTCACCAAATACAATGGTGAAACAACACTGTTAAAAGGGTTGAAAACATAAGAAAGATCTTTCAGTAAAATAGAGTAGATAGCTCTTAATTACTTGATCAAAAGCTTGCAAAAACATCCTTGCTATTTTCAAACACACCTCACAACACAATTTCAAAACATTATCCCAATCACACTTTCAAACATTGAAATATTTTCAAAAGACAAAAACACCTTTGTATACATTCAAACAAGAATCATTACAAAGGTTTCCACAACGATGGCCTCTTTTCAAAACATCTTTCAAAACCACACACAAAGCACCATTTCAAATGAAAAGCAAAAGCAAGTGATCTAAACAAGTAACTAAGATCCCATGGATAACCATGGATGAAAAAGGGTGCTAATACCTTCCCTTTTCATAATCTACTCCCCGAACCCAAGAAAACATCTCAAAGGTCTTTCCTGTGCTTTTTGACCTTTCCTTAGGATAAAATAAAAAGTCGGTGGCGACTCTTGCTAAACCGAAACATTTGCGAACACAAACGCAAAACCTCAAGTCAGTTCTCCCACCGTATCACAGTTATTCTCTGGACCTTTAATCCTGGTATATTCAACTAGTCCAGATATTATACAACGGTTATTCATGTACTTGGTTCCGTTGTGTTCTGAAATTGGTGCCAAACCTTTGATCCTGCGATATTCAGATTATCTGGCAGATTATATAGTTGTTATGTTGAATTTTTGAACCTATGGTGTTGCATTACATCTATCATTATAAGAGTTTATTTCTCTTATCATCCATGCATTCTCATGCATTTCATTCATTTCATCCTGGATACTCACAACAACCTATACTTCTTATTCAGAATCTCAAGACTACAAGATTGACTTCCCGACATCGTCGTCATCATGGATCAACTTCAGGCAGATATAGTTGAGATGGGAACGCGTATGGAGACTCGGATGGGCCAATTTATGAAGCTTATTCAGAACCTCATCCTTGAACAAGAAAAGTTGAGACAGAATGTTCAGAGGGCCGCAGTTGCTACTATTGATCACGTTAATCCACCAGGTGTTGATCTTAACCAAAGGGAGGTTCCTTTGAATCAGAATGTCAAGAATACCATTCAGATCCCTGTCAACGGAGCTCCTCGCCATGAGAATATTTCGGAGTCGTCATATGACACCTTCAGGTTCCCGATTGATGGGACCAAGTCTGAGAAAAAGCTTCACCTCCTGGATGAGAGGATGAAAGTTATTGAGGGTCGTAACTCCCTTGGTTTAGATGCTGCTAGTTTGTGCCTAGTGCCTGGTATCAAGATTCCTGCTAAGTTTAAAGTCCCCACTTTTGAGAAGTATAAGGGTACCACTTGTCCATTCACTCACATCAAGGCCTATTGCAACAAGATGGCTCCTAATGCGAAGAATGACAAGCTTCTCATGCATTTCTTTCAGGATGGCCTCAATGGAGCATCTCTAGAGTGGTATACTCAACTTGAAAGAACTAACATCCGAACTTGGAAATAATTAGCTGAATCATTTTTCAAGCAGTACAACTATAACAGCAACATGGCCCCCACCAGAATTCAACTCCAAGGTTTAACTCAGAGGGCTGATGAATCATTCAAAAAGTATGCACAAAGATGGAGAGAATTAGCTACCAAAGTACAACCTCCCCTTTTAGAGTGATAACTCGTTGATATGTTCTTAGATACTCCGCAAGGTCCTTAGCATTGTTCATAAAAAACACAAAACAAACAAAAACATGTGAGCCAAACTACGGTAACTATGATTCCTCAAAAAGGATATGTATGCATTAGGTTAGGGCCCAAGCAAGCACAAATTTATTTTCCATACATTATTTTATATTTTCTTTTGCATGCATTCCCTCTTTGCATTTTCTTTTAGCTCTTAAGCTTAGATTTGAAACACACCCTTTGATTAGAACAACAAGAGTGGATACCATATAGTAATATGGGCGTGTGGGGTGCTAATACCTTCCCCTTGCATAACATACTCCCTTACCCGTATCTCTTGGTCGTTTGACCTTGATTTCACCTTTCTCAGGTTTACTCGATGTTTACCTTTACCTTCCTGTGGGATAAAAAATGTTCGATGGTGACTTTATTGATTTCATCTCGATGATTTATTCAACCGATTGTTTCAGCTAGCGAATTCACTGGGGAAAAAGGGCGGCCAAATGCTGGTCCATCCCGGTGTCGATCCTAGCTCTTATTTTTCTTTTCTTTGGGTGTTTATTTTTTATGCTTTATAGCTTGTTCATTCATAGATGATTACCTGAGCATACGTATGCGTTGCATTTTACTGTTTTCCATATATTATTGTTGTACTGGATCTGCTTCTTTATTGGGTGGGTGTTACTATAAGGTAAAAGGCCTAGTACCCAAGCTCGAGTGCACTAGGACACTAGGAATATAGAAGAGCATGATGGCTATTGGACGCAGGTCCTCACTAGAACATTCATGTGGTATGCGCTTGGTTGAGGTTCAAATGAATTACTATTGACACTGACGTCTGTAGGTATGGCGGTAGTACTTTCAGGAGGACCCGTGATTCTAAGTCACCTTTGACCTACCCTGACCTAGTTTCACCCGTGAGTGGGGTGGGAATATATCCTTATAGGTACATATGGTGACTATGTTCTGATGGTGATTATTTTGTTCTGTTGGTGACTATGGTTCTTTGGTTATGTTCTGGACCTTTGATCCTGATATATTCAACTTGTCCAGAGATTATATAATGGTTATTCATGGTACTTGGTTCCGTTGTGTTCTGAAATTGGTGCCGAACCTTTGATCCTGCAATATTCAGATTATCCGGCAGATTATTCAGTTGTGATATTTAACTTTTGAACATATGGTGTTGCATTACATCCATAATTATAAGAGTTTATTTCTCTTATCATCCATGCATTCTCATGAATTTCATTCATTTTAGCCTGGATAATCACAATAACCTGGACTTCTTATTCAAAATCCCAAGACCGCAATATTGACTTCCCGACATCGTCGTCATCATGGATCAACTTCTGGCAGATATGGTTAAGATGGGAATACATATGGAGACTCAAATGGGTCAATTCATGCAGCTTATTCAGAATCTCTCCCTTAGACAAGAAGAGTTTAGACAGAATGTTCAGAGGGTGGTGTTGTACCCCAAAATTTTCCCTCTCATTTTATTTAAGACATACTCATAGAGGTCCCCAAATGCTCAAGGTTGACTAAGAATTGACCAGACAAATTCTCCTCCTAAGCAATGGACTTCCAACTAGGGTTTCACTTTTCCAAATAATTTTGGGTTTAAAAGGCCTCAAGTGATTTCCATGGTTCCTAATATATCCTCAAGAACATCCATGCCAAGTTTCATACCTTGCATCATAAGTTTGCTTATTCAATGGCTAAGATGCTTGAAAATCAACTGTATTGATCAAAAAGTCAACTATGGTCGACATACAGTCAAACTTCAAGATTTTTAGTCAACATAAACATTTTGAAGTGATATTCATCATTTGATCAAGTTTTGATCATGATTCCCCAAGGAAAGTCCTTGGATCATCAAAAGTCAAGATTTGTCAAATTAGGGTTTCCATAGGTGAAGTCAACTGAACTTTGACCAGGCATAACTTTCACATGCTTCATCAAATTTCCCCCAACCAAATCCCACATTGAAGGAAATTAAATTCTCTATAACTTTGCTTTTATGCCCAAGTCCAAAAAGTGCTTCATTTGAAAGATATGAGCTAATACATTATAGGTTATTTTCAAAAGTCAACAAAAGACACTTTTTGTAAAGGCAACTTACATCAAGATAATATCTCCAAATGAAAAAATGATCAAAACAGAAAGTGCAGATGACATCTTGATATTTTCAAAAAGTCCAATATCACCTTCAAAAGATGAAAATTGAGCAAGTTATGAGTTGCACAAGTTGGGAATTTTGAGGAAATGCATGAAATGCAAAGTGAGCAAACTTGAAGTTTTGAACTAGTGGGCCTAACTTTTGATGTTCAAACATGTTCATAAGGTGTTAGAGGACCTTTAAATCCATTAACATATTTTTTATAATTTTTATTTCTTTTATTTGAATTTTTATTCATTTAAATGCAAATTAAATCAAATAAAATATAAAATAATGGTATAAGGCATGTGGGCTTTTGTTTTAGATCTTCTAGAAGGCCCAAGACCTCATACAGGCTTGCCAAAACCGTGAGAGACATGTTTGAGACAATGATCTTCAAAAATGGCAAGAACAAACTCAAAAAATAGAAAGTTTTCAATATGTTTGATTTTTGTTTTATTATGGTTTGATTACTTGATTCCTTGCCATGTATGTTTCTTCATTCATACCTCTATATAAGCATAAGCAAACCATATGCAAATGGACACGAAATACCTCTTCAAAAATCTCTCCAATTTCCTATCAAAAGCTCTACAAAAAAATTTTAAAAAAATCTCAAACTAGTGCAAAGTCGTATCTGTATTTCAAAGCCCCAACAATCCAAACAAGTGACTGAATCACCTCTCTGAGGCATCCAGGAATCAAATACAACTCATAACTGAGTCCCTTCATGTTCAGAACGATCACTATGATCATCACCGATTTGGTATAGTTTCCTTGTATAGTTTCCTGGTATAGTTTCCTTATATATATATATATATATATATATATATATATATATATATATATATATATATATATATATATATATATATATGGCAATGATTAGAGAAGGTTTAACGTATCACATGTGAGTTTAAATGATTAAGTCACATGATGCCATTGTTAGGGCTCAAGAACTTTTGAGCTTCGTAATTTAAAATGCAGGGACTTTCAGGCCAAACTCAAGCCAGATCTAAAGATAGAGAGGAATTAGTTGCAGAAAGATGGAGAGAATTAGCTGCCAAAGTTAAACCTCCCCTTTTAGAGTGAGAACTCGCCGATATGTTCTTAGATACACTTCAAGGTCCTTGTCTAATGGCTAGATATGCTTCTGAATTTTCAAAAATGATTGTGATAAGAGGACGAATTAAGCATGGTCTTAAGATTGTTAAAATCCAGGATGTTACTGCTTTCGAAGGTGAAACAAGTGTTGTTTCCGAAGATGAAGAGGAAGATCTTGCTTGTCCTCTAGTTCAGGTCCCTAATCAGAATGCTCCACAACTGCAATATTCTCCTCAGAAGCGGAACTATCAACATAACCGTCAGCAACAATGTAGGAAGAATCTATTAAGACCAAGAATAGTACATGATCTAATTCATATGCCTCATAGTGAATTACTCTCGCACTTACTTCAACATTCATTGGTGGAGTTAAAAGAGCTCAGACCTCCTCATTTTCCTTATCCTTTGTCATATGACCCCGATGCATACTGTGAATCCCATTATAGGGCACCTGGCCATACGGTTGAAGGTTGTAATGTTTTCAAAGGCAAAGTTTAGAAGCTCATTGATTCCAAAGCAATCGCGTTCACCCCAGAGGGCATGCACATTAGTTGAATTCTACTTTGACTCAGTTATGGCAAGACTGTGAGAGCATCTTCTGAAGCAATAAGTCCATTCAGAATCTAGTCTCCTCAATATGGAAATTTCTAGCTTCATTCTGCATTCTCATTTGTAATCTTTCTTGTTTTGTTCAATACTTTCTTGTATGCGAAACTTTCTTATTAATAAATATTAATCATAATGTATTTAATATGTTTATCTTGAATTAATCCATTCGTATTCACTCATTAATGTTTTTCTTTGCTTTTTTATACTTAACTCTTGTTAAATAAAGCAAAATACCTCTGGAGGGAGGATGATGAGAAATATTTCCTATAATCTCAAACGGTATGTTTTTTAGTAAAACCCTGCTGGCGATGTACAAGTATTGTTTCAAATTCCCAATTACCGGAGATATAAGGGAGATAGACCCTCGTCAACCCCTTTGAGCCTTGAAGTAAGAGTTTCTTTTCTTGTCATAAAAAACCTCACATTTAACCGGAGGCAGAGTAGTGTTAGTTAATCAGATCGAACATTCAGAACTCATCAGAAGTACGCATCTAAGGATACTGTTGTACCCCAAAATTTTCCATCTCTATTCTTAATACTTTTCTTACAAAAGATCTCAAATGCTCAAGAAGTTTCAAGAGTTTGATCAGACAAATTTACCTCCTAAGCACTGAGCCCACAAATTAGGGTTTTGGTTTTCTCGAGGATAATTGGACTTTTGATGCTTCAAATGACTTTCATGGCTCATTATAGGTCTCCAATATTTCTCATACCAAGTTTCAAGTCTTGCGTCATAAATTTTCCTAGTCAATTGCTCAAATGACTGAAAATCAACTATATTTGGTAAAAAGTCAACTATGGCCAATATACAGTCAAAATTCATGATTTTTGGCCAACATCAACATTTTGAGGTCATATTTATCAATTGATCAAAGGTTGATCACAATGCCTCAAGAGAAACACTCAAATCATCAAAAGGGCAAAATTGTCAAAATTAGGGTTTTTATTGAGAATGATTAATCAGTGGCATTTGGCCTAGTACATGACCTAATGACTTGGAGCATAATATCAAGGACTCAAACAAAACATATTGATCTAATTTCATGGCTCAAATCATTTCTCAAGATCAAGGGTTTGATAGTTTAATTTTGGATCAATTGATGAAAAGTCAACTGATACACAAAAAGTCAAACTTTGACTTTTTGGTCAACATTCAATTTTAAAGATTAAGATTCATCAAGACATTCAAAAATATCAAACTTGGTCAACAAGAATCAAAAAAGTCAAAAAGTAAACCAAAAAGTCAAAGTATTCAATAAGAAAATTTCTAAGTATTTTTTAACCTTGATAATTTCAATACTTCATGACAATTTTTCACCAAGATGCAAGATGATTCAAGGAAAACTTTCAACGTGAAAGTTGTAGATCTTGATTAATTCTATAACTTTGTACCTTAGGGTTTATGTCCAAAAAATGAATAGATTTGAAGATATAAGCTCATAAAGTCATGACATTTTTCATAAAACACTTGGTGAAATTTTCAACAAGTTTAGGCAAATTTTTGACCTAACTTCTTGACCAATTTTCACCTAGTTCCAAGATGATTTAACCAAAGTGGTCAACATGAAGGTTGTATATAATTTTCAAGCTTTCCAAAATGTCCAAGAACTTGAAGAGATCATGCTTGATCTAGGAGAATCGAAGAGAAGAAGTGGGACATTCATTCTTCAATTACAAGGCATTTTCATGAAGACACATAACCAAATCTCAAACTATATTGCATGATCTTGCTTTGCAGGACTCTTGACTTGAAAATATATCCATAATCATAGGCTTACACAACTAATTAAGCTATGATCGAAGAGCTTGAGCCATTGTCCAAGTGATCATTCCATTTAAGGAATAACGTTCACATTTCCATTTTGGAAAAGTGACTTTAATCATAATGTCAACTCTCCTTGAGCCCATACATTATTGCTTCTGACTCCAAAACATTTCAAAGCAAGAAGTAACATATTTACAACCTGTTAACCATCCTACAAGCTCTTGTACTTCACATTAACACCATGAATTTCAACTTTGCTTCAAAAACAAGTTTCAATACCATGACATTTGATTTCTTGTTTCTGATTATTTCAAACCCTCAGACCTTTCCTCTATAAATAGAGAGGTTATTTGCAACCTAATACACTAATTTACAAGCCCTCAAACTACCACAAACTCCCTCAAACCAGAATTTGCACAAAAAACTCCATAACTTGTCATTTCCGACCTTGAACTTCCATCTCACCATCCACTCGTGAGTTTTCTCTCCAAATCAATCACAAAGCTTCCACACATCATAAACAACTCATCCCTACCCCTGTTTCACAACTTTAACATCATCTTCTTCATCTTCCAAACTCAAAAATAGAACTTTGCACATTGACTTCTCCAGCACGATTCAGGCACTTTCAGCATAAAGTAAGAGTTGCATTAGCTTCCTAGGAGTCCAGTGAAGTTATCCAGATCATCACCATACTTCCATGGTTGCTCAAACTGCATACACAATTTACAGTTTTGAGGTAAGTTTTCGCAACTTTGAACTATCTCTACAAGTATAATTAATGGTTACTTTGTGAATAAAAAATGTCGACATCCTAGCCCTGAAGCTAACCATGCCCTTAGATTTCATTTATGTTGCCTAAGTAATGTGAATTTTGAAGATGAGCTTTCTGGAAAAAATTAGGTTTTTATTTGGTACCAGTAAAATTCTCATTCATCTTTGATTTATAGCTCATGAAATTTATATGGTTGAATTCGTATTAAAAAATGGAGCAAGTTTCATGTTTATACTTTTGCAAATGGTTGAGAAATGAGTGAGTTAAAAAATTCAAAAATGTAACAAAGGGGCTGTTGGCGCGAGGAAGAAGATGAAGTTACATTTAGAAACGAATTTGTAATATATTTATTAGTTGTGTTCTACAAACGGATGAAACAGTCACTCCAATGGTAGAGAAAGCGCGCGTAAGGCATTGAACTATAGGGACCTGGGTTCGAGCCCTAGTGGTACCCTTTTTCTTTTTTTATATTTTCTTATTTCAGGTTCCATGCTTACAAGATACGCGCGTGTATGATGTGTCCTCATCTCATCACCATTGGATCATTATGAAGATAGATCCAACACATTCCAACGCCAGCCTATGGTGCACTTCAAGAAGTCAGTCACATGGGATCACCAACAGCGCTGGGTTTCTAGAATTTGAGCCTTTTTTCTGTTTTGTTTTTACTTCTTCTCACCCCATTTTGCTTATACTCAAGCCCATTATTTATTTTTATTTTCTGATTCCAAACAAATTCATTTCTAGGCCTAACTCTTTTTGTGATATTTTTAACCCCTTTTTACCTCTCAATACCCAACCCATATATTTTTACATTTTTATTTTTGTTTATCTATTTATTTATTTTATCAAAACCAAAAAACACAAAAGCATATTTTTTATTAAAAAATCTAATTCAAACATTTTATTTTATTTTTGTTAAATTAAACTTTATTATTTCTTTTACATTGTAGAATATTTTTTCTATTTAACATTAACAAAAATTATTTTCTAAACAAATTAAATTAGATTTAGGTTTTATTTTAATTAATTTATATTTTAGGTTTTGATTAAATAATTAATTAACTTCTTTTGTAAATAAAATTAATTAGTTTAAATTAGTTTAACCTTTATACCTTTCTATCAAAAAACCCTAAAAAAACAATTTCTTTTTGCTTTTTTTCATCTTTACATTTTTGTATTATTATTGTAATTGATATTCAATGGTTTGTAATAGTAATTAGGGCTTATATTACTTTCTTCCCCCTATTCACAAAATTTTACTCCCCATTCCCAAAGCGTTCTAATAGCGTAGGACATTTAAATTCTGTAATTTATCGCTTTCCTTATTATTGCTAGTAATTAAGGTTTGCATGACAAGATTTAAAATCAAACCATAGAAAACCCTAATTCAAATACAATATACATGAAAACAAAACACTTTACACACATGTACCTCTAGGGTAACCCACACGTGTTGCCTCGGATTAAAACAGTCATGTCCCTTGAACGTGATTTATTTTAGAAAATACCCTCGATTAAAAGATCATAGTCCCTCGATGACCCTTCAAATTTTGCCTTCGGTAAATGATCTTAGTACCTTACAACAATTTCTAAAACATCTTATAAGTTGCCTTCTATGAGTGTACTATGACCCACGCATGTTCCTCACATCTAATGATAAGGCTTCCTACTAACTAATGGTAGACAATCACTATCTAAAGGAGGAGGAAAAGAACAAAGACTTTTTGAGTAGGTAGCTTGCTCGTAATTGCTTGCTCACAACTAAAACCATTTCCACACCTCACACTTTCAAAACACTTTTCAAAATAAACATTTTGTATACATTCTCAACGATATGAGAATCATTACAAAATGGCCTTACATTGGCATTTTCAAACATCTTTCCAAACATTCCCTTTCAAATATTTTCAAAACCAACACTTTATATACATTCTCAAATATTCGAGAATCATTGCAAAGTTTCCTGTACGAAGGCATTTTTCAAAATATTTTCAAACCTACACAAAACACAAAGCATTTTAAAGTGAGCTAGCAATTAAGAGCCCGTAGATAATAAGGATGAAAAGGGTGTTAATACCTTCCCTTTATAACCTACCCCCCGAACTCAAGAAAATTCTCAAAAGGTCTTTCATGTTCTTTTCACCCTTTCCTTTATTGGATAAAAGAAAAGTCGGTGGCGACTCTT
This sequence comes from Vicia faba, assembly GCA_948472305.1. Lineage (NCBI taxonomy): Eukaryota > Viridiplantae > Streptophyta > Magnoliopsida > Fabales > Fabaceae > Vicia > Vicia faba. The sequence goes on from OX451736.1 coordinate 26,288,683, forward strand.
GCTATCTTCAACATTTGCAATCAAATTCAAAACACCCAAGTCAATTCTCCCACCGTATTACAGGACTGGCAAATCTGCTGGGGAATGACTAAAAGTGGGGTTACCTTAATATCTAGATCACCATTATTGGTTTGCCTTGTTTGCTTTACATTTTTGGGTTATGTTTGGGTTTGTTACTTGTAAAGATCCTATACCCAGATTTGGGGCATTTTAGGTAAGTAGCAATAGATCGTGGGGACTATGCGGTGTAATACCGACATGGTTAAAGCGATGGCTATATTATTGTGACACATTTTTTTGTACCGGTGTCCCATGAGTCCAGTCAAGGAGAATACGGGGCCGTTGTGTGGTGTCATGAAGCACTAACTGATCGTAGAACCTTAGTTGAACAACTTGGCCATTAGAAAGTAGTGAGATAGCTGGCTTTGGTGCAAGACTAAAGTCGGTTGATACTCGATACTACACTCATTGAGATCATACATTTGGGATATTTTGGCTGCAATTTGGATGCTTGAGCTAAAAGAAGGCCCGATGAAGAAAGATCAATAATATTGAGACTCATAGAACCCGGTTATTTTCGACTACGAGAATGGTGTTCAAGGTTGTCATCGAAGGTTCGTACATGCTTGGGGCATGGTAAGCAAGGTTGATAGAAATACTTTGGGACATAAGAATTTCATTCCTTTGCAGCCTTATCTCAAGTGGGTACGAGCTCGTGCTCAAAGTCTCATGATGCCGTATCCGGTCATCCTACCAATAGTTGTGGAGCCTGTGATCGAAGGGGATGTTCCTTATACCGTTCTCCATCCTGACATGCCTACCGGCTTCAAGGAATTGCAGAGATCATGAATTCAACTCAAGGGGGAATGAGACACCTTTAAAGCTCGATTCTACGCAAGCGAGAAGAAAGTGTTGGAGCTTACAAGGAAACTTCACGAGGAGCGGAGCCTGAAGGCATACATTGCACCAAAGAGGAAACTCCCGTGGGAGACTTGAGTCTTTAGTTTTATGAGTCTTTTTTTGTTGTCTTTTGACACCCTTTTGCTTTTTCGTTGTAAGCCCAAGGGGAAATTATGATCTTTGAACTTATTAATACAATTGTTATGTTTGTTTCCTTTTTGGCTAGCAAATTTAAATTCCTTAAGGTCCTTCAAAACATTGCATCCGCATAGCATGCATCATATCATAAGCAAGTTTTCCGATACATATTTCCTCATCTCTTTACTGTTTATTTCAGTACAAGATGGCTCTAGAGCAAACCGTCAAAGATATGAAAACTCAACACGCACAGTTCCAAGAGACTCTCCTCAACCTAGCAAAAGGTCAGCAAGAGATGATGACACTCCTTGCAACCAAGAAGAAGACCAAGAAACGGTTGTTATTCTCAACATGGGAAGAAGGTTCAAGGGGCCCGCCCGACTGGCTCAAATAGAACAGGATTCTTCTGAGGAATAAAACAATCAAGACGAGGAAGTTAGAAGCACCAGAGCTGGGGGTGGAAATGACCAGATTACTGAGGATGAAGACTATTTCGAAGAGCAGTATCCATCGACGGATGAGAAGTACAAATAGCTAGAAGATCGACTTAAGGCTGTAGAGATCCAAACAGTGTCTGGTTTGGACTTTGGAGCCTTAGGTCTGGTCCCTGGGGTGGTCATTCCCCACAAATTCAAGGTACTTGTCTTCACCAAATACGATGGGGTCTCCTGTCCCAAGATGCATCTGAGGTCATACGTTCGCAATATTCAACCATACACCGCCGATAGGAAGTTATAGGCGCACTTCTTCCAAGAAAGCTTATCTGAAACACAATTGGAGTCATTCTATCAACTAGAAGGGACTAATATCCACACATGGGAGGATCTGGATGCTGCCTTCTACAGACAATACCAATATAATGCTGATCTTGCACCAACTCGCATGCAATTACAAAATATGATTATGGGTTCAAATGAAGGCTTTAAGGAGTATGCTCAAAAGTGGAGGGACTTGGTTGGAAGGGTGCAACCCCCATTAACTGATAGAGAATTAGTGGACATGTTTATGGGCACCTTGACTGGTCCATTCTTTAATTTCCTGATTGGGAGTTCTTCGTCAGGGTTTACTGAGTCGATTTTGATTGGCGAGCAAGTTGAAAGTGGAATCAAAAGGGGAAAGATCCCCATGGCCTCAACCTCTAATGTTGTAAAGAAACCATTTGGTGGTAAGAAAGAGAATAATGCAGTTTATGGACAAAGGAGCTGTATGAAGAATGATCGTCATCAATTAGTAGGAGCTGTGTTGATTTCAAACCCAACCCCAGTTCAACGACGACAAAAGTCAAACAATCAACAAAAGCCTGATGCCCCGAGGAGGCAATTCACTAGAATCAACACGCCACTCTCTCAAGCTCTACAACATCTATTAAAGGAAAATTTAGTAACACTGGAGAATCCTCCTCACAACCCCAATACTTCATCTCTAAAATACAACCCAAATGCAAAATGTGCATATCATTCCAATAGCTCTGGGCACGATACCAATGATTGTTGGGGCTTAAAGAGCAAGATCCAATATTTGATTGATAACAAAGTGATTGAGTTTGAACCTCCACAAACCCCTAATGTCATTACTACTCCCATGCCCAGTCATGATAAGGGTGTCAATGCTACTGACGATGTCTCATTTGTCTTCACCATTAATGATTTGACTACTCCATTATTGACCATTAAGAAGAATCTGCTGAAAGCAGGTTTATTTCCTGGCTGCCTTGAAAATTGTTACCATTGTGCTTCCCAAACCAATGGATGTATGTGGCTGAAGAAAGGTATTCGATGCCTGATTAATAGCCATGAAATTATGTTCGAGAAAACTCTGTCTATGAAGAGTTTACCTGAAAATATACCTCAAGATGTTTCCATAATCACAATCTCTAACACTCCTATTAGGATCACCTCTAAAGGCCCTATAAGTATTCCTGCTGAGCCAAAAGTGGCTCCCTTGATCATAACTACACCGAGGCCAGTCCCCTATACCTCTGAAAAAAGCTGTGCCCTGGAACTATGGGGCAGAAGTTTATTATCATAGTGTCAAGAAAGAGCCATGGATTACTGAAATTGAAGAGCCTGAAATTACAAACATTACTGAAACTAGTAAAGTCACTAGGACAGGAAGGGTCTTCTCTCCAAATATCTCTCCTCCAACAACTACAACAACACTCGTTCGTATTCCTAATACTGGGAGAAATGCCAATTCCCGAGGAAAAGAGAAAGTTATTGAGCCTTGACGGAGGCACCATCCAAAGATGTTACAATTAAAGACCCATCTAGACAAGAGATGGAAGAAATTCTGAAGATCATCCGAAAAAGTGACTACAAAATAGTTGAGCATCATATTAAAGATATCCATGTTGTCCTTGTTGTTATGCTCTTAAGCACATGCCCAAGCTCTGCTAAATTTCCTGAAGAATTCCCTTGTACCACAAGAGACCACTGCTGATCCATTTGAGAATTGTGTGGCAAGCCTAAATGCTGATAATGGCTTAGGATTTTCTGATACAGATTTAACTCCGGCGGGGAAGAATCACAATAAAGCTCTGCACATCTCTATTGAATGCAAAGGCACTACTTTGGCACATGTGTTAGTGGATATTGGGTCCTTCCTTAATGTTTTACCCAAAGGGGCTCTAGATAGATTGGACTATGATGGGTTGGTGCTGAAACCTAGCGATATTGTGGTAAGAGCCTTCGACAGTTCAAAAGGGATGGTACATGGAGAGGTGGATCTCCCGATCAAGGTGGGATATCAAGTCTTCAATTCAACATTTTATGTGATAGATATTTGCCCATCCTATTCTTTCTTGTTGGGACTCCCATGGATTCATGGGGCAGGTGCGGTTACCTCTACATTACATAAAAAGCTGAAATATCCAGTGAAAGGAAAGATTGTCACAGTCTGTGGGGAGGAAGAATATATGGTCAATCATTTGAATTCTTTCAAATATGTTGAAATGGATGGGGAATTCATTGAAACCCCCTGTCAAGCATTTGAAGTAATCCCTTCAATGGTTGCTGTTGCTAAAGCTATGACTACTACTCCTAATACTGCTAAGGATTCACCAAGGGTGGCCTCCCTGAAGGATGCTCGGGCTGTTGTTGAAGATGGAGGTTGCACTATCTAGGGACAACTTCTTGATATCCCCTACAAATCCGACAAATTTGGGTTGGGTTTTACTTCAAAAGCTCATAAAGAGATTCGACGTGCTCGTGCTGGTGGACCACCTCTCCATATTAGCAACAAAGAAGTTAATGCTCTGGAGGACATTGATAATGATGGCGACTTGGACGACTGGATATTCCCAACTGCTGATGGTAGACTTAGCAACTGGAAGGCCAAAGACTTCATCTCAATCTCCTTCAGCCAGGAGTAATTGTTATTTCCTGTTTTTATTGCTTTAAGAAGTTTGTCTGTATAATTTCTATTAAAACAATGACTCTAAACCATATGCCTTGCCCGGGGCACAATGGTCCATTTGTTAAGGGTTTGTCATTTCATATATAATATTCTCATTTAATGAAAATATTGGATGATTTTGAATTCAAATTTTGAGCTCCTTGTCTTTCTTTTACTTTACTGCATTTTCAAATAACCATGTGACCTTACATGCACACACACACATTTGCAGATCCATATCCACTCCGAATATCATTGACAACAATTATGCTATTGCCATCTATGACTTTGAGAATCCAATATATCAAGCCGAAGATGAAGGTGAAGAAGATTGTGAGATACCTGGAGAACTCATCAGACTCCTGATACAAGAGGAAAAGGCTATCCAACCGCACGAAGAACCAATCGAAGTGATAAACTTGGTTACTGAGGCAGATAGGAAAGAAGTCAAGATTGGCGCCAACCTGAAAGACAATGTTAAAGGCAGATTAGTTCAGATGTTGCACGACTATGTTGAGGTATTTGCTTGGTCATACGAAGACATGCCATGGCTCGATACTGATATTGTGGTTCATTGTCTGCCAACGAAAGAAGGTTGTTCTCTGAATAAACAAAAGGTTCATCGCATGCGTCATGATATGTCTGGGAAAATCAAGGTTGAGGTAATGAAACAGTTCAATTCAGGTTTCTTGGCAGTGACGTTGTATCCCCAATGGGTTGCAAATGTTGTTCCAGTGCCGAAGAAAGATGGTAAGGTCTGTATGTGTGTAGACTACGGGGATTTAAATAGGGCGAGCCCCAAAGATGATTTCCCACTACCGCATATTGATGTCTTGGTTTACAACACTGCTCAACATAAGGTATTTTCTTTCATGGATGGTTTCTCTGGGTATAACCAAACCAAAATGGCGCCTGAATACATGGAGAAGACTATTTTTGTCACACAGTAGGGCACCTTCTGTTACAAGGTCATGCCTTTTGGGTTGAAGAACGCAGGCGGAACTTATCTAAAGGATATGGTGGATTTATTTCATGATATGATTCATCATGAGATATAAGTCTATGTTGATAACATGATATCAAGATCACAAATTGAGGAAGAGCACCTTGATCATCTGCACAAGCTGTTTGAAAGGCTGAAGAAGTACAAGCTGAGATTTAATCCCAATAAATGCATCTTTAGGGTAAGGTTTGGAAAGCTCTTAGGTTTCATCGTTAGTGGCAAAGGAATTGAGGTTGATTCTGCAAAAGTCAAAGCAATCCAAGAAATGCCAGCTCCCCGTACTAAGAAGGAAGTCAGGGGTTTTCTAGGACGACTAAACTACATTGCCCGATTCATCTTTCACTTGACTGCTACTTGTGAGCCACTCTTCAAGCTGCTAAAGAAAGATCAAGTGATAATATGAAATGACAACTATCAAATATCTTTTGACAAAATCAAAGAATATCTTCAAGAACGTCCAATTCTGATGCCACCAGTTGAAGGAAGACCTCTGATCATGTACTTAACAGTGTTAGAGAATTCAATGGGGTGTGTGTTGGGAAAGCATGACGAGTCTGGTTGAAAAGAGCATACAATATACTAACTTAGCAAAAAGTTTACCGACTGTGAATTAAGATATTCACTGCTCGAGAAAACTTATTGCACTTTGGCATGGCTGCTCGCCGACTAAGACAGTATATGTTGACTCATACCACTCTATTGGTCTATAAGATGGATCCCATCAAGTACATCTTTGAGAAGCCAACTCTCTCCGGAAGGATAGCCTGATGGCAAATGATCTTAACTGAGTATGATATCCAGTACACTACTCAAAAAGCAATAAAAGGAAGCGTATTGGCAGATCATTTAGCGCATCAAGCTGTAGATGATTACCAATCTATGAACTTTGAATTCTCGGACGATAATATCTTGCTGATTACAGATTGTGAAAAGCCCAGACCGTATGAAGGACCTGAGCAAGGATCCCGATGGAATATGGTTTTTGGTGGAGCTTCTAATGCACTTGGTAATGGAATTGGTGTTGTGATCATTTCTCTTGAAGGCTGCCATACTCCTTTCATTGTCATACTTTTCTTTGACTGCACCAACAATATGGTCGAGTATGAAGCATACATCTTGGATATTAGGGTTGCTATTGACCTAAGAATCAAATTCTTAAGTGTATATGGAGACTCATCTCTGGTGTTCAGTCAAGTTAAAGGAGAGTGGGATACAAAACATTCAAATGTTATCCCATACAAAGAGCTTGTGCTAACCTTGATCCCGTACTTTGAATAAATCACCTTTGAACATATCCCGAGGGAAGAAAATCAATAGGAAGATGCCTTAGCTACCATGTCTTCTATGTTAAAGGTCAGATGGAACAAAGAAGCTCCCCGAATTACTGTCGAAAGATTTGATGAACCGGCGCACTGCTTTGAGATTGATATTGATGGAGTGGAAGAGAATCATTGGTTTCATGATGTAAAAAGGTATCTTGAAGCTAAAGAATACCCTGAAAGGGCATCAATCAATGATAAGAAATTCATGCGGAGGTTCTCAGCCAATTTTTTCCTGAGCAACGAAATTCTATACAAGCGCAACCATGATTTAATTTTGCTCTGTTGTATGGACAAAAAGGAAGCAAAAAAGATCATGGAGGATATGCATGAAGGTATCTTTGGTACTCATTCTAGCAGACATACTATGGCCAAGAAGATTTTGAGAGCTGATTACTATTGGTCGACCATGGAAACTGATTGTCACCATCACTCGAGGACTTGCCATAAGTGCCAAATTTATGCTGATAAGGTTCACGTGCCTCCAATTCCCTTAAATGTCATGACTTCTCCTTGTCCATTTGCAATGTGGGGTATTGATATGATCGGAGAAATCAAGCCTACTTCCTCTAATGGACATTGTTTCATTCTTGTTGCCATTGACTACTTTACCAAGTAGGTTGAAGCATCTTCATTTACCTCAGTTACCAATAACGTTGTAGCCCGGTTCATCAAGCATAACCTCATCTGTCAGTATGGTATCCCTGAGAGAATCATCACTGACAATGGTACTAATCTCAATGATGCCATGATCACTGAACTCTGCACACATTTCAAGATCAAACATCACAACTCTTCTCCATATAGACCTAAGATGAATGGCACAGTGGAAGCTGCCAACAAGAATATAAATAAGATTGTGCAAAAGATGGTGGTGAACTACAAACACTGGCATGAGGTGTTACCATTTGCTCTTCATGGCTATCGTACTTCGGCACAAACATCAACTGGGGTAACCTCTTTCTCTTTGGTCTATAGCATGGAAGTTGTCCTACCTGTTGAAATTCAGATTCCTTCTCTAAGGATTATGAAAGAGGCAGACTTAGACAAAGACGAATGGATTCAGACAAGGTTGGATCGATTTAATTTAATTGAAGAAAATAGGCTGGTTGTTATGTGTCATGGTCAGATGTATCAAAAACGTATCATTAAGGCATTCAACAAGAAGATCAAGCATCGAGTATACCAGGCTGGTGACTTGGTAATAAAGTGCATCATTCTGCCACAAGGCGGTCCCAGGGGAAAATGGACTCCCACTTATGAAGGGCCATTTGTTGTCAAGAAAGTTTTCTTGGGCGTAGTTATGATGCTAACAACTATGTGTGATCGGTGGATCTGGAACTGACTGTTTAACGCTGGTTCGCGAAATGTCGCGGAAGCAAGAGTCGCCACCGTCTTTTATTTTCTCCAACATGGAAAGGACAAAAGCACAGAAAAATTCCTTATTGAGATTAGTTCTCGGTTCGGGAGGTAGATTTATAGAAAGGGAAGGTGTTAGCACCCTTTCTATCCATGGTTATCCATGGGCTCCTAGATACTTGCTCATTTGTGTTTTCAAAAAATGTTTGTTTGCTTTTCAGAGTGGGTTTGAAAAAGTTTCGTTTAAAATTTCAGTTCGACTCTTGTATCAGTCCTCAAGAGTGTTTGAAAAGTTGTTTTTTGAAAGCTTTTTGAAAAGTGTCGGTGTGAAAAGAAGTTTTTGATTTGTTTTGAATTAGAGCAAGTATCTACGAGTCATCTACCTACCCTAAGGAATTAGGCTGTATAAATGTCCTTAAGGTAGTGCCATCCCACCATTGAGAGGTAGGTAGCACCACCGTTGGAGGTGTTCGGGTCAATTCGAGGGTTCGGGACATTGTGGTCACCAGAGCAATAGGAAGACACCTTAGAAGCTACCCCCATGCCATGTTCATGGACATGAGGACTTACTAAAACGTCCTCTACTCGACGACCACGTTTCGATGGGCAAGGCAACAGTGAGGCGTACCCTAGGGGTGGTGTGTGAATTGTGTGTCATTTTCAGTTATATTTGTCTTGTTCATGCATTGGTGATCTACGCTTTGTTTTTATTTTTGGCATTCATTCTTTCATGTGGTTATTAACAGTTAAAACGTGCGGAAATATAAAAGTCCTACGCTATTACAAAGGCGCGGGTCTACATCGCCAAATTAAACCAAGACCCGATTTGAATAAAATAAAAATGCGGAAAATAAATGTCCTAATTAATCTATTACAAGGCTTTGGGGAAAGTACATGAACTTTAAAAAAGGGAAATAAAAGTAAATGTGCGAAAAGAAATAAAATCAAGAATGCGAGGGCGTTGGACCCTTTTAAAGAAATTAAATCGAAATCGTAAATTAATTAAATTAAATAAAAGCAAGAACTTATTTTTTGGAGTTTTTGTATTTATGGATTTTAATGAGAAAATTAAATGGAATTAACCCTAATTCTAAACTATTTTTAATTTGTTAAAAAAATGTTTAAGTTTGACCTAGTTTTAACCTAATTATTTAATTACAAGTTATTTATAAAATAATTAAGAATAATAATAATGATGATAAGGAAATAAATTATTTATTAAGAAAAAGAAGAAAAATATTAAAACCCTAATCTCTAAACTTTTTAGCTTATTTAAAAAAAATTAGAATTAAACCTAAAATTAAAACTAAGTTAATTATTAAATTTATTTACAAAATAATATTAATTAATATTAACAAAGCATATTTTTTTATTGTTTTATGATTTTCTGATTTTTTGTATTTTTATATTATTTAAAATTAATTTAAAGAATTAAAAGAAAATAATTAAAACAAAATAAAAAAGAAAAGAATAAAGGCAAGAAATACAAACAAGGGGGTTTGTTGACCCTTTTGGAGGTTTGACTGAAGCAATTTGGCCCATTAGATTGAGGCCCCTTTTGACTTTTCAGACCATGTGCACATGCGTTGACTGGGGTATTCCCTGGACCTTGGTTCTTGGCCACTGGATGGGCGCTCATGGCCACTTGGCAAACCGTTGGTGAGAGTACATGGTGGATCCCTGAAAGACATGCTGCGTAGGAACAAGATAAAGAAAAAAATATGAAAGATGCAAAGGGGACCTGGGAATCGAACCCAGGTCCCAACGTTTACCCATTACACATCCAGCCATCTAAGCTACGCGTGCACGTTGTATTGTGATTGGCCAGCGAATAACATAACACGACACAACGCTTAGTGATGTCCATCGCGCGAAAATTCAAACGTGCCTATCATCAGGAGACACGTCCTCCTTCTTCTTCATGTTTCCTGCAAATAGAACATGGATAGCGAGGTTTTAAACCCCCACTAAATGACACATACAAAAATAGCGAATAGAACACCGTTGATCATAAATTGAGCGCGACATGTGGAATTAATTCGTATGAAGCTTCTGATTCTAATGGCATAGGTCTTGCTGTCTGATTTTTCCAGAAGAGGAAAGCCCCAAATTCACATCTCTGAAAACCTAGAAAACATCAATGGCATTTTTCTATACATGCACTATTAATCCAATTCAACGGCACCATTAGCTTTATTGAGTTCATGTTAGTGCAAAACAATCATTAGAATGCATTAATATGACATGAAAAGGTAAATACGAATATGCAAAATATCAAGAACAGGGCGGCTTCAATCTACCAATTCTTTGTGTATGGAGGCTTGAAACGTATTGGGTTATGATCAGAGAGGTCCCAGCAAGCTTTTGAGATACTTTCCACGCCTTGAAATGCCTTCAAACTATGAAAACAGATTTGAAGTTTTTTTAAGAAAAAGTGAGTTTGTGCTCTCATGTTCTAGCGCAGCATTCAGGTTATTTGCATTAGGTTTAGGTTTGTGCTTATATGTGGAATGAATTAGGGTAAAAATCCAAACCAAAAACCTTTGCATTCATGAATCAAATATTTTGTTTTTAATGTAATCTTTTCCAATCTTTTTCATGTAAAACCATTGCCAATCATGAGAAATCTTGCCTTTTTAGTGGTGCACGAAATCTTGAGTGATTAAAGAGGGCATATGCTGCATAAAAAGATTTGGAAACATGTGTTTAGCATTTTTCTTATAATTAATTTTAATTAAATGAATTAAATAGATTAAATATTCAATTAATTAATTAAAAATAGGAAAATAACTCCCCTTTGGGTCAATGGGTCGTGCATAGCTTTTGGGTGATGATTCTTGGAAGAAATTGAGGCCCATTAGCAATTTTGAGGCATTTGAAGTAAAGTTGACTTTTCAAAATTCCCAAAAATTTGTCAACTTCCACAAGGCATATCTTGCTCAATCTTTACGCTTTGATCATGTTCTTGGACATTTTGGAAAGGTCTTGAAGTCTTATAACCAATGCCTTTGGTACCATGTAATTTTGATTTACCAATATCAAGTTATGGTCTTTGACTTAAAGTGCCTTTTTGTTGACTTTTGAAAATGACCTATAATGTTGAGATTGATAACTTTTTGTGAGTGCATTTCTTGGACTTGAAGTGTGAAGAGGAGTTGTAGGAAATGTCATTATCTTCAAAATGAGCTTTGGATGGAATTTTTCTGATAAACCATGTGGAAGTTATGCCCTGGTCAATTTGCAGTTGACTTTTTCAACTGTCCAAATATGGAAACTTTTGCATCTTGAGACTTTTTGAGCCATGCCTTGAGAATCATGATCAAGAATTGATCAAATGATGTTTGTGGCTTAAAAATAAGATGTTGATCAAAAATTTGAACTTTTGACTGTCAAATGACCATTTTGCCCCTACAGTTGACTATTGAGCAATTAGGGTTTTTGACTGTGCAATTTTGTGCTATAAGTCTTGAAACTTGGCATGAGGATGCTTGACAATGTTTATAGGCATGTGGGACTTGCTTGGACCCTTGGAAACTTCAATTTCTTTGCCAGAACCAAAACCCTAGTTTTTGACTGTTAGGAGGCCATTGAACTGTGCAACTCTTGAGAGATTGTGAAGCATGCTCTTTGCAAATCTTGAAGAATATGGGAGGGAAAATTTTGGGGTACAACAGTTGCTCCTGTTCAATCTTCTTAGACCTGAGGATGCAGATTGGCTGACGTGCCTTTCGTAATCCGAAGGTGGAAGATGATTGAACACTAGAGTGCCCAGAAATTTGCGCTCACATAGTGGCAGTGTGATGATGGGAATGGGCTTACAGATGCCATTTGGAGATTAGTGGATAGGAAGATGGGCTTATAGATTCCATGTTGAGAGGTGATGGAAGGTGGATGGGCTTATAGATGCCATCTGGGTGTCGATCGCGTAAGAGATTCCTTAGCGAGAACTTGCGTACCTGAAAAAGAAAGATGATTACCTGACTTGTTACAGGAGCTGGTCTTCAAACTCTTTGTATAGATGCGCCCTGACTGGTTACAGGAATTGAATCTGGAGCTTCAAAAGGTGATGAATGAACCAGGTATGGTTACTACTTCAACGGGACGGTGAGAGAACCTTGGACGATTACTACCTCAACAGGGACGCTGAGAGAATCTTGGGGTGATTACTACCTCAACAGGGACGCTGAGAGAATCTTGGGGCGATTACTACCTCAACAGGAACAGTGAGAGAATTTGGGATGTCTTCTACTGGGATAAGAATCAGGGAAATCTTAGGGTCGATCTGACTGAACCGGAGAAGGCCTTTGACTGGATAAGAATCAGGAAAATCTTAGGGTCAATTTAACTGAACCGGACAAGGTCTTGGAATATCTTCAACTGGATAAGAATCAGGGAGATCTTAGGGTCGATCTGACTGAACCAGAGAAGGCCTTTGACTGGATAAGAATCAGAAAAATCTTAGGGTCGATTTAACTGAACCGGGCAAGGTCTTGGAATCTTCAACTGGATAAGAATCAGGGAGATCTTAGGGTCGATCTGACTGAACCAGAGAAGGCCTTTGACTGGATAAGAATCAGAAAAATCTTAGGGTCGATTTAACTGAACCGGACAAGGTCTTGGAATCTTCAACTGGATAAGAATCAGGGAGATCTTAGGGTCGATCTGACTGAACCAGAGAAGGCTTTTGACTGGATAAGAATCAGGAAAATCTTAGGATCGATTTAACTGAACCAGACTAAAGTCTTGAAATATAGCTGAGAACTTAACTGGATCTTTCCTGAAAGGTAAAGGTCAGTCATATGCAATGCATGATATGGATCAAGCAATGATGTTCTCAACATAAATGAGATTTGTAAGATATGATGCATATATGCATGCTATAATGTATGGAAATGTGATGTTTATGAACGTATGTTTTCGTCCTAGGAAAATAAATCCTTGACGGATGCCGGGAAGTTATATCCTGGGCTGATGTTGGAGAATAGTGCTTTGTTGTCTCCGTTGGGGATGATAGTTTCAAGAATACCGGTAGGAGAAGATAACTCCGTTGGGGAATAAACTTGGCGAATAGAACACTCTGCGAGGAGAAAATTACTCTAGCGATCTTGCTGGGGAACAGTACTCTGTGGGGAGAGAGGTACTCTGTTGAGATGTTGATGGTAACTTCGCTGGGGATACCATTAATGTGTTGGAAGTGTTAATAGACTCCGCGGGGGATAGGAAGACTTCGTCGGGGACGATCTTTCCGTGGCTTTTGGCTGAGGATAACCCAGTTATATCCTGGTAGGGAAATAACTTTTTAATAAAGACGGGGGACGCGTTCGTGCTCTGCGGGGGGAAGCTTCCAGAATCTACTGGGGATAAGCTTCCTGCTGGGAGATGGATTCCAACTTTCCTGGGGAAACTGGATTGGACTCTCCTGGGAAAATTTTGAACTATATTTGGGAAGTGACTCCATTGAACGTTTGATATACCTCCGGGGAATAATCTTTAGGTCAAGACTACCGGGGATGCTTGTTTAAGAGTATCTGTATATCGTGCTGGGGAATGTTGAGATCTGTGGGGGTACCCAATTTCCTTGAGGCTGATAATAGCTTTGCTTGGGGAGAGTGCACTGACTTGCTGGATCACTCTCTGGGGAGTTAAGATATACTGGTTACGTTCTTTAGCTGAACCTACCTTGATACCTTGGTGGACAGAACAATTAGGTCGCTTAGACCACTCATTATTGCCCCTGTTTCTAAAGTCACCTGTAATTAATCCTTTGTTTCGTATGCAAATATTTATGAGTTAGCAATTAGCGTCAAATGCATATATCACAAATTGAACCTTGGACGTTCTTCGCAAAACAAAACAGAAAAGGAAAAGCAATTGGCAATTTTAACTGAAAAGTGATTTATATTGATTTTTGAATTGCCTGAAAATAGGCATTTATGTACAAGAGGCTGACGTCCTAATAAGAGAACGCCGCCGAACAAAATAGTTCATACAATTTGTACAAAGGGAAAATAAAACAGCTGTGTGAAAAGAATAATCCCACTGGGTTCCAACTCTGCTACCGCCTTTATATCTTTGAGCGTATCATCACTTGATGACCTAACCGAAGATGAAGCTGATTGATCAATGCCGTCTGAACTTGATGTTGATACCGGATTCTGGATGCAAAGTGATCCAATGAGACATAGTATTACGCTTTTATCCCTAACTTTTGCCTGGACCACCCTTTCGGGTTTTCAGTCCACCGGGATACCCATTTTTGCCCAAGCCGCCTTTTCAGGTTTTCGACTCGCCGGGTGTACAGATTTTTTTCATTTCATCCCTTCATTTTGCCCGAACCCTTTTGGTTCGCCGGGAAGCCCTAATTTTTGCCTAGGTATGTCAACCTAGCGGGTCTTTTTTCATGCGTAGTATCTTTTTACTATGTCTGCATTGGCGGGGTGAGGAAGGTCGTCACCATCCATGTTGGTTAGAATCAGGGCTCCTCCTGAGAACACATGTTTAACCACAAATGGACCTTCGTACGTAGGGGTCCATTTGCCCCTTGGATCACTCTGAGGAAGGATGATGCGTTTGATTACCAGATCCCCAACTTGATATTCTTGTGGTCTGACCTTTTTGTTAAATGCCCTGATCATCCATTTTTGGTACGTCTGACCATGACAAATAGCAGCAAGTCTCTTTTCGTCAATTAGATTTAACTGATCAAGTCGTGTCTGGATCCAATCGTCTTTGCTCAGATCTGCATCCTTCATTATCCGGAGAGAGGGTATCTGCACTTCAATCGGTAAGACTGCCTCCATACCGTAGACCAAGGAAAAGGGAGTTGCCCCGGTTGACGTCCTTGCTGAGGTACGGTACCCATGTAGAGCGAACGGTAACATCTCGTGCCAATATTTATAAGTCACTGTCATCTTCTGCACAATTTTCTTAATATTTTTATTTGCTGCTTCTACATCCCCATTCATCTTCGGTCTGTAAGGAGAAGAGTTGTGGTGCTGTATCTTAAACTGCTCGCAGAGCTCAGTGATCATCTTGTTATTAAGATTGGTACCGTTGTCCGTAATGATCCTTTCTGGGACGCCGTATCGACAGATCAGGTTGTGCCGAATGAACCGTGCCACAACGTTCTTGGTTATCGTAGCGTAGGAAGTTGCTTCAACCCACTTCGTGAAGTAATCAATCGCCACCAGAATGAAGCGATGCCCATTGGACGCTGTAGGTTTAATCTCACCGATCATGTCTATGCCCCACATTGCAAAAGTCCAAGGTGCTGTCAGGACATTCAGAGGGACTGGAGGAACGTGCACCTTGTCTGCGTAAATCTGACATTTATGGCATGTCCGAGAGTGTTGGTAGCAGTCGGCTTCCATTGTGGACCAGAAATACCCTGCCCGAAGGATCTTCTTTGCCATAGTATGTCCACTGGAATGCGTCCCGAAGGTACCCTCATGCAGCTCTGCCATGATCCTTTCTGCTTCAGTCTTATCCACACAACGCAGTAAGGTCGAATCATGGTTTCGCTTATACAGAATGCCGTTGCTAAGGAAGAACTTCGCTGCGAACCTTCTCATAAACTTTTTATCATTGACAGATGCACCTTCAGGGTATTCCTGAGCTTCCAAGTATCTCCTCACCTCATGGTACCAAGGCTTCTCAGTCACCAATTCAGTCTCGAGATCACAACAGCATGCCGGTTCGTCCATTTTCCAGATGATGATCCGGGGAGCCTCATTGTCCCATTTGACTTTGAACATAGAAGACATCGTAGCTAACGCGTCCGCCAGCTGATTCTCCTCTCTCAGAAAGTGTTCAAAGGTTATCTCTGTGAAGTGGGGGATCAAGGTCAACACACATTCTCTGTAAGGAATAAGATTCGGATGTTTCGTATCCCATTCTCCTTTGATCTGATTGATCACGAGAGCAGAATCTCCGAAGACACTCAGATACTTGATCCTTAGGTCGATCGCAGCTTGAAGACCCATGATGCATGCCTCATACTCCGCCATGTTGTTGGTGCAGTTGAAGCATAGGCGGGCAGTGAGTGGAGTATGAGTGCCTTGAGGGGATATGATCACAGCGCCGATACCGTTACCCAAAGCATTGGAGGCTCCATCAAAGTGCATAGACCATCGGGATCCTTCCTCAGGTCCTTCATCCGGTCCAGGTACTTCACAATCAGTCACTATCATGATGCTCTCGTCAGGAAATTCAAAGTTCATTGACTAATAGTCGTCTACTGCCTGATGTGCCAAGTGGTCTGCCAATACACTTCCTTTGATGGCTTTCTGGGTCGTGTACTGGATGTCGTATTTTGTCAAGATCATTTGCCATCTTGCTATTCTCCCAGACAGAGCAGGCTTTTCAAATATGTACTTTATAGGATCCATCTTTGAGATCAACAAGGTAGTGTGAGTCAGCATATACTGTCTCAGCCGGCGAGCAGCCCATACCAAAGCGCAGCAAGTTTTCTCGAGAAGTGAGTATCGGGTCTCATAGTCGGTAAACTTTTTGCTAAGGTAATAAATGGCATGCTCTTTTCGGCCAGACTCGTCATGCTGCCCCAGCACACACCCCATTGAGGTGTCAAGTACTGTCAGGTATAATATCAGAGGTCTCCCTTCAACCGGTGGCATAAGAATGGGTGGTTCTTGGAGATACTCTTTGATTCTGTCAAAAGCGGCCTGACATTCATTGTTCCAACGTACTACCTGATCTTTCTTCAGCAGCTTGAAGATTGGTTCACAAGTAGCAGTTAGGTGTGAGATGAATCGAGCAATGTAATTCAGGCGTCCTAAAAAGCCTCTGACCTCTTTCTCTGTCTTGGGAACTGGCATCTCTTGAATAGCTTTAACCTTGGCAGGGTCCACTTGAATACCTTTGTCACTTACAACGAAGCCTAGCAACTTTCCAGATCTAACCCCGAAGGTGCACTTGTTCGGGTTCAACCTCAGCTTGTACATTTTCAGACGGTCAAATAGCTTCTGCAGATGGTCAAGGTGTTCCTCCTCAGTTTGGGACCTTGCAATCATGTCGTCAACATACACTTCTATCTCATGATGGATCATGTCATGAAATAAAGCAACCATGGCACGTTGGTAGGTTGCCCCAACATTTTTCAACCCGAATGGCATGACCTTGTAGCAGAAGGTGCCCCACTGAGTAACGAAGGTAGTCTTTTCCATGTCTTCAGGAGCCATCTTGATCTGATTATAACCTGAAAAACCATCCATGAACGAGAATACCTTGTGCTGAGCAGTATTGTCAACAAGGACATCAATGTGAGGTAGAGGGAAGTCATCTTTGGGGCTGGCCCTATTCAGATCCCTGTAATCAACACACATTCTGACTTTACCATCTTTCTTTGGTACTGGCACTACATTAGCAACCCACTGAGGGTAAGAAGTCACTGCAAGAAACCCGGCATCAAACTATTTCATAACCTCAGCTTTGATCTTTTCAGACATCTCTGGACGCATACGACGGACCTTTTGCTTAACCGGAGGGCAGTCTTCCTTGGTAGGCAAATGATGGACCACAATATCAGTATCCAAACCAGGCATGTCTTCGTAGGACCAGGCAAAGATTTCCATGTAATCATGTAACATCTGAGTCAACCGTTGCTTCACGCTGAACTCTAGGTTGACACCAATCTTAACCTCCTTCTTGTCCGTCTCAGTACCCAGATTTATTGTTTCCACTGGCTCTTCATGTGGTTGAATTTCCCTCTCTTCCTGGAGTAACAGTCTTGCAAGCTCGCCAGGCACTTCGCAATCGTCTTCACCTTCGTCTTCGGCTAAGTTGATCGGATTTTCGAAGTCATAACTGGCAGTAGCAGAGTCGTTACCAGTGAGATCCAGAGTGGATTGAAACCTGTATGGGTGAGTGTGTGTAAATACAACTGTTTTGCAATATATAAAGAAAGGAAAGAAAGAAAAGGAGCACAAGATTTGAAATGCGAGAAAACGTCCAAGGTCTTTATTCATGATATATGAAATGACAATTAATATGCCCTCACAAATGAAGCCACGGTGCCCCGGGTAAGACACCGGGCCATAGAGTTTCAATTCATTGTTTATTACAAATAACAAAAACAAAGGAATTCATTACTTCGTAACAAAAGTGACAGGTAGGTTGTCTTTTGCAATCCAATTGCTAGGTCCACTGTCGGCCGTCGGATAAATCCAGCTGTCGAACTCAGCTTCATCCACTTCATCATCCTCCCTGATAGCATTCACTCCATGGTTAGGCATGGGAGCAGTCACCACATTGGGCTTCTCAGGTGCCTCAAACTGTACCTCCTTGGCATCAATAAGATCCTGCACTTTATTCCTCAAGGCCCAACAATCATCAGTGGAATGCCCCGGGCTATCGGAATGATAAGCACAGCGGGCATTTGGATTGTACTTGGGAGAGGCAGTATTCACAACCTTCGGGGCCTCTCTAACAGTCACAAAATTGGTGGATAGCAACTGCGGCAAGATTTGCGATAGGGTCATACTCAGCCGGGTAAACTCTCTTCTGGGTCTTTCAGTCCTGGGTGGATTGGTTTGCCGAGGAGCGGCAGCAGGCTTTGCAATCATCACCGCGTTGACAGATTGGCGGCGCTCTGGTTTCTCTTGCCTTCTAGGCCCATACACTGCACTGGCCTCCTTTTTAAAGGGTTTCTTCTCAGCACTTGAAGACGCACCTTTCTGAATTTTACCGGACTTCATTCCAGCCTCTATCCTCTCCCCAGTCAGAATAAGGTCAGTGAACCCTGCAGACGAATTACCGATAAGATGATTGAAAAATGGCCCAGATAGGGTCCCCAAGAACATATCCACCAGCTCGCGGTCTGTTAACGGAGGCTCACCCTGCCAGCCAGATCCCTCCACTTCTGTGCATACTCTTTAAAACCTTCGCTTGATCCTAGCGACATACCCTGGAGTTGGGTACGTGTAGGAGCAAGGTCGGCATTATATTGATACTGCTTGTAAAAAGCAGTAGCCAACTCCTCCCAGTTACGAACCTTGGTCCCATCCAGCTGATAGAACCATTCGAGATGAGTCCCTGAAAGACTCTCCTGGAAAAAGTGGATCCACAAGTTCTTGTCCACTGTGTACGGTTGAATCTTCCGCACATAAGATCTGAGGTGTAGCTTGGGACAAGACGCCCCGTCATACTTGGTGAAAGATGGTGCCTTAAACTTGTGAGGAATGATCACACCAATAGATAAGCCCAAATCTCCGAAATCCAGCCCAGGCACCTGTTGGATCTCCATGGCATTCAGTCTGTCTTCCAACTGCTTGTATATGTCTTCAGTCGGAGGATACTGTTCCTCATTGAAGTCAGTCTCGTTGTCGGAGACTACCGGACTAGGACCTTTTCCCCCTTGGGGACTGCTCTTGCCTATAGAAGAACCAGCTTCCTCATTCTACAGAGTGTTGCCAAACCTTCGGCCCGTGTTGAAAAGAACAGTTCTCTTCTTCTTCTTCTCCTTCTTCAGGAGTAAAGCCTTCAGCTCTTCTTGGCCTTGAGCCAAACCCATGATCAGCTCCTGAAATTGCGCGTTCTGCGCCTGAAGGGCCTTGATAGACATCTCGGTTGATGATGAGTCAGGGTTCATGATGCTGAAATAAACAGCGAAGAACAGTAAGCAACCTGAAAAGAAGAATACCTGCTATGCACATGATGAATGGAATGCGTATGATTTATGTTTTCAAAGACAATCGGGAATCAACTTTGTAAACAAAAAAGGAACACACTTCATTAGATTCAACTTTGAAACTTAAATTGTTCAACAGGTTGCCCTTAGGCGTTACATAAGAGAGAAATACTGAAAAGGGAAATAAAACTGTAAAAGAACATCCAGAGCTCCTTATTGATCCCATGGTCTCCTCTTCTCAGTACGGATGTAGTCATTCAGAGCTCGCTCATTCTCCAACTGCTTTGTCAGCTTCTGGATCTTCAATTCCTGCTCGTTGAACTTTTGCCGGTAAGAATCCCGCTCTTCTTGCAGTTGCGACCAAGACCTCTTTAATGTCTCATAATCAGTAGGTATCTGAGGACGGAGGACAGTTGGGGGAATCCCATCTTTGTCAGGATACTCAAGAATGACGGGTCTGATAGCTTCGTATGGCATACCTAACTTCTGAGCACGGATGCAGACCCATTTGTAGTAGGCTTCCATAGGTAGAGAAGTCTTTGGCCCTAACTCTTGTGGATCAGCTTTATGAACTCTGTCCCAAGCCTTGATGAACCTACGACGCAGCTCGTCACTATCCACCTGAAACTCAAAACTGACGTGAGGCACCAACATCTCATGAGGCCCTGCTCTTCTGGCTCTTCCAAACTGACGGAGCGCTAGACACGGATTATAAGAGATTCCTCCTTGAGTACCAATCAAAGGAACATTAGGATATTCGTCGCAACGATCAATAACAGTTATCTCATCCAAACCTCTGAAAGTCCAAATGATGTCCTTATCAGTGAGAGACATTAACCTATGAGCCCAACCTCTTCCTTCTTGGTTCTTCAGCACGAACTTAGGGAGGTGCGAAATAAACCACCTCACCAACAAAGGGATACAACACCATAGAGTTCCTCGTCTTCGGGCAGTACGAGCATAAAGTTGTTGCAGGATGTCACCCAAGAGAGTGGGCACAGGATTCTGAGACATGAAGATCCTTATGGCAGTGACATTGATGAAGTTGTCAGGATTAGGAAACAAGACTAACCCATAGATTAAGAGAGCCAAGATGTCTTCATATGCCCTAATGTCCAAGTCATTCCAGAAACGGTTAGCTTTACCAATCAGAAACTTGGCCAAGAAACCCTTAACTCTGCTTCTAGTCACCCAGTTGTCCATTACTTCTTGATGGGTCAAGGGAAGAGCTGCAGCAACCTCCTCAAGCCTGAGGGTCTTTTCCCAACCAGTGAAGGGAGTCTGATCCAAAATAGGGATGCCAAGCAAATCAGAGAATTCTTCCAGGGTAGGGACCAGCTGGAAGTCTTGAAAGGTGAAGCACTGGTACAGAGGGTCATAGAACTGAGTCAGGACACTCATCAACTGTTGATCCCGCTTTGCAGTGACTAAACTGAGAAGAGAACCATGCCTCTGGATGAAGGAAGTGGTATTTTGAATCCTGCTAACCAACTATTCAAGCAACTCAGGTGGGTGAACAAAGTTGAACCGGATAGTATTCCTTCGCATAGGCATCATGATGTCCTACAAAACAGAGCAATGGTGAAACCCTCTTGTCTTTGAAATGGTCAGTCCTTATGCAGGATGCATGCAATGCTCATGATGTTATGATGTTATGATAAAGCACACCACAAATATTTACAAAGGCAAACATGATAAGGCACACAAGTCACACAAGACAAGCCCTTAAAGTTTAGGCTAGCATGAGGTCTAGGTATTACCCTCTTTCAGTTTGTTGGTTCATACCTGTCCTATCAAAAGTAACTGGGTTCTTAGAGGATCCCAATATCATTGACTACCCTCAATCGGTCATAACTCCAGCATCGCAATCTTTTCTTGCGGCCAGAACCATCACGAGAGTTTAGCCTCAATGGGCGTAGCATACTGCTACTGTTATAATGGCCAAGTTGTGTCATTTAAGGTTCTAAGGTCTGTCGGTGCTTAATGACTCCTCAGAAGACCCATATTCTCCTCGTTGCGACACAAGGGATATCGGTACAGATCAAGGTGCCACACCAACGTAGCCACTGCTTCACCCGTGTCGGTCTACGCCGGACAGGTCCCTCACAACTTATGCTACCTAAACAGGGTATCCCCAGATCCGGGTTAGGATCTATGTAACTCTCATGCAACCCACAATTTTAAAGAAAACAAGTCAAAACAATTGAAAACACAGTTATGAACTATCCTAAGGTACACCTCACTTTATAAGACTATCCCCAGCAGAGTCGCCAGTTCTGTGATCGGTGGATCTGGAACTGACTGTTTAACGCTGGTTCACGAAATATCGCGGAAGCAAGAGTCGCCACCGTCTTTTATTTTCTCCAAATGGAAAGGACAAAAGCACAGAAAAATTCCTTATTGAGATTAGTTCTCGGTTCGGGAGGTAGATTTATAGAAAGGGAAGGTGTTAGCACCCTTTCTATCCATGGTTATCCATGGGCTCTTAGATACTTGCTCATTTGTGTTTTCAAAAAATGTTTGTTTGCTTTTCAGAGTGGGTTTGAAAAAGTTTCGTTTAAAATTTCAGTTCGACTCTTGTATCAGTCCTCAAGAGTGTTTGAAAAGTTGTTTTTTGAAAGCTTTTTGAAAAGTGTCGGTGTGAAAAGAAGTTTTTGATTTGTTTTGAATTAGAGGAAGTATCTACGAGTCGTCTACCTACCCTAAGGAATTAGGCTGTGTAAATGTCCTTAAGGTAGTGCCATCCCACCATTGAGAGGTAGGTAGCACCACCGTTGGAGGTGTTCGGGTCAATTCGAGGGTTCGGGATATTGTGGTCACCAGAGCAATAGGAAGACACCTTAGAAGCTACCCCCATGCCATGTTCATGGACATGAGGACTTACTAAAGCGTCCTCTACTCGACGACCACGTTTCGATGGGCAAGGCAATAGTGAGGCGTACCCTAGGGGTGGTGTGTGAATTGTGTGTCATTTTCAGTTATATTTGTCTTGTTCATGCATCGGTGATCTACGCTTTGTTTTTATTTTTGGCATTCATTCTTTCATGTGGTTATTAATAGTTAAAAGGTGCGGAAATATAAAAGTCCTACGCTATTACAAAGGCGCGGGTCTACATCGCCAAATTAAACCAAGACCCGATTTGAATAAAATAAAAATGCGGAAAATAAATGTCCTAATTAATCTATTACAAGGCTTTGGGGCAAGTACATGAACTTTAAAAAAGGGAAATAAAAGTAAATGTGCGAAAAGAAATAAAATCAAGAATGCGAGGGTGTTGGACCCTTTTAAAGAAATTAAATCGAAATCGTAAATTAATTAAATTAAATAAAATCAAGAACTTATTTTTTGGAGTTTTTGTATTTATGGAATTTAATGAGAAAATTAAATGGAATTAACCCTAATTCTAAACTATTTTTAATTTGTTAAAAAAATGTTTAAGTTTGACCTAGTTTTAACCTAATTATTTAATTACAAGTTATTTATAAAATAATTAGGAATAATAATAATGATGATAAGGAAATAAATTATTTATTAAGAAAAAGAAGAAAAATATTAAAACCATTGCCAATCATGAGAAATCTTGCCTTTTCCAATCTTTTTCAAGTAAAACCATTGCCAATCATGAGAAATCTTGCCTTTTTAGTGGTGCACGAAATCTTGAGTGATTAAAGAGGGCATATGCTGCATAAAAAGATTTGGAAACATGTGTTTAGCATTTTTCTTATAATTAATTTTAATTAAATGAATTAAATAGATTAAATATTCAATTAATTAATTATAAATAGGAAAATAACTCCCCTTTGGGTCAATGGGTCGTGCATAGCTTTTGGGTGATGATTCTTGGAAGAAATTGAGGCCCATTAGCAATTTTGAGGCATTTGAAGTAAAGTTGACTTTTCAAAATTCCCAAAAATTTCCCAACTTCCACAAGGCATATCTTGCTCAATCTTTAAGCTTTGATCATGTTCTTTGACATTTTGGAAAGGTCTTGAAGTCTTCTAACCAATGACTTTGGTCCCATGTCATTTTGATTTACCAATCTCAAGTTATGGTCTTTGACTTAAAGTGCCTTTTTGTTGACTTTTGAAAATGACCTATAATGTTGAGATTGATAACTTTTTGTGAGAGCATTTCTTGGACTTGAAGTGTGAAGAGGAGTTGTAGGAAATGTCATTCTCTTCAAAATGAGCTTTGGATAGAATTTTTCTGATAAACCATGTGGAAGTTATGCCCTGGTCAATTTGCAGTTGACTTTTTCAACTGTCCAAATATGGAAACTTTTACATCTTGAGACTTTTTGAGCCATGCCTTGAGAATCATGATCAAGAATTGATCAAATGATGTTTGTGGCTTCAAAATAAGATGTTGATCAAAAATTTGAACTTTTGACTGTCAAATGACGATTTTGCCCCTACAGTTGACTGTTGAGCAATTAGGGTTTTTGACTGTGCAATTTTGTGCTGTAAGTCTTGAAACTTGGCATGAGGATGCTTGACAATGTTTATAGGCATGTGGGACTTTCTTGGACCCTTGGAAACTTCAATTTCTTTGCCAGAACCAAAACCCTAGTTTTTGACTGTTAGGAGGCCATTGAACTGTGCAACTCTTGAGAGATTGTGAAGCATGCTCTTTGCAAATCTTGAAGAATATGGGAGGGCAAATTTTGGGGTACAACACTATGGATGATGAAGAGTTCTTGCACCCTGTGAACACGGACATAATCAAAAAATACTACGCATAAAAAATGACCTGCTAGGTTGACATGCCTAGGTAAAAATAAAGGCATCCCGACGAACCAAAAGGGTTCGGGCAAAAATAAGGGATATATACAAAATATTGTACACCCAGCAAGTCAAAAACCTGAAAAGGCGGCTTGGGCAAAAAAGGGTATCCTGGTGGGCTGAAAACCCGAAAGGGCAGTCCAGGCAAAAGTTAGGGATCAAAGCGTACGACTATATCCCATTGGATCACTACAGCCAGCTTTATTACCAAGATCAAAATTTCAAATGGTACAAGATCAGTGCAATGAACTTCTTCTGGCGGCAAGAGAAGAGATGTTCAAAGACATAGGGGCAATAGCGGAGTTGGAACCCAATGAGATCATTCCACATGGCTATATACACTTGTTTTCACTTTGTACTCTTTCATTTAACGATGACTTCCTCTTACTAGGATTTCTGTCTCTTTATACAAAATTGCATGTTTATAGGCAAATTATCAATAGAAATATACTTTAAAGTCCAAACTTTTTTTGTTTTGTTTGCAAAAACGTCCAATGACTAAAATTGAATGAGCATATGCATATGAACATGACTAACTGTTAACAAATAAATGCATAAGAACAAGAATAAGTATTTACTCAAAATTCTAGGAGCTGGATGATACTCAAGTTGTCCATAAGTCCCCACAAAATCCCTTTCATAAGGTTATCCCCATTAAAGTCGATAGAGCCACTTCTATGAAATTATCCCCACAGAGTAGTCTTCAAAAATAAGGGTACATTCCCCACAATCTCCCTGGCAGATCACTTCAACAGATAAAAGATTATAATCTCTTTCCCGACAATATCACCAACCTACGGAGTTCCAATCGGTACAAGGCATGGAATTTCTCTTCTCCAGCTGAGTTTGGTCCTCCAGAACTACAAAACCCCTAGAAAGTCCTTCTCTTTAAGCAAATTCAATTTCCCCAAGAGAGTTAGTTTCCTCAACAAATAAATTATCCATTAATAAGGGTTTATTTATCCAACAAGGTTTATTCCCCAACAACCTACAAATTCCCCAACTCGAGTCTACTCCTCAGACTACTACAAATCACTGACAAAATTCTTTTCCCCAGTAAAATTGCCACTATCCCTAAAAAGTTGATGCAAAGCTTGGAATCCGACCAGATACTAGTTAAATTTAACCATCTCTTTTATACCCAGTCAGGGTATATAAGAAATAAATTCCCTAGTAGAACAACGGACGACCAATGTCCCTAAACTCTACTCCCCAGACAGAAATCAATACATCCTCTGTAGAGTTTCCTCAAACAGATAATAAGGAGTCCCCAGCAGAAGCATTCTATACAAGATTTAAGATACGCATGCTCTTCATCCCCAACAATAGTCATGGATTTTTTTTCCAAGACAAATACACTTCAACAACATTGCACATTCATTCATCATAACATATGCATACGAAACTCATATAGCACAATCTCATTTATTTTGAGAACATCATTATCCAATTCATTTCATACATCACTACATTGCATACAACTAACTCTTTACCTTTTCCAGAAGAATCAATCGACAGACCGATATCATCAACAAATCCTCAAAACAGATTGTAGGTCACTCCCTGAAACAAAACAAGGGCAAATATCTACATGATGGACACTCCCTTCAAACGTCTTCTAGCTAGGATTAAATTGACCAAAGATTTATTTTGATACTTCTCTCAGTAGACCTTTTCTGGCTTAGAGTAAATCCACCAAATATTTATTCTGATACTTCTCTCAGTTAAAGATTTAAAGACCTTTGTTGGCTCAGATTAAATCGACCAAAGATTTATTCTGATACTTCTCTCAATAGACCTTTTTCTGGATCAGATTAAGTCGACCAAAGTTTTATTTTGATACTTCTCTCAGTTAAAGATTTAAAAACCTCTGCTGGCTCAGATTAAATCGACCAAAGATATTTTCTGATACTTCTCTCAGTAGACCTTTTTCTGGCTTAGATTAAGTCGACCAAAGATTTATTTTGATACTTCTCTCAGTTAAATATTTAAAAACCTCTTCTAGCTCAAATTAAATCGACCAAATATTTATTTTGATACTTCTCTCAGTAGACCTTTTTCTGGCTTAGATAAAATCGACCAAAGATTTATTTTGATACTTCTCTCAGTTAAATATTTAAAGACCTTTGTTGGCTCAGATTAAATTGACCAAATATTTATTCTGATACTTCTCTCAGTAGACCTTTTTCTGGTTTAGATTAAATTGACCAAAGATTTATTCTGATATTTCTCTTAGTTAAAGATTTAAAGACCTCTGTTGGCTCAGATTAAATCGACCAAAGATTTATTTTGATACTTCTCTCATTAGAACTTTTCTGGCTCAGAGTAAATCCACCAAAGATTTATTTTGATACTTCTCTCAGTTAAATATTTAAAGACCTCTTCTGGCTCAGATTAAATCGACCAAAGATTTATTCTGGTACTTCTCTCAGTAGACCTTTTCTAGCTCAGATTAAATCAATCAAAGATTTATTCTGATACCTCTTCAGACACAGTCGAGCGTAGACTCATTCTGATACTTCTATCAACAATTACCTCCAAATGGCATCTTTAAGCCCATTTCCGACATAATCCACAAACAATTTTACTTCGTGCACAGGTGAGTGCAAATTTCTGGGCACTTAAGTGTTCAATCATCTTCTAACCTCAAGTCATGAATGACGAACAAGCCAATCTAACTCTTCAGGTTTTAGAATATTGAACAGGGGAAGTTGTTGTGCCCCAAAATTTTCCCTCTCTATTCTCAAGACATTTCTCATAAAATATCTCAAATGCTCAAGAAGTTTCAAGAGTTTGATCAGACAAATTTACCTCCTAAGCACTGAGCCCACAAATTAGAGTTTTGGTTTTCTTGAGGATAATTGGACTTTTGATGCTTCAAATGACTTTCATGGCTCATTATAGGTTTTCAAGATTTCTCATACCAAGTTTCAAGTCTTGCATCACAAATTTGCCCAGTCAATTGCTCAAATGACTGAAAATCAGCTATATTGGGTAAAAAGTCAACTGTGGTCAATATATAGTCAAACTTCATTATTTTTTGCCAACATAAACTTTTTGAGGTCATATTTATCAGTTTATCAAGGGTTGATCACAATGCCTCAAGAGAAGCACTCAAATCATCAAAGGTGCAAAATTGTCAAAATTAGGGTTTTGATTGAGAATGACTGATCAGTGACCTTTGGCCTAATACATGACCTAATGACCTGGACCATAATCTCAAGGAATCAAACATAACATATTTACCTAATTTCATGGCTCAAATCAATTCTCAATATTAAGGGTTTGATAGTTGAATTATTGATCAACTGATGAAACGTCAACTGATACACAAAAAGTCAAACTTTGACTTTTTGGTCAACATTCAATTTCAAAAATTAAGATTCATCAAGATGTTGTACCCCAAAATTTGCCCTCCCATATTCTTTAAGAAATTGCCAAGTCAAGCTTCAAAATTCCCCAAGGGTTGCACAGTGCAAAGGTCTCCTATACAGTCAAGATTAGGGTTTTTGTTCTGATCAAGAAGATGAAGTTTCCAAAGATCCAATCAAGCCTCACATGCCTACAAATATGGTCAAGTATCCTCATATCAAGTTTCAAGACTTTCAGCACAAAATTGCACAGTCAAAAACCCTAATTGCACTACAGTCAACTGTAGGGGCAAAATGGTCATTTGACAGTCAAAAGTTCAAATTTTTGGTCAACATATAATTTTGAAGCCACAAACATCATTTGATCAATGCTTGATCATGATTCCCAAAGCTTGGCTCAAAAATCATTAAAATGCAAAAGTTTCCTTATTTGGACAGCTGAAAAAGTCAACTGAAATTGACCAGGGCATAACTTTCACATGGATTATCAGAAAAATTCCATCCAAAGCTCATTTTGAAGAGAAAGACATTTCCTACAACTCATCTTCATACTTCAAGTCCAAGAAATGCTCTCACAAAAAGTTATCAATTTCAACATTATAGGTCATTTTCAAAAGTCAACAAAAAGGGACTTTAAGTCAAAGGCCATAACTTGAGATTGGTAAATCAAAATGACATGGGACCAAAGGAATTGGTTAGAGGACTCAAAGACCTTTCCAAAATATCCAAGAACATGAGAAAATCTTAAAAATTGAGCAAGTTATGCCTTGTAGAAGTTGGGAAATGTTTGGATATTTTGAAAAGTCAACATTGATTCAAATAACCTAAAGTTGCTAATGGGCCCATTTTTCTTCCATAATTCATCATCCATGACATGTTCACGACCACTTGGCCCAAAGAGAAGTTTTATTCATTTTTTATTTTATTTATTTGAATTTTTATTAATAATAATTCATTTAAATCAATTAAATATATGAAAAATACTTAACTTAACCTAACAAATCTTTTTGTGCATATTTTATACTCAATAATTCGTGCCTAGCCAAATAAGGAAAGATTTGGATTGATTAGATCATAATTGATACAAAAATGCATAGAAAAGATTGAAAAAACAAAGCTTGGAAATCAAATCTTCAAAACCATCATTGCAAGGGATTTGATTTGTTTTTCTTAACCTAATTGATTCATACATTAGCCAGGAACACAACCCTAATGCTTGAACACACGCAGCTGCTCAAAAACCTAAGGATCAAACTTGGAAAATTTGTCAAGAAACTCAAAACTGAAAACTCACTTCCAGGGTGATTCAAGACATAATTTTGGTTTCATTAGCTTCCTCAAGCATCCCTGAACGATTCTCAATCAAGAACATTCTTCAAAGGTTAAGGAATTGGTATACAGAACTTGAAATATCTCATGAAAAATTCATAATCGTGTTTTCAAATTTATGCATTTTCATGACATTTTAGTTATTGATTCATGTTCCTGGTATGATTCTAAAGCTAACCCATGCGTTTAATTGAGTTTTTGCAAGCTGTAGACGATTTCACCATTGCCAAATTCTAGGGTTTTCAGAGTTGGGAATTGGGCGTTTTCAAATAGTGTGAAATTAGAGAACCCCAGTACCATGAACATATTCAGCAGGCTGGGACGAAAAACTTGATACCCTCGCGCTCAATTTATGAGCGTCACAGGGCTAATCGCTATTTTTCAATAGCTGGCCTAAAAGAACGCGTAGAAAAACGTTGCCTAATGTATTTGTGTTTCAGGAACATGAAGAAGATGAATTCGTGGCAAACGGTGATAGGCTGATTTAAATCTTCGCGCGCAGACCCACTAACATTCTTGTTTTCTTTTATAATATTTGTTAGTTATTTATTAATCAAACGCGTAAACTGGCACGGTTGGCAAGCATAAGGATTGGCAAGGTACGTGACCTGGGTTCGAGCCCCAGGTCTTCAACGTTCTCAATATTATTTTGCAATAAATCTTCACATGCAGGTTCAACGTCCAAGCGTACCATACGCCCTCCAGATCAAACCATCCACGTGCATATCAGGGTCAATCCAAAGGCTGAGAATTAGAGAGCAGCGCAGACGTGAGTCAATGTGCCAGCACGCTAACTGGAAAAGTCAAACGGACCATGCTTATTGGGCCAGATTTCTCAGGATTATACCTCCATATTGGGGACTACAACCCCCCTAGGTTTGCCATATTTTTTTTATTTATTTATTAATTCTATTTTCTTTTAATTATTATTTGTTTAGTCAATTAATTATTTTTCACAAAAATATAAAACATCATAAAAAATCAGAAAAGAGTTAAAATAATAAATATTTTTATTTTAGTATTTTCATAATTAAATTTGCATGTAATTAAATTTAGTTTTAAATTAGGTTAATTTTAATTCTTTTAACAAAAATCTAAAAAATGTAGAAATAGGTTTAATTAATAATTTTTCATCCTTTTTATTTTTCTTTCCTAAATATATCAAATAATTAAATATTTTATTTTTATAATTAAAATTGTAAATTAATTAGATTTAATTTTAGGTTAAAAACTCCAATATTTTTTTTTATAAATTAAAAGCCATTAGAATTAGGGTTAGTATTAATGTTAATTAATTCTTTTTCATTTAAATCCTAAAATATTAAAAAATACCAAAAACATTTCTTTTCTTAATTAATTAATTCCATGCAATTTTAAATTTTGCAAAAGGGTCCAACGCCCTCGTTTCGATTTAGTTATTAATTCGCATATTATTTTATTCCGTTTTAATATTTATGTATCTCTCCCGAGGCCTTGTAACATTTTAATTACTTCTCGCACTTTTAATTTCTTTATTTTCTGTCAAATCGGGTTCGAGAAACTTTTGGCGATGTGGACCCGCGCCATTTGTAATAGCTTAGAATTTACTTTCCCGCAATATTTTTTAACTGTTAAATAATGGCATGAAAGACTGTATGGACAAAAATAAAAACAAGCGTAGAACACCGATAACATGACAAAAGACAAAATGCAAATGAAAACGACACACAAATCGCACACACCACCCCTAGGGTACGCCTCACTGTTGCCTTGCCTCGAAAGGTGATCGTCGAGTAGAGGATGTCTTAGTAAGTCCTCATGATCCGGGAACCTGGCATGAGGGTAGCTTCTAAGGTGTCTTCCCATTGCTCCGGTGATCACCATGTCCCGAACCTCGAATTGACCCGAACACCTCCAACGGTGGTGCTACCTACCTCTCAATGGTGGGATGGCACTACTTTAAAGGACATTTACACAGACGAATTCCTTAGGGTAGGTAGACGACTCGTGGATACTTGCTCTAATTCAAAACAAAACAAATCAAAAATACTTTTCACACCAACACATTTTCAAAAAGCTTTCGAAAGCAATTTTTCAAACACTCTTGAGGACTGATACAAGAGTCGAACTGGAATTTTCAAAGAAACTTTTTAAACCCACAGTTGAAAAGCAAACAAACCATTTTTGAAAACACAAATGAGCAATTATCTAAGAGCCCATGGATAACCATGGATAGAAAGGGTGCTAACACCTTCCCTTTCTATAATCTACCTCCCGAACCGAGAGCAATCTCTATAAGGAATTTTTCTATGCTTTTGTCCTTTCCATTTGGAGAAAATAAAAGACGGTGGCGACTCTTGCTTCCACGACATTTCGTGAACCAGCGTTAAACAGTCAGTTCCAGATCCACCGATCACAGAACTGGCGACTCTGCTGGGGAATAAACTTAAAGTGGGGTGTACCTTAGGGCTAGTTCATAACTGCGTTTTCAATTGTTTTCCTTGTGTGCTTTAAAATTGTGGGTTGCTTGGGAGTTCTATAGATCCTAACCCGGATCTGGGGGATACCTTCTTAGAAAGTAGCAACAAGGCTGTGAGGGAACTGTGCGGGGTATACCGACATGGTTGAAACAGTCTGCTACGTTGATGTGGCACTTTGGTGTGTACCGGTAACCCTTGAGTTCAGTCAAGGAGAGTACGGGGCCTCCGCGTGGTGTCGTGAAGCATCAACAGACCTTAGGAACCTTAATTGAACTATCTTGGCCTCTTTAGGGTAGTGAGATAACTGACTTTGGTGCAGTCCAAGGTTGGTTGATACTCGATACTACACTCAATTGAGGGTTGTGTTCCTGGAATATTTCGGTCGCCAGTTCAGTGGCTAAATCGAAACGATGAACAATGAAAGCAATCCCGTGATATTGGGACCCTTAGAACCCGGTTACTTCTAATAGGACAGGTTGAGCCCACCAACTGAAAGAGGGTAATACCCAGACCCCATACTGGCCTAAACTCTAAGGGCTTCTCTTGTGTGACTTGCGTGCCTTCGTACTTGACTACTTGCATGATTTTTTGTCTGACACTTGAGCTTCTTGCAGGTTTTGTTTGTAATCCTTAATTAGGACCCATAACAGGGTATCCTAAGTTTCTTGCAGGTTTTGGTTTGCAGTCCTTAATTGGGACTCGTAACAGGGTTACGTACATTACCCCATGCATAGCATAACATCATACCATTGCATACATTCTAACCCATTTCAAGGATCTCAAGGGCTTGTGATGCAGGTCATGATGAATCAAACATCTAGCAAGGGGCAAAGGGGATTTATTTTCCTCTAGCCAAGGGTGTCAGGGGCTATGACCCACTGGATATGGTGAGCTTTTGACCCTTGAAGAAGGACTCTCAATAACATGGAGTTCCTTCAATCAAGCCACCAGTTTCCCATGCTAACTATTTTCTTGTTTACCTCGCGAGGTCCTTGAAATCATTGCATGCATATCATACACATCATTGCATAACAGGTATCCATTCTCTGCAGGTTGCTTACCTTCTTCGCTGTTTATTTCAGCAGTCTCGTCATGAATCCTGAATCCTCAACCGAGCACACTATCAAGGCCCTCCAGGCTCAGAATGCCCAGTTCCAAGGGCTGATCATGAATTTAACCCAGGGGCAACAGGATCTGAAGGCTCTGCTCTTGAAGAAGGAGAAGAAGAAGAAGAGGACTGTTTTGTTCAGCCCTAGACGCAGATCTGGGAACACCCTGCAGGATCAAGCTGAGAGGACAACTCCATCTGTGGGGAAAGGCAGTCATCAAGAGGAAAGGGTTCCCAGCCCAGTGGTCTCCGACAATGAGACAGATTTCAACGACGAACAGTACCCTCCAGCTGAGGATAGGTACAAACAGTTGGAAGACCGGCTCAGTGCTATGGAGATACAAAAAGTGCCTGGCCTGGACTTCGAGGATCTAGGTCTGTCTTCTGGGGTAGTGATCCCGCACAAGTTTAAGGCACCTGCCTTTGCTAAATACAACGGGGCATCCGGTCCTAAATTGCATCTCAGGGCTTACACAAGGAGGATCCAACCCTATACAGCTGACAAAAACTTATGGATCCATTTCTTCCAAGAGAGTCTTTCAGGGACTCAGCTCGAGTGGTTCTACCAATTGAATGGAGCCAACATCCATACCTGGGAAGACCTAGCCACTGCTTTCTACAAGCATTACCAGTACAATGCCGACCTTGCTCCTACACGTACCCAACTCCAGGGTATGTCGCTGGGGTCAAGTGAAGGTTTCAAGGAATACGCGCAGAGATGGAGAGACCTTGCCGGAAGGGTGCAACCTCCATTAACTGACCGGGAACTCGTTGATATGTTCTTGGGGACCCTATCCGGGCCATTCTTCAACCATCTCATTGGTAATTCATCTGCGGGATTTACCGACCTCATCTTGACTGGCGAAAGAATTGAAGCTGGTATCAAGAGTGGGAAAATCCAAGAGGCCACACCTTCTGACACTCACAAAAAGCCTTACACGGGAAGGAATGAATCTAATGCTGCGTACAGCCAAAAGAGTCGTCGTGACCAACATGCAGGGGCAGTCATGATTTCTGGTTCTGCACCACGTCGCCAACCACAAAAGGGAAACCAGCGAAGGCCGGACGAGCCTAAAAGACAATTCACCAACATTAACATGCCATGGTCACAAGCATTGCAGCACATGTTGAAGATGAACCTGATTGCAGTGATCAACCCTCCTGCAAATCCCAAGACCTCCTCTCCAAGCTACAACCCAGAAGCGAGGTGTGCTTATCATTCTGATAGCCCGGGGCACGATACTGAGGACTGTTGGGCATTGAAGTACAAGATTCCGAACATGATCGATGCCAAAGAGATCGAGTTCGAGCCTGCCGAGACTCCCAACGTGATCACTGCTCCATTGCCAAAGCATGGCTAGATTTTTGTTCATTTGAATTCAAGTTGTATTTTTCTTTTCTTGTTCAAACAAACAATTATCATGTTAAACTCTTTTATTTCATGAATGCATTACACATGTTTGTCCTGAATTAATTATGTTTACTGTATTTAAAACTGCTTTCATATTTTTGTGATGGTCAACTCTTAATTGAAAATTCTAAGCCTCTTGAGGGAGGATGACGAAAACGATACCACAATGTACAGTATGCTTTTGAACAGACCCCGCTGATGAAGTACAGGAATTGTTTCAATCCCTAAACACTGGAGTTATAAGGATAATAATCCCTCGTCAACCCATATGAGCCAAAGAAGTAGGAGTTTTTTCTTTTCGAAATTTAAAACCCTTAATCATAACCGGGGGCAGGGTAGTTCTCTCAGTTGATCCAAGTGCATGACGAATGGCACCGAAGAGATCTTTACAAAACGAAGAAAGACAGTGATGGTTCCGAATAATCGATAAAGACAGGAAGTCATTATCAAATTCATAAATAAAAAGCCCAAAGAGTCAAAACCTATAAAGGGGACTTACGAAACTGGGGCATCCCGCTAACTGTAATCACAAAGGAAACAGTTCAGGCAAAAAAAAAAAAAAAGAAAGGGATAATTAAATCAAAAAGAAAGAGGTCCTACAAAACCTCAACAAAAAAAAGGAGATGACTGCCTATTCAAAATAAATTGTCAACATCCGAACCATCACCGGAAAATCAGAGCAAAAACTCAAACAAGGTCTAACGTATGATCAACTGAGTTTAGGTCTGGAGAACATCACGAAGAGCGGGTGGGTACAAATAATTTGAGCCTTTATCCTTTGTTTCTTAAACCATGAACCAGGCCACGTTATAACCCTCAAAAGTCCTAGCTGAAGCATGGGTTAGTTCGAAAGCATACTGTTACAAAAGGTATCCTGACTCCTTAAGGCTCGCTGTAAAAAAATTTTGAGTTGACATCACGTTTTACAAAATTCACTGGCCTTTATTGAAAAAATGCATTTTCAAAAATTTCAAGACAGACATAAACTTTGCATTCTTAAGATAACATTGCTTGCATATGATTATTTGTCTGAACAGCAAAGAACTTCGCGCAACGAATATCCGATGAACGAAGATCTTCTCAAAAAAAGAGTCCCTCTAGTGGAAGGAGCACTTTCAATCAAGGGGCATGGCATGATCAAAGACTATCATCTGGGGCAGTCTAGTCACAACCTGGAGAATCACCCAAGATGTCCAACAACAGGGGAAACTCCCTACATTCTAAAAGCATGGACATAGTCGAAAAGATACTACGCATGAACAAAAGACCCGCTAGGTTGACACACCTAGGCAAAAATAAGGGCTTCCCGGCGAACCAAAAGGGTTCGGGCAAAAATAAGGGATGAAAATGGAAAAATATGTACACCCGGCAAGTCGAAAACCTGAAAAGGCGGCTTGGGCAAAAATGGGTATCCCGGTGGACTGAAAACCCGAAAGGGCGGTCCCTGCAAAAGTTAGGGATCAAAGCGTACGACTATGTTCCGGTATCTCATCACTTGTCTACCCGAAGATTTGTCAATCACCCATACAGGTCTCCTCTTCCCTCATCTCCGAAGTAGGGGCAATAATGAGTTATCCAGGCGATCCAATTGCTCTGTCAACCAAAGTACAAAGGAAAGATCAACATAAGGATGATTACCATCTACCTTCACAAATTCCAGATCGTGGGTTAACATCCGAAACCAAACAGGACAATCATCCACTTAATCAAAATCATGCAACCCTACACTGGTTCCTTCTCAATTTTCATCCAGAAGTTTTTACACGAACTTATCCAAGTAACCTAACCCCGGTTCCTCCAGAAGTCTTACGTGGACCTATCTCAAGATGACCTAACCCCGGTTCATCAAGAAGTTTTACACAAACTTATCCTGCCGTAACCTAACCCCGGTTCCTCTAGAAGTCTTACGTGGACCCATCTCAAGATGACCTTACCTCGGTTCGTCAAGAAGTTTTACACGAACTTATCCTGCGGCAACCTAACCCCGGCTCCCCCCAGAAGTCTTACATGGATTTAGCTCAAGATAACCTCACCCCGGTTCATCAAGAAGTTTTACATGAACTTACCTCACCAAGCAACCCTACACCGGTTCCCTCTCTTCAGGATGCAGTTTTACATGGACTCGTCACCCAGAAACCCTACACAGGTTCTCCCGTTCCCAGAACGAAGTTTTACGCGAACTCGACATCAAGTAACCCTACACCGGTTCCCTCTCTTCAAGATGCAGTTTTACATGGACTCGTCACCCAGAAACCCTACACAGGTTCTCCCTTTCCAAAAACGAAGTTTTACACGAACTCATCATCAAAGTAACCCTACACAGGTTCCTTCTCAATTTTCAGATGCGGTTTTACAGGAGCTCATCAGCAGGTAACCCTACTTAGGTTCCCTCTTCCAATTTACAAAATTACAGTCCAAAACTTCCCCAGGAAAGTCCAATCTAGTTTCCCCAGGAAAGTCGGAATTCACCTCCCCAGGAGAGTCCAACCTAGCTTCCCCAGGAAAATGGGAATTCATCTCGCCAAGCAGTAAGCTTATCCCCAGTAAATTCTGGAAGCTTATCCTCGCATAGCACGAACGCGTCGTCCGGCTTTATTCAAAGAGTTATTTCCGTAACAGGATATAACTGGGCTATCCTCAGCCAAAAGCCACGGAAAAATCATCGTCGACAGAATCTTCTTATCCCCAGCGAAGTCTATCAGCACTTCCAATACAACAATGGTATCCCCAGCAAATTATTATCAACAATTCAACGAAGTATCGCTCTCCCCACAGAGTATTGCTCCCCAGCATGGTCGCTAGAGTATTTTTCTCCCCGCAGAATCTTCCATTCGCCAAGTTTATTCTCCAACGGAGTTATCTTCTCCTGCCAGTATTCTTGCAATTATCATCCCTAGCGGAAGTGAAAGCTTATTCTCCGACAGCAGCCCAGGAGTGACTTCCCGGCACCCGTCAAGGATTTACTTTCCTAGACGAAAAACACATACATAAACATCACATACATCATTATAGCATGCATAACGCATCATATCATACAAATCTCACTTATGTCGAGAATATCATTGCTTGATCCATATCATGCATTGCATATGACTGACCTTTACCTTTCAGGAAAGATTCAGCTAAATTCTCAGTCATATTTCAAGACCTAGACCGGTTCAGTTAATCGACTCTAAAGATTTCTTATCCAGTCCAAGGCCTTCTCTAGTCCAGCTAAATCAACTCCCAACAGATTTTTCTGATAAAGACTCAGTAGAAGTTATCAGATTATAATTTCCTATTGGTTTTCTCTTCGACGGTGCATGAGATTTCCATTTTAGGGTTTTTCCTTCAGATTATAATTTCCTATGGTTCCCTCTCCGACGGTGAGTGAGGTGATAATTCCTTTCAGATTATAATTTCCTATGGTTCCCTCTCTGACGGTGAGTGAGGTGATAATTCCTTTCACATTATAATTTCCTATGGTTCCCTCTCCGACGGTGAGTGAGGTGATAATTCCTTTCAGATTATAATTTCCTATGGTTCCCTCTCCGACGGTGAGTGAGGTGATAATTCCTTTCAGATTATAATTTCCTATGGTTCCCTCTCCGACGGTGAGTGAGGTGATAATTCCTTTCAGATTATAATTTCCTATGGTTCCCTCTCCGACGGTGAGTGAGGTGATAATTCCTTTCAGATTATAATTTCCTATGGTTCCCTCTCCGACTGTGAGTGAGGTGATAATTCCTTTTCAGATTATAATTTCCTATGGTTCTCTCCCTGACGGTGCGTGAGATGTAATTCCCTTTCAGATTATAATTGCCTATGGTTCTCTCCCCGATACTGCGAAGATGGTAATTCCCACCAAGATTTTCTCAACGAGCGTTGTTGAAGTTAAAGTCACCCAAGGTTCTCTTAACATTCATGCTAAGGTAGTAACCATCCCTGGTTCATTCATCATCTTTTGAAGCTCCAGACCCAGCTCCTGTAACCAGTCAGGACATATCTATACCAAGCATATAAAAATCAGCTCCTGCAACGAGTCAGGTACTCATTTTCTGTTTTGCAGGTACGCAAGTTCTCGCTAAGGAATCTCTTACGCGATCGACATCCAGATGGCATCTATAAGCCCATCATCCTATCCATCAATCTCCAAATGGCATCTATAAGCCCATTCCATCATCACACTGCTACTATGTGAGCGCAAATTTCTGGGCACTCTAGTGTTCAATCATCTTCTACCCTCGGATTACGAAAGGCACGTCAGCCAATCTGCATCCTCAGGTCTAAGAAGATTGAACAGGGGCAACTGTTGTACCCCAAAATTTGCCCTCCCATATTCTTTAAGAAATTGCCAAGTCAAGCTTCAAAATTCCCCAAGGGTTGCACAGTGCAAAGGTCTCCTATACAGTCAAGATTAGGGTTTTTGTTCTGATCAAGAAGATGAAGTTTCCAAAGATCCAATCAAGCCTCACATGCCTACAAATATGGTCAAGTATCCTCATATCAAGTTTCAAGACTTTCAGCACAAAATTGCACAGTCAAAAACCCTAATTGCACTACAGTCAACTGTAGGGGCAAAATGGTCATTTGACAGTCAAAAGTTCAAATTTTTGGTCAACATATCATTTTGAAGCCACAAACATCATTTGATCAATGCTTGATCATGATTCCCAAAGCTTGGCTCAAAAATCATTAAAATGCAAAAGTTTCCTTATTTGGACAGCTGAAAAAGTCAACTGAAATTGACCAGGGCATAACTTTCACATGGATTATCAGAAAAATTCCATCCAAAGCTCATTTTGAAGAGAAAGACATTTCCTACAACTCATATTCATACTTCAAGTCCAAGAAATTCTCTCACAAAAAGTTATCAATTTCAACATTATAGGTCATTTTCAAAAGTCAACAAAAAGGGACTTTAAGTCAAAGGCCATAACTTGAGATTGGTAAATCAAAATGTCATGGGACCAAAGGCATTGGTTAGAGGACTCAAATACCTTTCCAAAATATCCAAGAATATGAGAAAATCCTAAACATTGAGCAAGTTATGCCTTGTAGAAGTTGGGAAATTTTTGGATATTTTGAAAAGTCAACATTGATTCAAATGACCTAAAGTTGCTAATGGGCCCATT
Source organism: Vicia faba (assembly GCA_948472305.1). NCBI lineage: Eukaryota > Viridiplantae > Streptophyta > Magnoliopsida > Fabales > Fabaceae > Vicia > Vicia faba. The sequence goes on from OX451736.1 coordinate 26,328,013, forward strand.
TTTCTTCCATAATTCATCATCCATGACATGTGCACGACCACTTGGCCCAAAGGGAAGTTTTATTCATTTTTTATTTTATTTATTTGAATTTTTATTAATAATAATTCATTTAAATCAATTAAATATATGAAAAATACTTAACTTAACCTAACAAATCTTTTTGTGCATATTTTATACTCAATAATTCGTGCCTAGCCAAATAAGGAAAGATTTGGATTGATTAGATCATAATTGATACAAAAATGCATAGAAAAGATTGAAAAAACAAAGCTTGGAAATCAAATCTTCAAAACCATCATTGCAAGGGATTTGATTTGTTTTTCTTAACCTAATTGATTCATACATAAGCCAGGAACACAACCGTAATGCTTGAACACACGCAGCTGCTCAAAAACCTAAGGATCAAACTTGGAAAATTTGTCAAGAAACTCAAAACTGAAAACTCACTTCCAGGGCGATTCAAGACATAATTTTGGTTTCATTAGCTTCCTCAAGCATCACTGAACGATTCTCAATCAAGAACATTCTTCAAAGCTTAAGGAATTAGTATACAGAACTTGAAATATCTCATGAAAAATTCATAATCGTGTTTTCAAATTTATGCATTTTCATGACATTTTAGTTATTGATTCATGTTCCTGGTATGATTCTAAAGCTAACCCATGCATTTAATTGAGTTTTTGCAAGCTGTAGACGATTTCACCATTGCCAAATTCTAGGGTTTTCAGAGTTGGGAATTGGGCGTTTTCAAATAGTGTGAAATTAGAGAACCCCAGTACCATGAACATATTCAGCAGGCTGGGACGAAAAACTTGAGACCCTCGCGCTCAATTTATGAGCGTCACAGGGCTAAGCGCTATTTTTCAATAGCTGGCCTAAAAGAACGCGTAGAAAAACGTTGCCTAATGTATTTGTGTTTCAGGAACATGAAGAAGATGAATCCGTGGCAAACGGTGATAGGCTGATTTAAATCTTCGCGCGCAGACCCACTAACATTCTTGTTTTCTTTTATAATATCTGTTAGTTATTTATTAATCAAACGCGTAAACTGGCACGGTTGGCAAGCATAAGGATTGGCAAGGTACGTGACCTGGGTTCGAGCCCCAGGTCTTCAACGTTCTCAATATTATTTTGCAATAAATCTTCACATGCAGGTTCAACGTCCAAGCGTACCATACGCCCTCCAGATCAAACCGTCCACGTGCATATCAGGGTCAATCCAAAGGCTGAGAATTAGAGAGCAGCGCAGACGTGAGTCAATGTGCCAGCACGCTAACTGGAAAAGTCAAACGGACCATGCTTATTGGGCCAGATTTCTCAGGATTATACCTCCATATTGGGGACTACAACCCCCCTAGGTTTGCCATATTTTTTTTATTTATTTATTAATTCTATTTTCTTTTAATTATTATTTGTTTAGTCAATTAATTATTTTTCACAAAAATATAAAACATCATAAAAATCAGAAAAGAGTTAAAATAATAAATATTTTTATTTTAGTATTTTCATAATTAAATTTGCATGTAATTAAATTTAGTTTTAAATTAGGTTAATTTTAATTCTTTTAACAAAAATCTAAAAAATGTAGAAATAGGTTTAATTAATAATTTTTCATCCTTTTTATTTTTCTTTCCTAAATATATCAAATAATTAAATATTTTATTTTTATAATTAAAATTGTAAATTAATTAGATTTAATTTTAGGTTAAAAACTCCAATATTTTTTTTTATAAATTAAAAGCCATTAGAATTAGGGTTAGTATTAATGTTAATTAATTCTTTTTCATTTAAATCCTAAAATATTAAAAAATACCAAAAACATTTCTTTTCTTAATTAATTAATTCCATGCAATTTTAAATTTTGCAAAAGGGTCCAACGCCCTCGTTTCGATTTAGTTATTAATTCGCATATTATTTTATTCCGTTTTAATATTTATGTATCTCTCCTGAGGCCTTGTAACATTTTAATTACTTCTCGCACTTTTAATTTCTTTATTTTCTGTCAAATCGGGTTCGAGAAACTTTTGGCGATGTGGACCCGCGCCATTTGTAATAGCTTAGAATTTACTTTCCCGCAATATTTTTTAACTGTTAAATAATGGCATGAAAGACTGTATGGACAAAAATAAAAACAAGCATAGAACACCGATAACATGACAAAAGACAAAATGCAAATGAAAACGACACACAAATCGCACACACCACCCCTAGGGTACGCCTCACTGTTGCCTTGCCTCAAAAGGTGATCGTCGAGTAGAGGATGTCTTAGTAAGTCCTCATGATCCGGGAACCTGGCATGAGGGTAGCTTCTAAGGTGTCTTCCCATTGCTCCGGTGATCACCATGTCCCGAACCTCGAATTGACCCGAACACCTCCAACGGTGGTGCTACCTACCTCTCAATGGTTGGATGGCACTACTTTAAAGGACATTTACACAGACGAATTCCTTAGGGTAGGTAGACGACTCGTGGATACTTGCTCTAATTCAAAACAAAACAAATCAAAAATACTTTTCACACCAACACATTTTCAAAAAGCTTTCGAAAGCAATTTTTCAAACACTCTTGAGGACTGATACAAGAGTCGAACTGGAATTTTCAAAGAAACTTTTTAAACCCACAGTTGAAAAGCAAACAAACCATTTTTGAAAACACAAATGAGCAAGTATCTAAGAGCCCATGGATAACCATGGATAGAAAGGGTGCTAACACCTTCCCTTTCTATAATCTACCTCCCGAACCGAGAGCAATCTCTATAAGGAATTTTTCTGTGCTTTTGTCCTTTCCATTTGGAGAAAATAAAAGACGGTGGCGACTCTTGCTTCCGCGACATTTCGTGAACCAGCGTTAAACAGTCAGTTCCAGATCCACCGATCACACAAGACATTCAGAAATATAAAACTTCGTAAACAAGAATAAAAAAATTCAAAAAGTCAACCAAAAAGTCAAAATTTTCAATACTTAGAAAATTTCTAAGTATTTTTTAACCTTGAAAATTTCAATACTTCATGACAAATTTTCACCAAGATGCAAGATGATTCCAGGAAAACTTTCAACATGAAAGTTGTAGATCTTGATGAATTCTACAACTTTGTCCCTTAGGATTTATGTCCAAAAAACACTTAGATTTGAAGAAATAAACTCATAAAGTCATGACATTTTTCATAAAACACTTGGTGAAATTTTCAACAAGTTTAGGCAGATTTTTGGAACAAGTGATCATTCCATTTAAGGAAAAAATTTCACATTTACATTTTGGAAAAGTGACTTTAATCATAATGTCAACTCTCCTTGAGCCCATGCATTGTTGCTTCTGACTCCAAAACATTTCAAAGCAAGAAGCAACATGTCTACAACCTGTTAATCACCCTACAAGCTCTTGTACTTCATATTGAAACCATGAATTTCAACTTTGCTTCAAAAACAAGTTTCAATACCATAAAATGTGTGTTGTACCCCAAAATTTTCCCTCTGATTTATCAATATTTTCCTCACAAAGGTATCTTTGACTCAAGACTGGATTAGGGTTTAATCAGCTCAAGACATCTCCTCATGCACTGATGACCAAAATTAGAGTTTGAGTTTGCACAAGTATTTTTGGACTATCAATGATTCATATGACTTTCAAGGATAATTATGGACCCCTAAGATTACTCATGTCAAGTTTCAAGCCTTGAATCACATTTTTTATCAGTCAATTGGACAGTTGACCTAAAAATAAGTTGTATTGGGGAAAAAGTCAACCATGGCCAATTTACAGTCAAACTTCATAATGTTTTATCCACATAAACATATTGGACTCATATGTATCATTTTATCAAGTTTGGACCATAATTCCTCAAGAAATTTGATCAAATCATCAAAAGGGCAAAATGGTCAAAATTAGGGTTTTAACTGAGAAAAGGGCAATTTCTGATTTTTGACCTAGCAAATGGTCAATTGGTTTAAGGTATGATCTCAAGAGTTCATTTGCATCATTTTAACCTAATTACATGGTTCAAAACATTGCAAATCCATTGGATTGATAGATGAATTTTTCAGTCAACTGATCAAAAGTCAACTATATACTGAAAAGTCAAACTTTGACTTTTTGGTCAAACTCAAGTGCCAAGGATCATAATTCATCAAAACATGTCAAAATGTGAAACTTGTTCATCAAGAAATCAAGGATTGAAGATTTTGTTTTAAAATTTGAAATTTCTTAACTTAGAAATTTTTCTAAGTATAGAAAATTTCTTATTTTTTCTCAACTTTAAGCTAGATTTCAACCATGATACAAAATGATTCAAAGAAAGTTCCCAACATCATGAAATATACAACTTTTCCTCATACAATTTCTCCTAAAGATGCTTGGATCTCAAGATATGATTTTGTGAATACATGCTCATGAACTAAAATAACTTAGTGAAATTTTGCCCTAGTTAGGCAGGTTATTGACCTAACTTCATGCCAATTTTTCACATAGTTCCAAGGGGAATCTTTGAAATAAATTCAAAGATGAGTTATAGAGAACATTTCAAGCTTTCCAAAATGTCCAAGAACTCCTTGAGATAATTCTTTAGTAGGGATAATCGAAGAGATAAAGTTGGCAATTTCTCACTTTGATTTCAAGCCATTTCATGATGAACCAAAATTCAAATTCAAGCCTATACTGCATAACCTTTGCTTTGCAGGCCTCAAACTTGTTTCTCACTCAATAATTAAATGTTTACACAGCTGATAGAGCTTTGATCCAAGCATTAGAGCCTTTGTCCAAACAATAATTCCATAAATGGCACAAAGTTGCCATTTCCATTTTGATAAAGCACAACTTTTGCAATTGTCAACTCCTTGAGCTTTGCACTTGTTCTTTCTGCACACACAAACCCTATTAACAAAAAGCAATGTGTCTAAGACCTGTACCAACTCAGATCAGGCTTGTACAAGCACATAGAGAGTTGTCTCCTCGTTTTTCTTCAAAAGCAAGCAATGGAGCCAAATGGCTATAACTCAAATCTTGAGGAAGCTTGATGTCTAGCCTTTTCTATACTTATACACAAATGTATTGTGACTTAGAAAACGATTGCTAAAGCTCATAAACTCTCCCAAACTCTCTACCACTGAAAACCTGCCATAACCTGCAGTTTTACACCTTGCATAGCAATCTCAAAAACCACTCGTGCGTTTTAAGTTTTAACCACCTAAACAATTAACATACATCATATCTAAGTGTTCCAGACCATTATCCCCTCACTGTAACTCCTCCTTCTCCATCTGCCATTTTTGCATTTCAAGCTTGCAGGTTGACTTGAGTAGGGAGATTCAGGAACTTTCAAGGCAAAGTAAGGATTGGAACACACTCAAGGAGGTCCAGGCAAGCTAAACAGATTCTCAGGCCTTCTCAAAACTTGCTCAAATTCCATTCACGGTCTCAACTGAAAGAGGTAAAAACTCTAACTTCTATCTCTTCATACAGGTATCCTTTGGTCTCGATTTGTGAAAATAAAATATAGATATCATTGCACTAAAGCTAACCATGTTCATAGATTTCATTTATATTCATTGTGTATAGAGAATTTTGGATTTGAAATTTCTATAAAAATTAGGTTTTAAATTAGGGCCAGTAAGATTAGATTTGATCTTTGACTCTTAGTTTACATGAGTTATATGGTTGAAATCGTGGGAAGAAATGATATCATTTTCATGTTTGGAGTTTCCATTTTCATGGAGAAATGAGAGAGATACAGGTGGTCCGGATGGCTAGAGGAAGAAGACGAAGTACAGGGCAAGGAAGTGATTCATGTTATGTATTTTTGTTTTCATTTGAACTAACGGATGTACAACCACCCTAGTGGTAAGGCAGCGCACAGAAATGCCTAAGGTCACAGGTTCGAGCCTTGGCGCTGTCTTTTTGCATTTTTCCATATTCTTCATCTTTTTTTGATTGTTTGCAGCGTGGGCTCAGCACATTGGGCCGTATGTTTTTTTGCTAACCTCCTGCCTCCTTTTTCTTGCAACACCCCTGGCCCAACTATTTTCATTTATTTATTTTATTTTGTTTTATTTCATTAAATATATTTTTCTTAAATATTAAAAATCATAAAAAATATAAAAATGATAAATATTATATTTTGTTTATTTTATTTTATTTTCTCATTAAAAATATTTTTTTTAGTTATGTATTAACTATTTTTTCTTAATAAACTTGTAATAAAAAATAGAATTAGGTTAATTATTTATTCTTTTTCTCACACTTATAAATATTTATTTTAACATATAAAAGGACCAAAATACTTCATAAATACTATTTATTATTTTTAAGACAAAAATATAAAAAATACTTAGAGAAATTTATTTTCTTTTAACAAATTAAAATTAGGGTTAGTCAAAAATCCTTTCTAAAAATAATTTTTCTTGCTTACCTAATTTAAGTTCAATTTTGGTTTATTTATTGCTTAGATTAAAACTTTTTTTCATATAAAAAACAAAACAAAACCTTTGCTTGCATATACATATCTTTGCATATTTAATTTATATTGTACATTATTTATTCCAATATTTGTACAAATTCAATTTGGTTGTAATAGTTTAATTAGATTTATATTATTGCAAATCCCTATTCATAAATTGTATCCCCCCCTCCCACAAAGTGTTGTAATAGCGTAGTAATCTTTGAATTTCGCAATTTATCGCTTTTACATAACATGTTAGTAATTACGGTTTGTATGGCAAGATAAAACCAATCAAATAGAAAACCCTAATCCAAGACAAAATCAAGCATGAAAATAACACACTTGCACACAAGCACTCCCTAGGGTTACTCCACTTGGTTGCCTTACACAAAAATGGCCATATTATGCATGCGAAGTATCTTAGCAAAACAAAAATATAAGATCATAGTCCCTCGATGACGCTATTCAAAGTTGCCTTACAAAATGATCTTAGTCCCTCAAAAATGCTAAGATACTTTGTAACATTGCTAATCATGGTTATACGATGACCCACGCCCGTCCCGTTTACATCCAAAGATAGGGTTGCTTACCAAATCAATGGTAAGACAACAATATCAAAGGGAAAGAAAATGAACAAGAAAGACATTTGAGTAAGTAGATTACTTCTAGTTACTTGCTCCATTTCAAAACAACTATCCTTGTTATTTTCAAAAACAAACACACACAATTCCAAACATCTTACAAACATTGAAAACATTTTCAAAAATACAAACATCTTTGTATACATTCTTACGAACGAGAATAATTAGAAAGATTTCCTAAACAATGGCCTCTTTACAAAATACTTTCAAAAACCACACAAAACACAATTTCAAACAAAAGCAAGTGATCTAGCAAGTAACTAAGAGACCATGGAAAACCATGGATGAAAAGGGTGCTAATACCTTCCTTTTTCGTAATCTACCCCCCGAACTCAAGAAACAATCTCAAAGGTCTTTCCTGTGCTTTTATACCTTTCCTTTTTTGGATAAAAGAAAATTCGGTGGCGACTCTTGCTAACCGCAATATTTGCGATCAAACGCAAAACCTTCAAGTCAGTTCTCCCACCGTATCACAATGTGATTTCTTGTTTCTGATTATTTTAAACCCTCAAACCTTTCCTCTATAAATAAAGAGGTTATTTGCAACCTAATACATGAATTTACAAGCCCTTAAACTACCACAATCTCCCTCAAACCAGAATTTGCCCAAAAAACTCCATAACTTGTCATTTATGACCTTGAACTTCCATCTCACCATCCACTCGTGCGTTTTCTCTCCAGATCAATCACAAATATTCCACACATCATAAACAACTCATCCCTACCCCTATTTCACAACTTTAACATCATCTTCCTCATCTTCCAAACTCAAAAACAAAACCCTGTACATTGACTTATCCACCACGATTTAGGCACGTTCAGCATAAAGTAAGAGTTGCATTAGCTTTCTAGGAGTCCAGTGAAGCTATCCAGATCATCACCCCACTTCCAGGGTTATTCAAACTCCATACACGATTTCCAGTTTTGAGGTAAGTTTTCTCAACTTTAAACTCTCTCTACAAGCATCATTAATGGTTACTTTGTGAATAAAAAATGTAGACATCATAGTCCTGAAGCTAACCATGCCCTTAGATTTCATTTATGTTGCTTGAGTGATGTGAATTTTGAAGATGAACTTTCTGAAAAAATTAGGTTTTTATTGGTACCAGTAAAATTCTCATTCATATTTGATTTATAGCTCATGAAATTTATATGGTTGAATTTGTATTGAAAAATGGAGCAAGTTTCATGTTTATACTTTTGCAAATGGTTGAGAAATGAGTGAGTTCAGAAATTCAAAAATGTAGCAATGGGGATGTTAGCGCGAGGAAGAAGATGAAGTTACATTTAGAAACGAATTTGTAATATATTTATTAGTTGCTGTTCTATAAACGGATGAAACAGCCACCCCAGTGACAGAGAGAATGCGCGTAAGGCATTGAACTATAGGGACCTGGGTTCGAGCCCCAGTGGTACCCTTTTGCTTTTTTCATATTTTCTTATTTCAGGTTCCATGCTTACAAGCCACGCGCGTGTATTATGTGTCATCATCTCATCACCATCATATCATTATGAAGATAGCTCCAACACATTCTAATGCCAGCTTATGGTGCACTTCAAGAAGTCAGCCACATGGGATCACCAACAGCGTTGGGCTTCCAGAATTTGGGCCTTTTTTCTGTTTTGTTTTTACTTCTTCTCACCCCCATTTTGCTTATACTCAGGCCCATTATTTATTTTTATTTTCTAATTCCAAACAAATTCATTTATGGGCCTAACTCTTTTTTTGCTACTTTTAACCCCTTTTTACCTCTTAACACCCAACCCATATATTTTTACATTTTTATTTTTATTTATCTGTTTATTTATTTTATTAAAACCAAAAAATACAAAAACATATATTTTTATTAAATAATCTAATTCAAACATTTTATTTTAATTTTGTTAAATTAAATTTTATTATTTATTTTACATTGTAGAATATTTTTTCTAATTAACATTAACAAAAATTATTTTCTAAACAAATTCAATTAGATTTAGATTTTATTTTAATTAATTTAGATTTTAGGATTTGATTAAATAATTAATTAACTTCTTTTGTAAATTAAATTAATTAGTTTAAATTAGTTTAACCTTTAAACCTTTCTATCAAAAAACCTTAAAAAACAATTTCTTTTTGCTTTTTTTCATCTTTACAATTTTGTATTATTATTATAATTCATATTCAATGGTTTGTAATAGTAATTAGGGTTTTTATTGCTTTCTCCCCCCTATTCACAAAATTGGACCCCCCATTCCCTAAGCGTTGTAATAGCATAGGACATTTAAATTCTGCAATTTATCGATTTCCTTATTATTGCTAGTAATTAGGTTTTGCATGACAAGATTTAAAATCAAACCATAGAAAATCCTAATTTAAAGACAATATACATGAAAACAAAACACTTTGCACACATGCACTTCTAGGGTAACCCACACTTGTTGCCTAGGATTAAAACAGTCATGTCCCTCGAACGTGATTTGTTTTAGCAAAGACCCTCGATTAAAAGATCATAGTCCCTCGATGACCCTTCAAATATTGCCTTCAGTAAATGATCTTAGTCCCTTACAACATTTGCTAAAACATCTTACAATTTGCACACCTGTCCCTCACCTCCAATGATAAGGCTTCCTACTAAGTAATGGTAGACAAGCACTATCTAAAGGAGGGGGAAAAGAACAAATACTTTTTTAGTAGGTAGATTACTCATAATTGCTTTCTCATATCTAAAACCATTTCCACGCCTCACACTTTTAAAACACTTTTCAAAACAAACATTTTGTATACATTCTCAACGATATGAGAATCGTTACAAAATTGCCTTACATTGGCATTTTCAAACATCTTTCCAAACAATCCCTTTCAAATATTTTCAAAACCAATACTTTGTATACATTCCCAATGATTCTAGAATCATTGCAAAGTTTGCCGGATGAAGGCGTTTTTCAAAATATTTTCAAACCTACACAAAACATAAAGCATTTTAAAGTGAGCTAGCAATTAAGAGCCTGTAGATAACTACAGATGAAAAGGGTGAGAATACCTTCACTTTTTATAAACTGCCCCCCGAACTCAAGAAAATTCTCAAAAGGTCATTCTTGTTCTTTTCACCCTTTCCTTTATTGGATAAAAGAAAAGTCGGTGGCCACTCTTGCTATCCGTAACATTTGTGATCAAATGCAAAACACCCAAGTCAGTTCTCCCACCATATTACATATATAAAAATGGTTATCCATCAAAAGATTGAGGAAAGTTAAAACCGCAATGGTCAATCTTCGCCTATCAGTGGTGTGCATCAAAAAAAGTACGATACCACAATGGGTATCTCTCGCACATCAGGAGGTCAATAGACGATGATGCAACAATGGTTAGCCATCATCTACTAAGGACTGAGCAGCTACAATCCTTCCAACAAATCGAAGACGACATGTATATCAACGCCTTGTTTAAAAGGAAAGAAAAGTAAGTAATGAAAGAAAGATACAAAAAGTTCCGCTAAGTCGAAACTTGAAAAACAAGTCACTTAGGAAAAAGTCAGGGAAAAATTCAGGGAAAGTAGAAAACGCGAAAAGCGAAAAGGGATTACCAAATAAAAATCCTCCTCGGCAAGGAACAAATTCGTGTGATCAAACACCAAGAAAGAAAGAGGTGAGTGAATGCCATGTCCAAAAAAAAACCTCGTTTGACTCCTCAACTATCATAAGCTCTTTTGAGAGATGAGTGCTCGCATCGAGTTAACTGAACTTAGGGTTGGAGAATATCATGGAGAATGGGTGGGAACCAAATATTTTGAGCCTTAAATCCTTTTTTCTAAAACTTGTACCAGGCCACATTACAACCCTTAAAAGTCCTAATTGAAGTATGGATTAATTCGAAAGTAAACTGTAACGAGAGTACGATAATCTAACTCCTAAGAGGCTTGCTAAAACTTTTGAGTTGGTATCACTCCATCTTTTTACTTTCCTTCACACAAAAATTTTTTTGATGTTTAATATTTTCAATGAAAAAATTGGAAACTTCAAGACAAACATGAGCTTTGCTTTAGAATTATCATTCTTAAAATAAACATTCTTTACATATGAACAAGTGCTTAACACCAAGTAAGCTTGCATAATGAGCATCACATGAAAATTTGACTATGCCAAGGGACAAATTGCTTTAGGGATATGTTGAATCGCAAATCATTTTATGAAGAGGTCTTAATTTAGGGAAAACCTTCTATTGACTTTGTTGAGTAAATGAATGTCAGTTTAAGAAATAATCTGGAGTAGATTACAAAGGTTGAATGCCCAGAGTCTCTGTTGAGCAGTGGTGCATTACTTTAAGTTGCTCCCGAGGGACGTATTTCTTTAAGTATCCGATTGGAGAATGAGGCAATTCAAGTTGAGAAGTATGGTTGTGTATTAACCTACTTTCAAGACGTAAGTCAATTACCCTGAGGAGGTGTTGTCTTCAAAACTCTATGACTTTCTTATTTCTCTGTAAGCATGAAATGAATAAAAGGTTTGTCAAGACTCTGTTGAGCAGGGGCAAGCATGTTGAATACTCTGATGAGAAACTTTTCAGCCAATCGGGGGCATTCAGGTCGAGATTTGACCCCTTAAAGTTCAATCAATCTAGGGAAGTTATATCAAGACTCGAAGAATCTCTCAATATGCTAAATAAACAGGGGCATACACCCCGAGATTGGTTGAAATTGTCTCCAATTTTGTTCATCCAGGGGCATTGTTTCAAAGATTACAACACTAGGGCATATTATCTTTGATGATACAGATCTCAGGAATCCATCTCGAGGCGAATTTATTTGAATTCCATACAGACTGGGGAAAGACGTTATGCAGGGGCATGCCTCCTGTTCTACCCCAAAATTTTTCCTCCCATTTTTCTTCAATACATGCTCATAAAGGCCTTAAGTACCCAAAGTTACTCAAGGGTTGACCAGTCAAACCTCCTCCTAAAGCAATGGATCTACAACAAGAGTTTCAACTTTAACAAAGAAGAATGAGTTTCAAAGGTCTCAAATGGTTTTCATGTTTCATAATAGGTCTTCAATAGTGCTCATGACAATTTTCAAGCCTTGCATCACAAGTTTGCTCAATCAATGGCTCAAATGATTGAAATTCAACTATATTGGGTAAAAAGTCAACTATAGTCAACATACAGTTAAACTTCAAGATTTTTGGTTAACATAAACATTTTGAAGTAATATTCATCATTTGATCAAGGTTTGATCATGATTCCTCAAGGAAAAGCCCTCAAATCATCAAAGGTCAAAAGTTGTCAAACTAGGGTTTCCTTAGGAGAAGTCAATTGAACTTTGACCAAGAATAACTTTCACATGCTTCATCAACTTTTCCCCCACCAAAGCCTATTTTGAATGAAATTCAATTCCCTACAACTTTGTATTTATGCTAAAGTCCAAAAAATGCTTTATTTGAAAGATATGAGCTAATACATTACATGTCGTTTTCAAAAGTTAACAAAAAGACACTTTTTGTCAAGGCAAGTTACATCAAGATAAAGTCTCCAAATGAAAAAATGATCAAAAGAGAAATTGTATAATACATATTTAGCTTTTCAAAAAGTCAAATATCACCTTCAAAATATGAAAATTGAGCAAGTTTTTAGTTGCACAAGTTGGGAAATTTTGAGGAAATACATGAAATGCAAAATGTGCAAACTTGAAATGTTGAACTTGTGACCTAACTTTTTGGATTTCAAACATGTCCATAACCTTATGAAAGACTCCTAAGCTCATTCATACCTTGTCTTATATTTTATTATTATTTTATTTATATTTATTTTGTTTTTATTCAAATAAATGCAAAATAAATTAAAAGAGGTACAAGATAATTGGGCCAGGCTCACGAGTGGTCTCTTAAAGCCTAAAACAACTCAGCATAACATGCCAAATTCGTGTAAGGCTCAAAATGGAAAGGAAAATCTCATTTTTGGAAGTATTTTAAGGTGTTTGATTTCTTGTCTCATGGCCATGAATGGGTTTTCTCCTTGCCATATTTGTTGGCTCCTTTTCATTTTCTATATATGCACAACGGAATCAGATCAAAAAAGACACGAGCAGGCTGCCTCAAAAGAACACAAAACTCTCAAAAATATTTCGAGCTAGGGTAAACCAACAACTCATTATCCAACCACTCTCAACAAATTTCAGGAATCTATTCACCTTCCTAACATTCTCAGGAGCAGATCCAGTCCAAGAGAACTTCCAATTGTGCCTAGAAGAAGCCTAGCCACGATTCACCGATTGGTAAATTTCTTGCATTTGAAATATTAAATTCATGCGTTGTTTACTAATGTATTATGGTTAGATATTCTCAGGATGATGATTAGGGTTGGAACGAGGCTTTACATGTTATCCTAGACGTGAACATGGCTACTTTCCATTTTAACCGTGTTTGTTTGCATTTTCATTATAACTCTGTTTACAATTCGTTTTAGGTCAAGATAACCCCATTATTGGATTCTCAATGCCTAAATTAGGGGGGTAGCATGTATTTATGTTTTTAATTCTGACGTTTTCACATGGTTTCATATTTTGGCTTTCCATGGAAGACGACCTAAGCTAGGGCTCCAGCACTTCTCTGGTCATATACTTCATTCTATGTTTTTGTTATTTTCATTTGGTTTGTACACCGGATATAATGGCCACCCCAGCGGTAAGCGTGTGTGTGTTAAGGCGTTAGTGTTCCAGGGCATGGGTTCGATCCCCGCCCCTTGCATATTATTTTTCAATACATTTCTCTTACAGATCTGGTACCAAGCAGGTTCAAGCACTCACCATGCATCCTCATCTCACAACCATCTGATCTCAATCATTCAAGATATAATGCTGCTGGTGGTCTCCCCACGATGCACCTCAAAGAATCATCCTCACTGGATCTCACACAGGCGCCTGGGCTCCCTGAAGTGGGCCTAGGGATTTTTTCTTTGCCAATACCCCTCATTTACTTATTTTCAGCAGGCCCATTTGATTTCTTTTTTTGTTGTAATTAACTATTTTCTTTTTTAACCAATTTTGTTTAATAAAAAAATAACTAAATCACTAAAATTAGATTTAGGTTTTTGATTAATTAATTCAATTTTTATAAATAAAAATTGATTTAATTTAATCATATTTTGTTTTTATTTTTTAAAATTATTTAGAATTAGGGTTATTTTACACTATAAAATATTTTTCTAAACAAAACACCAAAAATACTTTTCTAACACTTAGAAATTTTTTAGGTTTTAATATTTTTTCCTTTTTCAATCTTCGCGCGCTTATCTATTTTCGCATTATTATAAATTATGTAACTGTTAAGGGATGTAATAGATGAATTATGGTTTACTTTACTCTTTCCCCCGTTTTATGGTTTGTACTCCCCATCCCCGAAACATTGTAATAACGTAGATTTTATTTCCCGCATTTTTACTTTCTGTAATTATGTATGAATGTATGTATATATTTTACTGCTAGTAATAGGATTGTATGGCAAAGACTAAAAGAAAACGCTAGATAACCATAAATCCAAGATTAAAATAACTGAATCTCAACACACTTTGCACACACGCACCTCTAGGGTGACCCTCACTTGTTGCCTCAGATAAAAAACAGTCATGTCCCTCGAACGTGGGACGCTTTAACAAAGATCATTTGGTTAAAAGATCGTAGCCCCTCGTTGACCCTTCGATGCTGCCTTCGGTAAACGATCTAGTCCCTTACGATAAATTTCTAAAGCATCCTTACAAGTTGCCTTTGTGAATGTACGATGACCCGTGCCTGTCCCTCAAACATCCAATGATAGGGCTTCCTACTAACTAATGGTAGGATAGAACTACCTAAAGGAAAGGAGGAAAAGAACAAAGACTTTTGAGTGGGTAGATAGCTTGTAGTCTCTTTCTCACAAACAAAAACATTTTTCACCCAATACACTCTTTTCTAAAATATTTTCAAAAACAAACACTTTGTATGCGTTCTCAACGATACGAGAACCATTACAAAGTTGCCGAACTTAGGCATTTTCAAAATATTTTTCAAACACACAAACATAAAGCATTTTTCAAAGTGAGCTAGTCATTAAGAGCCCGTAGATAACTATGTATGAAAAGGATGTTAATACCTTCCCTTTTCATAACCTGCCCCCCTTACTCAGAAAATTATGGAAGGTCTTTCATGTTCTTTTCACCCTTTCCTTTATTAGATAAAAGAAAAGTCGGTGGCGACTCTTGCTATTCGCAACATTTATAATAAAACACAAAACTAAAAAGTCAGTTCTCCCACCATATTACAGAGTTGGCGACTTTGTTGGGGAGAAAACTAAAAGTTGGGTTAACTTAAGAGTTAGATCACATTGTAAATGCTTTGGTTGATTTGTATGTTTATATTTTGGGGTTTTGCTAGGGTTATTTTTTGTAAAGATCCTATACCCGGATCTGGGGCATTTTAGGTAAGTAGTAATAGATTATAAAGATTGTATGGTGTATACCGATACGGTTGAAGCGATGGCTACGTTAGTGCGACACATTGGTTGGTGTCGGTGTCCCTTGAGTTAATTCAAGGAGAATGGTGGGCTGTCGCGTGGTGTCATAAAGCACTAACTGATCGTAGAACCTTAGTTGACACAACTTA
Organism: Vicia faba; assembly: GCA_948472305.1. Lineage (NCBI taxonomy): Eukaryota > Viridiplantae > Streptophyta > Magnoliopsida > Fabales > Fabaceae > Vicia > Vicia faba. The sequence continues at coordinate 26,343,693 of OX451736.1, forward strand.
GCCATTAGAAAGTAGTGAGATAGCCGAATTTGGTGCAGACTGAAGTTGGTTGATACTCGATGCTACACTCATTGAGATCATACTCTCGGGATATTTCAGTCGCAAATCAGATGATTATGCTAAAATAATGTCTGGGAGAAAGATCGGTGATATTGAGAATCTTAGAACCCGGTTACTTCTTTTAGAACATGTTGAGCCAAATAAAAACTTCAAGAGGGTACTTACCTATAAACTCCTTGCAAGCTTAAAACTAAGGCCTCGTGTGTTTTGTTTGTGTATGATTAAATTGTTCGAACATGACATCATAACATCATGACATCATACCATATCATTTTCACTAACCATTTCAAGGACTAAGGAATTTATCTTTGTTTTGTTATGCAGGCTATGGCCTCCGCTCGCAGAAACATTATCCGGATCAACTTTTTAAGGGTGCCTCCTCAACTTAAGGAGTTAGTCTCAAGAGTTCCCAAAAGTTCTCTATTCATCAAAAGGCATGGTCGACTACTCAGTCTGGTTACCCCCGGGTTTTACGAAGACATGTTGAGTGTTCTATTCCAGTTCTTTGACCCTGCATATCACTGCTTCACTTTCCCATATTATCAGCTAGTACCCACAATGGAGTAATTCTCTCAATTACTGGGGGTACTTGTTCTTGATCAGCACCCTTCATCGGTTTAGAGAAAGCTCCGAAACCAGAAGATATTGCAGCAGCCTTACATCTGAAGCGGTCCGACATCGTATCTAACTAGGAAACGAGAAGTGGAGTAAAAGGTTTTCTAGCTAAATTTCTGATAGAGAAGGCTCAACTATTTCTTGATGCTATGAGTTTCCAGGCTTTCGAGGAGATCTTGGCTTTGCTAATCTATGGGTTGGTAATATTCCCTAATCCAGACCAACTCATAGATGTTAACACCATTAAAATATTTCTCACTCGTAACCTTGTGCCTACCTTTCTCGGAGATATTCTGCATTATCTTCACACTCGTACTATGAAGAGGCGAGAAACTCTCATGTGTTGTATACCTCTGTTATCCAGGTGGTTTATTTTGCAACTTCCCCGCTCAGTAATGAAGAATGAACAAGGTTTGAGGTGGTCACAAAGAATAATGTCACTTTCTCATACAGACATCTACTGGTATTCCTGGTCTCATGAGGATATCACTATCATTGATCATTATGGGGAATTCCCTAATGTTCCACTCCTTGGCATTAGGGGAGGTATTACTTGCAACCCTTCTCTATCTCTACATCAATTTGGTTATGCTCGAAGAGATGGTCCTCATGACGTACTTATCCAGGGTATTATGTTCGATTACGAAAATGATCCTCAAGCTTACCGTCAAAGGTTTATACATGCTTGGGTCATGGTAAGCAAGCTTGATAGTAAGGCTTTAGGACAGAAGAATTCCATCCCTCTGGAGCTTTATCTTAAATGGGTGTGAGCTCGCGCTCAAAACCTTATGATGCCATATCCAGCTGTCCTACCAGTGATCATGGAGCTTGTTGTAGAAGGAGACGTTTCTTGCACCACCCTCCATCCAGACATGCCCACTGACCTTGAAGAATTACAGAAGTCCTGGATTCAACTCAAGGAAGAACGTGACACCTTTGAGACTCAATTATATGCAAGTTAAAATAAAGAGTTGGAGCTTACAAAGCAACTTCACGAGGAGCAGAGTCTTAATGCATACATCAACACAAAGAGGAAGCGACCGTGGGAGACTTGAGTCTTAGGTTTTAGGAGTTTATATTGTAATCTCTTTGAGACCCTCTTTTCATTGTAAACCTAAAAGGAAATTGTAATTTGAAATTACTAATAAAATCTTTGTTTCTGTTTCCTCTTGGTTAGCAAATTTAAATCTCCTAAGGTCCCTGAAAACATTACATTTTACATATCATGCATTATTACATAACATATTTTTCATACAGGTTTTCTCATCTACTTACTATTTATTTCAGTATAAGATGGCCCTCGAACAAATTGTCAAGGATCTCCAAGCTCAGCATGCACAATTTCAAGAGACTCTTCTGAATCTGGAACAGGGACAAAAAGATTTGATGGCGCTCGTCGCCAAGAAAAAGAAGACCAAAAAGATGATTGTTGTCCTCAATATAGGGAGAAGGTTCAGGGGTCCTGCTCAACCAGTTCAAGTGGATGATATTTCGTCTAAGGAAGATGAGAACCAGGTAGAAGATGGTAGAAGCATCAAGCATGAAGGAAGGAATAACCAGGGTTATGAAAATGTGCATGAAGATGGTGACTACTCTGACGAACAGTACCCTTCTGCAGATGACAAGTACAAGCAGTTGGAAGACCGACTCAAAGCTATGGAAATCCTGAAGGTTCCTGGATTGGATTTTAGAGAATTAGGTCTGATCCCGGGGGTGGTCATCCCTCATAAGTTCAAGGTACCCGTCTTTTCTAAGTATGATGGGGTCTCTTGTCCCAAACTTCACCCGAGGTCGTATGTTTGAAAGATCCAACCTCATACTGTTGACCGGAAATTATGGATCTATTTCTTTCAAGAGAGTTTGACTGGAACTCAACTTGAATTGTTATATCAGCTCGAGGGAACCAACATCCATACATGGTAAGACTTGGTTGCTACTTCTATAAGCAGTATCAATATAATACTGACCTGGCACCGACTCGAGTGCAACTGCAAAACATGTCCATGGGCTCGAATAAAGGGTTCAAGGAATATGCACAAAAAAGGAGAGACTTGGCTGGAAGGGTGAAATATCCCTTGATTGACTGGGAGCTGGTAGATATGTTCATGGTAACTCTGAAAGATCCATTCTTTAATCTGTTGATTGGAAGCCCGTCGTCTGGTTTTATGGAGCTGATTCTGACTGGGGAAAGAGTTGAAAGTGGTATCAAAAGTGGGAAAATTATGATGGCTACATCTTCTAATGTTGTGAAGAAGACATTCAGTGGTAAAAAGTAAGTTAATGTTATCTATGGCCGGAAGAGCCATAGTAAAAATGACCACCATCAGTCTGTGGGAGCGGTATTGATCTCTAATTCGGTGCTTGTTCAACAACAACAACAATAGGGAAATCGAAGAAGGCCAGAAGCTCTGTTAAGACAGTTTCCAAGATCGGAATGCCTTTATCTCAATCATTACAACATTTGTTAAAGGATGAACTCATTTCACTGCGAAATCATCCCCGGAATCCCAACACATCCTCTCCAAAGTACAATCTAAACGCGAGGTGTCCCTATCATTCGAACAGTCCTGGGCAAGACACTAATAATTGTTGGGCCCTGAAAATCAAGATTCATGATATGATTGATAATAAGGAAATTGAGTTTGATCCTCCGAAACCTCCAAACATGATTACTGCACCTATGTCAAAGCATGATAAGGGCATAAGTGCTATTGAAGATGTTATGTATGTTACCTCTGTAAGTGATATGGTTACTCCTCTCTCGACGATAAAAAAAATTGTTACAAGTCGGTTTATTTCCAGGTTATATTAAAGAATGTTATTGTTGTGCAGTCCAACCCAATGGCTGCGGGTTATTGAAGGAAGGTGTTCAGCGCCTGATGGATGAACATATAATTTTGATTGAGAAAGTTATGTATGTTAAGAATTTGTGCCAAGATTTATCTGTTGTATCGGGTACTCCTTTCATGATCACTTTAAAGGGTCCTGTAAGGATTACTGCCAGTCCAAAAGCTGCTCCTTTAATCATTACAACACCTGGGTCCATCCCATATTCCTTGTAAAAGGTCATTCCATGGAATTAAGGGTCTGGCGTCTATTACCTTGGTGTTAAACAAGAGTTATCTAATGAAGATGATGAAGAGGCTGATGCCAGCATTGTCAATATTGCGGGGACCGTAAAAATTACTATAAGTGAAGGATTTTCTCCCCAAAAATCTCCCTACCTGTACAAGTCACAGTTACCAAGTCAACTATCGGGGCTCGGGGTAAAGAGCCAATGATAGAGCCTGCCCAGATGGAGGCACTAAAAGAAATCACAGACAAAGACACCTATGGACAAGAAATGGAAGAGGATTTGAAGATCATTCGCAAGAGAGACTATAAAATTATTGAACAACTGGGGCAGACTCCGTCCAAAATCTCCATGTTATCTTTGATGCTGTGTTCTGAAGCCCATGCACAGGATTTACTAAAGTTCTTAAAGACTGATCATGTGCCATAAGAAATATCGGTTGATCAGTTTGGAAGTTATATGGATAGTTTAACAATTGATAATAGTTTAGGATTCTCTGATGCTGACTTGACTCCCGAGGGGAGAATACATAATAGGGCTTTGTATGTCTCCATTGAATGCAGGGGCAATACGTTGGCTCATGTGTTAATTGATACTAGCTCTTCTCTTAATGTTTTGCCAAAAGGCGCTCTTGATAGACTAGATCGTGAAGGGGTTATGCTGAAGCCCAGCAATATCATAGTTTGAGCCTTTGACAGATCAAGAAGAATGGTACATGGAGAAGTGGACCTTCCGATCAAAGTGGGTTCACAGATCTTTGAATCCACCTTCGATGTAATGGACATCTGGCCAGCTTATTCTTATCTATTCGAACACCCCTGGGTCCATGGGGCAGGTGTTATTACGTCCACCTTGCATCAGAAATTAAAGTATCCGGTAAAAGGAAAGGTTGTTACTGTCTGCGGAGAAGAAGAGTACATGGTCAGCCACCTAAATTCATTCTTGTACGTAGATATGGACAGAGAATTTATTGAGACCCCGTGTTAGACCTTTGAAGTGATTTCCCCCGTTGATGTTAAATATGTTTCTGCCATTCTGAAGACCACCATGATTCTGCACAAGATCGCTTCTTTGAAGAATGCCAAAGCTACTATAGAAGAAGGTGGTTGTACTATTTGGGGTCACCTTCCTGATATCCCTTAGAAATCTAACAAGTTTGGTTTAGGCTATACTGCAGAAGGTTAAAGGGCTATTTGTCACGCTCATGATGGAAGACCTTCATTTTGTATCAGCAATGTTGTACCCCAAAATTTTCCCTCTCATTTTTCAAGGGATTTCTGACTAGGATTCTCAGGGTTCAAGCTTGCATAAGTACAATTGGATTTTCCAATATCAAGTTAAAAAGGAAACTGTCAAAAAGGAGGAAAACAGATAAAAATAATCTTTTTGACAAAATTGGAGAAAAACAAGTCTTTTTGATTTAGCTCATTTGATTGTCCTTTTGGCTTCTTTCGATGCAAGCTTGGCTTGCATCCTTCGACTGGGCATTGGCCTATGGCGTGTTGGTTTGATTCATAAGGCATGAGCTTCCTGCATGCCACCTTCGATTGCATCTTTGGCCTCACAGGGTTCACAATGCCATGGTTTCCTATGTGCGTGCTTCGATTGGATGTTTGATGCTTGCATGACTATGTTGACTAGACAAATATTTTCCCTCGTGCTTGCTTTGATTCACAAGTTGATGACTAGTTGAATACAAGCCTTCGTTTGAGCCATAACTCATTTTTTTCGCGCAAGAGGGCTTCCACCATGCTAGCATGCACAAGGCAAAAAGCCTCTTGTAGCCTCCTTCGATTCAAAGGCAAAAAGCCTCCTTTTGGCATCCTTCAATTGCACAATTTGCATGCCTAGCATGCCTCTTTCTTTTGGGCATGTTGCCCCCTTTTGTTGCAAGCTTCGTTTTTTCCCTTCACTTCCTGCATGCTTTCTTAGTTTGGGCTTGTGGTTTCCTTCAAATGCAAGTTCGTTTGGCCATATGTACCTTTGGCAGGAAAACATTTGTTTAAGCAAAGGCCTCTTACATGTTTCGTTTGAAGTCACAAAGCAAAGGCCTCCTGCAATCCCCCTTCGACTCAGAAGCCTTTGGTTTTGCATATTGGTGAAACTCTCAAGGAAGAATTCCCCCATTATGCTACCTCCCCACAGCAAGGTCCTCCTACATGCACCCTTTCCTTTGGCCATGTGACCTCAGGCAGGCAAGCCTTCGACTGGACAAAAACCACCTTCACACAAGGTTTTGATTGGAACTTGTTTCCCTTCGAATCAACATCTTTCGAACCCAACTCTGGGCCCTTCGAAGCAAGTTTGTAAAAAAGAATTTTGAGCAAATCTCATATCCTTACCCAACTTGTCAGGCTATGTTGCTTCCAAATCTTTATATGATCAGAGGCTTGTACAAAGGTTTGAAGCTTTGTCTATTGGATAATATCATTTTTGGTTAAAGTAGCAAAAGGCTACGTACCCTTTTTTCATAAAGAGTACTTTTATCACAAAATCAACTTCCAACCTGATTCAGGTCTGAACAAAAAGCAGTGCTAGAAGCAGAAGTCCAATCCCCTGCCAGCAGGCCCCCACTTCTACTAGAAAATAGGGATCAATGAAAAAGGACAAGACTTGTTCAACCAAACCATGGTTTGTTATATTACAAACCCGGTTACTTCAAACACATTCATTTCGTTTCTCTATAAATAGAGAAGCATTTTCAATCTCAAGGGAGGACTTTTTGGCGAGGGGAACAAATCTTCAAAATTCTCAAACACTCTCAAAAAGCATCAAACTCTCAAACACTTAAACACTCATCAAATACAAACCCATAATATAAACACTTGTCTCCTTCAAATCTGAAACATCCCCACACCTTGTTACCCTTCGTATCATGTATAAAGAACATCACACTTGTTCTTCTCATTCGAATCCATCATTATAAACGTCGCCTTCATTTCTTCCCTTCAAATCCAGAAGCACTAAGTTCAACCACATAAGGTCTAGCACACGTTCCAGCTTGAAGCAAGTTAAGTCACTCTTACCCTTGAATCCTTCGTTTCAAGCATAATATGTGAATAATCTTCCCTTTCGTTTCAAAACATGCATATAACATTTTTGTTCTTTTCGTTTCCACCCTTTTAACTTGGTTTTGCTTCTTGTTCATTTAAACATGCTTTAAGAACTAACCTGGCCCCAAGGTGATGCTAGCATGGCCTTAGGCCATGTTACTATTCAAAACTCAAACGAAAGAAACAGGAGACAAGAGTATTGAAATGAAGCCTTAGGCTTCCTCACTGACTCCAGGCCCCAGTCGAAAGGCACATCACACTGACTCTCAAGCCCCAGTCGAAAGGTACACCATGCTGACTCCCAGGCCCCAATCGAAAGTCACACCATGCTAGCTTCCAGGCCCCAATTGAAAGACACACCTTGCTGACTCCAGGCCCAAATTGAAGGAAGCCAGAAAAGGAAGAATCGAAGGGATGTTCTTCCTAGATCGAAGCATTCATTTTTACTCTTTTATTTTGTTTTTTCCTTTACATTTTCTTACTATTCAATATGGTTGTAATAGTGTAGGATTTATTTTCTGCATTTTTATTGCTTTTGTATGATTGTTAGTAATTAGGATGTATGGCAAGATAAAAACAACAAGTTGACAACCCAAATATCAAAGCCAAAATGCATGCAAATCAAACACACTATTCACACATGAACCCTTAGGATAATCTCACTTGTTGCCTCGGAAAATAGTCATGTCACTCGAATATGGGCGTTTTAGCAAATACCCTCGATAAAAGATCGTAATCCCTCGATGACCCTCAATGTTGCCTTCGGTAAACGATCTAGTCCCTAAACGATATTGCTAAAATGTCCCATAGGTTTCCTTCTATGACTATACAAACGTCCCACACTCGTCCCTTCACATCCAATGATGGGGTTTCTTACCAAATAAACGGTAAGATAACAACATCTAAAGGAGGAGGAAAAGAACATTAGACCTTTTGAGTAGGTAGGATGCTCTTAGTTGCTCGCTTGCTCACAACAAAAACATTTTATACATCCACACTTTCATTTTTGAAACATTTTCAAAAGACGAAGCTTTTTGTACGCATTCTTATAGAGACGAGAACCATTACAAAGACACTTTTCAAAATCACTTTCAAAAACACATTCCACAAGCACCTATTTGAACTATTTTCAGAACAACACTTAGTACGCGTTCTTATAGAAACGAGAGCCATTATAAAGACGTTTTCAAAATACTTTCAAAAACCACACCACAAGCACATTTTCAAACAAAAGAAAGTGATCTAGAAAGAAACTAAGAGCCCATAGATAACTACGGATGAAAAGGGTGCTAACACCTTCCCTTTTCATAACCTACCCCCCGAACTCAAGAAATAATCTCGAAAGGTCTTTCTTGTTCTTTTCAACCTTTCCTTTTTGGTAAAAGAAAATTCAGTGGCGACTCTTGTGATCCACAACAATTGCGATCAAACGCAAATCACCTAAGTCAGTTCTCCCACCGTGTTACAGAACTGGAGACTCTGCTGGGGAATTGACTTAAAAGTGGGGTTACCTTAGGGCTAGATCACCTTTAATTTCTTTTCATTGTTTTACTTACTCACTTTACATTATGGTTCCTTGTTTGGTTTTGTTTTGATCCTCTACTTGGATCTGAGACACCTTTTAGGTAAGTAGCAATAGATTATGGAAACTGTGCAGGGTATACCAACATGGTCAAAGCAATAGCTACGTTAGTGTGACACATTTATTGGTACCGGTATCCCTTGAGTAGTCAAGGAGAGTACGGGGCTATTGTGTGGTGTCATGAAGCACTAGTTGAATTTAGAACCTTACTTGACCAACTTGGCCATTAGGAAGTAGTTAAGTAGCCGGCTTTGGTGCAGTCTGAAGTTGGTTGATACTCAATACTACGCTCATTGAGATTGGACTTTCGGGATATTTCGGTCGCCATTAAAGAGGCTTATGCTGAAACAATGCCCGATGGAGAAAGATCAGTGATATTGAGATCCCCTAGAACCTGGTTACTATTACTAGGACAGGTTGAGTCAACTGAACTTCAAGAGGGTACTAAACTACAAACCCCATGCAAGCCTAAACCTAAGGACTTGTCTGCTTTGTATGTATATGACTATTTGGACATAACAACTTGCTTGCTTTGCATACTTGTACATAACATCATGACATCATACCATAGCATTTTCAATAACCATTTCAAGGATCTCAAGTGTAACGCCCATAATTTAATTAATTATTTAATTAAATTATTTTTGGAATATTTATGAAGATGTGTTTTAATTAATTGGATTTATTTTATTAAGTGGAGAAATAATATTAGAGATATAATATTATGTGGTGAAATAATATTATAAGTGTAATATTATTTAATGATGGCTTATTTTGGGAGAGTAGAAGTAATAAGGGGGTGTGTTGGTTTTAAGCCTAATAAGGAATAATAGAATAATAGGGTTATTTTATTATTTGTTAGAAGGAGTAGAAAGAAAGAAGCAGTAGAAAGAAATAAGGATTTGGAAGAGAACATGCAAGCTGCTAGAGAAAGTGGAAAACGGCAAGAACGCGAAACCAAACCGGAAATTGTAGAGCGACCTTCAATCCAAGGTAAGGGTGGGGTTCTAAATCTATAATTGGGTTTATGATGATTGATATGTGGGATTAGTAGTGGTTGTTGTCTTGCTCTTAAATGGAAAATATATGATTGTGGTGTGATGATAATCGATGAATTTTGATGAATATTGATGCCTTGATGCTGTTAAAATGATGTAGAATCATAGGGTAATTATGGGTGATGAATTGTATCGATTAGATTAAGTTTTAGGGATTAATTATAGAACCCTGGTGAGATGCAGTAATGGAGAACATTGAATGTAGCAGTAATGAAAACGCAGAATTAGGCGTGAAGAATATCAGAAGTTGCTGTCTAGAATAATGAATCAATTAGGGATGGAAGTATGCGTATTGTTCCTAATTAGGTTGATAACAGGAAAAGAATCAAAATAGTAGGATGAATAGAAAATAACAGTTCTGACAGTAGAGGTATGTTGACTAGAGTTGCGTTAGATTAGTGCAAGATAGAAGTTCTGAAGTTAGACGTAAGTTGTTAGGAGATGCGTGGCATAGTGAAAGGTAGAAGTTCTGATATTAGAATTTGCATTGGTCAGAAGATGGAATTAGTCTGAAGATGAGATGATCAGAAGTTGTATCTGGTCAGAGGTTGAGTGGTCAGAAGAGGTCATGATCAGAGGTTGAGTGGTCAGAAGATGAGATGATCAGAAGTTGCATCTGATCAGAGGTTGCTTTAGTCAGAAGTTATAGTAGACAGAAGATTTTGCCACCCAGAGGTTGCTTCATTAGAATTTGTGTACTTAGAAATAGCGTTGGTTAGAGTCTGCGTGATCAGAAGTTGGATGGCCTTTGCATTGTTTTATGCAGAGCGATGAACGTTAGATGCTTAGAAGCTGTTGTTGAGCTATAACGGTAGGAATAATGACGGTCATGATGTTAGATTGCAGAATGGCAGTATTGTTTCACTGTGGAATTAAAATATTGTTGAGTTATTAATAAGAAGTTATTAATAAATAATGAGGTTTGATGATTCATAAATAAATGACGTTTGATAAATTATTTTGATTATTTGAGATATTTTGAGATGCTTAATTGAGATGTTTTGAGATGATTAATTTGAGATGTTTTTGAGATGATTTGAGATGTCGTTAACTTGGGTGTTATCATTACATTCATGGTGGTGTCGCATACATTGCATTTTTTAGATGGAGCTTATGCTCGTTGAGATGGCTTGGATTGGCTAATTTTGAGATGAAGGTTGTGCCTTGTTAATGCCTCTATTAATTGGCAAATTTTTGAGATGGGAGTTCTGCTCTAATGGTACCCCACATGCATTTGCATAGTATTGAGTCGTATTATATGATTTCATAAAGAAGTGTATTTTTTATGTTGATGAATGTATATTATTGTTGAGATTATCGTTGATTATGAGATGAGAAGTCGTGATGTTGTTGATATAATTTAATACATTAATTATCATGTGCTTTGTTATATTGTTAGATATCTCACCCCTTTTGTTTGAATGTTGCCCCTATGTTGGTAACATGCAGGTAATCGAGAGTGAAGGTTGTATACCTTCAATAGTTCGAGTCGGTGTCATTGCTCTGATATATAACACTCGGGGGGATGAACGCTTGCTGTTTTGATTGATGATTTTTTTTAGTTGTTGAATTTTAATTTGACTATCATTAAATATGAGACGTTTCGAAGTTGTTGTTTTGTTAGAGATGTATTTAAGAATTCCACTGCGTAGATGTTGATTTATTTTATTAAAGATGTTATGTTGACGGTTCATCTGGTGTTTGAAAAAGTGTTATATATCTACGATGAATGCAATGAATTTGTTAGAAGAATTTGTGACGTCCCGATTCATTTGTATGATTGAAATTTTATAGCTCTGATTTATTTTGCATAATTTCTCGGGGTAGAATTGGGGTGTTACAAAGTTGGTATCAGAATAAAAGGTTGGTCCGACCTTGTCATCGAGTCGTTGTTGTCTAACAACTGAGTATTATTAATTTGAGTTCTAATCGTTGTTTATGTTGTAGTGAGAAGTTGAGATGGCTGGAAGGAATGATGTTGCTCTTGCTGCTTCTTTAGAAGCAATGGCTCATGCGATGGAAAATCAGCCGAATGCTGACGGGAATGCTGGATCTCGTAGCTTGGCGACTTTCCAGAGAGAGAATCCACCTACATTCAAGGGAAAGTATGATCCTGGGGGAGCATTGGAATGGTTGAAAGATATAGAGAGAATCTTTCGCGTGATGGATTGCACCCAGCGCAGAAGGTTCGTTATGGGACTCATATGCTAGCAGTCGAGGCTGATGACTGATGGCTAGAGACTTGTCGGAAGTTAGAAGCTGCAGGTGAGAATGTCACTTGGGCTGTGTTCCGTAGGGAGTTTTTGAGAAAGTATTTTCCTGAAGATGTCTGTGGTAAGAAGGAAATTGAATTCCTTGAGCTGAAGCAAGGAAATCTGTCAGTTGTTGAGTATGCTGCCAAGTTTGCTGAGTTGGCTAAGTTCTATCCGCATTACGCTGAGGAAAATGCTGTGTTTTCAAAGTGTATTAAATTTGAGAATGGGTTGCGCCCGGAGATTAAGAAAGCAGATGGATATCAGAAAATCTGTGTCTTTGCTGATCTGGTTGATAGCTGCAGGATTTACGAAGAGGACAATAATGCTCATTACAAGATTATCAGTGAGAAGAGGGGTAAGCACCCATAGAATCATGGTAAGCCATATGATGCCCCAGCTGGTAATGGTAAACAGAGAGTTGCTCATGGTTAGAGGACTAGTGGGGGAGATGCTCCTGCTGGTGTGGTTTGCTTTAAGTGTGGGAAACCTGGACACAAGAGTAATGTGTGCACTGCTCAAGTGAAGAGGTGTTTCCTCTGTGGCTAGAACGGACATGTTGTATCTGAGTGTGAGCACATGAATATGGTTTGTTTCAACTGTAAATAAGAAAGGCACATTGGTAGCCAGTGTCCGAAACCGAAGAGGGCTCAGTCTAGTGGTAAAGTGTTTGCTTTGGTTGAGGATCAGACAGCTGTTGAGGACAGACTTATTAGAGGTACATGTTTCATTAATAGTACTCCTTTAATCACTATTATTGATACTGGTGCTACGCATTGTTTTATTGATGTTGATTGTGTTGAAAGATTGGGTCTTATGTTGTCTTCTTTGAATGGAGAAATGGTCGTCGATACTCCAGCCAAGGGGTCGGTGACTACTTCTTTTGTGTGTGCTAAGTGTCCCTTGTCGATCTTTGATAGAGACTTTGTTGTTGATTTGATTTGTTTGCCATTAAGAGGTTTGGATGTGATTCTTGGTATGGACTGGTTAGAGCATAATTGTGTTCATATTAACTGTTATGACAAGTCGGTGAAGTTTTCTACTCCTGAAGCAGAAGAAGATGGTATGTTATTCGCTAGACAGTTGAGGTAGTTGGTGCAAGAAGAAGCACATATGTTTTAGTTGATGGCGTCGCTATCTCTAGAGACTCAAGCTATGATTGAGGAATTGCAGGTGGTGTTTGAATTTCCTGAAGTTTTCCCTGATGAGATTCCTAATGTACTGCCAGAGAGGGAAGTTGAATTTGCAATTAATCTTGTACCCGGCACCAGACCTGTGTCTATGGCACCATACAGGATGTCTGCGTCTGAGTTGTCTGAGTTGAAGAAGCAATTGGAAGAGTTACTTGAGAAGAAGTTTGTAAGACCAAGTGTGTCGCCGTGGGGAGCTCCAGTGTTGTTAGTGAATAAGAAAGATGGAAGTATGAGGCTTTGTGTTGATTATAGACAGTTGAACAAGGTGACGATTAAGAACAAGTATCCGCTTCCAAGAATATATGACTTGATGGACCAATTAGTGGATGCTCGTGTGTTTAGTAAGATTGATCTGAGGTCGGGTTACCATCAGATTAAAGTGAAGGATGACGATATTCAGAAGACGGCTTTCAAAATGTGTTATGGACATTACGAGTATTCGGTGATGCCTTTCGGTGTTACTAATGCGCCGGGAGTATTCATGGAATATATGAATCGTATCTTTCATACTTATTTGGATCAGTTCGTAGTGGTGTTCATTGATGATATTTTGATTTACTCTAAGTCAAAAGAAGAGCATGCTGAACATTTAAGAGTAGTATTGCAAGTTTTGAAGGAGAAGAAGTTGTATGCAAAGTTGTTCAAGTGTGAATTCTGGTTGAAGGAGGTTAGTTTTCTTGGTCATGTGATCTCAGGTAGTGGCATTGTTGTAGATCCATCGAAGGTTGATGATGTGTTGCAATGGGAAACTCCAAAGTCATCTACTGAGATTAGAAGCTTCTTGGGATTAGCTGGTTATTATAGGAGGTTTATCGAAGGGTTTTCTAAGTTGTCACTTCCATTGACTAAGTTGACTTGTAAAGGTAGAGCTTTTGTATGGGATGTTCAGTGCGAAGAAAGTTTTACAGAATTGAAGAAGAGGTTGACGTCGGCTCCGATTTTGACATTGCCTAATCCATAAGAGCCTTTTATGTTGTACTGTGATGCTTCTAAGATGGGTTTGGGAGGTGTGCTTATGCAGAATGGTAAGGTAGTTGCTTATGCGTCGAGGCAGTTAAGGACTCATGAGAAGAACTATCCTACGCATGATTTAGAGCTTTCTGCAGTTGTTTTTGCATTGAAGATTTGGAGGCATTATCTTTATGGTTCTAGATTTGAAGTGTTTAGTGACCATAAGAGCTTAAAGTATTTGTTTGATCAGAAGTAGTTGAATATGAGGCAACGAAGATGGTTGGAATTGTTAAAGGATTATGATTTCGGTTTGTATTACCATCCAGGAAAAGCGAGTGTGGTAGCTGATACATTGAGTCGAAAGACTTTACATATGTCAGCAATGATGATTAAAGAGTTGGAATTGATTGAGCAGTTCAGAGATATGAGCTTAGTTTGCGAGGTTACGCCGCAGAGTGTTATGTTAGGTATGTTGAAGATTAATAATGAATTTTTAAACAGTATCAGAGGAGCTCAGAAGTTGGACGTGAAACTGGTAGATTTGCTGGTTGGGACTGATCAATCTGGGAATAATGATTTTAAGCTAGATGCGCAAGGCGTGTTGAGATTTCGTAATCGGATTTGTATTCCTGATGATGTTGAGATGAAGAAAGTGATACTTGAAGAGAGTCATATAAGTAATTTGAGTATTCATCCAGGAGCTACAAAGATGTATCAAGATTTGAAAGGTTTGTTTTGGTGGCCTAGGATGAAGAGTGGCGTGGCTCAGTTTGTGTATGCATGTTTGACTTGTCTAAAGTCGAAAGTTGAACATCAGAAGCTTGCATGATTGATGCAACCGTTGGAAGTTCTAGAATGGAAATGGGATAGCATTTCAATGGACTTTGTGACAGGGTTGCCTAATACTTTAAGAGGACATGATTCGATTTTGGTGGTTGTTGATAGGCTTACAAATTCAACTCATTTTATTCCTATTAACATCAGTGTTCCAGTATCGAAGTTGGCTGAGATTTACACTAGTGTGATTATGAAGTTGCATGGTGTTCCTTTGTGCATTGGGTCAGATAGAGATCCAATATTTACTTCTAATTTTTGGAAGAGTTTGCAAGAAGCGTTGGGTTCTAAGTTGAGGTTGAGTTCAGTATATCATCCTCAGACAGATGGTCAGACTGAACGGACGACTCAATCGTTGGAAGACTTATTGAGGGCATGTGTTATTGAGCAGGGAGGTTTGTGGGATACTTATCTTCCATTGATAGAGTTCACTTATAATAACAGTTATCATTGTAGTATTGGGATGGCACCTTTTGAGGCGTTGTATGGTCGAAGATGTAGAACTCCGTTATGTTGGCATGAATCTGGTGAAAGTGTAGTACTTTGACCTGAACTTGTTCGTGAGACTACTGAGAAGGTTAAGTTGATTCGAGAAAATATGAAAGCTTCACAAAGTAGACAGAAGAGTTATCATGACAAGCGAAGGAAAGATTTAGAATTCCAAGTTGGTGATCATGTGTTTTTTAGAATTATACCTGTGACTGGTGTTGGACGAGCGTTGAAGTCTAAGAAGCTCACTTCTCATTTTATTGGGCCGTATCAGATTTCGGAAAGAGTGGGAAATGTTGCTTATAGAGTGGCTTTACCGCATAATCTTTCAAATTTGCATGATATGTTTCATTTGTCGCAACTTCGGAAGTATATTTCAGATTCATCTCCTTTGATTCATATGGACGATGTGCAAGTACGGGATAATCTTACGGTGGAGACGATGCCTGTACGGATCGCGGATCGTGAAATGAAGACTCTGAGGGGAAAAGAGATTGCCTTGGTTAAAGTGGTTTGGCTAGGAGCTGCTGGTGAAAGCATGACTTGGAAATTGGAGAGCAAGATACGAGACTCCTATCCTGAATTGTTTGATTGAGGTAAACTTTTGAGGACGAAAATATTCTAAGTGGGGGAGAGTTGTAACGCCCGTAATTTAATTAATTATTTAATTAAATTATTTTTGGAATATTTATGAAGATGTGTTTTAATTAATTGGATTTATTTTATTAAGTGGAGAAATAATATTAGAGATATAATATTATATGGTGAAATAATATTAAAAGTGTAATATTATTTAATGTGGGCTTATTTTGGGAGAGTAGAAGTAATAAGGGGGTGTGATAGTTTTAAGCCCAATAAGGAATAATAGAATAATAGGGTTATTTTATTATTTTTTAGAAGGAGTAGAAAGAAAGAAGCAGTAGAAAGAAATAAGGATTTGGAAGAGAACATACAAGCTGCTGAGAAAGTGGAAAACGGCAAGAACACGAAACCAAACCGGAAATTATAGAGAGACCTTCAATCCAAGGTAAGGGTGGGGTTCTAACTCTATAATTGGGTTTATGATGATTGATATGTGGGATTAGTAATGGTTGTTGTCTTGCTCTTAAATGGAAAATATATGATTGTGGTGTGATGATAATCGATGAATTTTGATGAATATTAATGCCTTGATGTTGTTAAAATGATGTAGAATCATAGGGTAATTATGGGTGATGAATTGTCTTGATTAGATTAAGTTTTAGGGCTTAGTTATGGAACCCTGGTGAGATGCAGTAATGGAGAACAGTGAATGTAGCAGTAATGAAAACACATAATTAGGCGTGAAGAATATTAGAAGTTGTTGTCTAGAATAATGAATCAATTAGGGATGGAGTTAGGCATACTGTTCCTAATTAGGTTGATAACAGGAAAAGAATCAAAATAGTAGGATGAATAGAAAGTAGCAGTTTTGACAGTAGAGGTATATTGACTAGAGTTGCGTTAGATTAGTGCAAGATAGAAGTTATAAAGTTAGACGTAAGTTGTTAGGAGATGTGTGGCATAGTGAAAGGTAGCAGTTCTGATACTAGAAGTTGCATTGGTCAGAAGATGGCATTAGTCAGAGGATGAGATGATCAGGAGTTGTATCTGGTCTGAGGTTGAGTGGTCAGAAGAGGTCATGATCAGAGGTTGAATGGTCAGAAGACGAGATGATCAGAAGTTGCATCTGATCAGAGGTTGCTTTAGTCAGAAGTTATAGTTGACAGAAGATTTTGCCGCCTAGAGGTTGCGTCATTAGAAGTTGTGTACTTAGAAATAGCGTTGGTTAGAGGCTGCGTGATCAGAAGTTGGATGGCCTTTGCGTTGTTTTGTGCAGAGCGATGAACGTTAGATGCTTAGAAGCTGTTGTTGAGCTATAACGGTAGGAATAGTGACGGTCATGATGTTAGAGTTGCAGAATGGAAGTATTGTTTCACTGTGGAATTAAAATATTGTTGAGTTATTAATAAGAAGTTATTAATAAATAATGAGGTTTGATGATTCATAAATAAATGACGTTTGATAAATTATTTTGATTATTTGAGATGTTTTGAGATGATTAATTGAGATGTTTTGAGATGATTAATTTGAGATGTTTTTGAGATGATTTGAGATGTCGTTAACTTGGGTGTTATCATTACATTCATGGTGGTGTCGCATACATTGCATTTTTTAGATGGAGCTTATGCTCGTGGAGATGGCCTGGATTGGCAAATTTTGAGATGAAGGTTATGCCTTGTTAATGCCTCTATTAATTGGCAAATTTTTGAGATGGGAGTTCTGCTCTAATGGTACCACATGCATTTGCATAGTATTGAGTCGCATTATATGATTTCATAAAGAAGTGTATTTTTTATGTTGATGAATGTATATTATTGTTGAGATTGTCGTTGATTATGAGATGAGAAGTGGTGATGTTGTTGATATAATTTAATACATTAATTATCATGTGCTTTGTTATATTGTTAGATATCTCACCCCTTCTGTTTGAATGTTGCCCCTATGTTGGTAACATGCAGGTAATCGAGATTGAAGGTTGTATACCTTCAATAGTTCGAGTCGGTGCCATTGCTCTGATATGTAACACTCGGGGGGATGAACGCTTGCTGTTTTGATTGATGGTTTTTTTTAGTTGTTGAATTTTAATTTGACTATCATTAAATATGAGACGTTTCGAAGTTGCTGTTTTGTTAGAGATGTATTTAAGAATTCTGTTGCATAGATGTTGATTTATTTGATTAAAGATGTTATGTTGACAGTTCATCTGATGTTTGAAAAAGTGTTATATATCTACGATGAATGCAATGAATTTGTTAGAAGAATTTGTGACGTCTCGGTTAATTTGTATGATTGAAATTTTATAGCTCTGATTTATTTTGCATAATTGCTTGGGGTAGAATTGGGGTGTTACATCAAGGGCCTATGATGCAGGGTCCTGTTGAACCAGACACCTATCAAGGGGCAAGAGGATTCATTCTCTAAATCAAACACCATCAAAGACCAAAGCACGGAAACTTGAGTCAAGGGCTACGACCCACTTGACATGGTGAGCTTGATTCTCGTGGAAGGACATCCACCCATACGAAGTTCTCCAATCAAATTTGTTGATAAAAATTCAACTTCTAACATCTTCTTGTGTTTACCCTGCAAGATCCTTGAAAACATGCATCCACATACCATGCATCATATCATGACAGGTTTCTCCCATACAGGTCGCCTTATCTTCCTATTGTTTATTTCAGTAAGATGAATATGGAACAAACCGTGAAGGATCTTCAAGCACAAAACGCTTAATTCCAACAAATGTTCTTGACTTTGGCTAAAGGGCAAGAGGACCTGAAGACTCTTCTTCTCAAAGATAAGAAGAAAAAGGAAAAGAAATCAGTGGGCGTCCTGAATTTGGGAAGAAGACTTAGAGGACCAGTCAAGAGAGCTCTAGATCTCTCAACTCCATCAACCGAAGGGAATAATCAGACAAAAGAAGGAGATAACAACCCGGGGACTGATGAAGATGGAGCTGATTACTTTGAGGAACAATATCCTCCAGCTGATGACAAATACAAACAGCTGGAAGATCACCTCAATTCTATGGAGATTCAGCAGATACCTGGCTTATACTTTGAAGAGTTAGGATTGGTTTCTGGAGTGTTCATCCCACCAAATTTCAAAATCCCTACCTTTGCCAAGTTTGATGGGGTCTCTTGTCCTAAGATGCATCTGAGATCTTATGTCCGCAAGATTCATCCTCACACTGCTGACCGGAAGCTATGGGTCCATTTCTTCCAAGAAAGTTTGGCTGGAACTCAACTAGATTGGTTTTATCAGTTAGAAGGAACAAACATTCATACCTGGGAGGAATTGGCTGCTTCTTTCTACAAGCAGTATCAATACAACGCTGATCTTGCACCAACTCGTGTGCAATTGCAGAGTATGACCATGCGTTCCAACGAGGGCTTCAAAGAATACGCTCTAAAGTGAAGAGACTTGGCTGGCAGGGTGCAGCCACCCTTAACTGATAGGGATCTTATTGATATATTTATGGGAACTTTGACAGGGCCTTTCTTCAATCACCTAATCAGAAGCTCCTCAGCCGGGTTCACCGAGCTAATATTGACTGGAAAAAGAGTCGAAGCTGACATTAAAAGCGGTAAAATCCAAGGGGGGTGCACCTTCAAGTGCATAGAAACAGAGTTTCAATGGGAAGAAAGAGTTCAATGCTTCATACGGTTAAAAAGTTCGTAACCAAAGTAACCATGACCAACATGTGGGGGCAGTTCTGATCTCCAATCCTGCATCGGTGCAACAACGGCAACAGGGGACTCAGCGTAAGGAGGTCGTTCCTAAAAGACAATTCACCAAGATCAACATGCCACCGGCTCAAGCATTACAACACATGTTGAAGGTATAGTTGGTTACTTTAAAAGCTCCTCTCGGGAATCCCAATACTTCTGCTCCTACTTATCATCCCAGTGAAAGGTGTGCATACCATTCTGATAGTCATGGACACGACACGAACAATTGTTGGCTCTGAAGAACAAGATCCAAGACATGATTGATGCTAAGGAGATTGAGTTCGACCCTCTAGAGGCTCCTAATGTGATCACTGCTCCTGGGCCAAATCATTGAGAGCGTCTTGTTTATTTTGAATTTTCAATTGTAATCTCTTTTGTTGTTCAAACACTTATCTATTAATGTCAAAATTTGTTTTATTATTGCATTAAATATGTTTGTCTTAAATTAATCCATTCATTTTCATTCTATTTAAACTATTCTTTTTACTCTCTTTATGATATTCAACTCTTTTTTTAAAAGTCGCAAGCCTTTAGAGGGAGGATGGCGAAAACAATTCCATAATCTCATGCAGTATGCTTTTGGACAGACCTTACTAATGATGTACATGCGTTCTTTCAATTCCTAAACACTGGAGTTATAAGGAGGATAATCCCTAGTCAACCCCTTTGAGCCTAAGAAGTAGGAGTTTTCTTTTTCTCACCAAATTGAAACCTTTAATCAAAACCTGGGGCAGGGTAGTCTCTCAGTTAATTCAAACGTGCGTTCTGTCGCCAGCTTTCACTTCATATACAACGAATGACATCAAAAACATTCCTCTGGAATCAAAAGATGGTGATGGTTCCCTACCAAATAGGCAGACATTATCTCTTAAAAGAAAATCCCACTAAGTCAAAACCTACAAAGGAGACTTAAGAAAAAAAATGGGGCATCTCACTGACTGTAATCTCAAAACAAGAACAGTCAAGCAAAAGTCAGGGGTAGAAGAACAAAAAAGGAGAACACTACAAATCTTGAACAACATGGAAAATATGGAAAAAATAACTTCCTTCCAACAAACTTAACTATTCTGAACCATCACCAAAATGTCATATCAGACTCAATTGGAGTTCAAACGCATAATTAACTGAGTTTAGGACTAAAGAGCATCAGGAAGAACGGGCGGGTACAAATACACTTTGAGCCTTATCTTTTATTTCTTAAACTGTGAGCCATACCACGTTACCACCTTCCAAAAGTCCTAATTGAAGCATGGGTTAGTTTGAAAGCATACTATTACCAAAGGTATCCTGACTCCTGTAAGGCTTTACTCCAAATTCTGAGTTGAATTCATATTCTTACAAAACTCTTTACTTGCTAAAAACGCATTCTCAAAACTTCAAGACAAGCATAAACTTTGCATTATTTGAATATCGCTGTTTACATATGGCTAATTGTTTGACAGTGGAGAAATTCACACAACGAATATCCAGTGAACAAAAAACTCTCTCAATGAACAGAACCACTTCAAATAGGATGACGCTTCCAATGACAGATCTCCTATAAGCAAGGGGGCATGACGTGTCATTGTCCAACACATCTGGGGCAGTCCAGTCAATATTCCAAGAAATCTCTCAAGAAATGCTGAATATACCAGGGGCAGGTCTGTATCCGAATCACTTGAGGAATTAAACGTGAATTCCAACAAAAGTTACGTACGGTCAGACTAACATTTTTTTTGGAAATGCTACAACACTTGCTACTTGGGGAAGTGACAAATCCCTCACAAAATACTTTTCATAGGGTGATCCCCAACCAGAGTTTCAATCTCTGAAAACTTCTCCCCAACTGAGTTAAGCTCAAATATCCTAGAGGATTTCTGCCAAAAGAAAACACCACTCCAGCAGATTGGCAACCGGGTTTATCTTCCCAACAAACTACAGATTCCCCAACTTGAATTTGCCTCTCAGACTATTACAAATCAAGGGACCACAACCCCTCTTCCTCAGTAGACTCTTCTACAATCCCCAGTGAGTTGCTGCAAATCCTGGAAGCTAAACCAGATAACAGTTAACCTCTTTATCCCCAACAAGTCGTTAATTTCCTTTCTCTTTCATCAAGAAATACCTCCCCATTAGAGTAGTGGAAAACTGAAACTCTTGAACTCTCTTCCCTAAGCGGAAATAAACACTCTCCACAGAGTTTTCTTCTCAAGCAAAATCAACATCCCCTAGCGGATTTCTCCTCAAACAACAAAAACAGGAATCCCCAGTGGAAATATTCTAAGCAAAGTTTGAAGATGGGCATACTCTTCATCCCCAACGGTCGTCTGGTATTCAGCTTCCCCAAACTCCCCGGCATTTGTCAAAGATTTATTTTCCAAGACAAAATTACATTCTGACAATATTTCATGCATCATATTTACATATATGATAAATGCATACTGCATAATCTCATTTATTTTAAGAACATCATTACGCCATGCACTTCATACATCATGGCATTGCATGCAACTAACTCTTTACCTCTTCAGGAAAGATCAGTCAACAGATGGCTATCATCAAAAAAGTTCAAAAGGTCAGAGATTAATACCTGAAACAAGCCAGGACAACTATCTACACGACCAGCTGAAGCAATCTTACACGGGCTCCTTCTCATACACTCTTCTAGAAACAGTTCAGATGAGATCCAGATACGGCTGACATTCTTACACTTATTCCAGATTCTTTTCAAATACAGTCCAGATACGATCCAAATACGGATGTCATTCTGACACTCATTCAGCATACCTTTTAAATACAGTCCAGATACGATCCAGATACGGATGTCATTCTGATACTTATTCCAGATTCTTTTCAAATACTGTCCAGATACGATCCAGATACGGATGTCATTTTGACACTCATTCAGCATACCTTTCGAATATAACCCAGATACGATCCAGATACAGATGTCATTCTGCCACTGATTCAGTATACTTTTCAAATACATTCCAGATACGATCCAGATACGGATGTCATTCTGACACTCATTCAGCATACCTTTCGAATACAGTCCAGATACGATGCAGATAGGGATGTCATTCTGATACTCATTCAACATACCTTTCGAATACATTCCAGATACGGATGTCATTCTGCCACTCATTCAGCATACCTTTCAAATACAGGCCAGATACGATCCAGATATGGATGTCATTCTGACACTCATTCAACACACCTTTCCAATACAGTCCAGATACGGATTTCATTCTGACACTCATTCAACACACCTTTAAAATACAATACAGATAAAATTCAGATACAGATGTCATTCTGACACTCATGTAACACACCTTTCAAATACAGTCCAGATACGGATGTCATTCTGACACTCATTCAACACACCTTTCAAATACAGTCTAGATACGATCCGGATATGGATGTCATTCTAACACTCATTCAACTTACCTTTCAAATACAGTCCATATATGATCCAGATACGGATGTCATTCTGACACTCATTCAGCATATTTCTCAAATACAGTCCAGATACAATCCATTTATGGATATTGTTCTGATACTCATCCCACTACATCTACTATAAATCAACCAGATATTTATTCTGATACTTCTTCAAAAAAATTCACCAATCACTTTTGGATGGCATCTGTAAGCCCATCTCCGACAACTCTCCAACATCTCTCTAAATGGAATCTTTAAGCCTATTCCCTACACAATCAACCACCACATCATCGAGTGGAAATTTCTAGGCACTCTAGTGTTCAATCATCTTCCACCTTCAAGTAACAAATGGCAGATTCGCCAATCTAACTCTCCAAGTTTAAGATGATTGAACAAGGGCAGTTATTGTTCCCCAAAATTTACCCTCTCATTTTTCAAGGCATTTCTCACAAGGATTCTCAGGGTTCAAGCTTGCACAAGTACAATTGGATTTTCCAGTATCAAGTTAAAATGGAAACTGTTAAAAAAGGAGGAAAACAGATAAATATAATCTTTTTGACAAAATTGGAGAAAAACAAGTCTTTTCGATTCAGCTCCTTCGATTGGCCTTTTGGCCTCTTTCGATGCAAGATCGGCTTCCATCCTTCGACTAGGAGTTGGCCTATGGCGCGTTGCCTTTGATTCATAATCCAGGAGCTTCATGCATGCCACCTTAGATTACATCTTTGGCCTCCCAAGGTTCAAAATGCAATGGCTGCCTATGTGCCTGCTTCGATTGGATGTTTGATGCTTGCATGCCTATGTTGACTGGACAAATATTTTCCCCCATTCTTGCTTTTATTCACAAGTTAATGACTAGCTACATACAAGCCTTCGTTTGAACCATAACTCCTTTTTTGCGCGCAAAGGGGCTTCCACCATGCTAGCATGCACAAGGCAAAAAGCCTCCTGTAACCTCCTTCGATTCCAAGGCAAAAAGCCTCCTTTTGGCATCCTTCGATTGCATAATTTGCAAGCCTAGCATGCCTCTTTCGTTTGGGCATGTGGCCCCCTTTTGTTGCAAGCTTCATTTGTTCCCTTTACTTCCTGTATGCTTTCTTCGTTTGGGCTTGTCGTTTCCTTCAAATGCAAGTTCGTTTGGCCATATGTACCTTTGGAAGGAAAACTTTAGTTTGAACAAAGGCCTCTTACATGCTTCGTTTGATGTCACAAAGAAAAGGCCTCCTGTAATCCCCCTCTGACTCAGAAGCCTTTGGTTTTGCATGTTGACCAAACTCTCAAGGAAGAATTTCCCCTCTATGCTAGCGCCCCATGGAAAGGACCTCCTGCATGCACCCTTTCATTTGGCCACGTGACCTCAGGCAGGCAAGCCTTCGACTGGACAAAAACCACCTTCACACAAGGTTTCAATTGGAACTTTGTTTCCCTTTGAATCAGCATCTTTCGAACCCAACTCTGGGCCCTTCGAAGCAAGTTTGTATAAAAGAATTTTGAGCAAATCTCATAGCCTTACCCTACTTTTCAGGCTATGTTGCTTCCAAATCTTTATATAATCAGAGGCTTGTACAAAGGTTCGAATCTTTTCCTATTGGATAATATAATTTTTGGTTAAAGTAGCAAAAGGCTACGTATCCTTTTTTCATAAAGAGTACTTTTATTATAAAATCAGCTTCCAACCTGATTCAGGTCTGAACGAAAAGCAGTGCCAAAAGAACAAGTCCAATCCCCTGCCAGTAGGCCCCCACTTATACTGGAAACTGGGGATCAACGAAAAAGGACAAGACTTATTCAACCAAACCATGGTTTGTTATCTTACAAACCTGGTTACTTCAAACACATTCATTTCTTTTCTCTATAAATAGAGAAGCATTTGCAAGCTCAAGGGAGGACTTTTTGGAGAGGGGAACGAATCTTCAAAATTCTCAAACACTCTCAAAAATCATCAAACTCTCAAACACTTAAACACTCATCAAACACAAACCCTGAATCTAAACACTTGTCTCCTTCGAATCTGAAACATCCCCACACCTTGTTACCCTTCGAATCCTGTAGAAAGAACATCAGACTTGTTCTTCTCCTTTGAATCCAGCATTAGAAATGTCACCTCCGTTTCTTCCCTTCGAATCTAGAAGCACTCTGGGAAACCACTTAAGGTCCAGCACACGTTCCAACTTGAAGCAAGGTAAGTCACTCTTACCCTTGAATCCTTCGTTTCAGGCATAATATATGAATAATCTTCCCTTTCATTTCAAAACATGTACATCACATTTTTGTTCTTTTCGTTTCCACCCTTTTAACTTTCTTTCATTAATAACCTTCTTGGTTTTGCTTCTTGTTCATTTAAAAATTCTTTAAGAACTAACCTGGCCCCAAGGTGATGCTAGCATGGCCTTAGGCCATGTTGCTATTCAAAACTCAAACGAAAGAAATAGGAGACAAGAGTATTGAAATGAAGCCTTAGGCTTCCTCACTGACTCCAGGCCCCAGTCGAAAGGCACACCATGCTGAATCCCAGGCCCCAGTCGAAAGGCACACCATGCTAGCTTCCAGACCCCAATCAAAAGACACGCCATGCTGACTCCAGGCCCAACTTGAAGGAATCAAGAAAAGGCAGAATCGAAGGGGTGTTTTGCCTAGATCGAAGCATTCATTTTTCCTTTTTTATTTTGTTTTTGCCTTTACATTTTCTTGCTATTCAATATGGTTGTAATAGTGTAGGATTTATTTTCTTCATTTTTATTTCTTTTGTATGATTGTTAGTGATTAGGATGTATGGCAAGATAAAAACAACAAGTAGACAACCCAAATATCAAATACAAAATGCATGCAAATCAAACACATTATTCACACATGCACCCTTAGGGTAATCTCACTTGTTACCTTGGAAAATATTCATATCCGTCGAATATGGGTGTTTTAGAAAAGACCCTCGATAAAAGATCGTAGTCCCTCGATGACCCTCAATGTTGCCTTCGGTAAATGATCTAGTCCCTAAACGACATTGCTAAAACGTTCCATAGGTTGCCTTCTATGACTATACAAACGTCCCACGCCAGTCCCTTCACATAAAATGATGGGGTTTCTTACCAAATCAGCGGTAAGATAACAACATCTAAAGGAGGAGGAAAAGAACATTAGACCTTTTGAGTAGGTAGGATGCTCCTAGTTGCTCGTTTGCTCACAACAAAAACATTTTATACATCCACACTTTCATTTTTGAAACATCTTCAAAAGACAAAGCTTTTTATACGCGTCCTTATAGAGACGAGAACCATTACAAAGAAACTTTTTAAAATCACTTTCGAAAACACATTCCACAAACACCTCTTTGAACTATTTTCAAAACAACACTTAGTACGCGTTCTTATAGAAACGAGAGCCATTACAAATACGTTTTCAAAATACTTTCAAAACCCACACCACAAGCACATTTTTAAACAAAAGAAAGTGATATATCAAGAAACTAAGAGCCCGTAGATAACTATGGATGAAAAGGGTGCTAACACCTTCCCTTTTCATAACCTACCCCCTGAACTCAAGAAATAATCTCGAAAGGTCTTTCCTATTCTTTTCAACCTTTCCTTTTGGATAAAAGAAAAGTCGGTGGCGACTCTTGTTATCCGCAATAATTGCGATCAAACACAAAACACCTATGTCAGTTCTCCCACCGTGTTATAAGCAACAACAGAGTCAATGCTATAGAGGATGCTGACAGTGATTGTGACTTCTACAGTTGGATATTCCCTACCATTGGTGATGGGCTCGACAATTGGAAAGTAGAAGACATTTTCCCTATCTCCTTTAGTCAGGAGTAATAGCTACATTCTTGTCTTACCCAGGGAACATTGGTTCATTTGTTAAGGGTTGATAATTCATAAAAATTGTTCAATCAATAAAAACATTAGACATTTTGCATTCAAATTTTGTGATCTTTGTCTTTCTTTTATCTTATTACATTTTTAAATAGCTATGTGTTCTTACACACACCCACACATTATATTGCAGATCCTCATCCACTTTGGATCTCGTTGATAATGATTATGCTATTGCCGTTTATGACTTTGAAAATCCGATCTACCAAGCCAAGGACGAATGTGAGGAAGATTATGAAATACCTGGAGAACTTTCCAGACTCTTAATTCAAGAAGAAAATTCTATATAACCACATGAAGAGCTGGTCTAAGTAATAAACTTGGGTACTGAGACAGACAGAAAAGAAGTCAAGATAGGCACCAGCTTAGAGAGCAGTGTCAAGAACAAATTAATCCAGATGTTGCATGAATATGTTGAGATCTTTGCTTGGTCATACGAAGACATGCCAGGGCTCGATATTGATATTGTAGTTCACCATCTACCAATGAAAGAGGGTTATTCTCCGATTAAGTAGAAGGTTCATCGCATGCATCCTGAAATGTCAGAAAAGTTTAAAGCCGAGGTTATGAAGCAATTCAACGCAGGTTTCTTTGCAGTGACAACATATCCTCAATGGATTGCTAATATTGTTACGGCTCCAAAGAAAGACGACAAGGTACGTATGTATGTAGACTACAGGGATCTGAACAGGGCGAGCCCCAAAGATGACTTCCCACTGCCATATATTGATGTTTTGGTCGACAACACCTCTCGACACAAGGTATTCTCCTTCATGGATGGTTTCTCGGATTATAATCAGATCAAGATGGCACCTAAAGACATGGAGAAAAATACGTGCGTCACACATTGGGGTACTTTCTATTACAAGGTTATGCCTTTTGGGTTGAAGAACGCTGAGGCAACTTATCAGCGTGCCATGGTAGCCTTATTTCATGACATGATTCATCACGAGATAGAAGTCTATGTTGATGACATGATAGAAAGGTCACAAACTAAATAACAGCATCTTGATCATCTGCATAAATTGTTTGAAAGACTGAGGAAGTATAAGCTAAGGCTAAACCCGAAAAATGCACCTTTGTGGTGAGATCCGGTAAACTCCTGGGTTTCATCATCAGTGGTAAAGGTATTGAGGGTGATCCTGCAAAAGTTAAACCTATTCAAGAAATTACGACTCCCCATACCGAGAAGGAAGTCAGAGGTTTCTTAGGACGACTGAATTACATTGCCCGATTCATTTCCCATTTGACTACTACTTGTGAACCAATCTTCAAGCTGTTGTAGAAAGATCAAATAGTCAAGTGGAACGACGGCTATCAAATAGCCTTTGATAAAATTAAGGAGTACCTACAAGAACCTCTGATTCTGATGCCACCAGTCGAAGGAAGGCCTCTAATCATGTACCTAACAATGCTAGAGAACTAAATGGGGTATGTACTGGGGAAGCATGACAAGTCTGGTCAAAAAGAGCATGTAATATACTACCTTAGTAAAAATTTTACCGACTTTGAAACAAGATATTCAGTGCTCGAGAAAACTTGCTGCATTTTGGCATGGGCTGCTCGCTGACTAAGACAGTATATGTTGACCCATACTACCTTGTTGATCTCTAAAATGGATCCCATCAAGTACATATTTGAGAATCCAGCTCTCTCCGGAAGAATAACCCAATGGAAATGGTCTTAACAGAATACAACATTCAGTACACCACTCAAAAAGCAATCAAAGGAAGTGTTCTGGCAGATTGTTTGGCACATCAAGCTGTAGACGACTATCAGTCTATGAATTTCGAATTCCGGGATTATAACATTATGCTAGTAACGGACTGTGAAGAACCTGGACCGTATGAAGAACCTGAGCCAAGATCCTGATGGACTATGTTTTTCGACGGAGCTTCTAACGCACTTGGAAACGGAATTGGTGCTATAATTATATCTCCGCAGGGTTGTCATACGCCGTTCACTGTCAGACTTTTCTTTGACCGCATAAACAATATGGTTGAATATGAAGCGTGTATCATGGGACTTAAAGTCGCTATTGACCTGAGAATCAAGTTCTTGGACGTATATGGGGACTCAGCCTTGGTAATCAGTCAGGTCAAGGGAGAATGGGATACGAAGCATCCAATTCTTATCCCTTACCGAGAACTTATGCTAACCTTGATCCCGTATTTTGAAGAGATTACTTTTGAGCATATCCTAAGAGAAGAGAATCAGTTGGCGAACGCATTGACTATAATGGCATTCATGTTCAAGATTAGATGGGACAGTGAGGCTCCTAGAATTACCATTGAAAGATTCGACGAACCGACACACTGCTATGATATTAACACTGATGAAGTAGAGGAAAATACTTGGTTTCATGAAATAAAAAGGTACCTTGAGGATCAAGATACCCTGAAGGGGCATCGATCAATGACAAGAAATTACTACGGAGGTTCTCATCTAAGTTCTTCTTGAGCAATGGAATTTTGCACAAGCGCAATAATGATTCGACTCTTCTTCATTGTATGGACAAGAAGGAAGCAGGGGAAATTATGCAAGATATGCATGAAGGCGTCTTTGGTACTCACTCCAGTGGGCATACTATGGCTAAAAAGATTTTGAGAGCTGGTTACTATTGGTCGACTATGGAAACTGACTGTCACCACCACTCGAGAACTTGTCATAAGTGCCAAATCTACGCTGATAAAGTTCATGTTCCTCCAGTTCCTCTGAATGTTTTTACTGCTCTAGGGCCATTCACAATGTGGAGTATTGACATGATTGGAGAAATTAAACCTACTTCCACTAACGGGCATCGCTTCATCCTCGTCGCCATTTATTACTTTACAAAGTGGGTTGAAGCAGCCTCGTTTGCCTCTGTTACCAAGAATATGGTTGCCCAGTTCATCAAACATAACCTGATATGTTGGTATGGCATCCCCGAAAGGATTATCGCAGATAATGGTACTAATCTCAACAACACTATGATCACTGAACTATGCACACAGTTCAAGATCAAGCACCACAACTCCTCTCCGTATCAACCGAAGATGAATGGCACGGTGGAAGCCGCCAATAAGAACATAAAGAAGATTATACAGAACATGGTTGTGGCCTACAAAGACTGGCATGAGACGTTACCATTTTCTCTCCATGGCTATCACACTTCGGCTAGAACATCAACTGGGGAAACCCCATTCTCTCTAGTTTATGGTATGGAAGATGTCCTACCTATCGAAGTTCAAATTCCTTCTCTGAGAATTATGAAAGATGCAGAATTAGACGAAGATGAATGGATTCGTACCAGGCTAGATCAGTTGAATTTGATTGACGAAAAGAGGCTTGCGGCTGTCTGTCACGGTTAGATGTATCAGAAGCGTATGATCAAAGAATTCAACAAGAAAATTAAGCATCGGGTATATCAGACTGGTGACTTATTAATAAAGCGCATCATTCTACCGCAAGGTGATCCCAAGGGCAAATGGACTCCCATCTACGAAGGACCATTTGTAGTCAGGAAAATATTTTCTGGCGGTGCTATGATATTGACCACCATGGACGGTGAAGATTTCCCGCACCCTGTGAATACGGACATAATCAAAAGATACTACGCAAGAAAAATGACCCGCTAGGTTGACTGGTGTTGTACCACAAAATTTTCCCTCTCTTTTCTCAAGACATTTCTCACCAAAAGATCTCAAATGCTCAAGAGTTTGATCAGACAAGCTCACCTCCTAAGCACTGAGTCCACAAATTAGGGTTTTGGTTTTCTCAAGGGAAATTGGACTTCTAATGCCTCAAGTTACTTTCATGGTTCATTATAGGTTTCCTAGATTGCCCATACCAAGTTTTAAGTCTTGCACCACAAATTTCTCAGTCAATTGCTCAGATGATTGAAAATCAATTGTATTGGGTAAAAAGTCAATTATGGTCAACATACAGTCAAACTTCATGATTTTTGGTAAAAATCAACACTTTGAAGTCATATCCATCAATTGATCAAGGTTTGATCATGATTCCTCAAGAAAATCACTTAAATCATCAAAGGGGCAAAATTGTCAAAATTAGGGTTTTGATTGAGAATGATTGATCATTGACTTTTGACTTAGTACGTGACCTAATGGTTTAAAGCATAATCTCAAGGAATCAAACAAAATTTGCCTAATTCCATGGCTCAAATCATTTCTCAAGGTCAATTGATTGATAGTTGAAATTGGGATCAACTGATGAAAAGTCAACTAATACATAAAAAGTCTAACTTTGACTTTTTGGTCAACATTGAATTTCAAAGATCGAGATTCATCAAGACACTCAAAAATATCAAACTTGGCCAACAAGAATCAAGAAATTCAAGAAATTCCACAAAAAGTCAAAGTTTTCAATACTTAGAAAAAATTCTAAGTGTTTTTTAACCTTGATAATTTCACTACTTCATGACAATTTTTCACCTAAATGCAAGATGATTCAAGGAAAACTTTCAACATGAAAGTTGTAGATCTTGATGAATTCTACAACTTTATACCTTATGGTTTATGTCCAAAAAATGCTTGGATTTGAAGATATAAGCCCATGAAGTCATAACATTTTTGTATAAACACTTAGTGCAATTTTCATCAAGTTAGGCAGATTTTTTGTCCCAACTTGTTGGCAATTTTTAACCAAGTTCCAAGATGATTTGGCCAAAATGGTCAATATGAAGGTCATATACAATGTTTCAAGCTTTCCAAAATGTCAAAGAACTTGAAGAGATCATGCTTGAGCTAGAAGTTTCAAATAGAAGAAGTTGGGCATTCATTCTTAAATTTTAGGTCATTTTCATGAAGAACATTATGATCAATCTTCAAGCATGTTGCATAATCTTACTTTGTAGACCCCTTAACCTCTAAATCTATCCATAATAAGATGATTACACAAACTTTTGATCCATTGTCCAAGTGGTTCAAGCATTTTCCAAGTTACCTTACCATTTAAGGAACAAAGTTCACACTTCCATTTTGGAAAAGTGACTTTAATCACAAAGTCAACTTGTCTTGAGCCTCTAACTTGTTTATTCTGATTACCCTCCATCTACAAGGTTAGAAAAAATGTGTTTAAAGTATTCAACCACTCTATGAGAAATGGTACTACACATTGGGACTTTGATTTCTCAAAAATCACATGTTGTGTTTCAAAAAACCATAACATATGATCTTTCAAAACTGATCAGTTCCTTCCCTCCAACCTTTTCTCTATAAAGAGAGGAACTATTTACAAGCCAACCACGAGTTAACAAGCCTTGAAACACTCTCATACTCCCTCAAACCAGAATTTGCACAAAAACCTCCATAACTTGTCATTTCTGACTTTGAACACCAATCTCACAATCCACTCTTGCGTTTTCACTTTTAACCAATCACAAAGCTTCCATACCTCATATATAACTCATCCCATCCCTGTTTCAGCACTGTAACTTCATCTTTATCATCCTCAATTTCCAAATATTCAAACCTTCAACTTGACTTCTCCAGCACGATTCAGGCACTTTCAGCATAAAGTAAGAGTTGCATTAGCTTCCTATGAGTCCAATGAAGCTATCCAGATCATCACCACACTTCCAAGGGTGCTCAAACTCCATACGCAATTTCCAGTTTTGAGGTAAGTTTTCTCAAATTTTAACTCTCTATACAAGCATCATTAATGGTTACTTTGTGAATTAAAAATGTAGACATCATAGCCCTGAAGCTAACCATGCCTTTAGTTTTCACTTATGTTGCCTGAGTGATGCGAATTTTGAAGTTGAACTTTCTGGAAAAAATTATGTTTTATTTGGTACCAACAGAAATTCATGTTTATCTTTTAGAATTAGCTTTAGTTATTTATATGGTTGGATTCGTGGTGAAATTTCAAGCAAGTTTCATGTTTACATTTTCTGATTTGGTTGAGAAATGAGGAAGTTCCAAACATAAAAAATGGTGTCTTTGTTCTAGCGCGCGTAAAGTTGAAGATGAAGGCATTTTGAAATTCAGGAACAAGTTTATTTTAAGTTTATTACAAGTTTTTTTATACACGGATGAAACTTCCACCCTAGTGGAAGAGGAAGAGCGCGTAAGGCATTAGTGTATAGGGACCTGGGTTCGAGCCCTAGTGGTACCCTTTTGTTTTTCACTTATTTTCTTATTTTAGATTTAGTGCATCCAAGCCACGTGTGTCTATCATGAGCTTTCCATTGACATCATCAGATCTGCCAGGCCATTAAATCAAGCGCACCAAGACGCGTGCCCCATGGTACACCCAAAGAAGCCATCCACACTGAATCACAAAACAGGCATTGGACTTATGTTCTAGGCCTTTTTATTTTTTATCTCACCCCCCGCCCCCATTTTACTTTTCAAAGCGCAGGCTCATTCATACTCTTTTTTCTATTTTATTTTCTCTGATTACAAAAAAACACATTGGGCCTTTTTTGCTTATTTTTAACACCTTTGTTTTACTTTTACACCTCAAGGCCAATTTCTTTATACTCTTTATTTTTATCTATTTTTTTCTTATTTAACAAAAATACAAAAAATATACTTTCTTAAATTAAATTAAAAATATTTTAATTTAAATTTTTTATTTCTTTTTTTTTAAGTAAGATTTTATTACTTTCTTTTTCTACATTATAAAACATTTTCTTTCCAAATTAATATTAACCTTCAAATTAGTTTCTAAACAAAGTTATTAGACTTAGGTTTTTTATTATTTTTCTTAAATTTCAATTAAATTAGATTTTAGGTTTTGTTGAAAACTAATTAATCTAACTTGTAATTAAAATTAATTAGTTTGATTAGGTTAATCTTTAAACCTTTTCCATCAAAAACCACAAAAACAAGTTCCTTTCCTATTTCATCTTCACACTTTGTGCGTTCTTATTATTATTCATGATTCAATGATATGTAATAGATAATTAGGGCTTTATTGCTTTCTTCCCCCTATTCACAAACGTGTACCCCCCCCCCATTCCCAAAGCGTCGTAATAGCGCAGGACATTTAAATTCTGCAATTTATCGTTTTCCTTATCATTGTTAATAATTAGGGTTTGTATGACAAGACTTAAAATCAATCTTAGTAAAACCTTAATTCAAAGATAAAATATTTAAATCAAACACACTTTGCACACATGCACCTCTAGGGTAACCCACACTTGTTGCCTCGAATATAAACAGTCATGTCCCTCGAACATGGGATGTTTTAGCAAAGACCCTCGATTAAAAGATCGTAGTCCCTCGATGACCATTAAATGTTACCTTAAATAAACGATCTTAGTCCCTTACGATAAACCGCTAAAACATCTTACAAGTTGCCTTCTATGATTGTACGATGACCCACGCCTGTCCCTCACATCCAATGATATGACTCTCTACCAATCAATGGTAAAATAGCACTATCTAAAGGAGGAGGAAAAGAACAAAGACTTTTTGAGTAGGTAGATTGCTCGTAGTTTCTTGCTTACAAACTAAAACCATTTCCACATTTTACACTTCCAAAACACTTTTCAAACAAACATTTTGTAAACATTCTCAACGATACGAGAATCATTACAAAATTGCCTTACATTGGCATATTTAAAACATCTTTCTAAACACTCCTTTTCAAACAAATATTTTCAAAACCAACACTTTGTATACATTCTCAATGATACAAGAATCATTGTAAAGTTTTCCAAACTTAGGCGTTTTCAAAATATTTTCAAACTTACACAAACACAAAGCATTTCAAAGTTGAGCTAGCAATTAAGAGTCTGTGGATAACTACGGATGAAAAGGGTTCTAACACATTCCCTTTTCATAACCTACCCCCCGAACTCAATAAAATTCTCAAAAGGTCTTTCCTCTTATTTTCACCATTTTCTTTATTGGATAAAAGAAAAGTTGGCGGTAACTCTTGCTATTTGCAACATTTGTGATAAAACTCAAAACACCAAGTCAGTTCTCCCACCGTATTACAACTGACCTAGACAAAAATAAGGGCATCCCGATGAACCAAAAGGGTTCAGGAAAAAATTAGGGATACATATAAAATATTGTACACCCGGTGTGATATGGTGGGAGAACTGACTTGGTTGTTTTGCGTTTGATCGCAAATGTTGCAGTTAGCAAGAGTCGCCACCGACTTTTCTTTTATCCAAAAGGAAAGGTGAAAAAGCACAGGAAAGACCTTTGAGATTGTTTCTTGAGTTCGGGGGGTAGATTATGAAAAGGGAAGGTGTTAGCACCCTTTTCATCCATGGTTTTCCATGGGCTCTTAGTTACTTGCTAGATCACTTGCTTTTGTTTGAAAATATGTTTTGTGTGGTTTTTTGAAAGTATTTTGTAAAGATGCCATCGTTTAGGAAAACTTTGTAATGACTCATGTTCATAAGAATGTATACAAAGTGTTGATCTTTTGAAAATGTTTTCAAGTTTGTAAGATGTTCGAAAGTGTAGGTGTTTGTTTTTTAAAATAGCAAGGATATTTTGTTTTGAAATTGAGCAAGTAACTAGGAACGTTCTACCTACTCAAAAGTCTTTCATGTTCATTTCCTTTTTCCTTTGACATTGTTATCTTACCATTGATTTAGTAAGTAACCCTATCTTTGGATGTAAAAGGGACGGGCGTGGGTCATCGTATAACCATGATTAGTAATGTTTCAAGGTATCTTAGCATTTTTCTTTAGGGACTAAGATCATTTTGAAAGGCAACTTTTGATAGCATCGTCGAGGGACTATGATCTTGTATTTTGCTTGTCTTTGCTAAGATACCTCACATGCGTAATATGGCCATTTTTATAAGGCAACCAAGTGGAATTACCCTAAGGCAACACACTTCCACACTTACACCCTCAGGGTAATTCCACTTGGTTGCCTTATAAAAATGGCCATATTACGCATGTAAGGTATCTTAGCAAAGACAAGCAAAATACAAGATCATAGTCCCTCGACGATGCTATCAAAAGTTGCCTTTCAAAATGATCTTAGTCCCTAAAGAAAAATTCTAAGATACCTTGCAACATTGCTAATCATGGTTATACGATGACCCACACCCTTCCCTTTTACATCCAAAGATAGGGTCACTTACTAAATCAATGGTAAGATAACAATGTCAAAGGAAAAAGGAAATGAACATGAAATACTTTTGAGTAGGTAGAACGTTCCTAGTTACTTGCTCAATTTCAAAACAAAATATCCTTTATATTTTCAAAAACAAACACCTACACTTTCAAACATCTTACAAACTTGAAAACATTTTCAAAAGATCAACACTTTGTATACATTCTTATGAACGAGAATCATTACAAAGTTTGCCTAAACGATGGCATCTTTACAAAATAATTTCAAAAAACCACATAAAGCACATTTTCAAACAAAAGCAAGTGATCTATCAAGTAACTAAGAGCCCATGGAAAACCATGGATGAAAAGGGTGCTAACACCTTCCCTTTTCATAATCTACCTCCCGAACTCAAGAAACAATCTCAAAGGTCTTTCCTGTGCTTTTTCACCTTTCCTTTTGGATAAAAGGAAAGTCGGTGGAGACTCTTGCTAACCGCAACATTTGCGATCAAACGCAAAAAACCAAGTCAGTTCTCCCACCGTATCACAGAACTGGCGACTCTACTGGGGAGAATTTTAAAAGTGGGGTTACCTTAGGGTTATATCACATTTACTTGCTTTCTTTGTTTGACTTGTGTGCTTTAAATTTTGGTTCTTTGTTTTGGTTTGAATCCTCTACCCGGATTTGGGATACCTTGTAGGTAAGTAGCAATACGTTATGGAAACTGTGCAGGGTATATTGACATGGTCTAAGCAATAGATACATTAGTGCGACATATTTGTGGGTACTGGTAGCCCTTGAGTAGTCAAGGGGAATACGGGGCCGCTGAGTGATGTCATGAAGCACTAACTGACTTTTAGATCCTTTACTTGACCAACTTGGCCATTAGGACGTAGTGAGATGACCGACTTTGGTACAGTTCGAAGTTGGTTGATACTCGATGCTACACTCATTGAGACTAGATTCCTGAGTTTTGTTTGGTTGCGAGTCAATCGCCTATTGAACGAAGCTTGTGGGAAAGGTCAGTGATATTGAGATCCCTTAGAACCCGGTTACTATTAACTAGGACAGGTTGAGCCAACTAAACTTCAAGAGGGTACTTACCTACAAACTCCATGCAAGCCTAAACCTAAGGACTTGTCATCTTTGTGTGTATATGATTATTTGTATATAAACTTGCTTACTTTGAATACTTGTATATAACATCATAGCATTTTTCAATAACATTGGACCATAGCATTTCAAGGATCTCAAGGGTCTATGATGCAGGGTCACGTTGAACCAGACGTCTAGCAGGGGCAAGAGGATTTATTTTCCTCTAACCAAACACCGTTAAAGATCAAGTATAACAATTTGAGTTAAGGGCTACAACCCACTTGGCATGGCGAGCTAAATTCTCTTGGAAGGACATCCACCGATACAAAATTCTCCAATCAAAGATGTTGATCAAAGTTCAATTTCTAACTTTTTCTTGTGTTTACCCTGTGAGATCCTTGAAAACATGCATCCACATATCATGCATCATATCTTGACAGGTTTCTCCCATACAGGTCTCCTTATCTTTCTACTGTTTATTTCAGTAAGATGGATATGGAACAAATGGTGAAAGATCTCCAAGCTCAAAACTCTCAGTTCCAACAAGTGCTCATGAACTTGGCCAAGGGGCAGGAAGATCTGAAAACACTCTTTACCAAAGAGATCAAGAAGAAGAAAAAGTTTTTCATCCTCAACATGAGAAGAAGATCCAAGGGGCATACCCGGCTCACTCAAAGAGAAGATGCTTCTTCTAAATACATTTAGGAAGAGGAAGCTAGAAGCATTAAAGCCAACATAGCTACTGATGACGATGACTCTTCTGAGGAACGGTATCCACCAGCAGATGAAAAATACAAACAGCTTGAAGACAGACTAAAAGCTATAGAGATCCAAGTTGTGCCTGGTTTGGATTTAGTAGACATGGATTTGGTTTTTGGAGTGGTCATCCCACCAAAGTTCAAAATCCCTACCTTTTCCCCGTATGATGGAGTCTCTTGTCCTAAGAGGCATCTAAAGTCGTATGTCCGCAACATTAAGCCATACATAACTGATCAGAAGCTTTGGATCCATTTCTTCCAAGAGAGCTTTGTTGGGACGCAACTTGAATGGTTCTATCAATTGGAGGGTTCTCTCATCCACACCTAGGAGGATCTAGTTGTTGCTTTCTATAAGCAGTAGCAATACAATGCTGATCTTGCACCAACTCGTGTGCAATTGCAGAACATGACCATGGGTTCCAATGAGAGCTTCAAAGGATACGCCCAAAAATGGAGAGATCTGGTTGGTAGGGTGCAGCCCACATTAACTGACAGGGAGCTGATTGACATCTTCATGGGAACTTTGACAGGACCTTTCTTCAATCACCTAATCGGAAGCTCCTCAGCCGGGTTCACCGAGATAATACTGATCGGGGAAAGGGTCGAAGCTGGCATCAAGAGCGGAAAGATCCAAGGGGCTACACCCTCTGATGCTCAGAAAAAGCCATATAATAGGAAGAAAGAGTCCAATGATGGGTATGGTCAAAAGAGTCGTCATGACCAACATGTGGGGGAAGTCCTGATCTTTGGTTCTGCGTTGCACAGGCAACAGCAAAGGGGAAATCAACAAAAGCCAGACGGGCCCAAAAGATAGTTTACCAACATCAACATGCCGCTGTCTCAAGCGCTATAACACTTGTTGAGGATGAATCTGATTACGTTGATAGGACCTCATCCAAACCCCAAAACTTCTTCTCCTAACTACAATCCTAATGCAACGTGTACTTATCATTCCGGCAGTCCCGGGCAGGATACTAACGATTGTTGGGCGTTGAAGTACAAGATTCAGAATTTGATTGATGTCAAGGAGATCGAGTTTGAACCTCCAGAGACTTCAAACGTGATCACTGCTCCTATGCAAAATCATTGAGAGCGTCTTGTTCATTTTGAATTTTCAATTGTAATTTCTTTTGTTATTCAAACACTTATCTATTAATGTCAAACTCTGTTTCGTTAATGCATTGCATATGTTTGTCTTGAATTGGTCCATTCATTTTCATTTCATTTAAACTATGCTTTTTACTCACTTTATGACATTCAACTCTTGCTAAAAGTTATAAGCCTTTAGAGGGAGGATGACGAAAACAATGCCTTAATCTCATGTAGTATGCTTTTGGACAGACCTTGCTGATGATGTACAGGCATTCTTTCAAATCCTAAACATTGGAGTTATAAGGAAGATAATCCCTAGTCAACCCCTTTGAGCCAAAGAAGTAGAAGTTTTCTCTTTTTGTAAAAATTGAAACCTTTAATCAAAACATGGGTCAGGGTAGTCTCTCAGTTAATTCAAATGCGCGTTCAAATCGCAAACTCTCATCTCGTAAATACAACGAATGACATCAAAACATTTCTCTGGAATCAAAAGAAGGTGATGGTTCCCTACCAAATAGGCAGTCAATATCTCTCAAAAGGAAAAGCCCACTAAGTCAAAACCTACAAAGGAGGCTTAAGAAAAAATGGGGCATCCTGCTGATCGTAATCTCAAAACAAGAACAGTCAGGCAAAAATTAGGGATAACAAATCAAAAGAAAGAGGTCACTACAAATCCTCAACAACATGAAAAAATGTTGCAAAAATGACTGCATTCCGACAAACTTAACTTGTCTGAACCATCACCAAAATGTATTTCCAGACTCAATTGGAGTTCAAACGTACAATTAACTGAACTTAAGACTGAAGAACATCACGAAGAATGGGTGGGTACAAATACACTTTGAGCCTTTATCCTTTGTTTCTTAAACCATGAACCAAGCTACGTTACAACCCTTCAAAAGTCCTAATTGAAGCATGGGTTAATTCGAAAGCATACTATTACAAAAGGTATCTTGACTCCTGTAAGGCTTTACTCTAAATCCTGAGTTTGAATTTTCTTACAAAATTTCTTTACTTGTTAAAACGCATTTTCAAAACTTTAAGACAAGCATAAACTTTGCATTATTTGAATATCGTTGTTTGCATATGGCTATTTGTTTGACAGTGGAGAAATTTACACAACGAATATTCGATGATCGAAAGCTCTCCCAGTGAACAAAATCACTTCGAGTGGGATGACACTTACAATGACAAATCTCCTATCAACAAGGGGGCATGACATGTCACTATCTAAGCATACCTGGGGCAATCCAGTCAAGATTCCAAGAAATCTCTCAAGAAGTACAGAATAACCAGGGGCAGGTCTCCATCTCCATTACTTGGGGCATTGAATGCAAATCCCAACAAAGGGTTACGTACAGTCAATTAGTTCCTGGCAGTGCCATAAACACTTGTTACTAGGGGCAGTGACAAATCTCCCCAAAATCCTAGCCCTTGAATCTGCTAGCTCAAGTATGATAAATTCATGCTCTTGGATGTTTTGGAAAGCTTGAAACATCCTCTATAACTTTCATGTTGGTCATTTTGACAAAATCATCTTGTAACTATGTGAAAAAATGCCAAGAAGTTGGGATAAAATCCTAAACAAAATCTGTTGAAGATTTCTCTAAGTGTTAATGAAAATGTCATGACTTTCATGAATTTATAACTCAAAATCCAAGCACTTCTAGGATTTGATCAGCAAAGCAAAGTTGTAGATCTCATCGGGATCTACAACTTTCATGTTGAAAGTTTTTCTTGAACCGTCTTGCATCTTGGTGAAAAATTAGCGTGAAGTGATGAAATTATCATGTGTAAAAACACTTAGAAAATTTCTACGTCTTCGAAATCTTGACTTTTCAAGTTGACTTTTGACTTTCTTGACTTCTTGATGATCAAGCTTGATAGTCTTGAATGTCTTGATGAAATTTGATTTTTGGAATGTAATGTTGACCAAAAAGTCAAAGTTTGACTTTTCAGTATACAATTGACCATTTTGCCCTTGTGCCAATTCCAAGACTAAATTGACGTATCAGTGCTGCAAACTTGACGTCATAGAAGATCTCATGAGATAATCCTTGAGAAATGAGAGGTCAAATTTTGGGGTACAACACCCGGCAACTCAAAACTTCAAAAGGTGGCTTGGGCAAGAAAGGGTATCCCGGTGGACTGAAAACCCGAAAGGGTGGTCCAGGAAAAAGTTAGGGATTAAAGCGTATGACTATGTCCCATTGGATCTCTTACAACAAGCTTTATTACCAACGTTAAGTTTAAATGGTACAGATCAATACAATCACTTTCTTCCGACAAGGAGGGATGGGATGCTTGAAGACATAAGGGCATTAGAAAAGTTGGAACCCGACGAGATTATTTACATATAGCTGTATGTTATGTTTTCACTTTGTACTCTTTTCATTTCACGACAATTTCCTCTTACTAGGATTTATGTCTCTTTGTACAAAATTGCATGTTTATGGGAAAACTATCAATACAAATACGTTTCAAAATTCAGACTTTTTTACTTTTTTCTGTTTTGTTTGCAAAAACGTCCAATGACTAAAATTGAATGAACATATGCATATGAATATGAATAAATGTTAACAAATATATGCATAAAAATAGGAATAAGCATTTACTCAAGACCCTAGGAGTTGTGATAACGTTCAAGCTATCCATAAATCTCCACAGAGCCACTTCCATGGAATTATCCCCACAGAGTAGTCTTGTCACACTCACTAGTAAATTCCCCTGGCGGATAAAGGAATATGATCTTTTTACCGGTGATATCGCCCACCTACGAAGTCCTAATTAAACATTTTATGGAAACACTCTTCCCCAACTGATTTTATTCCTCTAAAACTGAAAAACCCTGTTGATTTCTTCCCTTCAGCATAGCTCATTTCCTCAGCAAGGATGTTTCCTCAACAGAGTATTTCTCTGTCAGCAGGGTTTATTTCCCTAACAGGGTTTATTTCCCCAACAGATTACAGTGCCCCTAGCTTGAGTCTATTTATACCATAAATTACCAACAAAATTCTCATCTCCAACAAAGGGCAGTCCAGACCCCTATCCCAAGAGAGTTTACTAATGAATCTGAAACTGGATTAGGTATCACTCAACCTTACTCTCTCAGATGAGTTAGCATCTAGCCCATCTCTTGTTCCAAGTCAGGGTATATAAGAACTAAATTCTCCAGTAGAGTGGTGAATGACCAATGTTCTTGGACTCTTCTCCCCAAACAAGAATCAACATCCTCCAGCAGAGTTTCCTCAAACAGAAAACAGGAATACCCGTCAAGATCGAAGATACGTATACTCTCCATCTCCAGCAATAGTCAGGAATTCATTTTTCCAGATAAAGATACTGCACAGGTTTACAAATACACTTCAACAACATTTCACATATATACATCATTTACAAACGTCATAGCATGTGCATACAAAACGCATATAGCACGCTCTCATTTATTTTAAGAATATCATTATGCAATGCATTTCATGTATCATGACATTGCATATAGCTAACTTTTTACCTTTTCTGGAAAGATCGATCAACAGACAAACATCATCAACTACTTATATGACCAGACAGTCTTCTCAAAGGCTACATCTGACAAATAGCTACTTAAGCAATTTCCTCAAAAGGTCATTCTCAAAGATACATCTTCCTCCCATTGAAGTCAGGAGTAGATATCTTCTAGATCAGATTAAATCAAGCGTAGATTTATTCTAATACTTCTTCCAGTTGAAGATGGGCATAGACATCTTCTGGATCAGATTAAATCAAGCATAGATTTATTCTGATACTTCTTCCAGTTAAAGACAAACGTAGACATCTTCTGGCTCATATTAAATCGAGCATAGATTTATTCTGATACATCTTCTAGTTGAAGACGGTCATAGACATCTTCTGGCTCAGATTAAATCGAGTGTAGATTTATTATGATACTTCTTCCAGTTAAAGGTAGTCGTAGACATCTTCTGGCTCAAATTAAATCGAGCATAGATTTATTCTGATAATTCTTTCAGTATACATTTTCTGGATCAGATTAAATCGAGTGTAGATTTATTCGGATACTTCTTCCAGTTGAAGACGGTTATACACATCTTCTGGCTCAAATTAAATCGAGTGTAGATTTACTATGATACTTCTTCCAGTTAAAGACGAGCATAGACATCTTCTGGCTCGGATTAAATCGAGCGTAGATTTATTCTTATACTTCTTCCAGTAGGCATTTTCTGGCTCAGTTTGAATCGAGCGTAGATTTATTCTGATACTTCTTCCAGTTGAAGATGGTCGTAAACATCTTTTGGCTTAGATTAAATCAAGCATAGATTTATTCTGATACTTCTTCCAGTTGAAGATGAGCATAGACATCTTCTGGCTCAGATTAAATCGAGCATATATTTATTCTGATACTTCTTCCAGTTAAAGACAGGCGTAGACATCTTCTGGCTCAGATTAAATTGAGCATAGATTTATTCTGATACTTCTTCTAGTTGAAGACAGTCGTAGACATCTTCTGGCTCAGATTAAATCGAGTGTAGATTTATTCTGATACTTCTTCCAATTAAATATGGTCGTAGACATGTTCTGGCTCAGATTAAATCGAGTGTAGATTTATTCTGATACTTCTTCCAGTAGACATTTTCTGGATCAGATTAAATCGAGTGTAGATTTAATCGGATACTTCTTCCAGTTGAAGACGGTCGTACACATATTCTGGATCAAATTAAATCGAGTGTATATTTATTCTGATACTTCTTCCAGTTAAATACGAGCATAGACATCTTCTGGCTCAGATTAAATCGAGCGTAGATTTATTCTGATACTTCTTCTAGTAGACATTTTCTGGCTCAGTTTGAATCGAGCGTAGATTTATTCTGATACTTCTTCTAGTAGACATTTTCTGGCTCAGTTTGAATCAAGCGTAGATTTATTCTGATACTTCTTCCATTTGAAGACGTTCATAGACATTTTCTGGCTCAGATTAAATCAAGCATATATTTATTCTGATACTTCTTCCAGTAAACATCTTCTAGATAAGATTAAACCAAGCGTAGATTTATTCCGATGCTTCTTCCAGTTGAAAACTAGCGTAAACATCTTCTGGCTCAGATTAAACCAAGTGTAGATTTATGTTGTACCCCAAAATTTGCCCTCCCATTTCCTCAACATTTTCTCATCACAAGACCCTTGGAGCTCAAGATCAAGTTAGGGTTTACTCTCCTTGCACTGTTGACCCAATTTAGGGTTTGAGTTTGCACAAATATTTTTTGATCTAAAATGCCCAAAATGACTTTCATGCTTCATGTTGGACTCACAAGGTTATCCATACCAAGTTTCAAGCCTTGATTCCAATCTTTGCCCAGTCAATTGGACAGTTGACCTAGAAATCAGCTGTATTGGGGAAAAAGTCAACTGTGGTCAATTGACAGTCAAACCTCATGATTTTTGACCCACATCAACATTATGAACTCATATGGACCATTTGATCAAGTTTGGATCACAATTCCACAAGAAATTTGATCAGATCACCAAAAGGGCAAAATGGTCATTTTTAGGGTTTTGACTGCACAAAGGCAATTTTTGAC
Organism: Vicia faba; assembly: GCA_948472305.1. Classification (NCBI taxonomy): domain Eukaryota; kingdom Viridiplantae; phylum Streptophyta; class Magnoliopsida; order Fabales; family Fabaceae; genus Vicia; species Vicia faba. The sequence continues at coordinate 26,388,011 of OX451736.1, forward strand.
TGTTTGACCTAGCCAATGGTAAACCAAGCTCACATATGGACTCAAGGACTCAATAGCATTGTATTGACATGTTCAACAAGTTCAAAAGATCCCAAATGCACAAGATTGACAGATGAATTTTCCAGTCAACTGATCAAATTTGACTGTATACTGAAAAGTCAAACTTTGACTTTTTAGTCAAAATCAAGTGTCAAGATTCATTTTTCATCAAAACATGTCAAATTATGAAACTTGTTCATCAAGAAATCAAAAATTACAAATTAGGGTTTAAAATGAAGAATTTTCATAACTTAGAAATTTTCTAAGTTATGAAAATTCCTAATTTTTTCCTAACTTTGTCCCATTTTTTCATCAAGATACATTTGGATTCAAACAAAATCCAAAACATGAAAGTTATAGTCCATTGCAAAATCTACCACTTTTATTCACAAAGTTTCCTCAAAAGAAGCTTGTAGCTCAAGTTATGATTTTTGGAACAAGGGTGCAAAACATTCTTAACTTAGAAATTTTTTGACCTATTTTAGGCAGGATTTTTGCTTAACTTCATGGCCACTTTTAACATGCTTCCACTTGGAATTTCAACTTGCATTACAAAGATGGATTGTAGTACACATTCCAAGCTTTCCAAATTGTCCAAGAACTTCTCAAAAACCCTTGTGGTTAGGGAGAATCGAATTTGTCAATATGGGCAAAAGTCACTTTGTTCATGAGCCAATTTCATGTTCATAACTTTGCATTTTCAAACTCAGCATGGTTCAAGCTAGGTTACAGGCCTATAATCCCTTTCTTACTCAATAATTCAATGCTAAACCATTGTGCCAAGATATTATTTTATGCATTTGGTCATTACATGAAGGATTAGTCCATAGTTAGAAAAAGCATTTTAGCCATTTTGATAAAGTTACACTTTATGTCAAGTTTACAATCTAAGAAGTACAAAGCAAATCTCTGAGGCACAAATGTGTGGACATATCCCACTGATCAAGAACAAACTTTGCAGCATGTTTAGGGGGCCTGCATAAGCTTGTAACCCAACTTGGCAATTTTGGCTTAAGATAGAAGAAACTTGGCAAACACATACAAACATCCATCTCCTGTCAACACAAGCCTAAACAAACTTCATGAGCATTTTTCAAACATCAAACCAAGTCTAAAACACGACCAAACCATCTCTCAAACCTCCATATACAGAAAAACACAGTTTTGTGGCAAAACAGGGCATAGGATGCAGTTTGAATCCCACAGTCCATTCCTATCGTGCATTTTGGCTGAAACCTCTTCAAACACATTCCCTATCATCCATTGAAGCTATTCCAAGCTTTGAACTGGAACTGTAACAGCCATAGCCAAGTGTGCCATTTTCATTTTTCATCTGTGCAGGTTGACTTCTGTAGCTCGATTCAGTCAGTTTCAAAGCAAGCTAGAGGTTGGAGAAGCATCCCAGAACTTCAAGCAAGTTGTATAAGTCCTCAAAATCCATTGAAAGCACCTCCATTGTTGTACACGATTCAAGCTGAACAGGTAAGTTTTTGAACTTCTATCTCTCTATTCAGGCATATCTAGGCTTAGGTTTGTGAAGAAGTTATGTCCTACTCATGGCCCTGAATCCACCCATATCATTAATTTTCATTTATGTTGTGTGTACTAAGAGAATTTGGGACATGAATGTTGAACAAAACTTAGGTCAGGAATTGGGGGAGAAGAAATTCTCTCTCATTTCTGAGAGTTAGATCAAGTTCTTTATATGTATGAATTCGTGGTTTGATGCTTTACATTTTTTGTGTTGTAAGTTTTTGTTTAAAGTCAAAGAATCAGGATGTTTGAATCAAGCAAGGAAACGCGCGTTTTTTGAAAGAGAAGTGGCTGGAGGTTGAAGAAGCCTCTTTGGGCTGGGCCTGTTTTGTTTTTTCTATTTACACCACCTTTTCACACTCACACCCCCTTGGCCCATTGTGTGTTATTTTTATTATTTTTGATTTTTTCTTTTTGATTCTGATTTATTATTTTTTGTCAAAGTATAAAAAACATTAAAAAACATTTTTCCATTCATTTTTGCAGTTTATTTGGATTTTTATTTGTTTTATTTGAACTTGTACATTATAAATAAATGTATACTTTTTATTAAAAATACTAAAAAATAATACAAATGCATTTTATTTTCTTATTTTTATTTTATTTTATCTTTTGAAAACATTTCCTAAAAAATATTTTTTTTTGTAAATAATAAATATTTTATTTTTGTATATATTTAATATATTTAATACATAATATAAATACTTATATATTTATTAGAATATTTAGGATAAAAATACAAAATAATACATTTTTTTATTTTTATTAATATTTAACCTCAAAAATACTTTTTTTACAATATACTTCCTTTTTATTTATTTTTTGTACATAATTAATAAATATTGTATATAATAAATAATTAACACTATTTATTTGCAAAATTAGGGTTTTTGGCCTAAACATGAAAATATCCAAATTAACTTTTTTTTATTATTTTTATTTCACTTGTAAATAAATCATACACATACACATTTTATTTTTCTTATACATTGCTATTACTTTACATTTACATTGCGATTGATTCGATTTGGTTGTAAATATTGGGATGCCACTCTCCAATTAAGTCTCATCCCCATTTAGACATTTGTACCCCCATCCCCATGATTATTGTGTAATAATTTAGGACTTTTAATTCCGCATTTTAAAGCTTTTTAAATATGCCATGATAGACTTAGGGTTTGTATGCAAAAATCAAACAACAAATAGTTTAACCTAATTCAAAGACAAAAAAGCATGAAAATGGACAACACCAATCACACTTGCACCCCTAGGGTTACTCCACTTGTTGTCTTCAATAATGGGCCATGCTTGCACGTTGAGTTTCTTTGGCAAAACAAAACAAATCAAAATGATCATAGTCCCTCGATGACACTTTCGAAAGTTGCCTATCAAAATGATCATAGTCCCTTCAAGCAAAATTGCCAAAGACACTTGGCACCATTGCATTCATGGTCCATACGATGACCCGCGCCTGTCCCGTTAAACATCCTAACGCAAGATTGTCCACCAAATACAATGGTGGAACAAAATTGTTAAAAAAGGGTTAAAACATGAGAAAAACCTTTGAGTACAAATAGGGTAGACAAACTCTTAGTTACTTGATCCACTTGCAAAAATACACTTGCCTACTTTTCAAAACCACACTCCACAAACACTTTCAAAACAAACTCTCAAAAACATTTGAAACATCTTTTCGAAAAGATACACACCTTTGTATATACTCAAACACGAGTCATTACAATGGTTGCCTAGACAAGGCGTCTATTTCAAAACATTTTCAAAACACACACACAAAGCACCATTTCAAACAATTGAAAATGCAAGGCAAGTGATCTAAGAAAGTAACTAAGAGCCCATGGATAACCATGGATAGAAAGGGTGTTAATACCTTCCCTTTCTAAAATCTACCCCCCGAACCCAAGAAAACATCTCAAAGGTTTTTGCTGTGCTTTTTAACCTTTCCTTAGGATAAAATAAAAAGTCGGTGGCGACTCTTGCTCAACCGAAACATTTGCGAAAACAAACACAAAACCTCAAGTCAGTTCTCCCACCGTATCACAGAACTGGCGACTCTGCTGGGGAGAAACTTAAAAGTGGGGTTACCTTAGGATTAGACCACTCTTGTTTTCAATTGTTTACTTTGTTTGCTTTTATATTTGTGGGCTTTGCATCGGAGTTTCATAGATCCTAACCCGGATCTGGGGACTACCCTTTTAGGTAGCATAAGCTGTGAGGGACCTGTCTGGCGTAGACCGACATGGGTGAATCAGTGGCTACGTTGGTGTGACACCTTGGTCTGTACCGATATCCCTTGTGTTGCAACAAGGAGAATATGGGTCTTCTAAGGAGTCATTAAACACCAACCGACCTTAGAACCCTAAATTGACCCAACTTGGCCATAGAACAGTAGCAGTATGCTACACTCATTGAGGCTAAACTCTCGCGATGGTTCTGGCCGCAAGAAAAGATTGCGATGCTGGAGTTATGACCGATTGAGGGTAGTCAATGATATTGAGATCCTCTAGAACCCGGTTACTTTTGATAGGACAGGTCTTAACCAACAAAACTGAAAGAGGGTAATACCTAAACTTCATGCTGGCCTAAACCCTAAGGGTTGTCTTGTGTGACTTGTGTGCCTTATCATGCTTGCCTTTGTGAATACTCGTGGTGTGCTTTATCATAACATCATACCATCATACCATTGCATGCATCCTGCATAAGGACTGACCCATTTCAAAGACAAAAGGGTTTCATCTTTGCTCTGTTTTGTAGGACATCATAATGCCCGTGCGTAGGAATACTATCCGGCCCAACTTTGTTCAAACACCTACTTTGCTCAAGGAATTGGTTGATAGGATTCCAAACACTACTTCCTTCATCAAGAGGCATGGTTCTCTCCTTGGGTTAGTCACTTCAAAGTGGGACCAACAACTGATGAGTGTCCTGACCCAATTTTATGATCCCCTGTATCATTGCTTCACCTTTCAAGACTTCCAGCTGGTCCCTACCCTGGAAGAATTCTCTGATTTACTTGGTATCCTTGTTTTGGAACAAACTCCATTCACTGGTTGGGAGAAGACTCTTAGGCCTGAAGAGATTGCTGCAGCCCTTCCCTTGACCAAAGAAGAGGTAATGGCTAACTGGGAGACTAGAAGTGGAGTTAAGGGATTTTTGGCTAAGTTTCTGGTTGGCAAAGCTAATAGTTTCTGGAATGACTTAGACTTCAAGGCGTACGAAGACATTTTGGCTCTCTTAATCTATGGTCTAGTATTGTTTCCAAATCCTGATAACTTTGTCAATATCAATGCCATAAGGATCTTCATGTCTCGGAACTCTGTACCCACTCTCTTGGGTGATATCCTGCAACAACTCTATGCTCGTACTGCCCGAAGACGGGGAACTCCGTGGTGTTGTGCTCCTTTGATAGTGAGGTGGTTTATTTCACACCTCCCTAAGTTCGTGCTGAAGAATGAAGAAGGAAAGGGCTGGGCCCATAGGTTAATGTCTCTCACTGATAAGGACATCATTTGGACTCTCAGAGGCTTGGATGAAGTAGCCATTATTGATCGTTGCGGAGAATATCCTAATGTTCCATTGATCGATCCCCAGGGAGGAATCTCTTATAATCCATGTTTAGCTCTCCGTCAGTTTGGAAGAGCCAGAAGAGCAGGGCCTCATGAGATGTTGGTGCCTCACATCAGTTTTGAGTTTCAGGTAGACAGTGACGAGCTGCGTCGTAGATTCATCCGGGGTTGGGACAGAATTCACAAAGCTGACCCACACGAGTTGGGATCGAAGACTTATCTACCAATGGAACCCTACTGCAGATGGGTCCGCATCCGTGCTCAGAAGTTAGTTATGCCATACGAAGCTGTCAGGCCTATCATTCTTGAATTTCCTAATGAAGACGGGGTTCCTCCAGCTGTCCTCCCTCCTCAAATACCCACTGATGTTGATACACTAAAGAGATCTTGGGCGCAGCTACAGGAAGAACGGGATTTTTATCGGGAAAAGTTCAACGAACAGGAACAAAAGATCCAGAAGCTGACTAAGCAATTGGAGGAAGAGCGGATCCTGAACGACTATATCCATACTGAGAAGAGGAGGCCATGGGAGCACTGATGGGCTTTGGATGTTTCTTTTACAGCTTTTATTTCCTTTTCAGTATTTTCATTCTTGTAATGCCTAAGAGAAAATTGTTGAACAATTAAAAGTTTGAATCTAATGAAGTGTGTTTCATTTTGTCTACAAAGTTGAATCCCGATTGTCTTTGAAAACATAAATCATAAGCATCTCATGGCATCATATGCATAACAGGTACCCTTCTTCTACAGGTTTCTTAATCTTCTTCGCTGTTTATTTCAGCACTCAATCATCATGTCTTTCGAGCCTACTACCGAACAATCTATCAAGGCCCTTCAGGCCCAGAACGCCCAGTTTCAAGAGCTGGTCATGAGCAAAGCCCAGGGTCAACAGGAGTTGAAGACTTTGCTCTTGAAGAAGAAGAAGAAGAAGAAGAGGACTACGCTGTTTAACACTGGACGGAGGTTTGGGAATACACTGCATAATGAGGCTGATCAGGCTACTTCCTCTGCAGAAAGAGACAGTCCCCAAGGGGGAAGGGCTCCTAGTCCTGTGGTCTCCGACAACGAGACGGATTACAACGATGAACAATACCCTCCTGCTGAAGACAGGTACAAGCAACTAGAGGACCGTTTAAGTGCCATGGAGATTCAACATGTGCTTGGGATGGATTTTGGAGATCTAGGTTTATCTTCTGGGGTGGTGATCCCACACAAGTTCAAGGCACCTGCCTTTGCGAAGTACGACGGGGCTTCCTGCCCTAAGCTGCATCTCAGATCATATGTAAGGAAAATCCAACCTTACACTGCAGACAAGAATCTATGGATCCATTTCTTTTAGGATAGCCTTTCAGGGGCTCAACTCGAATGGTTCTATCAGCTGGATGGAGCCAGTATTCAAAACTGGGAGGACTTGGCTACTGCATTTTATAAACAGTATCAGTACAATTCTGACCTCGCTCCCACGCGTACCCAACTCCAGGGTATGTCACTAGGGATGGGCGAAGGATTCAAGGAGTATGCGCAAAAGTGGAGGGACCTGGCTGGCAGGGTGCAGCCACCTTTGACTGATCGTGAACTTGTTGACATGTTCCTAGGGACCCTGTCTGGTCCATTCTTCAACCACCTGATTGGTAATTCTTCTGTTGGGTTCATAGACTTGATCTTAACCGGTGAGAGAATAGAAGCTGGTATCAAGTCGGGGAAGATACAGAAAGGTGCATCCTCGAGTACTGAAAAGAAGCCCTTCAAGAAGGAAGCCAGTGCTGTTTATGGTCCCAGAAGACAAATTAAACCGGAACGCCGCCAAGCTGTCAACGCGTTGGTAATTTCAAAACCTGTTGTTGCTCCTCAGCAGTATAACCAACCAAGGGGTGAGAGACCCAAAAGGCAGTACACTCGACTCAGCATGACCCTGTCTCAGATATTGCCGCAACTGCTGTCAACCAATCTGGTAACTGTCAAAGAAGCTCCGAAGGTAGTGAACACAGCTTCTCCAAAGTACAACCCCAACACCCGTTGCGCTTATCACTCTGATAGCCCGGGGCATACTACGGATGATTGCTGGGCTCTGAGGAATAAAGTTCAGGACCTTATTGACACTAAAGAAATACAGTTTGAGGCGCCCGAAAGGCCCAATGTTGTGACTGCTCCCATGCCCCAGCATGGAGTGAATGTTGTGGAAGAAGACCTGTATGTAGCCTCTGTGGATGATATTGTTACTCCGTGTTGACTGTCAAAAGAAACCTGTTGCTGGCCGGTTTATTTCCGGGATGTGGTAAAGGTTGCCTCCTATTTGTTATTTCACCTGCTGGTTGTCCTTTGCTGAAGTCAGGCGTCCAAAACCTGATGGATAGCAAAGAGATCTTGTTTGAGAAGATTGTTATTCCTGCTGTCCCTACTGAAGAAGTTTCTATTGTCACTATTTTCAACAAACCTCCCAAGGCTCTTTCGAAGAAGCCTGTCAAAATCATGTCTACTCAGAAGATTGCTCCTATCATCATCACTGTTCCGGGGCCTCTCCCTTATACCTCCGAAAAAGCTGTCCCATGGCACTATGGGGCAGATGTTTATTTGCTTGGAGTAAAACAAGAGTTTGATGCTAATACCGGTGTCAGCAACATCACCGGGCCTGCCAAAGTTACTCGCAGTGGTAGGCTGTTCTCACCAGATATTGCGCCACCAGATATTCAGAAACCTCATGTCATCACACCTGCAAGTGTGCCTGCTTCCCTTCCTAATCAAGTTCTTGTTTCTACCCCTGCTGCCGAGTCATCTGACGCTCGGGGCAAAGGGATTGCTACTGATTTACCTGCCCTGACGGAGGCACCAAAGACAACCAATGTTGAAGCTTCCCAACAAGAAATGGAAGAGATTCTCAAGATCATTAAGAAGAGTGATTTCAATGTAGTTGAGCAGTTGGGGCACACCCCATCAAAAATTTCTATGCTATCATTGTTGTTGTGTTCAGAGGCCCACGCCAAGGCTCTAATCTCCTTCCTGAAGACGGCCCATGTGCCGCAAGAAACGCCTGCTGATCAATTTACCGATTGTGTGGCCAACTTGACTGCTGATAATGGGTTGGGTTTCTCTGACGCCGATCTGACTGCCAAAGGAAAGAACCATAACGACGCCCTGCATGTCTCTATTGAATGCAGGGGCACTACTCTTGCCCATGTGTTGGTAGACACCGGTTCTTCATTGAACGTATTACCCAAGAAGGCCCTAGACAGGTTGGATTGTGATGGTTTGGAGCTCAAGCCTAGTAACATTGTTGTCCGGGCCTTTGACGGTTTGAAAAGGATGGTACATGGGGAAGTTGACATTCCAATCAGGGTTGGTTCTCAAGTTTTTGATTCTACTTTCTATGTGATGGATATCTGACCATCCTATTCTTGTTTGCTGGGTCATCCATGGATCCACAAGGCTGGAGCTGTGACCTCCACACTACATCAGAAGCTTAAGTACCCGGTTAGAGGGAAAATTGTTACAGTTCAGGGGGAGGAAGAATACATGGTCAGCCACCTCAACTCGTTCCGGTACATAGAAATGGATGGGGAGTTCATTGAGACCCCCTTTCAGCACTTTGAAGAAGTTACTCAGACACTGGAATCAGCTGAAACTGTGATTGAAGACCCTCCTTTGAAGATGGCTTCCTTAAAGGATGCCCGGGCTGTTATTGAGAAGGGTGAGTGTGCAAACTGGGGCCGACTTCCTGACTTCACTCCAAATACTGACAAGTTTGGTTTGGGCTTCACTGCGGAGGCTAAGAGGGTTGTTCGTAAGGCAAGGATTGGAAAACCTCCTGTGTTCATCACCAACCCGGGAGTAAATGCTATTGAAGACGACGTAGAGGAATCTGAATTCGACAGCTGGATCTACCCAACAACCGACGGTGGACCAAGCAACTGGACTGCCAAAGACTTCACACCTATTACTTTTGTCACTCAGTAATAAACTCTTTTGTTTTGGATTTGTAACAAACAATATTTTGAAACTTTTATGGCTCGGTGTCTTACCCAGGGCACCGTGGCTTCATCTGTGAGGGTTTTTGTGTGTCATTTTCATATATCATCAATAAAAACATTGGACGTTTGTTGCATTTCAAAATCTTGCGCGACTTTTCTTTCTTTATTATATATTGCAAAACAGCTATATTTACACACACTCACCTATACAGGTTCCAATCCACTATGGATCTCACTGGTAACGACTCTGCTACTGCCAGTTATGACTTCGAAAATTCGATCAACTTAGCCGAAGACGAAGGTGAAGATGATTGCGAAGTGCCTGGTGAACTTGCAAGACTGCTACTCCAGGAAGAGAGGGCCATTCATCCACATGAAGAGCCAGTGGAAACGGTAAATCTGGGTACTAAGACAGACAGAAAGGAAGTCAAGATTGGTGCTAATCTAGAGCTCAGTGTGAAACAACGGTTGATTCAGATGCTGCATGACTATGTGGAAATCTTCGCCTGGTCTTACGAAGACATGCCTGGGTTGGATACCGACATTGTGGTTCATCACCTGCCTACCAAGGAAGAATGCCCTCAGGTAAAACAGAAGGTCCGCCGTATGCGTCCAGAAATGTCCGAGAAAATCAAAGCTGAGGTTATGAAACAATTTGATGTCGGGTTTCTAGCAGTGACTTCTTACCCTCAGTGGGTTGCCAACGCGGTTCCAGTGCCGAAAAAGGATGGTAAGGTCCAAATGTGTGTTGATTACAGGGATTTGAACAGGGTCAGCCCTAAGGATGATTTCCCTCTGCCTCATATCGACGTTCTGGTTGACAACACTGCTCAGCATAAAGTATTCTCCTTCATGGACGGCTTCTCCGGTTATAATCAGATCAAGATGGCTCCTGAAGACATGGAGAAGACCACTTTTGTCACTCAGTGGGGCACCTTTTGCTACAAGGTCATGCCTTTTGGGTTGAAAAATGCTGGGGCAACCTACCAACGTGCCATGGTTGCTTTATTTCATGACATGATCCATCACGAGATAGAAGTATATGTCGATGATATGATTGCAAGGTCCCAAACTGAGGAGGAACACCTTGACCATCTACGGAAGCTGTTTGACCGTCTGAGGTTGTACAAGCTGAGGTTGAACCCAAACAAGTGCACCTTCGGGGTGAGATCTGGAAAATTGCTAGGCTTTATCGTAAGCGACAAAGGCATTCAAGTGGACCCTGCCAAAGTGAAAGCCATACAAGAGATTCCAACTCCCAAGACAGAGAAAGAAGTCAGAGGCTTTCTAGGACGGTTGAACTACATTGCCCGATTCATCTCACATCTAACTGCTACCTGTGAACCAATCTTCAAGCTGCTGAAGAAAGATCAAGTAGTACGTTGGAACGATGAATGTCAGGCCGCTTTCGAAAGAATCAAAGAGTATCTCCAAGAACCACCCATTATTATGCCACCGGTTGAAGGGAGACCTCTAATCTTATACTTGACAGTACTTGACAACTCAATGGGGTGTGTGCTGGGGCAGCATGACGATTCTGGCCGAAAAGAACACGCCATTTATTACCTTAGCAAAAAGTTTACCGACTGTGAGACCCGATACTCACTGCTCGAGAAAACTTGCTGCGCTTTGGTATGGGCTGCTCGCCGGCTGAGACAGTATATGTTGACTCACACTACTCTGTTGATTTCAAAAATGGATCCAATCAAGTACATATTTAAAAAGCCCGCCTTGTCCGGAAGAATAGCAAGATGGAAAATGATCTTGACGGAATATGACATCCAGTACACGACTCAAAAAGAAATCAAGGGAAGTGTATTGGCAGACCATTTGGCACATCAGGCAGTGGACGATTACCAGTCGATGAACTTTGAATTTCCAGACGAGGATATCATGGTAGTGACTGATTGTGAAGTACCTGGACCGGATGAAGGACCTGAGGAAGGATCCCGATGGTCTATGCACTTTGACGGAGCCTCGAACGCTTTGGGTAATGGTATCGGCGCTGTGATCATATCCCCTAAAGGCACTCATACTCCACTCACCGCCTGACTATGTTTCAACTGCACCAACAACATGGCAGAATATGAGGCATACATCATGGGTCTTCAAGCCGCAATTGACTTAAGGATCAAGTTTCTGAGTGTCTTCGGAGATTCCGCTCTCGTGATCAATCAGGTCAAAGGCGAGTGGGATACGAAACACCCAAATCTTATTCCTTACAAGGAGTATGTGCTGACATTGCTTCCCCACTTCGAGGAGATAACTTTTGAGCATTTCCCAAGAGAGGATAATCAGTTAGCGGACGCGTTGGCTACGATGTCTTCTATGTTCAAAGTCAAATAGGACAACGAGGCTCCCCGGATCATTATCTGGAAATTGGATGAACCTGCACATTGTTGCGACCTCGAGACCGAGAAGGTAACAGAAAGACCCTGGTATCATGAGGTGAAGAGGTACTTGGAAGCTCAAGAATACCCCGAGGGTGCATCTGTTAATGACAAGAAGTTCCTGAGAAGGTTTGCGGCAAAGTTCTTCCTCAGCAACAGCATTCTCTACAAGCGAAACCATGATTCAACCTTACTGCGTTGTGTGGATAAGACTGAAGCAGAAAGGATCATGGCAGAGCTACATGAAGGTACCTTCGGAACACATTCCAGTGGACATACCATGGCAAAGAAAATCCTTCGGGCAGGATATTTCTGGTCCACAATGGAAGTCGACTGTTATCAGCATTCGCGAACCTGTCATAAATTCCAGATCTATGCTGATAAGGTACACATTCCTCCGGTTCCTCTGAACGTCTTGACAGCACCTTGGCCTTTTGCAATGTGGGGCATTGATATGATCGGCAAGATCAGACCTACGGCATCCAACGGGCATTGATTCATCTTGGTAGCAATTGATTATTTCACAAAGTGGGTTGAAGCAGCTTCCTACGCTACGGTAACCAAGAACGTCGTGGCACAGTTCATTAGGCATAACCTGATCTGCCGCTACGGTGTACCTGAGAGGATCATTACGGACAATGGTACCAATCTTAACAATAATATGATCACTGAGCTCTGCGAGCAATTCAAGATACAGCACCACAACTCTTCACCTTACCGGCCGAAGATGAATGGGGTTGTAGAAGCGGCGAATAAGAACATCAAGAAGATTGTGCAGAAGATGATAGTGACCTACAAAGATTGGCACGAAATGTTACCGTTTTCTCTTCATGGGTACCGTACCTCAGCACGGACGTCAACAGGGGCAACTCTTTTTTCCTTGGTCTATGGCATGGAGGCAGTCTTGCCTATTGAAGTCCAGATACCCTCTCTCCGGATAATGAAGGATGCAGGTTTAAGCGAAGATGACTGGATCCAGACTCGGCTTGATCAATTAAACCTAATTGACGAAAAGAGACTCACTGCTATTTGTCATGGTCAGACGTACCAAAAACGAATGATCAGGGCATTTAACAAGAAGGTCAGACGACAAGAGTATCAAGTCGGAGACCTGGTAATCAAGCGCATCATTCTTCCTCAAAGTGATCCCAGGGGCAAATGGACCCCTACATACGAAGGGCCATTTGTGGTTAAACATATCTTCTCAGGAGGAGCCATGATTCTAACCACCATGGATGGTGACGACCTTCCTCACCCCGCCAATGCAGACATAGTAAAAAGATACTACGCATGAATTAAAGACCCGCTAGGTTGACACACCTAGGCAAAAATAAGAGCTTCCCGGCGAACCAAAAGGGTTCGGGCAAAAATAAGGGACGAAATGAAAAAAAATCTGTACACCCGGCAAGTCGAAAACCTGAAAAGGCGGCTTGGGAAAAAATGGGTATCCCGGTGGACTGAAAACCCGAAAGGGCGGTCCAGGCAAAAGTTAGGGATAAAGCGTAATACTATGTCTCTTTGGATCACCTTGCATCCAGAATTCGGCATCAATTATCGGGCTCAGACGGCATCGATCAATCAGCTTCATCTTCAACTAAGCAGCAAAGTGATGAGACGCTTGAAGACATAAAGGCGATAGCAGAATTGGAACCCAGTGGGATTATTTTTCACATAGCTGTTTTGTTTCCTTTCACAAAATTGTATAAACTCTATTTTGCTCGGCGGCGTTCCCTTACTAGGACGTCAGCCTCCTGTACATAAAACGCCTATTTACAGGCAAATTTCAAAATTAATACAAGTTCAATTTCTCAGACAAATTACCCATCGTTTTTCCTTTTTCTGTTTTGTTTTACAAAGAACGTCCAATGTTCATTTTTGATATATGCATTTGACATTAATTGCTAATCATGAATATTTGCATGCGAAACAAAGGACTAATTACAGATGACATCAGAAACAGGGGCAATAAAGAATTGTCTAAGCGATCTAGTTGCTCTGTCCACCGAGGTACCAGGTTAGGTTCGGCTGAAGAATGTAACCAAGTTACCTCAACTCCCCACAGAGTAAGACAAGATTCAGCAATACTCTCCCCAGGAAGAGTTGGTCCCCCATCAAGGCACAATATCTCCAACAAGTCAGCGATACTCTCCCAAGCAGAGTTAGTCTACTGTCAGCCTTAAGGAAGTTGGATATTCCCAGAAGATCTAAGCATTCCCCAGCGGAGTATAGACATTCCTCAGCAAGCATCCCCGGCAGTCTTAATATAAGACTATTCCCCGGCGGAATACCAGACATCCTAGTGGAATCCATATCCCCAGTAGATTCTGGAAGCTTATCCCCAGTAGATTCTGGAAGCTTATCTCCAGTAGATTTTGGAAGCTTATCACCTGCAGAGTGCATACGTCTCTCCCCGACTTTATTCAAAGGTTATTTCCCACCAGGGCTTATAACTGGGTTATCCTCAGCTAATTACCACGGAAAGATCGTCCTCGGCGAAGTTCTTCCTATCCCCAGCGGAGTTCATCGAAATCCCCAACATAATCCCCAGCGGAGCTATCATCAAAACCTCAGCGAAGTATCTCTTCCCACAGAGTAGTTCCCCACAGAGCAATCTCTTCGACGAGTTTATCCCCCAACGGAGTCATCTTCTCCTACCGGTTTATTCTTGCAACCATCATCCCCAGCGGAAGCTAAGAACTCCACTCTATAACATCAGCCCAGGATTCCACAAACTCCCGACACTCATCAAGGATTTATTTTCCTAGACGAAATTACATTCATAGACATTTCACATTTCATACATCCTGTTGGCATACATGATAAAGTCCATACAACACTATCTCATTTTTAGCATCATGACATCATGCATTTCATACATCATGACATTGCATACAACTGATGTTTTGCCTTTGCAGGAAAAGGTCAATCCGAAGATGATTACTATCAACTGTCACAATTCTAGATTTGATTCTTGTATCTAGCTAGGGCATATCTGTGAGTGATCAATTTCCAGATTCGATACCTGTATCCAGCCAGGGCATATCTGAAGACGACAAATTCCAGATTCGATACCTATATCCAGCCAGGGCATATCTGTAGACGACAAATTCCAGATTCGACACCTATATCCAGCCAGGGCATATTTGTAGACGACTAATTCCAGATTCGACACCTGTATCCAGCCAGGGCATATCTGTAGGCAGCAAATTCCAGATTCGATACCTGTATCCAGCCAGGGCATATCTGCATGAAGAGTTTAGAGATTTGATACCTGTATCCAGCCAGGGCACGTCTGTAAGCAACCTTTTGAAGTTCCGGATTCGATTCATGTATCTAGCCAGGGCATATCTGTGAGCAATTGATTGTAGATTCGATACCTGTACCTAGCCAGGGCATATCTGCATGAAGAGATTGAAGATCAACACCTGTAACAGGCCAGGAAACCATCTTTCTTTCTCAAGTACGCAAGTTATCGCTAAGGAATCTCTTACGCGATCAACACTTCCAAATGGCATCTATAAGCCCATTCCCGACAAGGATCTATCACGTCCCCAGATGGCATCTATAAGCCCATCCTCATATCCATCATCTCTCCAGATGGCATCTATAAGCCCATCCTCCTATCCACCATCTCTTCTGAATGGTATCTATAAGCCCATTCCCGACACCACATTGCTGATACTTCAGCATGCGAGTGCAAATTTCTGGGCACTTTAGTGTTCAATCATCTTCCACCTTCGGATCACGAAAGGCACGCAAGCCAATCTACATCCTCAGGTCTAAGAAGATTGAACAGGGGCAACTGTTGTACCCCAAAATTTGCCCTCCCATTTCCTCAACATTTTCTCATCACAAGACCCTTGGAGCTCAAGATCAAGTTAGGGTTTACTCTCCTTGCACTGTTGACCCAATTTAGGGTTCGAGTTTGCACAAAGATGTTTTGACCTAAAATTCCCAAAATGACTTTCATGCTTCATGTTGGACTCACAAGTTTATCCATAACAAGTTTCAAGCCTTGATTCCAATCTTTGCCCAGTCAATTGGACAGTTGACCTAGAAATCAGCTGTATTGGGGAAAAAGTCAACTGTGGTCAATTAACAGTCAAACCTCATGATTTTTGACCCACATCAACATTATGAACTCATATGGACCATTTGATCAAGTTTGGATCACAATTCCACAAGAAATTTGATCAGATCACCAAAAGGGCAAAATGGTCATTTTTAGGGTTTTGACTGCACAAAGGCAATTTTTGACTGTTTGACCTAGCCAATGGTAAACCAAGCTCACATATGGACTCAAGGACTCAATAGCATTGTCTTGACATGTTCAACAAGTTCAAAAGATCCCAAATGCACAAGATTGACAGATGAATTTTCTAGTCAACTGATCAAATTTGACTGTATACTGAAAAGTCAAACTTTGACTTTTTAGTCAAAATCAAGTGTCAAGATTCATTTTTCATCAAAACATGTCAAATTATGAAACTTGTTCATCAAGAAATCAAAAATTACAAATTAGGGTTTAAAATGAAGAATTTTCATAACTTAGAAATTTTCTAAGTTATGAAAATTCCTAATTTTTTCCTAACTTTGTCCCATTTTTTCATCAAGATACATTTGGATTCAAACAAAATCCAAAACATGAAAGTTATAGTCCATTGCAAAATCTACAACTTTGATTCACAAAGTTTCCTCAAAAGAAGCTTTTAGCTTAAGTTATGATTTTTGGAACAAGGGTGCAAAACATTCTTAACTTAGAAATTTTTTGACCTATTTTAGGCAGGATTTTTGCCTAACTTCATGTCCACTTTTCACATGCTTCCACTTGGAATTTCAACGTGCATTACAAAGATGGATTGTAGTACACATTCCAATATTTCCAAATTGTCAAAGAACTTCTCAAACACCCTTGTGGTTAGGGAGAATCGAATTTGTCAATATGGGCAAAAGTCACTTTGTTCATGAGCCAATTTCATGTTCATAACTTTGCATTTTCAAACTCAGCATGGTTCAAGCTAGGTTACAGGCCTCTAATCCCTTTCTTACTCAATAATTCAATGCTAAACCATTGTTCCAAGATTTTATTTTATGCATTTGGTCATTACATGAAGGATTAGTCCATAATTAGAAAAAGCATTTTAGCCATTTTGATAAAGTTACACTTTATGTCAAGTTTACAATCTAAGAAGTACAAAGCAAATCTCTGAGGCACAAATGTGTGGACATATCCCACTGATCAAGAACAAACTTTACAGCATGTTTAGGGGGCCTGCATAAGCTTGTAACCCAACTTGGCAATTTTGGCTTAAGATAGAAGAAACTTGGCAAACACATACAAACATCCATCTCCTGTCAACACAAGCCTAAACAAACCTCATGAGCATTTTTCAAACATCAAACCAAGTCTGAAACAAGACCAAACCATCTCTCAAACCTCCATATACATAAAAACACAGTTTTGTGGCAAAACGGGGCATAGGCTGCAGTTTGAATCCCACAGTCCATTCCTATCGTGCATTTTGGCTGAAACCTCTTCAAACACATTCTATATCATCCATTGAAGCTATTCTAAGCTTTAAACTGGAACTGTAACAGCCATAGCCAAGTGTGCCATTTTCATTTTTCATCTGTGCAGGTTGACTTCTGTAGCTCGATTCAGTCAGTTTCAAAGCAAGCTAGAGGTTGGAGAAGCATCCCAGAACTTCAAGCAAGCTGTACAAGTCCTCAAAATCCATTGAAAGCACCTCCATTGTTGTACACGATTCAAGCTGAACAGGTAAGTTTTTGAACTTCTATCTCTCTATCCAGGCATATCTAGGCTTAGGTTTGTGAAGAAGTTATGTCTTACTCATGGCCCTGAATCCACACATATCATTACTTTTCATTTATGTTGTGTGTACTAAGAGAATTTGGGACCTGAATGTTGAACAAAACATAGGTCAGGAATTGGGGGAGAAGAAATTCTCTCTCATTTCTGAGAGTTAGATCAAGTTCTTTATATGTATGAATTCGTGGTTTGATGCTTTACATTTTTTGTGTTGTAAGTTTTTGTTTAAAGTCAAAGAATCAGGATGTTTGAATCAAGCAAGGAAACGCGCGTTTTTTGAAACAGAAGTGGCTGGAGGTTGAAGAAGCCTCTTTGGGCTGGGCCTGTTTTGTTTTTTCTGTTTACACCACCTTTTCACACTCACACCCCCTTGGCCCATTGTGTGTTATTTTTATTATTTTTGATTTTTTTTCTTTTTGATTCTGATTTATTATTTTTTGTCAAAGTATAAAAAACATTAAAAAACATTTTTCCATTCATTTTTGCAGTTTATTTGGATTTTTATTTGTTTTATGTGAACTTGTACATTATAAATAAATGTATACTTTTTATTAAAAATACTAAAAAATAATACAAATGCATTTTATTTTCTGATTTTTATTTTATTTTATCTTTTGAAAACATTTCCTAAAAAATATATTTTTTTTTGTAAATAATAAGTATTTTATTTTTGTATATATTTAATATATTTAATACATAATATAAATACTTATATATTTATTAGAATATTTAGGATAAAAATACAAAATAATACATTTTTTTATTTTTATTAATATTTAACCTCAAAAATAATTTTTTTACAATATACTTCCTTTTTATTTATTTTTTGTACATAATTAATAAATATTGTATATAATAAATAATTAACACTATTTATTTGCAAAATTAGGGTTTTTGCCCTAAACATGAAAATATCCAAATTAACTTTTTTTTATTATTTTTATTTCACTTGTAAATAAATCATACACATACACATTTTATTTTTCTTATACATTGCTATTACTTTACATTTACATTGCGATTGATTCGATTTGGTTGTAAATATTGGGATGCCACTCTCCTATTAAGTCTCATCCCCATTTGGACATTTGTACCCCCATCCCCATGATTATTGTGTAATAATTTAGGACTTTTAATTCCGCATTTTAAAGCTTTTTAAATATGCCATGATAGACTTAGGGTTTGTATGCAAAAATCAAACAACAAATAGTTTAACCTAATTCAAAGACAAAAAAGCATGAAAATGGACAACATCAATCACACTTGCACCCCTAGGGTTACTCCACTTGTTGCCTTCAATAATGGGTCATGCTTGCACGTTGAGTTTCTTTGGCAAAACAAAACAAATCAAAATGATCATAGTCCCTCGATGACGCTTTCGAAAGTTGCCTATCAAAATGATCATAGTCCCTTCAAGCAAAATTGCCAAAGACACTTGGCACCATTGCATTCATGGTCCATACGATGACCCGCGCCTGTCCCGTTAAACATCCTAACGCAAGATTGTCCACCAAATACAATGGTGGAACAAAATTGTTAAAAAAGGGTTAAAACATGAGAAAAACCTTTGAGTACAAATAGGGTAGACAAACTCTTAGTTACTTGATCAACTTGCAAAAACACACTTGCCTACTTTTCAAAACCACACTCCACAAACACTTTCAAAACAAACTCTCAAAAACATTTGAAACATCTTTTCGAAAAGATACACACCTTTGTATATACTCAAACACGAGTCATTACAATGGTTGCCTAGAAAAGGCGTCTATTTCAAAACATTTTCAAAACACACACACAAAGCACCATTTCAAACAATTGAAAATGCAAGGCAAGTGATCTAAGCAAGTAACTAAGA
This sequence comes from Vicia faba, assembly GCA_948472305.1. Taxonomy (NCBI): domain Eukaryota; kingdom Viridiplantae; phylum Streptophyta; class Magnoliopsida; order Fabales; family Fabaceae; genus Vicia; species Vicia faba. The sequence continues at coordinate 26,407,207 of OX451736.1, forward strand.
GCCCATGGATAACCATGGATAGAAAGGGTGCTAATACCTTCCCTTTCTATAATCTACCCCCCCGAACCCAAGAAAACATCTTAAAGGTTTTTGCTGTGCTTTTTAACCTTTCCTTAGGATAAAATAAAAAGTCGGTGGCGACTCTTGCTCAACCGAAATATTTGCGAAAACAAACGCAAAACCTCAAGTCAGTTCTCCCACCGTATCACAGAACTGGCGACTCTGCTGGGGAGAAACTTAAAAGTGGGGTTACCTTAGGATTAGACCACTCTTGTTTTCAATTTTTTGCTTTATTTGCTTTTATATTTGTGGGCTTTGCATCGGAGTTTCATAGATCCTAACCCGGATCTGGGGAATACCCTTTTAGGTAGCATAAGCTGTGAGGGACCTGTCCGGCGTAGACCGACATGGGTGAATCAGTGGCTACGTTGGTGTGACACCTTGGTCTGTACCGATATCCCTTGTGTTACAACAAGGAGAATATGGGTCTTCTAAGGAGTCATTAAACACCAACCGACCTTAGAACCCTAAATTGACCCAACTTGGCCATAGAACAGTAGCAGTATGCTACACTCATTGAGGCTAAACTCTCGCGATGGTTCTGGCCGCAAGAAAAGATTGCGATGCTGGAGTTATGACCGATTGAGGGTAGTCAATGATATTGAGATCCTCTAGAACCCGATTACTTTTGATAGGACAGGTCTTAACCAACAAAACTGAAAGAGGGTAATACCTAAACTTCATGCTGGCCTAAACCCTAAGGGTTGTCTTGTGTGACTTGTGTGCCTTATCATGCTTGCCTTTGTGAATACTCGTGGTGTGCTTTATCATAACATCATACCATCATACCATTGCATGCATCCTGCATAAGGACTGACCCATTTCAAAGACAAAAGGGTTTCATCTTTGCTCTGTTTTGTAGGACATCATGATGCCCGTGCATAGGAATACTATCCGGCTCAACTTTGTTCAAACACCTACTTTGCTCAAGGAATTGGTTGATAGGATTCCAAACACTACTTCCTTCATCAAGAGGCATGGTTCTCTCCTTGGGTTAGTCACTTCAAAGTGGGACCAACAACTAATGAGTGTCCTGACCCAGTTTTATGATCCCCTGTATCATTGCTTCACCTTTCAAGACTTCCAGCTGGTCCCTACCCTGGAAGAATTCTCTGATTTACTTGGTATCCCTGTTTTGGAACAAACTCCATTCACTGGTTGGGAGAAGACTCTTAGGCCTGAAGAGATTGTTGCAGCCCTTCCCTTGACCAAAGAAGAGGTAATGGCTAACTGGGAGACTAGAAGTGGAGTTAAGGGCTTTTTGGCTAAGTTTCTGGTTGGCAAAGCTAATAGTTTCTGGAATGACTTAGACTTCAAGGCGTACGAAGACATTCTGGCTCTCTTAATCTATGGTCTAGTATTGTTTCCAAATCCTGATAACTTTGTCAATATCAATGCCATAAGGATCTTCATGTCTCGGAACCCTGTACCCACTCTCTTGGGTGATATCCTGCAACAACTCTATGCTCGTACTGCCCGAAGACGGGGAACTCTATGGTGTTGTGCTCCTTTGATAGTGAGGTGGTTTATTTCGCACCTCCCTAAGTTCGTGCTGAAGAATGAAGAAGGAAAGGGCCGGGCCCATAGGTTAATGTCTCTCACTGATAAGGACATCATTTGGACTCTCAGAGGCTTGGATGAAGTAGCCATTATTGATCGTTGCGGAGAATATCCTAATGTTCCATTGATCGGTACCCAGGGAGGAATCTCTTATAATCCATGTTTAGCTCTCCGTCAGTTTGGAAGAGCCAGAAGAGCAGAGCCTCATGAGATGTTGGTGCCTCACATCAGTTTTGAGTTTCAGGTAGACAGTGACGAGCTGCGTCGTAGATTCATCTGGGCTTGGGACGAATTCACAAAGCTGACCCACACTAGTTGGGATCGAAGACTTCTCTACCAATGGAACCCTACTGCAGATGGGTCCGCATTCGTGCTCAGAAGTTAGTTGTGCCATACGAAGCAGTCGGGCCTATCATTCTTGAATTTCCTGATGAAGACGGGGTTCCTCCAGCTGTCCTCCCTCCTCAAATACCCACTGATGTTGATACACTAAAGAGATCTTGGGCGCAGCTACAGGAAGAACGGGATTTTTATCGGGAAAAGTTCAACGAACAGGAACAAAAGATCTCAAAGGTTTTTGCTGTGCTTTTTAACCTTTCCTTAGGATAAAATAAAAAGTCGATGGCGACTCTTGCTCAACCGAAACATTTGCGAAAACAAACGCAAAACCGCAAGTCAGTTCTCCCATCGTATCACAATTTATTCTGATACTTCTTCCAATTAAAGATGGGCGCATACATCTTCTGGCTCAGATTTAATCAAGCATAGATTTATTCTGATACTTCTTCCAATAGAAATCTTCTGGCTCATATTAAATCGAGCGTAGATTTATTCTGATACTTCTTCCAGTTGAAGACGGTCGTAGACATCTTCTGGATCAGATTAAATCAAGCATATATTTATTCTGATACTTCTTCCAGTTAAAGTCGAGCGTAGACTTAGTCTAATTTATATCAACGGTTATTTTGGATGGCATCTGTAAGCCCATCTCCGATGAATCTCTGTCACCTCTCCAAATGGCATCTATTAAGCCCATTCCCGGTGTAATCAACCAACAGCACCGACGAGTGCAAATTTCTAGGCACTTAAGTGTTCAATCATCTTCCACCTTCAAGTCACGAATGGCAAGCATGTCAATCTAACTTTTTAGGTTTAATAATATTTAACAAGGGAAGTTATTGTACTCTAAAATTGTCCCTCCCATTTTTCTTTAAGACATGCTCACAAAGGCCTCAAGTACCCAAAGGTACTCAAGGGTTGACCAGTCAAACCTCCTCCTAAAGCAATGGGTCCACAACTAGGGTTTCATCTTGCACAACGAAGAATGAGTTTCAAAGGTCTCAAATGGTTTTCATTGTTCATCATAGGTCTTCAATAGTGATCATGACTATTTTCAAGCCTTGCATCACAAGTTTGCTCAGTCAATGGCTCAGATGATTGAAAATTAACTATATTGGGTAAAAAGTCAAATATGGTCAACATACGGTCAAACTTCAATATTTTTGCTCAACATCAATATTTTTAAGTAATATTCATCATTTGATCAAGGTTTGAACATGATTCCTCAAGGAAAAGCCCTCAAATCATCAAAGATCAAAAGTTGTCAAACTAGGGTTTCCTTAGGAGAAGTCAACTGAACTTTGACCAAGCATAACTTTCACATACTTCATCAAATTTTCCACAACCAAATCCCATTTTGAAGGATATTCAATTCCCTACAACTTTGTAGTTATGCTCAAGTCCAAAAAATGCTTCATTTGAAAGATATGAGCTAATACATTACATGTCATTTTCAAAAGTCAACAAAAAGACACTTTTTGTCAAAGCAACTTACATCAAGAAAAGTCTCCAAATGCAAAAATAATCAAAAGATAAATTGTATAAGACATCTTGATCTTTTCAAAAAGTCAAATATCACCTTCAAAAGATGAAAATTGAGCAAGTTTTGAGTTGCACAAGTTGGGAAATTTTGAGGAAATACATGAAATGCAAAATGTGCAAACTTGAAATTTTGGACTTGTGACCTAACTTTTTGGGTTTCAAACATGTCCATATCCTTATGAAAGACTCCTAATCTCACTCATACCTTGTCTTATATTTTCATATTATTTTAATTATATTTTTTTTTTATTCAAATAAATGCAAAATAAATAATAAGAGGTACAAGATAATTGGGCTAGGCTCATGACTGGTCTCTTAAAGCCTAAAACAACTCAGCATAACATGCCAAATTCATGTAAGGCTCAAAATGGAAAGGAAAATCTCATTTTTGGAATTATTTTAAGGTGTTGGATTTCTTATCTCATGGCCATGAATGGGTTGTCTCCTAGCCATATTTGTTTGCTTCTTTCCGTTCTCTATATATGCACAACGAAGTCAGATAAAAAAGACACGAGCAGGCTGCCTTAAAAGAACACAACACTCTCAAAAAACAATTTCGAGCTAGGGCAACCCAACAACTCATTCTTCAGCCACTCTCAAAAAATTCCAGGCATCTATTCGCCTTTTTGACATTCTTAGAAGCAGATCCAGTCTAAGAGCACTTCCAGTCATGCCCAGAAGAAGCCTAGCCATGATTCACCGATTGGTAAATTTCTTCCATTTGAAATCTAAAATTCATGCTTTGTTTACTAATGTCTTATGGTTTGATGTTCTCAAAATCATGATTAGGGTTGGAACGAGGCTTTACATACTAGCCTAAACGTGAACATGGCTACCTGCCATTTAAACCGTGTTTTTTTGCATTTTCATTATAACTCCGTTTACAATTCGTTTCAGGTCAAGATAACCCCACTATTGGATCCATAATGCCTGAATTAGGGGGGTAGCATGTATTTCTATTTTTAATTTTGACGTTTTCGCAGGGTTTGAGATTTTGTCTTACCAGAGAAGACGACCGGAGCTAGGGCTCTGGCGCTTCTCCGACCACATACTTCATTCTATGTTTTTGTTATTTTCGTTTGGTTTATACACCGGATGTAATGGTCGACCCAACGGTAAGCGTGTGTGTGTTAAGGCGTTAGTGTACCAGGGAATGGGTTTGATCCCTGCCCGTGGCATATTATTTTTCAATATATTTCTCTTGTTGATCTGGTACCAAAAAGGTTCACACGCTCACCATGCATCCTCATCTCACAACCATCTGATCTCAATCATTCTAGATCTAATGTTGCTGGTGGTCTCCCCATGATGCACCCCAAAGAATCATCCTCACTGGATCTCACACAGGCCCCGGGGCTCCCTGAAGTGGGCCTAGGGACTTTTGCTTTGCCCATACCCCCCATTACTTATTTTCAGCAGGCCTATTTGATTTCTTTTTTTGTTTTAATTAACTATTTTCTTTTTTAACCAATTTTATTTAATCAACAAAAATCACAAAAATTAGATTTAGGTTTTTGATTAATTAATTTAATTTTTATAAATAAAAATTGATTTAATTTAATCATATTTTGTTTTTATTTTATTAATTAATTTGTAAAATTATTTAGAATTAGGGTTATTTTACACTATAAAATATTTTTCTAAACAAAACACCAAAAATACTTTTCTAACACTTAGAAATTTTTTAGGTTTTAATATTTTTCCCTTTTTCAATCTCCGTGCGCTTATCTATTATCGCATTATTATAAATTATGTAACTATTAAGGGATGTAATAGATAAATTAGGGTTTACTTTACTCTTTCCCCCGTTTTATGGTTTGTACTCCCCATCCCCGAAGCATTATAATAGCGTAGATTTTATTTCCCACATTATTACTTTCCGCAATTATATATATATATATATATATATATATATATATATATATATATATATATATATATATATATATATATATATATATATATATATATATATATATATATATATATAACTGCTAGTAATGGGATTATATGGCAAATACTAAAAGGAAACGCTAGATAACCATAAATCCAAGATTAAAATAACTAAATATCAACACACTTTGCATACACACACCTCTAGGATGACTCTCATTTGTTGCCACGGATAAAAAATAGTCATGTCCCTCGAACGTGGGACGCTTTAGCAAAGAACCTTCGGTTAAAAGATCGTAGCCCCTTTATGACCCTTCGATGCTGCCTTCGGTAAACGATCTTGTCCCTTATAATAAATTGCTATAGCATCCTTACAAGTTGTCTTTATGACTGTATGATGACCCGTGCTTGTCCCTCAAGCATCCATTGGTAGGGCTTTCTACTAACTAATGATAGGATAGCACTATCTAAGGGAAATGAGGAAAATAACAAAGACTTTTGAGTAGGTAGATAGCTTGTACTCGCTTGCTCACAAACAAAAACGTTTTTCACCCAATACACTATTTTCTAAAATATTTTAAAAAACAAACACTTTGTATGCGTTCTCAACGATACGAGAACCATTACAAAGTTGTCGAACTTAGGCAATTTCAAAATATTTTTCAAACACACAAACACAAAGCATTTTTCAAAGTGAGCTAGCGATTAAGAGCCTGTAGATAACTACAGATGAAAAGGGTGTTATCCTTTTTCATAACCTACCCCCCTTACTCAGAAAATTCTCGAAGGTCTTTCTTGTTCTTTTCACCCTTTCCTTTATTGGATGAAAGAAAATTCGGTGGCCACTCTTGCTATCTGCAACACTTGTGATAAAACACAAAATCAAAAAGTCAGTTCTACCACCATATTACACCTCCACTTCAGAATTGATCAGGTTAAGTCCAGGCACGAGCTAGATAACTTGTGAATTTAAAGAGCATGTCATGAAGTCAAGATCTAAGTGTGGGTTGTAAATCCTCAGCTCGTCAGGGATGTAAATCCATGTATTTGTGTTTCTCCATCAGAAGCTAGAGCCTAAGTTTGGGTTGTTGGCATTCTTCAACAAAAGTCAAGGATTATTATCTCCAACTGAATTTAGGATTCTTATCATCAATTGAGATCAGGATCTAATTCCAGGTTGTGGGTTTTCTTCAGCAGAAGTCAGAAGATGAGATTATATACATTTAATTCCCAACATAAATCCTTGCTTCGGCACCTTGCATATAGTAGTCATCATGGCATTGTATTGCATCTTCTAAAAGCGCGTAGAATTTCCATTGATTTAGGGCATTACGCTAAAAAGAAAAATCTCAAACATGCATTGAAGCATAAGCCAGATTAAAGTATTTTTCAAGCACCCTTTGTATCTCCAAAGAGATTCTATCAATAAAAAATCCCAAGTGGTGTTCCCTACAAGTTCTCCTCGAAACATATATTCTTCTTGTTGCTATCTGTAAGCATTCTTGACATTGTGTTAGCCTTTTACAAATCCATCGTCCAATTCATTTACCAAGCGTCTTACTCTTGTTGTGGTAATTTTTACCCATGACTTGCCTTTGCAGTTAGAGTATGAGTCATAATTGGTGTATAACCTTTCTTGCTTCTCAAGTATTTGAGTATCCATACTTGGTGTATGGTAATTCAGATAATTTCCACTCTTGAAGAATTGCACCCCGCCTTTGGCCACAGGGATATCGTAGTTCTTGTACATTTGCAACTGCTCAAAGTCCAATATATTTTGGCAACCCTCTTCTAGAGCCCTACAGTCGGTCTTTGTTCTATTTACAAGGTAGCCTTCCCGGTAACCCTACCGATGATAGCAACCTTGCTATCCTTGTTTTCTTAATCACCTGATTGGTGCCTTCCAGTAACTCTACCGTTGTCAGTAACCTTACTCTTCACCAATTTGTTTTGTTGTTACTCTATAACCTTATCGATGTTCATAATCTGAAAATACTTACCTTCCTCAATCACCTAATTAAAGCTTTCTGGTAACCCTACCGATGCTAGAAACCTTGCTATCCTTGTTATCCCAAATCACCTGATTGATGTCTTCCAGTAACTCCACCAATGTTATCAACCTTACTACTTCATTTGTTTTCCCATAACCCTATCGATGATAATGACCTCACTATGGCTTCCTTTCCTAATCACCCGATTGTGTTACCTAATAATCCTATCGATGTCAGCCACTTTGATATCATTTGTTGTCCCAATCACCTGATTGAAGCCTCCCGGTAACCCTACTGACGTTGGTAACCTTACCATGATCATTTTTCAAAAATAATCATCTCCTGGTAACCTAACCGATGTCTATAAATTGAAATGTTTGTCGTTCCAACCACCTGGTAAGTACATAGTTCAGTAACCATACTAAAGCCCAGACATTTTTCACCAGCGGTTTTGTTACAAAACTTGGTCATTACCCAATAACCTGGCTGTTGAGTCTTACATTCGTGATATCTGTGTAAAGAATCATTTCCTCTGGTCTCTTTCTTGTGTTCTCTACCAACTCTGGACATGTATTCTTGATATCTTTGGTTAGACCTTTCCTCCGGTCTATTCCTGATATGTGTCTTTTCCTCCGGACATGTATTATGATATCTTTTGGTTAGACCTTTCCTCTGGTCTATTCCTCCTATGTGTCCTTTCCTCCAGACATGTATTTTTGATATCCTTTGGTTAGACATTTCCTCCGGTCTATTCCTGCTATGTGTTATATCCCAACCGGGCATACATTTGTCCTTGATAACCACCATTCATAAATAAAAAACCAAAAGTGAAATGATACCCGACTGGCTTCAGAGTGCAAATTTTCTGATTCTATTTAGTATTCAATCCTCTTTCACCTTGATTGTTCGAAAGACTTCCGCCAATCTCACTATCTGGTCAAAGAAGATTGAATTGGGGCAGCTCTTGTACCCCAAAATTTGCCCTCTTCATTATGATCCTAATTGGCTTATATGTCATTGTCATATGCATACATGCATTCCATGGGATCAAATTATTTTTGTAAGTACAATAAAGCTCTCGTATTTGTTCAATGCATGTTGAGTTGCAGAAGATTTGGGTGTTTTTGGTGAATTTTAAGCAATGCAAATAGGAAACAGTTTTTCAGCTAGTTTGAGTTTGGGAATTCATATCTCCTGTTTGGAACGGTGTTTTGGATTAATTCTTAAGGTTTTGATATTGTCTCGGCGTTCTCTTCAAGTTTCGTGTTCGTACCAAAAGCTAAATCTCAAAGGAAGGTCTCCGAATACGCCATTCTTTTGGAAGTTATTCAGTGAAAAAATACAAAGGAAAAGTGGGTTGAACCGTTATTTCGGGTGCACTAAAAATTTCATAACTCTCGGATGGAATATCATATGCACGCGGTTCTGATTTCCAAAATTCCATCTCGATGTCATCTTGATGTCGTCTTTGGAGGCTAAAAGCTGACTCACGAAGGAAGGACCCGTGAATTTTGAGTTTCTAAAGACATGTTTATGCTGAACCAGAATTCATTTGTATTAATGTTTGATACGGTAAAGTTCATATCTCACTCGATTATTATCGTATTGAGCTGGGTTTAGTGGTGTTTGTTCATGAATTTTGTCTACTACAAATTATCTTCAGATACTAAAAGCAAATGGTGACCCAAATGTTCTCGTTTTTTATCTTCTTCGCGCATGATGCAATAAAATTTTGCATAGGAAATTATTTTTGCCTGAAATAGTGTCAGTGAAACTTCAAAAATTCATAACTTCCTCATTGTTTATCCGATTGATTCAGTTATTTCGGCAATGTGTCAAAAAATTTATCATTTTCCATTTGACTGCTAAATCGAGATTCCATACGGATGATGACGTGGCACTCTATGGTCGTTTCGGGCTTATGCTTTCAAGTCAAGGTCTAATCCAATTGCACATACAAGGCCTAATTTGCTCACACCATATAATCTCAAATCTAACTTTTTGTAAAGGGGAGGCTCTCATAATTGACAAATACACACAAACACTCTAATCAAATTCTCTCAAGTTGCTAAAAGATCAAATCAATATTCTACACCTTTTTTTATCAAGAATACAACAACTACAACTTCATCAAAAAAAATGTCAAGATCAAGAGAAATTTTTTGCTGATTGTTGATCCGTTAATTACGATATTTATACATAAGCCTCCTCTTCACTTCTATCGGTGAGTTTTCTTGAATTAAGCACTTTTGAAATAAGTGATTAATTGAGAAGCACTTTTTTTAATCAAGCATGAGTTGAATCTATGTTGAATTTTGAATTAAGAATTCAGATCTAACATTAGAATTTTGATTTGATTTGATCATCATGTGTAAATCTGGAATCAGATAATTAAATTATGTGCTTATAGAATTAAGTTGATTCTCATGAAAGTGCCTAATTGATGAAACAAATTGATGATGTTGCATGAGGTTTAATTGTTGATCTTGATCAATCACGTGTATTTTGAATTTAGACCTTGAATTATGAAAAGTCATGTATTTAACGTGTGGAGATTTTGTGTTTGACCAAATGCCTAAGCCATGAGCCAAATCTCAAAAAACTGTTAAAAAAATTGTTTTCTGCCCGAAGGTAACCGGTTACCCGGTTATGGTAACCGGTTACCCAACTTACAGTAGTGTTTCCCAGCTTCTTTGGCTTGGGTAACCAGTTACCCAGTTATGGTAACCGGTTACCTCAAGTCAGTAGCTATTTCCTCAGAATTTTGAGTTAGGGAAACCGGTTACTCAAATTCTAGTAACTGGGTTCCCAAGTCAAAAAACAACAACTTCCTTTTTTTATTTTGTTTTAGTTTTCATTGGGTTTTCTCTTTCAGCTTAGTTTTTCTTTGTTATTTTTAACATGTGTGTCGATTATGCAAGGTGTTGTACCCCAAAATTTGCCCTCTCAATTTCTCAAAGATTCTCTCACAAGATCTCCATTGATTCAAGACTCCACCAAAATTGATCAACTCAAGATACCTCCCTAAACACTAATGATTCAAAATTAGGGTTTAAGTTTGTATAAGGACAATTGGACCTTTAATGCTTCTTATGATTTTCATGGATCATTTTGGACTCCCAAGATTGCTCATATCAAGTTTCAGGCTTTGGATCACATTTTTGCTCAGTCAATTGATCAGTTAACCTAAATGAAAGTTGTAGATCTCAATGAGATCGAAACATTGTAGGGTAGAACTTCTTCTAGAAATTCTTGGATCTCAAGTTAGAAATCTATGAAGACATGTCCATGAAACTAAAACACTTAGTAAAATTCTGGGCGTTTTAAGTCGGAATTTTGACAGAACTCATGGGCCAATTTTCATACAGTTACAATGAGAGTTTGCAAAAGTGATTCAAAGAAGGATTACAGAGCATGTTACAATCTTTCTAAAAATTCCAAGAACTCTTTAAGATCATGCTGGAGCAGGGAGAATCGAATATCAGAAGTTGGACAATCGTTCTTAAATTATAAGTCAGTTTTGTGATGAAAATTTGATCCAATTCTAAGCAATGTTGCATATTCCCACTTTTAAGGCCCTCTAACGTGTGCATCTATCCTTAATCAGAAGATTACACAAGTTTCTGAGCTATGAACCACTTGATTTAAGCTTTGTCCAATACACTTTGCCATTTAAGGAAAAAAGTCCACACTTCCATTCTGGAAAAGTTACTTTAATTACAAAGTCACTCTCCTTGAGCTTTGTGTTTGTTCTTTTTGCACAAGAATCCCCTACAAACTCAGAATAGGCGTGTTTAAATTTGCTAGCCACCCTATCTTGCCTTGAAACCATGTTTGTCTAAGCTTGCTTCAACAACAAGTCAAAATCCATAACATGTGATTTTGTACTTCTGACTTCTCCAAGCTTCCAAACCCTCTGCCTATAAATTAAACCTTCATTTGTAAGCTGAAGAGGATTGGACGAGCCCTGAAACTCACTAAAACTCTCTAGAACTAGAAATTGCAACACAAGCACAAAAACTTGTCATTTCTGATTTTTGAATTCAATCTCCAAAACCCCTCGTGCGTTTCTTGGCCAAACCATCCACAAAGTTTCTGATACACATATAGAAGCAACCCCAACCTCTGTTTTCAAACTGTAACATCATCTTCACCAAACTCCATTTTCAAAAATAGAGCATTACAACTTGGTTTCCTCAAAACATTCTAGCCATCCACAGCTCAAGCAAACCATTGCATTAGCTTCCTGAGAACTTGAGGAAGCTAACCAGATCATCACAGCAACTTGAATCAACCTCTAAATTCAAAACACGATCTCCAGCTGCAAAGGTAAGTTCTTCTGATTTTCATCTCATTTTTTAGGCATTGTTAGGCTTGCATTTTCAAAGACAAAATGTAGATATCATTCCTCTGAAACTGTATATACCCATAGATTTTATTTATATGGCCAGAGTAGAGAGAATTTAGGATCAAAACTTCTTGAAAACTTAGGGATCAGATTAGGGCTAGCAAAATTCATGTTTGTTTCTGATATATAGTTTTAATGCTTTATAGTTATGGAACCATGATGAAGTTTGCCATAACTTTCACTTTTACATTTTCCATTTTGTTTGAGAAATGAATGAATTGCAGATGCTCTGGCTGGAGCGAGGAAGAAGATGAAGTTTATCATTAGAACTGATTTTATAATACATATTCATGGTTTCATTTATAATACCGAATGTATAGCCACCCTAGTGGTAGAGAGCGCGCGCGTAAGGCATTAATGTTAAGGGTCTTGGGTTCTAGCCCCAGGAGCACCTTATTGTTTTTTATTTCTTAACATTTTATCCCATGTACCTATTAATAACACACCTAGGCCAGAACTTCTAAGTTGTCTCATCTTTGCTTTTAGCATCCCTCCCCATGAATCTGTTAACAGCATGCTTGGGCCAGAACTTCTAGGCCTTCTCATTCTTTCTTCATTTACCTGTTAAACAATACGCCTAGGCCAGAACTTCTAGGTTGTCTCATTTTTGCTCCTAGCATCACCCTCCCTATTTACCTATTAACAATATGCCTGGGCCAGAACTTCTAGGTTGTCTCATTTTTGCTCCTAGCATCACCCTCCCCATTTACCTGTTAATAATATGCCTGGGCCATAACTTCTAGGCCTTCTCATTTTTTCTTCCAGCATCACCACCTCCATATACTTGTCAACAGCATGCCTGGGCTAGAACTTCTAGGCCTTCTCATTTTTTCTTCCAGCATCACCCCCTCCATATACCTGTTAACAGTACGCCTGAGCCAGAATTTCTAGGCTTTCTCATTTCCTGCTTCCAGCATCATTCACCCATTTACTTATTAGTAGCGCACCTGGACCAGAACTTCTGGGATTTCTCCTTTCCACTTTCTAAACCCCCCTGATTTTAATTTTGTATTTTTATTTTATTTCCTTATTATTATTATTACTATTATTAATAAAAAACACCAAAAAATATTATATTAAACTTTTAAATTGTTTATTTTATTTTATTTAAATTCTTAAAATAAAAAATACCAAAAACATTTTCCTATTTAACTTAATATTAAACTTAGATTTAGTTCATTTTCTTAGTTTAAATTTAAAATTAACTTAATTTAATTTTCTTACTTCTAACTATTTATCTTATTTTAGAAATTTAGGTTAAAACATTTTCTTAAACAAAATCAAAACAAATTCATTTTCCTTTCATTCATGTCTTGTACATTATATTAATTTCAATTCTTGTACATTTTTAATTTTCTTACTTCTAACTATTTATCTTATTTTAGAAATTTAGGTTAAAACATTTTCTTAAACAAAATCAAAACAAATTCATTTTCCTTTCATTCATGTCTTGTACATTATATTAATTTCAATTCTTGTACATTATTCAAGTTCAATATGGTTTTAATAGATAATTAGGTTTAATTTCTTGCATTCCCCATTTGTAAATTTGTACACCCCATCCCCAAATGATGTAATAGCGTAGGATATTTTACTTTTCGCAATTTATCGCTTTCATATAAATGCTAGTAATTAGGGTGTGTATGACAAGACTAAAATCAATCCTTGGACAACCCTAATCTATGATAAAGCAAGCATGAAATACAAACACTTGCACACTTTTCACCTCTAGGGTTAACTCCACTTGTTGCCTTGAGAAAATGGTCATGTTATACATGTGAGACATCTTAGCAAAAACAAACAAAATATAAGATCAAAGTCCCTCGATGATGCTACGATTTCCTTATGAATGATCTTAGTCCCTTAAGAAAAATGCTAAGATATCTCACAACATTGTATCTTATGACTATACGATGACCCGTGTCCGTCCCTTTACATCCAAAGATAAGTTTACTTACTAATTAATGGTGAGATAGAAATACCAAAGGAAGGAAGAAATGAACAAAAGACTTTTGAGTAGGTAGAATGTTCTTAGTTGGTTGCTCATAATCCACCTTAAAAAACAAACATCTTTTCAAATACACCAAACACTTCCAAAAAATGAAATATTTTCAAAAAGTCCAACGCTTTGTATGCATTCTTATAGAGACGAGAATCATTACAAAGTTTGCCTAAACGAAGGCGCTTTTCAAAAATACTTTCAAAACCAACCACAAACATGTTTTAAACAAAGCAATTTCAAAAGTGATCTAGCAAGCAACTAAGAGCCCATAGATAACTATGGATGAAAAGGGTTCTAACACCTTCCCTTTTCATAACCTACCCCCCGAAATCAAGAAAATATCTCAAAGGTCTTTCCAGTTATTTTCACCCTTTCCTTATTGGATAAAAGAAAATTCGGTGGCGACTCTTGCTATCCGCAACAATTATGATCAAACGCAAAACAACCAAGTCAGTTCTCCCACCGTATTACAGAACTGGTGACTCTGTTGGGGAAAGTAAACATGGGGTTACCTTAGAGTTAGATCACATTTACTTGCTTTCATTGTTTGATTTGTTTGCTTTACATTTATGGGTCCTTATTTGGGTTTATATTGATCCTCTACCCAGATTGGGGAACACCATTAGGTAAGTAGCAATAGATTATGGAAACTGTGTGGGGTATACCGACATGGTTAAAGCAATGGCTATGTTAGTGTGACACATTTGTTGGTACTAGTAGCCCTTGAGTTTAGTCAAGGAGAATACGGGACCGTTGTGTGGTGTCATGAAGCACTAACTGATCTTAGAACCTTTAATTGAACGACTTGGCCATTAGTAAGTAGTGAGATAGATGGCTTTGGTGCAGTCCGAAGTTGGTTGATACTCGATACTACACTCATTGAGATCGAACTTTCGGGATATTTCGGTCGCCAATAAAGAGGCTTGTGTTGAAACAATGCCCGATGAAGAAAGATCAGTGATATTGAGATTCCCTAGAACCGGATTACTTTCTAGGATAGGTTGAGCCAACTAAACTTCAAGAGGGTACTTACCAATGAACCTCATGCAAGCCTAAACCTAAGGACTTGTTTGCTTTGTGTGTATATGTTTGTTTGTACATAACATCATAATATCATACCATGGCATTTTTCACTAACCATTTCAAAGACCTAGAGATTTATCTTTGTTTTGTTTTATAGGACATGACTTCCACTCGCAGAAATACTATACAAGTCAACCTCGTAAGAGTTCCTCCTCAACTCAAAGAATTAGCGTCAAGGGTTCCTGAGAATTCTCCGTTCATCGAGAAACATGGTTGACTTCTTAATCTGGTTACCTCAAGACTTAATGAAGACATGATGAAGGTTCTCTTTCAATTCTTCGACCCTTTGCACCATTGTTTTACCTTTCCTGATTACCAACTTGTGCCTATTATGGAAGAATTTTCTCAACTCTTGGGAATCCCTATCCTTGATCAACTACCCTTCAACGGTATTGAAAGAGACCCAAGATCTGAGGAGATTGCTCGAGCTCTACATTTGCAACGATTTAACATTATGGCCAATTAGGAAACAAGAAGTGGTGTCAAAGGATTCCTAGCTAAGTTTTTGTTGTTGAAGGCTCAAGATTTTTGGTATGCTCTGGATCTACAAGCCTTTTAAGAAGTATTATCTCTTCTCATCTATGGGATGGTACTGTTTCCCAATCTAGAACAACTTATAGATGTGAACGCAGTAAAAAAATGTCTATCTCCCAATCCGGTACCTACTTTAGTTGGGAATATCTTGCATTCTCTTCACTCTCGCACCATGAAGAGAAGAGGACTTCTTATGTGTTGCACTCCTCTTTTAGCTAGGTGGTTTATTTCGCACCTACCCTGATCTGTTGTGAAGAATGAGCGAGGCTTAAGATTTTCTAGTAGGTTGATGTCACTCACACATTCTGATATTTATTGGTGTGCTCGATCTATGGAGGACATTACTATTATTGACCGGTGGGGAATTCCCCAATGTCCCTCTACTTGGAATTAGGGGAGGTATCACCTACAATCCTTGTTTGGCTTTGCGATAGTTTGGGTATGCTATGAGGGATGGCCCTCATGATGCACTTGTCCAAGGAATTGCATTTGACTATGAAGGCGGTGTCCAAGGTTATCTTCAGAGATCCATGCGAGCTTGGGGCATGGTTAGCAAGGTTGATAGTAAGACGTTGGGGTATAAGAACTCCATTCCTTTGGAGCCTTATCTCAAGTGGGTGCGAACTCACGCCCAAAACCTCATGATGCCTTATGAAGCCATCTTACCTATCATCATGGAGCCTGTTACCGAAGGAGATGTTCCGTATACTGTCCTTTATCCTAACATGCCTACTTCTCTGGAAGATCTGCAAAGAGCTTGGATTCAGTTAAAGAAAGAGTGAGACACCTTCGAAACCCAGTTCTACGCAAGTGAGAAGAAGGTATTGGAGCTTACAAGACAACATCATGACGAGCGAAGTTTAAACGCCTACATTGCGCCGAAGAGGATGCGCTCGACCTTTTTTTCTTAGGAGTTTATTTTGTATTAATTTCCTCCATTGTAAGCCCAAGAGGCATGTTTTTAATCAATTTGAACTTATTAATGCAATTGATGTTTGTTCCTTTTGTCTAAACAAATTTAAATCTTCTAAGTCCTTGAAATCATTTGCATACGCATTTTCATGCATCATAACATAAACAGGTTTTCCACAACAGGTTTCCTTATCTTTCTACTATTTATTTCAGTAAAATGGATATCAAACAAACAGTGAAGGACTTGCAAACACAGAATTCCCAATTCCAAGAGACCTTGCTGACCCTTGGCTAAGGGGCAACAAGAGCTGATGACTATTCTAGTAGCTAAGAAGAAAACCAAAAAGAAGTCCTTCATCAACATGAGTAAGAGATTCAAAGGTCCGGTTCGTCAGGTACAGATAGTTGAAGAGTCGTTTGAGGAGGACGAAAATCAAGATGAAAAGGAAAGGAGAACCCGTGTTAGGGGTACCAATAATCAAGCTTCCGAAGATGAAGACTACTTTGATGAGTAATACCCTCCGGCTGAGGATAAATACAAGCAGTTGGAGGATAGGCTAAAAGCTGTTGAAATTCAAGTCGTGCATGGTTTAGATTTTAGTGAGTTGGGCATAGTACCTGGGGTCGTCATCCCCCATAAGTTCAAAATATCGGTCTTCTCCAAGTATGACGGGGTTTCCTGCCTGAAACTTCATCTAAGGTCTTACGTGTGCAAGATGCAGCCGCACACTACCGGCAAAAAGCTCTGGATCCATTTCTTCCAAAAGAGTCTGGCTGGGACTCAACTAGAATGGTTCTATCAATTGGAGGGTTCTAACATCCACACATGGGAAGATCTAGCCACTTCTTTTTATCATCAATATCAATACAATGTCGATATGGCACCAACCAGAGTCCAACTTCAAGGTATGACAATGGGTACTAATGGGGGGTTCAAGGAGTACGCACAAAAATGGAGGGATCTTGCTGGCAGGGTCCAACCACCACTAACTGACAGAGAATTAGTTCACATGTTCATGGGTACATTAACTAGACCTTTTTTCAACCTATTGATTGGCAGTTCTTCGTCTGGTTTCACCGAGTTGATCCTAACTGGTGAAAGGGTCGAAAGTGGCATTAAGAGCGGAAAAATTCCCATGACATTTGCTTCCACATCTAACACCATAAAGAAGCCTTTCACTGGAGAGAAGGAAACAAATGTTGTGTATGGGGAAAGGGCCCATACCAATAAGAATCACCGACCCTTTGTTAATGTTGTGTTAATCTCCAACCCTCCGTCTGCTCAAAGGTAATCATCCAACAATCAACGATCCAAAGTTCCTCGAAGACAGTTCACAAGAATAAGCATGTCATTATCCCAAGCCTTACAACATCTGTTGAAGGCCAATTTAGTGACATTTCACAATCCAACATCCAATCCATACATTTCATCATCTAAGTATAATCCAAATGCCAAGTGCACGTATCATTCCAACAGCCTTAGGCATGAAACTGATCAATGTTGGGCTCTGAAGAATAAGATTCAAGATTTGATAGACAATAAAACAATTGAATTTAATCCACCTGCTACTCCAAATGTGATAACTGCACCAATGTTGAACCATGCTGTGATACGGTGGGAGAACTGACTTGAGGTGTTTTGTGTTTGTGTTTGCAAATGTTGCGGCTGAGCAAGAGTCGCCACTGACTTTTCTTTTATCCAATAAGGAAAGGTGAAAAAGCACAGGAAAGACCTTTATAGATGTTTTTAAGTTCGGGGGTAGATTATGAAAAGGGAAGGTGCTAACACCCTTTTCATCCATGGTTTTCCATTGGCTCTTAGTTACTCGCTAGATCACTTGCTTTTGTTTGAAAAGTGTGATTTTGTGTGGTTTTGAAAGTATTTTGAAAAGGTGCCATCGTTCAGGAAAACTTTTGTAATGATCCTCGTTCGTAAGAATGCATACAAAAGTGTTGAGCTTTTTAAAATATTTCACGTTTGGAAAGTGTTTTGAAAGTGTATGTGATTGTTTTTGAAAATAGCAAGGATGTTTGTTTTGAAATTGAGCAAGCAACTAAAAGTAATCTACTTACTCAAAAGGTCTTAGATGTGCTTTTTCCTCCTCCTTTAGACGTTGCTATCTTACCATTGTTTTGGTAAGAAGCCCCATCATTGGATGTGAAGGGACAGGCGTTGGGTCATCGTATGACCATGATAGCAATGTTGTGAGATGACTTAGCACTTTTCTTTTAGGGACTAAGATCATTTTGAAAGGCAACTTTGATAGCGTCATCGAGGGACTATGATCTTTTATTTTTTATTTGTTCGTGCTAAGACATCCCACATGCATAACATGACCATTTTTGTAAGGCAACAAGTGGAATAACCCTAGGGGTGCTAGTGTGCAAGTGTGTTTGATTTGCATGCATTTTATCTTTTATTAGGGTGATCTATTTGTCAATTTCATGTTTTTCCATACACACCCTAATTACTAGCATTTGCATTCGAAAGCGATAAATTGAAAAAATGTAAAGTCCTACGGTATTACAATATTTTAGGGATGGGGTACATATTTTCGAATGGGGATTGCAAGGAATTTAAGTCCTAATTATCTATTACAACCATATTGAAATGCATAACATAAGAAAGAAATTGAATTGTTTAGAAAATGTTTTTGTCTTAAGGAAATAAATTAAAAGGAAAATATTTTTGTGTTTTTTATGTTAATATTAAAAATGATGAAAAGGAAAATAAATGCAAGATAGAAACAGCGTGCTGCTGCAAGAAGAATAACTAGGATCAGAAGTTCTGAAGCCAAGAGCGTTTTGACTCAGCAGGAGACGTCAGTGGAATCAGAAGCTCTAGATTGGTATACTCTGAGGTCCTGCAAGACATGTTAGAGGAAAAACACAGAAGTTTTAGATTGCTATATGTTGAACTTCTGAATGTCAGAACAATGAGAAAACCTTAGAAACTCTGTGCGTGTCAAAACAGTAGGAAGAACTCAAAAGTTCTGTATGGTGCTAAGACAGTGAACAAACAGTCAGCAGTTCAACATGTTATCAGTGCATGAAAATCAGAAGTTCAGTTTATTTGTCATGTAAGGAGAACTCAGAAGTTCTGTGTTGTGCTAAAATAGTGAGTGAATCATCAAAAGCTCTGTATTATGTTGAGCCAGTGAGTGAACATTAGCAATTCATTCAGTTCTTATTAAACAGCAAATCAGAAGGATAACAGCATAACAACTTATAGAAGTTCTAATCCTAAATCTGAGTCTAGCCCTAATCAAGAAGTTCTGATCCACAATTTTTCTACTTAAGCAATGATATGTACAACATTAATACTATGATATTTACATGTTAATGATGTTCAGAATGAAAAACAAGCAAAGTCAGAAAGACTTACCTTGAACCTGGAACGTGCTTGGAGCTTTGAGTGGCTGCCTTTGGATGTTTTGAGTCAGCAAGGGTGACAGAATAGTGGTTGTGTTATTTGATTCAAAGGAGGGGAACAAAAGGTTTTGTTTTGGATTTGTGAAGGTTTTCCCTGTTTACTCTTCTCTCTTTTGGACTCTTGAAATTTTAGCAGGGGTTCGGCTCTTTTCTTTCTCAAATTTCCCCCTTTTTCCAGTTGCCAATGGAGTTCTATTTATAGGCAAAGGTTTTGTAGTTTGGAGATGTCAAGTGGCACCAACGTCATATGCTAGAAGCTGACTTACTCTTGAAGTAAGCTTAAACAAACATGGTTCAATGCATCAAGTAGGATGGTTAACAGCGCCTAAGCTGGATTTGTCAGCATGAATTAAGGAAAAGTAGAAGCAGCGCATGGGCTTAGCATACTTTTGCACAGAAGTTTGTCTTCCCAAGGCAGTAGGGGTACACGTGGTGAAAATCCTTTGGATAAAGACTCCGAAAATGGTTGTGAGAATTAATGACGATGAGACTTATCACAACCAGAAATCCTACCACATGAGATTCTACACCAAGGCTTAGTTCTGGATCAGAAGTTCTGCTTCAGAGTAGCATCCAACCTCTGATCTTTGTATCTTCTAACTCCAGCATGTTCTGAATAAGAACGTTGCTTCCACATGTTCTGATTAAAGCGTCATGTTCTGAACCATGTTTGCAACCTCTGACTGGAGCTTTTTGTGAAAACCTGCCCAGAAGTTCTGACCAAACTCTGCCTTGAGAGTGTCCAGAATTTGCTGAGTGTTATGGTGATAATCTGGTCAGAAGTTCTGAAATTGTCATATTTTCTTAAACACTTAGAAAAAATTCTAAGTATTTAGAATTTTGACTTTTTGGATTTTGATGAAACAAAACTTCATATTTCAACGTGTCTTGATGAAATATGATTCTTGAAGCTTGATTTTGATCCAAAAGTCAAAGTTTGACTTTTCAGCATGCAAATGACCATTTTGCCCTTGTGAGTGGTTTTCTTAGAAATTTTGTAGTTCAAGGCTTGGAAACTTGATAGAAGCAAACCTGGGATCCAGGGTGATTCCTTGAAAAATGAGAGGGAAAATTTTGGGGTGCAACAGCTGCCCCTGTTCAATCTTCTTACACCTGAAGAGTTAGATTGGTAATTCTGCCATTCGTGACTTGAAGGTGGAAGATGATTGGACACTAGAGTGCCCAGAAAATTTGCACTCGAAGATGTGTTAGTTGATTATGTAGGGAATGGGCTTAAAGATGCCATTTCGAGAGATAATGGATAGTTGTTGGAGATGGTCTTAAAGATGCCATCCAGAGGTGATTGTTGAACTGTATTTGAGAGGGAATTTGAATGAGTGATAGAATGACATTCGAATTTGGATCGTATCTGGACTGTATTTGAAGGTTGGGTTGTTTGAGATGGTCGAGTAGATAGTTGTCCTGTCTGGTTTCAGGTATTAATCTTTGACCTAAGAAAGAAAGATAGTTTTCCTGGCTTGTTACAAGTGTTAATCTTCAATCCCTTCATGTAGATGGTTTTCCTGGCTTATTACAGGTATTAATCTACAATCAGTCGTCCACCGATAGTTTTCCTGGCTTGCTACAGGTATTAATTTGGAACTTCAAAAGTTTGGTCGATGAGATAGTTGTCCTGTCTGGTTTCAGGTATTAATCTTTGACCTGAGAAAGAAAGATAGTTTTCCTGGCTTGCTACAGGTATTAATCTTCAATCTCTTCATGTAGATAGTTTTACTGGCTTGTTACAGGTATTAATCTACAATTAGTCGTCCACAGATGGTTTTCCTGGCTTGCTACAGGTATTAATCTGGAACTTGAAAAGGTTGGTCGATGAGATAGTTGTCCTGTCTGGTTTCAGGTATTAATCTCTGACTTGAGAAAGAAAGATAGTGTTTATGGCTTGCTATAGGTATTAATCTTCAATCTCTTCATGTAGATAGTTTTTCTGGCTTGTTACAGGTATTAATCTATAATCAGTCGTCCAAAGATAGTTTTCCTGGCTTGATACAAGTATTAATCTGGAACTTGAAAAGGTTGGTCGATGAGATAGTTGTCCTGTCTGGTTTCAGGTATTAATCTTTGACCTGAGAAAGAAAGATAGTTTTCCTGGCTTGCTACAGGTATTAATCTTTAACCTCTTCATGTAGATAGTTTTCCTGGCTTGTTACAGGTATTAATCTACAATCAGTCGTCCACAGATAGTTTTCCTGGCTTGTTACAGGTATTAATCTGGAACTTGAAAAGGTTGGTTGATTAGATAGTTGTCCTGTCTGGTTTTAGGTATTAATCTCTGGCCTGAGAAAGAAAGATAGTTTTCCTGGCTTGCTACAGGTATTAATCTTCAATCTCTTTATGTAGATGGTTTTCTTGGCTTGTTACAGGTATTAATCTACAATCAGTCGTCCACAGATAGTTTTCCTAGCTTGCTACAGGTATTAATCTGGAACTTGAAATGGTTGGTCGATGAGATAGTTGTCCTGTCTGGTTTCAGGTATTAATCTCTGACCTGAGAAAGAAAGATAGTTTTCCTGGCTTGCTACAGGTATTAATCTTCAATCTCTTCATGTAGATAGTTTTCCTGACTTGTTACAGGTATTAATCTACAATCAGTCGTCCACAGATAGTTTTCCTGGCTTGTTACAGGTATTAATCTGGAACTTGAAAAGGTTGGTCGATGAGATAGTTGTCCTGTCAGGTTTCAGGTATTAATCACTGACCTGAGAAAGAAAGATAGTTTTCCTGGCTTGCTATAGATATTAATCTTAAATCTCTTCATGTAGATAGTTTTCCTGGCTTGTTACAGGTATTAATCTACAATCAGTCATCCACAGATAGTTTTCCTGGCTTGCTACAGGTATTAATCTGGAACTTGAAAAGGGTGGTCGATGAGATAATTGTCCTTTCTGGTTTCAGGTATTAATCTCTGACCTGAGAAAGAAAGATAGTTTTCCTGGCTTGCTACAGGTATTAATCTTCAATCTCTTTATGTATATAGTTTTACTGGCTTGTTACAGGTATTAATCTACAATAAGTCGTCCACAGATAGTTTTCCTAGCTTGTTATGGGTATTAATCTGGAACTTGAAAAGGTTGGTGGATAAGATAGTTGTCCTTTCTGGTTTCAGGTATTAATCTATGACCTGAGAAAGAAAGATAGTTTTCCTGGCTTGCTACAGGTATTAATCTTCAATCTCTTCATGTAGATAGTTTTCCTGGCTTGTTACATGTATTAATCTACAATCAGTCGTCCACAGATAGTTTTCCTGGCTTGCTACAGGTATTAATATGGAACTTGAAAAGGTTGGTCGATGAGATAGTTGTCCTGTCTGGTTTCAGGTATTAATCTCTGACCTGAGAAAGAAAGATATTTTTCCTGGCTTGCTACAGGTATTAATCTTCAATCTCTTCATGTAGATAGTTTTCCTGGCTTGTTACAGGTATTAATCTATAATCAGTCGTCCACAGATAGTTTTCCTGGCTTGCTACAGGTATTAATCTGGAACTTGAAAAGGTTAATGGTAGCCATCTGTTGATTGACCTTTTCCTGAAAAGGTAAAGAATTAGTTGCATGCAATGTCATGATGTATGTATTGTGTAATGATGTTCTCAACATAAATGAGATTGTGTCGTGTGCACTTGTCATGTATGTAATATGTTATATGAAATGTGAGATGTTAATGAATGTATTTTTGTATGGGAAAATAAATCCTTGACAAATGTCGAGGAGTTTGTTAAATCCTAGACTGTTGTTGAAAAGTTGGTGTGTCTTCAAACTTTGCTTAGAATATTTCCACCGGGGATTCCTGTTTTGTTGTGTTGAGGAGAACTCTGCTGGGGAATATGGAAAACTTTGTTGGAGAGTGTTGATTCCTGCTTGGGGGAAAAAGTTCAGGAGTCTCGGTTTTCCGTTGCTCTACCGGAGAGTCGAAGTTGAACTGATATCTGGTCGGGTCCAGGTTTCACAGTAACTTGTCGGGGATTGTAGAGTAGTCTACTGGGGAAGAGGAGTTGTGGTCCTTTGATTTGTAGTAGTTGGATAGGCAAACTCAAGTTGGGGAATTTGTAGTTTGTTAGGGAAATAAACCCTGTTTCCGGTCTGCTAGAGAGGTGACGACTTTGTTGGGGAAAGTCCTTGAGGACTCTTGAGGTTGTCTCAGCTGGGGAAAGGTTTTCATAGGTTAAACTCTTGCTGGAAAATTATCCTATGAGAAGGACATTGGGGAGACTTGTCATTTCCCCTAGTAGCAAGTGTTTGTGGCATTTCCAGGAAATGTTTGATTGTATGTAACCCTTCGCTGAGATTGATGTTCAATGCCCCAAGTGACGGAGATGGAGACTTGCCCCTGGTTACTCTGCACTTCTTGAGGGATTTTTTGGAATCTTGACTGGAGTGCCCCAGGTGTGCTGGATGATGACATGTCAGGTCCCCTTGTTGATAGGAGTTTTTACAATGGAAGTGTCATCCTTCTTCAATTGATTTTGTTCACTGAGAGAACTTTCGTTCACTGGATATTCGTTGTGTGAATTTCTCCGCTGTCAAACAAATAGCCATATGCAAACAGTGATATTTAAGTAATGCAAAGTTTATGTTTGCCTTGAAATTTTGAAAATGCGTTTTAGCGAGTAAAGAAATTTTGTAAGAAAAATCCAAACTCAGGATTTAGAGCAAAGCCTTACGGGAGTCAGGATACCTTATGTAACAGTATGCTTTCGAACTAACCCATGCTTCAATTAGGAATTTTTAAGGGTTGTAACGTGGCTTGGTTCACGGTTTAAGAAACAAAGGATAAAGGCTCAAAGTGTATTTGTACCCACCCATTCTTCATGATGTTCTTCAGTCCTAAGCTCAGTTAATTATATGTTTGAATTCCAATTGAGCCTGGAATGACGTTTTGGTGATGGTTCAGACAGATTAAGTTTGTCGGAAGGCAATCATCTTTGCAACATTTTTTCATGTTGTTGAGGATTTGTAGTGACCTCTTTATTTTGATTTGTTATCCCTAATTTTTTCCTGATTGTTCTTGTTTTGAGATTGCAGTCAGCAGGATGCCCCAGTTTTTCTCAAGTCTCATTTGTAGGTTTTGACTTAGTGGGCCTTTTTTTTAGAGATAATGATTGCCTATGTGATAGGGAACCATCACCATCTTTTGATTTCATAAGAATGTTTTGATGTCATTCGTTGTGATTACAAGATGAGAGTTTGCGATTTGACGCGCGTTTGAATTAACTGAGAGACTATCCCGCCCCAGGTTTTGATTAAAGGTTTCAATTTGTGTTAAAACAAAAAACTTCTACTTCTTTGGCTCAAAGGGGTTGGCTAAGGATTATCTTCCTTATAACTCCAGTGTTTAGGATTTTAAAAAACGCATGTACATCGTCAGCAAGGTCTGTTCAAAAGCATATTGTATGAGATTATGGCATTGTTTTCGTCATCCTCCCTCTAAAGGCTTGTAACTTTTAGCAAGAGTTGAATGTCATAAAGAGAGTAAAAAGCATAGTTTAAATGTAATGAAAATGAGTGGATTAAATCAAGACAAATATATGCAATGCATTAATGAAACAGAGTTTGACATTAATAGATAATTGTTTGAATAACAAAAGAAATTACAACTTGAAAATTCAAATGAAACAAAAGCCTCTTTGTTTGAACTTGTCACTTTAGGTGGTGAGCCTTTGAGAGACGGCAGAAGAATTCAGTCTGGCCATCTTGTGTGAACTCCAACATTCCTTTGTCGATCAGGTTTTGAATCTTGTACTTCAGCGCCTAACAATTGTTTGTATCGTGCCCAGGACTATCGGAATGATAGGCACACCTGGCATCGGGATTGTAGCTAGGAGAAAAAGTTTTGGGATTTGGATGAGGTCTTATTGGTGTAATCAGATTCATCCTCAGCATGTGTTGCAAAGATTGGGACAGTGGCATGTTGATGTTGGTAAACTGTCTTTTGGGCTCGCTTTGCCTTTACTGATTTTCCGGTTGATGTTGACGAAGTCTTTGTTGGGCTCGTGACGTGGAAGCAAATTGGGAAGGTCTTCTCTCCCTTAAACCGACTTCTTGTCTCATGGGAGGCTGAATGATGACTTGATCCCCAATTCTAGATGTTTTCCCCATTTGGTTACATCCATCTCGACGAAGCTTATTGATGAGGACTCTCATCTCTTCTTGTCCTTGAGCCATATTTTGGATAAGAGCCATTTGTCCCACCAGTTGTCCCATCATTTGGACTTTCATTATGGCTATCTCAGTTTCTAGCCGCTCCAATTGGTCATCTCTGTCGTCCCCAGGATTTCCCACGATCATGCCCCTGGTGAGGAGCGCCTTGACCTCTTCTTGTCCCTTGGATAGGTTTAAGAACATCTCTTGAAGTTGAGCATTTTGAGCCTGGATGTCCTTGATAGTCTGCTCTAGAGCCATCTCTACTGAAATAAACAGTAGGAAGATAAGGAGACCTGTGTGGGAGAAACCTGTCATGATATGATGCATGATATGTGGATGCATGTTTTCAAGGATCTCGCGGGGTAAACACAAGAAAAAGTTAGAGATTGAACTTTGATCAACATTTTTTATTGGAGAACTTTGTATCCGTGGATGTCCTTCCACGAGAATCAAGCTCACCATGTCAAGTGGGTCATAGCCCTTGACTCTGGTTTGTTGTACTTGATTTTGACGGTGTTTGGTTAGAGGAAAATAAATCCTCTTTCCCCTTGCTAGACGTTTGGTTCATCGTAACCTGCACCACAGGCCCTTGAGATCCTTGAAATGCTATGGTTCAATGTTATTGAAAATGTTATGGTATGATGTTATGATGTTAAGTACAAATATGCTAAGTAAGCAAGTTTATATACAAATAATCATATTCACACAAAGCAGACAAGTCCCTATGTTTTAGGCTTGCATGGAGTTTGTAGGTAAGTACCCTCTTGAAATTTAGTTGGCTCAACCTGTCCTAGTTAATAGTAACCGGGTTCTAAGGGATCTCAATATCACTGACCTTTCCCACAAGCTTCAATCAATAGTAAATTGACTCACAACCAAACAAAACTCGGGAGTCAAGTCTCAATGAGTGTAGCATCGAGTATCTACCAACTTCGGATTGCACCAAAGTCGGTCATCTCACTATGTCCTAATGGCCAAGTTGGTCAAGTAAGGTTCTAAGGTCAGTTGATGCTTCACGACACCATGCGGCGGCCCCGTACTCTCCCTGATTGATTCAAGGGTTACCGGTACCAACCAAAGTGCCACATCAACATAGCTACTGCTTCAACCGTGTCGGTATACCCCGCACAGTTCCCTCTTAGTTACTCGCTAGATCACTTGCTTTTGTTTGAAAAGTGTGCTTTTTTGTGGTTTTGAAAGTATTTTTAAAAGGTGCCATCATTTAGGCAAACTTTTGTAATAATCCCCGTTCGTAAGAATGCATACAAAAGTGTTGATCTTTTGAAAATATTTCACGTTTGGAAAGTGTTTTGAAAGTGTATGTGATTGTTTTTGAAAATAGCAAGGATGTTTGTTTTGAAATTGAGCAAGAAACTAAAAGTAATCTACCTACTCAAAAGGTCTTAGATGTGCTTTTTCCTCCTCCTTTAGACGTTGCTATCTTACCATTGTTTTGGTAAGAAGCCCCGTCGTTGGATGTGAAGGGACGGGCGTTGGGTCATTGTATGACCATGATAGCAATGTTGTGAGATGACTTAGCACTTATCTTTTAGGGACTAAGATCATTTTGAAAGGAAACTTTGATAGCGTCATCGAGGGATTATGATCTTGTATTTTTTATTTGTTCGTGCTAAGACATCCCACATGCATAACATGACCATTTTTGTAAGGCAACAAGTGGAATAACCCTAGGGGTGCTAGTATGCAAGTGTGTTTGATTTGCATGCATTTAATATTTGATTAGGGTGATCTATTTGTCAATTTCATGTCTTGCCATACACACCCTAATTACTAGCATTTGCATTCGAAAGCTATAAATTGCATAAATGTAAAGTCCTACGCTATTACAATATTTTGGGGATGGGGTACATATTTACGAATGAGGATGGCAAGGAATTTAAGTCCTAATTATCTATTACAACCATATTGAAATTTGTTGTACCCCAAAATTTTCCCTCTCATTTTATCAAGATTTCTCATCACAAGACTCTTTGAACTCAAGACCAAGCTAGGGGTTGCTCTGCTCAACACATCTCCTTGCATTGTTGACCTAAATTAGGGTTTGAATTTTCACAAAGAATTTTGGACTTCCAATGCTCAATGTGACTTTCATACTTCATGAGGGACTCCTAAGATTTCTCATACCAAGTTTCAAGCCTTGAATCAAATTTTTGCCCAGTCAATTGGACAGTTGACCTAAAAATCAATTGTATTGGGGAAAATGTCAACTGTGGCCAATTTACAGTCAAACTTCATAAATTTTGATCCACGTCAATATTATAAGCTCATATGAACCATTTTATCAAGTTTGGACCATAACTCCTCAAGAAATTTGATCAGATCTTCAAAAGGGCAAAATGGTCATTTTTAGGGTTTTGATTGTATAAGGGCAATTTTTGATTTTTTTACCTAGCCAATGGCAAATTATGTTCAAGTATGGATTCAAGGACTCAATGGAATCATCTTGACCTATTCACAAGGTTCAAAAGACCTCAAATGCATTGGATTGACAGATGAATTTTTCAGTCAACTGATCGAAATTTGACTGTACACTGAAAAGTCAAACTTTGACTTTTTGGTCAAAATCAAGTGCCAATGGTCATTTTTCATCAACATGTGTCAAAACATGAAACTTGTTCATCAAGAAACCTAATTTTGCAAATTAGGGTTTAAGTTTGAAAATTTTCAGAACTTAGAATTTTTCTAAGTTATGAAATTTTCTTATTTTTTTCCCAACTTTGCCCAATTTTTTCACCATGATGCAATTGGATTCAAAAATAACTTCCAACATGAAAGTTGTAGTCCTCCACAAAATCTACAACTTTTATTCACAATGTTTTCCCAAAAGAAGCTTGGATCTCAAGTTATGATTTTTGGAACAAGGGTCCATGAAACTTTTAACTTAGTGAAATTTTGCCCTAGTTTAGGCAGGATTTTGACCTATCTTCATGGCAATTTTTCACCTAGTTCCACTTGGAATCTCAAAATTAATTTCAAAGATGGATTGTAGAGCATGTTACAAGCTTTCCAAAATGTAAAAGAACTCTCCAAAATCATTTGTGGTTAGGGAGAATCAAAGGCTTGAATTTGGAAAAAACTCACTTTGATCCATGGCATGTTTCATATTGACACAATTTGCAAACTCTATTCAGCCTCACTTGTACTTGCTCACAGGTCTCTAAAACCTTCCATACTTAATAATTAAATGCAAATACAATGGTTTGAAGCTTTGTTCTGATCATTAGAGGATTACACAAGAGATTAATCCAAAAATAGCAAAAAGGCAACATTGCCATTTTTGTCAAAACTTGCTTTATGTCAAATTACATCCCTCAAACACTCTTGAACATCAAAACACCTTCCTCTTGCAAGACATGGCATTTTATGCACTTTGAGTTCCATAGCAAAAACTACTCGTGCGTTTTTCCCCAAACTTGTTCCAATACCTTCCATACAACCCACCTGAGCTATCCCAACCATTGGCCATTGACTGTAACTCCATTTGCAAGCTTCACCATTTCTGTTTTCAGCTTGTGCAGGTTGACTTCTACAAACTTGTTCAAGCACATCCAAAGCAAACTAAGCATTGGGGAAGGTTAGAGGAAGTTCAAGCAAGCTCCCAAGCATCTCAGGCCTCACTGAAAAGCTCCACATTGCCATACACGAGTTCATCTGAAACAGGTATTTGTCAACTTTCTATCTCTCTATTTAGGAATCATTAGGCTTAGGTTTTTGAATAAAAAATGTAGTACTCATAGCCCTTAAGCTGTACATATGCATAGATTTCATTTAAGTTAAGTGTGCTAAGAGAATTTGATTGATGAACATCCTAAAAATGTTAGGTTAGAAATTAGGGCCAGAGAAATTCTCTCTGGTCTTTGAGAGTTAGATTAAGTTTTTTATATGGTTAGAATCGTATGATCATGCTCTATAACTTTCATGTTGCAGGTTTTCGTTTTTAAGCATAAATGCAGGAGATACGAGTTGTACATCAAGCGCACGTTTTTCTGGTTCAAAGGTTGAAGATGAAGTGGAAATGGGTTGGGCTGGCTTGTTTCTGTTTTTGGCACCCCCCCCCCCTCTTTACCGATTGCACCCCCCTGGCCCATTGTTTCATATTTTTATGTTTTTCTATTTATTTTTCATTTCTAATTTTATTTTATATTTTCTAAAACATAAAAAAATATCAAAAACATTTTCATAAATTTTCACATTTTATTTTATTATTTTTTATTATTTTTTAGACATAAAAATAATTATTAAATAGCATATACTTTTATTTTCTTTAATAAAAACTTATAAACATTATAGAAATATTATATATTTTTATTTTTATTATTTATACATATAAAATAATATTTTTTTCTTACATATTTTATTTCTTAATATCTTTGTATATATTTATATTTTATTTTCTTGTACATAAAATAAATAATATAATATATATTATCTTAAAATAAAAAATAAAAACTAGGGTTTCCACCCTTATTAAAAATAATATTTTTTCTAATATATTTTATTTTTTGACACTTGAATATATTTTTTTATTTATTTTATTGTACATAAATAAATAAATATTATAATTTTCATACATATTATTAAACCAAAAATTAGGGTTTTTGCCCTTAACAAAAATAAATTTTTATTTTCTTTTTTTAATACATTAAATATTATATTTTTACATACATAAAAATAATACAAAAACATTTTTTGCATATTTATAATATATTGCATATTTATTTAATTGTTCATTTAAATATTTATCTATTTATTTATTTGCACATTTAATTCAATTTGGATGTAATACTTAATTTTAGGGTTTTATTTTCTTGCAAATACTCCCCATTCAAAATTGTATCCCCTCCCCATATCAATGTTGTAATAGCGTAGATTTATTTTACGCATTTTATAGTTTTCAAATATGCCATGATAGAGATTAGGGTTTGTATGCGATATCCAAAATCAAAACAAATAGTTAGACCTAATACAAGACATAAAAGCATGCAAATTGACAACACAATGCACAAATGCACCCCTAGGGTTTCATCCACTTGTTGCCTTTAAAATGGCCATGTTATGCATGTTGAGTATCTTGGCAAAACAAAAACAAAACAAAAGATCATAGTCCCTCGATGACGCTATCTTGGTTGCCTATACAAAAATGATCTAGTCCCTCAAAAATTTGCTAAAGATACTTAGCACGATTGCTATCATGGTCAATACGATGACCCGCGCCTGTCCCGTTTAACATCCAAATACAAGGTTGTTCACCAAATGCAATGGTAAAACAACACTGTCAAAAGGGTTAAAAGTGTAGGAAAGATCTTTGAGTAGATAGGGTAGACAACTCTTAGTTACTTGATCAAAGCTTGCAAAAACATCCTTGCTATTTTCAAACACACCTCACAACACAATTTCAAAACATTACCCAAAACAAACTTTTAAACATTGAAATATCTTTTCAAAAGACAAACACCTTTGTATATGTTCAAAAAGGAATCATTACAAAGGTTTCCACAACGATGGCCTCTTTTCAAAATATTTTCAAAACCACACACACAAAGCACCATTTCAAACAATTGGAAAGCAAAAGAAAGTGATCTAAACAAGTAACTAAGAGCCTATGGATAACCATGGATGAAAAGGGTGCTTGCATCTTCCCTTTTCATAATCTACCCCCCGAACCCGAGAAAACATCTCAAAGGTCTTTCCTGTGCTTTTTGACCTTTTCTTTGGATAAAATAAAAAGTCGGTAGCGACTCTTGCTAAACCGAAACATTTGCGAACACAAATGCAACACCTCAAGTCAGTTCTCCCACCGTATCACAGAACTGGCGATTCTGCTGGGGAATTAACTAAAAGTGGGGTTACCTTAGGGTTTAGATCACCTTTACATGCTTACCTTGTTTGCTTTGATTGCTTTACACTTGGTTCTATTGTTTAGGTTTGAAATCCTCTACCCGGATTTGGGAAACATTCATAGGTAAATAGCAATACGTTGTGGAAACTGTGCGGGGTATACTGACATGGTTGAAGTAATAGCTATATTAGTGCGACATATATGTGGGTACCGGTAGCCTTTGAGTCAATCAAAGAGAATACGGGGCCGCTGAGTGATGTCATGAAGCACTAATGAACTTTTAGAACCTTTACTTGACCATCTTGGCCTTTTTAGGGGTAGTGAGATGACCGGCTTTGGTGTAGTCCGAAGTTGGTAGATACTCGATACTACCCTCATTGAGGGTTGTTTTCTTGGAATATTTCGGTCGCCAGTAAAGTGGCTAAACTGAAACAATGAACACAGAAAATAACCCAGTGATATTGAGCTTCTTAGAACCCGGTTACTATTTATAGGACAGGTTGAGCCAACTAAACTTCAAGAGGGTACTTACCTATGAAACCCCATGCAAGCCTGAAACTAATATCTTGTGTGATTTGCTTGTACATATACTTGTGCATACATCATGAATATCATAAAGCATCATATGCATCCACTAACCATTTCAAGGGTTTGGATCTTCATCTTTGTTCTTGTTTTGTAGGTCATAGAATCACTTCGCAGGAAAACTATTCAGGTCAACCTTGTGAGAATCCCTCCTCAACTCAAGGAGCTTACTTCCAAGATTCCAGAGAATTCTCCATTCAGTGAAAGACATGGTAGACTTCTCAACTTGGTCAACTCCAACATTGAAGAGGACATGGTGAAAGTTCTCTTCCAGTTCTTTGACCCCCTACACCATTGCTTTAAATTTCCTGATTACCAACTAGTGCCTACTTTGGAGGAATTTTCTCAACTCTTGAGGATTCCTATTCTCCATCAACTACCCTATAACGGTACGGAAAGAGAACCAAAGCCTGAAGATGTTGCTCAAGCCTTACACTTGCAACCATCTGATATCAAAGGTCATTGGGAAACCAGAAGTGGTCTCAAGGGTTTCTTGGCAAAGTTTCTGTTTGAGAAGGCACAAGACTGTTGGAATTCTCTAGATCTGCAAGCTTTTAAAGAGATTGTAGCACTTCTTATCTATGGGTTGGTCTTGTTCCCAAACCCTGATCAGCTTATAGATGTGAATGTTGTCAAAATTTTCATATCTCGGAATCCTGTGCCTACATTGCTTGGGGATATCCTCCACTCATTTCACACACGAACAATGAGGAAAAGAGGTGTTCTCATGTGTTGTACTCCTCTTCTAGCAAGGTGGTTTATTTCTCACCTTCCCCAGTCAGTCTTGAAGAATGAGCGAGGCTTGAGGTGGTCACAATGATTGATGACTCTTACACATTCTGATGTTCATTGGTGTTCTCGGTCCAGAGCAAATGTCATCATCATTGATCATTGTGGGGAATTCCATAATGTCCCACTACTTGGCATTAGGGGAGGCATTACCTACAACCCCTGCTTAGCTCTGAGACAATTTGGGTATGCCCGAAGGGATGGCCCCCATGACATGCTGATTCCAGACTTGGTTTTTGACTTCGACAACGACGCTCAAGGACTTCGACAAAGGTTTATCTGAGCTTGGAGGATGCCCAACAAAGTAGACAGTAAGACACTGGGGCACAAGAATTCCATCCCCCTTGAGCCTTACCTCAAGTGAGTACGAACCCGCGCCCAGAGTCTTATGATGCCTTACCCCCACATTCTCCCTATGATCAAAGAGCCTGTTATTGAAGGAGAGGTTCCATGCACCCTCCTACATCCTGACATGCCAACATCATTGGAAGATTTGCAAAAGAGTTGGATACAGCTCAAGGAAGAACGGAACACTTTTGAGGCCAGCTTCTACGCCAGTGAGAAGAAGGTTTTAGAACTTACTCGTCATCTTCATGAAGAGCAGACTCTCAACACCTACATCGCACCAAAGAGGATGCGCAACGTCTTTTTACATTATAATTTTGTAATATTTTTCCCATGGGGCATTTATGCACTAACAAATTTCTTCTTATTAATATGACGGGTGTTCTTTTTGTTTGCAACAACTTTGAATTTCTGAATCCTTGAATGCATTACATGAATACATATCATTCATCATATGCATAAACAGGTCTTCACACCAGGTTTCCTTATCTCTCTGCTATTTATTTCAGCAAGATGGATATAGAGCAGACGGTCAAAGATCTACAAGCGCAGAATTCACAGTTCCAACAACTCCTCATGACCTTGGCAAAGGGTCGGGAGGATCTTAAAGCACTGTTAGAGAAGGAAAAGGAGAAAAAGAAAAAGAAAAGAGTTGGTGTGGCTACTATGGGAAGAATATTCGAGAACCAAGCTAGAAGGGTCTTGGATTTCCCCTCGACATCTGATGAAAGGGTTGGCAAAGGTAAAGGAACCATCGTGCAATCTGAGTCTGAGGATGAAGAAGAAGAAGGAGAGGATGAAGATTACTTTGAGCAACAGTACCCTCCTGCAGACGACAAGTATAAGAATCTGGAAGAGCGCCTGGCAGCTATGGAGGTACAAAGAGTGCATGGGCTGGATTTTGAAGAGCTAGGGTTGGTTGCTGGGATTGTGACTCCCCCTAAATTCAAGGTGCTAACATTTTCTAAATACGATGGTTTGTCTTGTCCGAAGATGCACCTACGGTCTTACGTCAGAAAGATCCAACCTCATTCTTCTGATAAGGATCTGTGGGTCCACTTTTTTCAAGATAGATTACCGGGTACGCAATTGGATTGGTTCTACCAGCTTGAGAGATCTGATGTACATAATTGGGAGGATTTGGTTGCTGCCTTTTACAGACAATATCAATATAATGCAGACTTAGCACCTACTCGTACTCAACTACAGAGTATGGGTATGGTCTCTAATGAAGGCTTTAAGGAGTATGCCCAGAAGTGGAGGGACTTGGCTGGAAGGGTGCAGCCACCATTGTCTGAAAGAGAGCTTGTTGATATGTTTTTGGGGACGTTGTCTGGTCCATTCTTGAATCACCTGATAGGGAGTTCGTCGGCGGGGTTCACCGAATTAATTTTGACTGGTGAACGAGTTAAAGCTGGCATCAAGAGCGGTAAAATTCAAAAAGATACATCTGCTCCCGCTGCCGTTAAAAAACCTTTTCCTGCAAAGAAAGAGGTGTCAGCTGTTTACTCCCAAAGAGGTCGAGGAAGAGTGGAACGCCGGCCAGCAATGAGGGATGTGATGATTCAAAAGGATGCGGTTGATCAGCCTAGAAATGATCAACCCAGAACCAACTAGCAAAGAGTGGGAAGGCTTGCTAGGCAATTCACCAAAATAAACATGACACCTGCCCAGGTTCTCCCCCATCTCTTGAAGTTAAACCTTACAACCTTGAGAGAGCCACCACAAAATCCGAATACAACTTCTCCTTTTTACCATGCCAACGCTAAATGTGCTTATCATTCAGACGGCATAGGGCACGACACTAATAATTGTTAGGCTCTCAAAAATAAGATCTAGGATTTAATAGATGCCAAGGAGGTGGAGTTTGATGCCCCCGAAAAGCCTAATGTGATATCCGCTCCAATGCCAAAACATGGCCATAATGTCCATGCTGTTGTAGAAGATCTTTATGTTACTTCTGTTGATGACTTAATGACCCCTTTACCAATAATCAAGATGAACCTGTTGAAAGTAGGGATTTTCCCGGGCTGTGAAAAAGATTGTTACTTTTGTTCGTCCCTACAATCCGACTGTCTATTATTGAAGTTAGACATCCAACGCCTAATGGATAATCAAGAAATCCTCTTCGAGAAAACTCCTGTTACTCCAATCAACGATGTTGCTATAATCACCATTTCCGACAATATTTCCAAGGTCTCCAAAAGACCTGTTAAGATTACACCCGATCCAAAGTTTGTACCTCTGAAGATTACTATGTCGGGGCCTATCCCATACAAGTCCAACAAGACAATACCGTGGAATTATGGAGGAGAGATCTTCTACCACGGTGTTAAGTAGATCGAATCAGTTGAAGAAAGTTTCTATGAAGAGACTCCTGACATAGGGAATATTATTGGGCCGAGTAAAATCACCCGCAGCGGAAGAATCTTCTCTCCGGAGATTTCTCCTCCAAGGGCAGTCTTCGGACCCTCAAGTGCTCCTAAGGTTACTCCTGTTCCAGTCAACCCATTTGTGCGAACTCCAGTGATTGAAGAAATTGTTACTCCTGTGGTTGAACCCTCTACTGTTGCTGCTGATAAAGGTAAGGGGATCCAAGAAGCGCCCGTCAGGATGAGGGCTCAGCCTTTGGTCATCCCCGAGACCACTCAAAAGGAAATGGAGGAGATTTTAAAAATAATTAAGAAAAGCGACTATGATGTCATAGAACAATTGGGGCAAACCCCTTCAAAAATCTCTATGTTGGCCTTGTTGCTCTGTTCCGAAGCTCATGCCAAAGCCCTGATCAAATTCTTGAAGACGGCCCATGTGCCTCAGGAAACCTCTGTGGAACAGTTCCAGGAGTGTGTAGCCAGCCTAATCGCCGACAATGGTCTTGGCTTCTCCGATGTCGATCTAACATCTAATGGGAGAAAGCATAATGACGCGCTGCACGTCTCGGTGGAATGCAGGGGGACTACTCTTGCTCACGTTCTGGTTGATATCGGGTCGTCTTTAAATGTCTTGCCTAAAAAAGCATTGGACAGATTGGACTGTGAAGGTTTGACCCTAAAGCCCAGCAATATCATTGATAGAGCCTTCGACGGTTCTAAGAGGATGGTCCACGGGGAGGTGGACATCCCAATTAAAGTGGGTACTGAAACTTTCCACTCCACATTTTATGTCATGGACATCCGTCCCTCCTACTCTTGCTTGTTAGGAAGGCCCTGGATTCATCATGTTGGAGCTGTTACATCTACCCTGCATCAGAAGCTTAAATACCCAGTCCAGGGTAAAATTATAACAGTTCATGGTGAGGAGGAGTACATGATAAGCCACCTTAACTCTTTCCGCTATGTGGAGTTAGATGGTGAATTCAAAGAAACCCCTTTTCAACACTTTGAAGAGGTTTCTCCTAAAGTTGCGACAGCTAAGACAATGACGTCTGTACCCCTTATTACCAAGCCTTTGTCCCGGATGTCATCCCTTAAAGATGTGAAGGTTGTGATCAAGGAAGGAGGAAGCACAGTATGGGGTCAACTACCAGATTTTCCTTTCAAGACAGATAAGTTCGGTTTAGGTTTCACTGCTGCTAGTCAGAAGGATGTGTGCCGCTCCCGGGCTGGAGGGCCACCATTAAAGATCACTCATCATGGAGTTCATGCTTTGGAGGATGTTGAAGATGAGATCAATTTTGAAGATTGGATCTTTCCAACTATTGAAGGAGGGCTGAACAACTGGGAGTCGAAAGACTTTGTTCCCATTACTTTAGTCAATCAGTAATTTATCTTTCGAACATTTTATGTTGGTCTGTAATAATTATTAAACAATTCGTACACTCTTTTTGCCTTGTGCCTTACCCGGGGCACATAGGTCCATTTGTAAGGGCTTGATTTTTTCATTTTCATATGCCATTTTTAATGAATCATGGACGTTTTCATATATAAACTTTTGTGTTCATTTTATTTCTTTTTACATTTTATTTGTTTAAAGATGGATATCCCTTACACACACCCACACTCACCAATGCAGGTACCCATCCACTCCGGATTCCATGGGTAACGATTCTGCTGTGGCCTTCAGTGACTCTGAAGATCTGGTCAATCATGCCGAATACTAAGGTGATGAAGACTGTGAAGTGCCTGGAGAGTTGGCTAGACTTTTGCAATAGGAAGAAAGGGCTATTCTGCCCCATGAAGAGCTGTTAGAAACTATCAACTTGGGTACTGCCGAAGACAGAAAAGAGGTTAAAGTGGGTGCCAACCTAAAGCCAAATGTCAAAGAGCGACTAGTTCAGTTGTTGAATGAATATGTTAAGATCTTCGCCTGGTCCTATGAGGATATGTCGGGACTTGATACAGATATTGTGGTTCATCGTATCCCTACAAGAGAAGACTGTCCACCAATCAAACAGAAAGTTCGCCGCATGAGGCCCGACATGTCTGAAAAGATCAAAGCTGAAGTAATGAAGCAGTTCAATGTTGGCTTTCTTGCTGTTACTTCCTATCCACAATGGGTTGCTAACATTGTGCCTGTGCCTAAGAAGGACGGCAAGGTCAAAATGTGTGTGGATTACAGAGATTTAAACAGGGCTAGCCCTAAAGATGACTTTCCACTACCGCACATTGACATCTTGGTTGACAACACAGCTCAACATAAGGTATTTTCTTTCATGGATGGATTTTCAAGGTACAACCAGATCAAATGGCCCCCGAAGACATGGAGAAGACTACTTTTGTTACGCAGTGGAGTACCTTCTGCTATAAAGTGATTCTATTCGGACTGAAGAATGCCGGGGAAACCTATCAGCGAGCCATGGTAGCTTTGTTTCATGACATGATACATCATGAAATTGATGTCTACGTAGACGATATGATAGCCTGTTCACAGACAGAAGAAGAACACCTCGACCATCTACAAAAGTTGTTTGTCAGGTTGAAGGAGTACAACCTCATACTGAACCCTAACAAGTGCACTTTCAGAGTCAGGTCCGGTAAACTTTTGGGATTCATCGCCAGTAACAAAGGCATCGAGGTTGATCCTGCCAAAGTCACAGCTATACAAGAAATGCCTGCCCCTCGCATTGAAAAGGAGGTCAGAGGTTTCTTGGGATGCCTAAACTACATTACAAGGTTCATTTCTCACCTAACATCTACCTGTGAACCAATCTTCAAGCTGTTGAAGAAAGATCAAGTGGTTAAATGGAATGATGACTGTCAAGTTGCTTTCTATAAAATCAAGGAGTATTTGTTGGAACCTCTTATCTTGAAGCCACTCGTCGAAGGAAGGTCGTTAATCATGTATCTGACTGTTTTGGAGAATTCAATGGGGTGCGTATTGAGCCAACATGACGAGTCTGGCCGAAAAGAGCATGCCATTTATTACCTTAGCAAAAAGTTTACCGACTGTGAGACCCGATACTCACTGCTCGAGAAAACTTGTTGCGCTTTGGTATGGGCTGCTCGCCGGCTAAGGCAGTATATGTTGACACATACCATTTTACTGATCTCTAAGATGGATCTGATCAAGTACATCTTCGAAAAGCCTGCTTTATCTGGAAGAATCGCTAGATGGCAAATGATCCTGACTGAGTATGATATCCAGTACACAATCCAAAAAGCTATAAAGGGGAGTGTACTAGCTGACCATCTAGCTCATCAAGCTGTCGAAGATTACCAATCCATGAAGTTCAATTTCCCCGACGAAGACATTATGACATTGGACAACATTGAAGGTAACAGGCCGTATGACGGACCTGAACAAGGATCACGATGGACCCTATACTTTGATGGTTCTTCAAATTCACTTGGCAACGGTATCGGAGCGGTACTTATCTCTCCAGAAGGTTTCCATACACCTTTCACCACTAGACTCTGCTTCAGCTGCACCAACAACATGGACGAGTATGAAGCTTGTATCTTTGGTCTCAAGGCTGCTATTGACTTGGGAATCAAATCTTTGGTTGTATTTGGGGACTCAGCTTTGGTTATCAGTCAAATCAAAGGAGAGTGGGACACTAAACACCCTAACCTCATCCCTTACAAAGAACATGTCCTGACATTGTTACCACACTTCGAGCAGATCACCTTCGAGCACTTCCCGCGAGAAGAGAATCAGCTAGCGGATGCTCTAGCTACAATGTCATCCATGTTTAAACTTAACTGGGATAATGAGGCTCCCCAAATTACCATTGAGCGGATGGACGAACCTGCACATTGTCACGAGATTAATACCGAAGAAGTAGTGGACCGACCCTAGTTTCACGAATTCAAAAGGTATCTCGAGACTCGAGAATGCCCTGAAGGAGCTTCAGTCAATGA
Organism: Vicia faba; assembly: GCA_948472305.1. Lineage (NCBI taxonomy): Eukaryota > Viridiplantae > Streptophyta > Magnoliopsida > Fabales > Fabaceae > Vicia > Vicia faba. The sequence goes on from OX451736.1 coordinate 26,446,997, forward strand.
TAAAAAGTTCTTAAGGAGATTTTCTGCCAAGTTCTTCCTGAGTAATGGTATCCTATACAAGCGCAACCATGATTGTGTTCTGCTTCGTTGTGTGGACAAGGTTGAAGCTGAGGAGATCATGACTGAACTGCATAATGGTACTTTTGGCACCCACTTGAGTGGACATACGATGGCTAAGAAGATTCTACGGGCAGGCTACTATTGGTCTACCATGGAAGTTGACTGTCATCAACATTCCCGTACTTGTCACAAATGCCAAATCTATGCAAATAAGGTACATATACCTCCAGTTCCTCTCAATGTCTTAACAGCTCCTTGGCCATTCGCAATGTGGGGTATCGACATGATTGGAGAGATCAAGCCTACGGCATCCAATGGACACCGCTTCATCCTGGTGGCCATTGATTACTTTACCAAGTGGGTCGAAGCAGCTTCCTTCACCTCTGTTACAAAGAATGTGGTTGCCCGCTTCATCAAGCAGAACCTCATATGCCGGTATGGTATCCCTGACCGTATCATCACGGACAACGGTACAAACCTGAACAACACTATGATCACCGCTCTGTGGGAGCAGTTCAAGATTCAACATCACAATTCATCTCCCTATCGGACAAAGATGAACGGTGATGTCGAAGCTGCGAACAAAAACATCAAGAAGATCATTCAAAAGATGACAGTCACCTACAAGGACTGGCATGAGATGTTACCGTTTGCTCTGCACGGGTACCGTACCATGGCGCGTACTTCAACTGGGGCAACACCCTTTTCTCTGGTATATGGCATGGAAGCTGTTTTACCTATGGAAGTTCATATTCCTTCCCTGAGAATCATGAAGGATGCTAGTTTGAGTGAAGATGATTGGATTCAGACCTGGCTTGATCAACTTAAATTGATTGACGAGAAGCGACTTACTGCTGTTTGTCATGGTCAGACGTATCAAAAATAGATGATCAAGGCTTTCAACAAGAAAGTCAGGGGCCATGTATATCAAGTCGGAGATCTTGTAATCAAACGGATCATCTTGCCGCAAAGTGATCCCTTGGACAAATGGACTCCTACCTATGAAGGACCATTTGTGATCAAAAACATCTTTCTGGTGGAGCTATGATTCTAACCACCATGGACGGCGACGACCTTCCGCACCCTGCAAACACAGACATAGTCAAAAGATACTACGCATAAACGACCCGACAAGTCGAAAACCCGAAAGGGCGACTTGGGAAAAAATGGGCATCCCGGTGAATCGAAAACCCGAAAGGGCGGTTCAGGAAAAAATTAGGGATAAATAAAAAAATCTGTACACCTGGCAAGTTGAAAACTCGAAAGGGCGACTTGGGCAAAAAAGGGTTTCCCGGTGGATCGAAAACCCGAAAGGGCGATCCAGGAAAAAGTGAGGGAATTAAAGCATATGACTATGTCTCGTCGGATCACTTTAAGGACAATCTCTTCACGGACAAGCTCCAAGCTTCTGATCAATCCAATCACCTGCGGACGAAGCAACGAATGGACAAGATACTCAGAGTTACGAAGGCTATAGCTGAATGGGAACCCCATGGAATTGTTACACATAGCCATCTTTCTTTGTATAAATGTTTCTCAATTTTATGACAACATTCTCCTACTAGGATGTTTGTCTCCTTTGTACAAAATACTTACACAAAGTTAATACAAAGATACTTCAAAGTGCAGAAAATTGTTTGCCTTTTCTTTCTTTTTTATACTTGTGTTTTATTTGAAAACGTCCAATGATTTATTAAATGAGCATATGCATTTGAATATAATCACTGCTTACAAATAAAACGAAATGAGAAAGAATAATTACTGATAGGATGAAAGTATAGGAAAATGTCTTTAGGCTATTCCAGGAGAAATCCCCTGCAATACATCATCCAGATCCTCGGCGGAACTAAAGCCTTGAAACACATATCCCCAGCGGAGTTAAGTTTCAAGAATCCCCATCAGAACTGAATTTTCAAACTCCCAATCCCCAGCGGGGCAAAACTTTGAACTACAAACCCTCAGTGAAGATGAAACTTTCTTCCCCAAATGGAGTCAAACCTTCAAACCTTTGAACACCAGTGGAGACCATCCAGTTTCCTCCAATTTCCCCCGGAAAATCGCTCTAAAACTAGACAATTCCCCAGAGAGTTATTTTTAAGCCTTCTTCCTCAACGGAGTCAGGTGTCCATCCACGATCAAATCAGCATGTCATTAAGATCCCCAGCTGAGATGAACTTTGAGCTACCGATCCCCAGCGGAAACCATTCAATTTTCCCCTGATATCCCCAACAGAACGGAGATTCTCATTCTTGAAGTCCCCAGTAGTTTGGCATACAACCCAAACTCCTGATCTCCCCAGTTGTATAGCTTCTCCCCATAGAGGTTGTCAAAAGATCTTGAATCTCCAACAGCGGTCATGGATTTATTTTTCCCGACAGCAGTCAAAGATTTTATTATCTCCAGCTATCCAGGATTTGTTTTCCTCAGCAAAACAGCTAATCAGCTTACATGCGCATACATCACATTTATAAATCATGAGCATTAATAAAACACATATATTGCATCATACATTTCATGCAACATAACTTTGTGTTTCAGCTAACATTCTACCCTTTTCAGGATAAAATTAATAGCTACCTAAAACAGATATTCAAAGCTCAGAAAAAGGCTTGGAGATGCTCTAGACGCGGATGCTCTCCTATTTACTTATTCAAATCATTGTGCAGATTCCTGTTCCAGTTATAAAGCCTGGATTCGACCAGATTTTATCTTGATTATACTGAAGCCCAGAGATCGACCGGAAAATAGTTGAATCCCCTGCAAGTTCTTCTGAAACCTGGACGTTGACCAGATAGGAAGTAAAGTATTGTGAAGCATGGACGTTGACCAGATAGCAATACAAGACTGTGAAGCCTGGACGTTGGCCAGATAACAGTAAGGTATACTGTGAAACTTGGACGTTGAACAAATAACAGTTTACTCGGCCAATTACTTTGAAACCCGGATTCAACTGGATATTAGTAGGCCCCAAAATCAAAGGGAAAACCGGAGGCGACCAGATAACCATTTGATTTCCTTCTGAAGACTGGGCGTTGACCAGATAGGAAGAAAGGTATTGTGAGACCTGGATGCTGACCAGATAGCAATACAAGACTGTGAAGCCTGGACGTTGACCAGATAACAGTAAAGTATACTATGAAACTTGGATGTTGACCAAATAACAGTTTACTCAGCCAATTACTTTGAAACCAGGATTCAATCGGATATTAGTAGGCCCCAAAATCAAAGGAAAAACCGGAGGCGACCGGCTAACCACTTGATTTTCTTCTGAAGCCTGGATGTTGACCAGATAGGAAGTAAAATATTGTGAAGCCTGGATGTTGACCAGATAGCAATACAAGACTGTGAAGCCTGGATGTTGACCAGATAGCAGTTCAATATCACCTCTTCAACCAAGAGATAACTCCCCAGTAGAGTAACAGACGACTGAAGTTCTATTTCTACCACGACAAAGACCAACATTCCCCAGCGTAGTCCTCCTCAACAACAGGTATACGGCCTCTCGTAAAGGAATCTCTTATGCGATCAATTATCTTGGATGGCATCTTTAAGCCCATCTCCGACAAGATTCTGTCACATCTTCCAAATGGCATCTTTAAGCCCATTCCCACAACTATACTCTAACGAGCGCAAATTTACGGGCACTCTAGTGTCCAATCCTCTTTTACCTTCGAGTCACGAAAGGCAAACTCGCCAATCTAACTCTTCAGGTTCAAGAAGATGAACAGGGGTAGTTGTTGTACCCTAAAATTTGCCCTCTCATTTTATCAAGATTTCTCATTGCAAGACTCTTTGAACTCAAGACTAAGCTAGGGTTTGCTCTGCTCAAGACATCTCCTTGCATTGTTGACCTAAATTAGGGTTTGAATTTGCACAAGGAATTTTGGACTTCCAATGCTCAATGTGACTCTCATACTTCATGAGGGACTCCTAATATTGCTCATACCAAGTTTCAAGCCTTGAATCAAATTTTTGCCCAGTCAATTGGACAGTTGACCTAAAAATCAGTTGTATTGGGGAAAAAGTCAATTGTGGCCAATTTACAGTCAAACTTCATATATTTTGATCCACATCAATATTATAAGCTCATATGAACCATTTGATCAAGTTTGGACCACAACTCCTCAAGAAATTTGATCAGATCTTCAAAAGGGAAAAATGGTCATTTTTAGGGTTTTGATTGTATAAGGGCAATTTCTGATTTTTTTACCTAGCCAGTGGCAAATTAGGTTCAATTATGGATTCAAGGAATCAATGGAATCATCTTGACCTATTCACAAGGTTCAAAAGATCTCAAATGCATTGGATTGACAGATGAATTTTTCAGTCAACTGATCGAAATTTGACTGTACGCTGAAAAGTCAAACTTTGACTTTTTGGTCAAAATCAAGTGCCAAGGGTCATTTTTCATCAAGATGTGTCAAAACATGAAACTCTTTCATCAAGAAACCTAATTTTGCAAATTAGGGTTTAAGTTTGAAAATTTTCATAACTTAGAATTTTTCTAAGTTATGAAATTTTCTTATTTTTTCCCAACTTTGCCTAATTTTTTCACCATGATGCAATTGGATTCAAACAAAACTTCAAACATGAAAGTTGTAGTCCTCCACAAAATATACAACTTTTATTCACAAAGTTTTCCCAAAAGAAGTGTGGATCTCAAGTTATGATTTTTGGAACAAGGGTCCATGAAACTTTTAACTTAGTGAAATTTTGCCCTAGTATAGGCAGGATTTTGACCTATCTTCATGGCAATTTTTCAGCTAGTTCCAATTGGAATCTCAAAATTCATTTCAAAAATGGATTTTATATCATGTTACAAGCTTTCCAAAATGTCCAATAACTCTCCAAAATCATTTGTGGTTAGGGAGAATCGAAGGTTTGAATTTGGAAAAAACTCACTTTGATCCATGCCATGTTTCATATTGACACAATTTGCAAACTCTATTCAGCCTCACTTGTACTTGCTCACAGGTCTCTAAACCCTTCCATACTAAATAATTAAATGCAAATCCAATGGTTTGAAGCTTTGTTCTGATCATTAGAGGATTACACAAGAGATTAATCCAAAAATAGCAAAAAGACAACATTGCCATTTTTGTCAAAACTTGCTTTATCTCAAATTACATCCCTCAAACACTCTTGAACATCAAAACACCTTCCTCTTGCAAAATAGGGCAGTTTCTTCACTTTGAGTTCCATAGCAAAAACTACCCGTGCGTTTTGCCCCAAACCAGATCCAATACCTTCCATACAACCCACCTGAGTTATCCCAACCATTGGCCATTGACTGTAACTCCATTTGCAAGATTCACCATTTCTGTTTTTAGCTTGTGTAGGTTGACTTCTACAAGCTTTTTCAAGCACATCCAAAGCAAACTAAGCATTGGAGAAGGTCATAGGAAGTTCAAGCAAGCTCCCAAGCATCTCAGGCCTCACTGAAAAGCTCCACATTTCCATACACGAGTTCATCTGAAAAAGGTATTTGTCAACTTTTTATCTCTCTATTTAGGAATCATTAGGCTTAGGTTTGTGAATAAAAAATGTAGTACTCATAGCCCTTAAGCTGTACATATGCATAGATTTCATTTAAGTTAAGTGTGCTAAGAGAATTTGATTGATGAACATCCTGAAAAAGTTAGGTTAGAAATTAGGGCCAGAGAAATTCTCTCTGGTCTTTGAGAGTTAGATTAAGTTTTTTATATGGTTAGAATCGTATGATCATGCTCTATAACTTTCATGTTGCAAGTTTTCGTTTTTAAGCACAAATGCAGGAAATACAAGTTGTACATCAGGTGTGTGTTTTTCTGGTTCAAAGGTTGAAGATGAAGTGGAAATGGACTGGGCTGGCTTGTTTCTGTTTTTGGCACCCCCCCCCCCCCCCCCCCTCTTTACTGATTGCACCCCCCTAGCCCATTGTTTCATATTTTTATGTTTTTCTATTTATTTTTCATTTCTGATTTTATTTTATATTTTCTAAAACATAAAAAAATACCAAAAATATTTTCATAAATTTTCACATTTTATTTTATTATTTTTTAGACATAAAAATAATTATTAAATAGCATATACTTTTATTTTCTTTAATAAAAACCTATAAACATTATAGAAATATTATATATTTATATTTTTTTTTATTTATGCATATAAAATAATATTTTTTTTACATATTTTATTTCTTAATATCTTTGTATATATTTATATTTTATTTTCTTGTACATAAAATAAATAATATAATATATATTATCTTAAAATAAAAAAAACTAGGGTTTCCACCCTTATTAAAAATAATATTTTTTCTAATATATTTTATTTTTTGACACTTGAATATATTTTTTTATTTATTTTATTGTACATAAATAAATAAATATTATAATTTTCATACATATTCTTAAACCAAAAATTAGGGTTTTTACCCTTAACAAAAATAACTTTTTATTTTATTTTTTTAATACATTAAATATTATATTTTTACATACATAAAAATAATACAAAAACATTTTTTGCATGTTTATAATATATTGCATATTTATTTAATTGTTCATTTAAATATTTGTCTATTTATTTATTTGCACATTTAATTCAATTTGGATGTATTACTTAATTTTTGGGTTTTATTTTCTTGCAAATACTCCCCATTCAAAATTGTATCCCCCTCCCCATATCAATGTTGTAATAGCGTAGATTTATTTTACGCATTTTATAGTTTTCAAATATGTCATGATAGAGATTAGGGTTTGTATGCGATATCCAAAATCAAAATAAATAGTTAGACCTAATACAAGACATAAAAGCATGCAAATTGATAACACAATGCACACATGCACCCCTAGGGTTTCATCCACTTGTTGCCTTTAAAATGGCCATGTTATGCATGTTGAGTATCTTGGCAAAAAAAAAACAAAACAAAAGATCATAGTCCCTCGATGACGCTATCTTGGTTGCCTATACAAAAATGATCTAGTCCCTCAAAAATTTGCTAAAGATACTTAGCACAATTGCTATCGTGGTCAATACGATGACCCGCGCCTGTCCCGTTTAACATCTAAATACAAGGTTGTTCACCAAACGCAATGGTAAAACAACACTGTCAAAAGGGTTAAAAATGTGTAAGAAAGATCTTTGAGTAGATAGGGTAGACAACTCTTAGTTACTTGATCAAAGCTTGCAAAAACATCCTTGCTATTTTCAAACACACCTCACAACACAATTTCAAAACATTTCCCAAAATAAACTTTCAAACATTGAAATATATTTTCAAAAGACAAATACCTTTGTATATATTCAAAAAAGAATCATTACAAAGGTTGCCACAACAATGGCCTCTTTTCAAAACATTTTCAAAACCACACACACAAAGCACCATTTCAAACAATTGGAAAGCAAAAGCAAGTGATCTAAACAAGTAACTAAGAGCCCATGGATAACCATGGATGAAAAGGGTGCTTGCACCTTCCCTTTTTATAATCTACCCCCCGAACCCGAGAAAACATATCAAAGGTCTTTCCTGTGCTTTTTGACCTTTCATTTGGATAAAATAAAAAGTCGGTGGCGACTCTTGCTAAACCGAAACATTTGCGAACACAAACGTAAAACCTCAAGTCAGTTCTCCCACCGTATCACAAAATGCATAACATAAGAAATAAATGGACTTGTTTAGAAAATGTTTTTGTCTTAAGGAAATAAATTAAAAGGAAAATATTTTTGTGTTTTTTATGTTAATATTAAAAATGATGAAAAGGAAAATAAATGTAAGATAGAAACAGCGTGTTGCTGCAAGAAGAACAACTAGGATCAGAAGTTCTGAAGCCAAGAGCGTTGTGACTCAGCAGGAGACGTCAGTGGAATCAGAAGCTCTGGATTGGTACACTCTGAGGTCCTGCAAGACATGTTAGAGGAAAAACACAGAAGTTCTGGATTGCTATGTGTTGAACTTTTGAATGTCAAAACAATGAGAAAACCTTAGAAACTCTGTGCATGTCAAAACATTAGGAAGAACTCATAAGTTCTGTATGGTGCTAAGACAGTGAACGAACAGTCAGCAGTTCATCATGTTATCAGTGCATGAAAATCAAAAGTTCAGTGTATTTGTCATGTAAGGAGAACTCAGAAGTTCTGTGGTGTGCTAAAACAGTGAGTGAATCATCAGAAGCTATGTATTATGCTGAGCCAGTGAGTGAAAATTAGAAATTCATTCAGTTCTTATTAAACAGAAAATCATAAGGATAACATCACAACAACTTATAGAAGTTCTAATCCTAAATCTGAGTCTAGCCCTAACCAAGAAGTTCTGATCCACAATATTTCTACTTAAGCAATGATATGTACAACATTAATACTATGATATTTACATGTTAATGATGTTCAGAATGAAAAACAAGCAAAGTTAGAAAGACTTACCTTGAACTTGGAACGTGCTTGGAGCTTTGAGTGGCTTCCTTTGGATGTTCTGAGTCAGCAAGGGTGACGGAACAGTGATTGTGTTTTTTGTATTTAAAGGAGGGGAACAAAAGGTTTTGTTTTGGATTTGCGAAGGTTTTCCCTATTTCCTCTTATCTATTTTGGACTCTTGGAATTTTAGCAGGGGTTCAGCTCTTTTCTTTCTCAAATTTCCCCCTTTTTCCAGTTGCCAATGGAGTTCTATTTATAGGCAAAGTTTTTGTAGTTTGGAGATATCAAGTGGCGCCAACTTCATATGCTAGAAGCTGACTTACTCTTGAAGTAAGCTTAAACAAGCATGGTTCAATGCATCAAGTAGGATGGTTAACAGCGCCTAAGCTGTATTTGTCAGCATGAATTAAGGAAAAGTAGAAGCAGCGCATGGGCTTAGCATACTTTTGCACAGAATTTTGTCTTCCCAAGGCAGTAGGGGTACACGTGGTGAAAATCCTTTGGATAAAGACTCAGAAAGTGGTTGTGAGCATTAATGACGATGAGACTTATCACAACCAGAAATCCTGCCACATGAGATTCTACACCAAGGCTTAGTTCTGGATCAAAAGTTCTGCTTTACAGTAGCATCCAACTTCTGATCTTTGTATCTTCTGACTCCAGCATGTTCTGAAGAAGAAGAACGTTGCTTCCACATGTTCTGATTAAAGCGTCATATTCTGAACCATGTTTGCAACCTCTGACTGAAGCTTTTTATGAAAACTTGCCCAGAAGTTCTGACCAAACTCTGCCTTGAGAGTGTCCAGAATTTGTTGAGTGTTATGTTGATAATATGGTCAGAAGTTCTGAAATTGTCATATTTTCTTAAACACTTAGAAAAAATTCTAAGTATTTAGAATTTTGACTTTTTGGATTTTGATGAAACAAAACTTCATATTTCAATGTGTCTTGATGAAATATGATTCTTGAAGCTTGATTTTGATCCAAAAGTCAAAGTTTGACTTTTCAGCATGCAAATGACCATTTTGCCCTTGTGAGTGGTTTTCTTGGAAAATTTGTAGTTCAAGGCTTGGAAACTTGATAGAAGCAAACCTGGGATCCAGGGTGATTCCTTGAAAAATGAGAGGGCAAATTTTGGGGTGCAACACGTGGCAAAGGTGTTAATGAAATTGATGATACTACTTTTGTTTCCTCTATTAAAGATTTAACAAATCCATTAACTACGGTGAAGGATAACTTGATGAGAGTCGGGGTGTTCCCTGGCCGTTCTAAAGATTGTGTTTATTGTGATCAACAAGTAAATGGGTGCAAGCGGCTGAAGGAAGGTGTGCAACGCCTGATAGATAGCTGTGAGATTATGTTTGAGAAGATTCCTACCATCAAGAGTTTGACCAACAAAACTGAAGACATGTCCATAATAACAATCTCTAACAAGCCGCTTAAGATCCCATCAAAAGGTCCTATCAGAATTTCAAACAAGCCAATCATTGCCTCTTTAATAATCACTGCCACTGGGCCTATCTCTTACTCCTCTGACAAAGAAGTTCCATGGAACTATGGTGCCTAGGTTTATTATCATGGGATAAAACAAGATTCTTCGATCAACGAAAACGAAGCTGATGTTACTAATATTGTAGTGTTGTACCCCAAAATTTCCCCTCTCATATTTCTCAAAACATTTCAAGAAAGATCTCCAAGTTGCTCAAGATAGCCCAAGGGTTGGCCAAATAAGCTCTCTCCTAAGGCAGTCTACCCCAAATTAGGGTTTCATATTGCATCAAGATCCTTGAGTCCAAATGGTCCCAAGTTCTCACCAATGTCCTAATATGTTCTCAAGATCATCCATTCCAAGTTTCAAGCCTTGTAGAGGAATTTTGCTCAATCAATTGCTCAAAGGTCCAAAAATCGACTATGCTAGGGCAAAAGTCAACTTTGGCCCACATACAGTCAAACCTAAATATTTTTGGTCAACATCCTCATTTTGAAGTATATTTCATCTTTTGATCAAGGTTTGATCATGATTCATCAAGGATTGCTCACAATTCATCAAGATTCAAAAGTTGTTAAATTAGGGTTTTGTAGGAAAAGTCAACTCAACTTTGACCAAGCATAACTTTCTCATACTTTATAATAAATGACCCATCCAAAGCTCATTTTGAAGAGGATGCAATTTCCTAAAATCCATCTTCAGCTCCCAAGATCAAAATATGCACTCACAATAAGTTATGAATTTGGACATTATAGGTCATTTTGAAAAGTCAACAAAAACACCCTTTTTCCAAAGCTTCATACATGAGCATCGAATATCAAATTTAGATGATTACAAAAGTGTTAATTAGAAAACATCTCAAGCTTTCTAAAAAGTCCAAGAACACCTCCAAAGAGTCAAAGTTGAGGAAGTTATGCATTGTTGAAGTTGGACTTTTTTGCAAAATTGCCAAAAGTCAACTATGCCCAAAACTTCAAATTTTTCCAAATGGGCCCATTCTTTTTCACTTGTTTTGAGTTGGCATTATAGCCCACGTGCTCTAGCCTTGGCCATGTGTCCATATCATATTTTTATTATTTAATTTGGTTTTTATTTGAATTAATTCATTTTAAATCAAATTAAATCAAATAAAATCAAAAATATTGAAAACCTAAGATCTTTTGATGATTTCAGGCTTCATTGGACAGCTAGCACCATTCAAATTCGTTCCAAGCCTTAGAGTGCACAAAAATATTGAGAAAAGGCACTTTTGGAAAGTTGTTCAAAGAAAATCAAATCCATATCAAAATCATTGAAAGAAGAAGATTTGGACAGGGTATTCAAACCTAATGCATTGTGCAATACATAAGGGTGGCGTGCAGACCCAAAACAAGGTCAGAGATCAGTTATAGAGCAAGAACAAAAATTGAAAAATCAAGCAAAAAGTGTGAGTTCGAAATCACTCCTAGAGGCAGTTTCAAGGCTTGATACTTGTCTCAATCCCTTCCTGGCAATCTCAGGAACCTAAAGAAAGCAAAGCCACGCATTTTCCAGCTCTCCAGTGCACTGTAAGTAGTTCATGGAACAACCATTTTCTTGAATTCGAAAATCTTCATTCTTGCATCTATAATGAAAAATAATTGCATATTCTTGATCACAATGATGTTTGCAAGCTTTTGCCAATAGCCAATTTCATTTATCTGGACTGAATCGTGAATCACCATTGCTAGGGTTTTGTATTTGGTTTTAGGGTTTTTTGTTTCAGGAATAACTAGCCCTAATAATGGCTATGGTTGTGATCAGAAGAAGATGACGAATCTAACCATGGTCCTAGAACTCATTTACATGGCATGTGGGAGATTTTTGAATAAGCCTGACTTGTAGCAACGGACAGCGTCTGTGAGTATACCCCTTTTGTTTTTTAGCCACGGTTCAAGGAAGGGGATGATGAGTTGTCATCCCACCATTCGTCCATTCAAACAGCACGCGCCTTTTTTATATTTTCTGTCCATTAACTTTTGTTTTATATATTATTACTAATTTTTATTATATTAACAAAACAAGTCAAGCAGCTTAGTGGCAAGCATAGCATTGGAATTCCTCTCAGGACATGGGTTCGAATCCCAGGTCCCCCTATTTTCTCAATAACATTTTCTTGCAGGAAATCTAGAGTGTACTCATGCCTACCATCCACCATGGACACTCACCCTTCAACGTGCCAGATGGCCAGATGGCCAGATCTGGTGGCCATCATTGAAGGTGCACCAAAGGGTCAGGTTAACACAAACGCATGGGATCATAAAAGTCCAACGGATCATCATCAATTGGGCCAGGAAAATTGCTATACACACACCCAAAACCAGGCCCAATCTCTTTCTTTTATTTTATTCTCTATATTTAATTTAATTATTTCCTTTTATTTAATTTAATTACTAACCAATTAATTAATTTCTTTTTATCAAAAAATCCCAAAAATATTTTTATCCAATTAAAATTCAGAACTTTACTTTTCTTTAATAAATATTAATTAATTTAATTAGGTAGATTAATTAGGTAACTTTAATTTATTTTTGCAAACAATTAAAAATCAATTAGAATTAATAGGTTTTAACATTAACTTAAGTATTTTATTTTCCTTCCTAAAATAACAAAAATTCCAAAAATATGTCATTAAATATTTTTCATTAATTAATTTATTTAATAATTAATTTAGCATTTAATTTTAGGATTTAATTTCTTTTCTTAAAAATAAAAACAACAAAAACATTTTCTTTAATTAAAATGGTCAAAACCCTAATTTCGCATCCGATTTAATTTTGCATCGCGCGCTTTATTTATCCAATTGATGTATCTGCTCCTGGCTTGTAATAAATAATTAAGACATTTATTTATTTTTACGCTTTTATTTTATTTTCAAAGGGTTGCTTTTGGCGATGTAAATACCCGACGCCTTGTAATAATTTAGTTTAATTTTCACACCTTTAATTTCTGCAAATATACAACTGTTAGATGTTTGGTAATAGGGTTTGCATGACAAGAATGAATGTTTAATCTAAAATCAATTAGATCACCCTAAACATGTGCAAAGATAAAAATAACTGAAATCAACACACTCGCACATGCGCACTCCTAGCGTACACCCCACTTGGTTGCCTTTGTACACGCTCATTAAGTATAGGTTGTTTTAGAGGTCGCCCTCTTGTCTAAAAGATCATAGTTGCCTCGAAATGATTGCCTCGGATATTGTTGCCTCGAACAGATGATCTAAGACATTAGGGTTACCGCTAAGATGTCCTAATATTGCTTTAGTGACCGTATGTCCCTCTTTCGAATTAACCCTCAAACTCTAACGACGGTGCTACCCACTCACTAATAGTGGGATAGCATTGTCTAAAGGAAATTAGCATAGAACGATTCCTTTTTTGAGTAGGTAGATTAGCTCTTAGATACTTGCTCATCCAAAATAAAACTTTTTTTGCACTTACACTCCTTTATAAACAAAGTTTTCAAAAACACTTCATTACACTCTTAAGCGAGAGTTAAATCGAAGTTGAAACAAAATCTTTTCAAAACCCACAAGCACAAAGAAAACAATTTTGAAAATGATGAGCAAGAACCTAAGAGCCCGTAGATAACTACGGATATAAAGGGTGCTAATACCTTCCCTTTCTATAATCTACCCCGCGTACTCCAAAATATCTCGAAAAAGGAATTTTTCTGTGCTTTTTTCCTTTCCTTGTTGGATAAAATAAAAGTCAGTGGCGACTCATGCTTACCGAGACATTTTGCAAAAACAAATGCAAAATGCAAACCAGCATTCCAAAAACAGTCAGTTCTTCCCACCGTATCACAGAACTGGCGACTCTGCTGGGGATGTTATAAGTAGGGTGTACCTTAGGAATAGTTCATCATATTGTTTTCAATTGCTTGATTTGTATGCTTTATCTTTGTGGGTTTGAATCGGAGTTACTATAGATCCTAACCCGGATCTGGGGATACCTTTTAGGTAAGTAGCAATAGACTGTGAGGGAACTGTACGGCGTAGATCGATATGGTTGAAGCAGTAGCTACGTTGATGTGGCACTTTAGTTTGTATCGGTATCCCTTGTGGTGGAACAAGGAGAATATGGGTCAGTTAAGGGGTCATTAAGCACCAACTGACCTTAGAACCTATAATTGACCAACTTGGCCATAGAAAAGTAGCAGTATGCTACACTCATTGAAACCAAACTCTCGCAATGATTCCGGCCGCAAGAAAAGGTTGCCAAACTGGAATTATGACTGATTGAGGGTGGTCAATGATATTGAGATCCTCTAGAACCCGATTACTATTACTAGGACAGGTTGAACCAACTAAACTGAAAAAGGGTAATACCTAAACTCCATGCCAGTCTGAAATCTAAGGGCTACTGTGTGACTTGTTTGCCCTTACCATGTTTGTTATTTGTGAATACTTGTGTTGTGTTTCTATCATAACATCATGCATCATGACATTTCATGCATCTTGCATCAGACTAACATATTTCAAAGACCGAGGGGATTCATCTTTGTTCTGTTTTGTAGGTCATGGCCTCTATGCGTAGAAACACTATTCGGATCAGCTTTGTACAGATTCCCACTCAGCTTAGAGAGTTGGTTTCTAAAGTTCCAGATACTTCTTACTTTGTCAAAAGACATGGTCACCTCCTTGGTTTGGTCACTTCTAAGATGGATGAGCAGATGATGAGTGTCTTATGCCAGTTCTTTGACCCATTGCACCACTGCTTCACCTTCCTGGACTATCAGTTGGTCCCTACTTTGAAGGAGTTCTCTGATTTCCTTGGTATTTCTATTCTAGAGCAGACACCATTTATAGGTTGGGAGATAGCTCTTAGGCCAGAGGATGTTGCTACAGCCCTACATATAACAAAGGTTGAAGTAATGTCTAACTGGGAGACTCGGAGTGGGACAAAAGGCTTCTTGGCTAAATTCTTGGTTGATCAGGCTAATCAGTTTTGGGACAGTTTGGATTTTCAAGCATTCGAAGACACCCTGGCTCTTCTCATATATGGTCTGGTTCTGTTCCCTAACTCAGATTCCTTTGTCGACATGAACGATGTGCAGATCTTCATGTCCCGTAACCCGGTGCCTACACTTCTGGGTGACATTCTGCATGCTCTTTATGCCCGTACTGCTCGGAAACGGGGAACCCTTATGTGTTGTGTACCATTGCTGGAGAGGTGGTTTATTTCTCACCTCCCCAAATATGTTTTGAAGAAGAAGGAAGGTATGGGTTGGGCCTACAGAATCATGTCTCTGGCTCACACAGACATCATTTGGAGTACTAAAGACATGGAAGAAGTAGTTGTTATTGACCGGTGTGGAGAATACCCCAATGTTCCACTGCTTGGAATTAGGGGAGAAATAACCTATAATCCTTATCTGGCCTTACGACAGTTCGGGCGAGCTAGAAAGGACGGTCCTCATGAGTTGCTGATTCCGAGCATTGTCTTTGACTTCCAAGGGGATAGTGAGGGACATCGCCGCAGATTCATACGAGCTTGGAATAGGGTTAACAGGTCTGATCCGCATGAGCTAGGAGCGAAGACTTCTCTTCCAATGGAGCCATATCTCCGGTGGGTTCAGGCTCGTGCCCAAAAGCTAGGGATGCCCTACGAAGTTGTCTTACCGGTAATTGTTGAGAGTGTTGATGAAGAAGGGGTTCCTCATACTGTCCTCCATCCATACATGCCTACTGACATTAGGGCATTAAAGAGGTCGTGGATCCAGTTGAAAGAAGAACGGGATACTTACCGAGAGAAGTATCATGAGCAGGAGCAGAAGATCCTAAACTTACAAGGCAGCTGGAGAATGAGAAGGTCCTCAACGACTATGTCAGCACCAACGGAAAACGACCATGGGAGCGCTGATGTCTTTTGTTATTTCTAGTTTTGATTTACTTTTCAGTTTTTTCTTTTTGTAACGCCTTAAAGGCATTTGTCAGACATTGTTTCAAGTTTTCAATCTAATAAAAGTGTGTTTCATTTTGGTTTACGAATTTGAATCCCTAAAGTCTTTGAAATCATATCATATGCATTCCATTCCCATGCACTTCATCACAGATACCCTTACAGGTCTCTTATCTTCTTCGTTGTTTATTTCAGCATCATGTCTTCTGAAACATCAACTGATCAAGCTATCAAGGCCCTACAATCTCATAATGCTCAGTTCTAGGAAACGTTCATGAGCTTGACCAAGGTTCAACAAGATATGAAGACT
Organism: Vicia faba; assembly: GCA_948472305.1. Classification (NCBI taxonomy): domain Eukaryota; kingdom Viridiplantae; phylum Streptophyta; class Magnoliopsida; order Fabales; family Fabaceae; genus Vicia; species Vicia faba. The sequence continues at coordinate 26,463,174 of OX451736.1, forward strand.
CTTATCCTGAAAGAAAAGAAGAAGAAGAAGAAGAAGAAGAAGAAGAAGAAGAAGACAATCCTCCTGAACATGGGTCACAGGTTTGGAAACAGGCTGCAGGATGAGGTTGATATGTCTCACTCATCTGGAGGGGGAGAGGATCAGGAAGAAAGGAGGGCTCCTAGCCCTGTGGTTTCAGAAAATGAGACTGGCTTTGATGAAGACCAGTATCCTCCTGCTGAGGACAGGTACAAGCAACTCGAAGACCGGTTGAGCGCAATGGAAGTCCAGAAGGTACCGGGGTTAGACTTTGGTGATTTGGGTCTGGCATCTGGGGTGGTGATCCCCCACAAGTTTAAAGCACCAGTTTTGCTAAGTAGAATGAGGTCTCCTGCCCAAAGCTGCACCTCCGTTCGTATGTTAGAAAGATCCAGCCATATACTGCTGATAAGAACCTATGGATCCATTTCTTTCAAGATAGTCTCTCAGGGACTCAACTTGAATGGTTCTATCAGCTAGAAGGAGCTAATGTCTGTAATTGGGAGGACCTTGCTGCTGCTTTTTACAAGAAGTACCAATATAATACCGACCTTGCTCCCACGCGTACCCAACTTCAGGGTATGTCTATGGGTGCGAGCGAAGGTTTTAAAGATTACGCTCAGAAGTGGAGAGACCTTGCTGGTAGAGTCCAGCCCCCTCTGGCTGACAGGGAGTTGGTGGATATGTTTCTGGGGACCTTGTCTGGTCCGTACTCTAATCATCTGATTGGAAGTTCATCGTCTGGATTCACCGAGTTGATAATGACTGGGGAAAGGGTTTAAGCCGGTATCAAGAGCGGCAAAATATAGAAAGGTGCTTCGTCAAGTACTGAGAAGAAGCCTTTTAAGAAGGAATCAAGTGAAATTTATAGCTCAAAAAGCCAGAGTCGACCCGAGCGCCGCCAAGCGGTTAATGCGGTAGTTATTTCAAGACCAACTGTTGTCGCACAACGCAACAATCAGCCAAGGGAAGAGAGGCCTCAAAGACAGTTTACTCGGCTCAGCATGTCTTTATCTTAAATTCTGCCACAATTGTTGAAGACTAACTTGGTGATTCCGAGGGAAGCTCCAAAGAATCCCAACACCACATCACCGCTGTACAATCCAAACACCCGTTGTGCTTATCACTCTAATAGCCCGGGGCATGATACCAATAATTGTTGGGCTTTGAAGAGTAAAGTGCAAGATCTGATTGATGCTAAGGAGATTGAATTCGAAGCGCTGGAAAAGCCTAATGTCATAACGGCACCTATGCCTAAACATGACGCGGGAGTAAATGCTATTGGGGAAGATGATGATGAAGAGTTTGACTTTGACAGTTAGATTTACCCGACTACCGACGGTGGATTGAGCAATTGGACAGCGAAGGATTCTATGCCCGTTTCTTATATTACCCAGTAATGAGACTTTTTTTTAAGTTTGTAACAGACAATTTTTAACTTTACGGCCCGGTGTCTTACCCGAGGCACCGTGGCTTTGTTTGTGAGGGCTTGATGTTTGTCATTTCCATATATCATTAATAAAAGCATTGGACGTTTTCTTGCATATTCAAATTTTGCGCTCCTTGTTTTCCTTTTTTCTATCTTGCAAAACAGCTAATTTACACACACTTACATATACAGGTCTACATCCACTCTGGATCCCACTGATAACGACTTTGCTACTGCCGGTTATGACTTCGAAAGTCCGATCAACCAAGCCGAGGACGAAGGTGAATATGATTGCGAAGTGCCTGGACAACTTGCTAGACTGTTACTCCAGGAAGAGAGGGCCATACAGCCGCATGAAGAGCCAGTGGAAACAGTAAATCTGGGTACAGAGGTAGACAAGAAAGAGGTCAAGATCGGTGCAAATATGGAAGCTAGTGTTAAGCAACGGTTGATTCAGATGTTGCGTGACTATGTTGAGATCTTTGCCTGGTCTTATGAAGATATGCCTAGGTTGGATACTAATATCGTGGTTCACCGATTGCCTACCAAGGAAGACTGTCCTCCAGTGAAACAGAAAGTGCGCTGAATACGCCCGGAGATGTCTGAGAAAATCAAGGCTGAAGTTATGAAACAGTTTGATGCCGGTTTTCTAGCAGTTACTTCTTACCCGCAGTGGGTTGCTAACGTGGTTCCAGTGACAAAGAAAGATGGTAAGGTTCGAATGTGTGTTGACTATAGGGATCTGAATAGGGCGAGCCCCAAGGATGATTTCCCTCTACCTCATATCAACGTTCTGGTTGACAACACCGCACAGCACAAGGTCTTCTCCTTTATGGATGGTTTCTCTGGTTATAATCAGATTAAAATGGCTCCCGAAGACATGGAGAAGACAACCTTTGTTACTCAATGGGGTACCTTTTTCTACAAGGTCATGTCGTTTGGATTGAAGAATGTTGGGGCAACGTATCAGCGCGCCATGGTCGCTTTGTTCCACGACATGATCCACCATGAGATTGAGGTATACGTTGACGACATAATTGCAAGATCCTAGACTGAGGAAGAACATCTTGACCATCTTCAGAAGCTATTTGACGGGTTGAATTTGTACAGACTGAGGTTAAACCCGAACAAGTGCACCTTCGGGGTGAGATCTGGTAATCTGCTGGGTTTCGTCGTAAGTGATAAAGGTATTCAAGTGGATCCTGCAAAGGTGAAGGCTATACAGGAAATGCCAGCTCCCCGAACTGAAAAACAAGTCAGAGGCTTTCTGGGACGTCTGAACTACATTGCCCGATTCATCTCGCACATGACTGCTACTTGTGAACCAATCTTCAAGTTACTGAAGAAAGATCAAGTGGTAAGATGGAACGATGAATGTCAGGACGCTTTCGAAAGGATCAAAGAATATCTCCAAGAGCCACCTATTCGGATGCCTCCAGTTGAAAGGAGACCTTTGATCTTATACTTGACAGTACTCGACAATTCAATTGGGTGTGTGATGGGGTAGCATGACGAGTCTGGCCAAAAAGAGCATTCTATATATTACCTTAGCAAAAAGTTTACTGACTGCGAGACCCGATACTCGTTGCTTGAGAAAACTTGTTGCACTTTGGCATGGGCTGCTCTTCGGCTGAGACAGTATATGCTGACTCACACTACTCTATTGATATCAAAGATGGATCCAATCAAGTATATCTTCAAGAAGCCCGCCTTGTCCGGGAGAATAGCAGGATGGCAGATGATCTTGGCTGAGTATGACATCTAATACACGACCCAAAAAGAAATCAAGGGAAGTGTGTTGGCAGACCATTTGGCACACCAGGCAGTGGATGATTACCAGTCTATGAACTTTGAATTCCCGATGAGAATATCATGATAGTGACTGACTGCGAGACACCTGGACCGGATGAAGGACCTGAGGAGGGATCCTGATGGTCTATGTACTTTGACAGAGCTTCAAACGCTTTGGGTAATGGCATTGGCGCCGTGGTCATATCTCCTGAAGGCTCTCATACTCTGTTCAACGCTCGACTATGTTTCAACTGCACCAACAACATGGCGGAGTATGAAGCGTGCATCATGGGTCTTCGAGCAGTAATTGACTTAAGGATTAAGTTTCTAAGTGTTTTCGGAGATTCCGCTCTCGTGATCAGTCAGATCAAAGGCGAGTGGGATACGAAACACCTTAATCTTATCCCTTACAAGGAGTATGTGTTGACGTTGCTTCCGCACTTCGAGGAGATAACCTTCTAACACTTCCCTAGAGAGGAGAATTAGTTGGCGGACGCGCTAGCTACGATGTCTTCTATGTTCAAGGTCAGATGGGACAATGAAGCTCCCCAAATTACCATTGAGAGGTTGGACGAACCCGCACATTGATGTGACATCGAGACTGAAGAGGTAGCAGATAAACCCTGGTTTCATGAGGTGAAGAGGTATCTTGAAGCTCAGAAATACCCCGAGGGTGCATCTGTTAATGATAAGAAGTTTCTAAGGAGGTTCGCGGTGAAGTTCTTCATCAGCAATGGGATCCTTTACAAGCGTAACCATGACTCAACCTTACTGCGTTGTGTGGATAAGAATGAAGCAGAAAGGATCATGGTAGAGTTGTAAGAAGGTACTTTTGGGACTCATTCCAGTGGGCACACCATGGCAAAGAAAATCCTACAGGAAGGATATTATTGGTCCACCATGGAAGCCGACTGTTATCAGTATTCTCGGACTTGTCTTAAGTGCCAAGTTTATGCTGATAAGGTGCACATACCTCCAGTACCTTTGAATGTCTTGACAGCACCTTGGCCTTTTGCAATGTGGGGCATCGACATGATTGGTGAGATCAGACCTACTGCGTCCAACGGGCATCGTTTTATCCTGGTAGCTATTGATTACTTTATGAAGTGGGTTGAAGCAGCTTCCTTTGCTACTGTAACCAAGAACGTCGTGGAACGGTTTATTCGGCACAACCTGATTTGTCGATATGGTGTACCAGAGAGGATCATTACAAACAATGGTACAAATCTCAATAATAAGATGATCACTGAACTCTGCAAGCAGTTCAAGATACAACATCACAACTCTTCTCCTTACCGGCCGAAGATGAATGGGGTTGTAGAAGCGGCTAATAAGAACATTAAGAAAATTATGAAGAAGATGACGGTGACCTATAAAGACTGGCAGGAGATGTTACCGTTTTCTCTTCATGGGTACCGCACCTCAGCACGGACGTCAACAGGGGCAACACCCTATTCTTTGGTTTATGGCATGGAGGTTGTATTGCCCATTGAAGTTCAAATACCCTCTCTTCGGATTATGACGGATGCAGGTTTGAGCGAAGATGACTGGATTCAGACCCGGCTTTATCAGCTGAACTTAATTGACGAGAAGAGACTTACTGTTATTTGTCATGGTCAAACGTATCAAAAGCGGATGATCAAGGCATTTAACAAGAAAGTCAGACGACAAGAGTATCAAGTTGGGGATCTGGTAATCAAGCCCATCATCCTACCACAAGGTGATCCCAGGGGCAAATGGACCCCTACTTACGAAGGGCCACTTATGGTTAAGAACATTTTCTCAAGAAGAGCTATGATTCTAACCTCCATGGATGGTGACGACCTTCATCACCCCGTCAATGCAGACATAGTGAAAAAATACTATGCATAATCAAAGACCCGCTAGGTCGACTGGCCTAGGAAAAAATAAGGGCTTCCCGGCGAACCAAAAGGGTTCGGGCAAAAATAAGGGAGGAAAATAAAAAAAATTGTACACCTGGCAAGTCGAAAATCTAAAAAGGCGGCTTAGGCAAAAAAGGGTATCCCGGTGGACTGAAAACCCGAAAGGGCGGTTCAGGAAAAAATTAGGGATTAAAGCGTAACACTATGTCTCATTGGATCACCTTGCAAACAGACTTCGGTATCAACTATCAAGCTCGGATGGCACTAATCAATCTGATTCACCTTCAACCAAGTAGCAAATTGATGAGATGCTCAAGGACATAAAGGCAATAGCAGAGTTGGAACCCAGTGGGATTATTCACATAGTTGTTTTTCTTTGTTTTTCACAAATTGTATAAATTCTATTTGTTCGGCGGCATTCTCTTACTAGGACGTCAGCCTCTTGTACAAAAACGCCTATTTACAGGCTAACTTCAAAATCAATACAAGCCACTTTCCCAAAGAAATTTCAAGTTGTTTTTCTTTTTCTGTTTTGTTTTGCAAAGAACGTCCAATGTTCAATTTTTGATATATGCATTTGAAATTAATTGCTGCTCATAAATATTTACATGCCAAACAAAAGACAATTACTGGTAATATCAGAAACAGGGGAAAACAAGAAATGTCCAAACCGTACAATTGCTCTGTCCACCAGGTATAGGGATAGACCTAGCTGGAGGAAACGACTGAAGGTACATTCATTCCCCGCAGAGTAAGAAAAAGTTAGTGGTGTTAGCTCTCCCCAGCTGAGACTCGCAACTGTGAATGAATCGGTAATATTCTCCCCAAGCAGAGTTTATCTACCATCAGCACTTAAAAGTCTTATCATCCCCAGTGGAGTATAAAAATTATCCCCAGTGGAGTTTGAAGAATTGTCCCCAGTAGACTCTGGAGGATTATCCCTAGTAAAATCTAAAAGGGCTATCCCCAGTAAGGTCGCTACTGGAAAATCATCCCCAGCGGAGTTCATCCTTTTCACAAATAGGAACTCAATTCCCAACAGGGTTCATTATCACCAGCAATGGTAATTCATCCCCAGCGGAAGTTATCAGCGGAATCCTCAGCAGAGCAGGTCCTCCCCACAGATTCATTCTCCTCATCAGTTTATTCCCCAGCGAAGTTATTCTCTCCTGCAGGTTTATTCTCACAAACATCTTCATCCACTATCTCCAGCAGAAATAAAGAATTCATGTCTGTTCTCCAACAGCAATCTGGGATTTATTTCCCCAGATAAAAACATCACATTTTCATACATCATGATATGCATATGCATCATACGACACAATCTCATTTATTTTGAGAGCATCATCGCTTGATACATATCATGCATTACATACAACTAACCTTTTTCTTTCAGGAAGGATACGGTTAAATTCTCACCAAGTTCAAGCTATGAAGCTTCTACCACAGCCGAATTACGGACTAGTTCCTAAATCTCAGCAAAGTTGTTGAATTACGGACGAGCTCCTAAATCTCGACAGATGTTCTCTCAAGTTGAATTACGGATAAGTTCCTAAATCTCAGCAAAGTTGTTGAATTACGGACAGGCTCCTAAATCTCAACAAAGTAGTTGAATTACGGACAAGTTCCTAAATCTCAGTGAAGTTATATTCTCATTCGAATTACGGACGAGTTCCTAAATCTCGACAGATCTTCCCCAGTTGAATTACAGACGATGTTCCTAAATCTCAGCAAAGTTGTTGAATTACGGACGAGTTCCTAAATCTCGACAGATATGTTCCTAGGTTAAATTACGGATGAGTTCCTAAATCTCAGCAGAGATGGTTTCTTAGTTGAATTATGGACGAGCTCCTAAATCTCAGCGGTTATTACCCAAGTTGAATTACGGACGAGTTCCTAAATCTCAGCAAAGTTGTTGAATTACGGATGAGTTCCTAAATCTCGACACCTTAGTTGAATTATGGGCGAGTTCCTAAATCTCGACACCTCAGTTGAATTACGGACGAGTTCCTAAATCTCGACACCTCAGTTGAATTACGGACGAGTTCCTAAATCTCGACACCTCAGTTGAATTACGGACGAGTTCCTAAATCTCGACACCTTAGTTGAATTACGGGCAAGTTCCTGAATCTCGACACCTCAGTTGAATTATGGATGAGTTCCTAAATCTCGACACCTCAGTTGAATTACGGACGAGTTCCTAAATCTCGACAAAATCAGTTGAATTACAGACAAGCTCCTAAATCTCGACAAAACCAGTTGAATTACGGACAAGCTCCTAAATCTCGACAAAATCAGTTCAATTACGGACTAGCTCCTAAATCTCAGCAAAGATGTTTTCTTAGTTGAATTACGGATGAGCTCCTAAATCTCAGCAAAAGTTGTTCCCTCAGTTGAGTACGAACGATTGAAGTTCCTAAATATCAACAGAGACGACTCACCAGCAGAATGACGAATGACGAAGCTCCTAAATTTCTATCTCTCTCCATGAAAGATCAGACTTCCCCAGCGGAATCTTCCTCAACAACAGGTATACAAGCTCTCGCTAAGGAATCTCGTATGCGATCAACACTCCTCCAAATGGCATCTGTAAGCCCATTCCCGACAAGACAATTCCCACTTCATGCAAGTGCAAATTTCTGGGCACTCTAGTGTTCAATCCACTTCCACCTTCGGATTACGAAAGGCACGAAAGCCAATCTGCATCCTCAGGTTTAAGAAGATTGAACAGGGGCAGCTATTGTACCCCAAAATTTTCCCTCTCATATTTCTCAAAACGTTTCAAGAAAGATCTCCAAGTTGCTCAAGGTATCCCAATGGTTGGCCAGACAAGCTCTCTCCTAAGGCAGTCTACCCCAAATTAGGGTTTCATATTGCATCAATATCCTTGACTCCAAATGGTCCCAAGTGCTCAACAATGTCCTAATATGTCCTCAAGATCATACATGCCAAGTTTCAAGCCTTGCAGAGGAATTTTGCTCAATCAATTGCTCAAAGGTCCAAAAATCGATTGTGCTAGGGCAAAAGTCAATTGTGGCCCACATACAGTCAAACCTCAATATTTTTGCTCAACATCCTCATTTTTAAGTATATTTCATCATTTGATCAAGGGTTGATCATGATTCATCAAGGATTGCTCACAATTCATCAAGATTCAAAAGTTGCTAAATTAGGGTTTTGCAGGAAAAGTCAACTCAACTTTGACCAAGCATAAATTTCTCATACTTTATGAGAAATGACCCATCCAAAGCTCATTTTGAAGAGGATGCAATTTCCTACAATCCATCTTCAGCTCCCAAGATCAAAATATGCACTCACAAGAAGTTATGAATTTGGACATTATAGGTCATTTTGAAATGGGCCCATTCTTTTTCACTTATTTTGAGTTGGCATTATAGCCCACGTGCTTTAGCCTTGGCCATGTGTCCATATCATATTTTTATTATTTAATTTGGTTTTTATTTGAATTAATTCATTTTAAATCAAATTAAATCAAATCAAATCAAAAATATTGAAAACCTAAGATCTTTTGATGATTTCAGGCTTCATTGGACAGCTAGCACCATTCAAATTCGTGTCAAGCCTTAGAGTGCACAAAAAGATTGAGAAAAGGCAATTTTGGAAAGTTGTTCAAAGCAAATCAAATCCATATCAAAATCATTGAAAGAATAAGATTTGGACAGGGTATTCAAACCTAATGCATTGTACAATACATAAGGGTGGCGTGCAGACCAAAAACAGGGTTAGAGATCAGTTATAGAGCAAGAACAAAAATTGAAAAATCAAGCAAAAAGTGTGAGTTCGAAATCATTCCTAGAGGCAGTTTCATGGCTTGATACTTGTCTCAATCCCTTCCTGGCAATCTCAAGAACCTAAACCAAGCAAAGCCACGCGTTTTCCAGCTCTCTAGTGCACTGTAAGTCGTTCACGGAACCACCATTTTCTTGAATTCGAAAAGCTTCATTCTTGCATCTATAATGAAAAATAATTGCATATTCTTGATCACTATGATGTTTGCAAGCTTTTTCCAATAGCCAATTTCATTTATCTGGACTGAATCGTGATTCACCATTGCTAGGGTTTTGTATTTGGTTTTAGGGTTTTTGGTTTCATGAATAATTAGCCCTAATAATGGATATGGCTATGATCAGAAGAAGATGACGAATCTAACCATGGTCCTAGAACTCATTTACATGGCATGTGGGAGATTTTTGAATAAGCCTGACTTGTAGCAACGGACAGCGTCCGTGGGTATAGCCCCTTTATTTTTTAGCCACGGTTCAAGGAAGGGGACGATGAGTTGTCATCCCACCATTCGTCCATTCAAACAGCGTGCGCCTTTTTTATATTTTATGTCCATTAACTTTTGTTTTATATATTATTACTAATTTGTATTATATTAACAAAACAAGTCAAGCAGCGTAGTGGCAAGCATAGCATTGGAATTCCTCTCAGGACCTGGGTTCGAATCTCAGGTCCCCCTATTTTCTCAATAACATTTTCTTGCAGGAAATCTAGTGTGCACTCAAGGCTACCATCCACCATGGACACTCACCCTTCAACGTGCCAGATGGCCAGATGGCCAGATCTGGTGGCCATCATTGAAGGTGCACCAAAGGGCCAGGTCAACGCAAACGCATGGGATCATAAAAGTCCAACGGATCATCATCAATTGGGCCAGGAAAATTGCTATACACACACCCAAAATCAGGCCCAATCTCTTTCTTTTATTTTATTCTCTATATTTAATTTAATTATTTCCTTTTATTTAATTTAATTACTAACCAATAAATTAATTTCTTTTTATCAAAAAATCACAAAAATATTTTTATCCAATTAAAATTCAGAACTTTATTTTTCTTTAATAAATATTAATTAATTTAATTAGGTAGATTAATTAGGTAACTTTAATTTATTTTTTCAAACAATTAAAAATCAATTAGAATTAATAGGTTTTAACATTAACTTAAGTATTTTATTTTCCTTCCTAAAATAACAAAAACTCCAAAAATATGTCATTAAATATTTTTCATTAATTAATTTATTTAATAATTAATTTAGTATTTAATTTTAGGATTTAATTTCTTTTCTTAAAAATAAAAATAACAAAAACATTTTCTTTAATTAAAATGGTCAAAACCCTAATTTCGCATCCGATTTAATTTTGCATCGCGCGCTTTATTTATCCAATTGATGTATCTGCTCCTGGCTTGTAATAAATAATTAAGACATTTATTTACTTTTCCGCTTTTATTTTATTTTCAAAGGGTTGTTTTTGGCGATGTAAATACCTGACGCCTTGTAATTATTTATTTTAATTTCCGCACCTTTAATTTCTGCAAACATACAACTGTTAGATGTTTGGTAATAGGGTTTGCATGACAAGAATGAATGTTTAATCTAAAATCAATTAGATCACCCTAAACATGTGCAAAGATAAAAATAGCTGAAATCAACACACTCGCACATGCGCACTCCTAGGGTACACCCCACTTGGTTGCCTTCGTACACGGTCATTAAGTATAGGTTGTTTTAGAGGTCGCCCTCTTGTCTAAAAGATCATAGTTGCCTCGAAATGATTGCCTCGGATATTGTTGCCTCGAACAGATGATCTAAGACATTTGGGTTACCGCTAAGACGTCCTAACATTGCTTTAGTGGCTGTATGTCCCTCTTTCGAATTGACCCTCAAACTCAACCGACGGTGCTACCCACTCACTAATAGTGGGATAGCATTGTCTAAAGGAAATTAGCATAGAACGATTCCTTTTTTGAGTAGGTAGATTAACTCTTAGATACTTGCTCATCCAAAATAAAACTTTTTTCGCACTTACACTCCTTTATAAACAAAGTTTTCAAAAACACTTCATTACACTCTTAAGCGAGAGTTAAATCGAAGTTGAAACAAAAACTTTTCAAAACCCACAAGCACAAAGAAAACAATTTTGAAAATGATGAGCAAGTACCTAAGAGCCTGTAGATAACTACGGATAGAAAGGGTGTTAATACCTTCCCTTTCTATAATCTACCCCCCGTACTCAGAAATATCTCGAAAAAGGAATTTTTCTGTGCTTTTTTCCTTTCCTTGTTGGATAAAATAAAAGTCGGTGGCGACTCTTGCTTACCGTGACATTTTGCAAAAACAAATGCAAAACACAAACCAGCATTCCAAAAACAGTCAGTTCTTCCCACCGTATCACATGTAGGTTCTAGTAAAGTAACAAGAACATGGAGGATCTTTTCCCCTGATATTTCACCACCCACTACTATAATAACTCTCATCCACATAACCAATAATAAGTCTAGTTCCAACACTAGGGGAAAAGAAAAAGAAGGCGGGCTTGCTGAGATAGAGGCACCTACCAAAGATGCTGATGTCGAACAACGCTCCACTAGAGAGATGGAGGAAATCCTGAAAATCATAAAGAGGAGTGACTTCAAAATAGTTGAGAAGATGGGGGAAACCCCCTCCAAAATTTCCATGTTGTCATTATTACTCTGTTCGGACGTTCATGCCCAGGCTCTAATCAAGTTCTTAAAGAAAGCCCGTGTACCCCAAGAAACCACAACTGACCAGTTCGAGAACTGTGTAGCAAGTTTAACGGCTGACAATGGATTAGAGTTCTCCGACCCAGATTTGACTCCTATGGGAAGAAACCATAACAAAGCCTTGCATGTCTCTGTTGAATGTAAAGGAACCACCCTGGAACATATCCTAATTGATACTGGCTCATCTTTAAATGTGTTACTCAAAGGTGCTTTGGACCGGCTAGATTGTGAAGGACTGGCATTGAAGCCAAGTGATATTGTTGTAAGGGCTTTCGATGGGTCTAAGAGAATGGTTCATGGAGAGGTAGATCTCCCAATTAAAGTTGGCTCACAGATTTTCAACTCTACCTTTTATATAATGGACATATGTCCCGCCTACTCTTGTTTGCTTGGATGCCCTTGGATCCATGGGGCAGGGGCACTAACATCCTCCCTTCATAAAAAATTAAAGTATCCAGTCAAAGGGAAGATCGTTAGTATTTGCGGCGAAGAAGAATTTATGGTGAGCCATCTCAATTCTTTCAAGTATGTGGAAATGGATGGCGAATTCATAGAAACCCCATGTCAGGCCTTCGAAATTTTTCCTCCTATGGTTGCCGCCACTAAAATATCCTCCAACATATCAAAATCTGGTGAATTTATACCAAGAATGGTTTCGTTTAAGGATGCTAGTTCCGTGGTCGAAGATGGTAACTGTACTATCTGGGGACAACTTCCCGACATTCCGTTTAAAGAAGATAAATTTGGGTTGGGTTTCACCATCAAAGCTCAGAAAGAGGTCAGGCGCGCTCGCGTGGGAAAGCCACTTCTCCGCATCGGAAATCATGAAGTAAACATTGTGGAAGACTCTGATGATGAAAATACCTTTGAAGATTGGATCTACCCTACTGTTGAAGGAAAGCTCAACAATTGGCATGCCAAAGATTTCACTCCCATCTCCTTCATTGAGGAGTAATTATTGTTTACTATTTTCTGTTAATTCAAGAACTTTTGTCTGTAATCTTAATTCCCAAACAATGAGTTTTAATCCATGTGCCTTGTCTGGGGCACTATGGTCCATTTGTTAAGGGTTTTGTTCATGTTCATTTATCATATGATCATTTAATATAAACCATTGGACCTTTTGCATTCAAATTTTTGTGTTCATTGTCTTTCTTTTCCTTTATTACATTTTTCAATAGCCATGTATCTTACATGTGCACACACACACACACTTGCAGATCTTCATCCACTCTGGATCTCATTGTCAATAATGCTATTATTGCCAGTTATGACTTCAATTAACCAAGTCGAAGACGAAGGCGAGGAAGATTGTGAAATACCAGGAGAATTAGACAGACTTCTAATACAAGAAGAGAAAGTTATTCAACCTCATGAAGAGCCAGTCAAAGTTATCAACTTAGGTACTGAGACAGATAAGAAAGAAGTCAAGATCAACTCCAACCTAGAAGATGGTATCAAGAGTTTTGTACCCCAAAATTTTCCCTCTCATTTATCAAGACTTTTCTCACAAGACTTCTTGGACTCAAGACAAGAATAGGGTTTGCTCAGCTCAGAACATCTCATCTTGCACTGATACCCCAAAATTAGGGTTTTAGTTTGCACAAGGATTTTTGGACCATCAATGCTTCAAGTGACTTTCATACATCATGTTGGACCCCTAATATTGCTCACAACAAGTTTCAAGCCTTGAACCACATTTTTGACCAGTCAATTGGACAGTTAACATAAAAATCAGTTGCATTGGGGAAAAAGTCAATCATGGCCAATTTACAGTCAAACTTCATAATTTGTGATCCACAACAACATTTTAGACTCATATGTACCATTTGATCAAGTTTGGATCACAACTCCTCAAGAAATTTGATCAAATCATCAAAAGGGCAAAATGGTCAAAATTAGGGTTTTGACTGAGAAAGGGCAATTTCTGATTTTTAACCTAGCCAATGACCAATTGGGTTCAAGCATGGGTTCAAGCAATGACCAATCGCTTTCTTCCAAACGGGTTGTTGGTTTTGGCGATGTATATACCCGCGCCTTGTAATAGCTAGAATTTATCTTTCCGCAATTTATTTTCCGCACTCCTAACTGTTAAAAATGCATGAAAGACTTGTATAAAAAATAAAATCAATTTGTAGCTCACAAATAACATGTACAAAATAAACATTAACATGAAACAACACACATGCACATGCCACTCTTAGGGTACGCCTCACTGGTTGCCTCGAACGTGGTCGTCAAGTATAGGGTGTTTTAGAGGTCGCCCTCCTGTTTAAAGATCATGTTGCCTCGAAACGGTTGCCTCGGATAAAAAAGGATCTAGGACGTTAGGGTTACCACTAAGGTGTCCTACTATTGCTTCGGTGACCACACTGTCCCTAATAATCGAATTGACCCGAATAACTCCAACGATGGTGCTACCTACCTCTCAATGGTGGGATAGCACTATCTAAAGGACTCTTACACAGCCTAATTCCTTAGAGTAGGTAGATTCTCATAGGTACTTGCTCTTTCTAAAAAACAAAAACATATTTTCGCACATACACTTTCAAAAGGTTTTCAAACAAATTTTTCATACACTCTTGAGGACAGATACAAGAGTTACTTAGAAATTTTTCAAACGAAACTTTTTCAAAACCCACACACACTTGAAAAGCGAACAATTTTGAAAACATAAGAGCAAGTACCTAAGAGCCCGTGGATAACCACGGATAGAAAGGGTGCTAACACCTTCCCTTTCTATAAATCTACCTCCCGAACCGAGAGACATCTCGAATAAGGAATTTTGATGTGCTTTTGTCCTTTCCATGTTGGAGAACATAAAAGACGGTGGCGACTCTTGCTTACCGCGACATTTTGCGAACCAGCTTAAAAAACAGTCAGTTCTATTTCCACCAATCACAGAACTGGCGACTCTGCTGGGGATTATTGATTAAGTGAGGTGTACCTTAGGATTAGACCACTCTTTGTTTTCAATTGCTTGTTTTGTTTGCTTTAAAATTGTGGGCCTGTCTTGGAGCTTCATAGATCTTAACCCGGATCTGGGGAATACCTTTTAGAAAGTAGCAACAAAACTGTGAGGGAACTGTGTGTGGTATACCGACACGGTTGAAGCAGTTTGCTACGTTGTTGTGGCACTTTGGTGAGTACCAGTAACCCTTGAGTCAAGTCAAGGAGATTACGGGGCCGCCGCGTGGTGTCGTGAAGCATCAACTGACCTTAGGAACCTTACTTGACCATCCTGGCCTCTTTAGGGGTAGTGAGATGACCGACTTTGGTGCAGTCCGAAGTTGGTAGATACTCGATACTACACTCATTGAGGGTTGCTTTCTTGGAATATTTTGATCGCCAGTTCAGTGGCTAAATCAAAACAATGAACACAGAAAACAACCCAATGATATTGAGCTCCTTAGAACCCGGTTACTTTTGATAGGACAGGTTTTTGATCCCACCAACTTCAAGAGGGTAGTACCCCAAACCTCATGCTGGCCTAAACTCTAAGGGCTGTCTGGTGTGACTAGTGTGCCTTATCATGTTTGCCTTTTGTGAATAATTGTGGTGTGCTTTTATCATAACATCATACAGCATCATATGCATTTACTAACCACTTCAAGGGTTCGAATCTTCATCTTTGTTCTTGTTTTGTAGGACATGGAAACTGTCCGCAGAAAGACAATTCAGGTCAACCTTGTAAGGATCCCTCCTCAGCTTAAAGAGCTTACATCCAGGATTCCCGAGAACTCTTCCTTCAGTGAAAGGCATGGTAGACTCATCAGCTTGGTCAACACCAACATTGAAGAAGATATGATAAAAGTTCTCTTCCAGTTCTTTGACCCTTTGCACCACTGTTTTACTTTCCCGGATTATCAATTGGTGCCCACCTTGGAAGAGTTTTCCCAGCTTCTGAAGATTCCCATTCTCAGTCAACTACCCTACAACGGTACGGAAAGGGAACCAAAACTTGAAGAGGTTGCTAAAGCATTATGCCTACAACCATCTGACATCAAGGGACATTGGGAAGTTAGAAGTGGTATCAAAGGATTCTTGGCAAAGTTCCTGTTTGAGAAGGCCCAAGAATGTTGGAATTCCCTTGACCTACAAGCCTTTGAAGAAGTTGTGGCACTCCTTGTCTATGGGTTGGTGTTGTTCCCGAATCCGGATCAGCTTATAGATATCAATGCTGTCAAGATTTTCATGTCCAGGAATCCCATACCTACGTTGCTTGGGGACATCCTCCACTCATGTTACACTCGAACCATGAGAAAAAGAGGTGTTCTCATGTGCTGCACTCCTCTCCTGGCAAGGTGGTTTATTTCGCACCTTCCACAATCAGTTTTGAAGAACGAACGGGGTTTGAGATGGTCACAACGATTAATGACTCTTACACATGCTAATATACATTGGTGTTCTCGGTCCAGAGAAAATGTCACTATCATTGATCGTTGCGGAGAGTTTCCTAATGTTCCTTTACTTGGAATCAGAGGAGGTATTACTTACAACCCGTGTCTGGCTTTGAGACAGTTTGGTTATGCTCGGAGGGATGGCCCTCATGACATGTTGATTCTTGACATAGTTTTTGACTTCGACAACGATGCACAAGGACTTCGCCAGAGATTCATCAGAGCTTGGAGGATGCCCAACAGGGTAGATAGCAAGACACTGGGACACAAGAACTCCATCCCCCTGGAGCCTTATCTCAAGTGGGTACGATCCCGCTCCCAGAAGCTGGTGATGTCATATCCTCATGTTCTCCTTGTGATCAAAGAGCCAGTTTTGGAGGGAGAGGTGTCCTACATCATCCAACATCCTGACATGCCAACATCTTGGGAAGAAATGAAAAAGAGCTGGGTCCAACTCAAGGAAGAACGGAATTCTCTTGAAACCAGTCTACATTCCAGTGAGAAGAAGGACTTGGAGCTCACCCGCCTACTGCACGAGGAAAAGACCCTTAACACCTACATCGCTCCAAAGAGGATGCGCGGTGTCTTTTGGGATTAATTAT
This sequence comes from Vicia faba, assembly GCA_948472305.1. Taxonomy (NCBI): domain Eukaryota; kingdom Viridiplantae; phylum Streptophyta; class Magnoliopsida; order Fabales; family Fabaceae; genus Vicia; species Vicia faba. The sequence continues at coordinate 26,479,845 of OX451736.1, forward strand.
TTTTGTAATGTTTTGCCCATGAGGCCCTGATGTACTGAACAGATTATTTCTTAATACAATGTGTGTTCCTTTTTGTCTACAACGAACTTGAACTTTTGAACCCTTGAATGCATTGCATAAATAGCATATCATGCATCATGTGCATAACAGGTACCCTTTTTCTACAGGTTGCTTAATCTTCTTCGCTGTTTATTTCAGCACTCAATCATCATGAATCCTGAACCAACTACTGAACAAGCTATCAAGGCCCTCTAGGCCCAGAACGCCCAGTTTAAAGAGCTAGTCATGAGCTTAGCCCAGGGACAACAGGAGTTGAAGGCTTTGCTCCTGAAGAAGAAGAAGAAGAAGAAGAAGAGGACTGTGCTGTTTAACACTGGACGCAGACTCGAGAATACATTGCAGAATGAAGCTGAGCTGACTACTCCATCTGTTCGGGAAGGCAGTCACCAAGAGGGAAGGGTTCCTAGTCCCGTGGTCTCTGACACCGAGACAGATTTCAATGACGAACAGTACCCTCCTGCTGAGGACAGGTACAAACAGCTGGAGGACCGGTTAAATGCTATGGAGATTCAACGTGTGCCTGGGTTGGACTTTGGAGACCTAGGTTTATCTTCTGGGGTGGTGATCCCACACAAGTTCAAGGCACCTGCCTTTGTGAAGTACGACGGGGCTTCCTGTCCTAAACTGCACCTCCGCTCTTATGTAAGGAAGATCCAACCTTACACTGCAGACAAGAATCTATGGATCCATTTCTTCCAGGAGAGTCTTTCAGGGACTCAACTCGAATGGTTCTATCAGCTGGATGGAACCAATATTCGTAACTGGGAGGACTTGGCTACTGCTTTTTATAAGCAGGATCAGTACAATTCCGACCTCGCTCCTACACGTACCCAGCTCCAGGGTATGTCACTAGGAACGGGTGAAGGTTTTAAGGAGTACGCGCAGAAATGGAGATACCTGGCTGGAAGGGTGCAGCCACCGTTGACTGATCGTGAACTCGTGGACATGTTCTTGGGGACCCTGTCTGGTCCATTCTTTAATCACCTGATTGGTAATTCCTCTGCTGGGTTTACAGACCTGATCCTGACTGGTGAGAGGATCGAAGCCGGTATCAAATCAGGGAAGATACAGAAAGGTGCTCCTCGAGTACTGAAAAGAAGCCCTTCAAGAAGGAAGCTAGTGTTGTTTATTTTCCAAGGAGACAGAACAAACCGGAACGCCGCCAAGTTGTCAACGTGGTGGTAATTTCAAAGCCTGCTGCTTCTCCTCAGCAATACAACCAGCCAAGGGGTGAGAGACCCAAAAGGCAGTACACTCGGCTCAGCATGACCCTCTCTCAGATATTTCTGCAACTGCTGTCAACCAATTTGGTAACTGTCAAAGAAGCTCCGAAGGTGGTAAACACAACATCTCCGAAGTACAACCCCAACGCCCGTTGCGCTTATCACTCTGATAGCCCGGGGCATTCTACGGACGATTGTTGGGCTCTGAGGAATAAGGTTCAGGACCTTATTGATGCTAAGGAAATACAGTTCGAGGCGCCCGAAAGGCCCAATGTTGTGACTGCTCCCATGCCCTAGCATGGAGTGAATGTTGTGGAAGAGGATCTGTATGTAGCTTCTGTGGATGATATTGCTACTCCGCTGTTGACCGTCAAAAGGAACCTGTTGCTGGCCGGTTTATTTCCGGGATGTAGTAAAGGTTGCCATTTATGTGCTGTTTCACCTGTTGGTTGTCCTTTGCTGAAGTCAGGCGTCCAAAACCTGATGGATAGCAAAGAAATCTTGTTCAAGAAGATTGTTGTTCCTGCTGTCCCTAATGAAGAAGTTTCTATTATTACTATTTTCAACAACCCTCCTAAGGCTCCCTCAAGGAAGCCTGTCAAAATCATGCCTGTTCACAAGATTGCACCTATCATCATCACCGTTCCGGGGCCCCTCCCCTATACATCTGACAAAGCTGTCCCTTGGCACTATGGGGCAGATGTTTATGTGCTGGGAGTTAAACAAGAATTTAATACTAGTACCGGCATCGGTAACATCACCGGGCCTGCCAAAGTCACTCGCAGTGGTAGGCTCTTCTCACCAGATATTACGCCACCAGCCATTCAAAGACCTCTTATCATCACACCTGCCAGTGTGCCTGTTTCCCTTCCTGATCAAGTTCCTGTTTCTACCCCTGCTGCCGAGTCATCTGACGCTCGGGGCAAAGGGGTTGCTATTGATGTGCCTGCCCGGACGGAGGTACCGAAGACCACTGTTGAAGCTTCCAAGCAAGAGATGGAAGAGATTCTCAAAATTATCAAGAAGAGTGATTTCAATGTAGTTGAGCAGCTGGGGCACACCCCCTCTAAAATTTCTATGCTATCACTGTTGTTGTGTTCAGAGGCCCATGCCAAGGCCCTGATTTCCTTCCTGAAGACGGCCCATGTGCCACAAGAAACATCTACTGGTCAATTTACCGATTGTGTGGCCAACTTGACTGCTGATAATGGGTTGGGTTTCTCTGACGCCGATCTGACTGCCAAGGGAAAGAACCATAACGATGCCCTGCATGTCTCCATTGAATGCAGGGGCACTACTCTTGCCCATGTGTTGGTAGACACCAGTTCTTCGTTGAACGTATTACCCAAGAAGGCCTTAGACAGGTTGGATTGTGAGGGCTTAGAGCTCAAGCCTAGTAACATTATTGTCCGGGCCTTTGACGGGTCGAAAAGGATGGTACATGGTGAAGTTGACATTCCAATCAGAGTTGGCTCTCAGGTCTTTGATTCAACTTTCTATGTGATGGACATTCGTCCATCCTATTATTGTTTGCTGGGTCGCCCATGGATCCACAAGGCTGGAGCTGTGACTTCAACTCAACATCAGAAGCTTAAATACCCAGTCAGGGGGAAGATCGTAACAGTTCAGGGGGAAGAAGAGTATATGGTCAGCCACCTCAACTCGTTCCGGTATGTGGAGATGGATGGGGAGTTCATTGAGACCCCCTTTCAACACTTTGAAGAGGTGCCTCAGACATTGGCAGCAGCAGAAATAGTGATTGAAGACCCTCCTTTGAAGATGGCTTCCTTAAAGGATGCTCGGGCTGTGATTGAGAAGGGTGAGTGTGCAAACTGGGGCCGACTTCCTGATTTCACTCCAAAGACTGACAAGTTTGGTTTGGGTTTCACTGCAGAAGCTCAGAGGGTTGTTCGCAAGGCAAGGATTGGAAGACCTCATGTATTCATCACCAACCCAGGAGTAAATGCTATTGAGGACGACGTGGAGGAATCCGAATTTGACAGTTGGATCTACCGAACGATCGACGGTGGACCAAGCAACTGGACGGCGAAAGATTTCATACCTATTACTTTTGTCACTCAGTAATGAACTCCTTTGTTTTAAAGTTATAACGAACAATAATTTGAAACTTTATGGCCTGGTGTCTTACCCGGGGAACCGTGGCTTCATTTGTGAGGGCTTTTGTGTGTCACTTCCATATACCATTACTAAAAGCATTGGACGTTTTTCACATTTCAAATCTTACGCTCCTTTTGTTTCTTTATATATTGCAAAACAGCTATATTTACACACACTCACTTATACAGGTTCCAATCCACTCTGGATCTCACTGGTAACGACTCTGCTACTGCCAGTTATGACTTCGAAAATACGATCAACTTAGCCGAAGATGAAGGTGAAGATGATTGCGAAGTGCCTGGTGAGCTTGCAAGACTGCTACTCCAGGAAGAGAGAGCCATTCAGCCACATGAAGAGCCAGTGGAAACGGTAAATCTGGGTACTGGGACAGACAGAAAGGAGGTCAAGATTGGTGCCAATCTAGAGGCTAGTGTGAAACAGCGGTTGATTCAGATGTTGCATGACTACATGGAAATCTTCGCTTGGTCTTATGAAGACATGCCTGGGTTGGATACCGACATTGTGGTCCATCATTTGCCTACCAAGGAAGACTGTCCTCCGGTTAAACAGAAGGTCTGCCGTATGCGTCCAGAGATGTCCGAGAAAATCAATGCTGAGGTTATGAAACAATTTGATGTCGGGTTTCTAGCAGTGACTTCTTACCCTCAGTGGGTTGCTAATGTGGTTCCAGTGCCGAAAAAAGATGGTAAAGTCAGAATGTGTGTTGACTACAGGGATTTGAACAGGGCAAGCCCCAAGGATGATTTCCCTCTGCCTCATATCGACGTTCTGGTTGACAATACTGCTCAGCATAAGGTATTCTCCTTCATGGATGGGTTCTCCGGTTATAATCAAATCAAGATGGCTCCTGAAGACATGGAGAAGACCACTTTTGTTACTCAGTGGGGCACCTTTTGCTACAAGGTCATGCCTTTTGGGTTGAAAAATGCTGGGGCAACCTACCAACGTGCCATGGTTGCTTTATTTCATGATATGATCCATCATGAGATCGAAGTGTATGTCGACGATATGATTGCAAGGTCCCAAACTGAGGAGGAACACCTTGACCATCTACAAAAGCTGTTTGACCGTCTGAAGTTGTACAAGCTGAGGTTGAACCCGAACAAGTGCACCTTTGGGGTGAGATCTGGAAAACTGCTAGGCTTCGTCGTGAGCGACAAGGGTATTCAAGTGGACCCTGCCAAAGTGAAAGCCATACAAGAGATTCCAACTCCCAAGACAGAGAAAGAAGTCAGAGGCTTTCTAGGACGGTTGAACTACATTGCCCGATTCATCTCGCACCTGACTGCTACTTGTGAGCCAATCTTCAAGCTACTGAAGAAAGATCAAGTAGTACGTTGGAACGATGAATGTCAGGCCGCTTTCAAAAAAATCAAAGAGTATCTCCAAGAACCACCCATTCTTATGCCACCAGTTGAAAGGAGACCTCTAATACTATACTTGACAGCTCAATGGGGTGTGTGTTGGGGAAGCATGACGAGTCTGGCCGAAAAGAGCACGCTATTTATTACCTTAGCAAAAGGTTTACCGACTGTGATACCCGATACTCACTGCTCGAGAAAACTTGCTGCGCTTTGGTATGGGCTGCTCGCCGGCTGAGACAGTATATGTTGACTCACACTACTTTGTTGATTTCAAAAATGGATCTGATCAGGTATATCTTCGAAAAGCCCGCCTTGTCCGGAAGAATAGCAAGATGGCAAATGATCTTGACCGAATACGACATCTAGTACACGACTCAAAAAGCAATCAAGGGAAGTGTATTGGCAGACCATTTGGCACACCAGGCAGTGGATGATTACCAGTCGATGAACTTTGAATTTCCAGACGAGAATATCATGGTAGTGACTGATTGTGAAGTACTTGGACCGGATGAAGGACCTGAGGAAGGATCCCGATGGTCTATGCACTTTGACGGAGCCTCAAACGCTTTGGGTAACGGTATTGGCGCTGTGATCATCTCCCCAAAAGGAACTCATACTCCACTTACTGCCCGGCTATGTTTCACTTGCACCAACAACATCGCAGAGTATGAGGCATGCATCATGGGTCTTCAAGCTGCAATTGACTTAAGGATCAAGTTTCTAAGTGTCTTCGGATATTCCGCTCTCGTGATCAATCAGATCAAAGGCGAGTGGGATACGAAACACCCAAACCTTATTCCTTACAAAGAGTATGTGTTGACGTTGATTCCCCACTTCGAGGAGATAACTTTTGAACACTTCCTAAGAGAGGAGAATCAGTTGGCAGACGCGCTGGCTACGATGTCTTCTATGTTCAAAGTGAAATGGGACAACGAGGCTCCCTGAATCATTATCTGGAAGTTGGACGAACCTGCACATTACTGTGATCTCGAGGCTGAAGAGGTGACTGAAAAACCTTGGTATCATGAAGTGAAGAGGTACCTTGAAGCTCAGGAATACCCCGAAGGCGCATCTGTTAACGACAAGAAGTTTCTGAGAAGGTTCGCAGCAAAGTTCTTCCTCAGCAATGGCATTCTATACAAGCGAAACCATGATTCAACTTTACTGCGATGTGTGGATAAAACTGAAGCAGAAAAGATCATGGCAGAGCTACATGAAGGTACCTTCGGAACACATTCCAGTGGGCATACTATGGCAAAGAAAATAATTCGGGCAGGATATTTCTGGTCCACAATGGAAGCCGACAGTTACCAACATTCTCGGACATGTCACAAATGCCAGATCTACGCTGATAAGGTGCACATTCCTCCGGTTCCTCTGAACATCTTGACAGCACCTTGGCCTTTTGCAATGTGGGGCATTGATATGATCGGCGAGATCAGACCTACGGCATCCAACGGGCATCGCTTCATCCTGGTAGCGATTGATTACTTCATAAAGTGGGTTGAAGCAGCTTCCTATGCTACAGTAACCAAGAATGTCGTGGCACGGTTCATTCGGCATAACCTGATCTGTCGCTACGGTGTACCTGAGAGGATCATTACGGATAATGGTACCAATCTCAACAACAAGATGATCACTGAGCTCTGCGAGCAATTCAAGATACAGCACCACAACTCTTCTCCTTACCGGCCGAAGATGAATGGGGCTGTCGAAGCGGCAAATAAGAATATCAAGAAGATTGTGCAGAAGATGGCAGTGACGTACAAAGATTGGCACGAGATGTTACCGTTTACTCTTCATGGGTACCGTACCTCAGCAAGGACGTCAACAGGGGCAACTCCCTTTTCCTTGGTCTATGGCATGGAGGCAGTCTTGCCTATTGAAGTCCAGATACCCTCTCTCCGGATAATGAAGGATGCAGGTTTGAGCGAAGATGACTGGATCCAGACTCGACTTGATCAATTAAACCTAATCGATGAAAATAGACTCACTGCTATTTGTCATGGTCAGACGTACCAAAAACGGATGATCAGGGCATTTAACAAGAAAGTCAGACGACAAGAGTATCAAGTCGGAGACCTGGTAATCAAGCGCATCATTCTTCCTCAAAGTGATCCCAGGGAAAAATGGATCCCCACATACAAAGGTCCATTTGTGGTTAAACATATCTTCTCAGGAGGATCTATGATTCTAACCACCATGGATGGTGACGACCTTCCTCACCCCGCCAATGCAGACATAGTAAAAAGATACTACGCATGACTAAAAGACCCGCTAGGTTGACACACCTAGGCAAAAATAAGGGCTTCCCGGCGAACCAAAGGGTTCGGGCAAAAATAAGGGATGAAAAAATGAAAAAAATCTGTACACCCGGCAAGTCAAAAACTTGAAAAGGCGGCTTGGGCAAAAATGGGTATCCCGGTGGACTGAAAACCCGAAAGGGCGGTCCAGGCAAAAGTTAGGGATTAAAGCATAATACTATGTCTCATTGGATAACCTTGCATCCAGAATTCGGTATCAACTATCAGGTTCAGACGGCATCGATCAATCAGCTTCATCTTCAACTAAGCAGCAAAGTGATGAGACGCTTGAAGACATAAAGGCGATAGCAGAGTTGGAACCCAGTGGGATCATTTTTCACATAGCTGTTTTGTTTTCCTTTTCAAAATTGTATAAACTCTATGTTGTTCGGCGACGTTCTCTTACTAGGACGTCAGCCTCTTATACACAAAAACGCCTATTTACAGGCAAAATTCAAAAATCAATACAAATTCACTTTTTCAGACAAATTGCCAATTATTTTTCCTTTTTCTGTTTTGTTTTGCGAAAAACGTCCAATGTTCATTTTTGATATATGCATTTGACACTAATTGTTAACTCATAAATACTTGCATGCGAAACAAAGGACTAATTACAGGTGACATCAGAAACAGGGGCAATAATGAGTTGTCTAAGCGATCTACTTGCTCTGTCCATCAAGGTACCAAGGTAAGTTCAGCTGAGGAACATGACCAAGATACCTTCACGCAGAGTAAGACAAGAATCAACAACACTCTCCCTCGAGCAGAGTTGGTCTTCAATCAGCCCGAAAAGGCACAGTATCTCCAGCAAGTCAGCAACACTCTCCCCAAGCAGAGTTAGTCTACTGTCAGCCTTAAGGAAATTGGGTATCCCCAGAAGATCTCAACATTCCCCAGTGGAGTATACAGATGTTCCTCAACAAGCATCCCCGGAAGTCTTGATCTAAGATTGTTCCCTGGCGGAATACCAGACACCCCAGTGGAGCCATTCCCCAGTACAGTTCAAAAAGTTTCCCCAGGAAAGCTGAATCAATCTCCCCAGTAGATTTTTGGAAGCTTATCCCCAGTAGATTTTGGAAGCTTATCCCCTGTGGAGTACGAACGCATCTCCCCGGCCTCATTCAAAGGTTATTCTCCACCAGAGCTTATAACTGGGTTATCCTCAGCTAATTACCACGGAAAGATCGTCCTCGACGAAATTCTTCCTACCCCCAGTGGAGTTCATCAAAATTCCGCAGCATAAGCTTATCAACGGTATCCCCGGCGGAGTTATCATCAAACCTCAGCGAAGTATCTCTCTCCCCACAGAGCAATCCCCGCAGAGTAATCTCTCCAACAAGTTTATTCCCCAACAGAGTCATCTTCTCCTACCGGTTTATTCTTGCAACTGTCATCCCCAGCGGAAACAAAGAACTCTACTCTTCGACATCAACCCAGGATTCAACTTCCCGGCATTCGTCAAGGATTTATTTTCCTAGACGAAAGTACCTTCATAAAAAATCACATTATCATACACCATGACGCATGCATATACGCATCATAACACACTATCTCATTTATTTTTGAGAACATCATGACATCATGCACTTCATACATCATGACATTGCATACAACTGATGTTTTGCCTTTTCAGGAAAAAAGGTCAATCCAAAGATGATTACTATCAACTGCCGCAATTCCAGATTCGATTCCTGTATCTAGCCATGGCATATCTGTGAGTAACTGATTGTAGATTCGACACCTGTATCCAGCCAGGGCATGTCTGCATGAAGAGTTTAGAGATTTGATTCCTGTATCCAGCCAGGGCATATCTGTAGACGAAGAATTCCGGATTCGATTCCTGTATCTAGCCAGGGCATATATGTGAGTAACTGATTGTAGATTCGACACCTGTATCCAGCCAGGGCATGTCTGTATGAAGAGTTTAGAGATTCGATTCCTGTATCCAGCCAGGGCATATCTGTAGACGACCAGTTCCAGATTCGATTCCTGTATCCAGCCAGGGCATATCTGTGAGTAACTGATTGTAGATTCGACACCTATATCTAGCCAGGGTATGTCTGCATGAAGAGTTTAGAGATTCGACACCTGTATCCAGCCAGGGCATATCTGTAGACGACCAATTCTAGATTTGATTCATGTATCTAGCCAGGGCATATCTGTGAGTAACTCATTGTAGATTCGACACCTGTATCCAGCCAGGGCATATCTGCATGAAGAGTTTAGAGATTCGATTCATGTATCTAGCCAGAGAATATCTGTAGCAACCAATTCCAGATTCGATTCCTGTATCTAGCCAGGGCATATCTGTGAGTAACTGATTGTAGATTCAATACCTGTATCCAGCCAGGGCATATCTGCATGAAGAGTTTAGAGATTCAATTCCTGTATCCAGCCAGGGCATATCTGTAGACGACCAATTCCAGATTCGATTCCTGTATCTAGCCAGGGCATATCTGTGAGCAAATGATTGTAGATTCGACACCTGTATCTAGCCAGGGCATGTCTGCATGAAGAGTTTAGAGATTTGATTCCTGTATCTAGCCAGGGCATATCTGTGAGTGATTGATTGTGGATTCGATACCTGTATCTAGCCAGGGCATATCTACATGAAGAGTTTGAAGATCAACCCCTGTAACAGGCCAGGAAACCATCTTCCTTTCTCAAAGCATGCAAGTTCTCTCTAAGGAATCTCTTACGCGATCGACACCTTCCGATGGCATCTATAAGCACATCTCCACAACTATCCATCACATTTCCAAATGGCATTTATAAGCCCATTCCCGACAAGGTTTTGTCACATCTCCAGATGGCATCTATAAGCCCATCCTCCTATCCACCATCTTTCCAAATGGCATCTGTAAGCCCATTCTCGACATCACACTGCTGATACTCTAATATGCGAGTGCAAATTTTTGGGCACTTTAGTGTTCAATCATCTTCCACCTTCGGATCACGAAAGGCACGCAAGCCAATCTACATCCTCATGTCTAAGAAGATTGAACAGGGGCAACTGTTGTACCCCAAAATTTGCCCTCCCATATTCTTCAAAGTTTTGACAAGCATCATCTCAATTTGCTCAAGTCTACTCAAGGGTTGCACAGTTCAAACACCCTCCTAAGCCAGTCAAATTAGGGTTTTGGTTCTTGCAAGGAAGTTGAGGTTTTCAAGGGCTCAATCAAGTCACATATGCTTATACACATTGTCAAGCATCCACATGTCAAGTTGCAAGACTCACAGCATCAAGTTGCACAATCAAAAGCCCTAATTACTTCACAATCAACTGTAGGGGTAAAATGGTCATTTGGCAGTCAAAAGTCAAAAAATTTGGTCAACATCTTTTTTTAAGCCACAATCATCATTTGATCAAGTCTTCATCATGATTCCACAAGCATGGCTCAAAAATCATCAAGATGCAAAAGTTTCCATTTTGGGACAGCTGAAAAGTCAATTGTAACTTGACCAGGGCATAACTTTTTCATGGTTCATCAGAAAAATCCCATCCAATGCTCATTTTGAAGGGGATGACATTTACTATAACTCATCTTCACATTCCAAGTCCAATAAATGCTCTCACAAAAAGTTATCAATTTCAACATTATAGGTCATTTTCAAAAGTCAACAAAAAGGCATTTTAAGTCAAAGACCATAACTTGAGATTGGTAAATCCAAATGACATGGGACCAAAGGCATTGGTTATAGGACTTCAAGACCTTTCCAAAATGTCCAAGAACATGTTCATATTATCAAAATTGAGCAAGATATGCATTGGAGAAGTTGGGAAATTTTTGTGAAATGGCAAAAGTCAACTATCCTTAAAACTTCAATTTTTGACAAAAAGGGCCCACTTTCTTCCACTTGATTCAGCCTTGTCATGCCATACACGTGTCCCATGATTAATTTCAAGACCAAACATTTATTTTTCCATTTTATTTAATTTTTATTGATTTAATTCATTTTAAATCCATAATAATTCAAATAAAATCTAAAAATTAATGGAAGGGCATCTTTTTGATTTGGACAACTTTCATGTGCCATATGCCAACTCACAAATTCGTGCTAGGATATTTGGTGCACAAAATCATGGTTTTGCTTCAAGAATGGAAAGTCCTTTAATGGTGTTCAAACAAAAATCTCAAAACTTAATTCCATGGATCATTGGCCCAGCTGCTGACCTAATTCTATTCCCATACATATGCTGAACCTAAACCTAATACAATTCACGCACAAGCTGCTGCAGAAACACCATAACCATTATTGAAAAATCAAGAAAAAATCCAAAATTGTTTTTGATATTGCAGACCAATTCAAAGCCTTAGAGCAATTCAAACACATTGTTGGAAGCTTCAGGGGTGATTTGGAATCAAAACCACGTGCTAACACTCAAGGAATCACCATTCACGGACCTTCGGTTTGTCATTTTTTATCAGAATCATAGCTCTACCTTTATGCATCCTTAACATGATTTTTTGGTTGTATTGTGTTGCTTGAATCTACAGGGAACTTTTGGCATAAGTTAATTGCTTTGAAACGGCCTAGATCATAAACCACCATGTTCAAATTCTAGGGTTCATAAACCTTCAAATTGGGGATTCACACATCCAGCAAAATTAGGCCTTCTCATGCATATGGTTGGATTCGTTGCAACCAGACGAATCTAGAACCACCCTCGCGATGAATTTATGTACAACGTACGCCTAATCGCTATTTTCTGTGGATGCAGGTTGTGGGGGTTAAAAACCCCCGCTATCTAACCTTTTTTTTACAGGCCAGGTGAGGAAGATGATGACGCGTCACAGCGTGACTGGCCTATTCAAACTAAACGCGCGCATTTTTGTTTTATTTCCAGGATGTTGCTTTATTTACATATAATATTAACTGATTATCATTATATCAATTGAATCAAATGGCTCAGTGGAAGGACGCGCTGGCAAATGATCACTGGGACCTGGGTTCGAATCCCAAGTCCCCCAAAATAGTTCTATTATTTTTCATAACATCTTCATATGCAGCGCTTCCCAGTGACGTCTATCATGCACCTTGCTCATCCAGCGTGCCAAGTGTCTTCAACAGCCATCCAAAGGCCATGAGAGGAGGAATACCATGTTCTTCAGTCAAAGCACGTGCAGGCAATTCCCAAAGTCAACCAAGGCTTAAGCTTATTGGGCTTGAAATCTGCTAACAAAACCTCCTTTGGGCCCAACACCCACTGGTTTTGTTATTCTTTTTATTTTCCTTTTTTTTTTCTTTTATAATTTCTTTTTATTAATTATTAGTATTATTATTATTAATTCATAAATTAATTGTTTTTCATAATAAATTCAGATAATATAAAAATTGTAAATATTTTTATTAATTATTAATTTCACTTTATTAATTATTTTTGTAAATAAAATACTAACAAATTAATTAGTTTAATTAGTTAATTTTAACCTTTTTTACAATAAATAAAAACAATTTAGAATTAGGGTTTCTTTTGACTTTTAATTTCTTTTATTTTTATTTTCATTAAAGACTTAAAAAAACACAAAAAAACATTTTTTTTCTTTTAATAAATAAATTAATTAGAATAGTTAATTTAATTACAAAAAAGGAAAAATTCAATTCTTTCTCAAAAAAGGGTCAAAACCCTAGGACGTTCCCGATTTAATTCTTTCGCGCGTATTTATTTTTTAATTCATTATTTTGTATCTGCTCAGGAAATGTAATAATTAATTAGAACTTTATCGCTTTCTTTTAAATTCTCGCATTTTTATTTTTCAAACGGGTTATTGTTTTTGGCGATGTATATACCCGCGCCTTGTAATAGCTAGAATTTATCTTTCCGCAATTTATTTTCCGCACTCCTAACTGTTAAAAAATGCATGAAAGACTTGTATGAAAAATAAAATCAATCCGTAGCTCACAAATAACATGTACAAAATAAACATTAACATGAAACAACACACATGCACATGCCACTCTTAGGGTACGCCTCACTGGTTGCCTCGAACGTGGTCGTCAAGTATAGGGTATTTTAGAGGTCGCCCTCCTGTCTAAAGATCCTGTTGCCTCGAAACGGTTGCCTCGGATAAAAAAGGATCTAGGACGTTAGGGTTACCACTAAGGTGTCCTACTATTGCTTCGGTGACCACACTGTCCCTAATAATTGAATTGATCCGGATAACTCCAACAACGGTGCTACCTACCTCTCAATGGTGGGATAGCACTATCTAAAGGACTCTTACACAGCCTAATTCCTTAGAGTAGGTAGATTCTCATAGGTACTTGCTCTTTCTAAAAAACAAAAACATCTTTTCGCACATACACTTTCAAAAGGTTTTCAAACAAATTTTTCATACACTCTTGAGGACAGATACAAGAGTTACTTAGAAATTTTTCAAACGAAACTTATTCAAAACCCACACACACTTGAAAAGCGAACAATTTTGAAAACATAAGAGCAAGTACCTAAGAGCCCGTGGATAACCACGGATAGAAAGGGTGCTAACACCTTCCCTTTCTATAAATCTACCTCCCGAACCGAGAGACATCTCGAATAAGGAATTTTGTTGTGCTTTTGTCCTTTCCATGTTGGAGAACATAAAAGACGGTGGCGACTCTTGCTTACCGCGACATTTCGCGAACCAGCTTAAAAAACAGTCAGTTCTATTTCCACCGATCACACCAAGGCACAATGGTCCATTTGTAAGGGTCTTTATTTCATATACATATGTCATTCAATGAATCACGGACGCTTTTTCACATATAAACCTTTTTCATGTACCTCCTATCCCTCTAAATTTCATGACTGCTCCGTGGCCATTCGCAATGTGGGGCATTGATATGATTTGAGAGATTAAACCTACTGCTTCCAATGGACACCATTTCATCCCTGTGGCCATTGATTACTTTACCAAGTGGGTCGAAGCCGCCTCATATGCCTCAGTTACAAGAACGTTATAGCCAGGTTTATCAAGTATAACCTCATCTACCATTACGGTATCCCCAAAAGGATCATCACTGACAATGGAACCAACCTCAACAATGCTATGATTATGGAACTCTGCACTCAGTTCAAAATCAAGCATCACAATTCTCCTCCGTACAGGCCCAAGATGAATGGCACAATGGAAGCTGCCAATAAAAATATCAAGAAGATTGTGCAAAAGATGGTGGTAACATACAAAGACTGGCATGAGATGTTATTGTTTTCTCTCCATGGCTACCATACTTCAACTCGAACATCAACTCGGGCAACTCCTTTCTCTTTGGTCTACAGCATGAAAGATGTCCTACCTGTCGAAGTTCAAATACCTTCTCTAAGGATTGTGAAGAAAGCATATTTAGGCGAAGACGAATGGATTCAGACTAGGTTGGATCAGTTGAACTTGATTGACGAGAAGCGACTGGCTACTGTTTGTCATGGTCAGATGTACCAAAAACATATGATCAAGGCTTTCAACAAAAAGATTAAGCCTCGAGTATATCAAACTGGCGACTTGGTAATAAAGTGTATCATTCTTCCACAAGGCGACCCCAGGGGCAAATGGACTCCCACTTACGAAGGACCATTTTTTGTAAAGAAAGTTTTCTCTAGTGGTGCCATGATGCTGACTACTTGGATGGTGAAGATTTCCCACATCCCATGAACGCGAACATAGTTAAAAAATACTACACATAAAACGACCCGCTAGGTTAACATACCTAGGAAAAAATAAGGGGCATCCCGGTGAACCAAAGAGGTTCGGGAAAAAGTTAGGGTTATATGCAAAAGATTGTACACCCGGCGAGTCGAAAACCCGAAAGGGAGACTTGGAAAAAAATGGGTATCCTGGTGGGCTGAAAACCCGAAAGGGCGGTCCATGCAAAAGTTAAGGATTAAAAGCGTATGACTATGTACCGTGGGATCACTACAGCCGGCTTTATTACCAAGGGTCGAGTTCAAATGGTCCAAGATCAATCCAATCAACTTCAGTTCAACGGCAAGGGATAATGTTCGAAGACATAGGGGCAATAGTGGGGTTGGAACTCAAAGAGATCACTTTCACATGGCTATTATGTTTGTTTTCACTTTATATTCTTTCCATTCTTTCGACTATTTCCTCTTACTAGGATCTCAATCTCTTTGTACAAAAATGCCTAATTCATGGGCAAAACATCAATACAAATATACTTTGAAGTGCAAACTTTCTGTCTTTTCTGTTTTGAGTGCAAAAGTGTCCAATGACTAAAATTGAATGAACATGTGCATATGAACATGATTAAACTTTTAACAAATGTATGCTTAAAAACAATGACAAGCATCTCCTTAAAAGCATTTGAGATATCCCCACTGAGTTATTTCAATAACATTATCCCCACAAATTTGGATTCATAAAATCCCCAGCCAGAGTTTCAATTTCCGAAAGATCCTCTCCCCAGCTAGGTTGGTCTTAAAAGGAAGCCTTATGGAATTCTTCCTAAAAAATATCCTCCCCAACAGTTCGTCAAATATCCTCTTCAACAGGGTTTATTTCCCCAACAAACTACAGATTCCCGAACTTAAGTTT
Source organism: Vicia faba (assembly GCA_948472305.1). Lineage (NCBI taxonomy): Eukaryota > Viridiplantae > Streptophyta > Magnoliopsida > Fabales > Fabaceae > Vicia > Vicia faba. The sequence goes on from OX451736.1 coordinate 26,495,465, forward strand.
GCCTCTTAGACAACTACAAATTAAGGGACCACAACCCCTAATCCCCAGTGAATTCGCCAACTAATTCGTTACTATCCCCGAAAGTTACTGAAGCCTGGACTCGACCATATACCAGTTCATCTTCATCCTAACCCTCGAATTGCTTAAACCTAGACCCAACCAGTAAACAACTCAAGTTACTGAATCCTGGACCCGACTAGATACCAGTTAACCCAAGTTCAAATTGCTTAAACCTGGACCCGACCAGTAAATAATTTTAAGTTACTAAAGCCTGGACCCGACCGATAATAGTTTGAATTCTTCATTTGTTGAAACTTGGACCCGACCAGATAATAGTTTGACTTTATCAATTGCTGAAACCTGGACCCGACCAGATAACAGTTTGAGTTTCTGAAACCTGGACCTAACCAGATAACAGATGACCTCATTTCTTCAAAGTTACTGAAGCATGGACCCGACTAGATAGCAGTTTAACTTCCTCAAATCATTTCTGAAACCTGGACCTGACCAGATAATAGTTTGACTTTATCAATTGCTGAAACCTGGACCCGACTAGTTAATAGTTCAAGTTACTGAAACCTGGACCCGACCAGATACCAATTAACCTCAAGTTTAAAATTGCTGAAGCCTGGACCCGGCCAGATAGTAGTTTAAAAGATCCTCTTCCCCAGTAGAGTTTGTCACTATCCTTAGTGAGTTGTTGTAAAGCCTGGGATCCGACCAGATAACCGTTAACTTCCTTATCCCCAGCACGTTAGTGTGAAACCTGGAATCCGACCAGATAACAACTAACCTTCAAGAGGTAATTCCCCACTAGAGCAACGAACGACTAGAAATCCTGAACTCTTTCCCCAAGAAGAGATGAACACTCTCCACAGATTCTTCTCAAGAAAAATCAATGTTCCCTAGTGGAATTCTTCGCAATACAACAGGAATCCCCAACGGAAGCACCGTGTCCAGCATCTATCAAGGATAGGCCTCAACAACATTTTCGCATTCATACATCATATAGAATACATAACATATACATATAACATAATCTAATTTATTTTGAGAGCATCACTACATCATGCAGACATTCACATACAGCTAATCCCTTTGTTCCCTTGCAGAAAAAATCATTGATCCAAAGACCTCTTCTGGATCCGAATTATTTCTTCCAGTGAAAGACAGACAAGACACCTAGTTTTCAGCATGAATCGACCAAAGATTTACACTCATACTTCTCCCAGATTCTACCACCACCTCTCCAAATGGAATCTATAAGCCCATTCCCAAATCAATACATCATCGAGTGCAAATTTCTGGACACTTTAGTGTTCAATCATCTTTCACCTTCAAGTCACGAAAGGTGGATCCACCAATCTCACTCTTCAGGTTCAAGAAGATTGAACAGGGGCAATTGTTGTACCCCAAAATTTTCCCTCTCAATTTCTCAAATATTCTCTCACAAGATCTCCATTGATTCAAGACTGCACCAAAATTGATCAACTCAAGATACCTCCTCAAACACTGATGATTCAAAATTAGGGTCTAAGTTTGTATAAGGAAAATTAGACCTTTAATTCTTCCTATGATTTCCATGGATCATTTTGTACTTCCAAGATTTCTCATATCAAGTTTCAGGCTTTGGATCACATTTTTGCTCAGTCAATTGACCAGTTAACCTAAAACCAACTGCATTTGAAAAAAAGGTCAATTGTGGTCAATTCATAGTTAAGCTTCATAATGTTTTATTCATATCAACATGTTGAACTCATATATGTCAATTGGTTAAGTTTGGATCACAATTCCTCAATAAATTTGATCAAATCACAAAAACAACAAAATGGTCAAAATTAGGGTTTTGATTGAGAAGGCTTGATTTTGGACTTTCAACCCAAATACATGACTTGATGGTTTGAGACATAATATCAAGAATACAAATGCATCATTTTTACCTAATAGCATGGTTCAAAATATTTCTCAAAATCAATTGATTAATAGTTGAAAATTGGTCAACTGATGAAAAAGTCAAATGTACATTGAAAAGTCAAACTTTGACTTTTTGATCAAATCAAGTTTCAAAAATCATGTTTCATCAAGACATGTCAAAGTATGAAGATTGTTCATCAAGAAATCAAAATTCAAGATTATTTTGAAAAAAAAAGTCAAAGTTTTAAACACTTAGAAATTTTTCTAAGCGTTAAGAAAAATATGATAATTTCATAACTTTGTGTCAGATTTTCACCATGATGCAAGATGATTTAAGGAAAACTTCCAACATGGAAGTTGTAGATCTAAATGAGATCAGAAAAATTGCAGGGTATAACTTCTTCTAGAAATGCTTGGATCTCAAGTTATAAATCTATGAAGACATGTCCATGAAACTAAAACACTTAGTAAAATTCTAGGCGTTTTAAGTCAGAATTTTGACAGAACTCCTTGGCCGATTTTCATACAGTTGCAATGAGAGTTTGCAAAAGTGATTCAAAGAGGAATTACAGAGCATGTTACAAGCTTTCTAAAAAGTCCAATAACTCTTTTAGATCATGCTGGAGCAGGGAGGATCGATGATCAGAAGTTGGACATTCGTTCTTAAATTATAAGTCTATTTTGTGATGAAAATCTGATCCAATTCCAAGCAATGTTGCATAATCCCACTTTTTAGGCCCTCTAACATGTGCACCTATCCTTAATCATAAGATTACACAAGTTTCTGAGCTATGAACCACTTGATTTAAGCTTTGTCCAATACACTTTTCCATTTAAGGAAGAAAGTTCACACTTCCATTCTGGAAAAGTGACTTTAATCACAAAGTCCACTCTCCTTGAGCTTTGTGTTTGTTCTTTCTGCACAAGCATCCCCTACAAACTCATAATAGGCGTGTTTAAAGTTTCTAGCCACCCTATCTTGCCTTGAAACCATGTTTGTCTAAGCTTGCTTCAACAACAAGTCAAAATCCATAACATGTGATTTTGTACTTCTGACTTCTCCAAGCTTCCAAACCCTTTGCCTATAAATTAAACCTTCATTTGTAAGCTGAAGAGGATTGGACGATCCCTGAAACTCACTAAAACTCTCTAGAACCATAAATTGCAACACAAGCATAAAAACTTATCATTTTTTATTTTTGAATCCAATATCCAAAACCCCTCATGCGTTTCTTGGCCAAACCATCCACAAAGTTTCTGATACACATATAGAAGCAACCCTAACCTCTGTTTTCAAACTGTAACATCATCTTCACCAAACTCCATTTTCAAAAACAGAGCATTACAACTTGGTTTCCTCGGAATATTCCAGCCATCCGCGTCTCAAGCAAACCATTGCATTAGCTTCCTGAGAACTTGAGGAAGCTAACCAGATCATCACAACAACTTGAATCAAGATCTAAATTCAAAACACGGTCTCTAGATGCAAAGGTAAGTTCTTCTGATTTTCATCTCATTTTTTAGGCATTTTTAGGCTTGCATTTTCAAAGACAAAATATAGATATCATTGCTCTGAAACTGTACATACCCATAGATTTTATTTATATGGCCTGAGTAGAGAGAATTTAGGATCAGAACTTCTTGAAAAATCAGGGTTTAGATTAGGGATCGCAAAATTCATGTTTGTTTCTGATTTATAGTTTTAATGCTTTATAGTTTTGGAACCATGATGAAGTTTTCCATGACTTTCACTTTTACATTTTACATTTTGTTTGAGAAATGAATGAGTTGCAGATGCTCTAGTTGGCGCGAGGAAGAAGATGAAGTTCATCATCAGAACTGATTTTGTAATACATATTCATGGTTTTGTTTATAATATTGGATCTATAGCCACCCTAGTGGCAGAGAGCGCGCGTAAGGCATTAGTGTTAAGGGTCCTGGGTTCTAGCCCTAGGAGCACCTTTTTGTTTTTATTTCTTAACATTTTATCCCATTTACTTATTAATAACACGCTTAGGCCAGAACTTCTAAGTTGTCTCATCTTTGCTTCTAGCATCCCTCCCCATGAATCTATTAACAGCACGTCTGGGCCAGAACTTCCATGCTTTCTCATTCTTGCTTCATTTACCTGTTAAACAACGTGCCTAGGCCAGAACTTTAGGCTGTCTCATTATTGCTCCTAGCATCACCCTCCCCGTTTACCCGTTAACTATATGCCTGGGCCAGAACTTATAGGTTGTCTCATTTTTACTCCTAGCATCACCCTCCCCATTTACCTGTTAACAATATGCCTGGTCCATAACTTTTAGGCCTTCTCATTTTTGCTTCCAGCATCACCCCCCATATACTTGTCAATAGTATGCCTGGGCCAGAACTTCTAGGCCTTCTCATTTTTGCTTCCAGCATCACCCTCTCCATATACTTGTTAACAGCACGCCTGTGCAAGAACTTCTAGGCTTTCACATTTCCTACTTCCAGCATCATTCCCCCATTTACTTGTTAGTAGCGCACCTAGACTAGAACTTCTGGGCTTTCTCCTTTCCACTTTCTAACCTTCCTGATTTTAATTTTATATTTTTAGTTTTATTTTTATTTTCTTTCCTTATTATTATTATTTTTATTAATCAAAAACACCAAAAAATATTATATTAAACTTTTAAATTATTTAGTTTATTTTATTTAACTTCTTAAAATAAAAAAGACCAAAAACATTTTCCTATTTAACTTAATATTAAACTTAGATTTAATTCATTTTCTTGGTTTAAATTTAAAATTAACTTAGTTTAATTTTCTTACTTCTAACTATTTATCTTCTTTTAGAAATTTAGGTTAAAGTATTTTCTTAAACAAAATCAAAACAAATTCATTTTCCTTTCATTCATGTCTTGTATATTATATTCATTTCAATTCTTGTACATTATTCAAGTTCAATATGGTTGTAATAGATAATTAGGTTTAATTTCTTGCAATCCCCATTTGTAAATTTGTATACCCTATCCCCAAATGGTGTAATAGCGTAGGATATTTTACTTTCTGCAATTTATCGCTTTCATATAAATGTTAGTAATTAGGGTGTGTATGGCAAGACTAAAACCAGTCCTTAGACAACCCTAATCCAAGATAAATCAAGCATGAAATACAAACATTTGCACACTTTGCACCTCTAGGGTTAACTCCATGTGTTGTCTTGAGAAAATGGTCATGTTATGCATGTGAGACATCTTAGCAAAAACAAACAAAATACAAGATCAAAGTCCCTCGATGACGCTACGAATGTTGCCTTACGAATGATCTTAGTCCCTTAAGAAAAATGCTAAGATATCTCACAACATTGCATCTTATGACTATACGATGACCCGCACCCGTCCCTTTACATCCAAAGATAAGGTTACTTACTAATTAATGGTGAGATAGCAATATCAAAGGAAGTAAGAAATGAACAAAAGACTTTTGAGTAGGTGGAACGTTCTTAGTTGCTTGCTCACAATCCACCTTCAAAAACAAACATCTTTTCAAATACACCAAACACTTCCAAAAAATGAAATATTTTTAAAAAGTGCAACACTTTGTATGCATTCTTATAGAGACGAGAATCATTACAATGTTTGCCTAAATGAAGACGCTTTTCAAAAATACTTTCAAAACCAACCACAAACACATTTCAAACAAAGCAATTTCAAAAGTGATCTAGCAAGCAACTAAGAGCCCATAGATAACTATGGATGAAAAGGATGCTAACACCTTCCCTTTTCATAACCTACCCCATGAACTCAAAAAAATATCTCAAAGGTCTTTCCTGTTCTTTTCACTCTTTCCTTATTGGATAAAAGAAAAGTCGGCGGTGACTCTTTCTATCCGCAACAATTGCGATCAAACGTAAAACAACCAAGTCAGTTCTCCCACCATATTACACAAGGACTCATACTAAGGGATTTTCATGATGATATTAATTTGTGTTCCACTTTATTTGGGGAATAAGAATTCAATATTATTCTTGATTCATGTTTCAATTTATTTGCAAGATACGAATACGATTCAGACAAGCTTATGCTTTCACCTTCATGATTTGCGGAGTATACATGTTTGTTGTGTTTTTTTTTTGTATGGACTATATTTTCATGCAGAATGACTTTGGTGATGGTGTCCGATGCATACTATTTGTGATTTATTTTCACACCGTTGCTTCGAGGCTTATGTTAGATGTCTGATTTCTGACTTACTTTGTTTGTTAAGGCTAGCTCACTCGAATTTTTCCGAGTTCCTTATACTTTCTTGCTTGCTACGAATTGTTATTCGTTTGGTATTTTATATCTTCCTTTTTACTACTTCCTCACTTTACCGCTTTATTTTCCATGAGAAGTAGGGTAGAGATGTATGACGGGGATTTTCGTTGTTGATCATATCAGGAATCCCTCTGGTTTATTTAAAGACACGTTTAGGGAAATTCCGCATTATGTGCATTATGTGTGCTACTTGTGCTTGTTTAAAATCCTACCTTTGAAGTAGGTATTCTGCAGGTGTGTTTACATTTTGTGCTTGCATATACTATAGATGATAAGTCTTCAAAAGGAGGCGAACAGAAAGGGTTCGTAATCAACCCATGTGCATTCTAGTTTGTGTCATCCTTAACTTGTGACGTACCACGATGCTTTAGAGTTATGCCTACCATTGTTATCGATTCGTCAAGTAGAAAAGGGTTTCACAATTAAAACCCTACACTTTGTCTTGAGCTCGCATTGGACGATGTTGACGCTCCGTGTTTTCTTATCCCCTTCCCGCTTGTTTGTCTCAGTTGATATGACCCATTGGCTAAAGCTTCCCTCTTCATCTCTCTTCCCGCTTGTTTGCCTTGGATGATATGACCCCTTGGCTAAAGCTTCCCGCTTCATCCCTTTTCCCGTTTGTTTGCCTTGGTTGATATGACCCATTGGCTAAAGCATCCCTACTGTATTTTGTACCTACCTCGATTCATGATATCTTGGTTAGGCCATTTTGCTTGAGCTAGTGTGCACTACTCTCACCATGTATGTGCTCCCTTTGTTCGAGTTTTCTTTTTTAAGGCGCATTACTCTTACCATGTATGCGTTCTCCTTTTCTTGTTTGGGATACATTACTCTCACCATGTATGTGCTTCCTTTGCTTGCTTTCTTTGTATATATCATGCTCTTTTAGAATGTGCATGTTTCTTTCTCGATTCGAGACATTAGGGTAGGTATCCATGTATGCTAATATAGGGTAGAGATTTCCCTTTCAAAACTTAACCTTAGGATCAATCATTGTATGATAACATTAGAGATAGATTTAGGATAGTCTCTGTTGTACCCTAATTTTTGCCCCTAAGATTCCCATATCATATCATGTCAACTTGATCATAACAAGATCACATTAGGGTTGGTTCTTCCTCTTTTTCTATCTCCTATCTTTAAGTTTTCTCTTGAGGAATCTCCAAGCACCTTGATTGTGTATTTTGTATATGTGTTGTTGACTAACTTCTAGTCAAAATACAAAAAAAATATTTGTCTTTGTCTTCGTATATTTTTGTTTTGTAGGTACCAAGTTGAAGCATCTGACAAATAAGGATTTCTGGTATCATTTTCCAAAAATCTCTATTTGCATAGAAAAAGAATTAAAAATTTTCATTTTTTTCATTGATGCAATCGATTGCTCTTAGAGTGCAATCGATTGCACATAGTGTATTTTGCGCCATTTTTGAAAAAATACATTGTGCAAATCGATTTGCACTATAGTGCAATCGATTGCACAGCATGAAAATTTGAAAAAAATCAGCAATTTTAAACTTGTCAAATTTTTGGCTCCAATTTTCCTTCATTTTTGAAAGATGTACCATTAATTCAAATTTTAGTGCAAATCTTTCATTTTTAAAAAGAATTATCATTAATTCAAATTTTGGCTCTAATATTTGAAAGAATTATCATTAATTCAAATTTTGGCTCCAAGAATCAATTACCAAATTAACACTAATCCCAATCCTAAAACTCTATAAATAGATCCTTCATTTCATTCAAATCACAAGCTTTTGATAGCCAAATCCACCTTGCTAAAAAATCTCTCAATTCTCTCCATCTACCAAATTCACTCAAAGCTCCATTTTCAAAAAAGTTAGTAAGCTTTGCATTGAAGCTTACTAATATTTGAGCAAAACCTTCATCCAAACACTTTTTCTCCATCAATTCTCTACATCCAAGCTTGGTTAATTGATTCTTGTGGTTGAATTGAAGCAAATTCTTGAAGTTGTTTTGATAATTCTCTAGATCTACCTTTGGTAAGTTGGATAATTCATCTTTCACAATGTGTTCTCTTGTTGATCTTTGGGATTGATTTATTGAGCATTATTTTTGTGATTCTAATGGTGTTATTTTCTCATAATTTGATGGAATTTTCGTGCTCAATTGGATCCATGATCATAAGGTGTTTGATGGAAAGTTTAAACAAGAAATTTCCCTTTTAAAATGCTATTTTTGCTACTGTAACAGTGTGCAATCAATTGCAGTAACTGTGCAATCGATTGCACAGAAGCGTTTCACACAATTTTTTTTGAAAATAACACTGTGGAATCGATTGTACAATTACTGCAATCGATTGCACAGGGACAGAATACACTTTTTTGCCTTGTTTTGGGGCATCTTTGATCCAAAATGATTTTTCTACTCACTCCTTTTGATTGTTGGTTTGGATTGCAATTTTAAATGTCCAATTTGTCTTTAAACTCAATGGACTTTGTGATGTAGATGAAGTTGGATAAATGTTCATCAATTCAAATCTACTTAAGAGTGAATTATTTAATTCATTTTTGGTGCTTTGAATTAATGATATGTTTAGTGCTTTAATCCATCTAGAGGAGTGGTTGGATTTAAAGATGAAAGAATTTTGAAATGGTGATCCAAATTAGCTTATCATTTCCCTCCCTCTTCATCTTATCCCTTTCTTTTTTTAATTGTGATACATGTTAAGGGATGGTGATCTCTATACCATTTATCCAAACATGAAGTACATAGATTGCTATTGACCGACCTCAAAATAGGTGCGACTTCTACATAAGTCCACTTACGATTGCTTAATATAGCGCTAAATTTTGTCCCGATGGCCCAAACTTATGATTGCAAGCCCAAGTATGTTAATTTGATCTCTTTGATCCAATAACTTTGAGATTCGTTGTGTGGAGGCTTTGGTTCTACCAATCCTCTAATGGATCTACAACACCTTTGGTCAACGCGGATCACTTAAACATCGTTGATCATTACATGTTACTTTTTGAGGATTCCAAAATGGATGATATACTTGACAAAAAGCAAATGCAACTTGTTGTGTGGAGGCTTTGGTTCTATCAATCCTCTAATGAGTTCCAAATGCAAGTTTCAAGATGGTCATCCAACTAACTACTAATTTCTAACAATTGACTTTACTTTATACTTTTATTTTTATGCTTTATGTACCATTTAATTTAAGCATTTACATTTTATGCCATTTTTATTTTGCTCACTTGAGCATTTATTCTTATGCCATTTTTATTTTGCTCACTTGAGCATTTACTTTTATGTCATTTTTATTTTGCTCACTTGAGCTTTTCTTTTCCTTTTAAAGACACTTAATAATCAACATGAACCATAAAAAACATTAATGATACTTGGACTATTTGGTTACTATCCTTGGCATTATGGAGCAATTGGACTTCTTGGACTTAGGATTAGAGACCTTGGCATATCTTGGAGACCTTGTGATCTTACTTGATTACTTTGTCTGGAGTTCTTGAGGTTTACCTCAAGACATTGGATTGTTTGTTTGTTTTGTGTACAGGTTATTGTGATTACATACTTTGTTTGTAATATAGAATTCACCCGTATACAGCCGTTACTCTGCCCAATTTTTGCAAAGACTTAATACACTTGAAGTTTGGTTCTCTCAAGAGGTCTAGTATCTTTGCTTGCTTGGTTTTAATCTGAAGAATGGGAATTCTATATTGACTCATAATGTCAAGTATTGGCTTCTTGTTGGTTAGATGGTTCTTATCCCTAGCTTTTACCTTATGCTTTAGGATAGTCTCTTCATCTCCCCTCATCTTCTTTAATTTCAAAAATCTTCTCCCTCCTTTTGAAAACTCTTCTTGTTTTGAAACTTGAAACATATTCATAATAAACTTGGACTTATGTCCATGCATTTTCAAAACATTTTCATAAATAAACTTCAATCAATTTAATAATACCTTGACATTTTTTGTGAGAAGACTAAAAGTCAATCAACCTCATTTCAAACCATCTTTGCCACTTTGGCTTTTTATTTTAAAACTTTTCTTAAAAAGATTAGACTCTTGTCAATCCTTGTAGTGATGCAAACAACTATACTTCTACAATATGTAGTGAGGTGAGATATTTTCCACTTGGGTATTAAGTGAGGCATTGTTGATTTTAAAATCCAAGCCATATCCTCCACTTTGAGATGATGCAAATTCCCCTTTCTCATGATTGTGGGTAGTAAGTATGTTTTCCACATGGACAATGACGATGATGTTTTATCTCATAAAATTAACCAACACATTTGTGTTTTAAATTTTTAAAAGAGGAACTACGTGTACCCTAATCCCCTATTGCACGAAAGGTGGTACGTGGGCACTAAAGGTTCGCAATCGCGGTCGGTGCAAAAATCATAAAAATATTTCTTTTCTCCCCTCCACCATCCATTTTATATACAACACATTTTTATAGCCAAAATATACAGATTTTACAAAGAGGTTCCTGCGGAGTACCGTAGATGTTTAGGGTGCTAATATCTTCCCTTTACATACATATCCATTACATTCATATATCATAAACATTAATGAAACACATTTCATTGCATCATACATATCATGCAACATAACTTCGTGTTTTAGCTAACATTCTACCCTTTTCAGGATGAGATTAAAAGGCTATCATTAACAATTACTCAGAGATTTCAGATACAGTATGGATACTGTGATCGGTGGATCTGGAACTGACTGTTTAACGCTGGTTCGCGAAGTGTCGCGGAAGCAAGAGTCGCCACCGTCTTTTATTTTCTCCAAATGGAAAGGACAAAAGCACAGAAAAATTCCTTAAAGAGATTGCTCTCGGTTCGGGAGGTAGGTTATAGAAAGGGAAGGTGTTAGCACCCTTTCTATCCATGGTTATCCATGGGCTCTTAGATACTTGCTCATTTGTGTTTTCAAAAGGTTTGTTTGCTTTTCAACTGTGGGTTTTAAAAAGTTTCTTTGAAAATTCCAGTTCGACTCTTGTATCGGTCCTCAAGAGTGTTTGAAAAATTGCTTTCGAAAGCTTTTGAAAAGGTGTCAGTGTGAAAAGTATTTTTTGATTTATTTTTGAAATTAGAGCAAGTATCTAGAGTCGTCTACCTACCCTAAGGAATTCGTCTGTGTAGATGTCCTTTAAAGTAATGCCATCCCACCATTGAGAGGTAGGTAGCACCACCGTTGGAGGTGTTCGGGTCAATTCGAGGTTCGGGACATGGTGATCACCAGAGCAATAGGAAGACACCTTAGAAGCTACCCTCATGCCAGGTTCCCGGATCATGAGGACTTACTAAGACATCCTCTACTCGACGATCACCTTTCGAGGCAAGGCAACAGTGAGGCGTACCCTAGGGGTGGTGTGTGATTTGTGTGTTAGATTCAGATATTTTATCTTGTCATGTGGTTAGTGATCTATGCGCTTGTTTTTATTTTCCATTCATTCTTGCATGCCTTGATTAACAGTTAAAAGTGCGAGAAAAGTAAAGTTCTAAGCTATTACAAAAGGCGCGGGTCCACATCGCCAAAATTTCCAGAACCCGATTTGACAGAAAATAAAGAAAGTAAAGAAAAGTAAAGTGCGAGAAATTAATTACACGGCTTTGGGAGAGATACATAAATAATTAAAAGAAAAAGAAATAAATATGTGAATTGAAATTTAAATTAGAAACGAGGGCGTTGGACCCTTTTTAATGGAATTAAATTAAATTGTTAAATTAATTGAATTAAAGAAAAGAAATTGTTTTTGGTATTTTTGTATTTTAAGATTTTAATGAGAAAAATTAATTGAAATTAAAATGCTAACCCTAATTCTAATTGTTTTAATTTATTAAGAAAGTATTAAATTTTAACCTAATATTTAACCTAATTATTTACATGCCATTTAATTACAAAAATAAATAATAGGAAATATTTAATTATTACGAGAGAAAAGAAAAAGGGATAAAAATGATTATAAACCCTAATTCTACCAATTTTAGATTTTTATTAAGGAAAATATTACAATTAAACCTAATTTAATAACTAAAATTAATTAATGCAATTTATTTACAAAAATATAACATTAAATAAAAATATTAATTTTTTGTCCTTTTATGATTTTTTTGTGTTTTTTATATTATTTGTGAAAATATTAAATTAATTAAAAAACAATAATTGAAAGAAAGTAAAAATAATGAAAAACAAAGAATATAAAAAAGTTTGCAAACCTAGGGGGTTCTGCCCCTAATTTGGAGGTGTACATCAGTATTTTAGGGCCCAATTGTTCATGGCCTGATTGACTTTCATGCCAGCGTGTGAGGTGGTTGACTGGTGTCTACCATGGACCTCAGATCATGACCCTCTGATCGCTTCCATTGGCCAAGTGGACGGCTTGATTTTGATGATGCACGGTGGTCCATAATGTTGAAACTGCATACAAATATTAAATGAAAAATAATATGAAAGGGGGTGAGGACCTGGGGCTCGAACCCAGGTCCTAGAGATTACCACTAACAAGCCTTGCCACTGAAGCACTCAACGCGTTTTGTATCTAAAATAACACACAAATAATATAAATGAAAATAAGGGTTAGTGGAAGCCTGGCGCGAAAATTCAAAACCAACCACTTGCTGCCTGCCACCAAATCATCGTTTTCGTGGGTTGTTTATTTTCCTGAAACATGAAAAGAATGGGCAACGGTTTTGGACCGTTCCCAAAAGCAACAATACAAAAAATAGCGAATAGGCCATATGGCCTCATAAATTAGGCGCGAGGGTTGGTTTCTCTTCGTCCAAGCATGCTTGATTCAATGGTCCAGGTCTCGAGTGCTAATTTTTCCTTAAATGAAAAACCCCAATTCACAGTTTGGAAAACCCTAATGTCCAACAATGGTGAAATCGCATAGAGGTGATAAAAACACAATTAAGTTACACAGTTAGCATCAGAATGACATAATAAGCACAAATCCAATATTAGAATTCACAAATAATGCATGAATGATGTTTCAAGAAAACTGAAAAAAGCTTGAACCGGCCATGGTCGTGCTACCTATTCCTTGTGTTAGGGGCGATGATTTTGATCTGTATGTGTTCCTTGAACTCTCAGCAAGCCAATGGAATAAGTATTGAGGCTTGAATCGACCTGGAACTTGGTTTTCAGATTTGAGTTTTCAAGCAAAAAATTCAAGTTGGTTTCTTGGTATATGGCGCAGCTTCTAGTCTGTATGCATTAGGGTTGCACTTGGTACTTATGTGTGAAGGTTCTAGGGTTGAGAAACTGATCACAAATCCATGAATTGATGAAAAATATATTTGATTTTCAAAGCAAAATATTTTCTAATCTTTTCATGCAAACTTAGTCCAAATCATGTTCAATTATCTTCAATTCTTTCCTAATCTGATTTGCACAAAATCTTGGAGATATTATATGCACAAAAAGATTGAAAAACCTAGGTTTAGTATTTTTTATATATTTTATTTAATTAAATGAATTATTAATAATAAAAAATCCAAATAAATAAATAAAAATGATTAAAAAACTTCCCTTTGGGCCAAATGGTCGTGCACATGCCTTGGATAATGACTTGTGGAAGAAAAAGAGGCCCATTAGCAATTTTAGGTCATTTGAATCAATGTTGACTTTTCAAAATATCCAAAAATTTCCCAACTTCCACAAGGCATAACTTGCTCAATTTTTAAGCTTTGCTCATGTTCTTGGACATTTTGGAAAGTTCTTTGAGTCCTCTAACCAATGCCTTTGGTCCCATGTCATTTTGATTTACCAATCTCAAGTTATGGCCCTTGACTTAAAGTCCCTTTTTGTTGACTTTTGAAAATGACCTATAATGTTGAAATTGATAACTTTTTGTGAGAGCATTTCTTGGACTTGAAATATGAAGAGGAGTTGTAGGAAATGTCTTTATCTTCAAAATGAGCTTTGGATGGAATTTTTATGATAATCTATGTGAAAGTTATGCCCTGGTCAATTTATAGTTGACTTTTTCAACTGTCCAAATATGGAAACTTTTGCATCTTGATGATTTTTGAGCCAAGCTTTGAGAATCATGATCAAGCATTGATCAAATGATGTTTGTGGCTTCACAATGAGATGTTGACCAAAAAATTGAACTTTTGACTGTCAAATGACTATTTTGCCCCTACAGTTGACTGTAGTGCAATTAGAGTTTTTTACTGTGCAACTTTGTGCTGAAAGTCTTGAAACTTGGTATGAAGATGCTTGACCATATTTGTAGGCATGTGGGATTTGATTGGACCCTTGGAAACTTCATTTTCTTTGTCAGAACCAAAACCCTAATTTTGACTGTTTAGGAGGCCCTTGAACTGTGCAACCCTTGGGGAATTTTGAAGCTTTGACTTGGCAAATTTTGAAGGATATGGGAGGGCAAATTTTGGGGTACAACAGTTGCCCCTGTTCAATCTTCTTAGACCTGAGGATGCAGATTGGCTGACGTGCCTTTCGTAATCCGAGGGTGGAAGATGATTGAACACTAGAGTGCCCAGAAATTTGCGCTCACATAGTAGCAGTGTGATGGTGGAATGGGCTTATAGATGCCATTTAGAGATCGATGGATAGGATGATGGGCTTATAGATGCCATGCTAAGAGATGATGGAAGGTGGATGGGCTTATAGATGCCATCTGGATGTTGATCGCATAGGAGATTCCTTAGCGAGAACTTGCGTACCTGCAAAAGAAAAATGAGTACCTGTCATGTTGCAGGAGCTGGTCTTCAGATTCATTGTAGATGTGTCCTGACTGGTTACAGGAGCTGGATCTAGAGCTTCAAACGATGATGAATGAACCCGGGATGGTTACTACCTCAACAGGAACGGTGAGAGAACCTTGGATGACTTTAACCTCAACAGCAAACATTGAGAGAATCTTGGTGGGAATTATCATCTCCGCAGTATTGGGGAGAGAACCATAGGCGATTACAATCTCAATAGCAATCATTGAGAAAACCTTGGGTGGAATTATCATCTCCGCAGTATCGGGGAGAGAACCATAGGCGATTACAATCTCAATAGCAATCATTGAGAAAACCTTGGATGGAATTATCATCTCCGCAGCATTGGGGAGAGAACCATAGGCGATTACAATCTCAATAGCAATTATTGAGAAAACCTTGGATGGAATTATCATCTCCGCAGTATCGGGGAGAGAACCATAGGCGATTACAATCTCAATAGCAATCATTGAGAAAACCTTGGATGGAATTATCATCTCCGCAGTATCGGGGAGAGAACCATAGGCGATTACAATCTCAATAGCAATCATTGAGAAAACCTTGGATGGAATTATCATCTCCGCAGCATTGGGGAGAGAACCATAGGCGATTACAATCTCAATAGCAATCATTGAGAAAACCTTGGATGGAATTATCATCTCCGCAGTATCGGGGAGAGAACCATAGGCAATTACAATCTCAATAGCAATCATTGGGAAAACCTTGGATAACTTCTACTGAGTCTTCATCAGAAAAATCTGTTTGGGGTCGATTTAACTGGACTAGAGAAGGCCTTGGACTGGATAAGAAACAGAGAATCTTAGGGTCGATTAACTGAACCGGTCTAGGTCTGGGAATGTCTTCAACTGGGTCTTTATCAGAAAAATTTGTTTGGGGTCGATTTAACTGGACCAGAGAAGGCCTTGGACTGGATAAGAAATCTTTGGAGTCGATTAACTGAACCGGTCTAGGTCTTGAAATATGATTGAGAATTTAACTGAATCTTTCCTGAAAGGTAAAGGTCAGTCATATGCAATGCATGATATGGATCAAGCAATGATGTTCTCAACATAAAGGAGATTTGTAAGATATGATGCGTCTATGCATGTTATAATGATGTATGTGATGTTTACGAATGTATGTTTTTCGTCTAGGAAAGTAAATCCCTGACGGGTGCCGGGAAGTCACTCCATTGAATGTTGGAGAATAGATTTTGCTTCCGCTGAGGATGATAATTGCAAGAATACCGGTAGGAGAAGATGACTCCGTTGGGGAATAAACTTGGCGAATGGAATAACTCTGCGGGGAGGAAAGTACTCTAACGATCTTGCTGGGAAGCAATACTCTGTGGGGAGAGGGATACTTTGCTGAGTTGTTGATAATAACTTGTTGGGGATACCATTGTTGTGTTGGAAGTGTTAATAGACTTCGCTGGGGATAAGAAAGAACTGTGTTGACGACGACCTTTCCGTGGCTTTTGGCTGAGGATAACCCAGTTATATCCTGGTAAGGAAATAACTCTTTGAATAGAGCCGGGAGACGCGTTCGTGCTTTGCGAGGGATAAGCTTCCAGAATCTACTGGGGATAAGCTTACTGCTTGGGGAGATGAATTCCAACTCTCCTGGGGAACTAGATTGGACTCTTCTGGGGAAGTTTGAACTGTACTGGGAAGATGACTCCATTGAATGTTTGATATACCGCCGGGGAACAATCTTTAGACCGAGACTGCCGGGGATGCTTGTTAAGAATATATATGCTGCTGGGGAATGTTGAGATTTGCTGGAGGATACTCAACTTCCTTAAGGTTTGATAATATAGCTTCGCTTGAGGAGAGTGTATTGACTTGCTGGCGTACTCTCTGGGGAATTAAGATATGTCGGTTATGTTCTTTAGTTGAACCTATCTTGATACCTTGGAGGATAGAACAATTAGATTGCTTAGACAACTCTTTTATTGCCCCTGTTTCTAATGTTACCTGTAATTAGTCCTTTGTTTCGTATGCAAATATTTATGAGTTAACAAATTATTGTCGATGCATATATCACAAATTGAACCTTGGACGTTCTTCGCAAAACAAAACAGAAAAGAAAAACAATTGGCACGTTTAACTGAAAAATATATTTGTATTGATTTTTGAATTGCCTGAAAATAGGCGTTTTATATACAAGGGGCTGACGTCCTAGTAAGAGAACATCGCCGAACAAAAGAGTTTATACAAATTTTGTACAAGAGAAAATAAAACAGCTGTTTGAAATATGAATGATCCACTGGGTTTTAACTCTGCTATTGCCTTTATAACTCCGAGCGTCTCATCACTTGATGACCTTGGTTGACGATGAAGCTGACTGATCGATGCCGTCTGAACTTGATGCAGATACCGGATTCTGGATGCAAAGTGATCAATGAGACATAGTATTACGCTTTTATCCCTAACTTTTGCCTGGACCGCTCTTTCGGGTTTTCAGTCCACCGGGATACCCATTTTTGCCCAAGCCGCCTTTTCAGGTTTTCGACTTGCCGGGTGTACAGATTTTTCATTTCATCCCTTCATTTTGCCCGAACCCTTTTGGTTCGCCGGGAAGCCCTAATTTTTGCCTAGGCATGTCAGCCTAGCGGGTCTTTTTTCATGCGTAGTATCTTTTTACTATGTCTGCATTGGCGGGGTGAGGAAGGTCGTCACCATCCATGTTGGTCAATATCATTGCTCCTCCTAAGAACACATGCTTAACCACAAATGGCCCTTCGTACGTAGGGGTCCATTTTCCCCTTGGATCACTCTGAGGAAGGATGATTCGCTTGATTACCAGATCCCCAACTTGATACTCCTATGGTCTGACTTTTTTGTTAAATACCCTGATCATCCGTTTCTGATACGTCTGACCATGGCAGATAGCAGCGAGTCTCTTTTCATCAATAAGGTTTAACTGATCAAGTCGTGTCTGGATCCAATCATCTTCGTTCAGATTTGCATCCTTCATTATCCGGAGAGAGGGTATTTGCACTTCGATCGGCAAGACTGCCTCCATACCATAAACCAAAGAGAAAGGAGTTGCCCCGGTTGACGTCCTAGCTGAGGTATGGTACCCATGTAGAGCGAACGGTAACATCTCGTGCCAATCTTTATAAGTCACTGTCATCTTCTGCACGATTTTCTTGATATTTTTATTAGCTACCTCTATAGCCCCATTCATCTTCGGTCTGTAAGGAGAAGAATTGTGGTGCTGTATTTTAAACTGCTCGCAGAGCTCAGTGATCATCTTATTATTCAGATTGGTACCATTGTCTGTAATAATTCTTTCTGGGACGCCGTACCGACAGATCAGGTTATGCCGAATGAACCGTGCCACAACAGTCTTGGTTACCGTAGCGTAGGAAGCTGCTTCAACCCATTTTGTAAAATAATCAATCGCCACTAGGATGAAGCGATGCCCATTAGATGTCGTAGGTTTAATCTCACCGATCATGTTTATGCCCCACATTGCAAACAGCCAAGGCGCAGTCAGAACATTCAGAGGAACTGGAGGAACATGCACTTTGTCTGCATAAATCTGGCACTTATGGCATGTCCTAGAATGTTGGTAGCAGTCAGCTTCCATTGTGGACCAGTAATACCCTGCCCGAAGGATCTTCTTTGCCATTGTATGTCCGCTGGAGTGTGTACCAAAGGTCCCTTCATGTAATTCTTCCATGATCCTTTCTGCTTCAGTCTTATCCACACAACGCAGTAGGGCTGAATCATGGTTTCGCTTGTACAAGATGTCGTTGCTAAGGAAGAACTTTGCCGCGAACCTCCTCAAGAACTTCTTATCATTGACAGAGGCACCTTCGGGGTATTCCTGAGCTTCCAAGTATCTCTTCACCTCATGGTACCAAGGCTTCTCAGTCACCAACTCAGTCTCGAGATCACAACAGTATGTCGGTTCGTCCAGTTTCTAGATGATGATCCGGGGAGCCTCATTATCCCATTTAACTTTGAACATAGAGGACATTGTAGCTAACGCGTCCGCCAACTGATTCTCTTCTCTTGGAAAGTGTTCAAAGGTTATCTTCGTGAAGTGAGGGATCAACGTCAATACACATTCTCTGTAAGGAATAAGGTTCGGATGTTTCGTATCCCACTCTCCTTTGATCTGATTGATCACAAGAGCGGAATCTCCGAAGACACTCAGAAACTTGATCCTTAGATCGATCGCAGCTTGAAGACCCATGATGCACGCCTCATACTCTGCCATGTTGTTGGTACAGTTGAAGCATAGTCGGGCAGTGAGTGGAGTATGAGTGCCTTGGGGAGATATGATTATAGCTCTGATACCGTTTCCCAAAGCATTGGAGGCTCCGTCAAAGTGCATAGACCATCGGGATCCTTCCTCAGGTCCTTCATCTGGTCCAGGTACTTCACAATCAGTTACTATCATGATGCTTTCGTCTGGAAACTCAAAGTTCATTGACTGATAGTCATCTACGGCCTGATGTGCCAAGTGGTCTGCCAATACACTTCCCTTGATGGCTTTCTGGGTCGTATACTGAATGTCGTATTCCGTCAAGATCATCTGCCATATTGCTATTCTCCCAGACAGAGCAGGCTTTTCGAATATGTACTTTATAGGATCCATCTTTGAGATCAACAAGGTAGTGTGAGTCAGCATATATTGTCTCAGCCGGCGAGCAGCCCATACCAAAGCGCAGCAAGTTTTCTCGAGCAGTGAGTATCGGGTCTCACAGTCGGTAAACTTTTTGCTAAGGTAATAAATGGCATGCTCTTTTCGGCCAGACTCGTCATGCTGCCCCAGCACACACCCCATTGAGTTGTCAAGCACTGTCAGATATAGTATCAGAGGTCTCCCCTCAACCGGTGGCATAAGGATGGGTGGTTCTTGGAGATACTCTTTGATTCTGTCAAAAGCAGCCTGACATTCATCATTCCAACGTACTACCTGATCTTTCTTCAGCAGCTTGAAGATTGGTTCACAAGTAGCAGTTAGGTGTGAGATGAACCGAGCAATGTAATTCAGGCGTCCTAAAAAGCCTCTGACTTCCTTCTCTGTCTTAGGAACTGGCATCTCTTGAATAGCTTTGACCTTAGCAGGGCCCACTTGAATACCTTTATCACTTACCACGAAGCCTAGCAACTTCCCGGATCTTACCCCGAAGGTGCACTTGTTCGGGTTCAACCTCAGTTTGTACAATTTCAACCGGTCAAACAACTTTTGCAGATGATCTAGGTGCTCTTCCTCAGTCTGGGACCTTGCGATCATGTCGTCGACATACACTTCTATCTCATGATGGATCATGTCATGAAATAAAGCAACCATGGCACGTTGGTAGGTTGCCCCAGCGTTCTTCAGTCCAAAAGGCATGACCTTGTAGCAGAAGGTGCCCCACTGAGTAACAAATGTAGTCTTTTCCATGTCTTCGGGTGCCATCTTGATCTGATTGTAACCTGAAAAGCCATCCATGAAAGAGAACACCTTATGCTAAGCCGTATTATCCACAAGGACATCAATGTGAGGTAGGGGGAAGTCATCCTTGGGGCTGGCCCTGTTCAGATCCCTGTAGTCGACACACATTCTGACCTTACCATCCTTCTTAGGTACCGGCACCACATTAGCAACCCACTGAGGGTAAGAAGTCACTGCAAGAAACCCGGCATCAAACTGCTTCATAACCTCGGCTTTGATCTTCTCAGACATCTCTGGACGCATACGGCGGACCTTTTGCTTAACCGGAGGGCAGTCTTCCTTAGTTGGCAAGTGATGGACCACAATATCGGTATCCAACCCGGGCATGTCTTCGTAGGACCAGGCAAAGATCTCCATATAATCATGTAGCATCTGAATCAACCGTTGCTTCACGCTGAGCTCTAGGTTGGCACCAATCTTTACCTCTTTCCTGTCTTCTTCAGTACCCAAGTTTATTATTTCCACTGGCTCTTCGTGTGGTTGAATTGCCCTCTCTTCCTGAAGTAACAGTCTTGCAAGCTCGCCAGGCACTTCGCAATCATCTTCACCTTCGTCTTCGGCTAAGTTGATCGGATTTTCGAAGTCATAACTGGCAGTAGCAGAGTCGTTACCAGTGAGATCCAGAGTGGATTGAAACCTGTATGAGTGAGTGTGTGTGTAAATACAGCTGTTTTGAAAAATATGTAAAGGAAGGAAAGACAGAAAAGGAGCATAAGATTTGAAATGTGAGAAAACGTCCAAGATTTTCATTTATGATATATGAAATGACAATTTATATGCCCTCACAAATAAAACCACGGTGCCTCGGGTAAGACACCGGGCCATAAAGTTCAATTTATTGTTTATTACAGATACCAAAAACATAGGAATTCATTACTTAGTAACAAGAGAAACAGGTAGATTGTCCTTTGCACTCCAATTGTTAAGTCCACTGTCGGTTGCCGGGTAGATCCAGCTATCAAACTCGGCTTCATCCACTTCGTCTTCGTCCCCAATAGCATTCACTCCATGAGCAGGCAGGGGAGCTGTCACTACATTAGGCTTCTCAGATACCTCAAACTGTACCTCCTTGGCGTCAATAAGGTCCTGCAGCTTGCTCCTTAACGCCCAACAGTCATCAGTGGAATGCCCCGGGCTATCAGAATGGTACGCACAGCGGGCATTTGGATTGTACTTAGGAGATGTAGTATTTGCAAACTTCGGAGCCTCTCTGACAGTTACTAAGTTGGTTGAGAGCAGCTGTGGCAAGATCTGTGATAAGGTCATGCTCAAACGGGTAAACTCTCTCCGGGGTCTTTCAGCCCTTTGAGGATTGGTCGGCCGAGGAGCGGCAGCAGGCTTGGCAATCATTACCGCACTGACAGATTGGCGGCGCTCAGATCTCTCTGGTCTCCGGGAACCATATACAGCACTAGCCTCCTTTTTGAAGGGTTTCTTCTCAGAACTAGACGATGCACCCTTCGGAATTTTTCCAGACTTCAACCCAGCCTCAATTCTCTCTCCAGTCGGAATCAGATCAGTGAACCCTGCAGACGAATTCCCGATAAGATGGTTGAAAAATGGCCCAGATAGGGTCCCCAAGAACATGTCTACCAATTCCCGATCAGTCAACAGAGGCTGCACCCTGCCAGCCAAATCCCTCCACTTCTGAGCGTACTCTTTAAAACCTTCACTTGAACCTAACGACATACCCTGGAGTTGGGTACGCGTGGGGGCAAGGTCAGCATTATATTGATACTGCTTGTAGAAAGCAGTAGCCAACTCCTCCCAGTTACGAACCTTGGTCCCATCCAGCTGATAGAACCATTCGAGATGAGTCCCTGAAAGACTCTCCTGGAAGAAGTGGATCCACAAATTCTTATCCGCTGAGTACGGTTAAATCTTCCGGACATAGGACCTGAGATGTAGCTTGGGACAAGACGCCCCGTCGTACTTAGTGAAAGATGGTGCTTTGAATTTACGAGGAATGATCACTCCAGTAGACAAACCCAAGTCTCCGAAATCCAGCCCAGGTACCTGTTGGATCTCCATAGCATTCAGCCTGTCCTCCAACTGTTTGTAACGGTCTTCTGCCGGAGGATACTGCTCTTCATCAAAATCAGTCTCGTTGTCGGAGACTACCGGACTAGGACCTTTTTCCGCTTGAGGAGTACTCTTGCCAATAGAAGAACCAGCCTCTTCATTCTGCAGAGTGTTGCCAAACCTTCGGCCCGAGTTGAACAGAACAGTTCTTCTCTTCTTCTTCTTTTCCTTCTTCAAGAGCAGAGCCTTCAGCTCCTCTTGGCCCTGAGCCAGACCCATGATTAGTTCCTGAAATTGCGCATTCTGCGCCTGAAGAGCTTTGATGGACATCTCAGTTGATGAAGAGTCAGGATTCATGATGCTGAAATAAACAGCAAAGAACTGTAAGCAACCTGAAAAGAGGAAAACCTGCTATGCACATGATGAATGATATGTGTTTATGCAATGCATTCAAGGGTTCGAAAGTTCAAATTCGTTATAGACAAAAAGGAACACACGTTATCATTAAGTAAGTAATTGTTCAATACATCAAAGCCTCATGGGCAAAATAATACAAAAGCAAATCAATCCCAAAATATACTACGCATCCTCTTTGGAGCTATGTAGGTGTTGAGATTCCTCTCCTCATGCAACAGGCGGGTGAGCTCCAAGACCTTCTTTTCACTAGCATGTAGACTGGTCTCAAGAGAATTCCGTTCTTCTTTAAGCTGGATCCAGCTCTTCTGCATCTCTTCCGAGGATGTGGGCATATCAGGGTGCTGAATAGTGTAGGACACTTCTCCTTCCAAGACTGGCTCTTTGATCACAGGGACCATATGAGGATAAGGCATTACTAACTTCTGGGAGCGGGCGCGTACCCACTTGAGATAAGGTTCCAACGGGATGGAGTTCCTGTGCCCCAGTGTCTTACTGTCTATCCTACTGGGCATCCTCCAAGCTCTGATAAATCTCTGGCGAAGTCCTTGAGTATCGTTGTCGAAGTCAAAAACTATGTCAGGAATTAACATGTCATGAGGACCATCCCTCCGAGCATAACCAAACTGTCTCCAAGCCAGGCATGGGTTGTAAGTAATACCTCCTCTGATTCCAAGTAAAGGAACATTAGGGTACTCTCCGCAACGATCAATGATAGTGACATCTTCTCTGGACCGAGGGCACCAATGTATATCTGCATGTGTGAGAGTCATCAACCGTTGTAACCATCTTAAACCCCGCTCATTCTTCAAAACTTATTGTGGAAGGTGCGAAATAAACCACCTTCCCAGGAGAGGAGTGCAACACATAAGGACACCTCTTTTTCTCATGGTTCGAGTGTAACATGAGTGAAGGATGTCCCCCAACAACGTAGGTATAGGATTCCTGGACATAAAGATCTGGACAGCACTGATATCAATAAGCTGATCTGGGTTAGGGAACAACACCAAACCATAGACAAGGAGGGCCACAACTTCTTCAAAAGCTTGCAAATCAAGGGAGTTACAACATTCATGGGCCTTTTCAAACAGAAACCTGGCTAAGAACCCTTTGATACCACTTCTAACTTCCCAATGTCCCTTGAGGTCAGATGACTGTAGGTGCAAGGCTTTAGCAATCTCTTCAAGCTTAGGTTCCTTTTCTGTACCGTTGTAGGGTAGTTGATCAAGGATGGGGATCTTCAGGAGCCGGGAGAACTCCTCCAATGTAGGTACCAGCTGATAATCCAAGAAGGTGAAACAGTGATGCAGAGGGTCTTTTGGCTCCAATTTTCCTTCATTTTTGAAAGATGTACCATTAATTCAAATTTTAGTGCAAATCTTTCATTTTTAAAAAGAATTATCATTAATTCAAATTTTGGCTCTAATATTTGAAAGAATTATCATTAATTCAAATTTTGGCTCCAAGAATCAATTACCAAATTACCACTAATCCCAATCCTAAAACTCTATAAATAGATCCTTCATTTCATTCAAATCACAAGCTTTTGATAGCCAAATCCACCTTGCTAAAAAATCTCTCAATTCTCTCCATCTACCAAATTCACTCAAAGCTCCATTTTCAAAAAAGTTAGTAAGCTTTGCATTGAAGCTTACTAATATTTGAGCAAAACCTTCATCCAAACACTTTTTCTCCATCAATTCTCTACATCCAAGCTTGGTTAATTGATTCTTGTGGTTGAATTGAAGCAAATTCTTGAAGTTGTTTTGATAATTCTCTAGATCTACCTTTGGTAAGTTGGATAATTCATCTTTCACAATGTGTTCTCTTGTTGATCTTTGGGATTGATTTATTGAGCATTATTTTTGTGATTCTAATGGTGTTATTTTCTCATAATTTGATGGAATTTTCGTGCTCAATTGGATCCATGATCATAAGGTGTTTGATGGAAAGTTTAAACAAGAAATTTCCCTTTTAAAATGCTATTTTTGCTACTGTAACAGTGTACAATCGATTGCAGTAACTGTGCAATCGATTGCACAGAAGCGTTTCACACAATTTTTTTTGAAAATAACACTGTGGAATCGATTGTACAATTACTGCAATCGATTGCACAGGGACAGAATACACTTTTTTGCCTTGTTTTGGGGCAGCTTTGATCCAAAATGATTTTTCTACTCACTCCTTTTGATTGTTGGTTTGGATTGCAATTTTAAATGTCCAATTTGTCTTTAAACTCAATGGACTTTGTGATGTAGATGAAGTTGGATAAATGTTCATCAATTCAAATCTACCTAAGAGTGAATTATTTAATTCATTTTTGGTGCTTTGAATTAATGATATGTTTAGTGCTTTAATCCATCTAGAGGAGTGGTTGGATTTAAAGATGAAAGAATTTTGAAATGGTGATCCAAATTAGCTTATCATTTCCCTCCCTCTTCATCTTATCCCTTTATTTTTTTAATTGTGCTACATGTTAAGGGATGGTGATCTCTATACCATTTATCCAAACATGAAGTACATAGATTGCTATTGACCGACCTCAAAATAGGTGCGACTTCTACATAAGTCCACTTACGATTGCTTAATATAGCGCTAAATTTTGTCCCGATGGCCCAAACTTATGATTGCAATCCCAAGTATGTTAATTTGATCTCTTTGATCCAATAACTTTGAGATTCGTTGTGTGGAGGCTTTGGTTCTACCAATCCTCTAATGGATCTACAACACCTTTGGTCAACGCGGATCACTTAAACATCGTTGATCATTACATGTTACTTTTTGAGGATTCCAAAATGGATGATATACTTGACAAAAAGCAAATGCAACTTGTTGTGTGGAGGCTTTGGTTCTACCAATCCTCTAATGAGTTCCAAATGCAAGTTTCAAGATGGTCATCCAACTAACTACTAATTTCTAACAATTGACTTTACTTTATACTTTTATTTTTATGCTTTATGTACCATTTAATTTAAGCATTTACATTTTATGCCATTTTTATTTTGCTCACTTGAGCATTTATTCTTATGCCATTTTTATTTTGCTCACTTGAGCATTTACTTTTATGTCATTTTTATTTTGCTCACTTGAGCTTTTCTTTTCCTTTTAAAGACACTTAATAATCAACATGAACCATAAAAAACATTAATGATACTTGGACTATTTGGTTACTATCCTTGGCATTATGGAGCAATTGGACTTCTTGGACTTAGGATTAGAGACCTTGGCATATCTTGGAGACCTTGTGATCTTACTTGATTACTTTGTCTGGAGTTCTTGAGGTTTACCTCAAGACATTGGGTTGTTTGTTTGTTTTGTGTGCAGGTTATTGTGATTACATACTTTATTTGTAATATAGAATTCACCCGTATACAGCCGTTACTCTGCCCAATTTTTGCAAAGACTTAATACACTTGAAGTTTGGTTCTCTCAAGAGGTCTAGTATCTTTGCTTGCTTGGTTTTAATCCGAAGAATGGGAATTCTATATTGACTCATAATGTCAAGTATTGGCTTCTTGTTGGTTAGATGGTTCTTATCCCTAGCTTTTACCTTATGCTTTAGGATAGTCTCTTCATCTCCCCTCATCTTCTTTAATTTCAAAAATCTTCTCCCTCTTTTTGAAAACTCTTCTTGTTTTGAAACTTGAAACATATTCATAATAAACTTGGACTTATGTCCATGCATTTTCAAAACATTTTCATAAATAAACTTCAATCAATTTAATAATACCTTGACATTTTTTGTGAGAAGACTAAAAGTCAATCAACCTCATTTCAAACCATCTTTGCCACTTTGGCTTTTTATTTTAAAACTTTTCTTAAAAAGATTAGACTCTTGTCAATCCTTGTAGTGATGCAAACAACTATACTTCTACAATATGTAGTGAGGTGAGATATTTTCCACTTGGGTATTAAGTGAGGCATTGTTGATTTTAAAATCCAAGCCATATCCTCCACTTTGAGATGATGCAAATTCCCCTTTCTCATGATTGTGGGTAGTAAGTATGTTTTCCACATGGACAATGACGATGATGTTTTATCTCATAAAATTAACCAACACATTTGTGTTTTAAATTTTTAAAAGAGGAACTACGTGTACCCTAATCCCCTATTGCACGAAAGGTGGTACGTGGGCACTAAAGGTTCGCAATCGCGGCCGGTGCAAAAATCATAAAAATATTTCTTTTCTCCCCTCCACCATCCATTTTATATACAACACATTTTTATAGCCAAAATATACAGATTTTACAAAGAGGTTCCTGCGGAGTACCGTAGATGTTTAGGGTGCTAATATCTTCCCTTTACATACACATCCATTACATTCATATATCATAAACATTAATGAAACACATTTCATTGCATCATACATATCATGCAACATAACTTCGTGTTTTAGCTAACATTCTACCCTTTTCAGGATGAGATTAAAAGGCTGTCATTAACAATTACTCAGAGATTTCAGATACAATATGGATACTGTGATCGGTGGATCTGGAACTGACTGTTTAACGCTGGTTCGCGAAGTGTCGCGGAAGCAAGAGTCGCCACCGTCTTTTATTTTCTCCAAATGGAAAGGACAAAAGCACAGAAAAATTCCTTAAAGAGATTGCTCTCGGTTCGGGAGGTAGGTTATAGAAAGGGAAGGTGTTAGCACCCTTTCTATCCATGGTTATCCATGGGCTCTTAGATACTTTCTCATTTGTGTTTTCAAAAGGTTTGTTCGCTTTTCAACTGTGGGTTTTAAAAAGTTTCTTTGAAAATTCCAGTTCGACTCTTGTATCGGTCCTCAAGAGTGTTTGAAAAATTGCTTTCGAAAGCTTTTGAAAAGGTGTCGGTGTGAAAAGTATTTTTTGATTTGTTTTTGAAATTAGAGCAAGTATCTAGAGTCGTCTACCTACCCTAAGGAATTCGTCTGTGTATATGTCCTTTAAAGTAATGCCATCCCACCATTGAGAGGTAGGTAGCACCACCGTTGGAGGTGTTCGAGTCAATTCGAGGTTCGGGACATGGTGATCACCAGAGCAATAGGAAGACACCTTAGAAGCTACCCTCATGCCAGGTTCCCGGATCATGAGGACTTACTAATACATCCTCTACTCGACGATCACCTTTCGAGGCAAGGCAACAGTGAGGCGTACCCTAGGGGTGGTGTGTGATTAGTGTGTTAGATTCAGATATTTTATCTTGTCATGTGGTTAGTGATCTATGCGCTTGTTTTTATTTGCCATTCATTCTTGCATGCCTTGATTAATAGTTAAAAGTGCGAGAAAAGTAAAGTTCTAAGCTATTACAAAAGGCGCGGGTCCACATCGCCAAAATTTCCAGAACCCGATTTGACAGAAAATAAAGAAAGTAAAGAAAAGTAAAGTGCGAGAAATTAATTACACAACTTTGGGAGAGATACATAAATAATTAAAAGAAAAAGAAATAAATATGCGAATTGAAATTTAAATTAGAAACGAGGGCGTTGGACCCTTTTTAATGGAATTAAATTAAATTGTTAAATTAATTGAATTAAAGAAAAGAAATTGTTTTTGGTATTTTTGTATTTTAAGATTTTAATGAGAAAAATTAATTGAAATTAAAATGCTAACCCTAATTCTAATTGTTTTAATTTATTAAGAAAGTATTAAATTTTAACCTAATATTTAACCTAATTATTTACATGCCATTTAATTACAAAAATAAATAATAGGAAATATTTGATTATTACGAGAGAAAAGAAAAAGGGATAAAAATGATTATAAACCCTAATTCTACCAATTTTAGATTTTAATTAAGGAAAATATTACAATTAAACCTAATTTAATAACTAAAATTAATTAATGCAATTTATTTACAAAAATATAACATTAAATAAAAATATTAATTTTTTGTCCTTTTATGATTTTTTTGTGATTTTTATATTATTTTTGAAAATATTAAATTAATTAAAAAACAATAATTGAAAGAAAGTAAAAATAATGAAAAACAAAGAATATAAAAAAGTTTGCAAACCTAGGGGGTTCTGCCCCTAATTTGGAGGTGTACATCAGTATTTTAGGGCCCAATTGTTCATGGCCTGATTGACTTTCATGCCAGCGTGTGAGGTGGTTGACTGGTGTCTACCATGGACCTCAGATCATGACCCTCTGATCGCTTCCATTGGCCAAGTGGACGGCTTGATTTTGATGATGCACGGTGGTCCATAACGTTGAAACTGCATACAAATATTAAATGAAAAATAATATGAAAGGGGGGTGAGGACCTGGGGCTCGAACCCAGGTCCTAGAGATTACCACTAACAAGCCTTGCCACTGAAGCACTCAACGCGTTTTGTATCTAAAATAACACACAAATAATATAAACGAAAATAAGGGTTAGTGGAAGCCTGGCGCGAAAATTCAAAACCAACCACTTGCTGCCTGCCACCAAATCATCGTCTTCGTGGGTTGTTTATTTTCCTGAAACATGAAAAGAATGGGCAACGGTTTTGGACCGTTCCCAAAAGCAACAATACAAAAAATAGCGAATAGGCCATACGGCCTCATAAATTAGGCGCGAGGGTTGGTTTCTCTTCGTCCAAGCATGCTTGATTCAATGGTCCAGGTCTCGAGTGCTAATTTTTCCTTAAATGAAAAACCCCAATTCACAGTTTGGAAAACACTAATGTCCAACAATGGTGAAATCGCATAGAGGTGATAAAAACACAATTAAGTTACACAGTTAGCATCAGAATGACATAATAAGCACAAATCCAATATTAGAATTCACAAATAATGCATGAATGATGTTTCAAGAAAATGAAAAAAGCTTGAACCGGCCATGGTCGTGCTACCTATTCCTTGTGTTAGGGGCGATGATTTTGATCTGTATGTGTTCCTTGAACTCTCAGCAAGCCAATGGAATAAGTATTAAGGCTTGAATCGACCTGGAACTTGGTTTTCAGATTTGAGTTTTCAAGCAAAAAATTCAAGTTGGTTTCTTGGTATATGGCGCAGCTTCTAGTCTGTATGCATTAGGGTTGCACTTGGTACTTATGTGTGAAGGTTCTAGGGTTGAGAAACTGATCACAAATCCATGAATTGATGAAAAATATATTTGATTTTCAAAGCAAAATATTTTCTAATCTTTTCATGCAAACTTAGTCCAAATCATGTTCAATTATCTTCAATTCTTTCCTAATCTGATTTGCACAAAATCTTGGAGATATTATATGCACAAA
Source organism: Vicia faba (assembly GCA_948472305.1). Taxonomy (NCBI): domain Eukaryota; kingdom Viridiplantae; phylum Streptophyta; class Magnoliopsida; order Fabales; family Fabaceae; genus Vicia; species Vicia faba. Next base: position 26,525,484 of record OX451736.1, read on the forward strand.
AAGATTGAAAAACCTAGGTTTAGTATTTTTTATATATTTTATTTAATTAAATGAATTATTAATAATAAAAAATCCAAATAAATAAATAAAAATGATAAAAAAAACTTCCCTTTGGGCCAAATGGTCGTGCACATGCCTTGGATAATGACTTGTGGAAGAAAAAGAGGCCCATTAGCAATTTTAGGTCATTTGAATCAATGTTGACTTTTCAAAATATCCAAAACTTTCCCAAATTCCACAAGGCATAACTTGCTCAATTTTTAAGCTTTGCTCCTGTTCTTGGACATTTTGGAAAGGTCTTTGAGTCCTCTAACCAATTCCTTTGGTCCCATGTCATTTTGATTTACCAATCTCAAGTTATGGCCCTTGACCTAAAGTCCCTTTTTGTTGACTTTTGAAAATGACCTATAATGTTGAAATTGATAACTTTTTGTGAGAGCATTTCTTAGACTTGAAATATGAAGAGGAGTTGTAGGAAATGTCTTTATCTTCAAAATGAGCTTTGGATGGAATTTTTCTGATAATCTATGTGAAAGTTATGCCCTGGTCAATTTACAGTTGACTTTTTCAACTGTCCAAATATGGAAACTTTTGCATCTTGATGATTTTTGAGCCAAGCTTTGAGAATCATGATCAAGAATTGATCAAATGATGTTTGTGGCTTCACAATGAGATGTTGACCAAAAATTTGAACTTTTGACTGTCAAATGACTATTTTGCCCCTACAGTTGACTGTAGTGCAATTAGGGTTTTTGACTGTGCAACTTTGTGCTGAAAGTCTTGAAACTTGGTATGAAGATGCTTGACCATATTTGTAGGCATGTGGGATTTGATTGGACCCTTGGAAACTTCATTTTCTTTGTCAGAACCAAAACCCTAATTTTGACTGTTTAGGAGGCCCTTGAACTGTGCAACCCTTGGGGAATTTTGAAGCTTTGACTTGGCAAATTTTGAAGGATATGAGAGGGCAAATTTTGGGGTACAACAGATACACCCCAGACACGGCGGTCATTCTATTACTCATTCAGACTTCAGCAATCCGATACAGACTAGATACGCTCCAGATACGGCGGCCATTCTATCTCTCATTAAGATTTAGTTATCAACTTCAAGATCAGATACGGTCCAAACACGGATGCCATTCTGGCCTTTACACCAGAAGTTTGATTCTCTCCAGTGCAGTCGCCACGGAAGTCATTCTGTCACTTATTCAGATCCCCGTTACAGTCTCAGATACACTCCAAACGCGGAATTCATTCTGCTACTCATACAGATATCAATTTCAGATACAGTCCAGATACGCCCCATACATTGTTTCCATTCTGTCACTCATTCGGAATTTATCCCCAGCACATAGTTGCTCCATATATAGACGTTTCTCTGTTACCCATTCAGATTACAGATACACTCCAGACACGGCAATCATTCTGATGTTCATTCAAAGATCAAATATAGTTACAACTCGGATACGCTCCAGACACGGACGCCATTCCTTTTCTCATACAGACTCAGTCTCCAGATACAGTTCAAATGCATTCCAGACACGGATACCATTTTGATGCTCATTCTTCTGACCTACAACATTACAGTTCAACAAACAATCTTAGATGGAATCTTTAAGCCCATCTCCAGCAAGATTCTACCATCTCCAAATGGCATATTTAAGCCCATTCCCTCAACATTATTTTGACGAGTGCAAATTTACGGGCACTCTAGTGTCCAATCCTCTTTTACCTTCGAGTCACGAAAGGCAAACTTGCCAATCTAACTCTTCAGGTTCAAGAAGATTGAACAGGGGCAACTGTTGTACCCCAAAATTTTCCCTCTCATTTTATCAACATTTCTCATCACAAGGCTCTTGGAACTCAAGACCAAGCTAGGGTTTGCTCTGCTCAAGACACCTCCTTGCACTGTTGACCTAAACTAGGGTTTGAGTTTGCACAGGGATATTTTGACCTTCAATACCCAAATTGACTTTCATACTTCATGTTGGACTCATAAGTTTGCTCATACCAAGTTTCAAGCCTTGATTCAAATTTTTGCCCAGTCAATTGGACAGTTGACCTGGAAATCAGTTATATTGGGGAAAAAGTCAATTGTGGCCAATTTATAGTCAAACCTCATGAATTTTGACCCACATCAACATTATGAACTCATATGAACCATTTTATCAAGTTTTTAACACAATTCCATAAGAAATTTGATCAGATCACCAAAAGGGCAAAATGGTCATTTTTAGGGTTTTGACTGTGCAAAGGCAATTTTTGACTGTTTGACCTAGCCAATGGCAAATCAAGCTCAACCATGGACTCAAGGACTCAATTACATTATCTTTACCTATTCAACAAGTTCAAAAGATCTCAAATGCATAGGATTGACAGATGAATTTTTCAGTCAACTGATTAAAATTTGACTGTATACTGAAAAGTCAAACTTTGACTTTTTGGTCAAAATCAAGTGCCAAGGGTCATTTTTCATCAAGATGTGTCAAATTATGAAACTTGTTCATCAAGAAACCCAAAATTGCAAATTAGGGTTTGAAATTGAAAAAATTTCATAACTTAGAATTTTTCTAAGTTATGAAATTTTCTTAATTTTTCCTAACTTTGTCCCATATTTTCACCAAGATGCAAATGGATTCAAACAAAACTTACAACATGAAAGTTGTAGTCCTCCACAAAGGTTCAGGGAAATTCTCTCTGGTCTTTGAGAGTTAAATCAAGTTTTTTATATGGTTAGAATCGTGGTTTGATGCTCTACAAGTTTCATGTTTTGAGTTTTGGCAAAAGATCACAAATACAGGATATCCCAAGTTTGTACAGGCGCGCGCGTGTTTTTAAATTTCTGGAGGTTGAAGATGAAGTCTGGGTTGGGCCTGGCCTTCTTGCTTCCAACACCTCCCATCTTACTTTCTGCACCCCCTGGCCTATTTTCTTGTATTTTTATTATTTTTGCATTTTAATTTCATTTCTCACTTTATTATTTTACTTCCAAACATAAAAAATACTTGAAAAATATTTTCATAATTTTTTACATTTATTTGGTATTTATTTTAATTATTTCTAATATGAAAACACTTTTAATACCATTTTATTATTTGTTTAAATTTGAAATTTATGTAAATAATACTTTTATCTTCATTTTTTATTTTTATTCACATTGAAAATATTTTCTTGAATATATATATATATATATATATATATATATATATATATATATATATATATATATATATATATATATATATATATATATATATATATATATATATATATATATATATATATATATATATATATATATATATATATATATATATATATATATATATATATATATATATATATATATATATATATATATATATATATATATATATATATATATATATATATATATATATATATATATATATATATATATATATATATACTTTATTTTATTAATAAAACATAGATTAAAAATACAAAAATATTACATTTTTATTTTTATTGTTATTTTATACTAAAAAACACTTTTTTTAATATATATTTATTTTTGTACATATTAATATATTTTTGTATATAAATGATATAATATTATTTTCTTTAAGGAAAATTAGGGTTTACCCCTTTATTAAATAAAATCAACTTTTTTTTTATTTTAATTATTTACACCTTTTTCACATTTAAAAAATACTTTGCATACATAAAAACTTTTTTTGCATAATACATTTAATTTTATATTTATTTATTGTGTTTATTTAAATATTGCCCATTTAAATATTATGCATTGTAAATTCAATTTGGTTGTAATAATTTAGGGTTTTAATTTCTTGCAAAATAATCCCCTATTCAAAATTGTACCCCCCTCCCTATATCAAAGTTGTAATAGCTTAGGTTTATTTGTACGCACTTAAATGCTTTCAATTATGCCATGATTAGAGAATTAGGGATTGTATGCAAAATCAAAACCAACAAATAGTTTGACCTAATCAAAGACAAAATGCATGAAAAACAAACATAATGCACACTTGCACCCCTAGGGTTACAATCCACTTGTTGCCTTCAAAAATGGGCCATGGTATGCATGTTAAGTACTTTGGCAAAACAAAAACAAAACAAAAGATCAATATTCCCTCGATGACGCTATCTGAGTTGCCTAAACAAAATGATCAAGTCCCTCAAGAAAATTGCCAAAAATACTTGAAACAATTGCTATCATGGTCTATACAATGACCCGCGCCTGTCCCGTTTAACATCCTAACACAAGGTTGTTCACCAAATACAATGGTGAAACAACACTGTTAAAAGGGTTAAAAAACATAAGAAAGATCTTTGAGTAAAATAGGGTAGATATCTCTTAGTTACTTGATCAAAAGCTTGCAAAACATCCTTGCTATTTTTAAACACACTTCACAACACAATTTCAAAAGCCTACTTTCAAAGATTGAAAACTTTTCAAAAGACAAAAAACACCTTTGTATACATTCAAACAAGAATCATTACAAAGGTTGCCACAACGATGGCCTCTTTTCAAAATATCTTTCCAAATCACACACAAAGCACCATTTCAAACAATTGAAGAGCACCATTTCAAACAATTGAAAAGCAAAGCAAGTGATCTAAACAAGTAACTAAGAGCCCATGGATAACCATGGATAGAAATGGTGCTAATACCTTCCCTTTCTATAATCTACTCCCCAAACCCAAGAAAACATCTCAAAGGTCTTTCCTGTGCTTTTTGACCTTTCCTTAGGATAAAATAAAAAGTCGGTGGCGACTCTTGCTAAACCGAAACATTTGCGAACACAAATACAAAACCTCAAGTCAGTTCTCCCACCGTATCACAGAACTGGCGACTCTTCTGGGGAAAACTTTAAAAGTGGAGTAGCCTTAGGGCTTAGATCACCTTTGCATGCTTATCTTGATTGCTTTGATTGCTTTACATTTGGTTCTCTTGTTTGGGATTGAAATCCTCTACCCGGATTAGGGAAACATTCATAGGTAAATAGCAATACGTTGTGGAAACTGTGCGGGGTATACCGACACGGTTGAAGCAATAGCTATATTAATGCGACATATTTATGAGTACCGGTAGCCTTTGAGTCAATCAAAGAGAATATAGGGCCGCTGAGTGATGTCATGAAGCACTAATGAACTCTTAGAACCTTACTTGACCATTTTGGCCTTTTTAGGGGTAGTGAGATGACCGACTTTGGTGCAGTCCGAAGTTGGTAGATACTCGATACTACACTCATTGAGGGTTGTTTTCTTGGAATATTTTGGTCGCCAGTTAAGTGGCTAAACCAAAACAATGAACATAGAAAACAATCCAGTGATATTGAGATCCTTAGAACCTGGTTACTATTTATAGGACAGGTTTGAGCCAACTAAACTCAAGAGGGTACTTACCTATGAAACCTTATGCAAGCCTGAAACTAGGATCTTGTGTGACTTGTTTGTACATGTGCTTGTGCATACATCATGAACATCATAAAACATCATATGCATCCACTAACCATTTCAAGGGTTCGGATCTTCATATTTGTTCTTGTTTTGTAGGTCATGGAATCTCTTCGTAGGAAAACAATTCAAGTCAACCTTGTGAGAATCCCTCCTCAACTCAAGGAGCTTACTTCCAAGATTCCAGAGAATTCTCTCTTCAGTGAAAGACATGTTAGACTTCTCAACTTGGTCAACTCCAACATTGAAGAAGACATGGTGAAAGTTCTCTTCCAGTTCTTTGACCCCCTACACCATTGTTTCACATTCCCTGATTACCAACTAGTACCTACTTTGGAGGAATTTTCTCAACTCCTGATAATTCCTATTCTTCATCAACTACCCTACAACGGTACGGAAAAAGAACCAAAGCCTGAAGATGTTGCTCAAGCATTACACTTGCAACCATCTGATATCAAAGGACATTGGGAAACCAGAAGTGGTGTCAAGGGTTTCTTCGCAAAGTTTCTGTTTGAGAAGGCACAGGACTACTGGAATTCTCTAGATCTACAAGCTTTTGAAGAGATTGTAGCACTCCTCATTTATGGGTTGGTCTTGTTCCCAAACCCTGATCAGCTTATAGATGTGAATGTTGTCAAAATTTTCATATCTCAGAATCCCGTGCCTACATTGCTTGGGGACATCCTACACTCATTTTACACACGAACAATGAGGAAAAGAGGTGTTCTCATGTGTTGTACTCCTATTCTAGCAAGGTGGTTTATTTCTCACCTTCCCCAATCAGTTTTGAAGAATGAGCAGGGTTTAAGGTGGTCACAACGGTTGATGACCCTCACACATTCTGATGTACATTGGTGTTCTCGGTCCAGAGAAAATGTCATTATCATTGATCATTGTGGGGAATTCCCTAATGTCCCACTACTTAGCATTAGGGGAGGCATTACCTACAACCCCTGTTTATCTCTAAGACAGTTTGGATATGCTCGGAGGGATGGCCCTCATGACATGCTGATTCCTGACTTAGTTTTTGACTTCGACAACGATGCGCAAGGACTTCGAAAAAGATTCATTAGAGCTTGGGGGATGCCCAACAAGTTGGATAGTAAGACACTGGGGCACAAGAATTCCATCCCTCTTGAGCCTTATCTCAAGTGGGTACGAACCCGCACCCAGAATCTTATGATGCCATATCCTCACATTCTCCTCGTGATCAAAGAGTCTGTTATGGAAGGAGAGGCTCCATACACCCTCCTACATCCAGACATGTCAACATCATTGGAAGAATTATAAAAGAGTTGGATCCAACTCAAAGAGGAACGAAATACTTTTGAAGCCAGCTTCTATGCCAGTGAGAAGAAGGTTTTGAAGCTCACCTGCCGACTTCATGAGAAGGAAACTCTCAACACTTACATCGCACCAAAGAGGATGCGCAATGTCTTTTTACATTAAGAATTTTGTAATATTTTGCCCATGGGGAACTTATGTACTAACAAATTTCTTCTTAATATGACGTGCGTTCTTTTTGTTTGCAACAAATTTGAATTTATGAATCCTTGAATGCATTACATGGATAACATACCATTCATCATATGCATAAACAGGTCTTCACACCAGGTTTCCTTATCTTTCTGCTGTTTATTTCAGCAAGATGGATTTGGAGCAGATGTTTAAGGATCTGCAAGCACAAAAATCTCAATTCCAGCAACTCCTCATGACCTTAGTAAAGGGTCAATAGGACCTTAAAGCACTGTTGGAGAAAGATAAAGAGAAGAAGAAGAAAAGGACAGGTATGGCCACTATGGGCAGAAGGTTTGAAACCCAGGCTAGAAAGGTTCTTGAGTTCCCCTCGAGGTCTGATGAAGGGGTCAGTAAAGGAAAAGAAGTAGCAGTGCCCTCAGAATCTGAAGCTGAAGAAGAAGAAGAGGAAGAGGACGAAGATTACTCCGAACAGCAATATCCCCCGGCGGATGTTAAGTTTAAAAATCTTGAGGATCGGTTGGCAGCCATGGAGTTGCAAAGGGTACCTGGTTTAGATTTCGAAGAACTAGGGTTGGTCGCTGGGATCGTCATTCCTCCCAAGTTTAAAGTTCCTACATTTGCTAAGTATGACGGTTTGTCGTGTCCGAAGATGCATCTGAGATCATACGTCAGAAAGATCCAACCCGACTCATCTGATAAGGATCTTTGGGTCCATTTTTTACAAGACAGTTTGTCAGGCACACAATTGGACTGGTTCTATCAACTCGAGAGATCGGAGGTTCATAACTGGGAAGACTTAGCTGCTACTTTGTACCGGCAATACCAATACAATGTTGATTTAGCGCCCACTCGTACTCAACTACAGAGTATGGGTATGGCTCCTAATGAAGGATTTAAAGAGTATGCCCAGAAGTGGCGTGATCTGGCTGGAAGGGTGCAGCCACCATTGTTGAATAGAGAGCTGGTTGACATGTTTCTAGGGACCCTGTCTGGCCCTTTCTTCAATCATTTAATTGGGAGTTCCTTCACGGGATTTACCGAATTAATTCTGACCGGTGAAAGGGTCGAGGCCGGCATTAAAAGTGGTAAGATTCAGAAAGATTCCTCCGCGTCCACTGCAATTAAGAAGACCTTCCCAGCTAAGAAGGAAGCTTCTGCTGTTTATTCTCAGAAAAGTCAAGGAAGAACTGAGCGTCGGCCAACTGTGGGGGCTGTGATGATTCAAAACTCTTCAAATGATCAACCTCGCAGCAATCAGCCAAGATCTAATCAGCAACGGGTAGAAAGGCCACAACGGCAGTTCACCTGAATCAACATGATACCGGCTCAAGTACTCCCTCATTTGCTAAAGCTGAATCTTACCAATTTGAAGGAAGCGCCAAAGAACCATAATACCTCTTCTCTGTATTACCACTCCAATGCAAAATGTGCTTACCACTCTGACAGTGTAGGGCATGATACCAACAACTGTTGGGCTCTTAAGAACAAAATCCAAGACCTGATCAACGCCAAGGAGGTAGAATTCGATGCGCCCGAAAAGCCGAATGTGATTTCTGCCCCAATGCCCAAGCACGGTCATAATGTTCATGCCATTGTGGAAGACCTTCATGTTACCAATGTTGCTGACCTTTTGACTCTGTTACCAGTGATTAAAGTGAATTTGATGAGAGCCGAGATATTCCCAGGTTGTGGAAAAGACTGTTACTTTTGTTTAAACATACGAGCTGACTGCCCACTGTTAAAATCAGGCATCCAACGCCTGATGGATACCCAAGAGATACTCTTCCAAAAGACTCCTGTTGATACCTTCACTCCCGTTACTCCTGCTACTTTTGCTACTTCAACCAATGACATTGCAATAATAACCATCTCCGACAATCTTCCCAAGGCTTACAAAAGGCCTGTCAAGATTACGCCTGATCCTAAATTTGTACCATTGAAAATCACCATGTCAGGGCCTGTCCCATATCAATCTAAGAAGACGATACCATGGAACTACGGAGGAGAAATATTCTATCATGGTATCAAACAGATTGAATCAGTCCAAGAGAATTCTGATGATGAAACCCCTGATATAGGGAACATTTCGGGAACGAGCAAGATAACTCGCAGCGGACGGATTTTCTCTCCGGAGATTGCTCCCCCTCGAGCAGTCTTCGGACCCTCGAAAGCTTCTGTGCATGTTAAGCCATCTGTGCAAGGCCCGATAATTGAATAATTGGATACTCCTGAAGTTAGACCCTCTGTTGATACTACGGATAAGGGTAAGGGGATACTAGAAGCGCCTGTCAGGATGAAGGCTCAGACTGTGGTAATCCCCGAGACCACCCAGAAAGAAATGGAAGAAATCTTAAAGATAATCAAAAAGAGCGACTACGACTTCGTGGAACAGCTAGGGCAGACCCCTTCCAAAATCTCCATGTTGGCTCTCCTACTCTGCTCTGAGGCCCATGCTAAGGCCTTAATCAAATTTTTAAAGACGGCACACGTGCCTCAAGAAACTTCGGCTGACCAGTTTCAAGAGTGCGTGGCTAGCCTCACTTCTGATAATGGTCTTGGTTTTTCCGATGCTGATTTGACCCCTAAGGGAAGGAAACACAACGACGCGCTGCATGTCTCAGTAGAATGCAGAGGAACCACCCTTGCCCATGTCCTAGTTGATACCGGTTCATCCTTGAATATGCTGCCGAAAAAGGCATTGGATAGGTTGGACTGTGAAGGATTAACCCTCAAACCCAGTAACATCGTTGTTAGAGCCTTCGACGGTTCTAAGAGGATGGTTCACGGAGAGGTGGACATCCCTATCAAAGTGGGCACCGAGACCTTCAACTCTACCTTTTATGTGATGGACATCCGTCCCTCATATTCTTGTTTGCTGGGAAGGCCGTGGATCCACTATGATGGGACAATTACCCCCTCTTTACACAAAATGCTAAAGTATCCTGTCAAGGGTAAGATTATAACGGTGCACGGCGAGGAAGAGTACATGATAAGTCACCTCAACTCATTCTGCTATGTGGAGTTGGATGGCGAGTTCATAGAAACGCCTTTCCAACATTTTGAGGAAGTTTCTCCTGAAGTCGCAGTTGCAAAGACAATGGTCGATGTGCCTATCGTTTCCAAGCATGTGGCTAGGATGGCATCTCTAAAGGATGCAGAGGCTGTAGTCAGAGAAGGAAGGAGTACAGTATGGGGGCAACTGCCTGATTTTCCTCACAAGACGGACAAGTTCGGACTAGGTTTTACTGCTGCTGGCCAGAAAGCTATGCGTCGCTCCAAGGCTGGAGGACCACCCGTAAAAATCACTCACCATGGAATTAATGCCTTAGAAGATGATGATGAAGAAGACAACTTTGAAGATTGTATCTTTCCAACCGTCGAAGGAGGATTAAGCAACTGGGAAGCAAAGGACTTTATTCCCATCACTTTCATCAACCAGTAATTTATCTTTGAACAATTTCCTATTTTGGTCTGTAATAACTAAACAATTCGTACACTATTTTCACCTTTTGCCTTGCCCGAGGCATATAAGTCCATTTGTAAGGGCTTGATTTTCTTCATTATCACATGCCATGTTTTAATGAACCATTGGACGTTTTCATTTATAAACTGTTGTATTCATTTTCTTTCCTTTTGCATTTTGTTTTGTTTGAGGATGGTTATCCCTTACACACACCCACACTCACAAATGCAGGTACCCATCCACTCCGGATTCCATGGATGACTATTCTGCTTTAGCCTTCGGTGACTCTGAAGATTTGGTCAATCATGCTGAGTACGAAGTTGACGAAGACTGTGAAGTGCCGGAAGAGTTAGCCAGGCTTTTGCAACAAGAAGATAGGGTTATTCTGCCTCATGAAGAGTTGCTGGAAACCATCAACTTGGGAACAGAGGAAGACAAGAAAGAGGTTAAGGTGGGTGCCAACCTGGAACCAAGTGTCAAGGAGCGCTTAGTGCAGTTGTTGAACGAGTATGTTGAGATCTTTGCCTGATCCTATGAAGACATGCCGGAATTAGACACAGATATTGTGGTTCACCGTCTCCCTACAAGAGAAGACTGTCCACCGATCAAGCAAAAGGTTCGCCGAATGAGGCCCGACATGTCTGAAAAGATCAAAGATGAGGTAATGAAGCAATTTAACGCTGGCTTTCTGGCTGTTACTTCCTATCCGCAATGGGTTGCTAACATTGTGCCCGTACCTAAGAAGGACGGCAAAGTCAGAATATGTGTGGACTATCGGGACTTAAATAGGGCTAGCCCTAAAGATGATTTTCCACTACCACACATCGACATCTTGGTTGACAACACAACTCAACACAAGGTATTTTCCTTCATGGATGGATTCTCGGGATACAACCAGATCAAAATGGCCCCCCGAAGACATGGAGAAAACTACTTTTGTCACGCAATGGGGTACCTTCTGCTACAAAGTGATGCCATTCGGACTGAAGAATGTCGGGGCAACCTATCAACGCGCCATGGTAGCTTTATTTCATGATATGATACATCATGAGATTGAAGTCTACGTAGACGACATGATAGCCCGATCACAGACAGAGGAAGAACACCTTGATCATCTGCAAAAGCTGTTTGTCAGGTAGAAGGAGTTTAAGCTCATACTGAACCCAAGCAAGTGCACTTTTGGAGTCAGGTCTGGTAAACTTTTGGGATTTATTGTCAGCAACAAAGGCATTGAGGTTGATCCCGATAAAGTTAAAGCTATACAAGAAATGCCTGCTCCCGTACTGAAAAGGAGGTTAGAGGATTCTTGGGACGCTTAAACTATATTGCGAGGTTCATATCTCACCTAACATCTACTTGTGAGCCAATCTTCAAGATGTTGAAGAAAGATCATGTAGTTGAATGGAACAATGATTGTCAAGTTGCTTTTGATAAGATCAAGGAGTATTTACTGGAATCTCCTATTTGGATGCCACACGTCGAAGGAAGATCGTTAATCATGTATCTGACTATTTTGGATAACTCAATGGGGTGCGTACTGGGCCAACATGACGAGTCTGGACGAAAAGAGCATGCCATTTATTACCTTGGCAAAAAGTTTACCGACTATGAGACTCGCTACTCACTGCTCGAGAAAACTTGTTGCGCTTTGGTATGGGCTGCTCGCCGGCTAAGGCATTATATGTTGACTCATACCACTTTGCTGATTTCCAAGATGGATCCGATTAAGTATATCTTCGAGAAGCCTGCTTTATCTAGAAGAATCGCTAGATGGCAAATGATCCTAACTGAGTATGATATCCATTATACTACCCAAAAATCTATAAAGGGGAGTGTACTAGCTGACCATCTAGCTCATCAAGCCGTCGAAGATTACTAATCTATGAGATTCGACTTCCCTGACGAGGACATCATGGCATTGGACAACATTGAAGGTAATGGACCGTATGACGGACCTGAACAAGGATCCCGATGGACCCTGTACTTTGATGGTGCTTCAAATGAACTTGGCAACGGTATCGTTGCGGTACTCATTTCTCCAAAAGGTTTCCATACACCCTTCACTGCCCGACTTTGCTTCAGCTGTACCAACAACATGGCTGAATATGAAGCTTGCATCTTTGGTCTCAAGGCTGCTATAGACTTGGGAATCAAATCTTTGGTCGTATTTGGGGACTCGGCTTTGGTTATCAGTCAAGTCAAAGAAGAGTGAGACACTAAACATCCTAATCTTATCCCATACAAAGAACATGTCCTGACATTGTTGCCTCATTTCAAGCAGATTACTTTCGAGCACTTCCTGCGAGAAGAAAATCAGCTAGCAGATGCTCTGGCTACAATGTCTTCCATGTTTAAACTCAACTGAGATAACGAGGCTCCCCAAATCACCATTGAGCGAATGGACGAACCTGCACACTGTCATGAGATTAATACCGAAGAAGTAGTGGAACAACCCTGGTTTCATGAAATCAAAAGGTATCTCCAGACTCGAGAATACCCTGAAGAAGCTTCCGTCAATGACAAAAAGTTCTTAAGGAGATTTGCTGCCAAGTTTTTCCTAAGCAATGGAATCCTTTATAAGCACAACCATGATTGTGTTCTACTTCGTTGTGTGGACAAGGTTGAAGCAGAGTTGATCATGACCGAAATACATAGTGGCACATTTGGCACCCATTTGAGCAGACATACGATGGCTAAGAAGATTCTAAGGGCAGGCTACTACTGGTCTACCATGGAAGCTGATTGTCATCAACATTCCCGTACTTGCCACAAATGCCAAGTCTACGCCGACAAAGTACATATTCCTCTTGTTCCTCTCAACATTCTAACAGCTCCTTGGCCATTCATAATGTGGGGCATTGACATGATTGGAGAGATCAAGCCTACGGTATCCAACGGACATCGCTTCATCCTGGTGGCTATTGATTATTTCACCAAATGGGTCGAAGCAGCTTCCTACGCCTCTGTTACAAAGAATATGGTTGCCCGCTTCATCAAGCAGAACCTCATATGCCGGTATGGTATCCCCGACAGGATCATCACAGACAATGGTACGAATTTGAATAACACTATGATCACCGCTTTGTGCGAGCAGTTCAAGATTTATCATCACAATTCATCTCCCTATCGGCCAAAGATGAACGGTGTTGTTGAAGCCGCAAACAAAAATATGAAGAAGATCATTCAAAAGATGACAATCACCTACAAGGACTGGCATGAGATGTTACTGTTTGCTCTGCATGGATATCGTACCATGGCACGTACTTCAACAGGGGCAACCCACTTTTCTTTGGTATATGGCATGGAAGCTGTTTTACCTATGGAAGTTCAGATTCCTTCCTTGAGGATTATGAAGGATGCCGGTTTGAGTGAAGACGATTGGATTCAGACGCGGCTTGATCAACTTAACTTGATCGACGAGAAGCGACTTACTGCTGTTTGTCATGGTCAGACGTATCAAAAACGGATGATCAAGGCTTTCAATAAGAAAGTCAAGCGTCAGGAATATCGAGTCGGAGATCTTGTAATCAAGCGGATCATCTTGTCGCAAAGTGATCTGAGGGGCAAGTGGACTCCTACTTACGAAGGACCATTTATGATCAAGAGCGTCTTTTCTGGTGGGGCAATGATTCTGACCACCATGGACGGCGATGACTTGCCGCACCCTGCGAACACAGACATAGTCAAAAGATACTACGCATAAAACGACCCGACAAGTTGAAAACCCGAAAGGGTGACTTGGGCAAAAATGGGCATCCCGGTGAATCGAAAACCCGAAAGGGAGGTTCAGGCAAAAATTAGGGATAAACAAAAAAAATCTGTACACCCGGCAAGTTGAAAACCCGAAAGGGCGACTTGGGCAAAAAAGGGTTTCCCGGTGGATCAAAAACCCGAAAGGGCGGTCCAGGCAAAAGTTAGGGAATTAAAGCGGATGACTATGTCTCGTCGGATCACTTTAAGAACAATCTCTTCACCAACAAGCTCCAAGCTTCTGATCAATCCAATCATCGGCAGACGAAGCAGCGAATGGACAAGATACTCAGAGTTGTGAAGGCTATAGCAGAATGGAAACCCCATAGAATTATTGCACATAGCCATCTTTTCTTTTGTATAAAATTTTTCTCAATTTACGACAACATCCTCCTACTAGGATGTTTGTCTCCTTTGTACAAAGATACTTACAAAAGTTAATACAAAGATACCTCAAAGTTCAGAAATTTGCTTGCCTTTCATTCTTTTTTTTTACACTTATGTTTTATTTGAAAACGTCCAATGTTTTGTTAAATAGGCATATGCATTTGAATATAATCACTGCTTACAAATAAAACGAAATTGAGAAAGTATAATTACTGATAGGTTGAAGATGTAGGAAGATATTTTTGTGCTATTCCAGAAGAAATCCCCTACAGTACATCATTCAGATCCTCAACAAAGCTAAAACCTTGAAGTATACACCCCTAGCGAAGTTAAATTTCAAGATCCCCAGCGGAGCCAGTGTGTTATAAACTTTATCCCCCAACGGAGTTAAGTTCCAGAGTTCCCACCAGAGTTCAAACTCCTAAACCCCAATGGAGCCCGAAAACCCTGAAATACCTATCCCCAGCGGAGCCAGAATGTTCTAAACCTTCTTCCCCAGCGAGTTCAAACTATCAACCCCCGGTGGGAACTGTTCAACTTCCCCCAATTTTCCCAGCAGGTTATCTTAAAAGTCTGAGAACCAAGCTGATAACAGTTAACTTCTTGTCTTATCCCCGACTAGGATGATTCCCCAGTAGTTTGGCATACAACCCAAAGCTCTTGATCTCATCGACCGAGTAAACATTCTCCCCACAGAGTTATTTCCCAGCAGATCGAAGATTCTCGGTCTCATTTCTCCAGCAGAAGCCTCCCAGGTTTTAATTCCCCAGTAGAAATTTTCAGAGTTTTCTTTATTTCCCAGGAAAGTCATGAAGGATTATCATTCCCCGCAGAAGTTGTCAAAGCTCTTGATTAATCCCCACAAGCCACCAAGGATTTTCAATCCCCAGCAGTGGTCCCAGGATTTCTCATTCTCAAACAATCAGAGATCTTTAATCCCCAAGCAGTCAGCAAGGATTTCTCATCTTCAACAATCAAATATTTTTGAATCCTCAGCATCGTCCAGGAACTTACTTCCTCCGGCAGCAGTCAAAGATTTCATTATCAAGGATTTATTTTCCTTAGCAAGACAGCTACTCAGCTTACATACACATGCATTACACTCATATATCATAAACATTAATGAAACACATTTCATTGCATCATACATATCATGCAACATAACTTCGTGTTTTAGCTAACATTTTACCCTTTTCAGGATGAGATTAAAAGGCTATCATTAACAATTACTCAGAGATTTCAGATACAGTATGGATACACCCCAGACATGGCGGTCATTCTATTACTCATTCAGATTTCAGCAATCTGATACAGACTAGATACGCTCTAGATACGGAGGCCATTCTATCTCTCATTCAGATTCAGTTATCAACTTCAAGATCAGATACGCTCCAAACACGGATGCCATTCTGGCCCTTACACCAGAAGTTTGATTCTCCCCAGTGCAGTCGCCACGAAAGTCATTCTGTCACTTATTCAGATCCCCGTTACAGTCTCAGATACACTCCAAACGCGGAAGTCATTCTGCTACTCATACAGATCTCAATTTCAGATACAGTCCAGATACACCCCAGACATGGTTGCCATTCTGTCACTCATTCGGAATTTATCCCCAGCACACAGTTGCTCCATATATAGATGTTTCTCTGTTACCCATTCAGATTACAGATACACTCTAGACACGGCAGTCATTCTGATGTTCATTCAAAGATCAAATACGGTTACAGCTCGGATACGCTCCAGACACGAACGCCATTCCTTTGCTCATACAGACTCCGTCTCCAGATACAGTTCAAATGCATTCCAGACACGGATACCATTTTGATGCTCATTCTTCTTACCTACAATATTACAGTTCAACAAACAATCTTAGATGGCATCTTTAAGCCCATCTCCAGCAAGATTCTACCATCTCCAAATGGCATCTTTAAGCCCATTCCCTCAACATTATTTTGACGAGTGCAAATTTACGGGCACTCTAGTGTCCAATCCTCTTTTACCTTCGAGTCACGAAAGGAAAACTTGCCAATCTAACTCTTCAGGTTCAAGAAGATTGAACAGGGGAAACTGTTGTACCCCAAAATTTTCCCTTTCATTTTATCAACATTTCTCATCATAAGGCTCTTGGAACTCAAGACCAAGCTAGGGTTTGCTCTGCTCAAGACACCTTCTTGCACTGTTGACCTAAACTAGGGTTTGAGTTTGCACAGGGATATTTTGACCTTCAATACCCAAATTGACTTTCATACTTCATGTTGGACTCATAAGTTTTCCCATACCAAGTTTCAAGCCTTGATTCAAATTTTTGCCCAGTCAATTGGACAATTGACCTAGAAATCAATTGTATTGGGGAAAAAGTCAACTGTGGCCAATTTATAGTCAAACCTCATGAATTTTGACCCACATCAACATTATGAACTCATATGAACCATTTGATCAAGTTTGGACCATAATTCCATAAGAAATTTGATCAGATCACCAAAAGGGCAAAATGGTCATTTTTAGGGTTTTGACTGTGCAAAGGAAATTTTTGACTGTTTGACCTAGCCAATGGAAAATCAAGCTCAACCATGGACTCAAGGACTCAATGACATTATCTTTACCTATTCAACAAGTTCAAAAGATCTCAAATGCATAGGATTGACAGATGAATTTTTCAGTCAACTGATCAAAATTTGACTGTATACTGAAAAGTCAAACTTTGACTTTTTGGTCAAAATCAAGTGCCAAGGGTCATTTTTCATCAAGATGTGTCAAATTATGAAACTTGTTCATCAAGAAACCCAAAATTGCAAATTAGGGTTTGAAATTGAAAAAATTTCATAACTTAGAATTTTTCTAAGTTATGAAATTTTCTTAATTTTTCCTAACTTTGTCCTATATTTTCACCAAGATGCAAATGGATTCAAATAAAACTTACAACATGAAAGTTGTAGTCCTCCACAAATTCTACAACTTTTATTCACAAAGTTTTCTCAAAAGAAGCTTCAAGTTATGATTTTTGGAACAAGGGTCCCTAAAACTTTTAACTTAGAGAAATTTTACCCTAGTTTAGGCAGGATTTTGACCCATCTTCTTGGCCATTTTTCACATAGTTCCACTTGGAGTCTCAAGTTTCATTTTAAATATGGATTATAGTACATGTTGCAAGCTTTCCAAATTGTCCAAGAACTCCTCAAACACATTTGTGGTTAGGGAGAATCGAATGCTTGAAGTTGGCAAAAACTCACTTTGTAACCATGGCCAATACATGTTCATACAACTTGCAAAATCTGACCAAACTAGCTTTGTACTTAATTACAGGCCTCTAAACCAATTTACACTCAAAAATTGAATGCAAATACATTGGACATTGGTGTTATTCTGATCATTAGAGCTTGGCACAATGAATAATTCCATTTTGGGCATAAAGATGGCACTTCCATTTTCATAAAGGCAACTTTATGTCAAATTGCTTTTCTTGAGCCTTGGACTTCTTTCTTTGCAGCAAACAAGTTCCACAAACTCAGGCAAAGTTACAAGGAACCTGTTCATTCTTGGAGATAGCCTGTACAGGCCTATCTCATTTCACTTCACACTTTTCTTTCAAATCAAGTCATTATGCCAAAAGTCCATATCTGGTGCATCTGATAAAATTAACTCAAGCCAACTTTCAAAACAAGTTTTACACATCCTTGTAAGCCAGAAACACGAGCCAATCATCCCTAAAACACCCTTGAACACCAAAACACCAAAAATTTGCAAAACAGGGCAGTTGCTGCAACTTGAGTGCCATAGCTCATTTTGCTCGTGCGTTTTGCTCCTTTCCACTTCAAACACCTTTCATTCAACTCACTCAAGCTATCCCAAACCTCCATTGCCAACTGTAACTCGACTTACAGTGTTCACCATTTTTATTTCAAGCTTGTGCAGGTTGACTTCTGTAGAAAGATTCAGGCCATTTCAAAACAAACTAAGCATTGGAAAAGGTTCGGGGAACATCAAGCAAGCTCAAAAGAACCTCAGGCCTCATTGAAAGTTGCTGCATTGTCCAACTCGAATCCACCTGAAACAGGTTTTTCATGAACTTCTATCTCTCTATTTAGGAACATTTAGCCTTAGGTTTGTGAATGAAAGATGTAGTACTCATTGCCCTGAAACCATACATATGCTCAGTTTTCATTTATATTAAACGTGCTAAGAGAATTTCATCCATGAACTTTCTGAAAAAACTAGGTTATAAATTAGGGCCAGAGAAATTCGCTTTGATCTTTGAGAGTTAAATCAAGTTTTTTATATGGTTAGAATCGTGGTTTGATGCTCTACAAGTTTCATGTTTTGAGTTTTGGCAAAAGATCGCAAATACAGGATATCCCAAGTTTGTACAGGCGCGCGCGTGTTTTCAAATTTCTGGAGGTTGAAGATGAAGTCTGGGTTGGGCCTGGCCTTCTTGCTTCCAACACCTCCCAGCTTACTTTCTGCACCCCCTGGCCCATTTTCTTGTATTTTTATTATTTTTGCATTTTAATTTCATTTCTGACTTTATTATTTTACTTCCAAACATAAAAAATACTTGAAAAATATTTTCATAATTTTTTACATTTATTCGGTATTTATTTTAATTATTTCTAATATTAAAACATTTTTAATACCATTTTATTATTTGTTTAAATTTGAAATTTATGTAAATAATACTTTTATCTTCATTTTTTATTTTTATTCACGTTGAAAATATTTTCTTGAATATATATATTTTTGTAAATATTTTATTTATATATATATATATATATATATATATATATATATATATATATATATATATATATATATATATATATATATATATATATATATATATATATATATATATATATATATATATATATATATATATATATATATATATATATATATATATATATATATATATATATATATATATATATATATATATATATATATATATATATATATATATATATATATATATATATATATATATATATATATATATATATATATATATATATATATATATATATATATATATATATATATATATATATATATATATATATATATATATATATATATATATATATATATATATATATATATATATATATATATATATATATATATATATATACTTTATTTTATTAATAAAACATAGATTAAAAATACAAAAATATTACATTTTTATTTTTATTGTTATTTTATACTAAAAAACACTTTTTTTAATATATCTTTATTTTTGTACATATTAATATATTTTTTTATATAAATGATATAATATTATTTTCTTTAAGGAAAATTAGGGTTTACCCCTTTATTAAATAAAATCAAGTTTTATTTTATTTTAATTATTTACACCTTTTTCACATTTAAAAAATACTTTGCATACATAAAAACTTTTTTTGCATAATACATTTTATTTAATATTTATTTATTGTGTTTATTTAAATATTGCCCATTTAAATATTATGCATTGTAAATTCAATTTGCTTGTAATAATTTAGGGTTTTAATTTCTTGCAAAATAGGCCCCTATTCAAAATTGTACCCCCCTCCCTATATCAAAGTTGTAATAGCTTAGATTTATTTGTACGCACTTAAATGCTTTCAATTATGCCATGATTAGAGAATTAGGGTTTGTATGCAAAATCAAAACCAACAAATAGTTTGACCTAATCAAAGACAAAATGCATGAAAAACAAACACAATGCACACTTGCACCCCTAGGGTTACAATCCACTTGTTGCCTTCAAAAATGGGCCATGGTATGCATGTTAAGTACTTTGGCAAAACAAAAACAAAACAAAAGATCAATAGTCCCTCGATGACGCTATCTGAGTTGCCTAAACAAAATGATCAAGTCCCTCAAGAAAATTGTCAAAAATACTTGACACAATTGCTATCATGGTCTATACGATGACCCGCGTCTGTCCCGTTTAACATCCTAACACAAGGTTGTTCACCAAATACAATGGTTAAACAACACTGTTAAAAGGGTTTAAAAACATAAGAAAGATCTTTGAGTAAAATAGGGTAGATATCTCTTAGTTACTTGATCAAAAGCTTGCAAAACATCCTTGCTATTTTCAAACACACTTCACAACACAATTTCAAAACCCTACTTTCAAACATTGAAAACTTTTCAAAAGACAAAAAACACCTTTGTATACATTCAAACAAGAATCATTACAAAGGTTGCCACAACGATGGCCTCTTTTCAAAATATCTTTCCAAATCACACACAAAGCACCATTTCAAACAATTGAAGAGCACCATTTCAAACAATTGAAAAGCAAAGCAAGTGATCTAAACAAGTAACTAAGAGCCCATGGATAACCATGGATAGAAATGGTGCTAATACCTTCCCTTTCTATAATCTACTCCCCGAACCCAAGAAAACATCTCAAAGGTCTTTCCTGTGCTTTTTGACCTTTCCTTAGGATAAAATAAAAATTCGGTGGCGACTCTTGCTAAACCGAAACATTTGCGAACATAAATGCAAAACCTCAAGTCAGTTCTCCCACCGTATCACACATATCATGCATCATATTGACATATTTCTTGCATTTGTTATTCATATTCAGGTGTCTTACCCAGCTTCTTTACTTCACTCAGCAAGCTGACTCATCACTACAACACTAGGGCTAATTTCAAAGAGAAGATGGAAAACATTAAGAAAGAGATCTTTGAACTCCGCAAAGAGGTAACTACTTTGAAGGCTGGCATGGAGTATCTAACTGCTTTGGTTAAAACTTTGGTTGTTGCCCAAGTCAATCCTTCTAGGAAGGAAGAAGAGATGGCAAAGGTCTTCACAGAAACTCTGAGATCATTCTTTCATGAGAAGGTGATGGTCAATGCATCCAATGACTTCCCTAAAAAAGTAAATGTAGGAGTTCCTCTAGAAGAGGATGTCCAAAAGGGGTGTTCATCTGAAGATGGTGTCTCAGCTAGTGGTGTGAAGAAGTTCGATAATAACTTTTCTAAGAAGAGAACCAGAGGAAGAAACAATTATCGTCAAAATCAACATGTTCCTCCTGTCATCCCTGTGTTCAACTTACCTCTTGTTGCTCCAGTTTGTCAACAGAATCAGCAAGTTCCTGATCAGAGGAAAAATCAGTTTGATCCAATCCCAACGACCTATACATAATTCTTTCCCATCCTGATGCAGAGAAATTTGGTTCAGACCCGACTTCCACCAAAGGTCCCTGAGAAGATGTCGTGGTACTATAAAGTTGATTTAACTTATGCCTTTCATCAGGGAGCCCCGGGGCATAGCATTGAAAATTTTTATCCATTGAAAATTGAAGTTCAAAAGTTGGTCCGGAGTGGTATCTTGTCGTTTAAGGATATTTGTCTTGAAGTTCAAGTCAAGTCTTTGCCGAAGGATAAAGGTGATTGAAGAATGCCCTGGAGTTTAAGGATGATTAGCCTTCTTAGTTTATTAGCATTTTTACTGCTTTCTCATTTGTAATTTTTCTTGTTTATCATTGCATTGTTTGCATGTAAGAACTTGTTTGCATTTGAATGTTTAATCTTAATACAATGAGTATGTTTGTCTTGAATAAATTCATTCGTTTCACTCGTATTTGTTTTCAATTTTAAATTTATTTATGATACCAACTTGTTACCCATTCTCTTGCCTAGGCAGAGATTGGGAGGAGGATGATGATCTTAAAACACAAATTTTCTGGTTGTATGCTTTTGGATAAAATCCTGTTGACGATGTACAAGCATTGTTTCAAATCCTCAAACACCGGAGATATAAGGGAGTGAAACCTTTGTTAACCCCTTTGAGCCTTGAAGTATGAGTTTCTTTTTCTATTCAGAAAAAACCCTCATTTTTTTAACCCGGGGCAGGGTAGTGTTCAGTTAATTTGATTAAGCATTCAGAACTCATCAGGAGTGCGCATCCAAGGATACAATAATGGTTATCCTTCAAGAGGTTGAGGAAAGTCAAAAACGCAATGGTTAATCTTCACTTATTAGGAGGGTGCGTCAATTGACAATATCTTAATGGCTATCTCTCGCACACCAGGAGATCAGCAGATGACGATACAATAATGGTTATCTTTCATCTACCCAGAAATAGAGCAGTCACAATTCTTTCAACTAGTCACAAATGACTCAAAGTCACGCGACATGTTCAAAAATAAAAAGAAAAAGATAATATGAATAAAAAAATTATGATGAAAAAGAAAGAGACAAAAAGCCCCGCTAAGTCGAAACTTGAAAAAATAAGTCGCTTAGGCAAAAGTCAGGGCATCCCGCTGCACTTTAGAGTCAAAGTCAAAAGGAATTTGTCTAGAAGGAAAGGAAGAAATGGAAATCCTAAAATACAATAAAGGATTACAATGTGAAATCCTCAGCAAAGAACAGAGTCGCGTGACAAGAAACCCAAAAGAAGCAGGAATGAGTGACTTGCATGTCCAAAGAAAACTTTGTTTGATTCCTCAACTATCTCGAAATTTCTTTTGAGAGATGAATGTTCGTGTCAAGTTAACTGAACTTAGGATTGAAGAACATCATGAAGGGGGTGGGCAACAAATATTTTTTAGCCTTAAATCTTTTTTTCTTTCTAAAACCGTGAACCAGGCCACGTTACAACCCTCAAAAGTCCTAATTGAAACAGGGTTTATTTCGAAAGCATACTCCAATGAGATAGTGTTTCCTGACTCCCATTAAATTTGCTAAATTATTGTGATTGGTATCATATTTCTTTTGTTATCTTTCGTACAAAAATCCATGTCACATCCTAGCTAGTGATTCGCTCACAAGGTTTTGCGACATCTTTTCAAATAAAATCTTCAAGACTTACATAATTGTTGCATTAGAATTTTCATTCTTAGAATAAACATTTTCTGCTTGAAAAACAACTGCTTGATATCATGAAAGTTTACATTTGAGTATCAGCAAAAGGCATATTACCGAGAAGAGTTGTGGAGCAAAGAGGATGCAACATTTAGCCAATCTAGGGCAGTTACGTCAAGATTCGACAAATCTCTAGAAGCCATTTGATCAGAAAGGTTATTCTAAAAGCATGCAGCCAAAGGCAAGTTATGAAAGTTACCTTGATCAGCCTGGTAAGCTTGGGACATCAGATTGGTTTCCAAGGGCATATCCAGATTTTGTCAAGATAGTTACTATGTCTATCCCAAGTCGAGAATCTTCCTCAAGAAGGATTGTTTCTTGTGATCTATTTTGTAGATTTGTGTCTGGATTCCTCTAAAAATTAGTGATCAATTAAAGGGTTTCCTACAGGTTGTGTTATGGTGTTGGGTTTATAATCCCATTTTTTCCAGTCTTGTTGCAGACTTCTCCAGCTTAGTGTGATTCTTTACCCAGCCAGGTGGTGATCAATCAGAGGTTAGAAAGAGCTATGAAGCCTTTGCTCATTTGATGGAGTTATTTCTCCCTTTTTATTGATATGGAATCTATTGTAGAGCATTGCTTTCTCCTGTTACAACATTATTGTTGTTATGTGCTTCCCAAGTAGCTAGACAAGGGCAATATATTTTCTAAGAAGTGTTGAGACAATTGTTAATTTTTTGGGTTTTCTCTCACCAAGTGTTGAGTTTGATTTAAAATCCCCATAACTTTGACTTCTTGCTGTACTGTTAACTTCTTGGTTCCCCAGGAAGGTTTTCTCAGGTCATTTTCGCTGGAATGCACATTTGTTTTGTATAAGACGATACCAGTGGGTGCAAGGTACAATATTTGGGTTTATGGGCCCATCATCCCCAGCCAAGTCTTGGTTCGCTTTTGATTTTGGGTTTGCATGGTCAGAAGCCTCTGTCCCAGATTCCCTAGTGAAGTTTTCCCTCATATGATGAAAGGTTTTATTCCCTCGGTGTGCTAATATATCGCTCTTTTTGCAGTATTGGCATTAGTGTTGACTTCTTGATTTCCCAGGAAGACTATACCAGGGCATCTTTTGTTGGAATAGTATGATATGAAGACTCAATCCAATATTCTCCACTGAAGGCCTCATTTATTTGATAGAAGTCCTTTCTCCCCAAAGAAGTTGGTGCAATAATTACTCTCGAAGAACACGTATCTCTGGTTTCCCCAATGAAGAGCGTATCTCCGGTTTTCCCCAGTGAAGAAAGTATCTTGGTTTCCCCTCGATGATGTGGTTTTGACCTCCCTATTAAAGTCAGCATGAAGTCCCCAGTAGATGTCTCGATGATGAAGCATTGTCTCCCTTAGTGAAGTCTGTATGTTTTTCCTCCTTCAAAGTGGGATTGAATCCCCCAGTGAGGTTTGGTTGTTTCAGCGTCAGTATGCTTTATTTGAGGCTGATCTTGCAATCTCCAGTAGGCATGTTGCTTTTGGAAAACTGGTTTCTCCGATGAAACCGGAAGAAGGATGTTCTATCCCGGTATCTTTTTGATTTGGCTACATCCGGATTATGTTTCTCCTCACTGAAGTTAGGACATGCAATAGGTTTGGTTTCTGCAGTTGCTTTTACCTTTCTTAGATTGATCTTTCTGGTTGAAGTTTAGCCCGATGTTGTTAGTACCCGAGGCGGTTTTGTTTGTTTGTACTGATTATGTATCCTTTTACCAACATATGCACGATATCACTCATACATTCATACATACATCATGCATTGCTACAAATCATTTTTCATTGACATTGTGTTCTAACCTTCCTGCAGTGCTCCTTGTTTAGGTGGATTTGGTTTTCCCTCTTGAGTTTATTTCTCAAAGGAGGTATCTGCATTGGCCGTCTTGCTCCAGTCTATTTCTGATTTGGATTTGTGATCCCCCGGCAATATTATTTACTTTGGATTTCTGAGAACTTTGAGTTTTGAGAATGTGCATTTATTTTGGCACGAGAATACTTTATCTCCTCAGAAGGAATAACGTGGCATTTCCCCAGGAAGTCATATCTCTCCCCAGGAAGCCATATTTCTATCCCCGGAAAGTCATTTCTCTTTGCAATTCCCCTTGACAATGAGTGGATGTCTCTTTATTTGAGATAAGTTTGCATATTACCCTTTCCAGGCAGAGTGCCTTGGTTAAAGAAGAAGTTGAGACCCGTTCCAGGTGAAATACCAGAATTTTGGGGAAAACTTATGATATTCAAATCTACCTTCAACTATTGAGTTGGTAGTTTACCGTCATCTGTGATTCGGTATATCTTTATCTTCTACATTCAACTATTGAGTTGATAGTTTACCGTCATCTGTGAGTCAGTATATATTTTTCTCTTTACCTTTAACTATTGAGTTGGTAGTTCATCGTCATCTGTGAGTCGGTATCTTTATCTTCTACCTTCAACTATTGAGTTGGTAGTTCACCGTCATCTGTGAGTCAGTATCTTTTTCATCTACCTTCAACTATTGAGTTGGTATTTTACCGTCATCTGTGAGTCGGTATATCTTTATCTTCTACCTTTAACTATTGAGTTGGTAGTTCACCGTCATTTGTGAGTCAGAATATCTTTTTGATCTTCTACCTTCAACTATTGAGTTGGTAGTTCACTGTCATCTGTGAGTCGGTATCTTTTTCTTCTACCTTCAACTATTGAGTTGGTAGTTCACCGTCATCTGTGAGTCGGTATATCTTTTTGATCTTCTACCTCCAACTATTGAGTTGGTAGTTCACCATCATCTGTGAGTCGGTATATCTTTATCTTCTACCTTCAACTATTGAGTTGGTAGTTCACCGTCATTTGTGAGTCAGTATCTTTTTCTTCTACTTTCAACTATTGAGTTGGTAGTTTACCGTCATCTGTGAGTCGGTATATCTTTATCTTCTACCTTCAACTATTGAGTTGGTAGCTCACCGTCATCTGTGAGTCGGTATCTTTTTCTTCTACCTTCAACTATTGAGTTGGTAGTTTACCGTCATCTGTGAGTCGGTATATCTTTTTTGATCTTCTACCTTCAACTATTGAGTTGGTAGTTTACCGTCATCTGTGAGTCGGTATCTTTTTAATCTTCTACCTTCAACTATTGAGTTGGTAGTTTACCGTCATCTATGAGCCGGTATATTATTACTTTTCTACCTTCATCCATTGAGTTGGTAGTTCATAGTTATCTGTCGATCGTTATCATTCTTTACTTTTTCCTCAATATTTGAGCTGATGCTACCTTATCTCTTCTTTGGGTTTTACACCAATAGGGTCATGTCTTTTGTTCACCAGTGATTTATTTTCCTGGTGGGGTTGCTTCTTTGTTTCTTCATTTTTGTTGCATCCCCAGTGGTGTCTTGCGTCTCTTTAGATTTGTCCATTTGCATTCATAATCATAAGCATTGCATGGCATCTTAGGGACAAAAATAGGGTTTGTTTTATATTTAAGTATCTTCAATCGCGTCAACACGAAGATTTTTAACCTTCGTATCTCCGGATAAAAGACACTTAAATAAGGGCAGTTGTTGTACCCCAATTTTTGCCCATAAGATTCCCCTATCATATCATGTCAACTTGATCATAACAAGATCACATTAGGGTTGGTTCTTCCTCTTTTTCTATCTCCTATCTTTAAGTTTGCTCTTGAGGAATCTCCAAGCACCTTGGTTGTGTATTTTGTATATGTGTTGTTGACTAACTTCTAATCAAAGTACAAAAAAATATTTGTCTTTGTCTTCGTATATTTTTGTTTTGTAGGTACCAAGTCGAAGCATCTGACAAATAAGGATTTCTGGTATCATTTTCCTAAAATCTCTATTTGCAAAGAAAAAGAATTAAAAAATTTCATTTTTTTCACTGATGCAATCGATTGCTCTTAGAGTGAAATCGATTGCACATAGTGTATTTTGCACCATTTTTGAAAAAATACACTGTGCAAATCGATTTGCACTATAGTGCAATCGATTGCACAGCGTGAAAATTTGAAAAAAATCATCAATTTTAAACTTGTCAAATTTTTGGCTCCAATTTTCCTTCATTTTTGAAAGATGTACCATTAATTCAAATTTTAGTGTCAATCTTTCATTTTTAAAAAGAATTATCATTAATTCAAATTTTGGCTCTAATATTTGAAAGAATTATCATTAATTCAAATTTTGGCTCCAAGAATCAATTACCAAATTACCACTAATCCCAATCCTAAAACTCTATAAATAGAGCCCTCATTTCATTCAAATCACAAGCTTTTGATAGCCAAATCCATCTTGCTAAAAAATCTCTCAATTCTCTCCATCTACCAAATTCACTCAAAGCTCTATTTTCAAAAAAGTTAGTAAGCTTTGCATTGAAGCTTACTAATCTTTGAGCAAAACCTTCATCCAAACACTTTTTCTCCATCAATTCTCTACATCCAAGCTTGGTTAATTGATTCTTGTGGTTGAATTGAAGCAAATTCTTGAAGTTGTTTTGATAATTCTCTAGATCTATCTTTGGTAAGTTGGATAATTCATCTTTCACAATGTGATCTCTTGTTGATCTTTGGGATTGATTCATTGAGCATTATTTTGTGATTCCAATGGTGTTATTTTCTCATAATTTGATTAAATTTTCGTGCTCAATTGGATACATGATCATAAGGTGTTTAATGGAAAGTTTGAACAAGAAATTGCCCTTTTAAAATGTTGTTTTTCCTACTGTAACAGTGTGCAATCGATTGCAGTAACTGTGCAATCGATTGCACAGAAGCGTTTCACACAATTTTTTTTGAAAATAACACTACAATCGATTGCACAGTTACTGCAATCGATTGTACAGGGACAAAATACACTTTTTGCCTTGTTTTGGGGCAGCTTTGATCCAAAATGATTTTTCTACTCACTCTTTTTGATTGTTGGTTTGGATTGCAATTTTAAATGTTCAATTTGTCTTTAAACTCAATGGACTTTGTGATGTAGATGAAGTTGGATAAATGTTCATCAATTCAAATCTACCTAAGAGTGAATTATTTAATTCATTTTTGTTGCTTTAAATTAATGATATGTTTAGTGCTTTAATCCATCTAGAGGAGTGGTTGGATTTAAAGATGAAAGAATTTTGAAATGGTGATCCAAATTAGCTTATCATTCCCCTCCCTCTTCATCTTATCCCTTTCTTTTTTTAATTGTGCTACATGTTAAGGGATGATGATCTCTATATCATTTATCCAAACATGAAGTACATAGATTGCTATTGACCGACCTCAAAATAGGTGCGACTTCTACATAAGTCCACTTACGATCGCTTAACATAGCGCTAAATTTTGTCCCGATTCGAATAAATGATCATTTGTGGCCCAAACTTATGATTTCAAGCCCAAGTATGTTAATTTGATCTCTTTGATCCAATAACTTTGAGATTTATTGTGTGGAGGTTTTGGTTCTACCAATCCTCTAATGGATCTACAACATCTTTGGTCAACGCGGATCACTTAAACATCGTTGATCACTACATGTTACTTTTTGAGGATTCCAAAATGGATGATATACTTGACAAAAAGCAAATGCAACTTGTTGTGTGGAGGCTTTGGTTCTACCAATCCTCTAATGAGTTCCAAATGCAAGTTTCAAGATGGTCATCCAACTAACCACTAATTTCTAACAATTGACTTTACTTTATGCTTTTATTTTTATGCTTTATGTACCATTTAATTTAAGCATTTACATTTTATGCCATTTTTATTTTGCTCACTTGAGCATTTATTCTTATGCCATTTTTATTTTGATCACTTGAGCATTTACTTTTATGTCATTTTTATTTTGCTCACTTGAGCTTTTCTTTTCCTTTTAAAGACACTTAATAATCAACATGAATCATAAAAAACATTAATGATACTTGGACTATTTGGTTACTATCCTTGGCATTATGGAGCGATTGGACTTCTTGGACTTAGGATTAGAGACCTTGGCATATCTTGGATACCTTGTGATCTTACTTGACTACTTTGTCTGGAGTTCTTGAGGTTTACCTCAAGACATTGGGTTGTTTGTTTGTTTTGTGTGCAGGTTATTGTGATTACATACTTTGTTTGTAATCTGGAATTCACCCGTATACAGCCGTTACTCTGTCCAATTTTTGCAAAGACTTAATACACTTGAAGTTTGGTTCTCTTAAGAGGTCTAGTATCTTTGCTTGCTTGGTTTTAATCCGAAGAATGGGAATTATATATTGACTCATAATGTCAAGTATTGGCTTCTTGTTGGTTAGATGGTTCTTATCCCTAACTTTTACCTTATGCTTTAGGATAGTCTCTTCATCTCCCCCCATCTTCTTTAATTTCAAAAATCTTCTCCCTCCTTTTGAAAACTCTTCTTGTTTTGAAACTTGAAACATATTCATAATAAACTTGGACTTATGTCCATGCATTTTCAAAACATTTTCATAAATAAACTTCAATCAATTTAATAATAACTTGACATTTTTTGTGAGAAGAATAAAAGTCAATCAACCTCATTTCAAACCATCTTTGCCACTTTGGCTTTTTATTTTAAAACTTTTCTTAAAAAGATTAGACTCTTGTCAATCCTTGTAGTGATGCAAACAACTATACTTCTACAATATGTAGTAAGGTGAGATATTTTCTACTTGGGTGTTGAGTAAGGCATTGTTGATTTTAAAATCCAAGCCATATCCTCCACTTTGAGATGATGCAAATTCTCCTTTCTCATGATTGTGGGTAGTAAGTATGTTTTCCACACGGACAATGACGATGGTGTTTTATCTCATAAAATTAACCAACACATTTATGTTTTAAATTTTTAAAAGAGGATCTACGTGTACCCTGATCCCCTATTGCACGAAAGGTGGTACGTAGGCACTAAAGATTCGCAACCGCGGCCGGTGCAAAAATCATAAAAATATTTCTTTTCTCCCCTCCACCATCCATTTTATATACAACATATTTTTATAGCCAAAATATACAGATTTTACAAAGAGGTTCCTGCGGAGTACCGTAGATGTTTAGGGTGCTAATACCTTCCCTTTGCATAACCAACCCCCTTACCTTTAATCTTTCCCCCTCTTTTTGGGTTATTCGCTCTTTTCCCATTCCTTTGGAAACAATAAAGCGCAGTGGCAATTTTTATTTTGATTTGTATAAAGTCTAGTCAATCCAATGGCCTAGTCTTGAACATTTCTACCGCTACAGTCTCCCTTATATGTTCTTCTTTCTCTTACATCCTTGCATTAAGACTAAAACTCTTTTCTTGGAAAATGCATAAAACATTTAACAATTTTCAAATCCTTTTTCAAGGTAAAAATATCAACCAATGCGAACTCTTTTGCATCTTCGGGCCCCCTTTCTTTCAAACTTTTCAAAAAAACGTGTTAATTCACTTCTGTGCTGACGCGTGAGTCTCCAAAGGTAGAGCTGCGGCAGAAGGTGGAATTAATATTATTCATTAAAAAATAAAAACCCACCAAAACAAGTGAGCCGAACTATGGTAACTTTGATTCCTCAAAAAGGATACGTAGGCATTGGGGTAGGGCCCAAGCGAGCACAACTTTATTTTTCCTACATTATTTTCTCTTTTCTTTTGCATGCATTCCCTCTTTGCATTTTCTTTTAGCTCTTAAGCTTAGAATTGAAACACACTTTATGATTAGAAAAACAAGAGTGGATACCATAGAGTACTACGGATGTGTGAGGTGTTAATACCTTCCCCTCGCGTAACAGACTTCCTTACCCGTATCTCTTGGTCGTTTGACCTTGATTTCATCCTTCTCAGGTTTACTCGATGTTTACCTTTCCCTTCCCGTGGGATAAAAAACGTTTGATGGCGACTTTATTGATTTCATCTCGATGATTTGTTCAACCTGTTATTTCACTCGTACACGAATATGAGTCTACCTACTTATTTGTGTTTGACTGTATGTTTGATGTTATCTCATTGGTTAGTCAAGGGACTTCCAATGATGATACTACCTCTTGTTGTATACTTGTATCAGACAGTGAGAAAACCCCGGATTCACGGTAGATTCATTTTAATTGCATACATCCTATAAAATCGAGTGAATCCTTAAGATAGGGAGACTCACTGAGATTTAGTAGTCTCACCCAATTCCAATTATTATTTTTCAGGTTGTTCGAGGCAGAACAAGGGCAAGGGTAAAATGGCTTAGCTTTGCAGCGATGTTTCTTGACTATGTTTTGTTTTCTTTTAGATCTTTCAGCTTATGTATTTTAGGATTATGTATTAGTACACGTTGGAATTATATATTTTGACCATGATATATTCGACATTTGTACTTGTACTGATACTCGTCTAGTTCCGCTGCTCATGTATGAAATTTGTGTACCTTATATAATGTCATACACATGTTATCCTAGGCCATGTTATGTGTGGGGTGTTACAAGAATCATATAATTTTATTTAAATAAAAAATAGTAATATTTGCTTAAAGTTAAAAAAAAAATCTTTATTTAAAAATAAATTTTTATGTTTATAATTATTAAAAAGAATATATTTTAAAGAAATTTTTAATATTTATTTATAACAAAATTTATTTTAAAATATAATATATTTTTAAAATTTATGAATGAAAAATTTTGTAGAGACCAAAAACATATTTAATCCTAAAATTTCATTATTTTTATTTAAATAAAATTATATTTTATTTATATAATTCCAATTTAAACATTGCTCATATTTTATTTATATTTTGAATAGAGATGTATGATAAGTTAGTTAATATATTCAATATATTTCTATATGAATTAAGTTTAGACCCACATCTATATTTTATAAACACCATTTATGTGTGTTCAAGACAATTAACAAATTTCCATGTATTTCAAGTTAAGTTATGTTTTAAATCACATATGATTTAAGAAATATTACTAAAATAATATAACAACGCAATTTATTACTAAAATAATATAAAAAAGCAATATATTATCAAGAAATGTTTAAAATCACATATCTATAAGAAATATTATTAAAATAAAATTACGTGATTTTTATTACTAAATTGATTTGTTATATTATTTTTAAATACAAATATTAAAAATATTATATTTAAAGAAATTTTTAAATAATTTTTTAAATATATTTTAAAGACGTATTTCAAAAATAATTATAAATATTATAAATACCATATTTTAAAGAAATTTTTAATATTTATTAATAACAAACTTTATTTATAATATAATATTTTTTGAAGTTTAAGCAAATTTTATTATTTTTTATTTAAATAAAATAAAGTAATATTTATTTTAATGTATATATTTTCGATTTAATCATTAATATATTTCATTTACATTTTATAAACACAATTTATGTGTATTTTTGGTATTAAATAATTTTCATGTATTTCAAGTCATGTAATGTTTAAAATCACATATCTACAAGAAATATTACTAAAATAAAATCACGTGATTTTTATTAATAAATTAATTTTTATATTATTTTTAATATTCATTAATAAAAATCTTATATTTTAAATAGATATTATATTTTTAAAAAATAAAGTTTCTTAATTATAAGTATTAAAAAAATATTTTTAATATATTTTTTAATTATAATTATAAGCTTTTTAAATTGTTTTTCACTTTATTTATAGCTCCCTCATAGCTCATAAAAATGCAATTCTAACTTTAAACTACCGAATTTTGTCTAATTAAGAAAAAAATATACTTACCTTCAATTTCAAGGATTCTTGAACGCTATGTGTTGTTATCTCTTTGGTCATATTATTTATTTATAAATGAATATCTTGATAATATTGTATGTCTAATATATTTTCATTTTCAGTGTATTAGTTTAAAGTGTAACTTTTATTTATATCATGCAAATCAATTTTTATTTGCATGTCATTTCTTTTGATGAGTTTCTTTATAATTTTTTATTTATTTTAATAATAACTGAATTTGACTACAAATGTATGAATGTCTTCTAAAAACTTACAAATTCAGTTGATAAAAGAATGTACCGGCCAAAAATTATTCAACATTCCTTAAATATAAGAAAGCTAAAGTTAGAACTAAAACAAAAACATAATCAATTATAAGGATTATTTTCTTTAGTATAGCAGCTAAAATGCCAAAACATATTAGACCAGTATTGAAAGTAATTTATGAATATAACATAGAAGTAAATTATCAATATTACCTTTTTATCTAAATAAAATTTACACTATCAAAAATCTTTCATTGTAATTAACAAATATTAAAAGAAATACCTTACACTTTCTTTCCTTCATTATTTTTTCATTTTCCACCTCATTTATTTATATTATTTTAGTTAATTATATTCAAAATTCAAAATTTAATTTTTTTCTGATTTTTTCCACACTTTTAAATTATCATTTAAGCATTTTAATAATACTTAAATAAAATATTATTGTAAATATTTTTTTTTAACTATATATTTCCAAGTCATGAGTTTGAAAAATTTTATTTTAGTTTTTACGACGTATTTAATTAATTTTATTTATTTATTATCACTAAAATATTAATTAATATATTTTATAATTTTAATAAAATTAATAATTTATTCTATCACAAAATTTATTTTCCAACTCACGGAACACTATATTATATTACCTATTTT
Source organism: Vicia faba (assembly GCA_948472305.1). Classification (NCBI taxonomy): domain Eukaryota; kingdom Viridiplantae; phylum Streptophyta; class Magnoliopsida; order Fabales; family Fabaceae; genus Vicia; species Vicia faba. The sequence continues at coordinate 26,559,442 of OX451736.1, forward strand.
ATTTTAACCAACAATTGTCTTTATTTGAGAGACAAGATTTCTATTTTTATTACAGACAAATAATAATGTTACCAATCTAATTTAAGAAGTGTGCATTTTTTTATTTTCTATCTCGAAACATATTTTAGTTACTATTCATTGACATCGAATAATTTTTTTGAATATTATATATTAATATCAAATTTTTAAATAATAAAATATTTTAACTCACAAATCACTATTAATACAATACATGTTTTATTTTAATCAATTAAATTTATATGATCATCGTTCATTTTACAATTAAGAAACTCATTTAAAATTACATATGTATCTAAATATATTTTATATTTTATCAAAATGAATTTACTCATGCGGACGCACAAGTATCTTACTAGTTCAAATATTATTATAGTTAATTAAGTCATGACTTGTGGCAATCTAGAATTATTGAAAAGGTTGAGAAATATAAACTTTAGTCCTAAATTGAAGAATATTTTGAGACAAATATTATAATGTGTCTTGAGAATGTTGAGTTTGAGGGAGAGATATAGTTAAAGAACAAAATTAAGTGGAAAAGAATTGGACCCTCATACAAATATTATTGTTCTTTCTCTCAATTAATTTAAAAAATTAATTCTTGAAGATCAAACTTAACATCCTCAAGAACTAGAATACCAAGTGTCATAAAGAATTGACTGAAAAAAGAAATTCTATTCGATATGATTGAAAGACTCTATTATGATAGTTGCGACACTTGTTACTTGTTATATTTTTGGAGCTTCATAAGATGAATATAAAGTTAGTGTTTCTTAATGGCGATATTAAGAAATACAATATGGCGCAACGAGAGAAAATTTTGTGTCAGTAGATGCAAAGTTTATAGTTAGCGAAGAGATAAAATCTATTTTTTTTTACAAATAGATAAAATCTATTTATGAGTTAATGAAATTGTTCCATTAGTGATGCCATAATATTTCATATAGTAATTGTCTCGTTTGGTTTTGAGATGTCTATTATGAAAAATTATTAGGTTTTACAAGTTCAGTGACAGTAAGTTTATGTTTCTAGTTTAATGTGTCGATTTTATTTTATTTAGTCGACAATGATATATGATTGTTGTGTGAAACTAAGAAATCTCTAACAAAAGTTTAGCGATGAAAATCTTGGGCACATCTCTTTTGTATTAAGTATTTAGATACTTAGAGATTATTCTCAAGGTATCATCCGATTATCAAAAAAGATTTATAGAGAACCAAATAACTTGTGCTAACATATTAGAGATCGAATAATTTAGAATCATTAGGATGTTCAATTCTGATTCTTTTGGATGTTTATATATAATTGAAACCTAAATGACTATAAGTATTTATGTCACTTGATTGCATATAGTAAAAAGATTTGAAAGACAACTCAAGCTATATTGTGATGTAAGTCAGTCGAATAATGTTTCTACTATTGTTTTATAAAGTTCACTGACTTATAAGTTGTTGTTGTTGAAGGATAAAACATATAAATAAAAACTTTATGCTATCTGACTTACTAATCAAAGATTTGACAACTAAGGTTTTTAATATGGTCGTTGTCACTAATGATGTCTCAGATTAGTGAGAGTTTATCTTCTTTTGTTCTATTTTTGTGTTTGATACATAAACAAATTTTATTATGATTTTCTGTAGAAATAAAGTTTATGATATTATTACTGTGATAACCAGTTATGTATCATTTGCGCAAATATTAAATTTGTAAATTTTAGTTTGATCTCAATAAAGACTTCAGATGGACCAGTGAGAAATATGTATGATTCAGAGATCACATTACATGAAATTTTCATATCACTCATCTATATTGATCTATATCATCAAATACATTGATGTGGTGGTCGTTGAAGTTTTGTCATGTTATACGTCAGTGACGATAGCTGTGGTGGTCCCACTATTGATGTATGAGATGAACTAGATTATAAAGTTGAAATCTAAAGATAAATAACATTTGGACGCGGCCTAAAGACTATGATCTAATTATTAAGATATATTGCCCAAGTGGGAGATTGTTAGAATATTTTATATTTAAATACTATTTTTAATTATTATATTTCAATAATTATTATATGGACAAATATATTTATATGAATTTTATATTAGCTATTTATCAAATTAAGAGCTTTAATTGATTAAGTGGTCAAATAAATTTAAAAGACTAATTAGATTTATATTTAGTAATTAATAATTAATTAATTGGATATTAGTTTAAATATGAGTGGATGTCAGGATGACTCATTTCGGAATTATAGAAACCCTAATTGACCATCACCCTATATATAGGATATGACCCCAATATACCAAAGACAAGCAATATACCTCTTTTTCCCATCTGAAGAGTATTTAAGACATTAGGAGTACTAGTTGAGTAAGAACCATACAAGGCATCAGGTGTTCGTTGTTTGTCTTCTAACTTTCAGAATTATCGCCAACATAAACATTCTCAATAGATTCAAGTATTCTTATAATCTCTTCTCTCGTATACTAACATGTCATAGATCTTGTAATTATATACATGTTCATATTATATATTGTATTCCATACTAAAGTATATGCCATAATATGTAGAATATGTATATGTAATTAATTGTTATTGATTTAATTCTCAGCAGATGAACAACCTCGATAAGAAAAGCACATATGGGTTCAGAATTGTCTCCGACAATTTGGAGGCCCTGTGTCAATATTAAAAATGAGCCCCAATAAAAAGGAAAATAGAGAAATAATATCACATTTTGATTTTTTTTTGAACAATTAAGAAAGGAGGCCCTATAGATCAAACCATTGACCTTTGAGCCAAAATAAGCTTCTTTACCATTACACTAACTAGCTTACATTATTTATCAATTTAAACAATTAATATTTATTTATTTATTTGATATATAATTTATAAAAAATAATATTAAACTCTTATTTTTTGGAGGCCCTGGACCTGGTTATCAGTGCCCAAAGTCGGCCCTGTCTGAGTTTGATATTAGTCGAGTTGAATATCTTCTATTTACAAATAATCATGATTTTAATATATATTTAATTTATAAATTAAATAAAGAAGGGTGAAATGATCCGATGGTAAAGTATCTAGTCCAACAACCAACATGATCATGGTTTGGATTTATAGGAAAGATAAAATTTAAGAATTTTTCTTGAAATTTTGATGATCTTAGTGTAAGCATAGTGTCAATTAGATGTCAAATGACACTATTTTAACTTTGACTAACAAAGATAACGAAAATGAGAATGTTTAAAGATATAATAACTATAATAGTCATTTTAAAAGTTTGAACCCATAAAAAAAACCAACAATTTAATCTATCATTAAAAGATAAAGGAAAAAAAAGTATTTTGCCATAAAAAACCAACAATTTAACCTAAAATTTAAAATTAATTTTTGGTTGAGTATATGTAAAATTGCATATCCTATTTAATTTTTGAAGTTTTTATAGACTGATGCTGAGTGAGAGGCTTAGTTGTGAAGGGAACTGAGCGACTGAACAGTGCGGTCAATCACTGATACACCTAACAACAATAATGATGGCAAGAGCAACCTCACAGTGCGGTCTTTCACTCATACACCTAACTTTACTCCTCTCATCAACCCTCCTCTCTGCAACTCTCGAAGAACAAAACGACAACCCAATCACCCGTTTCCAACGCTACCTCCAAATCAACACCGCACACCCAACCCCAGACTACTCCTCCGCCGTCTCCTACCTCATCTCCCAAGCTAACTCCATCGGCGGTATCCTCCACAAAACCTTAGAATTCTCCCCCGGCAAGCCTCTCCTCCTTCTAACATGGCCCGGCTCCCACTCCTCCCTCCCCTCCATCCTCCTCAACTCTCATCTCGACTCCGTCCCCGCCGAATCATCCAAATGGACCCACCCTCCCTTCTCCGCCACCCGCACCTCCGACGGCAACATCTTCGCCCGCGGCGCACAGGATGATAAATGCATAGCCATGCAGTACCTCGAAGCAATCCGCAATCTCCGCAATAACAACTTCGTTCCTGTTCGTTCCGTTCATATCTCCCTTGTCCCCGATGAGGAGGTTGGTGGCTTTGCTGGCGCTGCCAAGTTTGTTGAGTCGGAGGAATTTCAAGCGCTTAACGTTGGGTTTGCGCTCGACGAAGGACAGGCTTCGGTTGGGGATGAGTTTAGGGTTTTTTATGCTGATAGGATTCCGTGGAATTTGAAGATTAAGGCTAAGGGACAACCGGGACATGGTTCCAAGTTGTATGATAATAGTGCTATGGAGAATTTGATGAAGAGTGTTGAAGTTGTGAGTAGGTTTAGAGAGAGTCAGTTTGATGTTGTTAAGGCTGGGAAGGCTATGAATTCTGAAGTTGTTTCTGTTAATCCGGTTTATCTCAAAGCAGGAGTTCCCACTCAAGATGTGAGTTTTGCATTTGCATAATGCCTCATATTTTTATTTTCTTGCAATTTGATTGGATGCTTGTATGAAATCACTATGATGCCACTTTGTTATTCTAAGGCGTAGATAAATTAAATTCATTTGTTATTTGGGAAGATGGTTGTTGATTTGTTTTGATGTTGCTGAATGATGTTTATGAAGGGATTTGCGATGAATGTGCAACCTTCGGAGGCAGAAGCTGGTTTTGATCTTAGGTTGACACCTACGACCGACCCTGAGGAAATGAAGAGGCGAATTGCTGCTGAATGGGCACCTTCTGTTAGAAATGTGTCATTTGAGGTGAAATCTCTTATGAAAATCTATTTTTCTTTTGGATTTTATTGCAGAATGGTTTTGTTTTTGTAAAGTAAGGAAGTTTCTATAGGTAGATATAGTCTAGTAAGTATAGATTGTAGAAATTGGAGGAGTTACACCTTGTTAGGAGAGAAATAGGAAGACTTAGAAAAGAGAGAAAACAAGTCTCTTGTTTGGTTGGTAAATAAATAGAAGAGAGGGGAAGCAAAAATACTTACTGCTCCTTTCCATACTTTTCACAGACCGGTGAAGAAAATGAGTCCATGAGGAAGGGAAGCCTCGTTTTTTCATTCCATTTATATCCATGCAAAGCGTCCAACAACACTTTTGTTCTTGTATTTCACTGTTCCATATCATGGCTGTCACCCCCCTTTCAATTCCCAGCAGCACCTTGGTTCATCAATCAAACAAATATATAATTAATAGTAAACCAAATAATAAATATTAAATGAATATTTTCTATTTAAAACTGTTAGAGACGAGGTACTTCTTTAGCACTATGGAAGGCACCGGGAGATGAAATTGAGAGGGATTTTTGGAGGCTGTGGAGGACAGATGTTGGAAGTTGGAATATTACATGAGAAGTTTAATAATGTTTGTAACACCCTCTAAAACCCCGAACATCTTTTCGCAAATATTAAAATCATAATTTCAGAGTACATGTATAATTCGAGGATGCTACAATTCTCTTTTAATAAAACAAATTCCTGTCATGCATAATCTTAGTAGTAACCCATACATGTTTACACAGCGGAATAATTTATTTAATAAAACCAATGTTATAATATTTTTCAAAATCATCAGGGATTAACACCTGGAAAATGTCAACATCATATTATAACAAAACATAAGGAATTAAACGAGTCTGATTAAAACAGCTCGACAAACAAACGTTCTCGGAGTTACAACTATCAGAGCATGACCCGGACAATACTAAAACGAAAATAAACTAGAACGACAAGCCTTCGCCAAGCACCTAAACGAAGCTCCTCAATCTGAAATATTCAACAGTAAGGGTGAGCATCTCAATTATACATTTGGTTATACGTTCATAACAATCAATTCAGGAAATCATAAGCGTCACCCAATAATTAGCATATTTCATAGTTAACAAAAACCTTTACAATTCATATACCCATGATATATTGCTTTTCATATTTGCAAATAATCATCAAAACATCGTCAACCATTTAGCAATCATACGTGCATACAAACAATCAAATACAACATTGGAAAAATCATCCATTCATGTTATATTCAAGGTAATGCAACACACCCATGCATGTGGTACCACTTCACCGCCCCATTAAATCTCGGGTCACGGATAACTCACCGTTCCATTATATCGCGGACACGGCTACCACCTCAACGTTCCATTAAATCGCGGACACGTATATTGGCCACCATGTTAATTCCACACAATGGGAATTAACAAATGCAACATGATATGTAAGTATGTAACACTCAGCATACTATGAACATCAATCAACATATCATGCACATCAACAACATCAATCATAACAGTATATGGATAGCATGTAATCACTCAGCATACTATTTAAACATCAATCATATCAAGTCATATCATAATTCATGCTCGATAACATTATCCAAAAGCACGACAATAAAATCCACAATAACGCACAAAAAACAAAATTCAGAAAAATCAACACAGCAGAGCAACACGGGTGCCCGTGTTGTGCAACACGGCCCGTGTTGCTGAGCGCGTCCAGAAAACACACATTTTTTTTTCTCATTACAGGGGACCTAACACGGGTACCCGTGTTGTGCAACACGGCCCGTGTTGTGCAACACAGAAGAGCAACACGGGTGCCCGTGTCGTGCAACACGGCCCGTGTTGCTGAGCGCGTACAGGATTTTCCTGAACCTGCAGCAGCTCAGAACAGCAGCCAAACGCGGGAAAATGCCGGCTAAACGCGCATTTCGGTACCTAACGACATCGAGTTTGTATAATTCAAAACAACACCTCAATTTCCTAAATTTCAACAATCATTATAGTAACCGTAACCGGGATTAATCGTCCTTTTTAGGGAATTTCTGACAACATTAAGGTTATCCCTAAGCCTCTAAGGTAAATTCACGATCATGCGGATATACTCCCAATCCACCATTTGGGACCTAAAATTCCTAATCGATTCATAAAAATTGGGAACCTAACCCTTTTCTAACAAGGTTCAATCCTAAGGGTATCGATTCCTACTAAAATCTAACAATTGGGGTTTTTCCCTACGATTACCCAAATCAACCGTACATAAACCCATAAACAAAGGTAAATCGAGTAATAGCCCCCCTTACCTTATCAATTAGCAGCTTTGAATTCTTGAGCGATGTTCTTCGTACCTTCAGAGCTCTGCTTCCCAAAATCCCAACTTCTGTTTATCGTGAAAATGAGAAAATAACTTGAGTTCCAAAACATAACTTTATTTCTTTTGCACCCCCACTCTTTACTAACAACATCCAAGCCCAATAACTTAAAAACTCAGCATTTTCTTATTTCTTTTATTTTCCTCCATATTTCAAAATAAATAATCCCTTTTTATTTTATTAATTCTAATAAAATAATTTCCCAAATTTAAATAAATCAAATAATTGAAACTGGGGTGTTACAATGTTTGTCTCAGATAAAGATTAAATGCTTTTATACTATTATTTCTGTTCAAAGCTTAAGCATGCAGCAACATCGATGCTATTGATTGGTGATCTACCCGTGATTCAAATTCCACAATTTCCCGATGTTGCTAGAAAAAGCGTTCTCAGAATTACCAATTCCTCATATGAACAGAATTAGAGCACATATTTCTATGTTTACAATTTATAGAGGAACAGGTTGAATTTTAAGAGAGCCAGCAAGTTGGTTTTCATTCACTTGGTTATAAGGCCCTTGCAATAAATGGGAATCCTATAGAGATTAACTTTAGCAAGTTACAAACAAAGGATAACAGACCACCATTGGTCTATCATACATTTATAATAATTGGATTACTTTTTTTGCATTGTAGTTCCTCTGAATTTAATTTATAGATGAATTCTACTTCAATTTTTTCTCCTTTTCATGTTTCTCAGTATTTGACTCCCTCAACCCAAATCCTGTAGTTGCTGTCTCATCGTCCCTGTCAACCCAGCACATCTTCCCCTTTGCTGTTTGGGTATTACCCACTTTGCATTTCCCTTCGTCATTGAGACTGGATGACAATAACTCTTCTGCTACACACCCAATATAATCTTATCCCTTTAGTAAAAGGCAGGTTAAGTCTTTTGTTTTGTGGCACTGCAACACGAAGATCAGTAGGTTGTCCACAGGCAGAGATCCAGCTTGCTCCGGGAATCAATATGGAATTGTCGTGTTTCTAGCCGCACACCACTGCCTGTGCAGTTAGTTAGTGGCACCCCTTTGCTGTTTCACCGCCCTCCACACTTTATGGCTCTTCTGCTACAGATCCAAAATAGTTTTATCTTTGCTCTCCAATTCACCGTCCAGCCTCTTGTTGAGCATAATCATCGAGATGAATAAATATAGGTTTTATTCACCTCCATTCCATATTCTTTTTGCCTTGCAGAGATTAGAAAAGATTTTTGTGTTCTGTCAGGTAATGACAATCTTAAAGGATTCACATTTGATTTTTACATGTCATTTTGTGGGTTGAATAAACAAAAACGGACAGTTGCAACTCCAACCAAAATGGGACATTCAATTAGAGATGAGAGAGTACCAAAAAAAACATAACCATCTTACTCTTACCAAAGAGCGATGAGAGAGAAGGAGTGGTAGGTGGGGCTAGGGACTACAAAGGGGGTGGGGGGTCATGCACGCAACAACTTTATCAGGAATCTAGACAACTCTTCAACCTCTTTCTTTTTCACTAACTTTCTGGAGGAGGCCAAAGCTCTTGAGTTATAGCATATTTTTCGTCAAATTTGGTAGAGTAGGAGATGTCTTAATTCCAAGGAAAGTTGATAAACCAGGGAGGTGATTTTTTTTAAGTTAAAAAATATTAGGGATGAAGCAGACTTGCCCCAGAGGTTCAGTGATTTTAGGCGAGGAATATAAGCTGATGATAAATTTATCAAATTTTAGGAGGTGAGAAAGGCGTCCGAGAGAGGTTAAGAAGTCCAACAACCATTTTAAAAATGGGTAACATGTTGCCAAAAGGTGACTTTTTACAGGCAGGCCCGGTGTTAAATGTTGGTGAGTTGACGGATCGGGCAGTTGCAAGTTGCAACATCATTGAGCCGGTCTTGTGGCAGAACGTGCGGGTTTTAATTGTCAAGCAAGAGATGGTGGGTTCAGCGTGCGTATCCTTTTGATAAAGGGAGGTGGGTCGGTCATGCCGGCTTGGAAGACAACATGCTTCTGCCTTTGCTGCAGGATCTCTCTTATTCAGATTGTGGGCGCTGTGGGCCAAGAAGAGGAGGTTGGCATCTTTTTTAGGTGAGGCTGGTAACAACTCCAATGGTGTGGGGAGCCCAACCCAAGGAGTTTTTTTCAACAGGTGCCTTTGAAAAAAGACAGCTCTATGGACAACGTCAATGCCAAACCTTATTTGAAAGAAAATTCCCTTGTGCGAATGTTGTTACAGCCCTTAACTTATAGGTGGTAAGCAGGGGCGCAGTAATAAAATGCAAGGTAAAGTGAGTAATATTCCTTTTGATGGGGTGCTTAGTATGGAAGTCAGAAGTGATCAAAGGCTCGAGCAAGTTGGAGGTATTCTGTCGATTTGGAATAAGATAAAAGCTTCTTTGGTTTTTACTTTTATTGGAAAAGGTTTTGTGGGTATGTAGATTTAATTGAAGAACACCAAAGGTGTTGTGTTGTGAATGAGTACCCTGCGTGCAATACTCAAGCTAAGCGTAGATTGTGGGAGGAGTGTAATGATTTTGTGGGTAGTATGGAATCGGTAGATCTTCCTCTTTTGAGAAGGCTATTCACGGAGTTCCACCCCAATGGGTTGACTATAGTATATAGATTAGACAGGATCATGGTTTTCTGAAGATTGGTTGGTGTGCTGGCAGGATCCGATGGTGCAGGTTCTTGATAGAGTTTCAGATCAACGCCTGTCCTCTAGTTCTAAAATACCAATCGAGTGACTAGGGTGTGACTTGTGAGGCTTTTTAGGTTCAATAATTTTTGGCTCCAGCATAAGGATTTTGCTGAATTGATTAAAGCCTCTTGGGAGGTGCAAGAACTTTCAAGATGAATGGTGTTTGTTCTCAAAGAAAGGTTAAAAGGGCTGAAAGTGGTTATAAAAAAATGGGATAATGAGGTTTTTGGAGAGGCAAAGTTGAAGATTAAACATCGAGTTGTAGAGTAGAGATTAATGCACTTGAGTTGATTAGTGAGGCTAGAGGCTGAGATTCCGTAGAGTCTGAAAATAGAAAAACTTGTAGAGATTAATGCACTTGATTTGATTAGTGAGGCTAGAGGCCTTGGTTCCGTAGAGTCTGAAAATAGAAAACTTATGTTTGCTGACCTGTGGATGCTCCTATAGTGGGAGGTGGTGTGTAGGGCTACAAAAGAAGGTGGTTTGGGAGTGAGAGATCTTAGGGCAGGTGGGTGTGGAATCTGGTCTGGGGCAGGAACTTTTTGTACGGGAGGAGAATTTGGTGCAGAAACTTCATGATGTCCGTCAATAAGTAGATTTGACAGAAGAAGAGGATAAATGGGTGTAGGGTCCAGACAAAAATGGTATTTCCTTGTAAAATCCACATTTTTGTCTTATTTCAAGTTTTCTGATTCCCTCTCCCTGTTTATTTCTGCTATAAAAATCCTTTATCTTCAAGCACATTTGAAAGAGTCCCGCTGCTTCAAAGGTAAGGGTTTTCTCTTGGCAAGTCTTTTTGGATAGTATTTCTACCAAGTCAAATCTAGTCCGGAGAGGAGCGATGGCACTACCGGGATCAGTGTTGTATATGATGTGTAGTAGTGAACCTTAGAGCGCATTACAATTTTTACTTCATTGCAAGGAGGTGGGAGATGTTTGGCGAGTGGTGTTTAGTTGGGTGGGAGTGGCACTTATTATAACTCTAGATCTTTTCACTTCTTTTGTTATTTGGCTGGATTTTTCAAGAAATAAGAGAATTAACAAAGGCCTGATTTTGACTTGGCACGCGGTGGTGTGGTCGATTTGGAAGGTTAGAAATGATCGGATCTTCAATAATTTGGTGCATTGGTGGAGAAGGTCAAGGTTGTGTTAGACAATGGTATTTACAAAATTTGGCTAATAATCAGTGTCTTTTTGACAATTGGTCGTGGAATCCCTCGCACGCTCTGGCAATTTAATTTGGTAATTTTCGGTAGTTTTCTCAGGTTGTTTTGGGCTGGTCTGCAGCAGTCTCTGTGGTTTCAGGGTGTTCAGGTCTGTTTTGGAGGAAGGATGGGGTTTTATTGTTTCGTGTGGGTTTTGTACATGCTTACTTTGGAGGGTGTGTTTACGGGTGAATTCACAGATTTTCTGGTCTAATAGATTTAGTGAGGTGCACGGCCAGATTGGTGGACCTCAATAGTTTTAATGGTAATTGCAAGACTTTCCCTGCTTTTTTTGGTTCTGGTGTGCGGTGTTGCAATATGTCAAGCTTGGAGCGGCTGCTGTCTTGATTTTGCCGCAGTTTAGGAGTGGCATGGCATTTTCTGTTCATGTGTATTGGTTTTCTAAGATGTGTGGCAAAGGTTTTGGGTTAGGAAGTGGGGGAACAATACCTCCTCTATGCCTGAACCATGTAGCTCTTTGTTATGATGACAAAGTTCTTTTTAATTTGGAGGATCCTCAAAATCCATGTCATTTGTATGACCTCTTTTCACTACCATGGTCTGTGACAGATTGAAACATTGTCATCCTATTATGATTTGAAAAATATATGTTTTTGTTCTTGGCTTCAACTTTCAACTCACGGCTCACTTGTTTTCTCCCATGCTTTCCATCAATTACTGAGCTCTGTTGTTTTTTTTCGGGGCACCATTGTTATGTTTTGACACCCTGAATGAAATTTTCTTTCACGGTAATCACCCCGACTATGCACCATTGTTATGTTTTGACACACTGAATGAAATTTTCTTTCACGGTAATCACCCCCGACTATGCTTTTCTGACCACTGCCACCCTTTTGATGTCTGTACTGGGTTAACTCCATTATCCTCTGACATTGATGACAGGGCTTACTGTTGAAAAAGGTGGAAAAAAACCAGTGTAGTAGTAGTATCTTAATAGTTATTTTGTTAGGATTTTGGTTAGTTTGTTAGTTTTCTCCTAAACTCTATATAAAGAATGTAATCATTTCCATCTATCTCTAATTAATTAATATAAAATCTAGGGAGTTTTTCTTTCTACTAAACTTTGAAGCTTATTTTTGGTATTAGACACTTCATCTCTTTGATCATGTGTGTAATACGGTGGGAGAACTGACTGTTAATACTGTTTTTGCGTTCGTATTCGGAAATGTTGCGGTAAGCAAGAGTCGTCACCGTCTTTTCTTTTATCCAACAAAGAAAAGGGTGAAAAGAACAGAAAAATACATTTTCGAGAGTTTTCTGAGTAAGAGGGGTAGATTATGGAAATGGAAGGTGTTAGCACCCTTTCCATCCGTAGTTATCTACGGGCTCTTAGATGCTTAACTCATTTTGAAATACCTTGTGCTTTTGTGTGTTTTTGAAACGTATTTTGAAAAATGCCTTAGTGCGGCGATTTGTTTTATAATAACTCTTGTATTAGTCCTCAAGAGTGTTGATAAAGCGTTTTTTGAAAGTGTTTTTGAAATGTCTTCTGTAAGTGCAAAAATTTGTTTGAGCAAACATCTATGACCTATCTACCTACTCGAATAAGACTGTTCTTTTCTTCCTTCCCTTTAAATAGTGCTATCCTACTATTAGTAAGTTGGTAACCCTATCTTTGGATGTTGAGGGACTATCGAAGGGACGTTTTCGGTCACTAAGGCATCTGGGCAAGAACTTTTAGTGACTGTCCTAAAACTCTAAGATCACCTTTTTTACCGAGGCAACGTCGAAAGGGTCATCGAAGGACTTGTGATCTTTTGAACCAAAGGACAACCACTAAAAATTCTCACGTTTCGAGAATAGTGACCATTTTCGAAGGCAACCGAAGCGGGAGATACCCTAGAGGTTAGCATGTGCAAATGTATTGATTCATTTCATTTATCTTGTGCATTTAGGGTTATCTAACGTTTTTAATTTCCAATTTTTCCATACAATCCTATTAATCTAAGCAGTTCAAATATTAGTGCAAGAATTTAAAATGCAGAAATTAAATCTAGCTATTACAGGGCCTCGGGGAGGGGGTTACACACCCAAAACTTTGGGGATAAAAAACAGTAAATAAACCCTAAATTAAAAGCTATTACAAGCTGTGTACAGATACAATAATTGAAAAAAAGAATACAAAAAGTAATAAGCGCGCGAAAAATGGAAAGAGCATCTAAACCCTAAAAAATATTTCTAAGTTAAAAGAAAATCTTTTTTTTTTGCTCTTATTTATTCATGAAAATATTAAATTATAATAATATCCTAATTAACTAAATTAAAAAGGAAAGAAAAAAAAAATTACAATTAACTCTAATGAAACTAATATTTTTTGGTATTTTTAATGAGAAAAAGATTTGAAATTTACTCCTAATTTCTAATTAATTTTAATTTAAAGAAAACAAGTTAAAATAATTAAATTATAAAAATTAATTTTAATTATGAAAAACCTAATTCTATTTTTTTATGACTTTTTATTGATTTTATGATAAAAATAAAAATGAATTTAAAAATATATAAAACAATTAAAATAAAGAAATTAAAACAAAAAGAAAAATAGGCCTGATATAGTGAAGCATTGAGGGGGGTGTAATTTGGAAATTGTTAGGCTCAGATGTGCTGGCCCAATGACCTGCGCATGATCTAATGTTTTTGATTTTTGGAGATCCATCCTGGGGAAATGCTCCAGGACGCTGGATTTGGATTCACTAAGATCCAATGGCTGAGATCTGGAGATGTATGATGCGTATTTGGCCATGCACCACAGGGAATCTGCCTGAAACACAATAGAAAAAAATGCAAGAGCGCTGGACCTGGGATTCGATCTCAGGTCCCTTACCTCGTATGCTTGCTTGTCTTGTCAACTGCGTTGCTTGTTAATTCATTATCATAACATAAAAATATTATAAAGGGAAATCAATGCTATACCCTAGTCAACAAAACGCGCGCGTCAGCAATGCAAACGAGCCAATCAAATAATATCAAAATGCCACGCATGCTCCAAACGGAGTCAAACGAGTCAGCGACGCCGGAGTGGATCTCCGGTGATCCTCTCCGGGAGACTCAAATTCCCAAACCTGCAAAAGCGTGAGATTTGCGAAGAGTTAAAGGTCCTATCCTACACAAAATCGAGCCCTGAATCCGATTCTGACCTTAAATTGGCCTGTAAGTGTCTCTAACCCTGAAAACGAAACTCTCACGTTTCAAAATCCTAACAATGGTGGTTAGAGATTCTGGCCCTGTACCTTACATGAAACACGTTAGAATGCTCACAAACAATGATAATAACATGAATATGGAACGAAAACTAATTTATATCATGTATTTGAAAGGTTTCGAAGCCAGGCTTTACCAAAGTTCGAAGATGTGTGGGTCTGGCCTTCTAGAGTGTTGCACGCCTTGTGGGTGATATGGATGACCTCCCGAGGGCCTCAGAGTTTAGTCTGGAAACCGCTGGATCGTATGGTATAAACTTCCATTTTTCTTTGGAATTTTTGAACTTTGCTAGGGTTCTTTTTGAGGCAGCTGCGCGTATCCCCTTAGGCTGGGATGTTTGTGCTTAAGTAGTAAATCAAATTAGGGTAAGCATTAAGGAGAGACATCAATGATTTTCATGGAAAAATATTTGATTTCCAATTATGTGAATATTTGCTTTTTTGGACCAAATCATATCTCTTGCCCCTTTCAATGTGATTTCCTTGTTATAAACTGAATATATATTCAATATTTAATTGGAAACCAATCCCACGCAATCTTTATATATTTTTTAATCATTTATTTAATTTAAATTAAATTTTAAATGACTAAAAATAAAGATAAATAAGATAAATGACCAAATAGGGCATGAATGGGTTTAGAGGTCGTGGACCAAGTTAGAAACAAGTTTGGATCACAAAAGGATAGGCCCATTTGGAAAAAATCCAAGTTTGTTCAATATTGGCTTCATGCACTTTTCCAAAAACTTTAGAAATACATATCTCTCAATTTTAACCCTATGAGGGTGTTCTTGGACTTTTTAAAGAGCTTAGGATGTCCTCTAAACAACCCTTTTGGTTTCATCTCAATTGGATCTTCCATGTTCATGTTAGCTTTGACCCAAAAGATGTTTTTGTTGACTTTTTGAAAGGATCCATAATGTTTGAGCTTGTATCTTTCAATTGATGCATTTCTTGAACTTGAGGGCTGAAGAGAAGTTGTAGGGAATTGGATTCTTTTCAAAATGAGCCTTGGTGGAAAAATTTCTGATAAAGTATGAGAAAGTTATAGGTGGTCAAAGTTCAATTGACTTTTCCTATAGAAATCCTAATTAGCAATTTTTGACTTTTGATGAATTAGGAGCATTTCTTGAGAATTCATGATCAATCCTTGATCAAATGATGGATATCACTTCAAAATGTTGATGTTAACAAAAAAACTTGAAGTTTGACTGTATATGGGCCACAATTGACTTTTGACCTAGTACAATTGATTTTCAAACATTTGAGCAGTTGACTGAGCAAACTTGTAGTGCAAGGCATGAAATTTGTCATGGACAATCTTAAGAGGAGAATTTGTCTGGTCAATTCTTGGTTATCCTTGAGTAATTGGAAACCTCAATGAATATGTCTTGAGTAAAAATAGGAGGACAAATTTTGGGGTACAACAATGTGATTTGCAACAATTAAATCAATTATTTTAATTGATTTTATCTCCATGAGTTGATGGCCTGTTGGATTTATTTCTTCCGGAAAGTTGTAACTTTGGAATCTTAGAACCCCTTTCTCTTTTAATTAACATCTTATATACAATGTGTAAAAGCTTGTGATAGCTTATTCTATTACACTTGTTCTGTTAGAATTTATTCTTCATCAAACGGTCTACTGCCATGGCAGAACATTTCTTTATCAATAATTTATTTTAAGAATGTATATAAAATAAGAAACAAAAAAATATTAATGAAACTGTGGTTCTGTTGTTAAAACCAGTTTCTTTACCATTTATTTCTTGACAAATCAAATGTTGCAGATCATAGAAAAAGGACCCATCAGAGACTATTTGGGACGTCCTTTATTAACTGCAACTAATGATTCGAATCCATGGTGGTTAGTTTTCAAGCAGGCTATAACCTCAGTTGGAGAAAAACTTTCAAAGCCTGAAATTCTTCCATCCACAACAGATGCTCGATATCTTCGGCAGAAAGGGATTCCTGTACTTGGTTTTTCCCCAATGAAAAATACTCCCATTTTGCTTCATGACCACAATGAGGTTAAACAATTTTTCTAATTCTTAGTTACTTTGTTTAATTTCTATTATGCATCAACTCTTTTACTTTGTTATATTATTTTTTTGACTCACTTGACTTGAACATGCAGCATCTACGAGATACTGTGTACATGAAGGGAATACAGGTATACGAGTCTTTGATAAGCTCCTTGAGTTCGTTTACAGAAGCTTCACATTAGTTAGTTAACTTAGTTGCATAAGTTGTATTAGGAAAGGCACCTGAGTTGTTATCTCATTCTGACAACGTGATAGGTGTATAATTAAGGGATTTCTCTGAATGTGTATTGTATCTATCAATGTAATATGTCTTTGAATAATTTGAATGAAAGTCTCTGTAGTACATAATAAAAGTGTATTTGTACCAAGTGTAATAATAATCAGTGCTTGGCACGAGACATCAAATGTCTTTGAAAGTTTTAATCATGTGCTTCATTAAGGGGATTTCTTAACTTTCTAGTGCACCGTGCGAAATTCTCAAAATACCTCCCGTTTCTAGAAGTGTATTCGGACGCACTCTATACATATAATTCATTCGTTTTAGAGTTACACTCTATTTTACGACTAAATTTATTCCGAAAAAGTATTTTCGGAATTTTTTCGGAAATACATTTCCGGCATTTACTGAAAAATACATAGTATGAGTTAATCCTGTTAGACGATAGGACGTATCTAGAAGGGGGAGTTGAATAGATACCGTGATTTTTAAAAGGAGTTTTTAAAGAAAATTTAAAACGCATTGAAAGTTACTTGGATATACTCGTCTAAAAATGATCCTCTATTGAAAAGACCGGATATGTGTAAAATTGAATGAAATGAATCAATGAGAATTATTAACACTTAATTCAATTATAATTGATCACTTATACTTTTTTAACTGTTGTCAATTACTTCCAATGAATTGTTGAGTATAAAACCCACAAATTTACACTTTTGAACTTTTATCGAACACTTGGTGCGCGTAATCACACCAAGTTCAATCTATCTTAATTTGTAGTGTTAAAATCAATTATAGCAATCAAAGTGATTACTATAGTCTTTAGCAATAGTTCTATCACACTACAAATCCAGACACTTGGAACCATAAGCGCAAATTCATAAATTATAGCAAATAAATGGTAAAAGACGAGAAAGAAAAATGACACGCGATTTGTTTAGGCAGTTCCCTCTATCGTCCTCACGTGGGGTACTCTGCCCCTAATTCTAGAATTTAGAATTAGGATAATTGCTATTATCATTGCAAAGTTTGTACAAGAGATAGAAAATAGTCACCACAATTCAAACCTAATATGTTGAATTGAAAATTAAGCTCCTCTCTTTCCTTGATTCGATTTGAACCAAGTATGTCACCAATCTTCGCTAAACCTTCGGTTGTAGCTACCTTGTTGAGAATCCAAACTGTTTCTCAAACCTTCTGTTCGGCTGATTTGTAGCTACCTTCACAATCCTCCGATTGTAGCTACCTTGTCGAGCGAACCCACGGTTCCTCAATCCCTTAAGCACGACTGAATTTGGATGAAGCAAAGAATTATCAAAAAACCCCAAATCCCAATGATCTTGGAGGAAAAAACCCTCAGATTTCAATCAAGAAAAATCCACAATTACTCAACCCGAACAAGATCGCAATCTTCTACTTCAGACGTTATCAACACACGCTCCGCACCTTGATCGACAAAAATTATTATGTGTAGTTGTCAATGGATGAGTGAGAGGTTGAAGATGATGATTACCTTGTGTATCTATTTCACTTTTCTTGTTGAAAAACCAAATGATAGAACCTAACAAGATTATATATGTTATCTCAAGTCAAAATCTAAACTAACAAGCTAAAAAATAGATTTAACGAGCGAACGATCGACCTATGCCAGAAGGGGGACTCGACCTGAGCATTTCCGAGAGTGCCAGAAGACAAAGTGCGCGATCAATGCATCGACCGCTCCAGGGCTATGTGTCGACGCATAGTTCCTAAATATTACTCCTAGGTTGAGTCGACCACACTGAAGGGGTGAAAAACACAAGAAGGGGGGGGGGTTGAATTGTAAAACTGGAAACTTAAAGCAAATGACAAGGTATTTTTATCCTGGTTCGTTTGATCTCAAACTACTCCAGTCCACCCGTTCAAGGTGATTTCGCCTCTCTCCAACGAGGTCTTAATTCACTATATTCAACTGAATACAAATCTGTTTTAGCAACTGCTAAAACCTTCTTGATTCAAACCACAATCCGGTTTGTCAAGGCAACACTTTCTTACAAAGGAATAATCAAATGTGTGTGAATGTTTCTACAAAAACTATATCACAACTGTGATGTTTACACAAATGAAGCTTAGAATACTAAGTTGCTAAACGCTAATAGAGTATCAGAGTTTGGTGGTTTAGCAAAACTTGTAGAGTGAAGATTAATGATCAGCTTTGTACGTGTAGAGAGTTTGGAAGCATTAACCGTGATAATCTTCAAAGCTTGGTTTATATAGCACTTTGAGAAGATGAACGTTGAAGCAAATATTCTTGATTCAATGCTATTTACAAGCTTTCCTTTCTGAGCAGATCTTGTCTAGAATGATGCCGTTGGTATTGATTAGCTTTCAATGCACAGTACCGTTGCTTCTTCAATGCACGATCTGGCTTGGCTCATTCTGATTCTGCTTTGCTGCTGATGAACTGATTTGATTCTGTATCAGAGTATTTTACGCGCAGTTCTGTTCATCAAGCTTCAGCATGTGCAAGCGTTGATCTTCTGATCTTGACGTTCTGATTCAGCAACTTCTGATGCTGATGCACAAACTCATATTCTGATGCTGGGAACGTGATCTTGCTTATTTTAATCAGCATATCTGCAAGTCAGAGCATAGTAATTTTAAGTAGCATATAATTCAATCATGAAATATTTAACTACTATATCTTTTCACTTTGTTATCATCAAAACTTAATTATAGGGTACTAGATTCAAACATTGTTCTAACAATCTCCCCCTTTTTGATGATGACAAAAACTAGATATTTTAAATGAAAAATAACGTGAAAAGGTTATCAGATCTATGTATCAGAATAAGAAGTACGGAGAAGTTAGAGTTTAAGAAATACTCCCCCTGAGTTTGTTACTTCCCTTTGATATGCGTGTTCTTCAGAGTCAGATCTTTTTCTGTCTTTGAGCATCAGATTGTAAGTCTTTGACTTATCAGAAAGCAGAGCTTCAGAGCTTTTCCTGTCAGAGCTTTGCTTCAGATCAGAGCTTCATATATCAGAACTTCATATTTGATCAGAGCAACATGGTCTTCTAGTCTTCATTGTGTTCAAGAGCTTCCTTGTGCCTGTAGACTTAAAGACAAAACAGAAAAACATTTCAAGTAATAGATAGTTAGAATGTTTGAGAGTTTCTGTCTAGTTATCCGTTATTGATTTAAATATCATTCTTGTTCTCCCCCTTTTTGTCAGCAATCAAAAAGTGCTGGTGATGTGCTAAAATGATTTAGATCAGAAAAACTAATAGTATTAAAGATAGTTCAGAATCAGAGTAAAATAGCATTACAAACCATAGACAAACCATAGTCAAAAGTACATCAGAAAATAAGGAAAATATAGAGAATGTCATGCATGAAAAAAATTTCAAGGTTGTGGGGGCATGCGTGAGAACAGGCTTTCCAGCATTGCCTGAATCTTTTCAGAAGTTGCATTCTGCTTCTGAACCAAGGTGACAACAGAATCAATCTTGCTGTCCTGGACATTCATTCTTGCTTCCAAATTGATCTTCACCCTCTGATCAATAAAGTAGATCAGAAATTGCTGATCCACGTTTATATAGTCAGGAGAGCTTGTTGGCTTCCTGTGATTGAAACAGCCTAGAACAATTTTGGCCCACACTCTGAAGTGATCCTTCAGATCCTTGATTTTGCTGCTGGGAAGACCAAGAGTGAAAATGCAGTTTGCTACCACACCAATATCCGGACACCTATCAGCCATGTCCACACAACGGACTCCACCACCACTCTGACCAATTAACCTAGCAATGAGGTCTTCAGAAATTATGATCTTCTTTCCCATAACAGAAGAGACGACTAGATGCTTATCAATCTTGGCATGAATCCAAAATTCTTTGACAAGTTCTGGGAAGGTTGGTCCAACCAATCGATCAAAGTACCTCTCCCACCTTTGAGTTTTGACTTCAGCAGTTAGGTCAAATCCATTTTCCTTCAAACTTTCGAAATCCACTATTAACTCAGAGAGAACCTCAAGATTCTTTACTGGTGTGAGAAGAGTTCTGGTAGGCGCTTGATATTGCTCAGAGGTTTCCTTCTTCTGATTTCCTGCAGGAATGCTGGAGGATGCCATTGTTCTCACACAAAAAGCTTGAGAGTGATTTGAGAAAAGCTAGGGTTTTGAAGGAGATATGCAGAAAAATTCTTAAGAGATTATGAGTAAGCGTAAAGATTAAGAATTGAGAGTAATGTGCTTAAATAGGATTTTCAAAAATTATTTTGAAAAATAAAACGTTTTTAAGAGAGAGAAAAAAAATAATGATTGCAATTAACAAGCGTGATTACTTTTGCATTTAATGCTTGCTGATTTTAGGGGATTTGAGAAAGATACTTAAAAACGGTTACCAGACATGTGTCTCAATGCACCCAATCAGCGTTTTCCTTTCTCAGAAACGTGCACGCGTTCTGCTTCAGGGATTTGCTGATGATTGGATGACACTTGTTTGATATAGTGATCAGCACGTCTGTCTTTGAGATTAGACTCTCAGATCTTCAGACTTGCCTCTGATACAATCTGCATGTTCTAACTTTCTGAAACAAAGATTGATCAGAAGTTCACAGTAATATAATTACATTCTGAAAGATAAAAATATGGAATTAAAGCATTTTCATTCTGGGCATACTTTCATGCTGAGATGTTTCAGAATGAAATTAAACCTATCTTCTGAAAGGGGTTTTGTAAAGATATCAGCCCATTGATGGTCTGTATCTATAAATTTCAAGTTTAAAATGCCTTTCTGAATATAGTCCCTAATGAAATGGTGTTTTATTTCTATATGCTTAGCTCTAGAATGTAAAATAGGATTCTTACTTAAGCAAATAGCAGAAGTATTATCACAAAGAATAGGAATGTTACTCTCAAAAATCTGGAAGTCTTCAAGCTGACTTTTCATCCAGAGCATCTGTGTGCTGCAACCAGCTGCTGCTATGTACTCAGCTTCTGCTGTTGACAGAGCAATAGTTGATTGCCTTTTGCTGGACCACGAGATCAGATTTTCTCCCAGAAACTGGCAGCTTCCAGAAGTACTTTTTCGTTCCACTCTGTCTCCAGCAAAATCAGCGTCGCAGTAGCCTACTAAACTGTAATCACTAGATTTTCTATAAAACAAACCCAGATTAGTAGTACCTTTCAGATACTTGAAAATTCGCTTAACAGCTGTTAAGTGAGATTCTCTAGGATCTGATTGGAATCTAGCACAAATACATACGCTGAATAAAATATCAGGTCTTGAAGCAGTCAGGTAAAGGAGAGAACCAATCATACCTCTGTAGACTTTCTGTTCTACGCTTTTGCTTACCTCTTCTCTTTCCAGAATGCACGTGGGATGCATTGGAATTTTTGATGGCTTACATTCTGAGAGGTCAAATTTCTTCAGAAGATCTCTGATGTATTTGCTCTGATGAATGTAAGTTCCCTCTGGAGTTTGATTGATCTGAATTCCTAGAAAGAACTTCAGTTCCCCCATGAGGCTCATCTCAAATTCTGCCTGCATACACTTAGCAAATTTTCTTCCAAGAGAAGGATTAGTAGAACCAAAGATTATATCATCAACATAAATTTGACAAACTAAAATGTCACTCTTAACTGTTTTACAGAATAGAGTGGTGTCCACTTTCCCTCTGGTGAACTCATTTTCAAGCAGAAAGTTACTTAGCCTTTCATACCAAGCTCTGGGAGCTTGTTTCAGACCATACAGTGACTTTTTCAGTTTGAAAACATGTTCTGGATGTTTTGTGTTTTCAAAACCTGGGGGTTGGTGAACATACACTTCTTCTTCTATATAACCATTTAAGAATGCACTTTTGACATCCATCTGATACAGAGTGATGCCTCTATTAACAGCAAATGAGATTAAAAGTCTGATAGATTCTAACCTGGCGACTGGAGCAAAGGTTTCTGTATAGTCTATCCCCTCTTGCTGACTATAACCTTGTGCAACCAGTCGTGCCTTGTTTCTGACGACTTCACCTTGTTCATTGAGCTTGTTTCTGAACACCCATCTTGTTCCAATGACGTTGAATCCTTTTGGTCTTGGAACGAGATCCCAAACGTCGTTTCTGGTGAACTGATTCAGCTCTTCTTGCATTGCCAGAATCCAGTCATTATCCAGAAGTGCTTCATCAATGGAAGAAGGTTCAATCAGAGACACAAGTCCCATCAGAGTTTCTTCAGAGTTTCTGAGGCTTGCTCTTGTTCTGATTGGATCTTCCTTTCTTCCTAGAATGGATTCTTCTGGGTGATCCAAACTGCTTCTGGGTACTCTCTTCTGAGGTTGATCAGCAGCAGTTGTAGGATTTCTAGCATTGCTTCTTTCAGACGTTGAAGGAGTGTCTGTGTTGAGAGCTTCTGATGACTTGTCTTCAGAACCTGCAAATTCAATTTCTATACCTGCAAGATTTTCATTCTGCTTTGACTTTTCAGAGTCAAGCTTGTCATCAAAACGAACACTGATTGATTCTTCCACAATCTGTGTTTCTGTATTGTATACTCTGTACCCTCTTGAGCGTTCAGAGTATCCTAACATAATACACTTCTGTGCCTTAGAATCAAACTTGTTCAAATAATTCTTAGTATTTAACATATAGCAAGTACATCCAAATGGATGAAAATACGAAATGTTGGGCTTTCTGTTCTTCCACAATTCATATGGAGTCTTTTCCAGAATAGGTCTTATTGAGATTCTATTCTGAATGTAGCACGCTGTGTTTATTGCCTCTGCCCAGAAAGTCTTAGCAACGTTTGTCTCGTTGATCATGGTTCTGGCCATTTCTTGCAATGTTCTGTTCTTTCGTTCTACAACTCCATTTTGTTGGGGAGTTCTAGGACAAGAGAAATCATGCAGAATGCCTTTGTCATTAAAGAATGACTCAAAATCTTTATTTTCAAATTCTCCACCATGATCACTTCTGACTTTAACGATTCTAAGATCTTTTTCATTCTGAACTTGGTTACAGAAGGTAACAAACACAGAGTGTGACTCGTCCTTGTGTCTTAAGAACTTTACCCATGTCCATCTGCTATAGTCATCTACGATTACTAACCCATACTTCTTGCCACTGACAGAAGCAGTCTTAACTGGTCCAAATAAGTCAATGTGCAGAAGTTCTAATGGCTTAGAGGTAGAAACAACATTTTTGGATTTAAAAGATGGTTTTGCAAATTTGCCTTTCTGACATGCTTCACACAGAGCATCTGAATTGAACTTCAAATTTGGAAGTCCTCTGACCAGATTGAGTTTGTTAATCTGAGATATTCTTCTCATACTAACATGCCCCAATCTTCTGTGCCAGATCCACTGCTCGTTGTTAACAGACAGAAGACATTTTACGTTCTGACTCTTAAGTTCAGAAAGTTTGATTTTGTAAATGTTGTTTTTCCTCTTACCATTAAATAGGATAGTCCCATCTTTCTGACTAACAGCTTTACATGATTTTTGATTAAAGATTATATCATAACCGTTATCACTTAATTGACTTATGGATAACAAGTTATGCATCAATCCATCAACAAGCAGAACATTATTAATAGAGGGAAGATTTCCGTTACCTACAGTTCCAGAGCCAATTATCTTTCCCCTCTGATTGCCTCCAAAGCCAACGTGGCCTCCAGGCTTAAGTTCCAGGCTTTGGAACATATGCCTTCTTCCCGTCATGTGACGTGAGCAGCCAGAGTCCAGGTACCATGACTGGTGTTTCTGACTTGCTGCTAAAGATATCTGCAACATGTATTATTTTATCCTTAGGTACCCAGATCTTCTTGGGTCCTGTTTTGTTAGTTTTACCAAAACTCTGATTGAATTTTGGTTTCACAAAGTGATTGCTACTAGTATATTTGATGTCATGTGTGTGACCATACACAAAGTGTGAATTTATAGGAGTGTGTTTAATAACTAAATCCATGACATTTTTAGGTGTAGGAACCTTACCTAGGTATCCTATTCCTTTCCTGCCGTTTCCGCTAACTCCATAGATCATTGAAGCCATTTTGCTTCTATCTATGCTTTTAGCAAGGAACTTCTGGAAACTATGATCATACTCCTTGATGATCTCATCAGCGTTGCTGGGAGTTTCAGCAATTGGTTCCTTCTGAGAGTTTTGTAAAGAGTTTTCTAATTTTAAAATTTTATCTCTCAGCTCAGAGTTTTCCAATCTGAGACTCTCAGACTTATTAGAGTCAGATTCAAGAGTCCTTTTCAGGTCTCTGAATTTAGCTCTAATCTGCTGATAACGTTCCAGAATTTCATTTAGGCTTTCAGCAAGTTCAGCCTTTGTAAAATTAACAGCGAAGTTAGGGAATACCTCTTCTGTGTCTGATTCTGAGTCTGAGTCAGAAGCTTCACTGTCATCTTGAATGTTAGCCATAAGCGCTAGGTTCGCCCTTTCATCATCTGATTCTGAGTCAGCTTCAGACGAGTCAGAGTCATCCCATGTGGCCATGAGACTTTTCTTCTTCTCTCTTCCAAACTTCCTTTTTGGCTTTTCCCTCTGAAGCTTTGGACAGTCACTCTTGTAGTGACCTTGCTCATTGCACTCGTAGCAGATGATGTCTTTTGTATTTGGCTTCTTGCTACCTGAGGAGCCTTCAGATCTTCTGTATCCAGAGGAAGAATCTGTCCTTCTGTGTCTGGAAGAAGACTCGTTATGATCAGATCTTCTGGGATTCCTGAACTTCTTTTGTCTTTGCTTCCACAGTTGATTTACTCTTCTGGAGAGAAGAGAGAGCTCGTCTTCTTCTGATGAGGATCCATCAGATGTTTCTTCAACTGCCTGCAAAACTTTAGATTCAGATTTTCTGTTAGATTTCAAAGCTATAGGCTTACCTTGCTTCTGAGGCTCGTCAGCTTCCAGCTCTATCTCATGACTTCTGAGGGAGCTTATAAGTTCCTCCAGAGTGATTTTGTTGAGATCTTTCGCCAGCTTCAGAGCAGTAACCATAGGCCTCCACTGCTTGGGTAAACTTCTGATTATCTTCTTGACATGGTCAGCAGTAGAGTACCCCTTGTCCAGAACTTTGAGACCAGCTACCAGAATCTGGAATCTAGAGAACATAGTTTCAATGGATTCAGATTCTTCCATTTTAAACGCCTCATACTTCTGAATGAGCGCCAGAGCCTTTGTTTCCTTGACTTGAACGTTGCCCTCATGCGTCATTCTGAGAGAATCAAAGATGTTCTTAGCTGTGTCTCTGTTGGAGATCTTCTCATACTCAGTATAGGAGATAGCACTGAGAAGGATGGTTCTGGCCTTATGGTGATTCTTGAAATCACGCTTTTGTTGATCAGTCATTGACTTTCTATCAATCTTCTGACCAGTTGCATTAACAGGGTGCGTGTATCCATCTGTCACCATATCCCACAGATCAGCATCATGTGCTAGAAAGAAGCTTTCAATTCTGTCTTTCCAGTAGTCAAAGTTTTCTCCATCAAAGACTGGAGGTTTGCCGCTGAATCTGTCTCTATCCTCATTGTTGTCATTGCTGAAATGAGAGTTGTTTCCTGCCATAGTGTTTTTCTGATGCTGGATCTTTTACTGACACGGTTAAGTGTTTTAGCTCAGAACCAGGCGCTCTGATGCCAATTGAAGGGGTGAAAAACACAAGAAGGGGGGGGTTGAATTGTAAAACTGGAAACTTAAAGCAAATGACAAGGTATTTTTATCCTGGTTCGTTTGATCTCAAACTACTCCAGTCCACCCGTTCAAGGTGATTTCGCCTCTCTCCAACGAGGTCTTAATTCACTATATTCAACTGAATACAAATCTGTTTTAGCAACTGCTAAAACCTTCTTGATTCAAACCACAATCCGGTTTGTCAAGGCAACACTTTCTTACAAAGGAATAATCAAATGTGTGTGAATGTTTCTACAAAAACTATATCACAACTGTGATGTTTACACAAATGAAGCTTAGAATACTAAGTTGCTAAACGCTAATAGAGTATCAGAGTTTGGTGGTTTAGCAAAACTTGTAGAGTGAAGATTAATGATCAGCTTTGTACGTGTAGAGAGTTTGGAAGCATTAACCGTGATAATCTTCAAAGCTTGGTTTATATAGCACTTTGAGAAGATGAACGTTGAAGCAAATATTCTTGATTCAATGCTATTTACAAGCTTTCCTTTCTGAGCAGATCTTGTCTAGAATGATGCCGTTGGTATTGATTAGCTTTCAATGCACAGTACCGTTGCTTCTTCAATGCACGATCTGGCTTGGCTCATTCTGATTCTGCTTTGCTGCTGATGAACTGATTTGATTCTGTATCAGAGTATTTTACGCGCAGTTCTGTTCATCAAGCTTCAGCATGTGCAAGCGTTGATCTTCTGATCTTGACGTTCTGATTCAGCAACTTCTGATGCTGATGCACAAACTCATATTCTGATGCTGGGAACGTGATCTTGCTTATTTTAATCAGCATATCTGCAAGTCAGAGCATAGTAATTTTAAGTAGCATATAATTCAATCATGAAATATTTAACTACTACATCTTTTCACTTTGTTATCATCAAAACTTAATTATAGGGTACTAGATTCAAACATTGTTCTAACACACACAATCGACGTGAGCAAACCCGAGACTTCCCCAAGGAGCAACTTTCAATCATGCGTCAACCGGAGCTTTCTTTGAGTCGACTCAAAGCATATAAATTTCCAAAAATACCAATTCTTGAAGACTTTTCATGTTTCCTTGTCCACCATATCATCTAGCAACATTTCCAACATATAGTGAAAAGTTTTGACATTATTGAAACCCTTATTGAAGGAATCTTGCCTTGACATACTCTCCCTTTTTGATGATGACAAAACTTGTCCTTAGTATCAAGTATCAGAATCTTAATCTCGAAGATTTCTCCCCCTATCTGTGTGCACCCAATCGTTTCATTTCGTTTTGGCTTTCATATCATCTGTTCTTGGCTTCCACATGCTTCTCCCCCTTTGGCAACATCAAAAAGAGACAAAACAATAGGTTAAAAATAACAATAATCAATACAAATAAGGTTAAGCCATTATCTACTTTGGCAATCAATAACTCTAACAAACAATCACATAAAGAGATGTTAGAGAAAGGCATAAAAAAGGAAAAAAAACATAAATAGACACCAATCATATGGTTTAGTTACAAATCGGTGTTCAAAGAGAGACAAACACAAAGTAAGTCATAATCCAAAAATAATTAATCAAAAAATACTAGCCAAAGTTCATGAAAATAGAAAAGTACAAGACCAAAGAAAACATTAATTTTCATCACTCTCATTTCCTCCTTGTGGTGGTGGATTTGATGGTTGGTTAAAAGGGAAGTGTTGCATGAAATTGTTGGTGAAGTTGTTCGCTTGAGACTCCACCATCCCATACAAAGTATTGTATCTTTGATCTTGAATGGTAGAGTATACGACAAATTATTCACCGTGTACCCTGACATGGTTTGATAGAGTAGTAAGTCTCTCATTTAAAAGCGAAGAGTTCTCCTCCCGTTGAAGACGCATAGACTCAAGCAAGTTCAAAATGGTAGCATTGTTTCCACCTGATACTTCACCTTCATCCATGGCAACAACATTCTCACCTTCCTCATTTTCTTCATCACGTTCCTCGTCACTATCATCTCCTTCCTGCAAGCATACATTATTACTTCTTACCACATATCGATACCGTTGCTGACTCGTATCCCACTGGTGACCCATCATAGTCAATGTCTTCTGAGTGAACTCTTGATCAGTTGATAATCCAATTAAGGGAAGACCCAGAACACCAATAGCGGCCTTGTTGAGGACATGTTGAATAAAGGAAGCATAGTCCAACGCTATTCCTCAACCTGAATCTTTCAGATTATACATTCTACTCGCAAAGTAATAAGGCCAATTGATCCTCATTTTGTTCTTGATAGCAAAGACCAAGTGCACCCCAGGCTGATCAACCCTTGAGTATCCACCCTCTTAGGGTGAATGATGCGAGAGACAATCCACTACAGAATACGGTTAAGCAATTTTAATGCACCCGTTGTGATCGACTTTGGAAATAAGGTGCTATTCACAACACTTTTAGAGAATGGATGTTTCAACATAGAATTTAGAGCAACCTTAAAGTCATATCCCTCAAAGTTATCGATATCAGTAATTATGATAGCAATCGGACTTGGAGGAAACATTTCAAACTATGCCCAAATCTCAGAATTAACAGTATAAACCTTGTTATTCATCTTATATCTAAAAGTGCTCCCATCAAAACTACCTTGAAGACCATTATAAAACAATTTGGTCAACTCTTCATTATACGCAATATCACATTCCAAAAAGACACCGAGTTTCTGAAATCTCAACAACTCAACAACATGTGGTAGATTCAACCGACCTAGGGTTTGCTTGTATACTACAAATTACATAATAATTTTTCTCTTACTAAAGTTCTTTGAATAAGACTCAACCAAATCATCAGAAAGTAGAGACAAAGCAGTTACCGAATCAGGGCTTTATTGAGAAGAGGAACTTCCTTTTACCAATCTTCTCTTCGTAGGTCTTAATGAAGCCATGGAACGAAGCTTGAAGAGTTTGAGACTTGTGGGTAAAAGATGCTCTTAGGGTTTTTGAGAAGGTTTTGGGACAAATAGAGTAATGAGAGTGAATGAGCAGAGATGATAAGATAAAAACACACTTGTCACACATAATTGCTAAAGTCATTGGTTAAAATATCGTGCGATGCGTTGACCTATACAAGTCATGCATCGACGCATAGGGATAAAATTTTGAGAACACACATGTTCCAGTATGCGTCGATGGTCCCCAACCATAGGTCGACCCAAGCAGACCTATTTTTCAATTTTGCAAATATTAATGAATTTTAAGACACAATAAAACAAAAATAACCACCTAAGCATATATCACACATCACAAAGATTGAAAAGCGCATATCACAAGGAATACATTTTTTTACAAGTTTACCATTTTGAGTTATCAAGAGTAGAGTTAGAGTTAGAATGATATTACCTATATGATGTAGAATGACATTTTCCCTCACAAATAACTTGATACAAGAGTGTGTAGACAATTTATGAGAGTA
This sequence comes from Vicia faba, assembly GCA_948472305.1. NCBI lineage: Eukaryota > Viridiplantae > Streptophyta > Magnoliopsida > Fabales > Fabaceae > Vicia > Vicia faba. The sequence continues at coordinate 26,589,010 of OX451736.1, forward strand.
CAAGTATAAATAAGAGCAATGCAACTAGTGTAGTTACAACCTATCCAAAATGTCGAGAACACCAAGTTCCCTACGGATGTGGAAGAAAGGCTCGGTCGCAAGAAGTTTTGTGAAAATATCTGCAAGTTGATTAGTGCTATAAACATGCTCAAATATGACGTCACCTTTTTCTACATAATCCCTAAGGAAGTGATGCCTAATCTCAATATTTTTTGTGCGTGAATGTAAAACCGGGTTTTTGGTTAGGTTTATGGCACTCGTGTTGTCACAAAAGATCGGAATATGATCGAGTTTGACATTAAAATCAAGTAGTTGTTGTTTGATCCACAAAATTTGGGCATAACAATTACCGACTGTGACATATTCCGCCTCGGCAGTTGACAAAGCAACGTAAACTTGTTTGTTGCTATGCCAACTTACTAAGGAATTTGAAAATAAGTGACACGTACCACTAGTACTTTTCCTATGCAACTTGCAACCGGAAAAGTCGGAATCGAAATAACCAACCAAAGAATAATTACTACCCTTAGAGAACCATAAACCATACTTAAAGATACCTAAGTATGCGCTTAACGACTTTTAAATGTGACTCCTTGGGGTATGATTGTGTAATATCAAGATTCTCAAATGATTCTCAATGCACTTTGTTTTGATGAAGACAAACTATATTGGCAAGAAGGCAAAGATGTTGATCAAGCTAAAGCATCAATGGATAAAAGTCTTTGGTTCAAGCTCTTAGAAAATTTCAAGGTATAATGATAATACTTACTTTAAACTTAAGACATAGATGCTCAATGGTCAAAATAAATATTTTATCTTGTCCAAACTTTTTCTCAACTTTTTTAAGCAAAAATTCAATTTTCACTTGGGTGCAATCGATTTGCATGTTGGTGCAATCGATTGCATGCTTCACATTTTCAAAATGTTAGCTACTGTTTCTAAGTGCAATCAATTTGCATGTTTGTGCAATCGATTACTCTCAATTAATTTTTGCTACTGGCTTCAAGTGAAATCGATTTACACACTTGTGCAATCGATTGCTTACTCAAAATATTTGAAATTTTTAGCTGTTGAAACCCCGTGCAATCGATTTACACAAGGATGCAATCGATTGCATGCTGAACGATTTTGAAAAACAACAGCTTTACTCATGCTTGTTCATAACACCATTTCATGGAAACCTTTCATTGAGTCTTGGAAATTGTTCATGATTCATTTACATAATTATATGCTGTTTCAAAAGGGTGCTAAGAACATATAAATACTCATTTTCAAAATCATTTTAAGCACCTCTTCCAATCATATTTTCTGATTTTTCAAAAAATCAAACTCAAGCTTTTATACACTTTCATACACAAGTTTTCTGCACACTTTCACATATTGTCAACCAGAAAACTTTGAGCATTATATATCTTGAGTCATTGTATACTATTGTTATTGGAAGAGAAGATCAATTCATTGATAAAATCACTCAAAGTGATCATTTCTACACAAATTCACTCAAATCAAATATTGCTATACTTGCTTATTTTTCAGGATTGTTGAAAATAAGTTCAAGTAATTTTGAAATCTTGTTTTTCCAGGATTGTTGGATACAAGTAAAGTCACTTTGAGAAGATTGTTCTCATTGTTGACATAGTGAAAAATCCAAGAGGATTGTTCTTGGTCCAAGAGGATTGTTCTTGGTTTTGGTAGTTCTTGTTTAAGTTTGCCAACTATAAGGAAATCTCTTTCATGTTGAAAAGGAACTGGAGTACTCTCGGACTGTGAGGGGAACCGGGATATATCGCTTGTGTCTCTTTATTTTTCTGCACTTTACTCTTTCATAAAATCACCATAAACCAGAAAAATAATATCCATCACCACTAAAACCAGAAAAATTTTAAAGTACCTAATTTACCCCCCCCCCCCTCTTAGGTACACTTCGTACTTACAATTGGTATCAGAGCAGTTTATAGGTAACCTGTTCCTAAAAGATCCAGAATGGCTTCCGCAAATCAAAATCCCATTTTCAGAGATGGTGGTAGTAACAACAAGCCTCCTCTATTTTGTGGTGAATATTTTGACTTCTGGAAAATACGTATGAAGGCACATCTAGAAGCACAAGGAGAAGAAATATGGGATGCCATCGAGAATGGTCCATTTATTCCTATAACCGTGATCAATGGTGCTGGCTCATCAACGCCTAAAACTGCATGGGATGAAGATGATAAGAAAAATGTCCTCTATGATAAAAAGGCAATCAATCTTCTTCAAGGTGCACTTAGCATGGATGAATTCTTCCGTGTCTCAGAATGCAAAACAGCGTAAGAAATATGGGATACCTTGGTAGAAACTCATGTAGGAATCACTAAAGTTAAAAGACCGAGATTAAATATATTGAGTCAAGAATACAAACTATTCAGAATGTAGCCTCGAGAATCAATCCTCGACTTGCAGAAAAGATTTGTACACTTGATAAATCATTTAAAAGCACTCGGTAAGACTTTAACTAATGATGAAATTAATCTTAAAGTGCTTAGATCTTTATCCAGGGAATGGAAACCAAAAGTGACAGCAATATCTGAGAAGAAGAATCCATCCACGATGACTTCCGCCACTTTGTTCAGAAAACTTCAAGAATATGAGACGGAACTTGCAAGACTTGAAAAGCATGAAATCCAATTAAAAGATTCAAAAGACATTGCTTTAAATACAAGGATAAAAAATCATGATAGAAATCAATAGGATGAATCCACTAGTAGTGAAGATGATGATCTTATCAAGAAGATTGAAAAGGTTCTACGAAAATAAAGAAAAAGGGAAGCCCCAACAAGGAAGGTTATATGCTTTGAATGTGGAGAAAAAGGACATGTTAAAAGTGAATGTCCTACACTTGAAAAGAAGAAGAAATATTTCAATAGAAATAAAGATAAGAAGTCAAAGAAAGCATATATAGCATGGGAAAGTTCATCTTCCGATTCCGAAAACAATCAACGTGTTAATCTTGCATTGATGGTCTCACACTATTCCGATAGTGAAGATGACGAGGTTAGTAATGAATTTTCTCTTAATGAGAATGATGTACAAGGTGAAATAGATGGACTATTAAATGAATGAAAAATTTTATACAAAACTATTTCATCTCAAAAGAAACAAATTTCATCTTTAGAAGAAAAATGTGAAACTATGGAAAAAGATTTCAAAGAAGAAAAACAAAAATTAAGTGATGAACAAAAGCAAAATTTTGTATGAAAAAATTGTGAATCACTCTCTTTCCGAATTGTCCAATTAAAAAGAGTTATTGAGAGATATGAAAAAGGTCAAATTGGATTGGAAGGTGTTCTTAGCCAACAAAGATATTCCAATGATAAAAGTGGACTTGGATATTCAAAGTTTTCAAAACCAAGTTCTAATAAAACTATCTTTGTTAAGGCTAGTGATCAATCATCCAAAGAGAAAGTGAACAAACCTAAAGTAGTTCATCAATATCCTAAAAAGAAAAGATTTGTTAAGAATAAATCTTATCCTCCTAGATATAGAAGTAACTTTTAACCTACTTATTTTTATCATGGTATTGTTGGCCATACACCTAATGCTTTCTATGTTAGAAACTTTAGTGTAGCAAGTGGGCATTATGTGCGGGTTAAGAAGGGAACTAACTACGATGGATCCAAAGAACATTGGGTACCAAATCAAACTTAATTTGTTTTATAGGTTTGCTTGAGGACCACTTTAAATCTATGATGTTTTGATAAGTGGTGGCTCTAAGTATTTGATGAAAGATATACACTAACTTTTAAATCTAGTTCAAGTCCAAGGATTATTTCACATATGGGAAATACCTTTGTTTACCGTGGTTATTGGTAAACAACCGCTGATCCTCCAAATGGTTACTTATTTGGTTACTCGCAGGATCGATCAGATTGATCCTAAGACATGGTTAATTTTGAGGTTTTGATTAAGTTGGATAATGGTTAAATGACAAGAAAATAAAGAGGCTTTAAGTAAATTGCATGAAGAAATGGGCTTGATAAAATAAATGAAGGCTTGAAATAAAGGGCTTCGACAGGAAAAGTAAAGAAGAAAGAAAGTAAAGTTTCTGGAAAGTAAATGACTTTGATTAATAAAAGTGGTGTTTCACACATACATTCTCAACAATTCTTTCTCACACGCTGGGTACTCGAATCTATATGAGTGACTTTGTATATAATTGTGAACACACGCGAAAAACTGCGTGACCTACTACTATTTATACTAAAACATCCCAAGTAACCGTCGGGCAGTTACACTGCTTTGAGATGACTCCACTTGGCACGTTCTCAGCGTTCGACGCTCCAGATCTTTGCACGTCTGCACTTGGTAACCGCTGGAAACCGTTTTCCCTCCAAACGCTTGAATTTCAAACCGTTCCACTCTGAACCATCGAACACCTTCATCGAGAAGCATCTTCGAAGAGAAACACCTTCGACGTCAAAGGCAACCAACTTCTCCCTTGGAAGAAATTCTCTAAGTACATTGCCACCTTTCGATGGGCATTTCGACAGACCCAGCTGGTCGAAAACATCCTTCAGCTTTAATGGCTGATATTAATAGAACAAGGGTGTCGAATTTAGGAGCCAACAAATTGCCCCCCAAGAATGCCTTATTTCGACTCTGAAAGAAAAAGGCATTCTTTGAAATGCCATTCGACACCCGTCTTTTCATTCTTAGTCACAAATTAAATTGTGCACTTTTTTGTCTTCTACCAACCACTGACAATCCCAAGGAAAAGCCATCATTTTATCCGTACCTAAGACGTCACTTCAGTACGGCGTGCAGCGTGCCAAACGTCTTTTCACAAATTGTCATCATGACAATTCCCAAAAACGAGGGCGCACGCTGCACCCTTTCATTTATGCAGAACGGCTACAACAACAGGGAGACGCCACGTGTCCCACTACCTTCTGCAACATTAAATGGAATTTAATGTCCTCGAATTTGGGGATTTCCCCAACTACTATAAATAGCGGTAAGTACCCATTGTGGGACTTTTTCATGCTACCTTGCTTTCAGATATCCCTTATTGCACACAAACTCTTGCAACCTTTGCAAACCACCTGTTCTTCATTTCATCTTCAACCTTAGTATCAACAATGGCATCTGGTTCTTCCAACGCTCCTAGCGCCAACACTTCCTCTGGAAATGTCAAACCCAGGATTTTCTCCACTGCTCCCGTAGTGACTCCCACGGGCCAACGAAGGGTCCCTGAGCCCTTGGACATTGCTGTACGTGATGCTTATTCACGCCACCTCATGATTCCGGTTGGATATTCCAACCAAATCTTTGCCATGTCTGGCCCATTATACCTAAGCATCGCTGAAGCCATGAAGATCAAAAGTTACTTTCCGGTACTTGAAAGACTCAAACCGGTTGGATGCTCCAAGAAAGATGTAGAGGATAATGAAGATCATGCTAAAGAGAAAATCGACCTCCGTTTCTTCAATAGAGGTGTTAGGGCTTTCAGGTCTGGCCCTAGCCTCACTCTTGATTATAGTGCTTGGCTGGAAAAAATGGAGAAACGCCAGGCTTCGATCTGGAAAGACATGGGGATATTTGACCTGGTTATGTTGTCGAAGACGGGTCTTAACTATTCCCCAGAAATGTTGATAGCTTCCTTACTCTTCTGGGATTACACCCATTTCACCTTTCACCTTCCCTGTGGAATGCTGACTCCCACGCTCTTCGACGTGGCCGCCATCACTGGCCTTCGACCCACTGGGGACTACTTCGACCCAGAGGAAATATAGGAGGATCAGATTGGATTCTCTGCCACAAAACCAACCTACACCACCTTCATCAATCACTACCATGATAAGTCGACGGACACTGTGTCAGATGTAGAACATATCGCGTTTCTAGCCTTATGGCTGACACGCTTTGTGTTTTGCACTAAGTCTTTACAGGTGACCAAGAAGATGGTCACTCTCGCCACTCAACTCCACCATGGCCAAAATATCTGTTTGGCAGAATTGATTTTGGCGAGTCTGTACGAGTCAATTAGCAACAGAGCGACTCTTCTGAAGATCATTGAGAACAGAGCCAGCCTGCTGCTGGCTGGACCTTTTTGGCTGCTTCAGCTGTGGCTCAATGCAACCTTCAAGTCTTTCTTGCCTCAGAAGACTCAAATAAATGAGCAGGCTCCAGAAATAGCAAATAGGTGCATCGAAGGCACCAGATTGGCTCTGTTGACTCCAACGGAAGATGGGCTGGAGCTTCAACAAACTTTTACAAACTTCGTCTTGATGTTTGCTAAAAGGAAAGAGTTTGCTTCGACCATGGCTCCGTTTGCTCGACGAAAGGTTGGCCCAGAGTGGTTCACGAGGCCACATCCTAGGGCGTCAAGTGGTCCTCAGGTCGAAGAGCATACAACAGTGTGGGAGGCATTTCTCACACCAAGAATAATGCCCCTGCGATTCAAGAGCTCCAAGACTCACTTGAGTCTAATCGCGTATCAACCAAACCTGGTGTCTCGCCAGTTTGGTATTATTCAAACACTACCTTCTCCAATTTTTCCCAGGGAGAAGTCTATGTTATACTTCTGCAACGACTACACTGAAGACGCTGCCACTAAACATATCGGCAGATATGCTGGTCGAACAGTTCTTTCGTTGTTTGACTATCAGCTTAACTTTCTCTGCTCACCATCCTTCGAGGAGTGGTGGAAAAGTTACTACACTGAGGAGTTTTTCGACGAGAAGGACTTCGTGGACGAACTTCAGAAGTCTTTTGTCCTTGTCTTGGACAAAATAAAGAAATGTAAGTTCATCCTTCCGAATTACTTTGTCTTTCCCTTTCGACTGGTAGCCTGTTAATTATTTTGTCTACTTTCAGTTGTTCGAAAGCCTGCAGCCAAGAAGGCTGCAGAAGGCCATCAGGGAGGAGGCCCCTTAACCAAACCTCCACCACCAGCGAAGACTATAGCGCCGGCGAAGACCACAACAAACCAACAGGGGGAAGGCCCTCCGAAAAAGCCTTCTGCATCGATAACCAGACTTTTATCATTTTCTTCTGGCTTTAACTTTCTGACTTTCGATGCAACTTCTAAATCGAACTCCAATTGGTTTTTTAGGCACCTTCACCCAAGAAACGGCCAGCACTGACGGTCGAATCTGGGAGTGACGAAGAAGATGATTCTCCCCCTGCTCCTCTTAAAAGGAGAAAGCTGAAGAAGGACGTTCCTCTTCCCGAGGCTCGAACAATCAGAATAAAGGTTGCTGGGAGAAAGCCCAGGCCACCTCCAGTAATCATTGAAGAGCCAACGGAGGAGGAATTAAATGTTCTTCTCAATAAACCTGTCGAAAGCGACAATTCCAGCCCTGGGGCTGAAGCTCCTTTGCAGGTAATCTCTTTGATCCCTTTGTAACTCAGGTGTCGATACCCACGTTCGATTATGTCTCTTTCGAATTTAGAAGATTCTTCTTCTTCTCTTTTCAGGACACCACTGAAAGCTCAGCTCCAAGGACTTCTGAAACATTGGATTCTGCTGAACTCAGCAGGCCACAAGAAAAAGACTTGGCGAACGATGAAGCCAATACTGAAATAAATGAAGCCAATGCTGAGACAGCAGAACAACCAACAGAAGATCCACAAACAGAAGAGCAACAACCAAAAGAGATTCAGGTGGTTGATCTGTCGGAAGAAAATCGTGACGAAGGGGACCGCGGTGACGCTGGCGAAGAGGATCAAGGTGGCGCTGGTACTGCCGCAGTCCAAGTCGAAGAGAGTCAGGTCGAGGCCAATGCTACTCAACAGCCTCAACTCCAAGACAACGCTGTTGCAAAGGTTGTCACCTCAACAAAGCATAGGTCGAAAGAAGACTTAGAACTCCTGAAGCAAACTGATCCTGTTGGCTATCTGAACGCCATCATCGAGAGCAAGGGAAGTTCGTCTGATGTTAGTCAGGAGGCTCCTACTCTGTCGGGGAAGTCCACTGAAACTTCTCCTCTCGATGAGGCTTTGATGAAGGTTAAGGCCCAGTTCTTCAAGAAGGATTTGATGAAAGCTTTGGAGGGGGACCCTACTGCTCCATCATATTTGGGGGCTGTTTTGAATGCCGTAGACTTGCTAGCTGTGCCTCCGGAAGTTTCAGGCTTTATCATGGAGTTACACTCCATTATTGATCAAGTCTCAGCAGATTATCGGCGACAAAGGGGCTTTAATAGTCAGCTTGAAGTGTTATATGGCAAAAGCTCTTCTGCATGGACTGCTGTAGCAGAGACAACTTCTCGAATTACGGAGTTGTCGAAGCAAAAGGCATCTAAACAAGAAGAAGTTGATGCCATCGATCGAGAGAATGCTTCCATCAAGGCGCAAATCGAAGAACTAGAGGCTAAGATGAATGCCAATACTAAGCGCAAGGAGGAACTTCTCTCGACTGTTCCAGACACCGAAAGTCAAGCTGAAATCACACAAGGCCTAGAATTTGCTGAGAAAGCTCAAGCCTTCGACGATCAAATTGCCAAGCTTGCGCAGGCGAATGCCTTGTGCAACAAAAGATTGGAGTTGCAGCAAACTAAATACCTTCGACTCAAGGACTCCATCCCCTTCTGATTGATTCAGCCCTTTAACCATATATTGTAATATGTATTCGACAATATTGCCATTTTGGCTAATTTATAAAAATTTTCCATTTTGGCTCATTTATGGTTAATTTAATCGTTACTTGTTATTTATTTTTATCTCTTGGAGTATAGGTTTATACTTTTTCAAATATTTACCATTTACTCTCAAAAGCCTTTTATCTTCACCTAGCTCTTCGACTTCATAAGCTCCACCAGAAAAAGTCTGGATAACTCTGAATGGTCCTTCCCATTTGGGTGACCATTTTCCCATGCTTCGATCCCTTCGATCCATGGGAAGAATCACCTTCCAAACTAGTTCTCCAGGCGAAAATACCTTAGGTTTCACCTTTTTATTATAAGAGTCTTCTACTCTTTTCTTCTGAAGCCTGAGTAGGTCAAGAGCGCGCAATCTTTCTTCGTCTAAATCTACTAGTTCGTCTAACATCATATCCCAATAAATTTCAGAGGGAATATCGTAATGTCTCTGAACCCTTGCAGATTGAAGACAAATTTCTGCTGGCAACACTGCGTCATGGCCAAAAGTTAGCCTATATGGTGTTGTACCTATGGCTTCTTTTGGGGACGTTCGACAGGCCCACAAAATCTGGTCTAACGTCTTGTGCCAATTTTTTGGCTTCTTCCCAACATGCTTTTTTATCAAGCCAATCACTACTTTGTTCGCTGCTTCGACTTGACCATTTGCCTGTGCATAATAAGGCGTTGATGTTAGGAGTTTAAAACCTGTTTCCTGAGCGAATTCCTGCATCTTTCGACCGGTGAAAACTGATCCTTGATCAGTTGTTATAGTCTCAGGGATTCCATATCTAAAGATAATGTTCTTTTGAATAAATTCAATGACATTTTCTTGGTCCACTTTGACTAAAGGGATAACTTCGATCCACTTAGTAAAATAATCAATGCCTACCAATATATACTTCTGACTCTTTGATGATGCTGGTCGAATCTCTCCAATGAGGTCCAACGCCCATCCTCTAAAGGGCCAAGGTTTCACTATCGAGTGAAGTTCGCTTGCTGGTACATGTTGAATGCCTGTATGGACTTGACATTCTTGGCAACCTTTAGCGAACTCGACACAATCTTTCAGCATAGTGGTCCAGTATAGTCCTTGTCGAAACAACAACCATTTCATCTTATGGCCTACTTGGTGAGCCCCACATGTTCCAGCGTGCGTAGTCGAAAGGGCTATGTATGCCTCAGTTTCACTTAAACATTTTAGCAATACCCCTTCAGGCGTCTTTTTAAATAACTCATTACCCATGAGTACATAACTCAACGCCCTGTACTTTGTTTTTCGTTCTGTCGAAGCTACTGGATTTTGAAGATAATCCACAATGGGCTTCCTCCAATCTTGCTCTAACAAATTATCTATGAACGAAGTTTCGAAGTTACTTTGATCAGCATATCCTAGTCTTGTCGATTCCAAGTCTGTTGGTGATAGACAAGTTGCTTTTATCTTTTCTCTAACTTCGATTGCTCTTTGTAATCTCGTTTTTGAAATCTTGTACCCAGATGCAATTTGTGCCAAGTCGTTCGCTATTTGATTTTCCAATCTGGGTATGTGTCGAATATTGACCATTTCAAATTTTTTCAATAAACGATTTGCTATCACAAAGTACATAATGAGATTTTCTCTTATGCATTTATATTCTTTTGTGACTTGCTTAATGACTAACTCTGAGTCTCCCATTATTTCGACTCGAGTTGCCCCCAATTCCAACAATATTTCAAGGCCAGTAATTAGAGCTTCATACTCAGCCTCATTGTTCGAACAAGAACCTGATATCTTGTACTTGAATGTTGTTGGAATTTTTTCTGGAGAAACAATCAAGACTCCTACTCCTGTTCCATCTTTATGGCTGGATCCATCGAAGTAAAATTTCCAAGGTTCTATCTCCACATAATTAATATCCTCAACTTGAATTGAGTGGTCGACTATAAAGTCTGCAACCACTTGTCCTTTCACTTCCTTAAGAGGCATAAAGGTCAAGGAGTATTCAGTTAATGCTAGTGCCCACTTGCCAATTCGACTGTGCAAGATGGGTTTCGACAACATGTACTTGAAAACATCAAAATGAGACGAAACATACACATCAACTGGTTTTATATATTGCTTGAGTTTTGTACAAGAGAAATACAGACATAGACACAATTTTTCAACTTCGCTATATCTAGTTTCAGCATCGTTCAAAACTCTACTAAGATAGTAAATAGGTCTTTCGACTCCATTCTCATCTTCTTGGGCTAACATGCTTCCCAAAGTTTTGTCGGATGCAGCTATGTACAATCTCATACTCCTATTGCTACAAGGAGGCACCAAAATAGGTGGCTTGGTGAGGTACCCTTTGATTTTGTCGAAGGATTCTTGTTGCTCTTGCCCCCATTCGAATCCCTCTTTATTCAGTCGAAGTAAGGGTGAAAAGGCTTGAGCTTTCCCACTTAGGTTAGATATAAATCTCCTTAAGAAATTTATCTTGCCTAACAGAGATTGCAGTTCCTTCTTATTCGATGGCGCTTTCGCTTCCAGAATAGCCTTCGTCTTGTTCTGGTTGATTTCGATTCCTTTCTTGTGGACAACGAAGCCCAAGAAATCTCCAGCTTTCACACAGAATGCACACTTCAAAGGGTTCATCTTCAGACCATGTTCTCTCATTCTTTCGAATGATTGTTGAAGGTGGTCAATATGATTCTTCCTGGAAACAGATTTTATAACAATGTCATCAATATATACTTGCATAAAAGTGTTAATAAAATCATGGAAGATAGAATTCATTGCTCGCTGGTATGTTGCCCCAGCGTTCTTTAGGCCAAAAGGCATCACTACCCATTCGTAAGTGCCTAGAGCCCCAGGGAATCGAAAAGCTGTTTTCGACACATCCTCTTCAGCAATGAATATTTGATTATATCCTGAATAACCATCGAGCATACTCAGGTATTCATAGCCAGCGGCAGAATCGACTAGCATTTCCGCCACAGGCATAGGATATTCATCTTTAGGCGTAGCAGCATTCAAATCTCTGAAATCTATGCACACCCTTAATGTACCATTTTTCTTAATTACTGGCACAATGTTTGCAATCCATTCGACATACCTCGTAACGCGTATGAATTTGCACTTCAGCAGTCTTTCGACTTCCGTTTTGATCTTCGACAGTATTTCTGGAGCGAAGCGTCTTGGACTTTGCTTGATTGGCTTCTTCCCAAGTTTGATTGGCAACTGAAGTTCTACCAATCCTCTGTCGAGACCAGGCATTTCGTCGTAATCCCATGCAAAACAGTCCTTGAACTCTTTCAACAATTGGATTACTTCCAACCTAAGTTCTGGGTCAATTTTGGCACTGATGTAAGTTGGCTTTTTCTCTGACCCTTTGCCTAAGTTGATTTCTTCTAAAGGATCTTGCGCTAACATTTTAATGTTGTTCGCCAAGGGGTCTTTTTCGAAGCCCAAAGGCTCATCGTCATAGATGGCGTCGAGCCTCTGTTCCTGCATTCCTTCTGGCATGATATCAGGAGGTTCTGGATCGAAATCCTTTCCTGGACCTGCAGCAGATAACTGTTGATCATTGGCCTGTGTGGCCATGTACTTTACCTCGGCTTCGAGAGCCGTTATCATCTTTGTTTCGGCTACATAAGCCGAAATTCGCTTCAATGATTGTGACTCAATCATTATCACTGAATTCACTTCCCCAACCAGTTGGTTGGATATCAGTTAACCCACTGAAGTCTATGTGGGACAAGTCTTCTCTGTCCCATTGAAAACCATGCTCAGGGTGCAGGTATAGGGAACAAAAAGCATTTGGCGCTGGCGCCAAGTCGAAGTCAGGTGTTGGACATGGCCCTATGTGAGCCAAGTTCTTGTCGAAATCTGCCAGCCCTAGGTGATTCACTTTGCCCAGGTAATAGCTTTGGTCAGCCTCTATGTTTTCGACCATCCCATCTGGACGCCATAGCAGCAACCTCTGGTGCATTGATGATGGCACAGCTCCAACACCATGAATCCATTCACGGCCCAACAAAAGATTATAGTTAGGTTTGGCCGATATGACCATAAACATTGTTGGTCGAAGGATAGATCCTACCTTGATATCCAGTTGGATCACTCCCATAGTGGTCCCTATGCCGCCCTCATAGTTCGACAGGACCATGTTGTGAGGCTTGATGTCCTCATCCCTTTTGCCTATTTTCCTTAGCATAAAGTGAGGAATAATGTTGATGGTTGCCCCACAATCCACCAAGATCTTATTCACTGTAGTTTCTTCGAGTTTAGCCCTTATAAATAAAGGCTTGAGGTGATTTTTCATCGCCTCTGTAGGTGGTTCGAAGAACCCATTTTGTTCCTCAGTAGTGCCATTGTCCATGACGAAATAGCACACTGGCCTATGTTTGGCCATTTCTTGCTCCACTTCCCAATCACTTGTTTCGACCTCCACCTGTCGGTTGAACTCTCTGGGCAGCACTGAGACTATATTCACCATGATGTCCAAAGTATCATCAGACTCAGAACCATCTTCGTCCTCAACTTCACCTTGGTTAGGCCAAACTAGCCTGTTGGTTACTGGCTCTCTTTCCAGAGGTTTCCTTTGCTTCCTTAGAGGAACATTTGAACTGGTTTCTGCCTTTGGTTCATTAGCAGCCTCCCTCTCAGCTTTTCGTCGCCTCTGGTATCTCCTCCATTGAGATCGAGACATGGGATTTTTCCCTTTGTAGTTGCTTGACACCTGTGTAACTTTAGGGGCAGCAACTTGAGGCTCTTTCTTTTGTGTTAAAGATGAACCCCTTGGCACATCGAAAGAGTGCCATCTCTCCTCGCTTGGCCTCTTTCGACCAGATGTTTTGTACCATGTATCTACTGGCACATTAGTTGGAGGCCTAAAAGTCAATGGCCTCTTTTCTTGGTTTGAACCTCTTTGAGAGGCTCTTCTGGGGTCATGTCGAAGATCAACATTTTCCCTTCTCCTATTTGCTGCTCTTACGCCTTGAATATGTTCGGCAGCTTTTTTGTCAAAGATCGAACTACATCTTGGACACAGCATCACTTCGGACTTCTTCTTCTGGCATCTTTGCAGGAAATCTGCCAGATTTTTATTCTCCCGAGGGAAAGCAGTCTTGTTAGCTTGTTCTTGCCTCATGGCCTCCTCTGATGCTTTTGGTTCAGAGACTTCGACCATGTTGACATTCATGGTATCTTTGTTGGCAAGAGTCAACTGCTTCATTTGAATCTCCAAATCCTCTTTCTGGCCTTGAACTGTGGCCAAGTGAGAACTGGGTTTTGGTCCAGATTTATGGGCTCCAACTGTCTCCAGCTTTGGGCTTTCGACCGCTTTCTGAACCGCTTCAATTGTCTTTCTGGATAAATTCCCATAAAAACTGCCAAAGATTGGCATGTTGACATGGTCCTTTGAGACTTCGACCATTGTGATTCCTGGCCTCTTCGACTGGCTTCTGGATGCCTCGATCATGTTCACCTCTGAAGGTTCAGCATAGTGGGCTTCAGCCTGCAACAGATTAGAGTCCACAGCCATGGGGGTCTTGTCAGCAAACTTCAACCTCCCTTCTTCGATAGCGTCTTGCACAAGATTCCTGAAAAGAAAACATTGAGACGTTTTATGGCCCAGAAAATTATGATATTTACAAAAACCTCTCTTCTTTCTTTGATCAAGAGGAGGCACTTTTACCCCTGGGGGTATTATCATTTGGCCATCTTTTACAAGCAAGTCAAAGATCTCATCACATTTTGTAATATCAAAACTATAAGTCTTTTTGGGGAACCTTTCGTTGGTCCTTTCTGGACCAATGGGATTTTTCCCACTTGAGGGGACTAACAGTTTGCAAGAGTATGGTGGCCCTTGTTTTAGTTCTGTTAAATCGACTTCTCCTTCTTCGACAGTTATAGTATCGTCGAAGGATTCAGGATCTTCGTCATCCATCTCAACATACGCTATCCTCTCTCTCTTATGAGTTTTCGTTGCCTTTGCCTTTTCAGCTTTGAGGCGTTCTACCTGTCGAACTCTATCGGCCAGTTGGGCCATGTCTCTCAGGTATTGAGTGTCTAACTTCTTCCTAATGGAATAATCTAAACCGCCTGCGGCTATTTCGACTAACTCATGTTCCGGCACTTGTGTAAAACATCTTGCTTTGAGCAACCTAAACCTATTTAGATATTCGTCTATAGGTTCAGTGAAATGTCTCTTTACACTGGCCAATTCTTTCAGGCTTTGGTTTGCCCCATGTAGAATTGCTCGTGGAACAATCTTTCCAACTGGGTCCAATGATGGATCGAATTGGGGGGGGGGGGGGGGGGGGGGGGAGAGTTGTAAACCAAGTAAAAGCGTTCTTTGTTAAAGAACTTGGGAAGTACTTAATCCTCAGGTTTTCGTTGTTCGAAATATCTCCTGCTTCGATCAAGTATCTCGCCACATGTTTGACAGTAGATTCTGTCGTGTCCCCAGAGAACTTAGTGAATTTAGGGACTTTACATCTAGGAGGTAAGTCTGTTTGTAACACGTATTCTGACACCGGGGATGTAAAGTTGGGCCTTCGGAAGCCCATGTTCATCCCGTTTTGAGTCATGATCCTTTCGATCATGGTTGCCAGATTATTTTCCAAACCCATGTTTTGGTATTGGATATGCTGAACTACTTCGTCAGCATTTTGGTTTCTGTTAACTAACCTTACCTCTGGGGTTATTACCCTAGGTTCCTCGACAGGTTGCTCCAATCGTGCCCTAAGGTTTTCTTCGACAGGCTGTTGGACTTGGTTGATAGTGGTTTCTTCCTCTAAGAACACACCCTGGTTCCCCCTTATCTGCGCCCTTTGGGGCTGTCGAATAGGTTGGGGTACTCTAAAGAAATCAGCCAAACGCGTCATTTGCGCTGTCATCTGCTGATTCGATTGAGTAGTGTTTTGTATTAGAGGGTTCAGCACTGTACTTAAAGTTTGTGCCAACATTTGAACCATATCATGGTTACTTTCGTCCATTTGTTGCCTCAAGACTGCTGTCGAGGCATTTGTAAGGCCATGTGCTACTTGGGACGTTCCTCCTAAGAGTTGGGTCCTATTTCTATTCGCCATACCTACTCCAAAACCTTGGAGTGGCGAAGAGGCACTCACTAAAGGGTCTGAAAAAGTGGACGCATCATTCGTCAGGCTAGCCAAGTCAGAAGTTGGCATGCCATAGAGTGGTTCTCGATTATGACCGCCTGTCATAAATCTTGGGGGAACATAAGGCCTTGTGCCTAAATTTCCCCTTGGTGGGGGAGTTCCCAAAAGCACTCTGGGGCCTGTGAACGGAGGTAATGGCCCCGTTGTTGTGACCGTTACTGCTGGTGTTGAACCAGCGGTTATCGCTTCACTTACGGTCGGGATAACCGTTGCTCCCACATTCGTTTGTGGGATTTCGTTATTGTTTGGCGGATTCGCCATCTCTTCCCCTCTTCTGGTAGTGTTGGTATCGTTAGTGTATATTCTACCACTTCTCAATAACATGCAACACGCCTCGAAAAGGATGAGATTATGTTTAAACAGGTTAAACTTCAAAAATCAACACACTGTCCCACCAGGTGTGCCAATTTGTTTACCGTGGTTATTGGTAAACAACCGCTGATCCTCCAAATGGTTACTTATTTGGTTACTCGCAGGATCGATCAGATTGATCCTAAGACATGGTTGATTTTGAGGTTTTGATTAAGTTGGATAATGGTTAAATGACAAGAAAATAAAGAGGCTTTAAGTAAATTGCATGAAGAAATGGGCTTGATAAAATAAATGAAGGCTTGAAATAAAGGGCTTCGACAGGAAAAGTAAAGAAGAAAGCAAGTAAAGTTTCTGGAAAGTAAATGACTTTGATTAATAAAAGTGGTGTTTCACACATACATTCTCAACAATTCTTTCTCACACGCTGGGTACTCGAATCTATATGAGTGACTTTGTATATAATTGTGAACACACGCGAAAAACTGCGTGACCTACTACTATTTATACTAAAACATCCCAAGTAACCGTCGGGCAGTTACACTGCTTTGAGATGACTCCACTTGGCACGTTCTCAGCGTTCGACGCTCCAGATCTTTGCACGTCTGCACTTGGTAACCGCTGGAAACCGTTTTCCCTCCAAACGCTTAAATTTCAAACCGTTCCACTCTGAACCATCGAACACCTTCGTCGAGAAGCATCTTCGACGAGAAACAACTTCGACGTCGAAGGCAACCAACTTCTCCCTTGGAAGAAATTCTCTAAGTACATTGCCACCTTTCGATGGGCATTTCGACAGACCCAGCTGGTCGAAAACATCCTTCAGCTTTAATGGCTGATATTAATAGAACAAGGGTGTCGAATTTAGGAGCCAACAACCTTAAAGGAAGATTTATTGGCATTGGCAAAGTTCATACATTAACTTTCATATCCATTAAAGATTTACTTTATGTTGAAGAAAAAAAGACAACTTCTAAGTAAATGACAACTTTGTTGAAAAAGCTTCAAATTCATTAAGGATGAATGATTTATGAAGTCACTCTTGAGGTAAAAATCATAGATAAAAATTGTTTTTATGTTTATAATTTCATTGTATATTTTTATGCATCTTTCCCTTCTTTTTGATAATATCAAAGGGGAAGAAGGATGTTATACTTTATACTTGTGTATTTCCTTGTCTTAATCTTTTAAGGTACAAAGAATCCTTCAAGATGAGCAAATCCAAATGATTTCAAAGCTTCTCATACAAATAAGGAGTTATACATCTTAGTGGGAGAAGTCTCTTTCCAGAAATAAAAAAGCTTCAAGAAAGATTGTTTGTCATCATCAAAAAGGGGGAGAATGTAATATCAAGCTTCTCAAATGATTCTCAATGCACTTTGTTTTAATGAAGACAAACTATATTGGCAAGAAGGCAAAGATGTTGATCAATCTAAAGCATTAATGGATAAAATTCTTTGGTTCAAGCTCTTAGCAAATTTCAAGGTATAATGATAATACTTACTTTGAACTTAAGACATAGATGCTCAATGGTCAAAAGGAATATTTTATCTTGTCCAAAATTTTTCTCAAGTTTTCTAAGCAAAAATTCAATTTTCACTTGGGTGCAATCGATTTGCATGTTGGTGCAATCGATTGCATGCTTCACGTTTTCATAATGTTAGCTATTGCTTCTAAGTGCAATCGATTTGCATGTTTGTGCAATCGATTACTCTCAATCAATTTTTGCTACTGACTTCAAGTGCAATCAATTTACACATTTGTGCAATCGATTGTTCATTCAAAATATTTGAAATTTTTAGCTGTTGAAACCCTGTGAAATCGATTTACACAAGGGTGCAATGGATTGCATGCTGAATGATTTTGAAAAATAGCAGCTTTACTCATGCTTGTTCATAACACCATTTCATGGAAACCTTTCATTGAATCTTGGCAATTGTTCATGATTCATTTACAGAATTATATGTTGTTTCAAAAGGGTGCTAAGAACATATAAATACTCATTTTCAAAATCATTTTAAGCACCTCTTCCAATCATATTTTCTGAATTTTCAAAAAATCAAACTCAAGCTTTTATACACTTTCATACACAAGTTTTCCGCACACTTTCACATATTGTCAACCAGAAAAATTTGAGCATTATATATCTTGAGTCATTGTATACTATTGTCATCGAAAGAGAAGATCAATTTATTGATAAAATCACTCAAAGTGATCATTGCTACACAAACTCACTCAAATCAAATATTGCTATACTTGCTTATTTTTCAGGATTGTTGAAAATAAGTTCAAGTGATTTTGAAATCTTGTTTTTCCAGAATTGTTGGATACAAGTAAAGTCACTTTGAGAGGATTGTTCTCATTGTTGACATAGTGAAAAATCCAAGAGGATTGTTCTTGGTCCAAGAGGATTGTTCTTAGTTTTGGTAGTTCTTGTTTAAGTTTGCCAACTATAAGGAAATCTCTTTCATTTTGAAAGGGGACTGGAGTACTCTCGGACTGTGAGGGGAACCAGGATATGTCGCTTGTGTCTCTTTATTTTTCTGCACTTTACTCTTTCATAAACTCACCATAAACCAGAAAAATAATATCCATCATTACTAAAACTAGAAAAATTTTAAATTACCTGATTCACCCCCCCCCCCCCCCCCCCCCTCTTAGGCGCACTTCGTACTTACATATTGATACTTAGCACACATACATACACTAAACATAATGTCGCGACGAGAAGCAGTAAGGTAAAGAAGGGAACCGATCATACCTCTATACCTTTTTACATCAACCGGCTTACCATGTACGTCAAGATCAAGATTAACCGCGGTAGGCATTAGAGTGTAAAAGACATTTGATTTTGCCATGTCGAAGCACTTTAGTAGTTCTTGACAATACTTGGTTTGACTCACAAAAGTCCCTTTCTCGAGTTGCTTAATTTGAAGCCCAAGGAAGTACTTTAATTCACCCATCATACTCATTTCAAATTCTCCCTGCATCAACTTAGAGAACTCTTTGATCAAGGATATATTAGTAGATTCAAATATGATATCATCTACACACAGTTGTACTAAAATTGAATGTTTTCCTTGGCGCTTAATGTAAAGAGTTGTATCGACCTTTCCTCTTGAGAATCCTTGTTCTAACAAAAACATGCTAAGGTGTTCATACCAAGCCCTAGGGGCTTGTTTGAGACCATATAAGACACGTTTTAGTTTGTAAAAATGATTAGGATACTCAAAGTTTTCAAATCCGGGAGGTTGAGATACATAAACCTCTTCATTAATATAGCCATTTAGAAAAGCACTCTTAACATCCATTAGATATAACTTGAAATTTTGTGAACATGCAAAGGCAAGCAAAAGGCGTATAGCCTCGAGTCGGGCGACCGGTGCATAAGTTTCATCATAGTCGATGCCCTCCTCTTGGTTATACCCTTGAGCAACAAGGCAAACCTTGTTGCGAGTTATTATTCCATTTTCGTCCAATTTGTTCCTAAACACCCATTTAGTGCTGATTACACGACGATCTCGCGGAAGAGGGACAAGGTCCCAAACCTCATTTCTCTTAAATTGGTTTAGCTCATCTTGCATAGTTAAAAACCAATGTTCATCGAGTAAAGCGTCTTTGGAGTTTTTAGGCTCAATTTGTGAGACGAAAGTAAAATGATAACAAAAGTTACTTATCTTGGACCGTGTAGTGACTCCTTTTGTGATATCTCCAAGGATATTGTCAATGGGATGATCCTTGATAGATTTCCATTCCAATGGGATATCATTTTCATTATTTTTAACATCCAGATATTTAAGTATACTCTCCGAAGATATACCTGCACCATCAAACACAATACCTTTTCTGACCGATCTCAGACAAGATTCATCAAAAGACACATGCACGGACTCCTCAATAATTTGTAACCTTTTATTAAATACCCTATAAGCTTTACTAGATTGAGAGTATCCGAGAAAGATACCTTCATCTGCTTTTGAATCAAACTTACCAAGATTTTACTTTCCATTATTCAACATAAAACATTTACATTCGAAAATGTAAAGATCTGAAATATTCGGCTTTCTTCCTTTTAGTAGTTCATACGGAGTTTTGTTTAGAATTGGACGGATTAAGATCCTATTCAAAACATAACAAGCCCTACTTATGGCATCGGCCCAAAAATACTTAGGAAGGACATGTTCATTGATCATAGTTCTTCCGAGTTCTTCTAAAACACGGTTCTTGTATTCCCCTACTCCATTTTATTGTGGAGTACGTGGTGCGGAAAAATTATGATCAATGACATGTTTTTCACAAAATTCCTCAAAGAGATGGTTATCAATTTCACCCCCGTGATCGCTTAGGATTGTAACAATGTTAGTGTTTAACTTATTTTGTAACATCTTAGAAATTTTTTTTAACTCGGAAAGAGTGTCACTTTTGCTAGCCAAGAAAATTGTCCAACAAAATCTAGAGAAGTCATCTACTATAACAAAACCGTAATAATTACCACCTAGACTTTTTATTCTATATGGTCCAAAAAGATCCACGTGGAGAAGTTCAAGTTGTTTTGTTGTAGAGATAATATTTTTAAATTTAAAATAAAATTTTGTTTGTTTGCCAATTTGACATGCATCACATAAGTGATCTTTATAAAACTTTATTTTGGGTAAACCAAAAACTAGATCTTTTGATACAATTTTGTTTAGCAAGTCAAAATTGACATGCGCTAATCTCCTATGCCAAATCCACGAGTCTTCACTCACGGAAACAAGACATTTAGCACCAGTCAAAGATACTTCATTCAAGTCAAGCATATATACATTATTAACCATCAAGCCTTTAAACACATTATCCTTATCACTATTTTAAATTAATTCACAATCTTTTGAAAAATAAACTTTATATCCTTTTTCGTATAATTGACTAATACTAATGAGGTTGTGTTTAAGATCCTCAACTAAAAGGACATCTAAGATAGTAGTAGAAGAGGGATTACCTACACTACCTTTTCCGAGTATAGCTCCCTTGTTGTTATCACCATAGGTTACAAAACCTTTCTTCTTAGCCACAAATCCAAAGAATAGGGAAATGTCACCCGTCATATGTCTTGAGCATCCACTGTCGAGAAACCATCTTCTCTCCGTAGTCTCAAGATATTCCACCTGCAAAATCAAACAAGGGAAATAGGTACCCAATTTTTATTGGGTCCTTGTGTGTGATTGAAACATGCGTTGCCTTTGGGAGACCATTTGAAAATTCTTTTAGGTACCAAGAATCTTCTAAATCGACATTTTTTAATGGTGTGTCCCTCCTTGCAACAATATAGACAAAGCTAAGTCTTGATAGGAGTTACTTTTGCTTTATTGATCTCTTATCTGATAAGTATATTTTTGATAAGGATTAATCATACTGTTTCTAAAGTTTGATCGATAAATAGAAAATTTAAATTTGGGTTGTAAAGCCTTTTCTAATTTGGATTTAAGAATTCTAGTCTCTCTTTGCCAAATGTGACAAGTTTCACATCCATGCCAATTTTTCCAAGAGGTCTTGTCAATTTCATCTTTGTCTTTGATACTCTCTTTCATGGATGCCTTGAGAGTTTCCAACTCCTTTTCGGCTTCAAAAACTTTATGCTCAAGGTATTTGAAAATCCTTTTATTTGAGGCTAAGCGTTTGAAAGCTTCCTTAGCCTTATGATGTAGAGTATTAAAGGCATTTAGTAATTAAATATAAGACATATCATCAACATAATCATATTTAGAATGACTTACATTCTTTTCTTTTTGTGATGCACCATAAGACACAAGTTTTCCATTTCCTCTTCATCACTAGAGTCAACTTTGCTTGATGAATCACTATCACTATCCCAAGCAATGTAAGCTCTTCTAGCTTTGTTTGGATTCTCTTGAAACTTGTCTCTTACTTTGTCTTTCTTGAACAAGGGACAATCTTGTTTGTAATGACCAGGTTTCCCACAATTGTAACAAGATCCTTTTGACTTATCTCTCTTGCTTTCAAAAGGTTTGTTTGGCTTATCTTTCCTTCTATAGTCAACGAGATTCTTATCCGAATGTTGGATTCCATTCTTTCGAAGATATCTATTGTACTTCCTTACAAATAAACCCAAATCTTCATCAAGACTTTCATCTCTATCACTTGAGTTACTTCCACCCGAATATATGGTGGAAGATTTGGAACTTGAAGCCCTTAACGCGATGGACTTATTCTCCATGTCCCTAAACTTTTCCTTCTTCTCTTTCTTTTCATGCTTATTTATATTTGTGAGCTCTTGCTCATGTTCTTAAAGCTTACAAAACAATGTTGTAAGTTCCAATGTAGTTAGATCATTGGCTTCCTTGATTGCCGCGACCTTAGGTTTCCATTCCCTGTTAAGACATCTCAAAATCTTGTTAATAGAAATACCATTGGAAGTAATATGACCAAGTGTGTGTAAGCAATTTATTCTGTGAGAAAATATCTTTTGCATGTCCGTAATGGTTTCACCATGATTTATGTGAAAGAGATCAAACTCTTGAGTTAAAGTGTTAATCCTTTCTAATTTGATATCATTTGTACCCTCATGGGTAACTTGTAAAGCTTCCCACGCTGTCTTAGCAGTAGCACAATGTGAGACACCAAAGTATTCATCAACTCCAAGAGCTGATATGAGTATGTTTTTAGCTTCCCAACCATAAGCATAGTTTTTATCATCTTTTTCATCCCATTGTGTTTTTGGTTTAGGCACAATGACCCGAATTGGTTAACATAGTTATGGCCATAGGACCTTCTTCTACAACTTTCCAAATTTTTCTATCAACATAAGTGATATGCACGCGCATATAATCTTTCCAATAGCTATAGTTTTCACCGGTGAAAATAGGCGCTCTATTGTACGCCCCTTTTGGATCGTTCTCCATTGTCTAAAGAGTTATATGTGAAGCACTAGATGAACCGGTGCTCTTAATACCACTTGTTAGACGATAATACGTATCTAGAAGGGGGGGGGGTGAATAGATACCGTGATTTTTAAAAGGAGTTTTTAAAGAAAACTTAAGACGCAGTGAAAGCTACCCGAATACACTCGTCTAAAAATGATCCTCTATTGAAAAGACTGGATATGCGTAAAACTGAATGGAATGAATCAATGAGAATTATTAACACTTAATCCAATTATAATTGATCACTTTTACTTTTTTAACTGTTTTCAATTACTCCCAATGAATTGTTGAGTATAAAACCCACACATTTTCACTTTTGGACTTTTATCGAACACTTGGTGTGCGTAATCACACCAAGTCCAATCTATCTTAGAAATAGTTCTATCACACTACAAATTCAGACACTTGGAACCACAAGCGCAAATTCACAAATTATAGCAAATAAATGGTAAAAGACGAGAAAGAAAAATGACACGCGATTTGTTTAGGCAGTTCCCCCTGTCATCCTCGTGTGGGATACTCTGGCCATAATTCTAGAATTTAGAATTAGGATAATTGCTATTATGATTGCAAAGTTTATACAAGAGATGGAAAATAGTCACCACAATTCAAACCCAATATGTTGAATTGGAAACTAAGCTCCTCTCTTCCATTGATTCGATTTGAACTAAGTATGTCACCTATCTTCAATAAACCCCCGGTTGTAGCTACCTTGTTGTGAATCCAAACCGTTTCTCAAACCCTCTGGTCAGTTGATTTGATCACAAGATGGTGACCCTAATTCTTCCTTCACAATCCTCCGATTGTAGCTACCTTGTCGAGCAAATCAACGATTCCTCAATCCCTTAAGCACGACTGAATTTGGATGAAGCAAAGAATTGTCAAACCCCCCCTAAATCCCAATGATCTTGGAGGACAAAACCCTCAGATTTTATTCAAGAAAAACCCATAATTACTCAACCCGAACAAGATCGTAATCTTCTACTTCAGACGTTACCAATACACACCCCGCACCTTGATCGATAAAAAATATTATGTGTAGTTATCAATGGATGAGTGAGAGGTTGAAGATGATGAGTACCTTGTGTACATATTTCACTTTTTTTGTTGAAAAACCAAATGATAGAACCTAACAATATTATATATGTTATCTCAAATCAAAATCTAAACTAACAAGCTGAAAAACAGATTTAACGAGTGAACGGTCGACATATGCCAGAAGGGGGACTGGACCTGAGCATTCCCGAGAGTGCCAGAACACAAAGTGCACGATCCATGCGTCGACTGCTCTAGGGAAATGCATCGATGCATAGTTCCTAAAAATTACTCCCAGGTTCAGTCGACCATACATTCGACGTGAGCAAACCCGAGACTTCCCCAAGGAGCAACTTTCAATCACGCGTCGAACAGAGCTTTCTTTAAGTCGACTCAAAGCATAGAAATTTCCAAAAATACCAATTCTTGAATACTTTTCATGCTTCCATGTCCACCCTATCATCTAGCAACATTTCCAACATATAGTGGAAAGTTTTGACATCATTGAAACCCTTATTGAAGGAACCTTGCCCTCACAAATCCAATGTCCACTTTGTGAGTGAACCTAGTGTTGCCTTATTTTATAAATTTTTTCTGCTGCTTGCTCATCAATATTAGAATTAACACCATTTTTTCATTTGATTTTGATTTTCAAGAATTTAGTTTAACTTAATGTTGTTTACTCTATTTTGCGGGAAAACTAAAATAAACATGTTAATTAACATTATTGCAATGTTCTGTTTTTTTCCTTCAACAGTACATTATAGCATTATCATCAGATATTATATTTTTATTAACTCACCTAATTTTGCAAAAAAGAAATCGGAAACAGAGAGAACAAAGTGGATTTTGGATTAGGTTCAGTCACATACTATATGTTTTTCAGTCACAAATTGGATATTGGATTAACTCACATACTATATATTTTCGGTAAATGCCACAAATTGGACATTTGGATTAACTCACATACTATATATAGTACATTTTCAGTAAGTGTCACAAATTGGACATTTGGATTAACTCACATACTATATATTTTCAATAAGTGCAAGAGATATATTTTCGGAAAAATTGCAGAAATATATTTTTGGAATAAATTTAATTATAAAATGGGACGTAGCTCCAAAACAAATAAATTATATGTGTGTGATATGTGTGTAGGAATGCACTTCCGAAAATAATGAGTATTTTCCAAATTACATAGGGTCTTTTTCAAACCTATAAGATGCCATAAGAAATCTTCTCATTAAATTATTCTTAAAAATTTAAACGGGCTCTCCATAATGTACAATGAGCATTCAGAGAAATCCCTTAAAAAGTACAAAAAAATTCACATTTGTTCTTTCTTTTTTTCTTACTTACAAAAATAGTCATACTTTTAAGAAATAAATAGTGAATATCCATTTTAGTCACCCAAAAAAAAATAGCTACATTTAATTTAGTCTTTTAGAAAAGTAATAACAAATTTTATTTTTTGAGAAAGAAAAAAAATAAAATGAGACAATTTAATTCGTATTTTTGCATATTTTGGTTGGTGAAGAAAAAAAATAGAGAAATGAAAAGAAGAAAGAAAGATGATAATTTAGTGGATTGGAACAAAAGTTGACCCCCTCTTCTTGGTGACGATGCTTGTGAGCTAGAGTTAGTGGTAAAGTATCTTGGGAATTGCTATGACACCTTCGAGAAAAACTAAAAATATCTCTTTATTTCGGAGAAGTATCTCCGGACGCATCACAAATACATTTTTTCCTGAATCATACCTTAACACTAGGCAAAGACAAAATACAAATATTGCATCCCATGTATCTAGATGCATCTTCAGACGCTATTTAATCAAAAGGGCATCAAACCTTTTCTCTTTCCTCATTTCTCATTCTCTCAAACTCTCAAACTCTCATCTCTCAAAATATATGAATTCATATTCTCTCAAAATCATTAAACTTACTTCAAATCTTCTTCCATCAATATCAAAACGATCACAAAGCTCATTCAACATCAAACTTAACTCACATTTAGTACAGTGTTGATTTTTCTAATGTCTTTTTTTGATTTTTATATACATTTGTAGAAATTGAGCATTATGTTATGTAATAGTTAGATATGTCATTTACATGAACAATGCATTTGGTAGGTAGTTTTAATTATCACTGCATTATTTTGGATTTTTGTTTGGTTGCATTTCCGCCATTAACACTCTTATGAGTTACAAGACCTTACAAAGATGCATCTCTGGAATTTTCTAATGTTTTATTTCTCAGAATTTGGAGATCAGTTATGCTACTGTTAATCATGGTATGTTATGCGCGTTCTTAGAGAGATGACATTCATAGACGTCATCACTTCATCTGCCACATGATGAGATGTCTATCACACTAGAAGGTATCTTGTGCCTGTTGCATCATCCGATCAGGAGGAGACTGTTAGACCACGACAATATTAATAGATGAGGCACTGATGATGTTGGTATACTATCTGAGAGCTAACCTAAATTTAGTCGTGAGGGAGTTAGAAGCCACCCAAGGGGTTCATGCTAGGCTTCGATTCTTGGAGATATTATGTACACAACAACTGCATAATGTAGAGTAGGCTGCTGTTGATGGGAATGTTGTGCAACATAGAGCAC
Source organism: Vicia faba (assembly GCA_948472305.1). Classification (NCBI taxonomy): domain Eukaryota; kingdom Viridiplantae; phylum Streptophyta; class Magnoliopsida; order Fabales; family Fabaceae; genus Vicia; species Vicia faba. The sequence goes on from OX451736.1 coordinate 26,615,661, forward strand.
ATGCTTTAAGAGCATACAAGTTGTATTTGGTTGGCATGTGTATTGTTGTGGAAAAGAGTGTCATTTATGTGGATGTGTTATACTTGTGATATTTTGATGACTTGGAGCAGATCCACGAGAGTTCAATTTGTGGACCGCTTGTTTGGTCTACCTGTACTCTAAGTTAGCCAAAGGATGTATGTGGACGACCAATCCGAACATGCAACATCACACTATTGACGATAAAATTTCTGCATCATTTAGTATAATTTTTGTAACACTTTTTTCTACGTCCATTTCTGCATCTTTTACTAAATATTCATATGTAGCATTTCCAGGCTTGGATTCTCACTACTACGAATAACATATTAACAATGTTTGTAAATGAGATATAACCACAGTTGAAGATCCCTAGTAAAGTAGCATGTGGTTGTAAGTGGGCTACTTACAACCACATACTACTGTCCGTGGTAATAAGCTGGAAAGCACGCCGCATATCACCACTATTGTAATAAACAACCGTAGTGAAATTTTTTAAGGTCCTAGGTTTGATACCTAACAACACCATTTTGATGTTTTTTTAATGAATAGTGTGCTTACATATAACCACAGTTGAAATACCCGACTTTGATTTTTTAATATAATTTTTTGATTTTACAGAATTGCCTAATTTTTAACCTGTATTTTTTTGAATAATAAATAGAGCAAAAGCAACAACATAAACCATTTGTGAACCACATTTATAATTGATAACTAAAATGACTTAAAAATTATATTACATCAAAATAAAAAAATGTAATAAAATCCAAAAATTGTATATTACATCAAAACCAAAATGGTAAAAAACAACATAAAATTTTCATTAAATACTATTTACAACATGAGGAACGTGTCTTGTCTCTTGGTGTCTTGACTTTAAACACCTATAATATTAAATAATAATACTTGTTAGTAAATAACCTTAGAAATTATAACATACAATAAATTATGAATACACAATAAAAATATTTACTTGTTAATTTTTCCATACGCCTTCTTCATGATTATTACGAAAGCATGCACATCATCTCTATCAACTTCTTCATATGAAGTAGGCATCTGTGTTGCGTAAGAAAGAGTCGAAGGAATATCAAAACTTAAATTATGATTTTCATCACTATGAGGAATTCATTTTCCTTAGAGAATAATTGATCATCTTTTGTCAGAAGGGCCAGTCACATGAAACACTTGTCTTGTTTGAGTAGCCATGATGAATAGCTCTGTTATAAAGTTTCCTTGCCCAGGTCAACCCGTGTGAATCCTAACTCATCAGTTTATACACAAATGTTATTGACAACCCACTTATATTTAAATAAAGGAACTTTGAATAAAACATAACTGTGATACGGTGAGAGAACTGACTTGAGGGTTTTACGTTTGATCACAAATGTTACGGTTAGCAAGAGTCGTCACCGACTTTTCTTTTATCCAAAAGAAAAGGTGAAAAAGCACAGGAAAGACCTTTGAGATTATTTCTTGAGTTCGGGGGGTAGATTATGAAAAGGGAAGATATTAACACCCTTTTCATCCATGGTTATCCATGGGGTCTTAGTTACTTGCTAGATCATTTGCTTTTGTTTGAAATTGTGCTTTGTGTGGTTTTTGGAAGTATTTTGTAAAGAGGCAATTGTTTAGGAAATCTTTGTAATGATTCTCGTTTGTAAGAATGTATACAAAGATGTTTGATCTTTTGAAAATGTTTTCAATGTTTGTAAGATGTTTGAAAATGTGTGTGTTTGTTTTTGAAAATAGCAAGGATGTTTGTTTTGAAATGAAGCAAGTAATTAGGATAAATCTACTTACTCAAATGTCTTTCTTGTTCATTTTCTTTTCCTTTGACATTGTTGTCTTACCATTGGTTTGGTAAGCAACCCTATCTTTGGATGTAAATGGGACGGGCATGGGTCATCGTATAGCCATGATTAGCAATGTTGCAAGGTATCTTAGCTTTCTTTTTGAGGGACTAAGATCATTCGTAAGGCAACTTAGATAGCATCATCGAGGGACTATGATCTTGTTTTTGTTTTTTTTCTCTAAGATACCTCACATGCGTAATATGGCCATTTTGTAAGGCAACCAAGTGGATTTTACCTTAGGGGTTCTTGTGTGCAAGTGTGTTGTTTTCATGCTTGATTTTGCCTTGAATTAGGGTTTTCTACTTGATTGATTTTATTCTTTCCATACAAACCCTAATTACTAGCATGTTATGTAAAAGCGATAAATTGCGAAATTTAAAGTTACTACGCTATTACAATATTTATGGGAGGGGGGTATACAATTTATGAATGGGGATTGCAATAATATAAACCTAATTAGTCAATTAGAACCAAATTGAATATGTACAAAAATTACATAAATGCAAAGTATAATGATGGATAAATGTATAAGGATAAAAATATAAAGAAGATGAATTTTGTTTGATTTTCATAAAGAAAGACCTTTTTTATATTAACCTAATTTAAAGAAAATAAATAATTAAATTTGAATTTATTAAGAAAAATATTTTTTAAAATAAAACCCTAATTCTATTAATTAGCCAAAAGAAAATAATTTTTAAGGAAAGTATTTTTTGGCACTTTTATCTTGAAAATATTTATAGCTTTAAAAAATATTTTTACTCTTTTTTTTGGTATTTAAATAATATATTTTTAAATGGTATGAAGAAAAATAAATAATATAATATTAATTAAGTTTATAAGAAAAATAAATAAAGTATAGTAAATAAAATATTTTTGTTTATGGAAAAAATAAAATAAAAATAAAATAAAAATATAAAATGTATCATTTTTGTATTTTTCATGATTTTTAGCATTTTAGAAAATGTAATTAAAAGAAAAAAATGAAATAAATAAGTAAATAAAAATAAATGGGGCAGGGGGTGCCAAAAGTAGGCAGGGAGGTGAGTTAGTAAAAAAACAATGCCAGGCCCAAAGGGCCCAGCGCCTGCAACAAAAGCAAACAATGTTAGAAAAAAATCAAAAAATATGAAAAATGCAAAAGGGGGGGGGGGGGGGGGGTTCACATTGGTTCGAACCCTCGCCCTTTAGGTAAGAAGTGACTTAGTACGTGCGGCTTGTCACTGGGGTGACTGTTTCATCCGGTCATATAACCAAACCATAAATATATATTAGAAACTGCTTTCTGAAGGAAACTTCGTCTTCAACCTCGCGCCTAGCCGGACCACCTGTATCTTCCTCATCTCTCCACAAAAATGGAAAGTTCAAACATGAAAGTTGTGGTGTTTCTTCCCACGAATCCAACCATATAACTTATGCAAGATAAAAGTCAAAGATAAAAACTAATTTTGCTGGCCCTAAATTGAAACCTAATTTTCTCAAAAATTTCAAATCCAAAATTCTTTATACATAATCAATATAAATGGGAGCTATGAACATGGTCAGCTTTAAAGCAAAGATATCTATAATTTGTCTTCACAAATCAGGATCAAATGATGCTTGTATGAAGAGATAGAAGTTTGAAAATTTACCTCTTGCAGCTGGAGTCGTGAATGGAGTTTGAGCAACTTTTGAGATGACATGAGGATCTGTTTAGCTTGCCTGGACCTCCTTAAGTGTATTCCAACTCCTACTTTGCCTTGAAAGTCCCTAAATCTCTCTACTCAAGTCAACCTGCAAGCTTGATATTTGAAAATGGTGGATAGTGATGGAGAAGTTACAGTCTTGAAAAAGGGGCCTAGATTGCTTTGGTATGGTGTATAGAAGGTGTTTGAATGATTAGTTTTCAAAACACACGAGTAGAAATGAAGATGATGAGTTTTGGTTCAAAACTGTGTATCAATGGTGTTCTTGGGAAAATTTTTGGTTTCTGAGTGTTTGAGATAGTTTCAGGGCACTAGCATTCGTGTGTCATCTTGCAAATAGTGTTTGTACTTATAGGCAAGAGGTTTTGAGGCTTGAAACAACTCAGAAGTTGAAATCACATGTTATGGTTTGGTTACTTGTTTTTGAAGCAAAGTTGACAAACATAGTTTTATATGTGGAGTACAAGGGTTTGAAGGGTGGTTAGCAGATTATAGGCATGTTTCTTCTTGCTTTTAAATGCTTTTGAGTCAGAAACAACAATGTATGGGCTCAAGAAGAGTTGACATTGTGATTAAAGTCACTTTTCTAAAATGGAAGTGGTGACTTTCTTCCAAAAATGGAAATGTAACTTGTATAATGGCTCAAGTGCTTGGAAAATGGATCTATCAGTTGTGTAAGAATTAAATTATTGAGTGATTAGCAAGTTTGAAGCCTGCAAAGCAAGATTTGTACATCATGCTTGAAGATTGGATCAAGTGTTCTTCACAAAATGGCTTGTAATCCAAGTGACAAAACACCAACTTCTTGCCTTCGATTCTCCTTGCTCAGGAATGATCTCAAGGAGTTCTTAGACATTTTGGAAAGCTTTCAATGTGCTATTCAACTCATCTTTGAATTTCTTTTGAATACTCCCCTTGGAATTATGTGAAAAATTGCCATGAAGTTAGGTCAAAAGTCTGCCTAACTAGGGCAAAATTTCACTAAGTCTTTTTTAGTTCATGAGCATGTATTCATAAAATTATAACTTGAGATCCAAGAAATTTTAGGAGAAGTTGTGTCAAGCAAAGTTGTAGATTTCATGGAGATCTACAACTTTCATGTTGGAAGTTTCCTTTGAATCATCTTGCATCATAAAGAAAAAATTGCTCAAAGTTATGAAAAAATAAGAAATTTTTCACACTTTGAAATCTTGATTTATTGATTTCTTGATGAATAAGTTTCCTATTTTGACATGTTTTGATGAATTATGATCTTTGGCACTCGAATTTGACCAAAAAGTCAAAGTTTGACTTTTCAGTATACAATTGACTTTTAATTAGTTGACTGAAAAATTCATCTGTCAATCCAATGGACTTGCAATATTTTGAACCATGCCATTAGGTAAAAATTATGCAATTGGACTCTTGAGATTATGCCTTAAACTAATTGACCATTTGCTAGGTAAAAAAAATCATAAATTGCCCTTTCCCAATCAAAACCCTAATTTTGACCATTTGCCCTTTTGGAGATTTGATCAAATTTCTTGAGGAATTATGGTCCAAACTTGATCAAATGATACATATGGGTTTAAAATGTTGATGTGTGTAAAAAATTATGAAGTTTGACTGTAAATTGGCCATGGTTGACTTTTTCCCCAATACAGTTGATTTTTAGGTCAATTGTTCAATTGACTGATCAAAAGTGTGATCCAAGGATTGAAACTTGACAGGAGTGATCTTGGGGGTCCATAATGGTCCATGAAAGTCGTATGAAGAATTGATAGTAAAAAAATCCTTGTGCAAACTCAAACCCTAATTTTGGTCATCAGTGCATAAGGAGGTGTCTTGAGCTGATCAAACCCTAGTGCAGTCTTGAGCCTAAGGAGATCTTATGAGAAAATTCTTGATAGGTGAGAGGGCAAATTTTGTGGTACAACAACTTCCCCTGTTCAATCTTCTTAAACCTGAAGAGTTAGATTGGCGAGTTTTGCCATTCGTGACTCGAAGGTGGAAGATGATTGGACACTAGAGTGCCCAAAAATTTGCACTCGGTGATGTGAAGGTTGAGGGAATGGGCTTAAAGATGCCATTTGAAGAGGTGATAGAAATTTGTAGAAGATGGGCTTAAAGATGCCATCCAAAAGTGATTGTTGGTATTGAATTTGTAAGTTGAAAGAATGAGTATCAGAATGGTGTCCGTGTATGGAGCGTATTTGAACTGTATCTGGGAGCTGATTTTGAATGAGTGTCAGAATGGCATCCGTGTCTGGGGCGTATCCGAACTGTATCTGAAAGTTGAATCTCAATGAGTATCAGGATGGCATCCGTGTTTGGAGCGTATCTGAACTGTATCTGAAATTTGAAATCTGAATGAGTATCAGGATGGCATCTATGTTTGGAGCGTATCTGAACTATATCTGAAAGTTGAATCTGAATGAGTATCAGGATGGAATCCGTGTCTGGAGCGTATCTGAACTGTATCTGAAAACTGAATCTGAATGAGTATCAGGATGGCGTCCGTGTCTGGAGCGTATCTGAACTGTATCTGAAAACTGAATCTGAATGAGTATTAGGATGGCATCCGTGTTTGGAGCGTATCTGAAAGTTGAAATCTGAATGAGTATCAGGATGGCATCCGTGTTTGGAGCGTATCTGAACTGTATCTGAAAGTTGAATCTGAATGAGTATCAAGATGACATTCGTGTCTGGAGCGTATCTGAACTGTATTTGAAAACTGAATCTGAATGAGTATCAGGATGGCGTTCGTGTCTGGAGCGTATCTGAACTGTATCTAAAAACTGAATCTGAATGAGTATCAGGATGGCATCCGTGTTTGGAGCGTATCTGAACTGTATCTGAAAGTTGAATCTGAATGAGTATCAGGATGGCATCCGTGTCTGGAGCGTATCTGAACTATATCTGAAAACTGAATCTGAATGAGTATCAGGATGGCATCCGTGTCTGGAGCGTATATGAACTATATCTAAAAACTTTGAATATTGTTAATGGTAGCTGTTAACCTTATCCTGAAAAGGGTAAAATGTTAGCTAAAATGCAATGTTTATGTTGTATGAAATGCATAGTATAATGCATTCGTGTTATCAATGTTTATGATATATGGATGCAATGTATGCGTATGTGAGCTAGTTTGCTGCGTTGCTATCGGATTAGGAAAATAAATCCCTGACTGCTGCTGAGGATATGGAGTCTTCATGTCTTGAAGTTTGAAGCGATCGATGAATTTCTGCTTAGATTAATAATCTCTGTTGTAAGGGGAATGCCGTGTACTATTTGAAAAATCCTGGTCGGGGAATTCTGAGAAATTTGGTGACTTCTACTGGGGAGTGATAACTGGGAGTTTTGTTCTGCTGGGGATTAAGCTGTACACTGCGGGGAACTTTTATGGAAAATGACTTAGAGAGATTTCCCTATCTCTTAAAGCCAACAGTGATTGTCTTTTATTTTGTTTATTTGTAAATAGTAATTATGTTCAAATGCATATGTTCAACAATGAATCATTGGACATTTTTGTAAACAAGACACAAGAGTAAAGAAAAACAGATAGTTTTGCACTTTCAAAGGAATATCTTTGTATTGACTTTGAGTAAGTATTTTTGTACAGTGAGACAAACATTCTAGTAAGAGAACGCCGTCGTAAGAAAAAAATGAAAATTTTAATACAAAGAAAAGATAGCTATTTGTATTAATCCCATGGGGTTCCCATTTTGCTATAGCCTTTGTATCTCTGAGCATCTTGTCTATTTGTTGCCTCGTCCGAAGATGATTGAATTGATCAGAACCTCTGAGTTTGTCAGTTGGAGCCAAATGTTGTTCGTAAGGTGATCCGACGGGACATAGTCATATGCTTTAATTCCCTAACTTTTTCCTGGACCGCCCTTTTGGGTTTTCAGTCCACCGGGAAACCCTTTTTTGCCCAAGTCGCCCTTTCAGGTTTTCAACTTGCCGGGTGTACATATTTTTTGGTTTTATCCCTAATTTTTTCCCGAACCATTTTGGTTCGCCGGGATGCCTTTGTTTTGCCTAGTTATGTCAAACTAGCGGGTCTCTTATGCGTAGTATCTTTTGACTATGTCCGTGTTTCCAGGATGCGGTAGGTCGTCACCATCCATGGTGGTCAAGATCATTGCCCCACCAGAGAAAATGTTTTTGATTACAAATGGTCCTTCATAGGTAGGAGTCCACTTGCCCCTAGGAACACCTTGTGGCAGTATGATGCATTTGATCACCAGATCTCCAACTTGATACACTTGGCGTCTGACCTTTTTGTTGAAAGCCTTGATCATCCATTTTTGATACATTTGACCATGGCAAACAGCAGTGAGTCTATTCTCATCAATCAAGTTCAGTTGATCGAGCCGAGTCTGGATCCAATCATCTTCGTTCATCCCTGCATTCTTCATAATCCTCAGAGAGGAGATCTGGACCTCGATAGGAAAGACAACTTCCATGCCGTAAACTAGAGAATAGGGTGTAGCCCCAGTTGATGTGCGAGCCATGGTACGATACCCGTGGAGAGTGAATGGTAACATCTCATGCCAGTCTTTGTATGTGACTGTCATTTTCTGTATGATCTTTTTAATGTTTTTATTTGCAGCTTCGACAACACCATTCATCTTCGGCCGATAGGGAGAAGAATTGTGATGCTGAATCTTTAATTTCTCGTACAATGCGGTGATCATACTGTTGTTGAGATTTGTACCATTGTCAGTGATGATCCTTTCCGGGATACCATACCGATAAATGAGATTTTGCTTGATGAAACAGGCAACAACACTCTTGGTAACGGAAGCGAAGGAAGCTGCCTCCACCCACTTTGTAAAATAATCAATGGCCACTAAGATGAAGCCGTGTCCTTTGGAGGCCGTTGGCTTGATTTCCCCAATCATATCAATTTCCCACATAGCAAAGGGCCAAGGAGCCGTCAAGACATTCAGAGGAACCTTTGGTACGTGCATCTTGTCAGCATAAATCTGACACTTATGGCAAGTTTGAGAGTGTTGATAGCAATCTGCTTCCATGGTAGACTAGTAATAGCCTGCCCATAGGATTTTCTTTGCCATTGCATGCCTATTGGAATGGGTGCCAAAAGTGCCTTCATGTAATTCGGCCATGATTCTTTCGGCTTTAACCTTGTCTACGCAACGAAGTAACACAGAGTCATGGTTACGTTTGTAAAGAATGCCATTACTAAGGAAGAATTTAACAGAGAATCTCCTTAAGAACTTCTTATCATTGATTAAAGCTCCTTCCAGATATTCTTGAGCCTCGAGATACTTCTTGACTTCGTGAAACCAAGGATGGTCCACTACTTCTTCAGTATTAATCTCGTGACAGTGTGCTGGTTCTTCCATTCGTTCAATGGTGATCTGGGGAGCCTCGTTATCTCAATTAAGTTTAAACATAGATGACATTGTGGCTAGAGCGTCTGCTAGCTGATTTTCTTCTCGCGGGAAATGCTCGAAGGTAATCTTCTCAAAATATGGTAGCAACATCAAAACATGTTCTTTGTAAGGGATAAGGTTTGGGTGTTTAGTGTCCCATTCCCCTTTGATCTGGCTGATAACCAAAGTTGAGTCTCCGAATACATCCAAGGATTTGATCCCCAAGTCTATGGCAGCTTTGAGACCAAAGATGCATGCTTCGTATTCCGCCATGTTGTCTGTACAATTGAAGCAAAGTCTGGAAGTAAAGGGAGTATGACACCCTTCCGGAGATATGAGTACAACACCGATACCATTTCCAAGTGCGCTGGATGCCCCATCAAAGAGCAGGGTCCATCGGGATCCCTTTTCAGGTCCGTCATATGGCCTAAATTCTTCACAGTAATCTAACGTCATGATGTCTTCATCCGGAAATTCGAATTTCATGGACCAGTAGTCTTCTACAGCTTGGTGAGCAAGGTGATCAGCTAATACACTGCCCTTTATTGCTTTCTGGGTAGTATATTGTATGTCATATTCTGTCAGGATCATATACCATCTCGCTATTCTTCCAGAGAGTGCGGGTTTCTCGAAGATGTATTTTATCGAATCCATTTTAGATATCAATAAGGTAGTATGAGTCAGCATATATTGTCTTAACCGGAGAGCAGCCCATGCCAGAGCGCAACAAGTTTTCTCGAGTAGTGAATATCTTGTTTCACAGTTGGTAAACTTTTTGCTCAGGTAATAAATAGCATGCTCTTTTCGGCCAGACTCGTCATGCTGCCCCAATACACACCCCATTGAGTTTTCTAAAACAGTCAAATACATAATCAATGGTCTTCCCTCCACCGGTGGCATTAACACAGGGGGTTCTTGCAGGTATTCTTTGATTTTGTCAAAAGCAACTTGGCACTCGTCATTCCATTTGACTACTTGATCTTTCTTCAACAATTTGAAGATTGGTTCACAAGTAGCTGTCAGGTGAGAGATGAATCTGAAAATATAATTCAAACGCCCCAAGAATCCTCTGACTTCTTTCTCAGTACGAGGAGAAGGAATCTCTTGTATTGCTTTAACTTTGGCAGGATCGACCTCGATACCCTTTTTACAGACGATAAAGCCTAGGAGTTTACCAGACCATACCCCAAATGTACATTTGTTTGGATTCAACCACAACTTGTACTTCTTTAGTCTTTCAAACAGTTTTTGTAAGTGATCAAGATGCTCTTCTTCTGTTTGAGATCTGGCTATCATGTTGTCCATATAGACCTCTATTTCGTGATGTATCATATCGTGAAATAGAGCTACCATGTCACGTTGATAGGTTTCCCCAGCATTCTTCAGTCCGAATGGCATCACCTTATAGAAGAAAGTGCCCACTGCGTGACAAAGGTTGTTTTCTCCATGTCCTTAGGTGCCATTTTGATTTGGTTGTAACCTGAGAATCTGTCCATGAAGGAAAACACTTTGTGTTGTGCTGTATTGTCAACTAGAATATCAATTTGGGGGAGTGGAAAATCATCCTTAGGGCTTGCCCTATTCAAATCTTTGTAGTCCACACACATTCGCACCTTGCAATCCTTCTTGGGCACTAGAACAACATTGGCAACCCATTGGGGATAAGAGGTGACAGCCAAGAATCCAGCATTGAATTGCTTCATGACTTCTGATTTAATCTTTTCTGACATATCAGGCCTCATGCGGCGAACCTTTCGTTTTACTGGCGGACAATCTTCTCTTGTAGGCAGATGATGTACCACAATGTCTTCATCAAGTCTCTACATGTCTTCATACGACCAGGCAAAGACTTCAACATAATCGTGTAATAGCTGAATCAGTCACTCCTTGAATCTGGGTTCCAAATTGGCACCCACCTTGACCTCTTTTTTGTCTTCCTCGGTACCTAGGTTAATTGTATTCACGGGTTCCTCGTGAGGTTAAATGGTTCTCTCTTCTTGTTGTAGTAGTCTAGCAAGTTCCCCTGGTACTTCACAATCTTCCTCACCTTCGTCTTTGGCTTGGTAGATTAGATTCTCAGAGTCACAAAAGGCCATAGCAGTATCGTTACCCATGGGATCCCAAATGGATGTGTACCTGCATTGTGAGTGTGGGTGCATGTAATGGTATAGTTATCTTTTAAAGAAAATAGAATGTAAAAGAAAAACAATGAGCATAAAAGTTTGTATGCGAAAACGTCCATGATTCATTGATGTCATATGAAAATGAGATAATAACCCTTACAAATGGAGTATTGTGCCTCGGGTAAGACACAAGGTTTTAAGAGTGCGAGTTTTTTTAATATTACAAATCCAATAAAATATAAAGACAAATTACTGTGGGATAAAAGTGACCGGGACAAAATCTCTAGACTCCCAATTATTGAGCCCTCCACTGACAGTCGAGAATATCCAATCCTCCAAGCCATAGCTATCTTATCTCCTTCTACGGTGTTGACCTCGCAGTTGCTGATCTTCAGGGGTGGTCCTCCGGCACGAGCACGATGTACATCCTTCTGAGCACTTGAAGTGAAACCTAGACCAACCTTGTCAGACTTGTACCGGGATATCTGGGAGTTGTCCCCAGATAGTGCACCCACCTTCTTCTACCACTGCTTTGGCATCCTTCAGAGATGACATCCGGAGTGGAGGCCTTGTAATCTTGGGAACCTGAGACACAACCTTGGTCACTGCCACATCTTGGGTGACTTCTTCAAAGTGTTGAAATGGAGTTTCAATAAATTCACCATCTAATTCTACATATCTGATTGAATTGAGATGGCTAATCATGTACTCTTCCTCTCCATGAACGGTGATAATCTTCCCTTGAATTGGATACTTCAGCATTTGGTGCAACGTAGAAGTAACAACGCCAGCATTGTGGATCCATGGTCGGCCTAGCAAGCACGAGTATGAAGGGCGGATGTCCATTACATAAAAGGTTGAATTGAAAGTTTGGGTTCCAACCTTTATGGGGATATCCACTTCCCCATGCACCATCCTTTTCGAGCCATCAAAAGCCCTTACTACTATGTTGCTTGGCTTTAATGTCAGTCCCTCGCAGTCAAGTCTATCAAGAGCTTTTTTAGGCAGTACATTCAAAGATGAGCCAGTGTCCACCAAAACATGAGCCAAGGTTGTGCCCCTACATTCAACTGAGATATGCAATGCCTCATTATGCTTCCTTCCCCTCGGTGTTAGATCAACATCTGAAATACCTAGGCCATGATATGCAGTCAAGCTGGCTACGCAGTCTTGGAACTGATCGGCGGATGTGTCTTGAGGTACATGGGCGGTTTTTAAGAATTTTACCAAGGATTTTGCATGCGCCTCGGAACATAGTAGTAATTCCAGCATGGAAATTTTAGAGGGAGTCTGCCCCAGTTGTTCAACTACATAGTAGTCGCTTCTCTTAATGATCTTAAAAATTTCCTCCATCTCTTTCTGGGAGGTCTCAGGGATGGCCAATGATTGTGTCTTCGTCTTGACAGACTCAAACAAAACACCTTTTCCTTGAGTTTTGGTTAATTTGGCGGCAGGAGTGTTGGTAGGAATGATAACAGGGGTTGTGACAGCTTTGTCAGTTGGAGTATTGTTGGAGATAATTGTAGGATCGGGAACAGCTTTTGGGGGAGCAACAATAGGAATAGTTACGGGTCCAGAAACTGCTTTTGGTGGAGTAATTTCTTGAGAAAAGATCCTACCACTTCGGGTAATCTTGCTAGTTTCTGCAATATTACTGATGTCAGAGTTGACTTTCTCGGAGCTTGAATCTTCAGCGGCTGGCCAGTCCTGCTTGATACCATGGTAATAAACATCCCCTCCATAATTCCATGGTACGGTTTTGTCTGACGCATATGGGACTGGTCCATACATTGTGATTATTAAAGGAGTTGCTTTCGGAAGTAATGTAATTCTAACGGGTCTTTTGGTGGAGACCCTGGAAGAATTGGCGGAAATGGTAATGATAGAAATATCTTCAAAATGAATAGGTGGAACATAAGTCTTTTCGAACAAAATTTCTTTATTATCTATTAGGCACTGAACGCCTACTTTGAAAAAAGGACTGCTGGTTGGTGAGGACAAACAGAAATGATAACCTTCATCACAGTCCGGGAACACACTGGCATTCAACAAGTTCACTTTAACATTCAGGAGTGGGGTCATAAGTTCATCAACTGAAGTAACAACAATCCTTCTTCAATGGCATTAGTATCATGGCCATGTCTGGGCATAGGGGCAGAAATCACATTTGGCTTTTCAAGCGCATCGAATTCAATCTCTTTTTCTTCAATGAGGTCTTGTATTTTGTTCTTTAAAGCCCAACAATTATTAGTGTCATGGCCGGAACTTTCAGAGTGATATGCGCGACGGACATTGGGATGTTAGTGAGGAGATGTTATGTTGGGGGTTTTTAGGAGCTTCTTTCAAGGTCACCAAATTGGATCTTAGTAGATGCGGTAATACTTGAGATGGGGTCATGTTAATTCTGGTGAACTGCCTGACTAGCCTTTCCATCCTTGGTTGATTATTTCTTTGTTGATCAGGTGCAGACTTAGGAATCATAACAGCCCCCAACATTGGTCGGTGTTCGGCCCTATCTTGGTTTCTTTGCGGATATACAACAACCACCTCTTTCTTTCTGATGAAAGGCTTCCTTACAACTGCAGAAGAAGATGTATCTTTATGAATCTTTCCACTCTTTATACCGGCTTCGACCCTTTTGTTAGAACAAAGTTTGAATCTACTACCCTAAGTTAAAGTTTTGATGATAACAAAATGCTAGATTAAATAAATTGTATAATTCATATGAGACATATATGCTACCTAAAAATTATATTGTGCAGTTATAGAAACTCTAATGGATATCAGTATAAGAATGTCAACATCAGCATCAGAAGATGAAATATCATATGCCAGCATCAGAAGATGAAATATCATATGCCAGCATCAGAAGATCAAAGCATGTGCTTACGCTGAAGCTTGATGAACAAATCTGCGCTTAACATACTTTAAACTCTGATCAAGACCAAAACAATATCATCAGCACCTAGAAGCGTCAGAATAAGCCAAAGCCAATAACACGCTTAATTGACAACGGTATTGTGCATTCAAGACACTTTATTACCAACGACTGTATTCCAAGACAAAGATCTTCTCAATATGGAAAGAACGTAATGGGCATTGAAATGGAATAATTGACTACAACGTATCTTTTCCAAGGCTATATAAACAAGTCAGTGAGAAATGAATTGGCTAATGCTCTACAACTCTTTACACGCATAAAGAAAATCATCCTCATTCTCACTCATACAACCTGCTATATCTCTCAAATTGCTTACTCTATAGCTATAGCATTCTAGTTTCACATAAGCTTAATTTTGTGTATTATCACAGTTGTGATATAAAGTTTTTGTAGAAAACATTCAACACACATAGTATTCATTTATCTGTAAGAAAGAATTTCCTTGAGAAACCGGTCTGTGGTTTAGACTCAAGAAGGCTTTAGCTGTTGTTAAAGCAGTTGTAATATTCAGTTAAATATAGTGGATTAAGACCTTGTTGGAGAGAGGCGAAATCACCTTGACGGGTGGACTGGAGTAGTTTGAGATCAAACGAACCAGGATAAAAATAACGTGTTGTCTGCATTTGATTTCTAGTTTTACAATTCAACCCCCCTTCTTGTGTTTTTCACTTCTTCAATTGGCATCAGAGCGCCTGGTTCTGAGCTAAAACACTTAACCGTGTCAGTACAAGATCCAGCGTCAGAAAAACACAATGGCAGGAACATATCAACACACCAGCAATGACAATAATGAAGATAGAGATAGATTCAGCGGAAAACCTCCAGTCTTTGATGGAGAGAATTTTGATTACTGGAAAGACAGACTTGAAAGCTTCTTTCTGGCACATGATGCTGATCTGTGGGACATGGTGACAGATGGACACATGCACCCAGTGAATGCAAGTGATCAGAAGATTGACAGGAAGGCAATGTCTGATAAAAAAAAGTGTGACTTCAAAAATCACCACAAGGCCAGAACTATTCTTCTCAGCGCCATCTCTTACGCTGAATATGAAAAGATATCCATCAGAGACACTGCAAAGAGTATGTTTGACTCTCTCAGAATGACGCATGAAGGCAACATTCAGGTCAAAGAAACTAAAGCTCTTGCGCTCATTTAGAAGTATGAGGCATTCAAAATGGAAGAAAGTGAATCAATTGAAACGATGTTCTCAAGATTTCAAATTCTGGTGGCTGGTCTCAAAGTTCTGGACAAAGGGTATTCTACTGCTGATCATGTCAAGAAGATTATTAGAATCTTGCCAAAACAGTGGAGGCCAATGGTTACAGCGCTGAAGCTAGCTAAAGATCTCAACAAAATCTCTCTGGAGGAACTTATCAGCTCCCTCAGAAGTCACGAGATAGAGCTAGAAACTGATGAACCTCAGAAGCAAGGTAAGCATTTAGCTTTAAAATCTAACAGAAAATATGACTCCAAAGTTTTGCAGGCTGTTGAAGAAACCTCTGATAGGTCCTCATCAGAAGAAGACGAACTTTCCCTCCTCTCCAGAAGAGTGAATCAACTATGGAAGCAGAGGCAAAGAAAGTTCAGGAATACCAGAAGATCCGATCAGAATGAATCCTCCTCCAGATACAGAAGGTCAGACTCCTCCTCTGGATACAGAAAATCTGAAGGCTCTTCAGGAAGCAGAAAGCCAAACACCAAGGACATCATCTGCTATGAATGCAACGAGCAAGGACACTACAAGAGTGACTGTCCAAAGCTTCAGAGGGAAAAGCCCAAAAAGAAGTTTGGAAGGGAAAAAAAGAAGAGTCTCATGGCTACATGGGATGACTCTGACTCGTCTGAAGCTGACTCAGAATCAAATGATGAGAGAGCAAACATAGCTCTCATGGCTAACATATCAGAAGACAATGAAGCTTCTGAATTAGACTCTGAATCAGACACCGAAGAGGTATTCCCTGACTTTGCAATTAATTTTACTAAGGCTGAACTTGCTGAAAGCCTTAACGAAATTCTGGAAAGATATCAGCAGATCAGAGTTAAATTCAGAAACCTGAAAAGGAATCTTGATTCTGACTCTGATAAAATTGAGAGTCTTAAATTGGAAAATTCTGAGTTGAAAAATAAAATTTCAAAATTAGAAAATCTTTTACAAAACTCTCAGAAGGAAACAATTTCTGAAACTCCCAGTAGCGCTGATGAGATCATCAAGGAGTATGTCACAGCTTTCAGAAGTTCCTTGCTAAAAGCATAGATAGAAGCAAAATGGCTTCAATGATCTATGGAGTTAGCAGAAACGGTAGAAAGGGAATAGGATACCAAGGTAAGGTACCTACACCAAATAATACCATGGATCTAATTATTAAACGCACTCCTCTGAATTCCCACTTTGTGTATGGTCACACACATGACATTAAATATACTAGTAGTAATTATTCTGTGAAACCAAAATTCAACCAGAGTTTTGGTAAAGCTAACAAATCAGGACCCAAGAAAATATGGGTACCTAAGGATAAAATAATACATGTTGCAGATATCTTTAGCAGCCAATCAGAAACACCAGTCATGGTACCTAGACTCTGGCTGCTCACGACACATGACGGGAAGAAGGCATATGTTCCGAAGCCTGGAACTTAAGCCTGGAGGCCACGTAGGCTTTGGAGGCAATCAGAGGGGAAAGATCATTGGCTCTGGAACAGTAGGTAATGGTAATATTCCCTCTATAAATAATGTTCTATTAGTAGATGGATTAATGCATAATCTGTTATCCATAAGTCAATTAAGTGATAACGGTTATGATATAATCTTTAATAAAAAATCATGTAAAGCTATTAGTCAGAAAGATAGGACTATCCTATTTAATGGAAAGAGGAAAAACAACATTTATAAAATCAAACTTTCTGAACTGAAAAGTCAGAATGTAAAGTGTCTTCTGTCTGTTAACAACAAGCAATGGACCTGGCACAGAAGATTGGGGCATGTTAGTATGAGAAGAATATCTCAGATTAACAAACTCAATCTGGTCAGAGGACTTCCTAATCTGAAGTTCAATTCAGATGCTCTGTGTGAAGCATGTCAGAAAGGCAAGTTTGCAAAACCTGCTTTCAAATCTAAAAACGTTGTTTCCACCTCTAAGCCATTAGAACTTCTGCACATTGACTTATTTGGACCAGTTAAAACTGCTTCAGTCAGTGGCAAGAAGTACGGGTTAGTAATCGTAGATGACTATAGCAGATGGACATGGGTAAAGTTCTTAAGACACAAGGACGAGTCACACTCTGTGTTTGTCACCTTCTGTAACCAAGTTCAGAATGAAAAGGATCTTAGAATCGTTAAAGTCAGAAGTGATCATGGTGGAGAATTTGAAAACAAAGATTTTGAGTCATTCTTTAATGACAGAGGCATTCTGCATGATTTCTCTTGTCCTAGAACTCCCCAACAAAATGGAGTTGTAGAACGAAAGAACAGAACATTGCAAGAAATGGCCAGAACCATGATCAATGAGACAAACGTTGCTAAGATCTTCTGGGCAGAAGCAATAAACACAGCGTGCTACATTCAGAATAGAATCTCCATAAGACCTATTCTGGAAAAGACTCCATATGAATTGTGGAAGAACAGAAAGCCCAACATTTCATATTTTCATCCATTTAGATGTACTTATTTTATGTTAAATACAAAAAATTATTTGAACAAGTTTGACTCTAAAGCACAGAAGTGTATTATGTTAGGATACTCTGAACGCTCAAGAGGGTACAGAGTATACAATACAGAAACATAGATTGTGGAAGAATCAATCAGTGTTCGTTTTGATGATAAGCTTGACTCTGAAAAGTCAAAGCAGAATGAAGTCTTTGCAGGTATGGAAGTTGAATTCACAGGTTCTGAAGACAAGTCATCAGAAGCTCTCAACAAAGACACTCCTTCAACATCAGAAAGAGGCACTGCGAGCAATCCAGCAACATATGTTGATCAACCTCAGAAAAGACTACCCAGAAGCAGCATGGATCACCCAGAAGAAACAATCTTAGGAAGAAAGGAAGATCCAATCAGAATAAGAGCCAGCTTCAGAAACTCTGAAGAATCCCTCATGGGACTTGTTTCTCTGATTGAACCTTCTTCAATTGATGAAGCACTTCTGGACAACGACTAGATTCTAGCAATGCAGGAAGAGCTGAATCAATTCACCAGAAATGACGTGTGGGAACTAGTTCCCAGACCAAAAGGATTCAACGTCATTGGAACAAAATGGGTGTTCAGAAACAAACTGAATGAACAAGGTGAAGTCATCAGAAACAAAGCACGACTGGTAGCACAAGGTTATAGTCAGCAAGAGGGGATAGAATATACAGAAACCTTTGCTCCAGTCGCCAGGTTAGAATCTATCAGACTTTTAATTTCTTTTGCTGTTAATAAAGGCATCACTCTATATCAGATGGATGTCAAGAGTGCATTCTTAAATGGCTATATAGAAGAAGAGGTTTATGTGCACCAACCCCCTGGTTTTGAAAGTACAAAAAATCCAGAGTATGTTTTCAAACTAAAGAAGTCACTGTATGGTCTGAAACAAGCTCCCAGAGCTTGGTATGAAAGACTAAGTAACTTTCTGTTAGAAAAGGAATTCACCAGAGGGAAAGTGGACACAACCTTATTCTGTAAGACATTTAAGAATGACATCTTAGTGTGTCAGATTTATGTTGACGATATTATATTTGGATCTACTAATCCTTCTCTTGGAAGAAAATTTGCTAAGTGTATGCAGGCAGAATTTGAGATGAGCCTTATGGGGGAACTGAAATTCTTTCTAGGAATTCAGATCAATCAAAATCCAGAGGGAACTTACATTCATCAGAGCAAATATGTCAGAGAACTTTTGAAGAAATTTGATCTCTCAGAATGTAAGTCATCAAAGATTCCAATGCATCCCACGTGCATTCTGGAAAGAGAAGAGGTAAGCAAAAAGGTAGAACAGAAGGTCTACAGAGGTATGATTGGTTCTCTTCTTTATCTGACGGCTTCAAGGCTTGATATTTTATTCAGTGTATGCATTTGTGCAAGATTCCAATCAGATCCTAGAGAATCTCACTTAACAACTGTTAAGCGAATTTTCAAGTATCTGAAAGGTACTACTAATCTGGGTTTATTTTATAGAAAATCTAGTGATTACAGCTTAGTAGGTTACTGTGATGCTGACTTTGCTGGAGACAGAGTAGAACGTAAAAGTACTTCTGGAAGCTGCCAGTTTCTGGGAGAAAATCTAATCTCTTAGTCCAGCAAAAGGCAATCCACAATTGCGCTATCAACAACAGAAGCTGAATACATAGCAGCAGCAGGATGAAGCACACAAATGCTCTGGATGAAAAGTCAGCTTGAAGACTTCCAGATATTTCAGAGTAACATTCCTATACTCTGTGACAACACTTCTGCCATTTGCTTAAGTAAAAATCCAATTTTGCATTCTAGGGCTAAACATATAGAAATAAAACATCATTTCATTAGGGACTATATTCAAAAAGGCATTTTAAACTTAAAATTTATTGATACAGACCATCAATGGGATGATATTTTCACAAAGCCACTTTCTGAAGATAGGTTCAACTTCATTCTGAAACATCTCAGCATGAAGCTCTGCCCAGAGTGAAAATTTTTTAATTTTATATATTAACCTTCAGAATTTGTTTTATTTTACTGTGAACTTCTGATCAATCTTCTTTCAGAAATTTAGACATGCAGATTGTATCAGATTCTATCCATAAAGATCTGAGCGTTTCATTTCAAGGATAGATGTGCTGTTCACTAAATCAAACAAGTGCCATCCAATCATCAGCTAATTCCTGAGGCAGAACACGCGTGCACGCTTCTGAGAAGGCAAAGCGCTGATTGGATGCATTGAGACACATGTCATGGGTAACCGTTCCAAATATCTTTTTAAATCCCCTAAAATCAGCCAACATTAAATGCGAGTAATCATGATTTAATTCTCTCTCTTAAAAACGTTTATGTTTTCAAAACACTTTTTGAAACCTATTTAAACGCCTTAAACATCATTCATTCATTTTTACCGTCACTTACAATCTTCAACATTTTTCTGTGTTCTTACTGTGTGCTCATTTTTTTCTTAAAGAAACCCTTTTCAAGCTTTTTCTCAAAAACCCTTGTGTGAACATGGCATCTTCTAGCACTCCTTCTGCAGGTTCCCAACAAGATGCTTCTTCTGAACAGTATCAGATTCCTTTCAGAATGCTCCTTACTCCGGTCAAGAACTTGGAAGTTCTGTCAGAATTGATAGTAGTTTTCAACAGCTTGAAGGAAAATGGCTTTGATTTGTCTGAAGAAATTAAGGCACAAGGTTGGGAAAGGTACTTTGATAGGTTGGTGGGTCCAACGTTCCCCATTTTGGTTAAAGAATTCTGGATACATGCTTCTTCCTCAACTCATCAGGTTACTTCGTATATCATGGGAAAGAAGATTGTGATTACTGAAGATCACATTGCAAGGCTGATTGGATACAATGGTGGTGGTATTCGTTGTATTGACATGGCAGATAGATGTGCAAACTCTGCCCTAGTTTCAAGATAGATTTTCACACATGGGGTTCCCTCCAGCAAAATAAGAGATTTGAAAGATCAGCACAGAATTTGGGCAAAAATTATTTTGGGCTGCTTCAACCACAGGAAGCCTACAAGCTCTCCTGACTATATAAACATAGATCATCAATTTATGATTTATTTTATTGCAAAGAAGTCCAAGATCAACCTAGCTCATCTTCTATTCCATCATCTGAAGACAAGCGTCAAGGAAACGAGAGAAGAAGAAAGGACTAAAAGGGATTGGATACCCTTCGGCAGATTGATAACAGATATTCTAACGGAGAATAGGTTGATTGAACACCTGACAGAGGCACAGGAAATAAGCTCTCTAGAACCATATGTTGGCAAGCAGCTGAATGCCAAGAATATGAAGAAGATGAAACTGATAGAGAACATAAGGAAGGAGCCCATCGTCACTCCTCATGCTGAAATCACCAGCAGAAGAGTCCCTCTGGACAACTTTCCTATGTTTTCCGAGATTGACTCTAAACTAGTCATTATTCTCAGATACTTGGATGCTTGTAAAGCTGATGGCACAGATCCTGATCTGAACATTAAAGATCTGCACCAGCAAACACCAGAGGTTACTCTGAAGAAGACTAAGAAGAGAAAGGCTGTATCAGAAGGACCGTCTCAGCCGACCCCAAAGAAGAGATGTAATATGTCTTCTGTTAATGTTTTAAATTCATCTGCTGTTCCAACACTTATTCCAACCCCAACGTCATTTGAAATCCCAATTCCCATTCCAACCATTGATGATACTGAACCTGAGTTTGACCCTTCTGAGTCATTAACCCTCAGAAGATCCCGCGCCAAACCTCATAATCCAAAACCTACAACCTCAACAGAACCATAACTTGAAAAAGTTCTTTCAGAAATAGATCAACACTCTTCCGCTCCTCATACAGAAAATCCAAATCCTCAACCAGAAACTCCCCACTCACCTCAACCAGAAACTACACTCTCACCAATACCAGAAGATCCACACTCACCAGAACCAGAAATTGCACAACATCCATCTCCACAACTAGAACTTAATCCACCTTCACCTCAACACGAATCATCTCCATAACCTGAGTCTCAACACTCTGAGGCTCAAACCCCTGAACCTCAATCATCTGAATCCTCTGAACCACAACCCTTAGCCATGCAATTTCCTGGTGGTACCACTGTTAATATCCCTCAACTGCCATCCTCACCAGAAATTACTCCACCTAATACCCCATCCAGTCCAATAATCATTCCTGATTCTCCTACTCCCTCACCCAAGCAAAATCCAGATGACCACAGCAAGACCTTCATTGATCTAACAGTCCTTGAACGCCTTGTTGCCATTAAAAATAAAACCGCCATTCCCAAACCCAAACAACCAGATGTTGGTTCTAGCATCTTGAATTTTGAAACAAACATGCAGAAGTGGATTTCTTCTCTAAAACAGGCTAGTCTGGAAGTGATTGACCCTGCTGTTTCAGACCACCTCTGGACACAATTCAGAAGATGGGTATGCGTTGAAACCTTTAAGCTGCAACACCAAAACTATGGACAGGCTCAACAGAAATTCAACAATCTGCTGAAAGAAATTGAAGGTCTGCTGAAGGATAAAGTTCTTCTTCTGGACAATGAGCCTTGGTCTGAAAAGCGTCCAGCTTCAACAGTTCAACCAGCAGAAGAACAGACGATTCCAGCTGAAGATTTAAGTCAAGAAGAAGTTATTGCAGAAAGCTCTCAGAAGCATCCTGATTCTGACATCTCTCAAGCTGCATTGGACAGGAAGACTCTTAAAGAGCTGAAGCAAAATGATCTTCGACTGCAGGAGAGAATGGATGAGAATGATCAACGAATGAAGGAAAGGATGGATGTTCAGGATAGTAAGATTGACTCAGTAGTCAGCATGGTGCATCAGCAGAAGGAAACCACTGATCAGATTAAGAACATGCTAGAAGCTCTGTTCATACGCCTTCCTCCCCATTCTTAGATTTTGATTCTTGATGTTTTCACTATTTTCTTTACATGTTATCTGTAATATTTTCTGAGCTATGAACTGAATACAATTGTTTTTCTGCACTGATCGTTTTTAACTTCAATTATTTGCACTTTTTGATTGCTGACAAAAAGGGGGAGAAAGAATGATATTTTTCAATAACGGATTACTGAGACAAAAGTCTCAAACATTCTAACACTCTGATATACTTGAATGTTTCTTTGTTCTGCATAAGCTTACAGGTACAAGAATCTGATGAACTCTAATACACTGAAGCTCTGCTCTAGTAAAGGAAAGATCTGATGCTCAAAGAAAGTTCAATAAAGATCTGATGCTAAAGGACTCATGGAATTAAAAGGGAAGTAATAAACTCAGGGGGAGTTTTTCTGATCATAACTCTGATACCTTTCTATTCCCTATCTTCTTATCTTTGATACCTTTATGTTTATCGCTAATACAAATTTATTATTTGGTTATCTCTGATATTTTTTTCTTTAAATTTCAATTGAAAATATCCGGTTTTTGTCATCATCAAAAAGGGGGAGATTGTTAGAACAAAGTTTGAATCTACTACCCTAAGTTAAAGTTTTGATGATAACAAAATGCTAGATTAAATAAATTGTATAATTCATATGAGACATATATGCTACCTAAAAATTATATTGTGCAGTTACAGAAACTCTAATGGATATCAGTATAAGAATTTCAACATCAGCATCAGAAGATGAAATATCATATGCCAGCATCAAAAGATGAAACATCATATGCCAGCATCAGAAGATGAAATATCATATGCCAGCATCAGAAGATCAAAGCATGTGCTTACGCTGAAGCTTGATGAACATATCTGCGCTTAACATACTCTAAACTCTGATCAAGACCAAAACAATATCATCAGCACCTAGAAGCGTCAGAATAAGCCAAAGCCAATAACACGCTTAATTGACAACGGTACTGTGCATTCAAGACACTTTATTACCAACAGCTGTATTCTAAGACAAAGATCTTCTCAATATGGAAAGAACGTAATGGGCATTGAAATGGAATAATTGACTACAACGTATCTTTTCCAAGGCTATATAAACAAGTCAGTGAGAAATGAATTGGCTAATGCTCTACAACTCTTTACACTCATAAAGAAAATCATCCTCATTCTCACTCATACAACCTGCTATATCTCTCAAATTGCTTACTCTATAGCTATAGCTTTCTAGTTTCACATAAGCTTAATTTTGTGTATTATCACAGTTGTGATATAAAGTTTTTGTAGAAAACATTCAACACACATAGTATTCATTTATCTGTAAGAAAGAATTTCCTTGAGAAACCGGTCTGTGGTTTAGACTCAAGAAGGCTTTAGCAGTTGTTAAAGCAGTTGTAATATTCAGTTGAATACAGTGGATTAAGACCTCGTTGGAGAGAGGCGAAATCACCTTGACGGGTGGACTGGAGTAGTTTGAGATCAAACGAACCAGGATAAAAATAACGTGTTGTCTGCATTTGATTTCTAGTTTTACAATTCAACCCCCCTTCTTGTGTTTTTCACTTCTTCACCTTTCTCCAGTCAATATTAGTTTAGTAAAACTTGCAGATGAACTTCCGATTAAATGATTGAAAAAGGGACCCGACAAGGTGCCCAAGAACATATCTACCAATTCTCTCTCAGATAGAGGGGGTTGAACTCTTCCAGCTAAGTCTCTCCATTTTTGCGCACAGTCCTTGAAACCTTCATTGGAAACCATGGCCATACTCTGGAGTTGAGTACGAGTAGGCGCAAGATTAGAATTGTATTTATATTTTTTGTATAAGGCTGCAGCAAGGTCTTCCCAATTGTGAACGTCGACTCTTTCTAGTTGGTAAAACCAGTCAAGTTGAGTTCCAGACAGACTGTCTTGGAAGAAGTATACCCATAAGTCTTTGTCAGTAGTATGGGGATGAATTTTCCTTACATATGACTGGAGATGCATTTTAGGGCGTGAGACTCCGTCATACTTAGCGAACACGGGTGCTTTGAATTTCAGAGGAATCACAATCCCTGATACTAAACCCAATTCCTCAAAGTCCAAGACAGGAACTTTTTGGATTTCCATCGCACTCAACCGCTCTTCGAGATGTTTATACTTGTCATCAGCTGGAGGGTATTATTCTTCAGAGTAGTATTCTTCTTCCTCTTCCTCTTATAATTCTGACGGGACAACTGTTTCCTTGCCTTTCCCATCTTGGTTGTCTCTTTCACCGAATGTTGTTGCAAAGTCTAAGGTCCTTCTTATCTGCCCATGAAATCTTCTTCCCATGTTTTGGACTCCAGTTACCTTCTTTGTCTTCTTTTTCCTCTCTTCAGCCAGCAAAGTCTTCAATTCTTCTTATCCTTTGGCTAGGGTCAAGAGCAACTATTGAAATTGTGTATTATGAGCTTGGAGATCCTTCACTGTTTACTCAAGATCCATCTTACTGAAATAAACAGTAGAGAGATGAGGAGACTTGTTGTAAAGGACCTGTTTATGTTATGATGAATGGTATATGCATATGTAATGATTTCAAGGATTTTAAGATTCAAATTTGTTTTAGACAAAAAGGAAACACACGTTATATTAATAGGTTAAAGCTTGAGTACATCAATGCCTCTTGGGCTTAATAATACAAAAACTCTAAGATGAAAAGGTAGTGCACATCCTCTTTGGTGCGATGTAGGCATTCAGAGTTTTCTCCTCATGAAGTAGCTTAGTGAATTCCAAAACCTTCTTCTCACTTGCGTAGAATTGGGCTTCGAAAGTATCTCGCTCCACCTTGAGTTGTATCCAATCTCTTTGTAGGTCTTCAAGAGACGTGGGCATGTCATGATGTAGGATAGTGCATGGAACATCTCCCTCCTTAACAGGCTCAATAATTACCGGGAGAATGGAGGGGTAAGGAATCATAATACTTTGAGCACGAGTTCGTACCCATTTGAGGTAAGGCTCAAGAGTGATGGAATTCTTGTGCCCCAAAGTATTTCTATCCACCTTGTTTAACATCCTCAAAGCTCGAATAAATCTCTGGCGAAGACCTTGATCGTCGTTGTCGTAATCAAATACCAAACCTTGAATCAGCATCTCGTGCGGGCCTTTCGGGCATAACCAAACTGTCTTAAGGCTAAGCATGGGTTGTAGGTGATACCTCCCCTAATGCCAAGTAAAGGGACATTAGGAAATTCCCCATAACGGTCGACAATGATAACATTCTCTTTGGATCGGGAGCACCAATGAATGTTTGAATGTTTGAGTGTCATCAACCTTTGTGACCACATTGAACCTTGCTCATTCTTTAATACAGATTGGGGAAGATGAGAAATAAACCATCTTTCCAAGAGAGGAGCTCAACACATGAGGACACCTCTTTTCCTCATTGTGCGAGTGTGAAAAGAGTGTAGGATATCTCCTAGCAATGTAGGCACCGGGTTGCGGGATATGAAGATTTTGACGGTGTTGACATCTATGAGTTGGTCAGGATTTGGAAACAAAACCATCCCATAGATTAGGAGAGCCACAATTTCCTAAAAGGTTTGCAAGTCCAAGGAATTCCAACAACTTTGGGCTTTCTCAAACAGGAACTTTGCTAAGAAACCTTTGACACCACTCCTTGTTTCCCAATGAGTTGTGATATCAGATGAGTGCAAGTGTAGAGCTTGAGAAATCTCTTCTGGATTTAGGTCTCTTTCCATACCGTTGAAAGGTAGTTGATTGAGAATGGTAATCCTTAAGAGTTGGGAGAATTCATCCAAAGTAGGTACAAGTTGATAGTCGGGAAATGTGAAGTAATGATGTAAAGGATCAAAGAACTAAAAAAGCACCTTCATCATATCCTCATCTGTGTTGGGGGTGACCAAGTTGAGTAGGCAACCATGTCTCTCGGTGAATGGAGAGTTTTCAGGAATCCTTGAAGCTAGCTCCTTAAGTTGTGGAGGGATCCTTACAAGGTTGACTTGAATAATTTTCCTGCGAAGTGAATCCATATCCTACAAAACAAGAACAAAGATGAATCCAAATCCTTGAAATGGTTAGTAGATGTATATGATGTTCATGATGTTATGCACAAGTATGTATATACAAACAAAGCAAACAAGTCCTTAGGTTTAGGCTTGCATGGAGTTTTATAGGTAAGTACCCTCTTGAAGTTTAATTGGCTTAAACCTGTCCTAGTAATAGTAAGCAGGTTCTAAAGAGCTCAATATCACCAGTTTGTTTCCTTGGTCATTGTTTCAGTACAAGCCTCTTTAAAAGTGACCGAAATATCCCAAGAAACCAAACCTCAATGAGTGTAGTATCGAGTATCTACCAACTTTGGACTGCACCAAAGCCGGTCATCTCACTACATCCTAAAGGCCAAGTTGGTCAAGTAAAGGCTCTAAAAGTTCATTAGTGCTTCATGACATCACTCAGCGGCCCCGTATTCTCTTTGATTAACTCAAAGGCTACCGGTACCCATAAATATGTCGCACTAACATAGCTATTTCTTAGACCGTGTCGGTATACCCCGCGTAGTTTCCATAACATATTTCTACTTACCTATAATGTATCCCAAATCCGGGTACAAGATTCAAACCCAAACAAAGAACCATAATGTAAAGCATACGAGTCAAACAATGTAAGCAAGTAAATGTGATCTAACCCTAAGGTAATCCCACTTTTAGAATTCTCCCCAGCAGAGTCGCCAGTTGTATGATACGGTGGGAGAACTGACTTAAGGGTTTTGCGTTTGATCGCAAATGTTGCGGTTAGCAAGAGCCGCCGCCGACTTTTCTTTTATCCAAAAGGAAAGGTGAAAAAGCACAGGAAATACCTTTGAGATTATTTCTTGAGTTCGGGGGGTAGATTATGAAAAGGGAAGGTATTAGCACCCTTTTAATCCATGGTTATCCATGGGCTCTTAGTTACTTGCAAGATCACTTGCTTTTGTTTGAAATTATGCTTTGTATGGTTTTTGAAAGTATTTTGTAAAAAGGCCATTCTTTAGGCAATCTTTGTAATGATTCTCGTGTAAGAATGTATACATAGATGTTTGATCTTTTGAAAATGTTTTCAATGTTTGTAAGATGTTTGAAAATGTGTGTGTTTGTTTTTGAAATTAGCAAGGATGTTTGTTTTGAAATGAAGCAAGTAATTAGGAGCAATCTACTTACTCAAATGTCTTTCTTGTTCATTTTCTTTTCCTTTGACATTGTTGTCTTACCATTGATTTGGTAAGCAACCCTATCTTTGGATATAAACAGGACGGGCATGGGTCATCGTATAGCCATGATTAGCAATGTTGCAAGGTATCTTAGCTTTCTTTTTGAGGGACTAAGATCATTAGTAATGTAACTTAGATAGCATCATCGAGGGACTATGATCTTGTTTTTGTTTGTTTTTTCTAAGATACCTCACATGCGTAATATGGCCATTTTGTAAGGCAACCAAGTAGATTTTACCCTAGGGGTGCTTGTGCGCAAGTGTGTTGTTTTCATGCTTGATTTTGTCTTGAATTAGGGTTTTCTACTTGATTGATTTTATTCTTTCCATACAAACCCTAATTACTAGCGTGTTATGTAAAAGCGATAAATTGCGAAATTTAAAGTTACTACGCTATTACAACATTTGTGGGAGGGGGATATACAATTTATGAATGGGGATTGCAATAATATAAACCTAATTAATATATTACAACCAAATTTAATATGTACAAAAATTACATAAATGCAAAGTATAATAATGGATAAATGTATAAGGATAAAAATATAAAGAAGATGAATTTTGTTTGATTTTCATAAAGAATGACCTTTTTTATCTTAACCTAATTTAAAGAAAATAAATAAATAAATTTTAATTTATTAAGAAAAATATTTTTTAAAATAAAACCCTAATTCTATTAATTAGCCAAAAGAAAATAATTTTTAAGGAAAGTATTTTTTGACACTTTTATCTTGAAAATATTTATAGCTTTAAAAAATATTTTTATTCTTTTTTTTGGTATTTAAATAATATATTTTTAAATGGTATGAATAAAAATAAATAATATAATATTAATTAAGTTTATAAGAAAAATAAATAAAGTATAGTAAATAAAATATTTTTGTTCATGGAAAAATAAATAAAAATAAGTCAAAATATAAAATGTATCATTTTTGTATTTTTCATGATTTTTAGTATTTTAGAAAATGTAATTAAAAGAAAAAAATGAAATAAATAAGTAAATAAAAATAAATGGGCCAGGGGGTGCCAAAAGTAGGTAGGGAGGTGAGTTAGTAAAAAAAAACAATGTCAGGCCCAAAGGGCCCAGCGCCTACAACAAAAACAAACAATGTTAGAAAAAAAAATCAGAAAATATGAAAAATGTAAAAGGGAGGTTCACATTGGTTCGAACCCTCGCCCTTTAGGTAAGAAGTGACTTAGTATGCGTGCGCTTGCCACTGGGTGGCTATTTCATCCGGTCATATAACCAAACCATAAATATATATTAGAAACTGCTTTCTGAAGGCAACTTCGTCTTCAACCTCGTGCCTAGCCGGACCACCTGTATCTTCCTCATCTCTCCACAAAAATGGAAAGTTCAAACATGAAAGTTGTGGTGTTTCTTCCCACGAATCCAACCATATAACTTATGCAAGCTAAAAGTCAAAGATAAAAACTAATTTTGCTGGCCCTAAATTGAAACCTAATTTTCTCAGAAATTTCAAATCCAAAATTCTCTATACATAGTCAATATAAATGGGAACTATGAACATGGTCAGCTTTAGAGCAAAGATATCTACATTTTTTCTTCACAAATCAGGATCAAATGATGCTTGTATGAAGAGATAGAAGTTTGAAAATTTACCTCTTCCAGCTGGAGTCATGAATGGAGTTTGAGCAACTTTTGAGATGGCCCGAGGATCTGTTTAGCTTGCCTGGACCTCCTTGAGTGTATTCCAACTCCTACTTTGCCTTGAAAGTCCTTGAATCTATCTACTCAAGTCAACCTACAAGCTTGATATTTGAAAATGGTGGATAGTGATGGAGGAGTTACAGTCTTGAAACAGGGGCCTGAATTGCTTTTGTATGGTGTATAGAAGGTGTTTGAATGATTAGTTTTCAAAATGCACGAGTAGAAATGAAGATGATGAGTTTTGGTTCAAAATTGTGTATCAATGGTGTTCTTGGGAAGATTTATTGTTTCTGAGTGTTTGAGATAGTTTCAGGTAACTAGCATTTGTGTGTCATCTTGCAAATAGTGTTTGTACTTATAGGCAAGAGGTTTTGAGGCTTGAAACAACTCAGAAGTTGAAATCACATGTTATAGCTTGGTTACTTGTTTTTGAAGCAAAGTTGACAAATATGGTTTCAATGTGGAGTACAAGGGTTTGCAGGGTGGTTAGTAGATTGTAGGCATGTTGCTTCTTGCTTTTGAATGCTTTTGAGTCAGAAACAATAATGTATGGGCTCAAGAAGAGTTGACATTGTGATTAAAGTCACTTTTCCAAAATGGAAGTGGTGACTTTCTTCCAAAAATGGAAATGTAACTTGGATAATGGCTCAAATGCTTGGACAATGGATCTATCAGTTGTGTAAGAATTAAATTATTTAGTGATTAGCAATTTTGAAGCCTGCAAAACAATATTTTTACAATATGCTTGAAGATTGGATCAAGTGTTCTTCACAAAATGGCTTGTAATCCAAGTGACAAAACACCAACTTCTTGCCTTCGATTCTCCTTGCTCAGGAATGATCTAAAGGAGTTCTTTGACATTTTGGAAAGCTTGCAATGTTCTATTCAACTCATATTTGAATTTCTTTTGAAGACTCCCCTTGGAACTATGTGAAAAATTTCCATGAAGTTAGGTAAAAAATCTGCCTAACTAGGGCAAAATTTCACTAAGTCTTTTTTAGTTCATGAGCATGTATTCATAAAATTATAACCTGAGATCCAAGAATTTTGAAGAGAAGTTGTGTGAAGAAAAGTTGTATATTTCATGGAGATATACAACTTTCATGTTGGAAGTTTCCTTTGAATCATCTTGCATCATAATGAAAAATTTGCTCAAAATTATGAAAAAATAAGAAATTTTTGACACTTGGAAAAATTTCTAAGTTTAGAAATTTTGACTTTTCAAAATAAAATCTTGATTTCTTGATGAATAAGTTTTCTATTTTGACATGTTTTGATGAATTATGATCTTTGGCACTTGAATTTGACCAAAAAGTCAAAGTTTGACTTTTCAGTATACAACTGACTTTTGATTAGTTGACTGAAAAATTCATCTGTCAATCCAATGGACTTGCAATATTTTGAACCATGCCATTAGGTCAAAATTATGCAATTGGACTCTTGAGATTATGCATTAAACCAATTGACCATTTTCTAGGTCAAAAAATCAGAAATTGCCCTTTCCTAGTCAAAACCCTAATTTTGACCATTTTGCCCTTTTGGAGATTTGATCAAATTTCTTGAGCAATTATGGTCCAAACTTTATAAAATGATACATATGGGTTTAAAATGTTGATGTGGATAAAAAATTATGAATTTTGACTGTAAATTAGCCATGGTTGACTTTTTCCTCAATACAATTGATTTTTAGGTCAACTATTCAATTGACTGATCAAAAGTGTGATCCAAGGCTTGAAACTTGACACGAGTGATCTTGGGGGTCCATAATGGTCCATGAAAGTCATATGAAGCATTGATAGTCCAAAAATCCTTGTGCAAACTCAAACCCTAATTTTGGTCATCAGTGCATAAGGAGGTGTCTTGAGCTGATCAAACCCTAGTGCTGTCTTGAGCCTAAGGAGATCTTATGAGAAAATTCTTGATAGGTGAGAGGGAAAATTTTGGGGTACAACAATAACCAATCTCCCAAATCTCCTAAATGACCAAAAAGTATGCTCTACATCCCAATATAGGATTCTTATCTTTTGATCTAGAGAAATACATGGATTTGATCTCAACCATTACCCCACTATTTTGCATTTTACTACGATCATCTCTTGATTTTGTATAAAAGGAAAAATTACTAATGTCATATACCCATATCCCCTATATCTAAATGAGAATTCTTATTATCTCTAGTCTTGCCTGGAATGTTTAGAAGTGTTCCTATAAAATAATCACAAACATTTTTCTCCACATGAATCACATAGAGATAATGTCTAAGGTTTCTTGGATCAAGGCCAAAATTTAGAAACAACGAATCAATTTTCTTCTATTTCAGAGAATCAACTACATGGCAAATGTTTTAATCAAATTTTCTTTCATCTACATGCCATCTAATATTTTTTACGTCATCTGCTTTAGCAATAAATCTCTTGAATCTTGGAATTATTGGTAAGCACCATACATAACACTTTAGAACGAGGATTCTTCTTGCTAATATCGTCATATCCCTTACCATTATTGTCATTTAACTTATAGCACGACTCACCATATTCTTGACATTGATCCAAATTTTCTCACTCTTTCCTGTATATTATGAAATCATTATGACATGCGTGTATTTTAATATACTCCAAACCTATTGGGCACAATATCTTCTTGGTCTCATAACAACGATATGGCAAATTTTTATCTTCTGGTAGAATTTGTTTCAACAACTCTAGCAATTTTTTGAAACTTTTATTCATTCTCCCACTTTTTTCCTTCAGATTAAACAATTTTAACTCCACAGACAATCATATAAAACTTGTGCACCCCTTATATAAAGGCACATTCTTATCACTACATAAAGTATCATAAATATGAGCTTTCTTAAAATAAGATTCTCTAATATCACGAATCATTTTTAATATATTATCCATATCTTTATCAACTTCATGTCTTTTTGACGTCTCATTTTGATTTTTATCTACTTCACCATGCCACGCCCGTATTGTATAATTTTGACAAATTCTCATAAATTAAACATAGTCTATCATCTTTCATCCAACTATTATCCATTATAAATTCTGAAATTTATATAAAAAGCTTGTAGAATCATTTAACAATACAACAACACAATAAGTTAAAAAATAATATTCATCTTCATATCATTGAATCACAACAATATATAACATTCCCACAACATAAAAACAATCTCAATATCACTCAACCACAACAACACAAATATCACACTAATGCTAGACACAACATATTGATGCTACTTATCCCTAGGGGAAGACTGTTACATGTCCGTAACACATTCAGTAGGAGCACCCCCATGACAATTATTTTGTTGCTTGTATTTTTTGCTTTCGCTTATTATCATTTATTGAGTCTCCTTCATGATTTCACACCTCTGAATCAAGTTCAAATTAACTCGTTATTCATTTTAGCATGTATAAACTAATAGTTATATTTAAGCTTGATCATGATGCTTCTAGCCAATTGCGCTGGTCATTGGAGTAAGAACCATGTGCGCTATTGATTCAAGTTAGGTGGAAAGAAAAATCTCAAAGTGTTTTGAAAACTATGAAAAATTGAGATTTTGTGTGTTTGATTCGAATCAAGCACTATCCTGACTCGAATCAAATTGAACAGAGCCAAACCAGAGGTTTTCAAATATTTTGATTCGAATAAGAATATACACCTGATTAATTAGTCATTTTTCTTGTCACCTCTGTTTGATTTGATTATAATCAGACTTTGCACTTGATTCAAATTAGACAATTTTTTAGCATTTTCATTTTGTCTCTGTTTGAATTGATTCGAATAAGAATTTACACTTGATTTGAATCACAATTTTTTTATTCAAATTAGAAATTGTTCTTGATTTGAATCAGACTAAAAAAGGATACAAAATAATTTTCCTTGTTATTCCACTTTGTAACACCCTGAAAACCACAATTAATTATTTATTTATTTAATTGATTAATTATGAATTATTGGTGAATATATGTTTTTGTGTAAATATGTGGGCCGTGATAATATGTTGTAGAGTAGTGGTAAAATTATATGGTAATTAGAAATGATTATTGGTATTTAAACAATTTAGTTGGATTATTTAGTTACAATAATAATTATAGAGAAGATAATTAAATAATTATTTTAATTATTTTAAGGAAGGAAGGGCATAAGAGGAATATAAGAATTAGGGGTCTATGGGTTAAAGTAGGGAAAAGGGAAGTTAAAAGATAAAACGTGGAATAGAACGTGAAAAGGAGAACATAAAAAGAGAAGAGGAGAAGAGTGCACCAAGAGGCTAGGGCAAAAGAGAATTCGCTGTAGAAGTTGAGAATCGACAATCTAAGGTAAGGATGGGGTTCTAATTCTATAACATATTTCATAATGATGAGTTATGGTAGTGATTAGATTATCATAGTTGTGTGTTCTTATGTTCTCAAAATTCTATTTTGTGTGATTGAGTATTGCTGATGATTTGTTGATGTTTTGTGAAGATATTTATAAAATTGATGATGTGAAATGAATTTGAATGATGGGTAATGTATGTGCATAATTTATGAAACTGTGAGACACTATTTTGGGTTAGAAGATTGGGATTTTGGGGTTGGAAGTGAGGAAATAACTGATTTTCGTGTTTTTCTGCTACTGTATGTTAACGGCGACCACCGTTAGGATGATGGAGACTACCGTTTGGTCCTGAAGCAGACATTTTCTTCTTAAAACTTGTAAAATTCATAACTTTTTACTTGGGTGTCCGTTTGACGCACTGTTTGAATCTACGGAAATATAATGCAGTGTATTTTCTTGAACAAAATGATTTCATGTTCTGGGAATAAATTTTATTGGTGTGTAATGAGGTTTTTTGGTGTCAACGTGTGATGTCGATGTTTGCATTCTTATTAGAACTTTGAAAATTCATAACTTTCAAACCGTGAGTCCATTTTGGGTACCATTCAAAGCATTAGAAAGCTAGCGCAATAATATTTTCAATAGAAATATTTTTGTTAGCATTAGGTGATTTAATTACTATGTGGTTGAGTAAAATGGTATGTGATTTTGGTGTTGTGTTACTTATGATGTGTATCAATAATACCTTTCCATGTGGTGTTCTATGCTCATTTAAATGTCGAGTTTGTATAATGTTTACTTAATGATGAGGGGCTATAATTGAGGTTTTGTTAAGATGGGGATGCTTGTATGTTGGTTGCAAAGATTTGTTAAACTCAATTATGTGTTGTGATGACATGTTTTGTGAATTGTAATATCTTGATGTTGTGTTGTTGGATGTATGCAAACGTATGGTTACTGTTTGTGATATCATTGCATTACTATTGCTGCATGATTGAAGATGATAATGATGGCCTGTATTGGCGTGTTGCATTGGTGCATAGGAATATCAATGCATAATACATTTCTTGCATGTCGATGTCACATACATACATGGTGAGGGCTTATACCCCGTTGATGGCCTATATTGACATTATGATAAAGGCTTATGCCCTGTTGCTGCCTTATTTGGTATAATAATGAGGGTTCATACCCTGTTGGTACCACATGCATTGAGTATGTGAGTCGGCCTCATTGCATCACATTATTATTATGATGTTGAACTATCTAGATGACATATGTGTTATACTGTAATGGGTGATATGTGTTGTTGGATTGTCTGATTGTATATTTGACATGCCAGTTGATTGTTGTAAAATGATGTAAAGGTGTGAGATGAAGGACATATGACTATGTGTAAGAAATTGCTATCTGCTTATTATTATGCTTTCTTTTTTATGTTTATGATATCTCATCCCTTCTGTTTGAATGTTACTTCTATGTGGGTAACGTGCAGGTGATCCCCTGTAGAGGAAGTTACTCTTCGTTTGTGTCGAGTCAGTGTCATGCTCTGATACGTAACACTAGGGTGGCTGAACGCTATCTTTATTTTATTGGTTTTTAATCGAATTGTTTGGAGATTTAAGAACCCTTAGTATTTGGATAATTGTTGGGTTATTTTTGGATGAGCTGTGTGAAGTTTAAAATTGTGAATTCTTTTCCGTTGCTTAATAAAATTTGAAGTTGAACACTATGTTGTGTTGTGTTGATTCATCTATGATGGTGTTATGTATCGTTTATATATTGCGGGCTGCCGTGCATGTTTTTGAAGGATGTAGCATCCTGATTATGATTGATGTTTTTAAATTACTCTGATTTAATTATAATTATGCGGGGTTAAATTAGGGTTTTACATGGTGGTATCAGAGTAGGTCGGTCGGTCCAGCCAGATTGTTGATTCAGTGTAATGTGACGGTTGATTACTGTCGATGTACTGTCCCTTAGTACACGACATGTGTGTGAAACTCTGTTGGTACTTTCGTGTTTTTTCAAATCACTTGTTTGCAGGAGAGAGATTGAAACAAGTGGGGGAGAATCTGTTGCTTCTCAGATATGTTTTAGTTGCAAGATGTGAGCAATTGGTTTAGTGTGCCATGAATTACATGAGTGAAAATGTTGGAGAGACTGTGTTGTTTTCCTTATTCTGAAGAGAATGCAGATTCAAGGTTTGTGTATGACGGCCATGTCAAAGTGCCCTTGGGAAGGGATGATCAGATACTTGTGCTGTTCATGTCTCTAGGAGTAGAGAGTGGTGTTATGGCTAATGATGTGCCTGTTGTGTTTGATTTCAGATGTTTTCCCGGGGATATTTGCGACTTGTCGTTAGAGTAAGATGGTGGATTAACTTGATGTAGGGGTGTTCAAAACCAAATCGGCCCAATAGAAAACTGCAAAACCGAACCGAACCAAACCGAAACCGCAAAAAACCACATTTGGTTCAAATAAGTGTGTTTGGGTCATTTTCTAACGGAACCACGTGGTTCGGTTTGATTTGTGATTTGTATTTTGTAAACCGAATCAAACCAAACAAAACCGCACTATGTTATAAAATCTTACTAACCAATATATATTTCTTTAATTTTTTTAGAGAAATCAACATGTATTATGTGTATATTTTATCATACTTTATATGATATTTATTTTAATTTACAAATCATAAAAAATAAAATATCATTAATTTATAAATACTATTTTTCACAAAATATATTTTATCGTATTCTTTGTATAATATTTATTTAAGAATGCAATCTTGTCTATATCATTCTTTAGATTTAGATAAAATTATAATACGCAATTTTATGTATCAAATTATAAAATTATTTTGACAATTATAAATTTTTTTTATGGTAATATATGAACAATTAAACACAAAATTATATTTTCCTCTATATGTGTATGTATGGCTTAATAATTTTTTTGTAAAAAACTGAACCAACCGAAACAATCCAAACTGCATTAGTTTGGTTTGGTTTGGTTTGGTTCAGATTTATTTTTAAAAGTCAACCGAACCAAATCACACCGCGAACACCCCTAACTTGATTTTATTCTTGAGGGTGAATGATTCGGAGTTAAACCAAGTGCTTTTAAGTTATGTTGTTGAGTCGCTGCAGATTCTTATGTCTGAAGATGTTGCGAATTCAAGGTTCCGGTCTATTGGATGATTGGGGAGTCTCTAAGAGAGAATGATCAAGTATTATGGATGGTTGCGTCTCATAAGATAGAGAACAATGTGGATGTTAGTGATATGCCAGTGGTGGGTAATTTTATGACGTTTTCAGAGATATCTGCTAAGTAAGTAGGATAATTCTTAGGAGGTGAAGCTCAGATGCTTGCATATCTGCAATAATGCTTGTATAATGTTGTGTGTGGATTACCAACAGTTAATTAAGGTAATGATTGAGATTAAATATCCACTTCAAATAATTGACGATTTGATGGTGTCTATGGATCCATCCAAAGTATAGCAAGTTCTACATTGAGAGACTCCAAAGTCGAGTACAGAGACTAGAAACTTTCTGAGCATAATTGATTATTATCGCAGTTTGTTTGTGATGAGGTCAGATATGAGATGTTTGGTAATAGGAAGGATGTGAAGGTATTGGAGAAGCACATGAAGGTGCAGCATATTCCAATTGAGAATGGTTAGAGTGGATATATCTTTGAGGAAAATAAAAAGTTAAATGGTAAAGTGGATTGCGTGTCATTGATGACATGGTATCAACATGTGTCAGTAAAATTTTGGAAGTTTCTATCACCAACCAGATGATGAGAGATTATTGTGGAGATTATGATTGGAATGAGAGAAATGAGAAATTATATGGATCATTGAGGATCTGAGATTAAAGGAAGGACTAAGGATTTATTGATGTTGTTAAAGTCCTCTACTCGGGTAAAGACTTCTTTTGGAGCGAAACAATTTGGATTATACTTGGATTAGTAGCCTTTCTGATATTAAAGGATACTTAACAATTGTGTTATGCTACGTGCGTGTAGAGGAGACTATGTAATGAATTTTGGGCGTTTATATCTCATTGACGAGATTGAAAATGCAGGAAAATTGAGGAAACTTTTTTAAGCCTTAGAGGCATTGTTGGACATTATGCTGGGGTAACTTTGAGCACAAGATAAAGGATGCTATTGGAGTTGGGTAAAGATGTTTTATGCCACCATCATGGTTGTCGGCTACTTATTGACAAATTGATGAACTAATCACCCTTAATCTCTTGTTGATAGAAGACGAGATCGTATTGGATGAGATAGACTTTTCTTGCTAGCTTGGTAGTGTGTAAAGTGAGTTGACGCTCTACCGAGAGGATAATTGTTCACCATTTAGTGTGAACCTAATGAAAAGGTGGCTATGAAAGAGTTGAGACTTATTGGACAGTTCAGATACTTGAGATTATATGCGAGCTAATGTCGCAAAGTGGAAGGTTGAGGATACCAAAATTGAACAATGATTTTTTGGTGGATATCAAAGAGAGTCAGAAGATAGACGTGAAACTTGTAGAGGTGATATTGATGGAAATCAGAATAAGGACAATGACTTTAAGGTAGATGACAAGAGTGGCGCAGCTGAAGCATGACGTGGCACAATTCATTAGCGTGTGTGACTTTTTCGGAATCAGGGGTTAAACATCAGAAGCCTGTGGGAATGATGCAAACCATAAGACATTCCAGAATGGAAGTGATAGACAAAAAGTTTATATATTATTCGTGTTAGTGCCATGTTGTTGTACCCCAAAATTTTCCCTCCCATTTTTTAAGATACCTCCTCATGCTCCTAGAGTTTTCAATTACTCAATAAAAACTCTCCTCCTACGTAGTTGACCTACAACTAGGGTTTTGCTTCTCTCAAGGAAAATTGGACTTCTAATTCCTCAAGTGGATTTCATGGTTTCTCATATGTCTCAAAGAATCCTCATGCCAAATTCCAAGCCTTGCAACAAAAGTTTGCTCAGTCAATTAGTCAGATGTTGTACCCCAAAATTTTCCCTCTCATTTTATTCAAGACATTATCCCAGGATTCTCAATTGCTCAAGGTTGCTCAAGAATTGATCAGAGAAATTCTCTTCCTAAGAAATGAACTTACAACTAGGGTTTCACTTTTCACAAGAAATTTTGGGTTTAAAAGGCCTCAAATAGTTTCCATGGTTCCTAATATGTATTCAAGAATGCTCATACCAAGTTTCATGCTTTGCATCACAAGTTTGCTCAGTCAATGACTCAGATGATTGAAAATTAACTATATTGGGTAAAAAGTCAACTGTGGTCAACATACAGTCAAACCTCAAGATTTTTGGTCAACATCAAGATTTTGAAGTGATATTCATCATTTGATCAAGGGTTATCATGATTCATCATGGAAACTCTCAAATCATCAAAAGTCAAAAGTTGCTAAATTAGGGTTTTCTTTAGGAGAAGTCAACTGAACTTTGACCAAGCATAACTTTCACATGCTTCATTAGATTTTCCTTAATCAAAGCTAATTTTGAAGGAAATTCAATTCTCTACATCTTTGTCTCTCTAAGCTCAAGTCCAAAAAATGCTTCATTTGAGAGATATGGGCCAATATATTATAGGTCATTTCAAAAGTCAACAAAAAGACACTTTTTGTCAAGGCAACTTACATCAAGATAAAGTCTCCAAATACAAAAATGATAGAAAGAGAGATTGTAGAGGATATCTTGGTATTTACAAAAAGTCTAAGATCACCTTCAAAATATTAACATTGAGAGATCTATGACCAGTACAAGTTAGGAAATTTTGAGCAAATGCATGAAGTTCAAATTGACAAACTGGAAATTTTGGGCTATTGGGCTATTATCTCAAAGTCCAAATGTGTTATATAGTCCATATGCACCTCAAGGTTTGTTCATACACATCCCATTGGTTTATTGTATTTTATTTTTGATTTTTATTATTTTTAAAAGTTAAAATAAGATAAAATAAGGCAAGCTTATTACAAGAGTCCAAACCCATATATTCTGACCTAATTCCATGCTATATGATCTCCTCAAATCAGACATGAAGACCACAATCCCTTATACAAAGAAACTTGTCAGAAATCTAAAAATTATCAAGAAACCTAAAACAACTCGAAACTCTACTTACAGTGTCTTTCACTACTAACTAACCATCCTATTCATTCTCAGGAAGGTCAGAGGGTAAGATGAGATCATTTTCAACAATCTAAAAGGCTCGAAACACCCCTGCATGCATCATCGTCCAATCTTTATGGCATAAATCCATATTTTAATTTTCTTGTTGTTTTGATTGAAGCTAACGTTATTGATGTGTTCTTGAGGTTCATTAGTGCAGGATTGGACCCTCGCAGACGTCCCATGTTGATCAAATCGTAAAACACCATAAGTACTCTGATCCCATGTATTTTTGTCATAACTCTTAAACCAGTCCATTTCAGTCCAAAAGAACCATCCCATTGGATTCGTAGGGCCTGATTTAGGGGGTAGGGTCCCCCTGGATCTCTAACGTGTGCTATTTTGCAAGAACAAGGATTTTATTCACCAGAGAAGACGATCGGAGCTAAGGCTCCTACGTCTCTCCGATCTATGTGTTTTTGTTTAATATTTGTTTTATTTGTTTCACTTAAGATAACAGATGTATTACCACCCCGATGGTAGAAGCGTGCACGATAAGATGTTACTATGCCAAGGCGTGGGTTCGATCCCAACCTTTTGGAATTTTGATATCTTTCATGATTTTCCTTGTTTTGCAGATCCAGCGTAGCGCACCCACCATACATCCTCTCATCATCACCCTTGGATCTCAGCAGATCTAGATCCAATGGACCCAGAGCGAGTCCTCACGATGTACCTCTTAGAGCTACCCATGCTGGATCCAATGCTAATGTCCTGGGCTTCTCATTCTTGGGCCTAACGGATTCTTCTCCACCCCCCAAATTTGCTATTTTCCAAGCCCAATTTCTTTTTTCTTATCACTATTTTTTTACAACGTAATTAGTTTTAATTTAATTAATTAAAATTAATTTAGACTCAAGGTTTTTCTAATTATTTTTTTAATTAACTTAATTAATTTTTTTTGATATAATTATTTAACTTTTAAAAAAAAATTAAAATTAACTGATTAATCACAAATTATTGTTTTATAAGAAACTTCCAAAAAATAATTTCCTTTTCCTTTTTTGTCTTCCTATTTTTAAATTTTTTCGAAGTTTATTCTTTTCGCGTTTTTACAATTATTGCAACTGCTCCCGGCTTGTAATAGTAATTAGGGTTTTATTTTCCGTATTTTTACTTATGTATCTTTCCTAAAGAATTGTAATAGTCTAGGGATTTACTTTCTGCTTTACTTTTCTGCACTTATACTTTATGTGTTGTATATCTAATTGCTTAGCTAATAGGATTGTATGGCAAGATAAAAATAAACGATAACTAACCATAATTCAAGATAAATAATAACTGAATTACAACAGACTTTGCACACCCGCACCTCTAGGGTAACCTCCCTTGTTGCCTCGGAAATAAAAATTCATGTCCCTCGAACGTGGGTACACTTTAGCACCGTCCCTCAAAAACAAAGATCGTAGTTCCTCGATGACCCTTTCGATGTTGCCTTCGGTAAATAATCTAGTCCCTTAACGAAATTTCTAAAGCGTCCATGCGAGTTGCCTTATATGACTATACGATGACCCACACATGTCCCTTCACATCCAACGATAGGGCTTCCTACTAACTAATGGCATGATAACACTATCTAAAGGAGGAGGAAAATAACAAGAAAGACTTTGAGTAGGCAGAATGCTCGTAACCGCTTGTTCACAAACATTTCAAAATAAAACATTTTTCACAAACACCCTTCAAAAATATTGTCAAACAAAAACACTTCGTATACACTCTTAACAATACGAGAGTCATTACAAAGTATTGCCTTATAATTGGAATTTTCAAAATATTTTTTCAAACACCCGACACAAAGCATTTTCAAAATAAAGTGAGCTAGCGATTAAGAGCACGTAGATAACTACGGATGAAAAGGGTGCTAACACCTTCCCTTTTCTTAACCTACATCCCGAACTCAAAATTCTCACATGTATTTCATGTTATTTTCACCCTTTCCTTATTGGATAAAAGGAAAATTGGTGGCGACTCTTGCTATCTGCGAATTTGTGATAAAATGCAAAACCAAGTCAGTTCTCCCACCGTATTACATTAGATGATTGAAAATCAACTTTATTGGGCAAAAAGTCAACTATGAAAAATTTACAGTCAAACTTAAATATTTTTGGACAACATAAACATTTTGAAGTCACATTCATCATTTGATCAAGGGTTGATCATGATTCATCAAGAAAAACTGAAGATTCATGAAAAGTCAAAATTTACTAATTTAGGGTATTCTTAAGGAGAAGTCAACTGAACTTTGACCAAGCATAACTTTGGCATACTTAATCATATTTTTCTCAACCAAAGCTCATTTTGAAAGAAATTCAATTCTCTACAACTTTGTCTCTCTAAGCTCAAGTTCAAAAAATGCTTCATTTGAGAGATATGTGCCAAAACATTATAGGTCATTTCAAAAGTCAACAAAAAGACACTTTTTGTCAAAGAAATTTACATCAAGATAAATCTTCAAATGAAGAAATTACCAACATTAAGATTGTAGGGGATATCTTGAGGTTTCTAAAAAGTCCAAGATCACCTTCATATGACAAATTGAGAGAGTTATGATTGGTCCAAGTTGGGAAAATTTGAGGAAATGCAAGAAGTCCAAATTGAGAAAATTTGAATTTTTGGGCTAATAGGCTTATCTTTTAAGGTCCAAATGTGTTTATGACCTCATAATAGACTCCTAAATCCATTCATATATTTTTATGGTTTTTATTTCTTTTTACTTTGATTTTTATTCATTTAAAAGCAAAATAAATCAAATATAAAATAAATGATACAAGGTGTGAGAATCTATTTTGAATCAAATCATGAGCCCAATATCACATAATCATGCTAAAAAAATCGTGAGGGATCATGAAGATTGGATTTGGCACAAGATTAAGCTAAAAAAGATATGTTTCCATGAAAAAAATTAAATCAAATATTTTGTCATGAAATACAAAGATTTGATTCATGTTTGTTGACCTAATTCATGGCATATAAATAGAGAACACATTCATACCATCAGAGATCACGAAATTGTCTCAAGAAGAACCCTAAAAAATCTCAAAATCTCAACTTTTGTCAAAACTAGGGAAAACATGAAATTAAAGATCCAGCCATCTTCAAGGTCAATCCACCATTCAAATTAATTCATGAGGTACCATAGAGTAAGTTGGGATCATTCTTGATGATCAAAAGTGCCTGAAACCTACATTCCATGCATCACCGGTTTCATGTTTTTTTTGTGAAATTCATGATACTTTGATTGAAACTAACAATTCTAATGTGTTCTTGAGATGAATTAATGTAGGTTTAACATATATTATGCAGCGCCTATTCTCAAACACCAACGA
Organism: Vicia faba; assembly: GCA_948472305.1. Lineage (NCBI taxonomy): Eukaryota > Viridiplantae > Streptophyta > Magnoliopsida > Fabales > Fabaceae > Vicia > Vicia faba. The sequence goes on from OX451736.1 coordinate 26,658,974, forward strand.
GCGACTGGCTTAGTGGCAAGTGATGCAGTAAAAAGCCAGGAGGGCGTGGGTTCAACACCCAACCCCATGCAGTTTTTTTTCTTCCTATTTTTGTTTTAACCTAATTTCTTTCCTTTTTCTCTTTGCTAACCCAATTTTTTTTAATTAACCAATTATTAAACTAACCTAATTTTTTTACTAATAAATTAGGATTAGGTTTTTTAACAAATATTTAATTTTCATGATATATTTAATTAATTAACCTTTTTTTAATATTAAAATCAATTAGAATTTAGGTTTTATTAATTATTATCATCTAAATTATTTTCCATAAAAAATTCATAAAAACATTTCAACTTTCTTTTTTCTATTTTCTTATTTCTTTTCTATTTAATTTTCCTAGATAACGTGTATAGGACACATTCCTTATGTAATAGGGTAGATTTACTTTCCACATTTTTCTATTATGAAACTACTCACAGAATGTAATAGCGTAGGTTTACTTTTCCACATTTTTTATACTCATGTATCTCTCCCAAAGCCATGTAATAACTTAGGACTTTACATTCCACACTTTATTTTCCGGTACATATTTAACTGCTAGTAACTAGGGTTTGTATGACAAGACTAATAATTGAACTTAGAAAACCCAAATTTTCAAGACTAAATAATTGAAACTAACACACTTTGCACACTTACACCTTTAGGGTAACCTCTCTTCGTTGCCTTCAAATAAATGGTCACGTCCCTCGAAAGCAGGGATACCTTAGCAAAAGACCCTCAATAAAATCATCATCATAGAAAAGATCATAGTCCCTCAATGACCCTCTAGTTTCCTACAGAAAAAATGATCTAGTCCCCCGAGTTGCCTACGAATAACATGATGATAGTCCCTTACGAAATTGTTAAAAGTGTCCTTACATATTGCCTTCAATGACCATACAATGACCCTATGTCTTTCCCATCACATCCAATAGATAGGTGTTGTACCCCAAAATTTACCCTCTCAATTCTCAAGGATTTTCTCATAAAGATTCTCAGGATTTTAGGTTGCACAAGTGCATTGGTATTTTCCAGTACCAAAATTAAAAGGAAACTGTCAAAAAGGGAGAAAATAGATAAAAATAACATTTTGACAAATTTGGAGGAAAACAGGTCTCCTTCGATTCTACATCCTTCGATTGACTCTTGGCCTCCTTCGATTTCTCAAAGTGGCTGCTAGCGTGCCTCTTTCGCCTGGGCATGTGACTTCTTGTTGCAGGTTTCATTTGTGTCTTTTGCTGCCTGCATGCTTGCAATCGAAAGCCATGACCTACTAGTCACATGTACCCCCTGCAAGGCAAGTCTTTGTTTGGGCACTCACCTTCTGTGTGCCTGGATGAAAACTTTAGTTGAGCAAGAGCCTCCTTCAAATGTAACTTGGATTACATCCTTTGTTTTTAGCAAAAGCCTCTTTCGAATGCAACTTGGACATGTCCTTCATGTTGAACTCTAAGCCTCCTTCGAATGCAAGTTTAGGTACATCCTTCGTTTTGAGTAGGAGCCTCCTTCGAATGCAACTTGGGAATACCCTTCGACTCAGAATCCAGGAACCTCCCTCACGCTAAAAGGCAATGACTCCCTTTATGTTTGTTTCGATCCACATACTTCGATTGGGCAACATTGCTTCCTTCGAACACGGACTTTCGATTGGGAAATATGTTTGCTTCAACCCAGGCTTCGATTGGGAAATATGCTTCCTTCGAGCATGAGCTTTCGATTGGGCAATATGATTCCTTCGAGCATGAGATTTCGATTGGGCAATATTCTTCCTTCGAGCATGAGCTTTCGATTGGGCAATAGCTCCCTTCGAGTTAGCTTGTTTCGACCACAAGCTTCGACTGAGGCAAAGGCTTCCTTCAAACAGGTGTGCTTCGATCTCACTCTTGCATTCGACTCAAGACCAAATCTCGTTTGCCAGGCTATGTTGCGTCAAAATCTTTACATAATCAGAAGTTTGTACAAGGGTTTTAAACTTTGTCTTTTAGATACTACTATTCTTGGTTAAAGGCTACATACTCTTTCTTTTCATAGAGAGTACTTTATCACAAAAGCAGCTTTCAACCTGAATTTGGTCTGAGCACAAGCAACATCAGAGGCCTAAGTCACATCTTCTGCACCCCAACTGCCAAGAGCCCCCCCACATGTACTTTCACGTTACCTATTATTTTATTATTTTGCAAGGCTAGCTGTTGAAAACATGTCCATTCTTTCTCTATAAATAGAGGAACATTTACAAAGCTAAAGAGGATCTTTGGACCAGAGGAACGAATCTCCCAAATTTTCTCAAACACAACAAAACTCTTAAGTTCATCAACACTTGAGAAATTAAAACCCAGAATCCGAAACACTCAGCTCTTTCAATTCTGAAGAACACCCCACACATAGAAGTTTGTTCAAACTCAAAGACAACCTTCTGTGACAACTCTTCGAACCAAAAGCAAACCCCCTGTAACTACTCTTTGAATTCCAGAAACGTCCAGGTAGCAGTTCAAGTTCGAAACCCACATCCATTCAAGGCCTGAAGCAAGGTAAGTTATTCTTACCTTTGAACTTTTCGTTCCATGGCATAGTAATTTCCCTTTCGTTTGAAACATGTACATACCATTGTTCCTCTCGTTTCCACCCTTTTTAACATATTTTTTTTAGAGCTAAGCCTTTCGTTTTTGCTTTCTGTTTACCTGAACTTGCTTTAACTATTAAACTGTTTACAAGACAAATACTAGCACGGCCTCAGGCCATGTTGCCATTTAATGCTTGAAATGAAAGAAACAGGAAACTGGAAATAGGGAACGAAGCTTCTGTCTTCTACCCTCTTTCTCCAGGTTAAACGAAAGAGACAACCATGGGGAAAACCATGTTAACTTCTAGGCCCAAACGAAAAGCACGCCTTCACTGACTTCCAGGCTCAGTCGAAAGGCATTCCCTCACTGCTTTCAACCTCCAGTCGAAGAAGACAACAAGGCAACAAGGAAGAACCAGAAGGCTTCGCCATACACTGACTTCCAGGCCAATCGAAGGACAGAACCTCACTGGTGCCATCCCCTAATCGAAAGCCATGACCTCACTGGTGCTAGCCCCAATCGAAGGAGGCCAACAAAGTGCAGAATCGAAGGGTTTTCTTCCTAAATCGAAATACACTCATTTTTCTTACTTTTATCTTTTTTTTGCCTTTATATTTTTTATGCCTTTCGATATGGTTGTAATAGTGTAGGATTTATTTTTTGCACTTTTTATTACTTTTGTACAAATGCTAGTAACTAGGTGTGTATGGCAAGATAAAACCAACAAGTAAACAACCTAAAAATCAAAGACAAATGCATGCAATAAAACACACTTTGCACACATGCACCCTTAGGGTAATCTCACTTGTTGCCTCGGAATATAGTCATGTCCCTCGAGCATATGCGTTTTAGCAGAGACCCTCGATAAAAGATCGTAGTCCCTCGATGACCCTCGATGTTGCCTTCGGTAAACGATCTAGTCCCTAAAACGACATTGCTAAAACGTCCAATATGTTGCCTTCTAAGACTATACAAATGTCCCATGCCCGTCCCGTTCAACATCCTAACGCAAGGTTGTTCATCAAACACAATGGTGAAACAACATTGTTAAAAGGGTTAAAACATAAGGAAATCTTTGAGTAAAATAGGGTAAAAAATTCTTAGTTACTTGATCAAAAATCTTGCAAAACATCCTTGCCATTTTTTCAAACACACACACAACACAACTTCAAAAACAATTTCAAAACAACTTTCAAAAAAACTTTGAAATATCTTTTCAAAACCACACACACAAAACACCATTTCAAGCAATTGAAAAACAAAGGCAAGTGATCTAAAACAAGTAACTAAGAGCCCATGGATAACCATGGATGAAAAGGGTGCTAGCACCTTCCCTTTTCATAATCTACCCCCCGAACTCAAAAACATCTCAAAGGTCTTTCCTGTGCTTTTTGACCTTTCCTTAGGATAAAATAAAAGTCGGTGGCAACTCTTGCTAAACCGAACAAGTGCGAACACAAAACGCAAATCCCAAGTCAGTTCTCCCACCATATCATAGAACTGGAGACTCTGCTGGGGAATTATTTTTAAAAGTGGGGTTACCTTAGGGTTTTAGATCACCTATACATGCTTACTTTGATTGCTTTGCTTTTTGGGTTCCTTGTTTGGGTTTGTTGTAAATCCTACACCCGGATTTGGGTGCACCTTTTAGGTAAGTAGCAATAAACTGTGAGGGAACTGTGCGGGGTATACCGACATGGTTGAAGAAGTAGCTACGTTAGTGTGACATATTTGTGGGTATCGGTAGCCCTTGAGTAGTCAAGGAGAATACGGGGCCGCTGAGTGATGTCATGAAGCACTAACGAACTCTTAGAACCTTAATTGACCATCTTGGCCTTTTTAGGGGTAGTGAGATGATCGACTTTGGTGCAGTCCGAAGTTGGTAGATACTCGATACTACACTCATTGAGGATTGTTTTCTTGGAATATTTTGGTCGCCAGTTAAGTGGCTAAACCAAAAGAATAAACATAGAAAATAATCCAGTGATATTGAGCTCCTTAGAACCCGGTTACTATTTATAGGACAAGTTGAGCCAACTAACTTCAAGAGGGTACTTACCTACAAACCCCATGCAAGCCTAAACCTAAGGACTTGTTTGCTTTGTGTGAATATGACTGTCTGTATATACACTTGCTTACTTTTGCATACATGTACATAACATCATAACATCATACCATAGCATTTTCAGTAACCATTTCAAGGATCTCGAGGGTCTTTTGATACAGGGGCACGTTGAACCAGACGTCTACCAAAGAGCAAAAGGGTTCCCCTCTAAACAAACACCGTCAAAGATCAAGTGCAACAACTTGAATCAGGGGCTATGACCCACTTGACATGGTGAGCTTGATTCTCGTGGAAAGACATCCACCGATACAAAGTTCTCCAATCAAAGATGTTGATCAAAGTTCAAGCTCTAACATTTTCTTGTGTTTACCCTGCGAGATCCTTGGAAACATGCATCCACATATCATACATCATATCATGACAGGTTTCTCCCCTACAGGCCTCCTTATCTTCCTACTGTTTATTTCAGTAAGATGGAACAAACGGTGAAAGATCTCCAAGCTCAAAATGCTCAATTCCAACAAATGCTTCTGGCTATGGGTAAAGGGCAAGAGGATCTGAAAGCTCTCCTTCTCAAAGACAAGAAGAAGAAGTTCAAGAAGGCAGCGGACATCCTGAACTTGAGAAGAAGACCTAAAACCCTATATCTTTCAACTCCATCCAACATAGGGGATAGTCTTGAAGAAGACCATAATTTGGAGATTGATGAAGTTGAAGCTGACTACTCCGAGGAACAATATCCTCCCACTAATGACAAGTACAAACAGTTGGAGGATCGCCTCAGTGCTATGGAGATTCAACAAATACCTGGCTTGGATTTAGGAGACATGGGTTTGGTTTCTGGAGTGGTCATCCCGCCAAAGTTCAAAGTCCCTACCTTTGCCCTGTACAATGGAGTCTCTTGCCCTAAGATGCATTTAAAGTCTTATGTCCGCAAGATTCAACCATACACAACTGATCCGAAGCTTTGGATTCATTTCTTCCAAGAAAGCTTAGTAAGGACTCAACTCGAATGGTTTTATCAATTGGAGAGTTCTCGCATCCAACCTGGGAGGATTTAGTTGCTGCTTTTTACAAACAGTATCAGTACAGTGCTGATCTTGCACCAACTCGTGTGCAATTGTAGAACATGACCATGTGTTCCAACGATAGCTTCAAAGGATACACCCAAAAGTGGAGAGATCTGGCTAGTAGGGTGCAACCCCCTTTAACTGACAGGAAGCTGATTGACATATTCATGGGAACATTAACAGGGCCTTTCTTCAAACACTTGATCGGAAGCTCTTCAGCCGGGTTCACCGAGCTAATACTGACCGACGAAAGGGTCGAAGCTGGCATCAAAAGTGGGAAGATTCAAGAAGCTACACCTTCTGATGCTCATAAAAAGCCTTACAATGGGAAGAAAGAGTCCAAAGCTGTGTATGGTAAAAAGAGTCGTCATGACCAACACGTGGGAGCAATCTTGATCTCTAATCCTACGCCTGCTCAACAAAGGCAGGGGCATTAGCGTAAGGAGGTCACACCCAAAAGACAATACACTAAGATCAACATGTCACTAGCTCAAGCACTACAACACATGTTGAAGAAAGAGCTGATTACATTAAAGGCTCCTCATCCGAACCCTAAGACTTCTTCTCCTAACTAAAACCCGGATGCAAGATATGCTTATCATTTTGGTAGCCCAGGGCATGACACAAACAACTGTTGGGCTCTGAAGAACAAGGTCCAAGACATGATTGATGCCAAGGAGATCGAGTTTGACCCTCTGGAGACTCTAGCATAATCACTTCTCCTTTGACGAATCATTGAGAGCATCTTTGTTTCATTTGAATTTTCAAGTTGTAGTTTCTTTTGTTATTCAAACAATTATCTATTTATGTCAAACTCTGTTTCATTAATGCATTGCATATGTTTGTCTTGAATTCATCCTTTCATTTTCATTACATTTAAACTATGCTTTTTACCTTCTTTATGACATTCAACTCTTGCTAAAAGTTACAAGCCTTTAGAGGGAGGATGACGAAACAATGCCATAATCTCATACAATATGCTTTTGGACAGACCTTGCTGACGATGTACAGGTGTTTCTTTCAAATCCTAAACACTGGAGTTATAAGGAAGATAATACCTAGTCAACCCCTTCGAGCCAAAGAAGTAGGAGTTTTCTGTTTTAAACGCCAAATTGAAACCTTTGATTTAAACCTGGGGCAGGGTAGTCTCTCGGTTAATTCGAAAGATGCGCATTGAAGTCGCAAACTCTCAGTTCATAATACAACGAACGACATCAAAAGAATTCCTCTGGAATCAAAAGACAGTGGTGGTTCCTTATCTCATAGGCAGTCAATCTCTCAAAAGAGAAAAGCCCACTGAGCCAAAACCTATAAAGGAGGCTTATGAAAGTTGGGGCATCCCGCTGACTGTAATCTCGAAAACAGGAACAGTCAGGCAAAAGTTAGGGATAACAAATCAAAAAACGAGGTCGCTACAAATCCTCAACAACATGAAAAATGTTGCAAAAATGACTACCTTCCAAAATCCAACTTGTGTGAACCATCACCAAAACGTCGTTCCAAATTCGAATAGAGTTTGACGCACAATTAACTGAGTTTAGGATTGAAGAACATCACGAAGAGCGGGTGGGTACAAATATACTTTGAGCCTTTATCCTTTGTTTCTTAAACCGTGAACCAAGCCACGTTACAACCCTTCAAAAGTCCTAATTGAAGCATGGGTTAGTTCGAAAGCATACTGTTACAAAAGGTATCCTGACTCCTGTAAGGCCTTGCTCTAAATCCTGAGTTGAATTTTTCTTACAAAATTTCTTTACTTACATAAACACATTTTTCAAAACTTCAAGACAAACATAAACTTTGCATCACTTGAATATCACTGTTTGCATTTGGCTATTTGTTTGACAGCGGAGAAATTCACACAACGAATATCCGATGAACGAAAGCCCTCTCAGTGAACAAAATCACTTCAAGTGGGATGAAACTTCCAACGACAAATCTCCTATAAACAAGGGGACTTGACATGTCACTATCCAGCACACCTTGGGCAGTCCAGTCAAGATTTCAAGAAATCTCTGAAGAAGTGCAGAATAACCAGGGACAAGTCTCCATCTCCGTCACTTGGGACATTGAACGTCAACCCCGACAAAGGGTTACATACAATCAAACTTTTTGGCAATGCCACAAACATTCGCTACTAGGGGCAATGACAAGTCTCCCCAAAGTCCTTCTCATAGGATGATTCCCCAGCAAGAGTATAATCTCTGACCCCCTTTCCCCAACTGAATCAACCTCAAGAATCCTCGAGGACTTCCCCCAACGAAGATGTCACCTCTCTAACGGACTGACGACATGGTTTATTTCCCCAACAACACCAGGATCCCCCAGCTTGAGTTTGCCTCTCCGACTACTACAAATCAAAGGACCACAACTCCTCTTCCCCAGTAGACTACTCTACAATCCCCAGCAAGTTACTGCGAAACCTGGACCCGACCAGATATCAGTTCAACTTCGACTCCCCAGTAGCGCAACGGACGACTAAGACTCCTAAACTCTTTTTCCAAGCAGAAATAAACATACTCCCCACAGAGTTTTCAATATCCCCCAGCAGAGTTCTCCTCAAACAACAAAACAAGAATCCATTGGAAATATTCTAAGCAAAGTTTGAAGACACACATACTCTTCAACAGCAGTCCAGGATTTAATGACTCCCCAACTTTTGTAAAGAATTTATTTTCCCAGACAAAAACACATTCATTAACATTTCACATTTCATACATCCTATTTACATACATGATAAGTGCATACAACATAATCTCATTTACTTTTGAGAACATCATGACATTATGCATTTGATACATCATGACATTGCATACAACTAACATTTTACCTTTTCAGGAAAAGGTCAATCAACATATGGCTACCATCAACCTTTTCAAGTTCCGAATTAATACCTGTAGCAAGCCAGGAAAACTATCTGTGGATGACTGATTATAGATTAATACCTGTAACAAGCCAGGAAAACTATCTACATGAAGAGATTGAAGATTAACACCTGTAACGAGCCAGGAAACTATCTTTCTTTCTCAGGTCAGAGATTAATACCTGAAACCAGACAGGACAACTTTCTCATCGGCCAACCTTTCCAAGTTCCGGATTAATACCTGTAGCAAGCCAGGAAAACTATCTGTGGACGACTGATTGTAGATTAATACCTGTAACAAGCCAGGAAAACTATCTACATGAAGAGATTGAAGATTAACACCTGTAACAAGCCAGGAAACTATCTTTCTTTCTCAGGTCAGAGATTAATACCTGAAACCAGACAGGACAACTATCTCATCGGCCAACCTTTTCAAGTTCCGGATTAATACCTGTAGCAAGCCAGGAAAACTATCTGTGGACGACTGGTTGTAGATTAATACATGTAACAAACCAGGAAAACTATCTACATGAAGAGATTGAAGATTAACACCTGTAACAAGCCAGGAAACTATCTTTCTTTCTCAGGTCAGAGATTAATACCTGAAACCAGACAGGACAACTATCTCATCGACCAACCTTTTCAAGTTCCGGATTAATACCTGTAGCAAGCCAGGAAAACTATTTGTGGACGACTGATTGTAGATTAATACCTGTAACAAGCCAGGAAAACTATCTACATGAAGAAATTGAAGATTAATACCTGTAACAAGCCAGGAAACTATCTTTCTTTCTCAGGTCAGAGATTAATACCTGAAACCAGACAGGACAACTATCTCATCGGCTAACCTTTTCAAGTTTCAGATTAATACCTGTAGCAAGCCAGGAAAACTATCTGTGGACGACTGATTGTAGATTAATACCTGTAACAAGCCAGGAAAACTATCTACATGAAGAGATTGAAGATTAATACCTGTAACAAGCCAGGAAACTATCTTTCTTTCTCAGGTCAGAGATTAATACCTGAAACCAGACAGGACAACTATCTTATCGACCAACCTTTTCCAGTTCCAGATTAATAACTGTAGCAAGCTAGGAAAACTATCTTTCTTTCTCAGGTCAGAGATTAATACCTGAAACCAGACAGGAAAAATATCTACTCGACCAACTCATGCTTATTCAACTTCAAGACTTCTGAAAAAAGTTTACGGATTCTCCAAATACGGATGTTAATCTATCACTTGTTCAGATTCAACTTTTGAAAACAGTTTACGGATGCTTCCCAACATGGATGCTGATCTATTGCTTATTCAACTTCAAGACTTCTGAAAACAGTTTACGGGTTCTCCAACTACCGATGTTAATCTATTGCTTGTTCAGATTCAACTTCTGAAAACAGTTTACGGTTTCTCCAAATACGGATGTTAATCTATCGCTTGTTCAGACTCAACTTCTGAAAACAGTTTACGGATTCTCCAAACATGGATGTCAATCTATTGCTTATTCAGACCCCCAGCTCAGAGATGTTCCAAAACATGCACACCTTTCTGATACTCATTTCTTGCACTTACAACAAACATTCTTGGATGGCATCTTTAATCCCATCTCCGACAAGATTCTGTCACATCTCCAAATGGCATCTTTAAGCCCATTCCCTCAAACTACGCTTTGACGAGTGCAATTTTTTTGGGCACTCTAGTGTCCAATCATCTTCTACCTTCGAGTCACGAACGGCAAAACTGCCAATCTAACTCTTCAGGTTCAAGAAGATTGAACGGGGGCAGCTGTTGTACCCCAAAATTTGCCCTCTCAATTCTCAAGGCTTTTCTCATAAAGATTCTCAGGATTTTAGGTTGCACAAGTGCATTGGGATTTTCCAGTACCAAAATTAAAAGGAAACTGTCAAAAAGGGAGAAAATAGATAAAAATAACATTTTGACAAATTTGGAGGAAAACAGGTCTCCTTCGATTCTACATCCTTCGATTGACTCTTGGCCTCTTCGATTTCTCAAAGTGGCTGCTAGCGTGCCTCTTTCGCCTGGGCATGTGACTTCTTGTTGCAGGTTTTGTTTGTGTCTTTTGCTGCCTGCATGCTTGCAATCGAAGGCCATGACCTACTGGTCACATGTACCCCCTGCAAGGCAAGTCTTCGTTTGGGCACTCACCTTCTGTGTGCCTGGATGAAAACTTCAGTTGAGCAAGAGCCTCCTTCAAATGCAACTTGGATTACATCCTTCGTTTTTAGCAAAAGCCTCTTTCGAATGCAACTTGGATATGTCCTTCATGTTGAACTCTAAGCCTCCTTCGAATGCAAGTTTAGGTACATCCTTCGTTTTGAGCAGGAGCCTCCTTCGAATGCAACTTGGGAATACCCTTCGACTCAGAAGCCAGGAACCTCCCTCACGCTAAAAGGCAATGACTCCCTTTATGTTTGTTTCGATCCACATGCTTCAATTGGGCAACATTGCTTCCTTCGAACACAGACTTTCGATTGGGAAATATGTTTGCTTCAACCCAGGCTTCGATTGGGCAATATGCTTCCTTCGAGCATGATCTTTCGATTGGGCAATATGCTTCCTTCGAGCATGAGCTTTCGATTGGGCAATATGCTTCCTTCGAGCATGAGCTTTCGATTGGGCAATAGCTTCCTTCGAGTTAGCTTGTTTCGAACACAAGCTTCGACTGAGGCAAAGGCTTCCTTCAAACAGGTGTGCTTCGATCTCACTCTTGCATTCGACTCAAGACCAAATCTCGTTTGCCAGGCTATGTTGCATCCAAATCTTTACATAATCAGAAGTTTGTACAAGGGTTTTAAACTTTGTCTTTTAGATACTACTATTCTTGGTTAAAGGCTACACACTCTTTCTTTTCATAGAGAGTACTTTATTACAAAAGCAACTTTCAACCTGAATTTGGTCTGAGCACAAGCAACATCAGAGGCCTAAGTCACATCTTCTGCACCCCAACTGCCAAGAGGCCCCCCACATGTACTTTCATGTTACCTATTATTTTATTATTTTGCAAGGCTGGCTGTTGAAAACATGTCCATTCTTTCTCTATAAATAGAGGAACATTTACAAAGCTAAAGAGGATCTTTGGACCAGAGGAACGAATGTACCAAATTTTCTCAAACACAACAAAACTCTCAAGTTCATCAACACTTGAGAAATTAAAACCCAGAATCCCAAACACTCAGCTCTTTTGATTCTGAAGAACACCCCACACATAGAAGTTTGTTCAAACTCAAAGACAACCTTCTGTGACAACTCTTCGAACCAAAAGCATACCCCCTGTGACTACTCTTTGAATTCCAGAAACGTCCAGGTCACAGTTCAAGTTCGAAACCCACATCCATTCAAGGCCTGAAGCAAGGTAAGTTATTCTTACCTTTGAACTTTTCGTTCCATGGCATAGTAATTTTCCCTTTCGTTTGAAACATGTACATACCATTGTTCCTTTCGTTTCCACCCTTTTTAACATATTTTTTTTAGAGCTAAGCCTTTCGTTTTTGCTTTCTGTTTACCTGAACTTGCTTTAACTATTAAACTGTTTACAAGACAAATACTAGCATGGCCTCAGGCCATGTTGCCATTTAATGCTTGAAATGAAAGAAACAGGAAACATGAAATAGGGAACGAAGCTTCTGGCTTCTACCCTCTTTCTCCAGGTTAAACGAAAGAGACAACCATGGGGAAAACCATGTTGACTTCTAGGCCCAAACGAAAAGCATGCCTTCACTGACTTCCAGGCTCAGTCGAAAGGCATTCCCTCACTGCTTTCAACCTCCAGTCGAAGAAGACAACAAGGCAGAACCAGAAGGCTTCGCCATACACTGACTTCCAGGCCAATCGAAGGACATAACCTCACTAGTGCCAGCCCCTAATCGAAAGCCATGACCTCACTGGTGCTAGCCCCAATCGAAGGAGGCCAACAAAGTGAAGAATCGAAGGGTTTTCTGCCTAAATCGAAATACACTCATTTTTCTTACTTTTATCTTTTTTTTGCCTTTATATTTTTTATGCCTTTCGATATGGTTGTAATAGTGTAGGATTTATTTTTTGCACTTTTTATTACTTTTGTACAAATGCTAGTAACTAGGTGTGTATGGCAAGATAAAACCAACAAGTAGACAACCTAAAAATCAAAGACAAATGCATGCAATAAAACACACTTTGCACACATGCATCCTTAGGGTAATCTCACTTGTTGCCTCGGAATATAGTCATGTCCATCGAGCATGGGCGTTTTAGCAAAGACCCTCGATAAAAGATCGTAGTCCCTCGATAACCCTCGATGTTGCCTTCGGTAAACAATCTAGTCCCTAAAACGACATTGCTAAAATGTCCCATATGTTGCCTTTTATGACTATACAAACGTCCCATGCCCGTCCCGTTCAACATCCTAACGCAAGGTTGTTCATCAAACACAATGGTGAAACAACACTGTTAAAAGGGTTAAAACATAAGGAAATCTTTGAGTAAAATAGGGTAGATAACTCTTAGTTACTTGATCAAAAATCTTGCGAAACATCCTTGCCATTTTTTCAAACACACACACAACACAACTTCAGAAACAATTTCAAAACAACTTTCAAAAAAACTTTGAAATATCTTTTCAAAACCACACACACAAAACACCATTTCAAGCAATTGAAAAACAAAGGCAAGTGATCTAAAACTAGTAACTAAGAGCCCATGGATAACCATGGATGAAAAGGGTGCTAGCACCTTCCCTTTTCATAATCTACCCCCCGAACTCAAAAACATCTCAAAGGTCTTTCCTGTGCTTTTTGACCTTTCCTTAGGATAAAATAAAAGTCGGTGGCGACTCTTGCTAAACCGAACAAGTGCGAACACAAAACACAAATCCCAAGTCAGTTCTCCCACCGTATCACAATAGGGCTACTTGCCAATTAATGGTATGGATAGTACTATCTCTAAAGGAGAAGGAAAAGAATAAGAATGACCTTAGTAGGTAGGATACTCTTAATTACTTGCTAAAAAATTTTCTCAAAACATTTTCTCACACAACACTTTTAAAATAAAATATTTTCAAACACTTTGTATACATTCTTGAGGACTGATACAAGAATTACTACAAAGTCAGCTTTACATTGGTGTTTTTTCAAAGTATTTTCAAATAAATCACACATACAAAGCAAAATTTCAAAAGTGAGCTAAGTAATTAAGAGTCCGTAGATAACTATGGGTGAAAATGGTGCTAACACCTTCCCTTTTCAGATCTTACCCCCCCCCCCCCCCCAAACTCAAAATCTATCAAGGTCTTTCCTGTTCTTTTCACCCTTTCCTTGTTGGATAAAATAAAAGTCGATGACAACTCTAGCTATCTGCACATTTTGGATAAAACCAAAAAAGTCAGTTCTCCCACCGTATTACTTAATTGGAAACTCTGTTGGGGACTACTTAAAAAAAGAGGGGTTACCTTAGGGTTTATATCACTTTTACTTGCTTTAATTATTTTCTTTGCTTGCTTTATTTTAAGGGGTTTGCTTGGGTTTAATTTCTTGTAAGATCCTACACTCGGATCTAGGGATGCCTTAGGTAAGTAGCAATAGATCATAAAGGCTATAAGACATAGAAAGATATGGATAATATGATGGCTACGTTAGTGTGACACTTTGGTTTGTATTTATGTTCCTTGAGTCAGTCAAGGATAACATTAGGCTTCCGCATGGTGTCATTAAGACTAGCTGACTTTTAGAACCTTAATTGACCCATCTTGGCCATTAGAAGGTAGTGAGATAGTCGACTTTGGTGTAACTCAAGGTTGGTTGATACTAGAAACTACACTCATTGAGATTTGATTTTCAGGATGTTTTGGTGGCAAGCTAGTTGTCGTGCTAAAAAAAATCCTGCGAGAAAGATCGGTGATATGAGATTCCTAGAACCCGGTTACTATTTTAGGATAAGTTAAGCCAACTTAACTTTAATGGGGAATGTTACTTACCTATGGACTTCATGCAAACCTTTAAACTTAAGGCTCTTGTGTGACTTGTGTGTGTTTTCTACTTATCTAACATGAACATGACATCATAACATCATATCATCATATCATCATAACATAACATTTTCACTAACCATTTCAAGGATCTAGGAATTTATCTTTGTTCTTTGTTGTAGGGTTATGGCCTCCGCTCGCAGGAACACTATCCGGATCGACTTTGTAAGGGTACCTTCCAAGCTTAAGGAGTTAGTCTCAAAGGTTCCAAAAAAATCTCAATTCACCAAAAGGCATGGTTATCTACTCAGTTTGGTTACCTCAAGTTTTGAAGAAGACATGATGAGTGTTCTGTTCCAGTTCTTTGATCCTGAGCATCACTATTTTACCTTTCCAGATTATCAGTTGGTACCCACAATGGAAGAGTTCTCTAAGCTACTCGGAGTACCTATTCTTGATCATATACCTTTCAATGGTTTAGAGAAAGTTCCAAAACCTGAAGATATTGCAGTAGCCTTAGATCTGAAGAGATCTGACATTGTATCTAATTGGGAAACAAGAAGTGGAGTCAAGGGCCTTATTGCTAAATTTCTGATAGAGAAGGCTCAGTTAATTCTGGACGCTATGAGTTTTCATACTTTCGAGGAGATATTGGCTCTGTTGATGTATGGTTTGGTACTATTCCCTAATCCAGACCAACTCATAGATGTGAACACCATCAAAATATTTCTTACTCATAATCTTGTGCCTACTTTTCTTGGAGATATTTTGCACTCTCTTCACACTCGTACTATGAGGAAGCGGGGGACTCTTATATGTTGCATACCTTTACTATCCAGGTGGTTTATTTCGCACCTTCCCCGATCAGTGACAAAAAATGAACAAGGTTTGAGGTGGTCTCAAAGGATGATGTCACTCTCTCACTCAAAATATCTATTGGTGTTCCCGATCTCAAGAGGATATCACTATTATTGACTGCTATGGGGAATTCCCTAATGTGCCACTCCTTGGCATAAGGGGAGGTATCACCTACAACCCTTCCTTATCTCTATATCAATTTGGTTATGCTCGAAGAGACGAACCTCATGATATACTCATCCAGGGTATTGTATTCGATTAAGAGAATGATCCTCAAAGTTACCGTTAAAGGTTTATACGTGCTTAGGGCATGGTGAATAAGATTGATAGCAAGATTTTGAGACAGAAAAACTCTATCCCTCTGGAGCCCTACCTCAGATGGGTGCGATCTCGTGCTCAAAATCTTATAATGCTATATCCCGGTGTCCTACCAGTAATCATGGAGCCTGTTGCTGAAGGAGATATTCCTTATACCGTTCTTCATCCAGATATTCCTACTGACCTTGAAGAGCTACAGAAGTCTTGGATTTGACTGAAAGAAGAAAGGCACACCTTTGAGACTCAGTTCTATACTTGTGAGAAGAAAGTATTGGAGCCGACCAAATGCCTTCACAAAGAGATGACCCTTAATGCATATGTCAACACAAAGAGGAAGCGTCCATGGGAGACTTGATTCACAATTTATTCCTTTCTTTTGTTTTCCTTGTAAGCCTAAAGGCGTTTATAATCTGAACTTACTAACAAGAATTTTGTTGTTGTTTTCTTTTATTAACAAATTTAAATACCATGAGATCCTTAAAAACATTGCATATGCATCTACATTCCATACATATCATTACATAACAGGTTTCCAAGACATGTTTTCTCATCTTCTTGCTGTTTATTTCAGTAGAAAGATGGCTCTTGAACAAACAGTCAAAGATCTCCAGGCTCAGAATTCTCAGTTCCAACAGATGTTCCTCAGCTTATCCAAGGGGAAAAAATAACTGAAGGCGCTCATCACAAAAGGGAAGAAGAAGAAGAATACAAAGAAACCAACTGGCATCCTTAACACGGGGAGAAGGTTGAGAGGTCCAGATAAGCGGGCTCAAGATCTTGATATCCCATCGGACAAAGATGACAACCATGGTGAAGATGGTAAGAGTGTTAAAGCTGAATAAAATGGCAACCATGGTTCTGACAAATGTTCTAATGAAGAGGAAGAATATTATCTGCATGAACAATATCCCCTAATGATGAGAAGTATAAGCTGTTAGAAGAGCGTCTGAAAGCTATGGAGATCCAGAAGGTGCCTGAATTGAACTTTGAAGAATTGGGTTTATTCTTAGGAGTCATCGTTCCTCCTAAGTTCAAAACTCCTACCTTTTCTAAGTATGACGTTGTTTCTTTCCCGAAGCTGCATTTGACATCATATGTTCGGAAAATCAAACCACATACTACTGACAAGAATTTGTGGTTGCATTTCTTTCAAGAGAGTATGTCCGGAACACAACTAGAATGGTATTATCAACTTGAAGGTACCAAAATCCATACCTAGGAAGATTTTCCTGCAACTTTCTATAAACAATATCAATATAATTCTGATTTGGCACCAACCCGCATGCAACTACAGAGTATGTCCTTGGGTTCTGAGGAAGGCTTTAAAGAGTACGCACAAAAATGGAGAGATCTTGCAGGAAGAGTTCAACCTCCTTTGGATGATAGGGAATTAGTTAACATGTTCATGAGCATGCTAACAGGTCCTTTCTATATCACCTACTTTAAAGTTCTTCAGTCGGTTTCACTAAACTGATATGGACAGGGGAACATGTTAAGAATGGAATCAGAAGTGGTAAAATCCAGGTGCCTACCTCTTCTGATACTCATAAGAAGTCATACAACAGGAAGAAATAGTCTAATGTTGTGTACGACCAGAACGTTTGTAATGAGAGAGACCACAACCAATCTGTGTGGGCAGTACTGATCTCTAATCCTACACCAGTGCAACAAAGACAACATGGTAATCAGCGTAAGCATGATACAACCAAAATACAATTACCAAAATAATCATGTCATTGGCTCAAGCGTTGCAACACATGTTGAAGACAAAGTTGATTACATTGAAGGATCCTCCTCGGAATCCTAATACTTCCTCTCCTAGCTATCATCTCAATGCAAGGTATGCATACCATTCTAATAGTCCTGGACATGATACGAATGGTTGCTGGGCGTTGAAGAACAAGATTCAAGATATGATTGATGCTAAGGAGATTGAGTTTGACCCTCTTGAGACTCCTAATGTGATCACTGCTCCCATGCCATATCATGACTAAGATTGAGAGCGTCCAATTCATTTGAATTTTCAGTTGTAATTTCTTTTGTTTGTTCGAGCATTTATCTTTATGTCAAACTGTGTTTTTTCCATTAATGCATTACATATGTTTGTCTTGAATTAATCCAATCGTTTTCACTATATTTAAACAATGATTTTTACTTCCTTTTTATTATATTCAACTCTCGTTAAAAGCTATAAGCCTTTAGAGGGAGGATGACGAAAATGATACCATAATCTCATACAGTATGCTTTTGAACAGACCTTGTTGACGATGTACAAGTGTTGCATCAATTCCCAAACAGTGGAGATATAAGGAAGTTAATCCCTAGTCAACCCCTTTGAGCCTAAGAAGTAGGAGTTTTCTTTTTCATGCAAATTGAAACCCTTAATCATAACTTGGGGCAGGGTAGTTTCTCAATTAATTCAATTGTGCATTCAATCACAAGCTTTTCCTTCGTACACATCAGGTAGTATCAAAGAAATCCTTCTAAATCAAAGACTGTAATCTCAAACAAAACAGTTCAGGCAAAATTTAGGGATAATAAAGTCAAAAAGAGGTCCCTACAAATCCTCAACAAAAGAAAGATTTTACAAGAAAAAATGACTGCCTTCTTAAATAAACTTTCGGTTTCTGAACCATCATCAAGTATCAGTGTTATAATTCTAAACTCTATTGGAACTTAAATGAATAATTAATTGAGTATAGGACTGAAGGACATCATGGAGAACGGGTTGGGTACAAATAAACTTTGAACCTTTATCCTTTTATTTCTTAAACCGTGAACCAGGCCACATTACAACCTTTTAATGTCTAATTGAAGCATGGGTTAGTTCGAAAACATACTATTACAAAAAGGTATCCTGACTCCTGTAAGGCTTACTATAAATCCTGAGTTAATATCAAATTCTTACAAAATTTGTTTTACTAAAAAGTGCATTTTTTAAACTTCAAGAAAGACATAAGCTTTGCATTTTAATACAACTGTTTGCATATGACTAAGTCTTTGACAACAGAGAAATTCGCATGACGAATATTCAATGAATGAAAATCCTCCCAATGGACATATTTACTCCAGAGGATGGTCAAAGAGAAAGACACTTCCAATAACAGGCCTTTCCTGGACAAAATTGGTTATAAATCAAGCGGCATGACATGTTATTGTGCAACTCATCTATGGCAGTCAAGTCAAGATTCAAAGAATCTCTCAAAAGTGCTGAATAACCAGGGGCTAATATCTATCTAAATCCCTTGGGACATGTTACATTGATCATGAGTTTCAGCAAAAGCCACTATGAAAATTGAATCTTCGGTATCACCAAATTGCTTGTCTATGTCAGCCGTATCAGATGGTGTCATTCTACCATGACAGTTCCTAGAAAAATACTGAGGAAGGTCAAGACTATCAAAAACTTGGCAATCATTGGTTGATCAATAACTTCAAACATCGATTGAAGCAGACTAACCCTAGGGGCAAATGGACTCCCGTATACGAAGGGCCACGCATGATCAAGAAATATTTTTCTGGAAGTGCTACAACACTTACTACCATGGACAGTGAAAATTCACCGTGCCCTGTGAATGCAAACATAGTCAAAATACTACGCATGAAAAAGATACCCGCTAGGTTGATTGGCCTAGGAAAAAAAATAAGGGTATCCTGACGAACTAAAAGAGTTCAGGCAAAAATTAGGGATATATAAATAAAATTTTACACCCGTCAAGTCAAAAACCTGGAAAGGCGGCTTGGGCAAAAAAGGGTATCCCAGTGGACTTAAAATCTGAAAAGGCGGTCCAGGAAAAATTAAAGCATATGAATATGTCCCGTTATCTCATTACTTGTTTATCAGTAGAAGATTTATCACTCTAGGAGTTGGTATAATGTTCAAGTTATCCACAAAATCCCCACAAAGCCATCTCCATGGAACTATCTCTACAAAGCTTCCTTCACAAGCTCATCCCTAATAGAGATATATTCCCCAACAATTCTAATATGCCTTCAGACAGAAATTGGGGCATCTTCCAGAAGTTCACCTTCATATCCCTGATGGATAGCTCGACATGATTATCTTCCGTAATAGGTCCCATAGAGGATAAGGAAGTTTGATCATTCCCCAGTATACGGTGGAAACTTCCTCAGCGCAACCTATGAAATCTGGATGCCCATCAGAGTGTATTTCCTCAATGCAGTAAAATCCCCAACAAAATTCTATTTTCTAACAGGGTTTATTTCCCCAACATAGTTTATTTCTCTGATATTGAAATTCCCCGACAAGATTCTCTTCCCCGGCCAGATGTCATTCAACTTTGTCCTCCCTAGAAGAATTGACATCCATATCTGAAACTTGGTCATACAACACATCATAGGATTATCCATCTCTTTTGTCCCCAATCAAAGTACATAAGAATCAAATCCTTAAAAAGAACGATGAACGGACAATTTTCATGGAATTCTTCTATCCCTAAGCAGAAGTCGAGCGTCCCCAACGGAGTATCCTCAAATAGAAAGAGGGAATCTCCATCAAAATTATTCCCAACGAAAATAGAAGAATCACTGTCTTCATCCCCAACAATAGTCTGGGATTTATTTTTCCAAACCAAAGATGTTATACGAAGCTACCAATATGTTTAAGTGATATCTTACATCAACACATCATCACAAAATATCATAGCATATGTGATGTACCCCAAAATTTGACCTCCCATTTCCACACAAAACATACTCCTAGAGGTCCTCAATTGCCCAAGTTGACTAAGGATTGACCAGACAAATCCTCCTCTTAAGACAATAAGCCTCAAACTAGGGTTTCACTCCTCATCAAGATGGTTGAGTCCTAAGGGTCCCAAATGTTTCACATGGCCCTAATATGTCCTCAAGATCATCCATGCCAAGTTTTATGCCTTGCACAATAAGTTTGCTCAGTCAACTGCTCAAATGCTTGAAAATCAACTGTACTAGGTCAAAAGTCAACTGTGGCCCAAATACAGTCAAAATTCAAGATTTTTGGTCAACATCAACATTTTGAAGTATTATCCATCATTTTATCAAGGGTTTATCATGATTCCTCAAGAAATGCTCCCAACTCATCAAAAATGGCAATTTAGCGTTTCTATAGGAAAAGTCAACCAAACTTTGACCAAGCATAAATTTCTCATACTTTATCAGAAATTTTTCCACAAAGGCTAATTTTGAAGAGAATCCAATTCCCTAAAACTACTCTTCAACCATCAAGTTCAAGAAATGCCTCAATCAAAAGATACAAGTTCATACATTATAGGTAATTTCAAAAAGTCAACAAAAACACCTTTTGGGTCAAAGCTCATTACATGAACATGGAAGATCCAATTGAGATGAAACCAAAAACGTTGTTTAGAGAACATCCTAAGCTTTCTAAAAAGTCTAAGAAGACCCTCTTAGGGTAAAAAATGAGAGAGATATGCATTGCTAAAGTTGACCAAATTTTGGAAATGTGCATGAAGTCAACATTGATCAAAATTGATTTTTTTTCCAAATGGGCCCATGTTTTCTTGTTTGAAACTTGTTCCTAAGATGACCCAAGACCCCTGAGCTTATACACCTATTATTTTATTATTTTTATTATTTATTTTTATTTTTTATTCATTAAAATCAAAATAAATCATTTAAAATAATGGAATAATGAAATAAAATCAAAGATTGGATTTTATGAGCACATTATGAGTCTATAATCAGCTGGCAAATCATATAATTCGTGTAAGGACTAATTGGATTGGAAAACATCATGATTTGTGAAAATTTAGAAATAAAAAATACAAGATGCAAATCAAATCTTTTCTCATCAATTTTCAAAGATTCAACTCAGTTTCATTGACCTAATTGCTTCTACTATATATGTATAACAAACCCTGATGATAAATACAAGGATTGGCCGTGTAGAATTGAGACAAGAAACTTCAATTTTTTGACAAAAAAGTGGTGCTCGAATTTTGATTTACAGGAAGATTCAAAGCATTCTAAGGCTTGCAATCAATTCTTGGGCACGTTTGGAAGCTACCTGGATCACTCCCACGTAAAGCACTCAGAAACACCCCATAGGGTATCACGGTTTTCCCTTTATTCTTGAATTTGGTTTTGAGGATTTACGCGTTATAAATGATTTCTAAATATACATTCATGTTTGTATCATCATTTAGAATCTGTTTGTATAATTAATTATGAGTTTTGATGCACGTATAAATAACTGCCATTGCTAGGGTTTAAAGATTCGTTTTAGGGTTTTTCATTACAGGTGAAATTAAGCCAAAAGAAGAGTACCATTGTACTCACGAGGTCAAACCCGGTTGGTCTGCATTCTTAGATTTCATTTTTATTGCGTGGCTGTGATTTTTGAGATATGCAGGTTTATGGATACAACGTATGTCCGTAGGTAAAAGTTCTGGACCTAAAACGACAGTCCCTTGGGGAAGATGACTGCGTGTCAACGCCTGAGTGGGCAGTTTGAACTTTGCGCCCGTTTTGTTACAGTTGTTAACCATTATTCAATATATTATATTTTGTTTATTTCTATTAACAAAAGACCAAGTGGCCCATTGGACAGCAGGAAGGATGTTAAGGCGTTGTGTGTGGGAAGTCAGGGGTTCGACCCCTTCCTCTAAGGTTTTCTATTTTCTCAATATTTCCTTGTAGATTTTATGCTACCATTCTCAACGTGTCCATCATACGCCCAAGACTCATCACCATCAGATCAAGCATTGGCCAGATCTCACGCTTCTAATGAAGCTCCCTATGGTGGACCTCTAGGCTCCCAACAACACTAGATCCAGAACTGTGATGGGCCACAGGATTGGGCTTTGGAAAAATTTAGCAACACATCATCCCAATTTTGGGTTTACACCCCTCAGGCCCATTCCTCCACTCTTTTTAATTTTACTATTTTTATTTTGTTTAATTAGTTTAATTTCTCTTTTTAAATCAATTTTTTATAAAATCAGAAAATCATCACAAAGATAAGACTTAGTTTTTTTTATTAAATTAATTTTTCAAATTAATTATTTTAATCAATTTTAACTTATTTTCATTAATTAAAATTAATTAGAAGATTAGGTCAATTTCAAATCATTTGTTTATATAAAAAATTCAAAAAATATTTTAATGATCAAATTAGGGTTTTTGCGCTTTTTTTTCAATTTTAATTCTCGCGCTTAATTATTTTTTCCGTATGATTTATTTTTCATTATTGATGTAATTGCGCCCGGTTTGTAATAGTTTATTTAGGGTTTTTAATTCCGCATTTTTACTTTTCAGTCATTATTGATGTAATTGCACCAAAGCCTTGTAATAGTTAGGAATTTTATCTTTCCGTCATTTATTTTCCCGAACGATAAACTGCTTAGATGAATGTTTAATAGGATTGCATGAAAGATAATGATTAATTGAACCTAGATAACCCTAATTGCGCAAAATAAAGTATATCTGAAAAAGCACACTTTTGCACACTTGCACCCCTAGGGTATTACCTCACTTGGTTGCCTTCGGAAACAATGGTCATGTCCCTCGAGCATAGGGATACTCTTAGAAAAGACCCTCGGTTTAAAGTTATCATGAAGATCGTAGTCCCTAAACGTCCCTCGAGTTGCATGCGAGAAACGATCTTATGATGATAGTCCCTTCGAAATGCTAAGGTATCTTTACATGTTTCCTTCAATGACCGTACATCCCTTTCGATAGTCCCTCATACATCCAATGACTAGGGTTACCTACTCAATAATAGTAGGATAACACGGTCTAAAGGGTAGGAGGAAAAGAACACTCTTTTTTCGAGTAGGTAGATAGCTGTTAGGTACTTGCTCAAATAAATTTTCACACCACACTTCTAAACATACTTTTCAAACAAAAGTTTTCAAAACACTTTATCACACTCTTAAGGACTGATACAAGAGTTACCATAAAGAGAATCTCCGCACTAAGGAATTTTCAAAGCTTTTCAAAACACACAAGCACAAGCAATTTCAAAAATGAGCAAGTACCTAAGAGCCCATGGAATACCATGGATGGAAAGGGTGCTAACACCTTCCCTTTCCATAATCTACCCCCTTACTCAGAAATCTCGAAAAAAGGTATTTTTCTATTATTTTCACCCTTTTCTTTTGTTGGATAAAAGAAAAGTCAGTGGCGACTCTTGCTTATCACGATATTTGCGAACAAAAAACACAAACCAGTATTAACAGTCGGTTCTACCACCGTATCACAGAACTGGTGACTCTGTTGGGGAAATTATAAAATGGGGTTTACCTTAGGGTCTAGATCATTTTAAATTGATTTCTCTGTTTTGCTTTAATTGCTTTTATCTTTGAGGGTTTTTTTGGGGTATTCTTGTAAAGATCCTATACCCGGACCTGGGGCACCTTATTAGGTAAGTAGCAATAAACCATGGAGGCTGTACAGCGTAGACCGATACAGACAAAGTGGTGTCTACATTAACGCAATACTTTGGATTGTACTAATGTTCCTTGAGTAAGTTAAGGATAACATTAGGCTTCCTCATAGTGTCACTAAGCGCTAACTGGCCTTTAGAACCTTTAATTGACTCATCTTAGCCATTAGGAAGTAGTGAGATAACCGGCTTTGGTTATGACCAAAGATTGGTTGATACTCGATACTACACTCATTGAGGCTGGACTTTCAGGATTTTTTTGGCTGCAATACTTCGGTGCAGAGCTGAAACAATTTATGAAGGGAAGGTCAGTGATATTGAGGCTCCTTAGAACCCGATTACTATTAATAGGACAGGTTGAGCCAACTGAACATTCAAGAGGGTACATACCTTAAAAACTCATGCAAGCCTTTGAACCTAAGGTCTATTGTGTGATTTACTTGTGTTTATCTGTGATTTTTAGCATAATCATGACATCATAAACATCATGACATTCATACATACTAATCATTTCATGGACCAGTTAGATTTACCTCTTGGTTGTTTTGTAGGATATAAATTCAGGTTGCAGAAAAACCATTTGGATTCACTTCACAGAAGTTCCTCCTAAGCTCAAGGAATTAGTCTTGAAAGTCCCCGAGGACTCATCATTTCACAAAAGACATGGTTACTTGCTCAGTTTGGTTACCACCGAGTTTGACGAAGGTTTGATGAGTGTCTTATTCCAGTTCTTTGACCCTAAGCACCATTTCTTCACATTCCCCGATTATCAACTGGTGCCTACGCTAGAAGAATTATCTAAGTTACTTGGTTTACCTATATTGGAGAGAGTACCTTTCACTGGTTTAGAACAAGACCCATCTTCTGAAAATGTTGCCGTAGCTTTCCACTTGAAACCATCTGACATTGAGGCCAATTGGGAAAAAAGAAGTGGAGTTAAGGGTCTCCTTGCAAATTTCCTGATGAAGAAAGCTCATATTTTCCTGGATGCTATAAGCTATCATGCCTTCGAAGATGTATTAGCCCTATTGATCTATGGGTTGGTCATGTTTCCTAATTCAGATCAACTTATAGATGTGAATTCCATCAACATCATTCTTGCTGGCAATCCGGTCCCTACATTGCTTGGGGATATCCTACATTCTCTCCACACTCATACTCTGAAGAAGCGAGGAACTCACATGTGTTGCATCCCTCTGCTATATAGGTGGTTTATTTTTCACCTTCCTCGATCAGTAATGCCAAATGATTTAGGCTTAAGGCGGAGTCAAAGAATAATGTATCTCTCTCACTACGACATCCATTGGTGTCCTCTCTCTCAAGAGGACATTTCTTTTATTGATCTTTGCATATAATTTCCTAATGTGCCACTCCTGGGCATTAGGTGAGGCATCACCTACAATCCTTCTTTAGCACTACGTCAGTTTGGCTATGCACGGAGAGATGGTCCACCGGATATGCTCATCCAGGGTATTGTGTTCAACTACTTAGATGATTTGCATAATTATCATCAGAGGTTCATCCGCTCTTGGGGCATTGTTAAGAAGACTGATAGTAGGACTTTGGGGGTGTAAGAACTCCATCCCTTTGGAACCTTACCTCAAATGAGCTCGAGCTCGAGCCCAAAGTCTTATGATGCCATACGATTCCATCTTACCGGTGATCTTAGAACCTATTTTTCAAGGGGGCGAGTCCCGTATTATTCTCCATCCTGATATGCCAACCAACTTCGAAGAGTTGCAAAAGTCTTGGATCCAACTCAAGGAAGAACAAGATACTTTTGAGGCTCAATTCTATGCATGTGAGAAGAAGGTGCTGGAATTAACAAAACAACTTCATGAAGAGAGGAACCTCAACACCAAGAGGAAGCGGGAGATTTAGGAATTTCCTTTCAATGTTTATCCATGTGTAATCTTTTGTTTCTTTCAAAACTCGCTAATAAAAGGTTTTTCTTTTTGTTTTGTTTAAAAGTTCTTGAATCCAATAAGGTCCTTGAAATCATTGCATACACATGTCATACACATCATTGCATAAACAAGTTTCATAGCAGGTTTCTCATCTTCTTCGCTGTTTATTTCAACAAGAAATGGCTCTCGAACAAACCGTGAAAGACTTACAGACTCAGAATGCATAATTCCAATAGATGATCATGGCTCTAGCCAAAGGGCATGAGGAACTGAAAGCATTGATTGTTAAAGACAAGGCTAAGAAGCCCAGAAGGACGGCCGATGTGGTAAACCTGGGAAGAAGATTCAAGGGACCGTTGAAGCAAATGGTTGATCTGACATCTTCATCCAAGGAAGGAGAGAATCAAGAGGGTGAGACAAGAGAGGAAGACCCTAGTCTGGGGGAATCTGATAATGACACTGATTACAATGAAGAGCACTATCCTCCAGCTGACGAAAAGTACAAACAACTGGAAGAGCATTTGAGTGCAACGGAGATTCAGAAAGTGCCTGGGCTGGACTTCGAAGAGTTGGGTTTGGTGTATGGGATTGTTAAGTACCATGGGGTTTCGTGTACCAAGATGCACCTTCTATCTTATACAAGGAATATACAACCTCACACTACTAACAGAGACTTATGGGTCCATTTCTTTCAGGATAGTCTATCCGGAACTCAGCTAGATTGGTTCTATTAACTGGAAAGGGCAACCATTCATAATTGGGAAGACCTGGCCACTACTTTTTATAAGCAGTATCAGTACAATGCAGACCTTGCTCCCACCCGTACTCAACTCTAGAGTTTGGATATGGGTTCGAGCGAGGGTTTCAAAGACTATGCTCAGAAGTGGAGGGACTTAGCAAGAAGAGTCCAGCATCCCCTGTCTGATAGGGAGCTAGTGGACATGTTTATGGGTACCCTGTTCGGTCCGTTCTTTAATTATCTAATTGGAATCTCCTCGACCAGTTTCACTGAACTAATCTTGACAGGGGAGAGAGCGGAAGCTGGAATTAAGAATGGAAAGATCCAAAAGGACACATCCTCCAGTGCCGTGAGAAAACCATTCGCTGGGAAGAAAGAGGTTAGTGTTGTGCACCATCAACGGAGTCAGAACAGAACTGAATGTTGTCCAACAGTAGAGGCTGTCATGATTCCTAAGCCTGCACCCACTCAACAGAGGAATAATCAGCAGAGAACATAAAGGCCGGTAAGACAATTCACCTGGATAAATATGAATCTAGCCCAAGTTTTTCCTCATTTGTTGAGATCCAATATAGCAACCTTGCGGGAAGCACCGAAGAATCCCAACACTACCACTCCCCGCTACAATCCAAATTCCCGTTGTTCCTATCATTCAGAAAGTCCAGGTCATAATACAAACGACTGCTGGGCTTTGAAAAACAAAGTACAAGACCTTCTCGAGGTGAAGGAAATTGAGTTTGATGCCCCTGAGATGCCAAATGTTATCACTGCTCCTATGCCCAAGCACGACCGTGGTGTTAACGCTATTGAAGATGATATGTTTGTTACTATTGTTGAAGAGCTGGTTACTCTGCTTATAACCATTAAGTGGAACTTGTTGAAGGCCGATTTATTTACGGGTTATGGAGAAGGTTGCCACTTCTGTTTATCTCTACCGACTGGTTATCATTTGTTGAAGGCAGGTGTTCAGCGCCTGATGGATGTTGGAGAGATTTTGTTTGTGAAGACTCCCGTTCCAACCATTCTGTTCAAGGATATTTCAATAATAACCATTTTCACCAATCCTCCCAGGGTCTCCACCAAAAGACCCGTCAGGATTACATCTGTTCCGTAGATTACTCCACTCATAATCATTGTGCCAGGGCCAATCCCGTACTCCTCTGATAAAACTGTCCCTTGGAACTATGGGGGCGACGTCTACTACCACAGAGTCAAGCAATATTGGAAACATTGTGGGAACCAACAAAACAACCAGAAGTGGAAGAGTGTTCTCCCCTGAGATTTCTCCTCTGAAAGATGTCATTGGTCCTGTGATTATTCCTACTTTTGTTCCTACTACTACTGCAATTCCTTTGATTACTCCTGCTGACACCCATATCACCGAGTTAACCGAGACTCAGGGAAAAGACATATTGATTGAGCCTGTCCATACGAAGGCACAGTCAGTATCTATTTCAGAGGCTTCCAAGAAGGAGATGGAAGAAATTCTGAAAATTATCAAGAGAAGCGACTACAACATGGTCGAACAACTGGGGCAGACCCCTTCAAAGATCTCTATGCTAGCCTTGCTGTTGTGCTCTGAAGTTCATGCGAAGGCTTTGGTGAAGTTTCTGAAAACTTCCCATGTGCCCCAAGAAACTTCTGTTGACCAATTTGAAGATTGTGTGGCTAGTTTGACGGCCGGTAACGGTTTGGGCTTTTTTGATGCCGATTTAACCCCTAGAGGGAGGAAGCATAATGACGCGTTGCATGTCTTTGTCGAATGCAAGGGCACCACTTTGGCCCATGTCCTTGTAGATAATGGTTCTTCATTAAATATGCTTCCTAAGAACACCATGGATAGACTAGACTGCGAAGGTTTGACTTTGAAGCCCAACAATATTATAATGAGGGCTTTTGACGGATCAAAGAGAATGGTGCACGGGGAGGTGGACATCCCCATCAAGGTTGGTTCTCAGACTTTCGACTCTACCTTCTAAGTGATGGATATCAGGCCATATTATTATTGTTTGTTGGGCCGCCCTTGGATACAAGGGGCTGGAGCTGTTACATCCATTTTGCATCAGATGATGAAATACCCGGTCAAAGGGAGAATTGTCACTGTATGCGGCGAAGAAGAATACATGGTCAGTCACCTGAATTCATTCAGATATGTGGAAATGGAGGGTGAGTTCATCGAGACTCTGTGCCAGAATTTCGAAGAGGTACCTCAGACTCTGGTTGCAACTGAAACTGTTACCAACGAGCCGAAGATCACCAGACCTCCCTTGAAGATGGCCTCTCTCAAGGATGCAAAAGCAGTTATTGAAGAAGGTGGGTCTACCATCTGGGGTCAACTCCATGATATTCTATAAAAGTTTGATAAATTTGGTTTGGGTTTCTCTTCAGGGGCTCAAAGGGCTGTTCGACATGCTCGTGTTGGAAAACCTCCCATACGCATCAGTAATCACGGGGTCAACACTGTAGAAGATGGAGACGATGACAATGACATGGATAGCTGGATCTTCCCTACTACCAACGGTGGACCTAGTAACTGGATGAAAAAGGATTTTGTATCTATTACTTTTGTTCAGAAGTAATTGTCTTTCTTGTTTTTTGGATATGTAATAATCAATATAACTTTATGGCCATGTGTCTTACCCGGGGCACATCAGTTTATTTGTGAGGGTTATCATGTTTCACTTTCATATGGTATTAATAAAGCATTGGACGTTTTGCATACAAATTTTGTGCTCTATGTATTTCTTTTCTGCTTTTTACTTTATCAATACAACTATGCTCTTACACACACTCACATATCAAATCGCAGATCCATATCCACTCTGGATCCCATTGATAACAATTATGCTATTGCCAGTTATAACTTCGAAAATCCGATCAACCAAGTCGAGGACGAAGGTGAGGAAGATTGTGAGGTACCTGGAGAACTTGTTAGGCTCTTACAGCAGGAAGATAGGGCTATACAACCTCATGAAGAGCCAATTGAGACGATAAACTTGGGCACAAAGGTAGACAGAAAAGAAGTCAAGATCGATGCAAATTTGAAGCTTAATGTCAAACAGCTGTTGATACAAATGTTGCATGACTATATAGAGATCTTTGCCTGGTCATATGAGGACATGCCAGGACTGGATACAGATATTGTGGTTCACCGACTTCCAACTAAAGAAGATTGCCCTCTGGTAAAGCAGAAGGTCTGTCGCATGCACCCTGAAATGTCAGAGAAGATCAAAGAAGAGGTTATGAAGCAGTTCAACGCCGGGTTCTTAGCTATCACCTCTTATCCCTAATGGGTTTCCAACGTGGTTCCGGTGCCTAAAAGAGATGGTAAGGTACGAATGTGTGTAGACTACATAGATTTGAACTGGGCAAGCCCCAAAGATGACTTTCTGCTCCCCCACATTGACGTTCTGGTTGACAACACCGTGTAACGCAAGATCTTTTCCTTCATGGATGGTTTCTCTGGTTACAATCAGATTAAGATGGCACCCGAAGATATAGAGAAGACAACCTTCGTCACTTAATGAGGCACTTTCTGCTACAACGTGATGCCGCTTGGATTAAAGAATGCTGGGGAAACCTATCAGCGAGCCATGGTCGCCTTATTTCATGACATGATTCACCATGAGATAGAAGTATATGTGGATGACATGATAGACAGGTATCAAACTGAGGAAGAGCACCTTGATCATCTACAAAATCTGTTTGATATGTTGAGGACATACAAGCTGAGGTTGAATCCGAACAAGTGCACCTTCGGGGTAAGGTCTGGTAAGTTGCTAGGTTTCATTGTCAGTGATAAGGGCATTCTGGTAGACCCTACAAAAGTAAAGGATATACAAGAGATACCATCTCCTCGCACTGAGAAGGAGGTTAGAGGCTTTTTGGGACGCCTAAACTACATTGGCAGGTTCATTTCCCATTTAACTGCTACTTGTGAGCCAATCTTCAAGCTCCTGAAGAAAGATCAAGTGGTAAAATGGAACGATGAATGTTAGACCACCTTCAAAAGAATCAAGGAATACCTTCAAGAACCACCAATTATGATGCCTCCGATTGAAGGAAGACCTTTGATAATTTACTTAACAGTGTTAGACAATTCAATGGGGTGTGTTCCGGGGCAGCATGACAAGTATGGTCGAAAAGAGCACGCAATATACTACCTTAGCAAAAAGTTTACCGACTGTGAGACAATATACTCACTACTCGAGAAAACTTGATGCGCTTTGGCATGGGCTGCTCGCTGACTGAGACAGTATATATTGACCCACACTACTTTGTTGATATCAAAGATGGATCCGATCAAGTACATCTTCGAGAAGCCCGCTCTCTCCGGAAGAATAGCGAGATGGCAGATGATCTTAACCGAATATGATATCTAATACACGACCCATAAAGCAATCAAGGGAAGTTTATTAGCTGATCATTTGGCTCATCAGGCCGTGGACAACTACCAGTCCATGAATTTTGAGTTCCCGGACGAGAATATTATGCTGGTGACTGACTATGAAAAACCTGGAATGGATGAAGGACCTGAAGAAGGATCCTGATCGACTATGGTTTTTGAAGGAGCCTCAAACGCACTCGGCAATGGCATTGGTGCTGTAATCATATCTCCTGAAGGCTGTCATACTCCTTTCACCTCCAGACTATGCTTCAACTGTACCAACAACATGGCGGAGTATGAAGCATGCATCATGGGTCTCAAAGCTGCTATTGACCTGAGGATCAATTTCTTGAGCATTTTCGGGGATTCAGCCTTGGTGATAAGTCAGATCAAAGGAGAGTGGGATACGAAGCACCTGAATCTCATACCGTACAAAGAGCACGTGCTGACATTGCTTCCACACTTTGAAGACATAACCTTTGAACATTTTCCATGAGAAGAGAATCAGTTAGCAGACGCACTAGCTACCATGTCATCTATGTTCAAGGTCAGGTGGGATAGTGAGGCCCCTCGGGTCACTATTGAAAGGTTGGATGAACCAGCATACTGCTATGAGATCAACACTGAAGGGGTAGCAGATAAAACTTGGTTCTATGAAGTGAAGAGATATCTTGAGGCTCAAGAGTATCCCGAGGGGGAATTTGTCAATGATAAGAAGTTTTTGAGAAGGTTCGTCGCAAAGTTCTTCCTCAGTAATGGAATCCTCTACAAGCGCAACCATGACTCTACTTTACTTCGATGCATAAACAAGAGTGAATCAGAGAGTATTATGATATATCTACACGAAGGTACCTTCAGAACCCATTCGAGTGGACATACCATGGCTAAAAATATCCTACAGGCAGGATACTATTTGTCTACTATGGAAGCAGACTGCTATCAGCATTCCCGAACTTATCACAAATGCTAGATCTATGCTGATAAGGTGCACGTACCTCCGGTTCCTTTGAACATCCTGACGGCTCCTTGGCCCTTTGCAATGTGGGGCATTGACATGGTCGGAGAGATTAAACCTACCACTTCCAAATGGCATCGCTTCATCCTAGTGGCTATTGATTACTTCACGAAATGGGCGGAAGCTGCCTCTTTTGCTACTGTTACCAAGAACATTGTGGCACCGTTTATCAAGCATAACCTGATCTATCGGTACGGTGTGCCAGAGAGAATCATCACTGACAATGGTATGAATCTCAATAACACGATGATCATTGAACTCTGTAAACAGTTCAAGATCCAGCATCATAATTCTTCCCCTTCCCGGCCAAATATGAATGGCGCTGTGGAGGCTGCTAACAAGAACATTAAGAAAATCATACAGAAGATGACAGTGACATATAAAGACTGGCATGAGATGTTACCATTTTCTCTTCATGGTTATCGCACCTCAGCACGAACATCGACAGGGGCAACACCTTACTCTCTGGTATATGGTATGGAGACTGTCCTGCCTATTGAGGTCCAGATCCCTTCTCTGAGAATCACGAAGGATCCAAGTATGAATGAAGATGATTGGATCCAGACTCGATTTGATCAACTGAATTTGATCGATAAAAAGAGACATGCTGCTGTCTGTCATGGTCAAATGTATAAAAAACGGATGATCAAGGCTTTCAACAAAAAGGTCAGACACCAAGTATATCAAGTCGGGGATCTAGTGATCAAGCGCATCATACTGCCGCAAGGTGATCCCAGGGGCAAATGGAATCCCACATACGAAGGACCATTTATGATCAAAAGTATATTTTCTGGTGGAGCCATAATTCTGACCACCATGGACGGTGACGACATTCCTCACCCTATCAATGCAGACATAGTGAAAAGATACTATGCATAAATAAGACCTGCTAGGTTGACTGGCCTAGGAAAAAATAAGGGCTTCCCGAAGAACCAAAAGGGTTCGGGCAATAATTAGGGATGAAAACAAAAATATTTGTACACCCGGCAAGTCGAAAACCTGAAAAGGCGGCTTGGGCAAAAAGGGGTATCCCGGTGGACTGAGAACCTGAATGGGCGGCCTAGGAAAAAGTTAGGGATTTAAAGCGTATCAATATGTCCCATTAGATCACCTTACGACCAGACTTCAGCATCAACTATCAAGCTCAAAACGAAACTGATCAATCCAGTCAGCTTCGTACATGTAGCGACAATAGAAGAATTGAGACTCAATGGGATTATTACACATAACTGTTTTCTTCTCTTTGTACACAATATTGTATAGCTTTCACGAAGGTGTTCTCTTACTAGAGCGTCAACCTCCTTGTACAAAAACTCCTGTTATAGGCCAACTTCAAAATCAATACAAGTCATTTCTACACAAAAACTATTTGTTTTTCTTTTTTGTTTTTTTTTGAAAAAACGTCCAATGATTTATTCTTGACATATGCATTGAATATGATTGCTATCCACAACTAGTTTGCATAAGAAACAGAAAGACAGTTGCCAAGGACTTAGAGGAATTGGGCAAAGTCTAAAAAAGACAGTTACAATCCCGACAGTTACTCTGTCCAGCATGTACAGGGGCAGAAACAGTTTTGAAATGAAGTCATCAGTACATACAACCCCGTGACATCTACACTCCCCACAGAGTAGAAGCAACCAAATCTTTGACATCGACTTCCCCAAATAGGAAATACTTTCCCCAGCAAAGTTCCTTCAGAGAGCCGATATTTATATCCCCCAGCCGAATTTTATAATCGCAAGCGGTTTATAAAGTTTTCTCCCAAGCAGAGTTTACTTCTCTAAATACAGAAGCTCAATCCCCAACAGAGTTTATCTCTCTAGCTACGGAAGTTCATCCCCCGGTGGAGTTTATTTCTCCGAATCGAAAATTTTTTCCAGCAAAGCATCTCCTCTCGCAAACAGAGCTATTCCCCTACAGAGTTATTCTCAAGCAGAGTCTCTCCCCGAAAGAATATTCGCAAACAGAAAGGAGTAAATCCACAGCATAGTCATCTCTATTCACCATCCCCAGCGAAAATGAAGAACTCGGCTCCCAATACTCTTTAGTAGCAGTCTATGATTTATTTTCCCCGACTAAGAAATACCGCAATAGCATCCCATATTCATACATCATGGCATGCGCATACATATTGCATATAACATAATCTAATTTATTTTGAGAACATCATCACAATGCATTTCATACATCATGACATTGCATACGACTAACTCTTTACCTTTCAGGGAAAAGATCAAAGCAACAAGCTACGTCCAACCAAGGGCTATTCTAAGATTTTCCTTAGAAGGATGTCCTCACAAGATCTCTCAGCTCACTATGCCGATGGAAGAGATTCCAAGACTTTTGTCTGGGTCAGTTGAATCGCTACTAAGATTCTCCTGATTACTATGCCATTCAAAGTTAACCCATGATCTCTCTTCTCACTATACCGGTGGAAGAGATTGCAAGACTTTCGTCTGGGTCAGTTGAATCGCTACTAAGATTCTCCTGATTACTATGCCAGTCAAAGTTAACCCAATATCTCTCTGCTTACTATGCCGGTGGAAGAGATTCCAAGACTTTCGTCTGGGTCAGTTGAATCGCTACTAAGATTCTCCTGATTACTATGCCAGTCAAAGTTAACCCAAGATCTCTCTGCTCACTATGCCGATGGAAGAGATTCCAAGACTTTCGTCTGGGTCAGTTGAATCACTACTAAGACTTTCCTGATTACTATGCCAGTCAAAGTTAACCCAAGATCTCTATGCTTACTATTCCGGTGTTTTTTACCCCAAAATTTGCCCTCTTATTTTATCAAGATTTCCCCTCACAAGACTCTTTGAACTAAAGACCAAATTAGGGTTTGCTCTGCTCAAGACATCTCCTTGCACTAATGACCTAAATTAGGGTTTGAGTTTGCACAAGTAATTTTGGACTTCTAATGCCCCATGTGACTTTCATACTTCATGTTGGACTTACAAGATTGCCCATACCAAGTTTCAAGCCTTGAATCAAATTTTTGCCCAGTCAATTGGACAGTTGACCTAGAAATCAACTATATTGGGGAAAAAGTCAACTGTGGCCAATTTACAGTCAAACCTCATAATTTTTGATCCACATCAACATTATAGACTCATATGAACCACTTGATCAAGTTTGGACCACAACTCCTCAAGAAATTTGATCAGATAATCAAAAGGGCAAAATGGTCATTTTTAGGGTTTTGACTGCAGAAGGGCAATTTCTGATTTTTAACCTAAACAATGGCAAATTGGGTTCAAGCATGGATTCAAGGACTCAATGGCATCATCTTGACCTAATCATAAGGTTCAAAAGATCTCAAAAGCATTGGATTGACAAATGAATTTTCCAATCAACTAATCAAAAATCAACTGTACACTGAAAAGTCAAACTTTGACTTTTTGGTCAAAATCAAGTGCCAAGGGTCATTTTTCATCAAGATGTGTCAAAACATGAAACTTGTTCATCAAGAAACCTAATTTTGCAAATTAGGGTTTAAGATTGAAAAATTTCATAACTTATAATTTTTCTAAGTTATGAAATTTTCTTATTTTTTCCCAACTTTGCCCACCATTTTCACCATGATGCAATTAGATTCAAACAAAACTTCCAACATGAAAGTTGTAGTCCTACACAAAATCTATAAATTTTGATCACAAAGTTTTCCCGAAAGAAGCTTGGATCTCAAGTTATGAGTTTTGGAACAAGGGTCCATGAAACTTTTAACTTAGTGAAATTTTGCCCTAGTTTAGACAGGATTTTGACCTATCTTCATGACAATTTTTCACCTAGTTCCCATTGGAATTTCAAAAAGCATTTCAAAGATGGATTGTAGAGCATGTTACAAGATTTACAAAATTTCGAAGAACTCTCTAAAATCATTTATGTTTAGGGAGAATCGAAGGTTTGAATTTGGAAAACACTCACTTTGATCCATGGCATTTTCATGTTGACACAAGTTGCAAAATCTGTCCAACTTTGCTTGTACTTGAATACATGTCTCTAAACCCTTCCACACTCAAGGGTTTAATCTATTTTTGGCAAAAATATAACTATGCCATTTTGATAAAGGTGGCTTTATGTCAACTTGTTTCCCTTGAGCCTTGAACCAAGCCTTTTGCAGCATACCAACTCCACAAACTCAGAGCAAAGTACAACAATCTCGTGCATGCTTAAAGCTAGCCTGTACAGGCCTGCCCTTGGTCACTTCACACTTTTCTTAAAAAACAAGTCAACTTGCCAAAATCACACAACTCTTGTTTCTGTTAAAACCAAGTGTTGTAACCTTTCCAAACAAATATTTCCTATTGTCTTAAGTCAGAAGCACGAGCTAAACACCTCTCAAGCCTTCCAAAACACAAAAACACCTTCTTCTTGCAAAACAGGGCAGTTTCTTCATTTTTGTTTCCAAAACACAAACCACTCGTGTGTTTTTCCCCAAACCTCTTCCAATACATTCCATATAACCCACCTAAGCTATCCCAACCATTGGCCATTGACTGTAACTCCATTTGCAAGCTTCACCATTTCTTATTTCAGCTTGTGCAGGTTGACTTCTACTGGCTGATTCAAGCAAGCTCAAAGCAAAATAAGCATTGGGAAAGTTCCAAGGAAGTTCAAGCAGGCTCCCAAGCATCTCAGGCCTCATTGAAAACCTCCACATTGTCATACCCGAGTTCAACTGAAACAGGTATTTTCCAACTTTCAATCTCTCTATTGAGGAATCATTAGGCTTAGGTTTGTGAATAAGAAATGTAGTACTCATTGCCCTCAAGCTGTACATATGCATATATTTCATCTAAGTTAACCATGTTGAGAGAATTTGATTGATGAACTTTCTGAAAAAGTTAGGTTAGAAATTAGGGCCAGAGAAATTCTCTCT
Source organism: Vicia faba (assembly GCA_948472305.1). NCBI lineage: Eukaryota > Viridiplantae > Streptophyta > Magnoliopsida > Fabales > Fabaceae > Vicia > Vicia faba. The sequence continues at coordinate 26,696,027 of OX451736.1, forward strand.
GGTCTTTGAGAGTTAGATTAAGTTCTTTATATGGTTGTAATCATGTTGAAAAATGCTATAACTTTTGTGTTGTGAGTTTTTGCTTTAGAACACGTATGCAGAAGTTGGACATTTGTACAGGAGGCGCGCGTATTTTTGAACGAAGGTTGAAGACGAAGTAGCTGGGCTGGGCCTGGCTATTTCTCACTTTTGGCGCCCCCAGCTTGCTGATTGCACCCCCTGGCCCATTTCATTATATTTTTATATTTTTCATTTCTTTTTTTTTTATTTATGACTTTATTTTATTTTTCTAAACTTTAAAAACTACCAAAAATATTTTCATAAATTTTCACATTTTATTTTATTACTTTTATTATTTTTTGGACATAAAAATAATTATTAAATAGTATAAACTTTTATTTTCTTTAATAAAAAAACTTGAAAATAATACATAAAAATATTATACTTTTATTTTTATTATTTATATACTTAAATAATATTTTTTCTAACATATTTTTATTTTTTGACATTTGTATATATTTTTATTTTATTATACATAAACAAATGTTATAATATATATATAAATTCTTAAACCAAAAATTAGGGTTTTTACCCTTAACAAAAATAACCTTTTATTTATTATTTTTATTTTTTATACATTAAATATTTTATTTTTACATACATAAAAAATAAACAAAGACATTTTTTTCATATTTATAATATATTGCATATTTATTTAATTGTCTATTTAAATATTTTCTTATTTATTGTTTGATACAAAGAATTCAATTTGGATGTAATAGTTAATCTTAGGGTTTTATTTTCTTGCAAATACTCCCCATTCAAAATTGTATCCCCCTCCCCATATCAATGTTGTAATAGCGTAGATTTATTTTACGCATTTTATAGCTTTCAAATATGCCATGATAGAGATTAGGGTTTGTATGCAATATCCAAAATCGAAACAAATAATTAGACCTAATACAAGACATAAAATGCATGAAAATGACAACACAATGCACATATGCACCCCTAGGGTTTCACCCACTTGTTGCCTTTAAAATGGCCATGGTATGCATGTTGAGTATCTTGGCAAAACAAAAACAAAAACAAAACAAAAGATCATAGTCCCTCGATGACGCTATCTTGGTTGCCTATTAAACATGATCTAGTCCCTCAAAAAAATTGCTAAAGATACTTAGCACTATTGCTATCATGGTCAATACGATGACCCGCGCCTGTCCCTTTTAACATCCAAACACAAGGTTTTTTACCAAATACAATGGTAAAACAACAATGTCAAAGGGTTAAAAATGTGTAGGAAAAATCTTTGAGTAGGGTAGATGCTCCTAGTTACTTGATCAAACTTGCAAAACATCCTTGCTATTTTCAAACACACATCACGACACAATTTCAAAACATTTCCCAAAACAACTTTCAAACATTGAAACATCTTTTCAAAAGACAAACACCTTTGTAAAACATTCAAACAAGAGTCATTACAAAGGTTGCCACAACGATGGCCTATTTTCAAAACATTTTCAAAACCACACACAAAGCACCATTTCAAACAATTGAAAAGCAAAAGCAAGTGATCTAAACAAGTAACTAAGAGCCCATGGATAACCATGGATGAAAAGGGTGCTTGCACCTTCCCTTTTCATAATCTACCCCCCGAACCCAAGAAAACATCTCAAAGGTCTTTCCTATGCTTTTTGACCTTTCCTTTGGATAAAATAAAAAGTCGGTGGTGACTCTTGCTAAACTAAAACATTTGCGAACATAAACGCAAAACCTCAAGTCAGTTCTCCCACCGCATCACAGAAATGACGACTCTGCTGGGGAATATCTAAAAAGTGGGGTTACCTTAGGTTTTAGATCACCTTTACATGCTTACCTTGTTTGCTTTGATTGCTTTACAATTGGTTCTATTGTTTAGGTTTGAAATCCTCTACTCGGATTTGGGAAACATTCATAGGTAAATAGCAATACATTGTGGAAACTTTGCGGGGTATACCGACATGGTTGAAGCAATAACTATATTAGTGCGACATATTTGTGGGTACCGGTAGCCTTTGAGTCAATCAAAGAGAATACGGGGCCGCTGAGTGATGTCATGAAACACTAATGGACTTTTAGAACCTTTACTTGACCATCTTGGCCTTTTTAGGGGTAGTGAGATAACCGGCTTTGGTGCAGTCCGAAGTTGGTAGATACTCGATACTACACTCATTGAGGATTGTTTTCTTGGAATATTTCGGTCGTCAGTAAAGTGGCTAAACTGAAACAATGAACACAGAAAATAATCCAGTGATATTTAGCTCCTTAGAACCCGGTTACTATTTATAGGATAGGTTGAGCCAACTAACTTCAAGAGGGTACTTACCTATGAAACCCCATGCAAGCTTGAAACTAGGATCTTGTGTGATTTGTTTGTACATATACTTGTGCATACATCATAAACATCATGAAGCATCATATGCATCCACTAACCATTTCAAGGGTTTGGATTTTCATCTTTGTTCCTATTTTGTAGGTTATGGAATCACTTCGCAGGAAAATAATCCAGGTCAACCTTGTGAGAATCCCTCCTCAACTCAATGAGCTAGCTTCCAAGATTCCAGAGAATTCTCCCTTCACTGAAAGACATGGTAGACTTCTCAACTTGGTCAACTCCAACATTGAAGAAGACATGGTGAAAGTTCTCTTCCAGTTCTTTGACCCCCTACACCACTGCTTCACATTTCCTGATTACCAATTAGTGCCTACTTTGGAGGAATTTTCTTAACTCCTAAGGATTCCTATTCTCCATCAACTACCCTACAACGGTACAGAAAGAGAACCAAAGCCTGAAGATGTTTCTCAAGCCTTACACTTATAAGCATCTGATATCAAAGGTCATTGGGAAACCAGAAGTGGTGTCAAGGGTTTCTTGGCAAAGTTTCTATTTGAGAAGGCACAAGACTGCTGGAATTCTCTAGATCTGCAAGATTTTGAGGAGATTGTAGCACTTCTCATCTATGGATTAGTCTTGTTCCCAAACCCTGATCAACTTATAGATGTGAATGCTGTCAAGATTTTCATATCTCAGAATCCTGTGCCTACATTACTTGGGGATATCCTCCACTCATTTTACACACGAACAATGAGGAAAAGAGGTGTTCTCATGTCCTGTACTCCTCTTCTAGCAAGGTGGTTTATTTCTCACCTTCCCCAATCAGTCTTGAAGAATGAGCAAGGCTTGATGTGGTCACAACGGTTGATGACTCTTACACATTCTGATGTTCATTGGTGTTCTTGGTCCAGAGAAAATGTCATCATCATTGATCGTTGTGGGGAATTCCCTAATGTCCCATTACATGGCATTAGGGGAGGCATTACCTACAACCCCTGCTTGGCTCTGAGACAGTTTGGGTATGCCCGAAGGGATGGCCCTCATGACATGCTGATTCCAGACTTGGTTTTTGACTTTGACAATGACGCTCAAGGACTTCGACAAAGGTTTATCCGAGCTTGGAGGATGCCCAACAAAGTGGACAGTAAGACACTGTGACACAAGAATTCCATCCCCCTTGAGCCTTACCTCAAGTGGGTACGAACCCGCGCCCAGAGTCTTATGATGCCTTACCCTTACATTCTCCCGGTGATCAAAGAGCCGGTTATGGAAGGAGAGGTTCCATACACCCTCCTACACCCTGACATGCCAACATCATTGGAAGATTTGCAAAAGAGTTGGATATAACTCAAGGAAGAACGAAACACTTTTGAAACCAGCTTCTACGCCAGTGAGAAGAAGGTTTTGGAACTTACCCGTCGACTCCATGAAGAGCAGACTCTCAACACCTACATAGCACCAAAGAGGATGCGCAACGTCTTTTTACATTAGAATTTTGTATTATTTTGCCCATGGGGAATTTATGTACTAACAAATTCTATCTTATTAATATGACGTGTGTTTCTTTTTGTTTACAACAAATTTGAATTTATGAATCCTTGATTGCATTACATGAATACACATCATTCATCATATGCATAAACAGGTCTTCACACCAGGTTTCCTTATCTCTCTGCTGTTTATTCCAGCAAGATGGATATAGAGCAGACGATCAAAGACCTAAAAGCGCAGAATTCACAGTTCCAACAACTCCTCATGATCTTGGCAAAGGGTCAGGAGGATCTTAAAGCACTGTTAGAGAAGGAATGGGAGAAAAAGAAAAAGAAAAGAGTTGGTGTGGCTACTATGGGAAGAAGATTTGAGAACCGAGCTAGAAGGGTCCTGGATTTCCCCTCAACATCTGATGAAGGGGTAGGAAAGGGAAAGGGAGCTGCAGTGCCCTCCAAGTCTGAGGCTGAAGAAGAAGAAGAAGAGGATGAATATTACTCTGAGCAGCAGTACCCTCCTACAGACGACAAGTATAAGAATCTGGAAGAGCGTCTGGCAGCTATGGAGGTACAAAGAGTGCCTGGGATGGATTTCTAGGAGCTAGGTTTGGTTGTTGATATTGTGATTCCCCCTAAATTCAAGGTGCTTACATTTGCTAAATACGATGGTTTGTCTTGTTCGAAAATGCACCTACGGTCTTACGTCAGAAAGATCCAACCCCATTCTTTTGATAAGGATCTGTGGGTCCACTTTTTTCAAGATAGTTTGTCGGGTATGCAATTAGACTGGTTCTACCAGCTTGAGAGATCTGATGTGCACAATTGGGAGGATTTGGCTACTGCCTTCTACAGACAATATCAATATAATGCGGACTTAGCACCTACTCGTACTCAATTACAGAGTATGGGTATGGTCTCTAATGAAGGCTTTAAGGAGTATGCCCAGAAATGGAGGGACATGGCTGGAAGGGTGCAGCCACCATTGTCTGAGAGAGAGCTTATGGATATGTTTTTGGGGACCCTGTCAGGTCCATTCTTTAATCACTTGATCGGGAGTTCCTCTGCGGGGTTCACCGAGTTAATTCTGACTAGTGAAAGAGTTGAAGCTGGCATCAAGAGCGGTAAAATTCAAAAGGATGCATCTGCTTCCGCTGCTATCAAGAAGACCTTTCCAGCCAAGAAAGAAGTCTCAGCTGTTTACTCCCAGAGAAGTCAAGGAAGAGTTGAGCGCTGGCCAGCGGTGGGGGCTGTAATGATTCAGAATTCTGCAGTTGATCAACCTCGAAACAGTCAACCCAAAACCAACCAAGCAAGGGTGGAAAGGCCTGCACGGCAATTCACCCGGATCAATATGACACCTGCTCAGGTTCTCCCTCATCTGTTGAAGTTAAACCTTGCAAGCTTGAAAGAGGCGCCGAAGAATCCCAATACATCCTCTCCCTACTACCATGCAAATGCGAAGTGTGCTTATCACTCAGATAGCCTGGGGCACGACACCAACAATTGTTGGGCCTTCAAAAATAAGATCCAGGATTTAATAGATGCCAAAGAGGTGGAGTTTGATGCCCCTGGAAAACCTAATGTGATCTCTGCCCCAATGCCAGAACATGGTCACAATGTCCATGCTGTTGTAGAAGATCTTTATGTTGCTACTGTTGATGACTTAATGACTCCATTACCAATGATCAAAATGAATCTGTTGAAGGCCGGGATTTTCCCGGGTTGTGAAAAAGATTGCTACTTTTGTTCGTCCTTACAATCCGACTGTCTTCTGTTGAATTTAGGCATCCAACGCCTAATGGATAATCAAGAAATCCTCTTTGAGAAAACTCTCGTTATATCGTCTCCTATCAATGATGTTGCTATAATTACCATTTTCACCCGTCTTTCCAAGGTCACCAAAAGATCTGTTAAGATTACACCCGATCCAAAGATTGTACCTCTGAAGATAACTATGCCGGGGCCTATCCCATACAAGTCCAACAAAACAATACCGTGGAATTATGGAGGAGAGATCTTCTACCACGGTGTTAAGCAGATTGAATCAGTTGAAGAAAGTTCCGATGAAGAGACTCCTGACATAGGAAATATTGATGGGACGAGTAAAATCACCCGTAGTTGAAGAAATTTCTCTCTGGAGATTACTTCCCCAAGGGCAGTCTTCGGACCCTCAAGTGCTCCTAAGGTTACTCCTGTGCCGGTCAACATCTCTGTGCGAACTCCAGTGATTGAAGAAATTGTTACTCCCATAGTTAAACCCTCTGCTGTTGCTGCTGATAAAGGTAAGGGGATCCAAGAAGCGCCCGTCGGGATGAGGGCTCAGCCTTTGGTCATCCCCGAGACCACTCAAAAGGAAATGGAGGAGATTTTAAAAATAATAAGAAAAGCGACTATGATGTCGTAGAACAACTGGGGAAAACCCCTTCAAAAATATCTATGCTGACCCTATTGCTCTGTTCCGAAGCTCATGCCAAAGCTTTGATCAAATTCTTGAAGACGGCCCACGTGCCTCAGGAAACCTCTACGGACCAGTTCCAGGAGTGTGTAGCTAGCCTAACAGCCGACAACGGTCTTGGCTTCTCTGATGCCGATTTAACATCTAAGGGGAGAAAGCATAATGACGCGCTGCATGTCTCGGTGGAATGCAGAGGGGACTACTTTAGCTCACGTTATGGTTGATACTGGGTCGTCTTTAAATGTCTTACCAAAGAAAGCATTGGATAGACTAGATTGTGAAGGTCTAATTTTGAAGCCCATCAACATCATTGTAAGATCCTTCGATGGTTCTAAGCGGATGGTCCACGGGGAGGTGGACATCTCGATTAAAGTGGGTACTGAAACTTTCCACTCCATATTTTATGTCATGGACATCCATCCCTCCTATTCCTGCTTATTAGGAAGACCCTGGATTCATCATGCTGGATCCGTTACATCTACTCTGCATCAGAAGCTTAAGTACCCTGTCCAGGGGGAAATTGTGACAGTTCGTGGCGAGGAGGAGTATATGATAAGCCATCTGAATTCATTCCGCTATGTGGAATTAGATGGTGAATTCATCGAGACCCCCTTTCATCACTTTGAAGAGGTTTCTCCTGAAGTTGCGGTAGCCAAGACAATGACTTTTGTGCCCATCATTACCAAACCCGTGTCTCGGATGTCATCCCTTAAAGATGCGAAGGCTGTGATTGAGGAAGGACTGAGCACAGTATGGGGACAACTTCTAGATTTTCCTTACAAGACAGATAAATTCGGCTTGGGTTTCACTGCTTCTGCTCAGAAGGCTGTACGTTGCTCCCAGGCTGGAGGGCCGCCATTGAAAATCACCCATCATGGAGTTCATGCTTTTGAGGATGATGGAGAGAAGAACAACTTTGAAGACTGGATCTTTCCAACTGTTGAAGGAGGGCTGAACAACTGGGAGGCGAAAGACTTTATTCCCATTACTTTCCTCAATCATTAATTTATCTTTTGAACATTTCTGTTGGTCTGTAATAATTATTAAATAATTCATACACTCTTTTTGCCTTGTGCCTTACCCGAGGTACATAGGTCCATTTGTAAGGGTTTTGATTTTTCATCTTCATATGCCATTTTAATGAATCATGGACGTTTTCATATATAAAATTTTGTGTTCATTGTCTTTCTTTTTACATTTTATTTGTTTAAAGGTGGCTATCCCTTACACACACCCACACTCACAAAATGCAGGTACCCATCCACTCCGGATTCCATGGGTAACAATTCTGCTATGGCCTTCAGTGACTCTGAAGATCTGGTCAATCATGCCGAATACGAAGGTGATGAAGACTGTGAAGTGCCTGGAGAGTTGGCTAGATTGCTGCAACAGGAAGAAAGGGCTATTCTACCCCACGAGGAGTTGTTAGATACCATCAACTTGGGAACAGAGGAAGACAAAAAAGAAGTTAAAATGGGTGCCAACCTAGAGCCAAATGTCAAGGAGCATTTAGTTCAGCTATTGAATGAATATGTTGAGATCTTCGCCCGGTCCTACGAAGACATGCCGGGACTAGATACAGATATTGTGGTTCACCGTCTCCCTATAAGAGAAGACTGTCCACCAATCAAACAGAAAGTCCGCCGAATGAGGCCCGACATGTATGAAAAGATCAAAGCCGAAGTGATGAAGCAGTTCAATGCTGGGTTTCTTGCTGTTACTTCCTATCTAGAATGGGTTGCTAACATTGTGCCCGTACCTAAGAAGGACGTAAAAGTCAGAATGTGCATGGATTACAAAAACTTAAACAGGGCTAGCCCTAAAGATGACTTTCCACTACCGCACATTGACATCTTGGTTGACAATACAGCTCAACATAAGGTATTCTCTTTCATGGATGGATTTTTAGGGTACAACCAGATCAAAATGGATCCCGAAGACATGGAGAAGACTACTTTTGTTACACAATGGGGTACCTTCTACTATAAAGTGATGCCATTCAGACTGAAGAATGTCGGGGCAACCTATCAGCGTGCTACGGTAGCTTTGTTTCATGACATGATACATCATGAGATTGAAGTCTACGTAGACGACATGATATCCCGTTCACAAACAGAAGAAGAACACTTCAACCATCTACAAAAGCTGTTTGTCAGGTTGAAAGAGTACAAACTCAGACTGAACCCTAACAAGTGCACTTTCGGAGTCAGGTCCGGTAAACTCTTGGGATTCATCGTCAGTAACAAAGGCATCGAGGTTGATCCTGCCAAACTCAAAGCTATACAAGAAATGCCTGCCCCTCGCACTGAGAAGGAGGTCAGAGGTTTCTTGGGATGCCTAAACTACATTGCAAGGTTCATTTCTCACCTAACATCTACCCATGAACCAATCTTCAAGTTGTTGAAGAAAGATCAGGTGGTTAAATGGAATGATGACTGTCAAGTTGCTTTCGATAGAATCAAGGAATATTTACTGGAACCTCCTATCTTGATGCCACCCGTCGAAGGAAGACATTTAATCATGTATCTGACCGTCCTGGAGAATTCAATGGGGTGCGTACTGGGCCAACATGACGAGTCTAGCCGAAAAGAGCATGCCATTTATTACCTTAGCAAAAAGTTTACCGACTGTGAGACTCGTTACTCACTGCTCGAGAAAACTTGCTGCGCTTTGGTATGGGATGCTCGCTGGCTAAGGCAGTATATGTTGACACATACCACTTTACTGATCTTTAAGATGGATCCGATCAAGTACATCTTCGAGAAGCCTGCTCTATCCGGAAGAATCGCTAGATGTCAGATGATCCTCACCGAATATGATATACAGTACACGACCCAAAAATCTATAAATGGGAGTGTACTAGCTGACCATCTAGCTCATCAAGCTGTCGAAGATTACCAATCCATGAGGTTCGACTTCCCCGACGAGGATATAATGACTTTGAGTAACATTGAAGAAAACAGACCGTATGACAGACCTGAACAAGGATCCCGATGGACCCTGTACTTTGATGGTGCTTCTAATGCACTTGGGAACGGTATCGGTGCGGTACTTATCTCTCCACAAGGTTGCCATACACCTTTCACTGCTAGACTCTGCTTCAGCTGCACCAACAACATGGCCGAGTATGAAGCTTGTATTTTTGGTCTCAAGGCCGCTATTGACTTGGGAATCAAATCTCTGATTGTATTTGGGGACTCAACTTTGGTTATCAGTCAAATCAAAGGAGATTAGGATACTAAACACCCTAACCTCATCCCTTACAAAGAACATGTCCTGACTGTAGCGATAAAAAATGTAGCGGGGTAAATCGGAGATCGAATTATTGATTAATTCATCTCACAAAAGCAAGAGTCGCCACCGCGCTTTATTGTTTCCAAAGGAAAAGGGAAAAGAGCGAAATAAAACCCTAAATATGCAATGTAAATAATAATAAAATACAAAGCGTTTTTGAAAAGAGATCTTATGGTTCGGGGGTTGGTTATACAATGGGAAGGTATTAGCACCCAATGCATCTATAGTACTCTATAGGAACCTTTTGAAATATCTACTTTATTTAAAATTGATTGCTTGATTGAAGATAAATCGTTTTGGCCGAAACAGGATACGGGCGGTTTTTTGAAGTTGCGACGATGTCGAAGTTTTTGCCTAAAGGGGCACAAATTTTGAAAAGGGTGAATATTTGAGGAAAAATTATCCTAAGTTTTAATGAAATGCGAAAATTCGCGCAGTTAGACTTGAGGACATGAAGTCGATAAATTTACTGTTTTTTCCTTTGGATTTAAGCATAAACCGAATAAACAAATAAGTACATGGACAAAATATGCAAATAACGATTAAATAACGATAATCTAAATGATGAGATAAATGATGCGAATAATGCGTTTTTTATGATTTTTGGGTTTAATGTTAACGGGAAGAAAGTATTTTAATTTTTTACGCATTCGGATAAGGGTAAAAAAAACAAAAGAATTATTTAACGAGGACGTAATATTTTTTTTTAGTTTTAAGTTATTAAGCTTTTGATATATTTTGATATTAATATTAATAAGACAAGAAAATGAGTTAATAAAATATTCTTTTAGTTTTTTCTATTTTTTATGTTTTTTGAAGTTTTGATATTTTATGTCTTTTTAATATAAATAAAAGTATTACTTAAGAATTCTTTAATGATTAAATTAAATTAAAACTCAATGCTACTAACTTAAGTCTAATTTTTAAAAGATACTAAGATTACTAAATTAAATCCTAAGAGTTTAAATTAATAAAAATGGTCCATTATTAAAATGCTTTAAATTACATCTCTTATTTTTGGTTAACTAAATTACAACTTAAACTAATAAGATTCTAAGGGGGTAATCAAATAGAGAGAAATGTATTAAAAGGAGGTGAATAAATAAGTCAATATGGGCTAAAAGACTTTGATAAGGCCCAGATCAAAATTGAAGACATGGGGGTACACAAAGAGGTCGTGGGCTTAAGGAGTAGAAATGGGATGAGGCCCATCAGTTGACAAAGGGTTAGGGTTAATTTGTTTTAACATAAGATTAGGGTTTTGTGTTGTGAGGCAGAAACGGAGCGCCTCTTCTTCGCATCTTCTTCTTCGCATCTTCTTCTTCACACTTGCCCTTGAACCTTGCTGTCTCTCCTTGCCATGGCCACCCACTTCAGCTCCTCTTCCCTCCAGTTGAACGAGAAAGGGACGGCTACGGATTCGGTAAGAACGCGATTGATTTCGTTAACGCTTAATTCATTCTTTTGCATGTTGGTTCTGATTTCACGATTTCTATTATGTTTGATCTTGATTCTTATATTTGGTTGTTAATGCTTGATTTGAGGATGTTCCAAGGAAAAAGAAAGGAGAAGGGATCGTTACCTAGATGGAGACGGAGGAGGAGGCTAGGAGCGACGGAGGCCAGGCGGCGAGGAGAGGGGAAGCGAGCCCGCTACGGTGACCGGTATTACACGATTTTCCTCTTCTTGGTTGTTGTCACTGTACTGTATTTTGTTTCTTCTCCTTGTTGGCCTTGGTACTGTACTTCTGTTTTCCTTCTTCTTCTTGAACGTGATGCTGTACAATGATTCTGTTTTTTCTTCTTGAGACTGCTACTGTACGATGTATGTTGGCCTGAATAATTATTTTTTGGTATGATGTTGGCTTGAGAAATTGTTTTTTTGAAAGGCCAGTGATGGTAATACTGAGGCCTAGCCTGTTGCCTTAGAAACTGGTTCTAGCTTGGGTCGTTTCAGGTTTTTGGATTGATGATGTTCAAGCTTGAATAATAGTTTGACATGGTGATGAATATGGTGATTACGTGCTAGTTGGACAGGTTTGATGGAAATAGGGGCATGAGTCGTTGCTAGGCCATATTGATGGTGTGGTTTTAACTAGTTTTCTGTGAGATTGTTTTTGATATCTCTTGACAATAGGATGATGATGTTGGCTTGAATGGCTCAATCAATCTTGCAAAGTTTTGGCCATATGGTTGGAAATAGTTTTTGACAGTATATAGATGACTATGCAGGTTTGCTGAGCTTTGTATATTTTTCTGATAACTCCCTTTTTTCTAAGTTTTTTTGAAGGCTTGGATATATCTGATCTCTATTGGTTTCCTTTTGGTTATTGTTATAACAACTTCCCTCTCTTCTTCTCGTTACAGGCTGGAAGTTTTGAAATATGCTTTTGGGATTTCCTGGGCATTCTGCACTATACTGTCCCTCCAATTTGTTTCTATTCTTCTTTTATGTTATTATCTCTACTGGCTATATTTTATAGTTTGTCTTGTATATCCTTTTTCTGCCTATGCCAAGCCTGTAAAACCCACACTTCTCCCTCTCTTTTTCTCTCAGTATAGCTTTGATAAAAAAAGTGATAAGCTGTACTTTTTTCTGAAACTGCAAAATGGCCAGAAAATGATGAAAATGGAATGTCCATATTGCTTGCATATGGAATGTCCTCTAATACAAAAACTTGTTTTGTTTTCTACTGTGTGGGCATTGGTTACGTTAGCATGCTTGCATATGTAGTTCATGCAGGTACTTGTATGCTGTATGTTTTTGAAATTGCATTTGGGATTTTGAAAAATGTAATTAATTTAAAACATGCAATTTTTTTTGGACAAAATAAACTTGTGCATTCATTTAAAATTCCTTTCTTTTTTGTGAACCGGGAGAAATCCCGTGATTTGCAAAAAAGAGTAATTGATTCCGGCCATTGCTTTTAATGATGAAACTTTAATAATTTCGCTTTTTAATCATTTATTCGAATTCTAATCTCTTTTTTTTATAATTTTGCAGGTAACATTAAGTGAGCAGACAAAACGCATTGGATCGGAAGTTTTAGAATTAGGAATATTAGATTAGTTTTTTTTTATTTCATTTTAGTTTTTGTAAATTTATTATTGTAATTTATTGTAATAGATACAATGTTCACATAATAACTGTACAATTAAAAAAATGAATAAAAAAACACTATTTGCCAATTAAGTTCTTCTTTCCCTTTAATTATTTATTTATCGTTTACAATTCTTTAAACGAATAATAATTGAAAACGAATTTCAATTACCTACATTCAGAATAATAAACAGATAAATAAATAAGTATCATTGATCAATTAATAGCCTCAATTATTTAATTCATTAAATTCATAACTTTCTAAATTATAATAATTAAAATAGGGTTTCAATTATTTAATTTAGAATGACAAATGATTAAATAATCGTTATTGACCAATGAACTTTTTTCCGAATATTTATTATATTATTCATAAACCTTTAAATTATGTAATAACTAAGAATAAATTCCAGTTATTTAAATTTAAGATAGTGAGTAATAAATAAATACTGTCCGCACAGTTAATGCGCCTCTTCTCTAATGTTTATTTTATTATCTATACATCTTTAAACTACATAACAATCGAAAACGAATTTCAATTATTTGAATTTAAGATAATAAATGATTAATAAACATCATTTTAGCACGAATCGATTAAATGATTTAATGTTCAGCATAAATAGCTCTTGGCCTGAAAAAAGTTATGAATTTTAAAATCGATGGATCAAAACACTGTAATGTAATAATGCAGGTAGGAGACGATATCTTAGGTCAAAATTTGGGGTACAACAGCTGCCCCTATTTAAGTTTCTTCTATCCGGAGATATGAAGATTGAAATCTTCGTTTCGACGAGATTGAAGGTACTTAAATACATAACTACGCAAATTTTGTCCTAAGATGCCGTCGTCATGTTTGATATGAATGCAGCGATCGAACTCACAGAGGAAGATATGGTGTGAAACAAGACAATATTGGGGGAATCGAACACCAACGAAACACAGCGGCACGGATTATACATTACTGGGGAAACAAGCTATCAACTTCAAACGACAGACTCCTGACAGCGAATAAAATCGAGGGAATACAACCTCTAACCCTATCAAAGAGAGCATCTTGCATAGGCCATAACAAGTCATTGATCCAAAATAGTGAGTTCGCAACTCAAGGTCGATGGTAGACAGAGATTATCAAATCGCTGATAACTGATTACCGACTTCTGGGGGTGTAGATTCGTAACAGACTTCCCTGCTAGATTTTTAGATATATACTCATTAATGCTGAGATAATATGGTTGTAGATACGAAGGTTGTTCAAATAAAGAAAACTGTCATTTGTTGTTGTCCAGAGAAAATACCGATATCATACAAGCTGCTCAAATAAAGAAGTTGCCGCTTGTTGTTGTCCAAAGAAAATACCGATAACATACAAGCTGCTCAAATAAAGAAGCTGCCGCTTGTTGTTGTCCAAAGAAAATACCGATAACATACAAGCTGCTCAAATAAAGAAGCTGCCGCTTGTTGTCGTCCAGAAAATACCGATAACATACAAGCTGCTCAAATAAAGAAACTGCCGCTTGTTGTCGTCCAGAAAAGTAGTAACGTACTGATAACTCATGAAGAGTTTGCTGCTTGTCGCTTTCAGAAAAATAACATGACGCACTAGTAGCTCGTGAAGAACTGCCGCTCGGCGCTTTCAAAAGAAGTAAATAACGCACTAGTAGCTCATGAAGAACTGCTGCTCGGCGCTTTCAACAAGTAAACGTACAAGTTGCTCATGAAGAGCTGCCGCTTGTCGTTTTCAACAAGTAAACGTACAAGTTGCTCATGAAGAGCTGCCGCTTGTCGTTTTCCAACGGTGTCTATAACGCACAAGTTGCTCATGAAGAGCTGCCGCTTGTCGTTTTCCAAAAACAAACAGGAGGAAATTGCGATGATACTGGCAGAGAATAAAATCCTCGTCAAAGAGAACCCTGAATCAATCCTTCCCGAGGAGATCATATACTTAAACGTGCGAAATAAATGCACCAACCGTCTAGGTCGCGACTTCACTAGGGAAAATCATGAGATAGCCTATGCAAGAGGCAACAACTTCATCCAGGAATAACCTAGAAAGAAAACAGTCAAACAAGACTCCACCCGATGAGAAAGTAACTCAATTGGGGAATTCATCGTATTCAGAAGTGGGCAAGGTAGGCTAAACCAAAATCATCCATGAGGATTAGCTCAGTTGGGGAATTTAGAAAGAGAAACACATTTTCTACCTAAGCTGACTTTCTACCTGGAAAGAACATATGTACGTTGTTCGAATAAACAAAGTACGACTCAAAATCAACGTCAAATGTGGATATGCATGCTGATATGAGTGTAAATGAATAAATGAATGTTATGATGACAAAACAGACAGACGGAATAAGATGGAGATAACAAGACGTCACAGCAAAATAGATACTCGGCCAATCTTGAAAAGACGGGAGATAAACGGAACTGGAAACACAAAGCAACGTCGGAGGGTGTCACGCTACAAGGTCCCAAGTCTTCTGAGGAGAAAAGCATCCAAATCCAATCTTCTAACACCAATAGACCACTGGCATGAGACGAAGTGTACCGCACTTCAAAATCCCCCAAACAAAGGTAGCTAAAACAACACTTAACTGGAACAACCGGGGAGTCACCAGACTTAGCACCACCACAACCAAGCGTGTACACAGCCAACACTTCATGACGATTTTGAAATAAAACATGTTCATCATGCAAGGATAAATTACTGTACTGCTTTGCATTTCATGCCTTGACCATCCTTGGAACAAACTGTTAATATTCCTTTCGTTATTCACGACACATTTTTTTTAAAACATGAACATTTTAAGTAAATTTGTTTCAAGTATTTTTCATAAAAATGAAAATTTTGCCCACAAAAGGTAAATGCTCAAATTCCATTGATAAGATGGTAGTTCGCTAACAATGCGACTCCAACGGTTTACAAAAGCTTGGGGAAATAATACATGAAATAAAAGGTCATACAAAAACAATGATCGCTATTCTCCCTAACAACTTTGAATTCCAGAATGTGTTCAGATGCTGAGACTGATTTGACCCGAAATTTGCCTAAGCGAAATACTTCTTGACTGCATCGGCGTTCAAGGGACGTGGGAGTTCTTCACCATCCATATTGGTGAGAATCATGGCACCCCCAGAGAAAACTTTCTTAACAACATACGGTCCTTCATAATTCGGAGCCCACTTGCCCCTAGAATCGGGTTGGAAAGTTAATATTTTCTTGAGTACAAGGTCACCACCTCTGAACTCGCGCGGTCGAACCTTCTTATCAAAAGCCTTCTTCATCCTTTGCTGGTACAACTGACCATGACACAAAGCTGTCAATCTCTTTTCTTCGATTAAATTCAACTGATCGTATCTACTTTGACACCATTCAGCCTCAAAAAGTTTAGCTTCCATCAACACTCTCAGAGACGGAATTTCAACCTCCACGGGGAGTACTGCTTCCATACCGTAAACTAGGGAAAATGGGGTCACGCCCGTTGAAGTTCGAACTGAAGTACGGTACGCGTGTAAAGCAAACGGAAGCATTTCATGCCAATCCTTATAAGTGACCACCATCTTCTAGACAATCTTCTTGATGTTCTTGTTAGCAGCTTCAACAGCCCCATTCATCTTCGGTCTGTAAGGAGAGGAATTATGATGTTCGATCTTGAACTCTTCACAAAGCTCTTTCATCATCTTGTTATTCAAATTCGAACCATTATCAGTGATAATCTTGCTCGGGATACCGTATCGACAAATGATCTGATTCTTGATAAATCTGACTACCACCTGTCTGGTTACATTAGCATAAGATGCTGCTTCCACCCATTTAGTAAAATAATCGATCGCTACCAAGATGAAACGATGACCATTTGAAGCTTTGGGTTCAATCATTCCAATCATATCAATTCCCCGCATAGAGAAAGGCCAAGGTGAGGAGATAACATTGAGAAGGGTCGGTGGCACATGCATCTTGTCCGCATAAATCTGGCATTTATGACACTTCTTCACATATTTGCAGCAATCAGATTCCATTGTCATCCAATAGTAACCAGCTCTCAACATCTTTCTAGCCATTGCATGTCCGTTGGCATGAGTGCCAAAGGATCCCTCATGTACTTCTTGCATCAGCATGTCTGCTTCACGTCTGTCTACACATATGAGTAGGACCATGTCGTAATTCCTCTTATACAAAACTTCTTCATTGAGGAAGAAACTGCTTGCTAATCTTCTCAACGTCTTCCTATCTTTATTGGATGCCTCAGGCGGGTACTCTTGAGTTTGAAGAACACGTTTAATGTCATAGAACCACGGTTTGTCGTCGGTGACCTCTTCCACTGAAAACACATGAGCAGGTCTGTCGAGGCGCATAACTCGGATTGTAGGCACGTCGTTCCAATCATTCACTTGAAACATTGAAGACAAAGTAGCTAAAGCATCAGCCATTTGATTCTCATCTCTAGGGATGTGATGTAATTCCACCTTGTTGAAGAAAGTTAACAACCTTCTAGCGTAATCTCTGTAAGGGATCAAACCAGGATGACGAGTCTCCCATTCTCCTTTGATTTGATTAATCACCAATGCCGAATCTCCGTAAATCTCAAGAATTTTAATCCGTAGATCTACTGCTTCTTCGAGACCCATAATACATGCCTCATATTCCGCCATGTTGTTCGTGCAGTCAAACTTCAGTCTTGCCGTGAACGGGATATGAGTACCTCGGGGAGTGACGATGATTGCCCCAATTCCATTTCCATAGGAATTCACAGCTCCGTCAAATATCAAACCCCAACGGGATTCAGGATCAGGTCCTTCTTCAGGTAACGGCTCTTCACAATCTTTAGCTTTCAAGTACATAACATCTTCATCTGGGAAATCAAACTTGATGGATTGATAGTCTTCAATTGGTTGGTGAGCCAAATGATCGGCTAAAATACTCCCTTTGATCGCTTTCTGAGTGTGATACTCAATGTCATATTCAGATAACAACATCTACCAACGGGCTATTCTTCCAGACAAGGCGGGCTTCTCAAAGATATACTTGATCGGGTCCATTTTGGAGATCAACCAAGTAGTGTGATTAATCATATACTGGCGCAGACGGCGAGCAGCCCAAGCTAAAGCACAACAGGTTTTCTCAAGCAATGAGTATCGAGACTCACAGTCTGTGAATTTCTTACTCAAATAATATACAGCATGTTCTTTTCTTCCGGTCTCGTCTTGCTGACCAATCACACATCCCATGGAATCTTCCAATATAGTCAGGTACATAATCAAAGGTCTTCCTTCCACCAGAGGAATCAAAATGGGAGGTTCAACCAAATATTCTTTGATGCTATCAAAAGCTCTCTGACAATCTTCTGTCCACACACATCCTTGGTTCTTTCGGAGAAGCTTGAAAATCGGCCCACAGGTAGCAGTCATATGAGATATAAATCTAGAAATATAGTTCAGTCTCCCAAGGAATCCTCTTACTTGTTTTTCTGTCTTGGGCGCAGGCATTTCCCGAATAGCTTTGACTTTATCAGGATCTACTTCAATACCTTTCTGACTGACAATGAAACCCAAAAGTCTTCCAGAACGAACGCCAAAAGTGCACTTGTTGGGATTCAGACGGAGTTTGTACTTTCTCAAACGCTGGAATAACTTCAACAAATGTTCCAAATGATCTTCCTCAGTTTGTGATTTGGCAATCATGTCATCCACATACACTTCAATCTCTTTATGCATCATGTCATGGAACAAAGCAGTCATGGCCCTTTGGTATGTTGCACCAGCATTCCTCAAACCAAACGGCATAACCCGATAACAAAATGTTCCCCACGGTGTAATGAAAGCGGTCTTCTCCATATCTTCTGGCGCCATCTTGATTTGATTGTAACCAGAGAAACCATCCATGAAAGAAAAGACTTTGAACTTGGCGGTACTGTCGACCAATACGTCAATATGAGGTAATGGGAAATCATCCTTCGGACTGGCTCCATTCAGATCTCTGTAGTCTACACACATCCGAACTTTGCCATCCTTCTTTGCAACAGGCACTATATTGGCTAACCATTGAGGATAGACCGATGTAACAAGGAAACCCGCATTGATCTGCTTCTGAACCTCCTCTTTAATCTTGTCAGCCATGTCAGGACGGGTCCGTCTCAACTTCTGCTTGATCGGTGGACACTCAGGTCTCAACGGTAAACGATGCTCCACAATGTCATTGTCCAAACCTGGCATATCTTGGTAGGACCAAGCAAATACATCAACATACTCTTTGAGAAGCTCCAACATTTTCTCTTTAACTTCCGGGATAAGCAATGCTCCGACTTTGACTTCCTTTCTATCTTCTTCATCACCCAAGTTGACTAACTCTAAAGGTTCTTCAAATGGTTGAATGACCTTCTCATCATGCTCAAGCAAACGGGAAATCTCAACAGGAATCTCTTTATCATCCTCTTCTTCGGCTCTGAACACAGGGAATTCAAAGTTGGGAGAGGGCATAGGATCATTGTTTTCGATGGTTAAGTCATGAAGTAATCTGCACACATGATTATGCTTTATTTTAGAAATCGATTTGTGCAAATAAAACAAGATGTTATTAATTAATTTTCATTGTTATTTCCCAGAAAAGTGAAAAATAAAACAGTAGTGGACAAAATAACATTTTTATTCATTAAAGGGGAAATACTTGAAACAAAAAGCCCAGACATTTCTCTTTTGCCTTGGGCAGAGCAAAAGGAGTTATTTTTCATAGCCCGACACAAAATACGTTTCGCCTTGGGCAGAGCGATTTTTTCAAAGGAAAATAAACAAAACATTACTCGGAAATGTGCATAACCACAGGAATATCAACAGCTATCCAGTTTTGGCAAGCCAATCCAGGCGTCACAAACACGGGCAAATCCTCCTCGGAATCATCATCTATGATAGCATCAACCTCAGGATGCACAAACCCTGCACTCCGGAAAACCTCTTGAATCGGCCGAACAACCACCTCCTTCTTGACCCTTGCAGATATTGGATGAAAACCCAGACCTTCCCCAGACTTGTTCTCGGGTAACGTCAACACCTGGCCCTATCCTTCGGCCGAACCACTTTCCATCACTCGCCGCGCATCCTCAAAAGAAGAGATGGATGTCCCTTGCTTCTTCACTGTATTCTTAGCAACAGATAGGCCCTAGAACTGGGTCCCAACATCCTCGTCAGCGTCAATAAAAGAAAACGATGATAAATGGCTTACCACCATGGCCTGCTCTCCACCAATCATCACTAGCTTCCCATGTCTTACAAACTTTAGTCTCTGATGGAGCGTGGAGGTGACTGCCCCGGCATCATGGATCCAGGGACGACCCAATAAACAGCTGTAGGCAGCACGGATATCCATCACTTGGAAAGTGATTTGAAAAGTATGGGGACCAATCACTATGGGAAGATCCACTTCACCAATAACTGTCTTCCTGGAACCATCAAATGCTTTAACAATTACTCCACTAGGCCTCATAGGAGCACCTGGATATGAAAGTCGAGACAGCATGGTCTTGGGCATCACATTCAACGACGAGCCCGTATCCACCAACACACTTGATAAGGTATCGTTTCCGCAACTTACTGAGATGTGCAAAGCCATATTATGGTTTCTCCCCTCCTCTGGGAGTTCTTCATCACTGAAACCCAGATTGTTACACGAAGTTATATTTCCCACAATCCCATCAAACTGATCAACTGTCACATCATGGTCTACGAACGCCTGGTCCAAGACCTTCATCAAAGCTTCTCTATGTGCACTAGAATCTCTTAATAAGGCAAGCAAGGAAATCTTGGAAGGTGTTTGCAAAAGCTGGTCCACAATCTTATACTCACTTCTTTTGATAAGCTTTAGGATCTCATCCTCTTCAGGGTGAGGGATAGGTTCACTGGATCGGCCTATCTCAACTCTTGGTTCACCATTTCTTACAGGAATCTCCGCCGGTATGGGCCTCCTAACTCGAACTTCTGGTCTCCTCGACGGTACTGCTGCAAAAACACGCCCACTTCTTGTAACTCTACTCACATCGGCAATATTAACAAAAGACGGTCTGGTTGGTATGGGGACTTCTACCCCATTCTCGATCATTGTGGCGTTATACTTGTACGGCACAGCTTGGTCCGAGCGGTAAGGCACAGGGCCAGGTGGGTAAATAATCAAAGGATTAACAGGCGCAACCTGACTGTTGTAAGCAATCTCCATTGATTCTGGCAAATTAAATTGTGGGGTGATAACATTCACTTCATCTTCCGGATTTCGGTCATAGGTAATAGTGATAATTCTCTGATCTAGCAACTTCTGAATGTCCTCCTTCACAATAGGACAATCATCCTCTCTTGAACAAAACTCACAAACGTCATAATCATGCTGGTGCCTAACAAAGGCAAGTCTTCTCAAACTCTGATGTAACCTGATCAAAGATTCTCTTATGTGCTCGACTTGAAAAACTCGGAACTTCCCCGGACAACCTTCCACCATATTCACAGAAGCTGCCCCATGTCGAGGCAAAGGATTATCTCTAACATTTGGATTAACATCCTTAAAAGACAAGATGCCATTCTTAATTAACCTCTGCACGTCCGCCTTCAGAGCAAAGAAATTCTCAAGGTTGTGCCCCGGCGACCCTTGGTGATATTCACAGAATTGATCCGCCTTGTACCACGGAGAAGCACTGTTCGGTGCGACAGGAGGAGGCTTTGTTGTGATGAGTGTGATCGGTGGATCTGGAACTGACTGTTTAACGCTGGTTCGCGAAATGTCGCGGAAGCAAGAGTCGCCACCGTCTTTTATTTTCTCCAAATGGAAAGGACAAAAGCACAGAAAAATTCCTTAAAGAGATCGCTCTCGGTTCGGGAGGTAGGTTATAGAAAGGGAAGGTGTTAGCACCCTTTCTATCCATGGTTATCCATGGGCTCTTAGATACTTGCTCATTTGTGTTTTCAAAAATGGTTTGTTTGCTTTTCAATGTGGGTTTAAAAAAGTTTCTTTGAAAAATTTCAGATCGACTCGTACGTCAGAGTGTTTGAAAAGTTTGCTTTGAAAGCTTTTGAAAATGTGTTGGTGTGAAAAGATGTTTTGATTTGTTTGAAATTAGAGCAAGTATCCTTGAGAACCTACCTACCCTAAGGAATTCGTCTGTGTAAATGTCCTTTAAAGTAGTGCCATCCCACCATTGAGAGGTAGGTAGCACCACCGTTGGAGGTGTTCGGGTCAATTCGAGGTTCGGGACATGGTGATCACCAGAGCAATAGGAGGACACCTTAGAAGCTACCCTCATGCCAGGTTCCCGGATCATGAGGACTTACTAAGACGTCCTCTACTCGACGACCACCTTTCGAAAGGCAACAGTGAGGCGTACCCTAGGGGTGGTGTGTGCGAATTGTGTGTCGTTTTCATTGATATTGGTCTTTTGTCATGTCATTGTGATCTACGCTTGATTTTATTTAAGGCCATTCATTCTTGCATGCTTTGTTTAACAGTTAATATTTGCGGAAAAATAAATCTAAGACTATTACAAATGGCGCGGGTCCACATCGCCAAAATTAAACCGGACCCGATTTAGCGGAAAAATAAATAACGCGATAAAAGTGCGATAAATAAATGTACATGGCTTTGGGAGATTTACAGAATTATATTAAGCAATAAAGTAAATGCGCAAAAGAAAATAATCAAAACAAAACTAGGGCGTTGGACCCTTTTGCAAACAATTAAAATTAATGAGAATTAAAAATTAAATGATTAAATGTTTTTTTGGTATTTTGTGTTTTTTTAGATTTTAAAAGAAAAAAAAGGATAAAATTAATTAAAATTAAAATGCTAAACCCTAGTCCTAATATTTTTTAAGTTTATTATGAAAGATTTAAATTAAAACCTAAATTAAACTCTAAATTAACTTATGTACAAATTTTTAATTTATGAAAATAAAATAATAAATAAATAATATTGTTATTCTGAAAAAAAGGAAAAATTAAAAAAAGAAAATAAAAAGTTATTTAAACCTAAATTCTATTTTTTTGGATTTTTTATAAAAAAGATTAAAACTATAACCTAATTTAAACTAAATATTTACATATATTAATTTATTGATGAAACTAATTAAAATTAAAAATTATATTTTTATTTGGACATTTTTTATTTTTATGATGTTTTTGTATTTTTGTAAAAAAGGGATATTTAATTAAATCAGAAAATAAATAAACAAATAAATAATTAAGAATAATAAAAGATAAAAGAAAATTAGAAAAGATAGAACCAGGGGGGTTTTCTGTCCCATTATGGAGGTGCAGGCCTTGAGTTTCTGGCCCATTAACATTGGAAATTGGTTGACTTTTTGAATCACATATAACGCGTTGGACTATGGTACATGATGCTCTCCCAATCTTTGCCCTTGGCTTGATCTTATGGGACGCGTGGCTGCCTGATAATGAGGGAATATGATGCACTGGGACACTAGCGCTGCATAGGATGACCTATTGAAAAATAATATTGAGCGTTTGCCAGACCTGGGACTTGAACCCAGGTCTTGAAGGTTACAAGCGTTGTCCCTGCCCACTGAGCCATTTGCATTTCAATTAACAAATAATAAACAGTAAACAATATAATAAGAACGCGTTAGTGCTTTTGGAAATTCGCGCGAAATTCAAAATAGCCAATGGCTGATGGACACGATGCCTTCGTCTTCATCCCTGCAAAAACAAAACTCAGAGGCCACGGTTTTTGTAGCGTTGCATTAGGGGTGATTTAAGAAAATAGCGAATAGCTCCATTCTCAACATAAATTAGGCGCGATGGTCTAGATTGCTTCGTCCAGATGCGTTGATTGCAACGGCATAGGTTTAGAATCCTAATTTTACTTGGTTTGGGAAACCCCAATTTTGTAACCTGCAAACCCTAAGATTTCAAACATGGCATAATCTTGTATGATCAATGAAAACGCAATTAAACACCACAGTTAGCTTTAGAACATTAATATGAACATGAATCAACAAAGAAAAATGCAAAAAGATGATGGAATCATGCTGTGCGATTTCAAAAATTTCAAGGTACAGTTGGACTTAGGGGTACCGATTCAGGTTGTTTTTGTTGATGTTAATGATTGGGACACGTCCAAGGATGTCTCAGGATGCTAATGGGATGAAGATTGAAGCTTGAATCGACCTCTAAGGCACTTTTCAGATTTGAGTTTTTTAAGAGAATTTTCAATTTGCCAAAGGTTTCTTATGCACAGCTTGCAGTCTCCAGGCATCAGGGTTGTGTTGTAGTACTTGTATGGAATGATTTAGGTCAAAAAGATTGAACAAAATCCATGGCCATAATGGTTTTTGAAGATTTGATTTCAATGATCTTTTCATATCTTTTTTTCATGGTTTTTGTGTCAATTAGGTTTCAATCAAGCCAAAACCTTCTATATTAGCATGTGCACGAAATCTCAAGTTCAAATCATGCATAAAAAGATTTGTTTAGGTCAAATTTATATTTTTCACATATTAAAATAATTTAAATGAATTAATATTGATATAAATTCAAATAAATAATTAAAAAATATGAAAATACTTCCCTTTGGGCCTAATGGTCGTGCATAGGCTTGGCATGAAGAAACTTGGAAGAAAAATGGGCCCATTTGCATTTTTAGGCCTTTTGCATCAATGTTGACTTTTCAAAATTCCTAAACATTTCCCAACTTCCACAAGGCATAACTTGCTCAATTTTTAAGCTTTTCACATGTTCTTGGACATTTTGGAAAGGTCTTTGAGTCCTTTAACCAATGCCTTTGGTTCCATGTCATTTTGATTTACCAATCTCAAGTTATGGCCTTTGACTTAAAGTCCCTTTTTGTTGACTTTTGAAAATGACCTATAATGTTGAAATTGATAACTTTTTGTGAGAGCATTTCTTGGACTTGGAATATGAAGATGAGTTGTAGGAAATGTCTTTCTCTTCAAAATGGGCATTGGATGGAATTTTTCTGATAATCCATGTGAAAGTTATGCCCTGGTCAATTTCAGTTGACTTTTTCAGCTGTCCAAATATAGTAACTTTTGCATCTTTGATGATTTCTGAGCCAAATTTTGAGAATCATGATCAAGCATTGATCAAATGATGTTTGTGGCTTCAAAATGATATATTGACCAAAAATTTGAACTTTTGACTGTCAAATGACCATTTTGCCCCTACAGTTGACTGTAGTGCAATCTAGGGTTTTGACTGTGCAATTTTGAGCTAAATGCCTTGAAACTTGACATGAGGATGCTTGACCATCTTTGTAAGCATATGAGACTTGATTGGGCCTTTGAAAAGTTCATTTGCTTGACCAGAACTCAAACCCTAGTTTTGACTGTATAGGAGACAGTTGAGCTGTGTAGTCCTTGGGGAGTTTTGTGACCTTGACTTGGTAATTTCTTGATGAATGTGGGAGGGCAAATTTTGGGGTACAACAGTTGCCCCTGTTCAATCTTCTTAGACCTGAGGATGCAGATTGGCTGACGTGCCTTTCGTAATCCGAGGGTAGAAGATGATTGGACACTAGAGTGCCCAGAAATTTGCGCTCACATAGTAGCAATGATGATGAGGGAATGGGCTTATAGATGCCATTTGGATGTTGCTTGGATAGGATGATGGGATTATAGATGCCATCTGGACATTGATCACGTAGGAGATTCCTCAGTGAGAACCTGCATACAGAAAAATGAGTACCTGACGCGTTGCGGGAGCTGATTTTAGATGCTTGGTATAGATATGTCCCGACTGGTTACAGGAGCTGGGTCTGGAGCTTCAAACGCTGATGAATGAACCAGGGATGGTTACTGCCTTAGCATGAATGGTAAGAGAGTCCTGAATGATTTCAACCTCAACAACGCTCGTTGAGAAAATCTTGGTGAGGATTACCATCTTCGTAGTGTCAGGAAGAGAACCAAAGGACATTATAATCTCAAAGGGAGTCACCTCACTCACCGTTGGAGAGGGAACTATAGGAAATTATAATCTGAAAGGAAATATCACCTCACTCGCCGTTGGAGAGGGGACCATAAGAGAATATCACCTCACGCTCATGCCGGAGAGGGAAACATCTGAAGAAGGAATTACCACCTCACACGCCGTTGGAGAGGGGACCATAAGAGAATATCACCTCACGCTCATGCCGGAGAGGGAAACATCTGAAGAAGGAATTACCACCTCACACGCCGTTGGAGAGGGGACCATAAGAGAATATCACCTCACGCTCATGCCGGAGAGGGAAACATCTGAAGAAGGAATTACCACCTCACACGCCGTTGGAGAGGGGACCATAAGAGAATATCACCTCACGCTCATGCCGGAGAGGGGAACATCTGAAGAAGGAATTACCACCTCACTCGCCGTTGGAGAGGGGACCATAAGAGAATATCACCTCACGCTCATGCCGGAGAGGGAAACATTTGAAGAAGGAATTACCACCTCACACGCCGTTGGAGAGGGGACCATAAGAGAATATCACCTCACGCTCATGCCGGAGAGGGGAACATCTGAAGAAGGAATTACCACCTCACACGCCGTTGGAGAGGGGACCATAAGAGAATATCACCTCACGCTCATGCCGGAGAGGGGAACATCTGAAGAAGGAATTACCACCTCACTCGCCGTTGGAGAGGGGACCATAAGAGAATATCACCTCACGCTCATGCCGGAGAGGGGAACATCTGAAGAAGGAATTACCACCTCACTCGCCGTTGGAGAGGGGACCATAAGAGAATTTCTACTGAGTCTTTATCAGAAAAATCTGTTTGGAGTCGATTTAACTGGACTAGAGAAGTCCTTGAAATATGTTTGAGAATTTCAACTACATCTTTCCTGCAAGGTAAAGGTCAGTTATATGCAATGCATGATATGGATCAAGCAATGATGTTCTCAATATGGATGTGATTTATACGATATGATGCGTACATGCATGCTATAATGATGTATGTGATGATTTATGTATGTTTTTGTCTAGGAAAATAAATCCTTGACGGGTGCCGGGAAGTCATATCCTGGGCTGATGTTGAGGAAGAGGTTTTGCTTCCGCTGTGGATGATCGTTGCAAGAATACCGGTAGGAGAAGATAACTCCGTTGAGGAATAAACTTGGCAGATGAAATAATTCTGCGGGAGAAAAGATACCCTAGCGATCATGCTGGGGAGTGCTACTCTGTGGGGATAGCGATGCTTTGCTGAGTTGATGGAGATGACTCCGCTGGGGATATCCTTGTTGTCGGAAGTGTTGATAGACTTCGCTGGGGGTAGGAAGATACTTTGCCGAGGACGCTCTTTCTGTGGCTTTTGGCTGAGGATAACCCAGTTATATCCTGTTACGGAAATAACTCTTTAAATCAAGCCGGGACGACGCGTTCGTGCTCTGCGAGGGGATAAGCTTCCAGAATCTACTGGGGATAAGCTTACTGCTTGAGGGATATGACTTCCAACTTTGTTGGTGAAGCTGGATTGGACTCTTCTGGGGGGTTTGATATGCTGGGGAAGTGATTCCTTTGAATATTGAGATACCGCCGGGGAACAATCTTTAGACCAAGACTGCCGGGGATGCTTGTTAAGAATGCATGCTGCTGGGGAGGTATTGAGATCTACAGGAGGATACTCAATTTCCTTGATGATTTGCTTGGAGAAGAATGTATTGTTTTGTTGAACCACTCTCTGGGGAATTAAGATACACTTGGCCGTGTTCTTTAGCTGAACCTACCTTAGTACCTTGGAGGATAGGACAATTAGACCGCTCAGACAACTCTTTATTGCCCCTGTTTCTAGTGTCACCTGCAATTAATTCCTTTGTTTTGTATGCAAATATTTATGAGTTAGCAAATTATTGTCAATGCATACATCACAAATTGAACCTTGGACGTTCTTCGCAAAACAAAACAGAAAAAGAAAAACACTTGGCACATTTAACTGAAAATGTATTTTTATTGATTTTGAATGGCCTAAATAGGCGTTTTGTGTACAAGAGGCTGACGTCCTAGTAAGAGGTACGTCGCCGATCAAAAGAGTTTATACAAGTTTTGTACAAAAGAAAGGTAAAACAGCTGTGTGAAAGATGAATGATCCACTGGGTTTCAACTCTGCTATTGCCTTTATAACTCCGAGCGTCTCATCACTTGATGACCTTGGTTGAAGGTGAAGCTGACTGATCGATGTCGTTTGAGCTTGATGTAGATACCGGATTCTGGATGCAAAGTGATCAATGAGACATAGTTTTACGCTTTTATCCCTAATTTTTGCCTGGACTGCCCTTTCGGGTTTTCAGTCCACCGGGATACCCATTTTTGCCCAAGCCGCCTTTTCAGGTTTTCGACTTGCCGGGTGTACAGATTTTTTCATTTTCATCCCTACATTTTGCCCGAACCCTTTTGGTTCGACGGGAAGCCCTAATTTTTGCCTAGGCATGTCAGCCTAGCGGGTCTTTTTTCATGCGTAGTATTTTTTAACTATGTCTGCATTGGCGGGGTGAGGAAGGTCGTCACCATCCATGTTGGTTAATATCATTGCTCCTCCTGAGAACACATGCTTAACCACAAATGGCCCTTCGTACGTAGGGGTCCATTTGCCCCTTGGATCACTCTGAGGAAGGATGATTCTTTTGATAACCAGATCCCCGACTTGGTATTCCTGTGGCCTGACCTTTTTGTTAAATGCCCTGATCATCCGTTTCTGATACGTCTGACCATGGCAGATAGCAGCAAGTCTCTTCTCGTCAATGAGGTTGAGTTGGTCAAGTCGTGTCTGGATCCAATCATCTTCGTTCAGATTTGCATCCTTCATTATCCGGAGAGAGGGAATTTGCACTTCGATTGGCAAGACTGTCTCCATACCATAAACCAGAGAGAAAGGAGTTGCCCCGGTTGATGTCCTAGCTGAGGTACGGTACCCATGCAGAGCGAACGGTAACATCTCGTGCCAATCTTTGTACGTCACTGTCATTTTCTGCACGATCTTCTTGATGTTCTTATTCGCTGCTTCTACAGCCCCATTCATCTTCGGTCTGTAAGGAGAAGAATTGTGGTGCTGTATTTTGAACTGTTCGCAGAGCTCAGCGATCATCTTATTGTTCAGATTGGTACCGTTGTCTGTAATAATCCGCTCAGGGACGCCGTATCGACAGATCAGGTTGTGCCGAATGAACCGTGCCACAACAGTCTTGGTTACTGTAGCATAGGATGCTGCTTCAACCCACTTCGTAAAATAATCAATCGCTACCAGGATGAAGCGATGTCCATTGGATGCTGTAGGTTTTATCTCACCGATCATGTCTATGCCCCACATCGCAAACGGCCAAGGCGCAGTCAGAACATTCAGGGGAACCGGAGGAACATGCACTTTATCTGCGTAGATCTGGCACTTGTGGCATGTCCTGGAGTGTTGGTAACAGTCAGCTTCCATTGTGGACCAATAATATCCTGCCCGTAGGATTTTCTTAGCCATGGTATGTCCACTAGAATGTGTACCAAAGGTCCCTTCATGTAGCTCTTCCATGATTCTTTCCGCTTCAGTCTTATCCACGCAACGCAGTAAGGTTGAATCATGGTTTCGCTTGTACAAGATGCCGTTGCTTAGGAAGAACTTGGCTGCGAACCGCCTCAGGAATTTCTTATCGTTGATAGAGGCACCTTCAGGGTATTCCTGAGCTTCCAGATATCTCTTCACTTCATGGTACCAAGGCTTCTCAGTCACCAATTCAGTTTCGAGATCACAACAGTATGCCGGTTCGTCCAGTTTCCAGATGATGATCCGGGGAGCTTCATTATCCCATTTAACCTTGAACATTGAAGACATTGTAGCTAACGCGTCCGCTAACTGATTCTCTTCTCTTGGAAAGTGCTCAAAGGTTATCTCCGTGAAGTGGGGAATCATGGTCAACACACATTCTTTGTAAGGAATCAAGTTTGGATGTTTCGTATCCCACTCTCCGTTGATCTGATTGATCGCAAGGGCGGAATCTCCGAAAACACTTAGAAATTTGATCCTTAGGTCGATTGCAGCTTGAAGACCCATGATACACGCCTCATACTCTGCCATGTTGTTGGTACAGTTGAAACACAGCCGGGCAGTGAGTGGAGTATGAGTACCTTGCGGAGATATGATGATGGCGCCGATACCATTTCCCAAAGCATTGGAAGCTCCGTCAAAGTGCATAGACCATCGGGATCCTGGCTCAGGTCCTTCATCCGGTCCAGGTACTTCACAATCTGTTACAATCATAATGCTTTCGTCCGGAAACTCGAAGTTCATTGATTGGTAGTCATCTACAGCTTGATGAGCTAAGTGGTCTGCCAATACACTTCCCTTGATGGCTTTTTGGGTTGTGTACTGAATGTCGTATTCCGTCAAGATCATTTGCCATCTTGCGATTCTCCCAGACAGAGCAGGCTTTTCGAATATATACTTTATCGGATCCATCTTTGAGATCAACAAAGTAGTGTGAGTCAGCATATACTGTCTCAGCCGGCGAGCAGCCCATACCAAAGCGCAGCAAGTTTTCTCAAGCAGTGAGTATCGGGTCTCACAGTCGGTAAACTTTTTGCTAAGGTAATAAATGGCGTGCTCTTTTCGGCCAGACTCGTCATGCTGCCCCAGCACACACCCCATTGAGTTGTCTAGCACTGTCAGATATAGTATCAGAGGTCTCCCTTCAACCGGTGGCATAAGGATGGGTGGTTCTTGGAGATACTCTTTGATTCTGTCGAAGGCAGCCTGACATTCATCGTTCCAACGTACTACCTGATCTTTCTTCAGTAGCTTGAAGATTGGCTCACAGGTAGCAGTCAGATGAGAGATGAATCGAGCAATGTAATTCAGGCGTCCTAAAAAGCCTCTGACCTCCTTCTCTGTTTTAGGAACTGGCATCTCTTGAATAGCTTTGACCTTAGCAGGGTCCACTTGAATACCTTTATCACTGACCACGAAGCCCAGCAACTTCCCAGATCTTACCCCGAAGGTGCACTTGTTCGGGTTCAATCTTAGCTTGTACAATTTCAACCGGTCAAATAACTTCTGCAGATGATCTAGGTGCTCTTCCTCAGTCTGGGACCTAGCGATCATGTCGTCCACATACACTTCGATCTCATGATGGATCATATCATGAAATAAGGCAACCATGGCACGTTGGTAGGTTGCCCCAGCATTCTTTAATCCGAACGGCATGACCTTGTAACAGAAGGTGCCCCACTGAGTAACAAATGTAGTCTTTTCCATGTCTTCAGGTGCCATCTTGATCTGATTGTAACCTGAAAAGCCATCCATGAAAGAGAACACCTTGTGCTGAGCTGTATTATCAACAAGGACATCAATGTGAGGTAAGGGGAAATCGTCCTTGGGGCTGGCCCTGTTCAGATCCCTGTAATCGACACACATTCTGACCTTACCGTCCTTTTTAGGTACCGGCACCACATTAGCAACCCACTGAGGGTAAGAAGTCACTGCAAGGAAACCGGCATCAAACTGTTTCATCACCTCGGCCTTAATCTTCTCGGACATCTCTGGACGCATCCGACGGACCTTTTGTTTGACTGGAGGGCATTCTTCCCTAGTTGGCAAATGATGGACAACAATATCGGTATCCAACCCTGGCATGTCTTCGTAGGACCAGGCAAAGATCTCCATATAGTCATGCAGCATCTTGGTTAACCGTTGCTTCACGCTGAGCTCTAGGTTAGCACCAATCTTTACCTCTTTTCTGTCTGCCTCAGTACCCAGGTTTATGGTTTCCACTGGCTCTTCATGGGGTTGAATTGCCCTCTCTTCCTGAAGCAACAGTCTTGCAAGCTCGCCAGGCACTTCGCAATCATCTTCACCTTCGTCTTCGGCTAAGTTGATCGGATTTTCGAAGTCATAATTGGCATTAGCAGAGCTGTTATCAGTGAGATCCAGAGTGGATTGGAACCTGTATGAGTGAGTGTGTGTGTAAATACAGCTGTTTTTGAAAATTATGTAAAAGAAAAGAAAGACAGAAAAGGAACACAATATTTGCAATGCGAAAGACGTCCAAGATTTTCATTCATGATGTATAAAATGACAGTTCGTATGCCCTCACAAATAGAACCACGGTGCCTCGGGTAAGACACCGGGCCATAGAGTTTATCATTGTTTATTACAAAATAACAAAACATGGGAATTCATTACTGTGTCACAAAGGTAACAGGGGTATGATCCTTTGCACTCCAATTGTTCAATCCTTCTTCGGCCGTCGGATAAATCCAGCTGTTGAATTCGGCTTCGTCCACTTCAAGGTCTTCCCCGACAGCATTCGCTTCTGAACCTTTAATAAATACCGGAGGCCTTCCGATCTTCTCTTTCCTCATAGCTCTCTGCCCTTCTGAGGTGAAACCCAGCCCAAGTTTATCAGTCTTCTGGGTGAAGTCTGGAAGTCTGCCCCAGTTGGTACCTTCACCTTTCTGCATCACAGCTCTGGCATCCTTTAGGGAAGCCATCTTCAGAGGACTACCTGCTTCTGCTGTTTCTGCTGCGATTGGAAACACCTCCTCGAAATGCTGAAAGGGGGTCTCAATGAACTCCCCATCCATCTCAATGTATCTGAACGAGTTTAGGTGGCTCACCATGTATTCTTCCTCACCTTGCACGGTGACGATCTTCCCTCTGACGGGGTACTTCAGTTTTTGATGCAAGGTAGAGGTCACTGCCCCAGCCTTATGTATCCAGGGTCGACCCAGCAGACAAGAGTAAGATGGACGGATGTCCATCACATAAAAAGTGGAGTCGAACACCTGAGAGCCTACACGAATCGGAATGTCCACCTCCCCATGGACCATCCTCTTTGAACCATCAAAGGCCCTGACAATGATGTTGCTGGGCTTCAAATCCAGGCCTTCACAATCTAGACGATCCAGAGCCTTCTTGGGTAGCACATTCAAAGATGACCCAGTATCAACCAACACATGTGCCAAGGTGGTGCCCCTGCATTCGATTGAGACATGCAGAGCATCATTATGATCTTTCCCCTTCGTGGTCAAATCAGCGTCTGAAAAACCCAAGCCATTGTCTGCCGTTAGACTTGCCACGCAATCGGTGAACTGGACTGCAGAGGTTTCATGTGGCACATGGGCCGTCTTGAGGAATGAGATGAGGGCCTTTGCATGGGCCTCAGAGCACAGCAGTAAAGAGAGCATGGAGATCTTGGAGGGCGTATGCCCCAACTGTTCCACAACGTTAAAATTGCTCTTCTTTATAATCTTCAAAATCTCCTCCATCTCTTGTGGGGAGGCCTCAGCAGCTATGGGTATGGGTACCTCCATCTGGGCAGGCTCAGTTTCAATTCCCTTGCCCCGAGCATTGGATGACTCGACAGCAGGAGAAACAATAGGATCAGCAGCAGGAATAACAACTTGATCAGCAACGGGAGTAGGTGTACTTGCAGGAATTATCAGGAGCGGTCTTCGGGCAGCAGGTGGCGCAATGTCAGGCGAGAAGAGCCTGCCACTGCGGGTAACTTTGGCCGGGCCAGTGATGTCACAGATGCTGGCGCCAGCGTTGAGCTCTTGTTTAACTCCGTTTATATATACATCTGCCCCATAGTGCCAAGGGACAGCTTTGTTGGATACATAGGGCAGGGGCCCAGGAACAGTGATAGTAACAGGTGCGACGATCAGAATTTGAACGGGCTTCTTCTGGAGAGCCGGGATCGGATTGTTGAAGATAGTCACCACAGAGACCTCTTCCATTGGAACCATACGAACAGCAGACTTCTTGAATAGAATCTCCTTGTTATCCATTAAGCTTTGGATGCCTAACTTTAGCAAGGGACAACCGGATGGGGACACAACACAGAACAGGCAACCCTCACTACAACCCGGAAATAAACCGGCCTGCAGTAGGTTCTTCTTAATGATCTTTAAAGGAGTGGCTAGATCATCCACAGAAACAGCATAAACATCTTCATCAACAGCATTTACCCCGTGCTGAGGCATAGGGGCAGTAACTACATTCGGCTTTGCAGGCGCCTCGAATTGAATCTCCTTTGCATCGATAAGGTCTTGCACCTTATTCTTCAATGCCCAACAATCATCAGTAGAGTGCCCCGGGCTTTCTGAATGGTAAGCACAACGGGCATTTGGGTTGTACTTAGGAGAGGTAGTGTTTGAGAACTTTGGCGCCTCCTTGACAGTCACCAAATTGGTGGATAGCAACTGTGGCAGGATTTGCGATAGGGTCATGCTTAACCGGGTAAACTCTCTCCGGGGTCTATCAGCCCTTTGAGGATTGTTTGGCCGGGGAGCGGCAGCAGGCTTAGCGATCATTACCGCGCTGACAGATTGGCGGCGATCAGGTCTTTCTGGTTTCCTGGAGCCATACACGGCACTAGACTCCTTTTTAAACGGCTTCTTTTCTGAACTAGAGGATGATGCCCCCTTTGCAATCTTCCCAGATTTCAGCCCAGCTTCAATTCTCTCTCCAGTCAAGATTAAATCAGTGAAACCAGCAGAAGAATTCCCAATGAGATGGTTGAAGAACGGCCCAGATAGGGTCCCCAAGAACATGTCCACTAACTCTCGATCAGTCAAAGATGGCTGCACCCTGCCAGCCAGATCCCTCCACTTCTGCGCGTATTCTTTAAAACCTTCACTTGCACCTAACGACATACCCTGGAGTTGGGTACGTGTGGGGGCAAGGTCGGCATTATACTGATACTGCTTATAGAAAGCAGTAGCCAGCTCCTCCCAGTTACGAACTTTGGTCCCATCCAGCTGATAGAACCATTCGAGATGAGTCCCTGAAAGACTCTCCTGGAAGAAGTGGATCCATAGATTCTTGTCCGCGGAGTACGGCTGAATCTTTCGAACATAGGACCTCAAATGCAGCTTGGGACAGGATGCCCCGTCATACTTGGAGAAGGTGGGTGCTTTGAATTTGTGTGGGATAATTACACCAGTCGACAAACCCAGATCTCCGAAATCCAGCCCAGGTGCCTGTTGCACCTCCATAGCCTTCAACCTGTCCTCCAGTTGTTTGTACTTGTCATCTGCAGGAGGGTACTGCTCTTCATCAAAATCTGTCTCGTTGTCGGAGACCACTGGAGTAGGAACCTTGATTTCTGCCTGAGAAGGACTCTTGCCAACAGAAGAAACAGCCTCTTCATGTTGCAGAGTATTGCCCAACCTTCGGCCCGAGTTGAATAGAACAGTTCTTCTCTTTTTCTTCTTCTCCTTCTTCAGGAGCATAGTCTTCAGTTCTTCTTGGCCTTTAGCTAGACCCGTGATTAGTTCTTGAAACTGCGCATTCTGCGCCTGGAGAGCCTTGATTGATGTCTCTGTAGATTCAGATCCGGGATTCATGATGCTGAAATAAACAGCGAAGAACTGTAAGCAACCTGAAAAAGGGGAAAAACCTGCTATGCACATGATGTATGAAATGCGTATGAATTATGTTTTCAAAGACAATCGGGAATCAACTTTGTAAACAAAAAGGAACACACTTTATTAGCTTCAACTCTGCAACTGAGATTATTCAACAAGTTGCCCTTAGGTGTTTACATGAAATGAAACAACTGGAAAGGAAATAAAAACTGTAAAGGTACATTCGGCATTCCTCATTGATCCCATGGTCTCCTCTTCTCAGTACGGAGGTAGGCATTCAGAGCTCTTTCATTCTCCAACTGCTTTGTCAGCTTCTGGATCTTTGATTCCTGCTCGTTGAACTTTTCCCGGTAAGAATCCCGCTCTTCTTGCAGTTGCGACCAAGATCTCTTCAATGTCTCATAATCAGTAGGTATCTGAGGAGGAAGGACAGTTGGAGGAACACCATCTTTATCAGGATACTCAAGAATGACGGGTCTGACAGCTTCATATGGCATACCTAACTTCTGAGCACGGATGCGGACCCATTTGTAGTAGGCTTCCATAGGTAGAGAAGTCTTTGGCCCTAGCTCTTGTGGGTCAGCTTTATGAACCTTGTCCCAAGCCTTGATGAACCTACGACGCAGCTCGTCACTATCCACCTGAAACTCGAAACTGATGTGAGGCACCAACATCTCATGGGGGCCTGCTCTCCTTGCTCTTCCAAACTGACGGAGTGCTAGACATGGATTGTAAGAGATCCCTCCTTGAGTACCAATCAGAGGAACATTAGGATACTCCCCGCATCGATCAACAATAGCTATCTCATCCAAACCTCTGCAAGTCCAAATGATGTCTTTATCGGTGAGAGACATTAACCTGTGAGCCCAACCTCTTCCTTCTTGGTTCTTCAGTACGAACTTAGGGAGGTGCGAAATAAACCACCTCACCAACAAAGGGATACAACACCATAGGGTTCCTCGTCTTCGGGTAGTACGGGCATGAAGTTGTTGCAAGATATCACCCAAGAGAGTGGGCACAGGGTTCTGAGACATAAAGATCCTAATGGAAGTGACATTGATGAAGTTGTCAGGATTAGGAAACAGGACTAACCCATAGATTAGGAGAGCCAAGATGTCTTCATATGCCCTAAAGTCCAAGTCATTCCAGAAGCTGTTAGCTTTACCAATCAGAAATTTGGCCAAGAAACCCTTAACTCCGCTTCTAGTTACCCAGTTGTCTGTTACCTCTTGATGGGTCAAAGGAAGAGCTGCAGCAATGTCCTCAAGCCTGAGGGTCTTTTCCCAACCAGTAAAGGGAGTCTGATCCAAGATAGGGATACCAAGCAGATTAGAGAACTCTTCCAGGGTAGGGACCAGCTGGAAGTCTTGAAAGGTGAAGCACTGGTACTGAGGGTCATAGAATTGGGTCAGAACACTCATCAACTGTTGATCCCGCTTTGCAGTGACTAAACTGAGAAGAGAACCATGCCTCTGAATGAAGGAAGTGGTGTTTGGAATTCTGCTAACCAACTCATCAATCAACTCAGGTGAACGAACAAAGTTGAACCGGATAGTATTCCTTCGCACCGGCATCATAATGTCCTACAAAACAGAGCAAAGATGAAACCCTCTTGTCTTTGAAATGGTCAGTTCTTATGCAGGATGCATGCAATGCTCATGATGCTATGATGTTATGATAAAGCACACCACATACAGATACAAAGGCAAACATAGTAAGGCACACAAGTCACACAAGGCAAGCCCCTAAAGTTTAGGCCAGCATGAGGTCTAGGTATTACCCTCTTTCAGTTTGTTGGTTCATACCTGTCCTAATCAAAAGTAACCGGGTTCTTAGAGGATCCCAATATCATTGACTACCCTCAATCGGTCATAACTCCAGCATCGCAATCTTTTCTTGCGGCCAGAACCATCACGAGAGTTTAGCCTCAATGGGCGTAGCATACTGCTACTGTTCTAAAGGCCAAGTTGTGTCAATTAAGGTTCTAAGGTTGTTGGTGCTTAATGACTCCTTAGAAGACCCATATTCTCCTCGTTGCGACACAAGGGATATCGGTACAGACCAAGGTGCCACACCAACGTAGCCACTGCTTCACCTGTGTCGGTCTACGCCGGACAGGTCCCTCACAGCTTATGCTACCTAAACAGGGTATCCCCAGATCCGGGTTAGGATCTATGTATCTCCGATGCAACCCACAATAGTAAAGCAAGCAAAACAATACAAGTGAAAACACAGTTATGACTTAGCCCTAAGGTACACCTCACTTTATAAAGGGTCCCCAGCAGAGTCGCCAGTTCTGTGATCGGTGGATCTGGAACTGACTGTTTAACGCTGGTTCGCGAAATGTCGCAGAAGCAAGAGTCGCCACCGTCTTTTATTTTCTCCAAATGGAAAGGACAAAAGCACAGAAAAATTCCTTAAAGAGATCGCTCTCGGTTCGGGAGGTAGGTTATAGAAAGGGAAGGTGTTAGCACCCTTTCTATCCATGGTTATCCATGGGCTCTTAGATACTTGCTCATTTGTGTTTTCAAAAATGGTTTGTTTGCTTTTCAATGTGGGTTTAAAAAAGTTTCTTTGAAAAATTTCAGATCGACTCGTACGTCAGAGTGTTTGAAAAGTTTGCTTTGAAAGCTTTTGAAAATGTGTTGGTGTGAAAAGATGTTTTGATTTGTTTGAAATTAGAGCAAGTATCCTTGAGAACCTACCTACCCTAAGGAATTCGTCTGTGTAAATGTCCTTTAAAGTAGTGCCATCCCACCATTGAGAGGTAGGTAGCACCACCGTTGGAGGTGTTCGGGTCAATTCGAGGTTCGGGACATGGTGATCACCAGAGCAATAGGAGGACACCTTAGAAGCTACCCTCATGCCAGGTTCCCGGATCATGAGGACTTACTAAGACGTCCTCTACTCGACGACCACCTTTCGAAAGGCAACAGTGAGGCGTACCCTAGGGGTGGTGTGTGCGAATTGTGTGTCGTTTTCATTGATATTGGTCTTTTGTCATGTCATTGTGATCTACGCTTGATTTTATTTAAGGCCATTCATTCTTGCATGCTTTGTTTAACAGTTAATATTTGCGGAAAAATAAATCTAGGACTATTACAAATGGCGCGGGTCCACATCGCCAAAATTAAACCGGACCCGATTTAGCGGAAAAATAAATAACGCGATAAAAGTGCGATAAATAAATGTACATGGCTTTGGGAGATTTACAGAATTATATTAAGCAATAAAGTAAATGCGCAAAAGAAAATAATCAAAACAAAACTAGGGCGTTGGACCCTTTTGCAAACAATTAAAATTAATGAGAATTAAAAATTAAATGATTAAATGTTTTTTTGGTATTTTGTGTTTTTTTAGATTTAAAAGAAAAAAAAGGATAAAATTAATTAAAATTAAAATGCTAAACCCTAGTCCTAATATTTTTTAAGTTTATTATGAAAGATTTAAATTAAAACCTAAATTAAACTCTAAATTAACTTATGTACAAATTTTTAATTTATGAAAATAAAATAATAAATAAATAATATTGTTATTCTGAAAAAAAGGAAAAATTAAAAAAAGAAAATAAAAAGTTATTTAAACCTAAATTCTATTTTTTTGGATTTTTTATAAAAAAGATTAAAACTATAACCTAATTTAAACTAAATATTTACATATATTAATTTATTGATGAAACTAATTAAAATTAAAAATTATATTTTTATTTGGACATTTTTTATTTTTATGATGTTTTTGTATTTTTGTAAAAAAGGGATATTTAATTAAATCAGAAAATAAATAAACAAATAAATAATTAAGAATAATAAAAGATAAAAGAAAATTAGAAAAGATAGAACCAG
This sequence comes from Vicia faba, assembly GCA_948472305.1. Classification (NCBI taxonomy): domain Eukaryota; kingdom Viridiplantae; phylum Streptophyta; class Magnoliopsida; order Fabales; family Fabaceae; genus Vicia; species Vicia faba. The sequence goes on from OX451736.1 coordinate 26,734,905, forward strand.
GGGGGTTTTCTGTCCCATTATGGAGGTGCAGGCCTTGAGTTTCTGGCCCATTAACATTGGAAATTGGTTGACTTTTTGAATCACATATAACGCGTTGGACTATGGTACATGATGCTCTCCCAATCTTTGCCCTTGGCTTGATCTTATGGGACGCGTGGCTGCCTGATAATGAGGGAATATGATGCACTGGGACACTAGCGCTGCATAGGATGACCTATTGAAAAATAATATTGAGCGTTTGCCAGACCTGGGACTTGAACCCAGGTCTTGAAGGTTACAAGCGTTGTCCCTGCCCACTGAGCCATTTGCATTTCAATTAACAAATAATAAACAGTAAACAATATAATAAGAACGCGTTAGTGCTTTTGGAAATTCGCGCGAAATTCAAAATAGCCAATGGCTGATGGACACGATGCCTTCGTCTTCATCCCTGCAAAAACAAAACTCAGAGGCCACGGTTTTTGTAGCGTTGCATTAGGGGTGATTTAAGAAAATAGCGAATAGCTCCATTCTCAACATAAATTAGGCGCGATGGTCTAGATTGCTTCGTCCAGATGCGTTGATTGCAACGGCATAGGTTTAGAATCCTAATTTTACTTGGTTTGGGAAACCCCAATTTTGTAACCTGCAAACCCTAAGATTTCAAACATGGCATAATCTTGTATGATCAATGAAAACGCAATTAAACACCACAGTTAGCTTTAGAACATTAATATGAACATGAATCAACAAAGAAAAATGCAAAAAGATGATGGAATCATGCTGTGCGATTTCAAAAATTTCAAGGTACAGTTGGACTTAGGGGTACCGATTCAGGTTGTTTTTGTTGATGTTAATGATTGGGACACGTCCAAGGATGTCTCAGGATGCTAATGGGATGAAGATTGAAGCTTGAATCGACCTCTAAGGCACTTTTCAGATTTGAGTTTTTTAAGAGAATTTTCAATTTGCCAAAGGTTTCTTATGCACAGCTTGCAGTCTCCAGGCATCAGGGTTGTGTTGTAGTACTTGTATGGAATGATTTAGGTCAAAAAGATTGAACAAAATCCATGGCCATAATGGTTTTTGAAGATTTGATTTCAATGATCTTTTCATATCTTTTTTTCATGGTTTTTGTGTCAATTAGGTTTCAATCAAGCCAAAACCTTCTATATTAGCATGTGCACGAAATCTCAAGTTCAAATCATGCATAAAAAGATTTGTTTAGGTCAAATTTATATTTTTCACATATTAAAATAATTTAAATGAATTAATATTGATATAAATTCAAATAAATAATTAAAAAATATGAAAATACTTCCCTTTGGGCCTAATGGTCGTGCATAGGCTTGGCATGAAGAAACTTGGAAGAAAAATGGGCCCATTTGCATTTTTAGGCCTTTTGCATCAATGTTGACTTTTCAAAATTCCTAACAATTTCCCAACTTCCACAAGGCATAACTTGCTCAATTTTTAAGCTTTTCACATGTTCTTGGACATTTTGGAAAGGTATTTGAGTCCTTTAACCAATGCCTTTGGTTCCATGTCATTTTGATTTACCAATCTCAAGTTATGGCCTTTGACTTAAAGTCCCTTTTTGTTGACTTTTGAAAATGACCTATAATGTTGAAATTGATAACTTTTTGTGAGAGCATTTCTTGGACTTGGAATATGAAGATGAGTTGTAGGAAATGTCTTTCTCTTCAAAATGGGCATTGGATGGAATTTTTCTGATAATCCATGTGAAAGTTATGCCCTGGTCAATTTCAGTTGACTTTTTCAGCTGTCCAAATATAGTAACTTTTGCATCTTTGATGATTTCTGAGCCAAATTTTGAGAATCATGATCAAGCATTGATCAAATGATGTTTGTGGCTTCAAAATGATATATTGACCAAAAATTTGAACTTTTGACTGTCAAATGACCATTTTGCCCCTACAGTTGACTGTAGTGCAATCTAGGGTTTTGACTGTGCAATTTTGAGCTAAATGCCTTGAAACTTGACATGAGGATGCTTGACCATCTTTGTAAGCATATGAGACTTGATTGGGCCTTTGAAAAGTTCATTTGCTTGACCAGAACTCAAACCCTAGTTTTGACTGTATAGGAGACAGTTGAGCTGTGTAGTCCTTGGGGAGTTTTGTGACCTTGACTTGGTAATTTCTTGATGAATGTGGGAGGGCAAATTTTGGGGTACAACAATGAGATTCTTTCTGATGAGAGCAGGGAACAATTCAGTATACGTCATAGGAATGGCATCGAACTGCGGTTTTCTGGGCGAACGGTTCTGATTGTTGAACGGATAAGCCTGTTGTCGAGGCTGCTGCTGAAATGGCCGGGGTTGAGTTGGCGGGATTTGATGAGCTGGGGCCATCAAAGCTGGGCGGACAGCCGGAGTGACTGCCGCAACGTGAGAGTAACCTCTCCTAAGCCTACCTGGAAACAAAGCACTGACATCCTGCTCTTTTCTTTTCGGGAAAACACTTCCAAACTTCTTCGCACTGCTAGACGGACTCCCTTCTTTAACCAAACGCCCTTCGCGAATCCCTTCCTCTAATCGCATGCCCATGCTTACCATTTCGGTGAAGTCACTGGGGGCGCTGGCTATCATTCTCTCATAATAAAAGGACCCTAAAGTCTTCAAAAATATCTTAGTCATCTCTTTCTCCTCAAGAGGTGGATAGATTTGAGCAGCAATTTCACGCCACCTCTGGGCGTACTCCTTAAAAGATTCTCGGTCTCTCTGCGACATCGCCCGGAGTTGATCCCTGTCCGGCACCATGTCAACGTTGTACTTGTACTGATGGACAAAGGCTTCACTAAGATCGTTAAAGTTGCGGATTCGAATGCTGTCTAAACCCATATACCACTTTAGAGCAGCACCCGTCAAACTGTCTTGAAAATAATGAATCAACAAATCATGATCATCGGAGTACGTAGACATCTTCCTCACGTACATTGTCAAATGACTTCTAGGACACGAATCACCCTTATATCTCTCAAAGTCTGGCACTTTGAATTTCGCTGGAATCTTGACATTCGGAACTAAACAAAGGTCATGCGTACTTTTCCCAAACAAATCCTTCCCTTTCAATGCTCTAAGCTCCTTCTGCATTTCCTGGAACTGATCCTGAAATTCTTCCATTCTATCAAAAAGACCCAAACTTTCAGCGGGCTCGGCAGGATAAATTGGTTCATTCAAGTATGGCACTGAGTGGACCACAGGAGCAACGGTCGTCATAACTGGTTGCGGAAAAGGTGCTACAGACGGAATTACTGGCGGCATGGCAGTTGTCTCTGGTTGAGGAAGAGACAATGCAGGTTGAAATAGAGGTTGTACGGTAGGCTGATACCCTTCTGGCACAAAGTTGTAAGGCATTCCCCACGGAAAACCTTTCGGCATCTGATGTTGAAGCGGAGAGTTGATTTGAGTTACGGAGGCAGGAACTGTGACAATTTCGGAAACCACTGGAGTTGAAGTCTGAATCTCGGCAGCCGTAGTCGATGGCTGATTCTGAACAGCCACCAAACTTTCCACCAACGCTGTTAACTTTTCCATCTTGGCACGAAGTGTAGCAACTTCCCCACGAAGCTCGTGATTTTCCTGTTCCAAATCTTCCATTCTCCTCTGACGATTGGCCCGAGTGTCGTATCGGTGAGACAGCTTGACAACCTTCGGTGGAAAAAGAACAAGAATGAGACTCTAGAAAACATGTGATATGGAATGTGAAATGATGCATGATGGCGATGCAAATGATGACTCATTTTAAAAGTTTTTCAAGGAACTTTAGTAACTTTGCATACATCAATGGTAAAGGAATTTAGAACAACAAAACTCAATCCGTTAATCGAAAGCGATAAATTACAACTTACAATTTGGAATAGTAAATTACAACCTTGGGATAACAAATCCACTAATGAAAGCAATAAATTACAACTTCGCAACATGAAAACCATAATAAAGTGATAAATTACATTTTTAAAACATGAAAGCAGTAAATTACAACTTGGAGCATGGAGCCCAAAATAAGACAATAAATTACAACTTCGGAGCATGAAGCCCAAAATAAGACAATAAATTACAACTTCGGAGCATGAAGCCCTTAATAAAACAATAAATTACAACTTCGGAGCATGAAGCCCTTAATAAAACAATAAATTACAACTTCGGAGCATGAAGCCCTTAATAAAACAATAAATTACAACTTCGGAGCATGAAGCCCTTTTACATAGCTTTACAAAATGACATCAATAAACTAAAGCTAAAGCTTACTCGGAATCCTCAGATGACGGACCAAACACCAGCTGTAATCGGAGCTTCTTGATCTTTTCTTTGTAAAAGTCTTCCATATCCTTCTTTTCCGCTATCAGTCGATCAATGATTTCTTCCTGCAGATTAGGAACGAGAGCCACGCTTACCGAACCTTCCCTTTTTCTCTTCCTTTCACTCGCATACTTCTTCAGCAAGGCATCCTTCTGACGAAGCTTCTCATCGTGGTCAACGAACCGGCCGTCTTGAATAAGCAACAACTCCTTCTTTTCTTTCAGCTGTCGAGTCAGGACTCGATTCTCATATTCAGACATATGGTACTTTTCCTTCCAAGCATCCCTCTCGGACTTCATCCTAGCCAGGTTTCCTTGATATTCTCCTACATCCGCGATAGGGATAACAACTGATGATGGTGCGATGGCAGGGAATAAAGGTTTCTCAAGTTTATATGGCATCTTGAGAGCACAAGCCCTAGCACGGACCCACTGCAGGTAAGGTTCCAAAGAAACGGCACCTCTATGTCCCAGCATATCTCTCCCTTTCTTGTGGATATGACGCCAAGCTCCTTCAATCTCCCTCTTAGCAGCCTGATGATCTTGTCCTTCCTGAAGAAAGAAACCACTCACATGGATACTGTTCGGCTTATCTCTCATCGGGTACCCGAACTGACGGCGCGCTAGAACAGGGTTGTAGTTGATTCCACCTCTCGTACCAAGAAGAGGTACGTTGGGAAAAGCACCACAGCTGTCAATGATCTCCACGTCATGATAAACTCGATTGTACCAGTCAATATCAAAATGAGTGAGAGCCATAATCTTTGGCGCCCAACGCGGTTCCCTCTCGAGATCCCAGAAAGCATCGGACCCAGGTAAATGCGAGACGTACCACTGATACAGCAACGGCACACAACAAATAATCATCCCTCATTGATAAGAGTTTCGAAGATGGATAGAGTAATACGTGTCCCCTAGCAGCGTAGGGATCGGATTTCCAATCAGGAAAATTCTGATGGCGTTGACATCCACAAATTTATCAACGTTAGGGAATAAGAAAAGACCATACGCGAGTAAAGCAAACACGTCCTCGAAGGCAACAGTATCCTTGGTATCAGCAAAGTAACGAGCTTTCTTCAACAGAAACTGTGTCGGCAAACCCCGGATTCCTCCTTTCGTAGTCATATTCTCCTCTATCTCTGACTTCTTCAGGTGGGTGATGGTTGCTATCTCATGGGATTTAGGCTCCTCTTCTGATCCAGAAAAAGGAACACGGTCGGTGATCGGCAAACCAAGAATATAGGAGTACTCCTCTAAAGTAGGCATCAACTGATAATCCGGGAAGGTAAAACATCGGTACAAGGGGTCATAGAACTGAACCAATGTGTTGAGGATGCCTTTCTTCATCTTGCGCTTCATGAGCGGTACGATGGACCCATACTTCTTCTGAAAATCTGTCGGACTCTCTATCTTCGGAATCAAACTCTTCAGTTCTTCAATCTCGGGCTCCTTGAAGCTAAAGCTTCGAGTATTTCTCCTTCCAAGTTCCATAATACCCTGAGACATTTGCAAAATCATTCCAAAGTTCCTTGAAAAACGAGTTTTTTACAAAGATGTTGATGAATGCATGAATGAATGATAATGCAACAGTCACACACAAGTTTGCAAACATGGGGTTTAAAGGTTCAACGTTCAGCATGGAGTCGAGGGTAAAGCCCACCCAAAGGTATGTACTAATGGTTCAGTCACACCTGTAAGACAAGGTTCTAAGAGTTCCCAGAGTCTACATCCCTCTTTCGGATATTGCCAACGTCTTGATTACTCAATAATTAGCAATATTCTCAAGAGAAACTCGTCCGAGCGTAGCATCGCGTGACAACTACTTCTGAATTACTCCGTTATAGTCTCCGCGCTTGTTTACCTTGGGATTTGGTAAACAACCGCTGATCCTCCAAATGGTTACTTATTTGGTTACTCGCAGGATCGATCAGATTGATCCTATGGACATAGGTTGATTTTGAAGTTTAATTAATGTGGATAAGGCTTTAAGTAAATTGTTTAAAGTAAATTGCATAAAGGAAAGGCTTGGTAAAATAAACAAGGCTTGAATGTAAAGGTTCGACAGGAATCTTAAAGGGGAAAAGCATGTAAAATACTGGAAAAGTAAATGACTTGAATTGATAAAATTGGTGTTTCACACATACATTTCTCAACAATTCGTTCGCTCACACTGGGTACTTGAATCTAAATGAGTGACTATGTATCTATTGTGAACAAACGCGAGAAACTACACGTCTACTCCTATTTATACAAAAACATTCCAAGTAACCGTCGGGCAGTTACACTGCTTCGAGATCAAGCCACTTGTCACGTTCTCCATGTTCGACGCTCCAGATCCTTGCACGTTTGCACGTAGTAACTGCTGGAAACCGTTTTCCCTCCAAAGCTTTGAATTTCAAACTGTTCCACTCTGGATCATCGAACACCTTCATCAAGAGACATCTTCGACGAAAACTCCTTCGACGTCGAAGGCAATCAGCCTTCTTCCTTGGAAGAAATCTTCTAAGTATTTTGCCATCTTTCGACGGTCATTTCGACAGGCTTAGCCAGTCGAAAGCATCTTTCAGCTTTTAATGGCTGCTATCAATCAAAACAAAGGTGTCGAATTTAGGAGCCAACAAATTGCCCCCCAAGAATGCCTTATTTCGACTCTGAAAGAAAAAGGCATTCTTTGAAAACGCCATTCGACACCTGCTTTTCCACGCCTAGTCACAAGTTAACTTGTGCACTTTTTGTTGCTTTTTACCAACTATTGGCAATCCCAAGAAACCATCATTGATTTGATCCTAGGACGTCACTGTCAGTACGGCGTGCAGAACCAAACATCACTTCATAATTTGTCATTATGACAAATTCAAAAAACGAGGACGCACGCTGCGTCTCTCTGTTTCTGCAGAAACGGCCAAAACAACAGGATGCTGCCACGCGTCCCACTAACTCCTGCAGCATTAAATGACATTTAATGTCCTCGTTATTGGGGATTTCTCCCACTACTATAAATAGTAGTGAATATCCCATTGTGGGACTTTTCACGCACACTAGCCTTCAAACTCCCTTGCTTTCTCACAAACTTGTTCTCTTTGCAGAAAAACTCTTCTTTTTCCAACTTCATCTTCATCCTCAACAATGGCCTCTGCTTCCACTGCCCCCAAGACTAATGCACCAACTGAACAACTTGCTAAGCCCAAGGTCTTTGTTACTGCTCCGGTAGTGAACGCTACAGGGAAACGAAGGGTCCCTGAACCTTCTGACATCTCCGTTCGCGATGCTTACTCGCGTCACTTGATGATCCCGGTTGGATACTCCAACCAGATCTTCGCAATGTCTGGACCTATGAACCCAAGCATCTCTGAAGCTCTGAAGATCAAGAGCTATTTTCCCATCGTTGAGAAACTCAAGCCAGTAGCCTGTGCTAAGAAGGATGCAGAAGACAACGAAGATCCTACACACGAGAAGATCGACCTTCGTTTCTTCAACAGAAGTGTTAGAGTTTTTAGGTCTTGCCCTAATCTGACCTCTGACTATGTTGCTTGGCTAGCAAAGTTGGAGAAACATCAAACTCCAGTCTGGAAGGAAATGGGAATCTTTGACCTAGTAATGCTGTCGAAGACAGGTTTAAGCTACTCCCCAGAGATGCTTATAGCTTCGATGCTGTTCTGGGATAACTCTCACTTCACCTTTCACCTTCCATGTGGGATGTTAACCCCCACACTCTTCGACGTAGCGGCCATTACTGGCCTTCGACCAACCGGAGATTACTTCGACCCAGAGGAGATGTCGGAGGACCAAATTGGTTTCTCTGAGACCAAGCCAACATTCACCACCTTTATCAACCATTTTCACGACAGGTCGACGGATACAGTGTCGGATGTCGAACACATAGCGTTTCTAGCCTTATGGCTAACTCGCTTTGTGTTTTGCTCGAAATCTCTACAAGTGACCAAAAAGATGGTCACTCTGGCCACCCAACTGCATCACCGCCAGAACATCTGTTTGGCAGAACTAATTCTGGCCAGTCTTTATGACTCCATCAGCAATGGGGTTACTCTCTTGAAACATGTCGAAGATAGGAACAATTTGCTACTCGCTGGGCCTTTCTGGTTACTTCAACTGTGGCTCAATGCCACTTTCGAATCCTTCTTACCCAAGAAGAATCAGATAAATGAACAAGCCCCAGCGATAGCTAATAGACGTATCGAAGGAATTAGGCTGGCTCTACTGACACCTGTGGAAGATGGGCTAGAGTTCCAACAAACCTTCACTAACTTCGTTCTGATGTTCGCTCGAAGGAAGGAATTTGTTTCGACTATGGCTCCATTTGCTCAACGAAAGGTGGGGCCAGCATGGTTTACGAGGCCACATCCAAAGGAGTCGAGTGGTCCCAATGTCGATGAGCAAACTATACTTTGGGAGGCGTTCCTGACACCCAGGATCATGCCTCTTCGATTTAAGAGTTCAAAGACTCATTTGAGTCTGCTTGCCTATCAACCCAATCTGGTGTCTCGCCAGTTTGGTATCATCCAAACCCTGCCTTCTCCCATTTTCCAAAGAGAGAAGTCAATGTTGTACTTCTGCAACGATTATACAGAAGAAGCTGCTACCAAGCATATCGGAAGATACGCTGGTCGAACAATCCTCTCGCTGTTCAACTACCAGCTTAACTTCCTTTGCTCACCATCTTTTGAAGAGTGGTGGAGAAGCTATTATGCTGAGTACTTCTTCGACGAGAAGGACTTCGTAGCAGAGTTGCAAAAGTCTTTTGTCCTTGTGTTTGACAAAGTGAAGAAATGTAAGTTCATACTCTCACATTACTTTTTATCTTTCTCTTCGACTGTTAGCCTGTTAACTTTTCCTTGTCGCTTTCAGTTGTTCGAAAACCCCTAGCCAAGAAGGCTACAGAAGGCCCACAGGGAAGAGTCCCTTCGACAAAACCTCCACCGCCGGCGAAGACTATAGCGCCGGCGAAGACAACGGGCAACCAACAGGGGGAAGGCTCTTCGAGGAGGCCTCCTGCATCGGTAACCAGATTTTCTTCATTTTCATTCTGGCTTTCGATTTTTTATTTTCGACGTAATTATTCAATCGAATTCCTATTGGTTTTCCAGGCCCCTTCGCCCAAGAAAAGGGCAGCATTGGTGATCGAATCGGGGAGTGATGACGAAAGTGATTCCCCTCCTTCTCCCTTAAAGAGGCGAAAGTTAACAAAGGACGCTTCTGTTCCTACTCCTGCTCCTGAAGGTCGAACCGTCAGAATAAAGGTCGGTGTGAGAAAGCCTAGGCCACCTGCAGTGGTCATCGAAGAACCAACTGAGGAGGAACTGAACGCTCTTGTTACCAAGCCCGTCGAAAGTGACAATTCCAGCCCTGGGGCTGAAGTTAATCCACAGGTAATCTATTGGACCCCTCTTATAACTTAGGCATAGATACCAGTATTTGATTATGTCTCTTTCGACATCTGAAGATTTGTCTTCTTTCTCCTTTTCAGGACACCACTGGAAGTTCTCCACCAAGGACTTCAGAAACTCTAGAATCTGCTGAACTCAGCAGGCCTCAAGAGAAAAATTTGGGCAATGACGAAGCCCACACTGAGACTGAGGCCAATGCTGAAACAGTGGAGAAGACAACTGAAGAACCTATGGCGGAGGAAACACAGCCAGAAACGGTTCCTGTGGTAGACTTGTCGTCAGAAGAGAATCCTGAAGGAAAATACCAAGGCAATGGCGAAGAGAATCAAGATGCTGTTGACGAAGAGCATCAAGGTGGTACTGGCGAAGACCACCAGGGTGACGCTAGCGAAGAGCCACAAAATGACGCTGGCGAAGGACCCCAAGGTGATGTTAACGAAGAACCACATGTCGACGCTAGTACCGCCTCAGTTCAAGTCGAAGAGCAACCAAACGAGGCACTCAGCATTCAACAGACTCAAGTCCAAGATAATACTGTGGCAAGGGTCACCTCCTCAAAGCACAGGTCGAAAGAGGACTTGGAAATCTTGAAACAAACTGACCCTGTCAGCTACCTTAATGCAATCGTCGAGAGTAAGAGTTCTTCTGACACCAGTCAGGAAATTCCTACTCTGTCGGGGAAATCTACTGAGACTTCTCCTCTTGATGATGCATTGGCGAAGGTCAAGGCCCAGTTCTTCAAGAGAGATTTAATGAAGGCTTTAGAGGGGGACCCCACTGCTCCATCATGCTTGAAAGAGGTTCTGAATGCTGTTGACTTCGATGCTGTAGCCCCAGAAATCTCAGATTTAATCATGGAATTACATTCTATGATTGATCAAGTCTCGGCGGATTACAGGCGCCAACGAACTTTTAACAGTCAGCTCGAAGTGTTGCATGGCAAAAGCTCATCTGCGTGGACAGCTGTCTCAGATTCGACTTCTCGAATTGCCGAGTTGTCGAAACAGAAAGCGTCTGCACAGGAAAGGTTCGATGCTATTGAGCGAGAGAATGTCTCCTTTCGAGCGCAAATTGCAGAGATAGAGGCGAAGATAAACGCCAACACTGTGCTCCAGGAGGAAATTCTTTCGAACATCCCAGACGCTGAGAGCCAGACTGAGATCAAGCAAGGCCTGGAATTCGCTGAGAGGGCTCAAAGCCTCGACGCTCAAATTGCCAAACTGGTGCAAGAAAAATCTTGGTGCAAAAAGAGGTTGGATCTGCAGCATGCCAAGTATCTTCGACTCAAGAATTCTCTTTCTTTTTGACTGATTCTCTTTTGTAACCATCTTCTGTAATCGCTTTCGACAACAATTGCCATTTTGGCTGAAATTAATAAAAATTTCCATTTTGGCATTTTTATGGTTAATTTAGTTTATTATTTTATTTTTATCTCTTGAAGTATAGGCTTATATTTTTTCAAATATTTACCATTTACTCTCAAGAGCCTTTTATCACCACTTATCTCTTCGACTTCATAGGCTCCACCAGAAAAAGTTTGGATAACTCTGAAGGGTCCTTCCCATTTGGGTGACCATTTCCCCATGCTTCGATCCCGTCGATCCATGGGAAGAATTACCTTCCAAACTAAATCTTCAGGCAAAAATACCTTAGGTTTTACCTTTCTATTATAAGAGTCTTCGACTCTTTTCTTCTGAAGCCTGAGTAAGTCGAGAGCGTGTAATCTCTCTTCGTCTAAATCCACCAATTCATCTAACATCATATTCCAATAAACCTCAGAAGGAATATCATAATGCCTCTGAACTCTTGCAGATTGAAGACAAATTTCTGCTGGCAATACTGCATCATGGCCAAAAGTTAGCCTATATGGTGTTGTACCAGTGGCTTCTTTTGGGGACGTTCGACAAGCCCATAAAATCTGGTCTAACGTCTTATGCCAATTCTTTGGTTTCTTCCCAACATGTTTCTTTATCAAGCCAATTACCACTTTGTTAGCTGCTTCGACTTGACCATTCGCCTGTGCATAGTAAGGCGTGGATGTTAGGAGTTTGAAACCTGTTTCCTGAGCAAATTCCTGCATCTTTCGACCAGTGAAAACTGAACCTTGATCAGTTGTTATTGTCTCAGGGATTCCATACCTAAATATAATGTTCTTTTGAATAAATTCAATGACATTTTCTTGGTCTACATTGACTAAAGGGACAGCTTCGATCCACTTAGTAAAATAATCAATGCCTACCAATATGTATTTCTGACTCTTTGACGATGCTGGTCGAATCTCTCCAATGAGATCCAACGCCCATCCTCGAAAGGGCCAAGGCTTCACTATCGAGTGAAGTTCGCTTGCTGGTACATGCTGGATGCCTGTATGAACTTGACACTCTTGGCAACCTTTGGCGAACTCAACACAATCTTTCAGCATAGTGGGCCAATATAGTCCTTGTCGAAACAACAACCATTTCATCTTATGGCCTGCTTGGTGAGCCCCACATGCCCCAGCATGTGTAGTCGAAAGGGCTATGTATGCTTCAGTTTCACTTAAACATTTCAGCAACACCCCTTCAGGCGTCTTCTTGAATAACTCATTACCCATGAGTACAAAACTCAACGCCCTGTATTTTGTCTTTCGTTCTGTCGGAGCTCCTGGATTTTGAAGATAGTCCACAATGGGTTTCCTCCAATCCTGGTCTGACAAATTATCAATGAACGAAATCTCGAAGTTTGAGTGATCAGCATATCCTAACCTTGTTGATTCTAAGTCTGTTGGTGATAGACAAGTTGCTCTTATCTTCTCTCGAACTTCGATTGCTCTTTGTAATCTCGTTTTTGAAATCTTATACCCTGATGCAATTTGTGCCAAGTCATTGGCTATTTGATTTTCGACTCTGGGTATGTGTCGAATATTGACACTTTCAAATTGTTTCAATAAACGATTTGCAATCACAAAGTACATAATGAGATTTTCTCTTATGCATTTATACTCCTTTGTGACTTGCTTGATGACTAACTCTGAGTCTCCCATTATTTCGACTCGAGTTGCCCCCAATTCCAACAATATTTCAAGGCCAGTAATTAGAGCTTCATACTCAGCCTCATTGTTCGAACAAGAACCTTCGATTTGGTACTTGAATGTTGTTGGAATTTTATCTGGAGAAATAAGCAAGACTCCTACTCCTGTTCCATTTTTATGGCTGGAACCATCGAAGTAGAATTTCCAAGGTTCTATCTCCACATAATTAATATCCTCGACTTGAATTGAGTGGTCGACTATGAAGTCTGCAACCACTTGTCCTTTTACTGCCTTAAGAGGCATAAAGGTCAAGGAGTATTCAGTCAATGCTAATGCCCACTTGCCAATTCGACTATGCAAGATAGGTTTCGACAACATATATTTGAAAACATCAAAATGAGACGAAACATAAACATCAACTGGTTTAATATATTGCTTGAGTTTTGTACAAGAGAAATACAGACATAGACACAATTTTTCAACTTCGCTATATCTAGTTTCTGCATCATTCAAAACTCGACTGAGATAATAAATGGGTCTTTCGACTCCATTCTCATCCTCTTGGGCTAACATACTTCCCAGAGTTTTGTCAGATGCAGCTATGTACAATCTCATACTCCTATTGCTACAAGGAGGCACCAAAATAGGTGGCTTAGTGAGGTACCCTTTGATTTTGTCGAAGGCTTCTTGCTGCTCTTGCCCCCATTCGAACCCCTCTTTATTCAGTCGAAGTAAGGGTGAAAAGGCCTGATCTTTCCCACTTAGATTAGATATGAACCTTCTCAAGAAATTTATCTTGCCTAAGAGGGATTGCAATTCCTTCTTATTCGATGGCGCTTTCGCTTCCAAAATTGCCTTCGTCTTGTTCTGATTTATTTCGATTCCTTTCTTGTGGACAACGAAACCCAAGAAATCTCCAGCTTTTACACAGAACGCACACTTCAAAGGGTTCATCTTCAGACCATGTTCTCTCATTCTTTCGAATGATTGTCGAAGGTGGTCAATGTGACTCTTCCTGGAAACAGATTTTATAACAATATCATCAATATAAACTTGCATAAAAGTGTTAATAAAATCATGGAAGATAGTATTCATTGCCCGCTGGTACGTTGCCCCAGCGTTCTTTAGGCCAAAAGGCATCACTACCCATTCGTAAGTGCCTAAGGCCCCAGGGCATCGAAAGGCTGTTTTCGACACATCCTCTTCAGCAATGAATATTTGATTATATCCTGAATAACCATCGAGCATACTCAGGTATTCGTAGCCAGCGGCAGAATCGACTAGCATTTCCGCCACAGGCATAGGATATTCATCTTTGGGGGTGGCAGCATTCAAATCTCTGAAATCTATGCACACCCTTAACGTGCCATTTTTCTTAATTACTGGCACAATATTTGCAATCCATTCGACATACCTTGTAACACGGATGAATTTGCATTTCAGAAGTCTTTCGACCTCCGTTTTGATCTTCGACAAAATTTCTGGAGCGAAGCGTCTTGGATTTTGCTTGATTGGCTTCTTTCCAGGTTTGATTGGCAACTGAAGTTCTACCAATCCTCTGTCGAGACCAGGCATTTCGTCATAATCCCATGCAAAACAGTCTTTAAACTCTTTCAGCAATTGGATTACTTCCAACCTAAGTTCTGGATCAATTTTGGCGCTGATGTAGGTTGGCCTATTCTCTGATCCTTCGCCTAAGTTGATTTCTTCTAAAGGGTCTTGTGCTAACATCTTAATGTTGTTCGCCAAGGGATCCTTTTCGAAGCCCAAAGGCTCATCGTCATAGATGGCGTCGAGCCTCTGTTCCAACATTTCATCTGGCATGATGTCAGGGGGTCTTGGATCGAAATCCTTTCCTGGGCCAACAGCAGATAATTGTTGATCATTGGCCTGTGTGGCCATGTACTTTACTTCGGCTTCGAGAGCCGTTATCATCTTGGTTTCAGCCACATAGGCCGAAATTCGCTTCAGAGATTGTGACTCAGTCATTATCACTGAATTCACTTCCCCAACCAGTTGGTTGGATACCAGTTAGCCCACTGAATTCTATGTGGGACAAGTCTTCTCTGTCCCATTGGAAACCATGCTCAGGATGCAGGTATAGGGAACAAAAGGTGTTTGGCGCTGGTGCCATGTCGAAGTCAGGAGTTGGACATGGCCCTATGTGAGCCAAGTTTTTGTCGAAATCTGTTACACCCAAGTGGTTTACTTCGCCAAGGTAGTAACTCTGATCAGCCTCTATGTTTTCGACCAGCCCATCTGGGCGCCATAGAAGCAGTCTTTGATGCATCGATGAAGGCACAGCACCTACACCATGTATCCACTCACGGCCTAACAAAAGGTTGTAGTTAGGTTTGGCTGATATGACCATGAACATTGTTGGTCGAAGGATCGACCCAACTTTTATGTCGAGCTGGATCACTCCCATGGTGGTCCCAATGCCTCCCTCATAGTTGGAAAGGACCATATTGTGAGGTTTGATTTCTTCATCCCTTTTGCCAATCTTTATTAGCACAGAATGAGGGATAATATTGATAGTGGCCCCACAGTCGACCAATATCTTGTTCACAGTGGTCTCTTCGAGCTTGGCCCTTATGAACAAAGGTTTGAGGTGATTCTTCATCGCCTCTGTAGGTGGCTCGAAGAAGCCATTTTGTTCCTCTGTAGTGCCATTGTCCATGACAAAATAGCACACTGGCCTGTGTCTGGCCATTTCTTGTTCCACCTCCCAGTCACTGGCTTCGACTTCTACTTGTCGATTGAATTCCCTAGGCAGTACTGAAACAATATTCACCATTATATCCAGAGTATCGTCGGACTCAGCATCATCTTCGTCTTCGACTTCGCTCTGGTTGGGCCAGACTAGCCTGTTGGTAACTGGTTCTCTCTCAAGAGGCTTTCTTTGTTTCCTTTGAGGCACATTCGAACTAGTTTCTGCCTTAGGTTCGTTGGCAGCCTCCCTTTCAGCTTTTCGCCTTCTTTGATATCTCCTCCATTGGGATCTCGACATAGGATTTTTTCCCTTGTAGTTGCTGGACACTTGAGCAACCTTAGGTGCAGCAACTTGAGGATCTTTCTTCTGAATTAAAGAGGAACCTCTTGGCACTTCGAAAGAATGCCATTTCTCCTCACTTGGCCTTTTCCGGCCAGATGTTTTGTACCAAGTGTCTACTGGTACATTTGTTGGAGGCCTAAAAGTCAAAGGCCTCTTGTCTTGATTAGAACCCCTTCTGGGATCATGTCGAAGGTCAGAATTCTCCCTTCTCTTGTTCGCTGCTCTCACTCCTTGTATGTGTTCAGCAGCTTTTTTATCAAAGATAGAACTGCATCTTGGACACAGCATCACCTCTGATTTTTTCTTCTGGCATCTTTGTAAAAAATCTGCCAAGTTTTCGTTTTCCCTAGGGAAAGCCGTTTTATTTGCCTGCTCTTGCCTTATGGCTTCTTCTGAAGTTTTAGGGTCAGAAAGTTCAACCATGTTGATATTCATTGTATCCTTATTAGCAAGAGTTAGTTGCTTCATTTGTGTTTCCAGATTCTCCGTCTGGCCTTGTACAGTGGCCAATTGGGAACTGGGCTTTGGTCCAGTTTTTTGTACTTCAGCAGTCTTCGACTTTGGATCTTCGACCGCTTTCTGGACAGCCTCAATTGTCTTCCTGGATAAGTTTCCAGAAAAACTGCCAAAGATTGGCATGTTGACGTGATCCTTTGAGACTTCGACCATGGTAATGCCTGGCTTCTTCGACTGGATCCTGGTAGCCTCTATCATGTTCACCTCAGAGGGTTCTGCATAGTGGGCTTCAGCCTTCAGTGGATTGGAGTCGACAGCCATGGGGGATTTGTCAGCAAACTTTAATCTCCCTTCCTCAATAGCGTCTTGGACAAGATTCCTGAAAAGAAAACATTGAGAAGTTTTATGGCCCAGAAAATTATGATATTTGCAAAAACCCCTCTTCTTTCTTTGATCAAGAGGAGGCACTTTTACCCCAGGGGGTACTATCATTTGGCCATCTTTAACTAGCAAGTCGAATATTTCATCACATTTTGTGATGTCAAAACTGTAAGTCTTTTTTGGGAACCTATCGTTGGTCTTGTCTGGACCAATGGGATTTTTCCCATTTGAGGGGACTAACTGTTTACAAGAGTATGGAGGCCCTTGTTTTAGTTCTGCTAAATCGACTTCTCCTTCTTCGACAGCTAAAGTATCGTCGAAGGATTCTAGATCTTCGTCATCCATCTCAACGTACGCTATTCTTTCTCTCTTGTGAGTTTTTGTTGCCTTAGCTTTTTCAGCTTTGAGGCGTTCGACTTGTCGAACTCTATCGGCCAGTTGGGCCATGTCTCTTAGGTACTGGGTATCTAGCTTCTTCCTAATGGAATAATCTAAACCACCTGCGGCCATTTCGACCAGCTCATGTTCTGGCACTTGTGTAAAACATCTCGCCTTAAGCAACCTAAACCTATTCAGATATTCGTCTATAGGTTCAGTGAAACGTCTCTTAACACTCGCCAGTTCTTTCAGGCTTATCTTGGTTTGCCCCATATAGAATTGTTCATGGAACAATCTTTCCAACTGGGTCCAATGGTGGATCGAATTGGGGGGTAGAGTTGTGAACCAAGTAAAAGCGTTCTTGGTTAAGGAACTTGGGAAGTATTTGATTCTTAGGTTTTCATTATTTGAAATGTCTCCTGCTTCGATCAAATATCTTGCCACATGTTCGACAGTGGATTCTGTCGTGTCCCCAGAGAACTTAGTAAATTTGGGGACTTTGCTCCTAGGAGGTAAGTCAGTTTGTAACACATATTCTGACAATGGAGATGTAAAGTTGGGCCTTCGAAAGCCCATGTTCATCCCATTCTGATTCATGATCCTTTCGATCATGGTTGCCAGATTATTTTCCAAACCCATGTTTTGGTGTTGGATATGCTGAACCACTTCGTCAGCATTTTGGTTTCTGTTAACTACCCTTACCTCTGGGGCTATTACCCTAGGTTCTTCGACGGGTTGTTCTACAGGCTGTTGGGCCTGATTAATGGTGGTTTCTTCCTCTACAAATATCCCCTGATTTCCTCTTATTTGCGCCCTTTGGGGCTGTCGAATAGGTGGGGGTACTCCAAAGAAGTCAGCCAAACGCGTCATTTGCGCTGTAACTTGCTGATTCGACTGAGTAGTATTTTGTATTAGAGGATTTAGCACTGTACTCAAAGTTTGTGCCAACATTTGCACCATATCATGGTTGCTTTCGTCCATCTGTTGCCTCAAGACTGCTGTCGAGGCATTTGTAAGGCCATGGGCTACTTGGGACGTTCCTCCTAAGAGTTGGGTCCTATTTCTATTCGCCATGCCTACTCCAGAGCCTTGGAGTGGCGAAGTGGCACTCACGAAAGGGTCTGAATAAGTGGACGCAGCATTCGTCAGGCTTGCCAATTCAGAAGTTGGCATACCATAGAATGGAATAAATCCTGGGGGAACCACTGGCCTTGGGCCAGTATTTCCCCTTGGAGGGGGGGTTCCCAAAGGCATTCTGGGGCCTGTAAACGAAGTTATTGGCCCCGTGGTTGTGACTGACACTGCTGGTGTCGAACCAACATTCGTCGCTTCACTCACGGTCATATTAACCGTTGCTCCCACACTTGGTGGTGGAATTTCATTATTGTTTGGCGGATTCGCCATCTCTTCCCTTCTTCTGGCAGTATTGCTATCGTTGGTGTATATTCTACCACTCCTCAATAACATACAACTCGAAAAGATGAGATTTTTCAACAATCAACACACAGTCCCACCAGGTGTGCCAATTTGTTTACCTTGGGATTTGGTAAACAACCGCTGATCCTCCAAATGGTTACTTATTTGGTTACTCGCAGGATCGATCAGATTGATCCTATGGACATAGGTTGATTTTGAAGTTTAATTAATGTGGATAAGGCTTTAAGTAAATTGTTTAAAGTAAATTGCATAAAGGAAAGGCTTGGTAAAATAAACAAGGCTTGAATGTAAAGGTTCGACAGGAATCTTAAAGGGGAAAAGAATGTAAAATACTGGAAAAGTAAATGACTTGAATTGATAAAATTGGTGTTTCACACATACATTTCTCAACAATTCGTTCGCTCACACTGGGTACTTGAATCTAAATGAGTGACTATGTATCTATTGTGAACACACGCGAGAAACTACACGTCTACTCCTATTTATACAAAAACATTCCAAGTAACCGTCGGGCAGTTACACTGCTTCGAGATCAAGCCACTTGTCACGTTCTCCATGTTCGACGCTCCAGATCCTTGCACGTTTGCACGTAGTAACTGCTGGAAACCGTTTTCCCTCCAAAGCTTTGAATTTCAAACTGTTCCACTCTGGATCATCGAACACCTTCATCAAGAGACATCTTCGACGAAAACTCCTTCGACGTCGAAGGCAATCAGCCTTCTTCCTTGGAAGAAATCTTCTAAGTATTTTGCCATCTTTCGACGGTCATTTCGACAGGCTTAGCCAGTCGAAAGCATCTTTCAGCTTTTAATGGCTGCTATCAATCAAAACAAAGGTGTCGAATTTAGGAGCCAACAGCGCTACACCTAAAAAGGTCAAGATGGGTTGGGGTTCTACGGTCCTCAACTTCTCGGGCTCCTAGGTCAAAAATAATAATGTCTTCCCGATTACTCGGTAAACAAATATTAAGTTCAAGAGGGCCTTCCATTGAGTGGGGGATCTCATGCCTCCTTCTTCGGGATTACTCCCTCAAAGTTAACATGACTATACCGCCCGTCCTATTCCTTAAGTGTTACTTAATCCGGGTACAGGATTCGTCCTTTGCAAAAAACCCAAACACCCCAATTTAAACATATAATCAAGCAAATCAAATAATAGTAAACAGATAAAACAAATTAGGCTTAACCCACTTAGGGATGGACCAGCAAGAGGTCAATCTTTCCCCAGCAGAGTCGCCAATTCTGTAGCGATAAAAAATGTAGCGGGGTAAATCGGAGATCGAATTATTGATTAATTCATCTCACAAAAGCAAGAGTCGCCACCGCGCTTTATTGTTTCCAAAGGAAAAGGGAAAAGAGCGAAATAAAACCCTAAATATGCAATGTAAATAATAATAAAATACAAAGCGTTTTTGAAAAGAGATCTTATGGTTCGGGGGTTGGTTATACAATGGGAAGGTATTAGCACCCAATGCATCTATAGTACTCTATAGGAACCTTTTGAAATATCTACTTTATTTAAAATTGATTGCTTGATTGAAGATAAATCGTTTTGGCCGAAACAGGATACGGGCGGTTTTTTGAAGTTGCGACGACCTAATGTCGAAGTTTTTGCCTAAAGGGGCACAAATTTTGAAAAGGGTGAATATTTGAGGAAAAATTATCCTAAGTTTTAATGAAATGCAAAAATTCGCGCAGTTAGACTTGAGGACATGAAGTCGACAAATTTACTGTTTTTTCCTTTGGATTTAAGCATAAACCGAATAAACAAATAAGTACATGGACAAAATATGCAAATAACGATTAAATAACGATAATCTAAATGATGGGATAAATGATGCGAATAATGCGTTTTTTATGATTTTTGGGTTTAATGTTAACGGGAAGAAAGTATTTTAATTTTTTACGCATTCGGATAAGGGTAAAAAAAACAAAAGAATTATTTAACGAGGACGTAATGTTTTTTTTTTAGTTTTAAGTTATTAAGCTTTTGATATATTTTGATATTAATATTAATAAGACAAGAAAATGAGTTAATAAAATATTCTTTTAGTTTTTTCTATTTTTTATGTTTTTTGAAGTTTGATATTTTATGTCTTTTTAATATAAATAAAAGTATTACTTAAGAATTCTTTAATGATTAAATTAAATTAAAACTCAATGCTACTAACTTAAGTATAATTTTTAAAAGATACTAAGATTACTAAATTAAATCCTAAGAGTTTAAATTAATAAAAATGGTCCATTATTAAAATGCTTTAAATTACATCTCTTATTTTTGGTTAACTAAATTACAACTTAAACTAATAAGATTCTAAGGGGGTAATCAAATAGAGAGAAATGTATTAAAAGGAGGTGAATAAATAAGTCAATATGGGCTAAAAGACTTTGATAAGGCCCAGATCAAAATTGAAGACAGGGGGGTACACAAAGAGGTCGTGGGCTTAAGGAGTAGAAATGGGATGAGGCCCATCAGTTGACAAAGGGTTAGGGTTAATTTGTTTTAACATAAGATTAGGGTTTTGTGTTGTGAGGCAGAAACGGCGCGCCTCTTCTTCGCATCTTCTTCTTCGCATCTTCTTCTTCACACTTGCCCTTGAACCTTGTTGTCTCTCCTTGCCATGGCCACCCACTCCAGCTCCTCTTCCCTCCAGTTGAACGAGAAAGGGACGGCTACGGATTTGGTAAGAACGCGATTGATTTCGTTAACGCTTAATTCATTCTTTTGCATGTTGGTTCTGATTTCACGATTTCTATTATGTTTGATCTTGATTCTTATATTTGGTTGTTAATGCTTGATTTGAGGATGTTCCAAGGAAAAAGAAAGGAGAAGGGACCGTTACCTAGATGGAGACGGAGGAGGAGGCTAGGAGCGACGGAGGCCAGGCGGCGAGGAGAGGGGAAGCGAGCCCGCTACGGTGACCGGTATTACGCGATTTTCCTCTTCTTGGTTGTTGTCACTGTACTGTATTTTGTTTCTTCTCCTTGTTGGCCTTGGTACTGTACTTATGTTTTCCTTCTTCTTCTTGAACGTGATGCTGTACGATGATTCTGTTTTTTCTTCTTGAGACTGCTACTGTACGATGTATGTTGGCCTGAATAATTGTTTTTTGGTATGATGTTGGCTTGAGAAATTGTTTTTTTGAAAGGCCAATGATGGTAATACTGAGGCCTAGCCTGTTGCCTTAGAAACTGGTTCTAGCTTGGGTCGTTTCAGGTTTTTGGATTGATGATGTTCAAGCTTGAATAATAGTTTGACATGGTGATGAATATGGTGATTACGTGCTAGTTGGACAGGTTTGATGGAAACAGGGGCATGAGTCGTTGCTAGGCCATATTGATGGTGTGGTTTTAACTGGTTTTCTGTGAGATTGTTTTTGATATCTCTTGACAATAGGATGATGATGTTGGCTTGAATGGCTCAATCAATCTTGCAAAGTTTTGGCCGTATGGTTGGAAATAGTTTTTGACAGTATATGGATGACTATGCAGGTTTGCTGAGCTTTGTATATTTTTCTGATAACTCCCTTTTTCTAAGTTTTTTTGAAGGCTTGGATATATCTGATCTCTATTGGTTTCCTTTTGGTTATTGTTATAACAACTTCCCTCTCTTCTTCTCGTTACAGGCTGGAAGTTTTAAAATATGCTTTTGGGATTTCCTGGGTATTCTGCACTATACTGTCCCTCCAATTTGTTTCTATTCTTCTTTTATGTTATTATCTCTACTGGCTATATTTTATAGTTTGTCTTGTATATCCTTTTTCTACCTATGCCAAGCCTGTAAAACCCACACTTCTCCCTCTCTTTTTCTCTCAGTATAGCTTTGATAAAAAAAGTGATAAGCTGTACTTTTTTCTGCAACTGCAAAATGGCCAGAAAATGATGAAAATGGAATGTCCATATTGCTTGCATATGTGGTTAAACTGCATGTTTTCCTCTAATACAAAAACTTGTTTTGTTTTCTGCTGTGTGGGCATTGGTTACGTTAGCATGCTTGCATATGTAGTTCATGCAGGTACTTGTATGTTGTATGTTTTTGAAATTGCATTTGGGATTTTGAAAAATGTAATTAATTTAAAACATGCAATTTTTTTTGGACAAAATAAACTTGTGCATTCATTTAAAATTCCTTTCTTTTTTGTGAACCGAGAGAAATCCCGTGATTTGCAAAAAAGAGTAACTGATTCCGGCCATTGCTTTTAATGATGAAACTTTAATAATTTCGCTTTTTAATAATTCATTCGAATTCTAATCTCTTTTTTTTATAATTTTGCAGGTAACATTAAGTGAGCAGACAAAACGCATTGGATCGGAAGTTTTAGAATTAGGAATATTAGATTAGTTTTTTTTTATTTCATTTTAGTTTTTGTAAATTTATTATTGTAATTTATTGTAATAGATACAATGTTCACATAATAACTGTACAATTAAAAAAATGAATAAAAAAACACTATTTGCCAATTAAGTTCTTCTTTCCCTTTAATTATTTATTTATCGTTTACAATTCTTTAAACGAATAATAACTGAAAACGAATTTCAATTACCTACATTCAGAATAATAAATAGATAAATAAATAAGTATCATTGATCAATTAATAGCCTCAATTATTTAATTCATTAAATTCATAACTTTCTAAATTATAATAATTAAAATAGGGTTTCAATTATTTAATTTAGAATGACAAATGATTAAATAATCGTTATTGACCAATGAACTTTTTTCTGAATATTTATTATATTATTCATAAACCTTTAAATTATGTAATAACTAAGAATAAATTCCAGTTATTTAAATTTAAGATAGTGAGTAATAAATAAATACTGTCCGCACAGTTAATGCGCCTCTTCTCTAATGTTTATTTTATTATCTATACATCTTTAAACTACATAACAATCGAAAACGAATTTCAATTATTTGAATTTAAGATAATAAATGATTAATAAACATCATTTTAGCAGGAATCGATTAAATGATTTAATGTTCAGCATAAATAGCTCTTGGCCTGAAAAAAGTTATGAATTTTAAAATCGATGGATCAAAACACTGTAATGTAATAATGCAGGTAGGAGACGATATCTTAGGTCAAAATTTGGGGTACAACACTGACATTGTTACCACACTTCGAGCAGATCACCTTCGAACACTTCCTGCGAGAAGAGAATCAGCTAGCAGATGCGCTAGCTACAATGTCATCCATGTTTAAACTTAACTGGGATAATGAGGCTCCTCAAATAATTATTGAGCAGATGGACGAACCTGCACATTGTCACAAGATTAATACCGAAGAAGTAGTGGACCGACCGTGGTTTCATGACGTCAAAAAGTATCTCGAAGCACAAGAATACCCTGAAGGAGATTCAGTCAATGACAAAAAGTTCTTAAGGAGGTTCGCAGCGAAGTTCTTTCTGAGTAATGGTATCCTATACAAGCGCAATCATGATTGCATTCTACTCTGTTGTATGGACAAGGTTGAAGTTGATCAGATCATGGCTGAACTGCACAATGGTACATTTGGCACCCACTCAAGCGGTCATACGATGGCTAAGAAGATTCTAAGGACAAGCTATTACTGGTCTACCATGGAAGCTGACTGTCATCAACATTCCCGTACTTGTCACAAATGCCAAATCTATGCTGACAAGGTACATATACCTCAAGTTCCTCTCAATGTATTAACAGCTCCTTGGCCATTCGCGATGTGGGGAATCGACATGATTGGAGAGATCAAGCCTACAACATCCAATGGACACCGTTTCATCCTAGTGGCCATTGATTACTTTACCAAGTGGTTCGAAGCAGCTTCCTTCGCCTCCGTTAAAAATAATGTGGTTGCCCGCTTCATCAAGCATAACCTCATTTTCCGGTATGGTATCCCCACAGGATTATCACTGACAACGGTACAAATTTGAACAATACTATGATCACCGCTCTGTGCGAGCAGTTCAAGATTCAACATCACAATTAATCTCCCTATCGGCCAAAGATGAACGGTGTTTTCGAAGCTGCGAACAAGAATATCAAGAAGATCATTCAAAAGATGACAGTCACCTACAAGGACTGGCATGAGATGTTACAGTTTGCTCTGCACGGGTACCGTACCACGGCACGAACGTCAACTGGGGTAACACCCTATTCTTTGGTATACGACATGGAAGTTGTCTTACCTATCGAGGTTCAGATTACCTCCTTGAGAATCATGAAGGATGTTGGTTTGAGTGAAGACGATTGGATTCAGACCCGGCTTGATCAACTTAACTTGATTGACGAGAAGCGACTTACTGCTGTTAGCCACGGTCAGGCGTATCAAAAACGAATGATCAAGGCATTCAACAAGAAAATCAGACCCCAGGTATATCAAGTCGGGGACCTTGTAATCAAGTGGATCATCTTGCCGCAAAGTGATCCAAGGGGCAAATGGACTCCTACTTACGAAGGACCATTTGTGATCAAAAACATCTTTTCCGGTAGGGCAATGATCCTGACCACCATGGACGACGACGACCTGTCGCATCCTGCAAATGCAGACATAGTCAAAAGATACTATGCATAAATGAACCGACAAGTTGAAAACCCGAAAGGGCGACTTGGGCAAAAATGGGCATCCCGGTGAATTGAAAACCCGAAAGGGCGGTTCAGGCAAAAATTAGGGATAAATAAAAAAAATCTGTACACCCGGCAAGTTGAAAACCCGAAAGGGTGACTTGGGCCAAAAAGGGTTTCCCGGTGGATCGAAAATCCGAAAGGGCGGTCTAGGAAAGAGTTAGGGAATTAAAGCGTATGAATATGTCTCGTCGGATCACTTTAGGGACAATCTCTTAACAAGACAAGCTCCAGGCTTCTGATCAATCCAATCATCTGCAGACGAAGCAACGAATGGACAAGATATCCAGAGTTACGAAGGCTATAGCAGAATGGGAACCCCATGGAATTTTTACACATAGCCACCTTTCTTTGTATAAATATTTCTCATTTTTTATGACAATATTCTCTTACTAGGATGTCTGTCTCCTTTGTACAAAATACTTACACAAAGTTAATACAAAGATACTTCAAAGTGCAGAAAATTATTTTCCTTTTATTTCTTTTTTACACTTGTGTTTTATTTGAAAACGTCCAATAATTTATTAAATAAGCATATGCATTTGAATATAATCACTGTTTACAAATAAAACGAAATGTGAAAGAATAATTACTGATAGGTTGAAAGGATAGGAAAACGTCTTTAGGCTATTCCAAGTGAAATTTCTTGCAGTACATCGTCGAGGTCCCCAGTGGAGCCAAAACCTTGAAATACATGTCCCCCGCAGAGTTAAATTTCAAAATCCCCGCCAGAACTAAGTTTCCAAGCTGCCAATCCCCAGCGGAGCCAAAAACTTTGAACTACAGACCCTTATCAAAGATGAAACTTTCTTCCCCAACGAAGTCCAAAACTTCAACCCTTAAACCCCGGTGGAAGACTATCCAGTTTCCTCCAATTCCCCAGAGAGTTGTCTTAAAACCAGAAAATTCCCCTGCAAGTTATCTTAGAACCTGACAGCTAACCAGACGACAACTTCGAATAATTCCTCAGTAGATTAGCATACAACCCAAGCGATTGAAAACTCTCCAACAGAATAAACTTTCTCCCCACAGAGTTATTTCCCAACAGATTGAAGATTCTCAATCCCCAGCCACAGTCGTCAAGTTTCTCGGGATCCCCCAAGCAGGTTTCTCAAACAGCACTTGAAATTATTCTTACAACAAAATGTCTATCATGTTCCAACTTCGAAGGACTTGAAGGATCCCTGTATCCCCAGGAAAGTCATGAAGGATTATCACATCCCTACAGAAGTTGTCAAAGTTAATCCCCACAAGTTGCCAAAGATTTTCTATCCCCAACAGTGGTCCAAGGATTTCTCATTCTCAGCAATCAAAGGTTGTGGAATTCCCGGCATCGGTCCAGGATTTATTTTTCCCGACAGCAGTCAAAGATTTCATTATCTCCAGCTATCAAGGATTTATTTTCCTCAGCAAGACAACTAATCCGCTTACATGCGCATACATTACATTCATGTATCATAAACATTGATAGAACACATTTTATTGCATCATACATGTCATGCAACATAACTTTGTGTTTCAGCTAACATTTTACCCTTTTCAGGATAAGATTAAAAGCTATCTTTAACAACTATTCAAAGATTTCAGATACAATACGGATACACTCCAAGACATGGAAGTCATTCTGCTACTCATACAGATCTCAACTTCAGATACAGTCCAGATACACACCAGACATGGTTGCCATTCTATCACTCATCCGGAATTTATCCCCAGCCCAGAGATACTCCATACACGGATGCTATTTTGTCGCCCATTCAGAATTCAGATACAATATAGATACACTCCAGACACGGCAGTCATTCTGATATTCATTTAAGAATCGAATACAGTTACATCTCTGATACGCTCTAGACACGGACGCCATTCTTTTGCTCATACAAATCCAATCTACAGATACAACTCAGATACGTTCCAGATACGGATACCATTCTGATGTTCATTCTCCTGATTTTCAACAAACATCCTTGGATGGAATCTTTAAGCCACTCTCCAACAAGATTCAATCATCTCCAAATGGCATCTTTAAGCCCATTTCCTCAACCTACATTTTGACGAGTGCAAATTTACGGGCACTCTAGTGTCCAACCATCTTTTACCTTCGAGTCACGAAAGGCAAACTCGCCAATCTAACTCTTCGGTTCAAGAAGATTGAACAGGGGCAGCTGTTGTAACCCAAAATTTTCCCTCTTATTTTATCAAGATTTCCCCTCACAAGACTCTTTCAACTCAAGACCAAATTAGGGTTTGCTCTGCTCAAGACATCTCCTTGCACTGATGACCTAAATTAGGGTTTGAGTTTGCACAAGGAATTTTGGACTTCTAATGCCCCATGTGACTTTCATAATTCATGTTGGACTTACAAGATTTCCCATACCAAGTTTCAAGCCTTGAATCAAATTTTTGCCCAATCAATTGGATAGTTGACCTAGAAATCAGCTGTATTGGGGAAAAAGTCAATTGTGGCCAATTTACTGTCAAACCTCATAATTTTTTATCCACATCAACATTATAGACTCATATGAACCATTTGATCAAGTTTGGACCACAACTCCTCAAGAAATTTGATCAGATCATCAAATGGGCAAAATGGTCATTTTTAGGGTTTTGACTGCAGAAGGGCAATTTCTGATTTTTAACCTAAACAATAGCAAATTGGGTTCAAGCATGGATTCAAGGACTCAATGGAATCATCTTGACCTAATCGCAAGGTTCAAAAGATCTCAAAAGCATTGGATTGACAAATGAATTTTCTAGTCAACTGATCAAAAATCAATTATACACTGAAAAGTCAAACTTTGACTTTTTGGTCAAAATCAAGTGCCAAGGGTCATTTTTCATCAAGATGTGTCAAAACATGAAACTTGTTCATCAAGAAACCTAATTTTGCAAATTAGGGTTTAAGATTGAAAAATTTCATAACTTAGAATTTTTCTAAGTTATGAAATTTTCTTATTTTCCCCCAACTTTTCCCAACATTTTCACCATGATGAAATTGGATTCAAACAAAACTTCCAACATGAAAGTTGTAGTCCTCCACAAAATATACAACTTTGATTCACAAAGTTTTCCCAAAAGAAGCTTGGATCTCAAGTTATGATTTTTGGAACAAGGGTCCATGAAACTTTTAACTTAGTGAAATTTTGCCCTAGTTTAGGCAGGATTTTGACCTATCTTCATGGCAAATTTTCACCTAGTTCCCATTGGAATTTCAAAATTCATTTCAAAGATGGATTGTATAGCATGTTACAAGATTTCCAAAATGTCCAAGAACTCTCCAAAATCATTTATGGTTAGGGAGAATTGAAGGTTTGAATTTGGCAAAAACTCACTTTGATCCATGGCATTTTCATGTTGACACAAGTTGCAAAATCTGTCCAACTTTGCTTGTACTTGAATACAGGTCTCTAAACCCTTCCACACTCAAGAATTCAATGCAAACTCATTGGTTTAAGGCATTATTCTGATCAATGGAAGTTTACACAAGGGTTTAATCTATTTTTGGCAAAAAGCTAACTATGCCATTTTGATAAAGGTGGCTTTATGTCAACTTGTTTCCCTTGAGCCTTGAACCAAGCCTTTTGCAGCATACCAACTCCACAAACTCAGAGCAAAGTACAATAATCTTGTGCATGCTTAAGGCTAGCCTGTACAGGCCTGCCCTTGGTCACTTCACACTTTTCTTAAAAAACAAGTCAACTTGCCAAAATCACACAACTCTTGTTTCTGTTAAAACCAAGTGTTGTAACCTTTCAAAACAAGTTTTGCCTATTGTCTTAAGTCAGAAGCACGAGTTAAACACCTCTCAAGCCTTCCAAAACACAAAAACACCTTCTTCTTGCAAAACAGGGCAGTTTCTGCATTTTTGTTTCCAAAACACAAACCACTCGTGCGTTTTGCCCCAAACCTCTTCCAATACATTCCATATAACCCACCTAAGCTATCTCAACCATTGGACATTGAGTGTATCTCCATTTTCAAGCTTCACCGTTTCTGATTTCAGCTTGTGCAGGTTGACTTCTATAGGCTGATTCAAGCAAGCTCAAAGAAAACTAAGCATTGGGAAAGGTCCAAGGAAGTTCAAGCAAGCTCCCAAGCATCTCAGGCCTCATTGAAAACCTCCACATTGTCATACTCGAGTTCAACTGAAACAGGTATTTTCCAACTTTAAATCTCTCTATTTAGGAATCATTAGGCTTAGGTTTGTGAATAAAAAATATAGTACTCATTGCCCTCAAGCTGTACACATGCATAGATTTCATTTAAGTTAACCATGTTGAGAGAATTTGATTGATGAACTTTCTGAAAAAGTTAGGTTAGAAATTAGGGCCAGAGAAATTCTCTCTGGTCTTTGAGAGTTAGATTAAGTTCTTTATATGGTTGGAATCGTGTTGAAAAATGCTATAACTTTTGTGTTGTGAGTTTTTGCTTTAGAGCACGTATGCAGAAGTTGGACATTTGTACAGGAGGCACGCGTATTTTTGAACAAAGGTTGAAGACGAAGTAGCTGGGTTGGGCCTGGCTATTTCTCACTTTTGGCGCCCCCCAGCTTGCTGATTGCACCCCCTGGCCCATTTCATTATATTTTTATATTTTTCATTTCTTTTTTTTATTTCTGACTTTATTTTAATTTTCTAAACTTTAAAAACTACCAAAAATATTTTCATAAATTTTCACATTTTATTTTATTATTTTTATTATTTTTTGGACATAAAAATAATTATTAAATAGTATAAACTTTTATTTTCTTTAATAAAAAAACTTGAAAATAATACATAAAAATATTATACTTTTATTTTTATTATTTATATACTTAAATAATATTTTTTCTAACATATTTTTATTTTTTGACATTTGTATATATTTTTATTTTATTATACATAAACAAATGTTATATATATATATATATATATATATATATATATATATATATATATATATATATATATATATATATATATATATATATATATATATATATATATATATATATATATATATATATATATATATATATATATATATATATATATATATATATATATATATATATATATATATATATATATATATATATATATATATATATATATATATATATATATATATATATATATATATATATATATATATATATATATATATATATATATATTCTTAAACAAAAAATTAGGGTTTTTACCCTTAACAAAAATAACCTTTTATTTTCTTATTTTTTTTATACATTAAATATTTTATTTTTACATACATAAAAAATAAACAAAGACATTTTTTACATATTTATAATATATTGCATATTTATTTAATTGTCTATTTAAATAGTTGCTTATTTATTGTTTGATACAAAGAATTCAATTTGAATGTAATAGTTAATCTTAGGGTTTTATTTTCTTGGAAATACTCCCCATTCAAAATTGTATCCCCCTCCCCATATCAATGTTGTAATAGCGTAGATTTATTTTACGCATTTTATAGCTTTCAAATATGCCATGATAGAGATTAGGGTTTGTATGCAATATCCAAAATCAAAACAAATAATTAGACCTAATACAAGACATAAAATGCATGAAAATGACAACACAATGCACATATGCACCCCTAGGGTTTCACCCACTTGTTGCCTTTAAAATGGCCATGGTATGCATGTTGAGTATCTTGGCAAAAAAAACAAAAACAAAACAAAAGATCATAGTCCCTCGATGACACTATCTTGGTTGCCTATACAACACGATCTAGTCCCTCAAAAAAATTGCTAAAGATACTTAGCACTATTGCTATCATGGTCAATACGATGGCCCGCGCCTGTCCCTTTTAACATCCAAACACAAGGTTGTTTACTAAATACAATGGTAAAACAACAATGTCAAAGGGTTAAAAATGTGTAGGAAAAATCTTTGAGTGGGGTAGATGGTCCTAGTTACTTGATCAAACTTGCAAAACATCCTTGCTATTTTCAAACGCACATCACAACACAATTTCAAAACATTTCCCAAAACAACTTTCAAACATTGAAACATCTTTTCAAAAGACAAACACCTTTGTAAAACATTCAAACAAGAATCATTACAAAGGTTGCCACAACGATGGCCTCTTTTTAAAACATTTTCAAAACCACACACAAAGCACTATTTCAAACAATTGAAAAGCAAAAGCAAGTGATCTAAACAAGTAACTAAGAGCCCATGGATAACCATGGATGAAAAGGGTGCTTGCACCTTCCCTTTTCATAATCTACCCCCCGAACCCAAGAAAACATCTCAAAGGTCTTTCCTGTGCTTTTTGACCTTTCCTTTGGATAAAATAAAAAGTCGGTGGGGACTCTTGCTAAACCGAAACATTTGCGAACACAAACGCAAAACCTCAAGTCAGTTCTTCCACCGCATCACACGGTGGAAGAGATTCCAAGACTTTCGTCTGGGTCAGTTGAATCGCTACTAAGATTCTCCTGATTACTATGCCAGTAAAAGTTAACCCAAGATCTCTCTGCTTACTATGCCGATGGAATATATTTCAAGACTTTCGTCTGGGTCAGTTGAATCGCTACTAAGATTCTCCTGATTACTATGCCAATCAAAGTTAACCTAAGATTTTCTTTGGATCAGTCAGATCGATACTAAGATCCTCCTGATTACTATGCCAGTCAAAGTTAATTCAAGGCCTTTCTCGGGTTTAGTCAAATTGACACTAAGATTTCTTTTCCAGTTAAAGAAGCTATGAAGCCCAGAAATTGACCGGATAATAGTCAATCAACAATGCAAGACACTGCGAAGCCTGAATCTTGACCGAATAACATCTTAATCTCATTTACTCAGTAAGTCACTATGCAGCCTGGAATACGACTAGATAGCAGTCAGCCTTATCATCCTTAGCAAGTCACTGTGAAGCCTGGATCCTGAATAGATAGCAGTTCACTTCCGTCTCTTCAATCAAGAAATGAATCCCCAGTAGAGTAATGGACAACTGAAGCTCCTAGACTCTATTCCCCAAGACAGAGACCAACATTCCTCAGTGAAGGCCTCCCTAACAACAAGAACAGGAATTCCCACGAAGAAATATCTCATGAAATAATCATTGTTTTAGATGGCATCTTTAAGCCCATCTCTGACGAATATCCATCACATTCTCTGGATGGCATCTTTAAGCCCATTCCCGACGTCATCTACCATCGGTATTACTTCATGCGAGTGCAAATTTCTAGGCACTCTAGTGTTCAATCATCTTCCACCATAAGATCACGAAAGGCAGACAAGCTAATCTAAATCCTCAGGTTTAAGAAGATTGAACAGGGGCAGCTGTTGTACCCCAAAATTTGCCCTCCCATTTCCACACAAAACATACTCCTAGAGGTCCTCAATTGCTCAAGTTGACTAAGGATTGACCAGACAAATCCTCCTCTTAAGACAATAAGCCTCAAACTAGGGTTTCACTCCTCATCAAGATGGTTGATTCACAAGGGTCCCAAATGTTTCACATGGCCCTAATATGTCCTCAAGATCATCCATGCAAAGTTTCATGCCTTGCACAACAAGTTTGCTCAGTCAACTGCTCAAATGCCTGAAAATCAACTATATTAGGTCAAAAGTTAACTGTGGCCCAAATACAGACAAAATTCAAGATTTTTGGTCAACATCGACATTTTGAAGTATTATCCATCATTTGATCAAGGTTTGATCATGATTCCTCAATAAATGCTCCCAACTCATCAAAAGTCAAAAATGGCAATTTAGGGTTTCTGTAGGAAAAGTCAACCAAACTTTGACCAAGCATAACTTTCTCATACTTTATCAGATATTTTTCCACAAAGGCTCATTTTGAATAGAATCCAATTCCCTACAACTTCTCTTCGTCCCTCAAGTTCAATAAATGCATCAATCAAAAGATACAAGTTCATACATTATAGGTCATTTCAAAAAGTAAACAAAAACACCTTTTTGGTCAAAGCTCCTTACATGAACATGGAAGATCCAATTAAGATGAAACCAAAAAGGTTGTTTAGAGGACACCCTAAGCTTTCTAAAAAGTCCAAGAACACCCTCTTAGGGTAAAAAATGAGAGAGATATGCATTGCTAAATTTGACCAAATTTTGGAAATATGCATGAAATCAACATTGATCAAAATTTATTTATTTTTCAACTGAGCCCATGTTTTATTGTTTGAAACTTGTTTCTAAGATGACCCACGTCCCCTGAACTTATCCACCTATTATTTTATTATTTTTATTATTTGTTTTGATTTTTTATTCATTAAAATCAAAATAAATCATTTAAAATAATGGAATAATGAAATAAAATCAAATATTGGATTTTATGAGCACATTATGAGTCTATAATCAGCTGGAAAATCATATAATTCGTGTAAGGAATAATTGGATTGGAAAAGATCATGATTTGGACAAATTTAGAAATAAAAAATACAAGATGCAAATCAAATCTTTTCTCATCAATTTGGAAAGATTCAACCAAGTTTTATTGACCTAATTGCTTCTACTATATATGCATAACAAACCCTGATGATAAAGACAAGGATTGGCCGTCTAGAATTGAGACAAGAAACTTCAATTTTTTGACAAAAAAGTGGTGCTTGAATTTTGATTTACAGGGAGATTCAAAGCATTCTAAGGCTTGCAATCAATTCCTGGGCACGTTTAGAAGCTACCTGGATCACTCCCACGCATCAAAGCACCCAGAAACTCCCCATACGGTATCAAGGTTTTCCCTTCATTCTTGAATTTTTTTTGAGGATTTACGCGTTATAAATGATTTCTAAACATACATTCATGTTTGTATCATCATTTAGAATATGTTTGTATAATTAATTATGAGTTTTGATGCATGTATGAATACCTGTCATTGCTAGGGTTTAAAGCTTCATTTTAGGGTTTTTAATTACAGGTGAAATTAAGCCAAAAGAAGAGTACCATTGTACTCACAAGGTCAAACCCAGTTGGTCTGCATTCTTAGATTTCATTTTTATTGTGTGGCTGTGATTTTTGAGATGTGCATGTTTATGGCTACAACGTATGTCTGTAGGTAAAAGTTCTGGACCTAAAACGACAGTCCCTTGGGTAAGATGATTGCGTGTCAACGCCTGAGTGGGCAGTTTAAACTTTGTGCAAGTTTTGTTACAGCCGTTAACCATTATTTAATATATTATTTTTTGTTTATTTCTATTAACAAAAGACCAAGTGGCCCAGTGGAAAGCAGGAAGGATGTTATGGTGTTGTGTGTGGGAAGTCAGGGGTTCGACCCCTGCCTCCAACGTTTTCTATTTTCTCAATATTTCCTTGCAGATTATATGCTACAATTCTCAACGCGTCCACCATACGCCCCAAATTCATCACCATCAGATCACGCATTGCCCATATCTCACGCTTCCAATGAAGCTCCCTATGGTGGACCTCCAGGCTCCCAACAACACTGGATCCAGCGCTGGTGATGGGCCATAGGATTGGGCTTTGGACAAATTTAGCAACACATCATCCCAAATTTGGGTTTACACCCCTCAGGCCCATTCCTTCACTCTTTTTAATTTTACTATTTTTATTTCGTTTAATTAGTTTAATTTCTCTATTTAAATCAATTTTTTATAAAATCAGAAAATCATCACAAAGATAAGACTTAGTTTTTTTTATTAAATTAATTTTGCAAATTAATTATTTTAATCAATTTTAACTTATTTTCATTAATTAAAATTAATGAGAAGATTAGGTCAATTTCAAATCATTTGTTTATATAAAAAATTAAAAAAATATTTTAATGATCAAATTAGGGTTTTTAGGGTTTTTGCACTTTTTTTCAATTTTAATTCTCGCGCTTAATTATTTTTTCCGTACAATTTATTTTTCATTATTGATGTAATTGCGCCCGGTTTCTAATAGTTTAATTAGGGTTTTTAATTCCGCATTTTTACTTTTCAGTCATTATTGATGTAATTGCACCAAAGCCTTGTAATAGTTAGGAATTTTATCTTTTCATCATTTATTTTCCCGCATGATAAACTGCTTAGATGAATGTTTAATAGGATTTCATGAAAGATAATGATTAATTGAACCTAGATAACCCTAATTGCGCAAGATAAAATATATCTGAAAAAGCAAACTTTTGCACACTTATACCCCTAGGGTATTACCTCACTTGGTTTCCTTCAGAAAAAATGGTCATGTCCCTCGAGCGTAGGGATACTCTTAGAAAAGACCCTCGGTTTAAAGTCATCATAAAGATCGTAGTCCCTAAACGTCCCTCGAGTTTCCTGCGAGAAACGATCTAATGATGACAGTCCCTTCGAAATGCTAAGGTATCCTTACATGTTGCCTGCAATGACTGTACATCCCTTTCGATAGTCCATCATACATCCAACGACTAGAGTTACCTACTCATTAATAGTAGGATAAAACAGTCTAAAGGGTAGGAGGAAAAGAACAGTCATTTTTCGAGTAGGTAGATAGCTGTTAGGTACTTGCTCAAATAAATTTTCACACAACACTTCTAAACATACTTTTCAAACAAAAGTTTTCAAAACGCTTTATCACATTGTTGAGGACTGATACAAGAGTTACCATAAAGCAAATCGCCGCACTAAGGCATTTTCGAAGCTTTTCAAAACACACAAACACAAGTAATTTAAAAAATGAGCAAGTACCTAAGAGCCCATGAAAAATGATGGATGGAAAGGGTGCTAACACCTTCCCTTTCCATAATCTACCCACCTTACTCAGAAATATCGAAAAAAAGGTCTTTTTCTGTTCTTTTCACCCTTTCCTTTTGTTGGATAAAAGAAAAGTCGGTGGAATCTTGCTTATCGCGACATTTGTGAACAAAAAATGCAGACCAGTATTAACAGTCGGTTCTGCCACCGTATCACAATATGCATACGAAACACATATAGAATTCTCATTTATTTTGAGAACATCATTACACAATGTATTACATACATCATGACATTGCATAGAACTAACTTTGTTTCTTTTCAGGTTAGTTCACAAACAGATAAATATTTTCAAAATTTCTCATATTTCGAATTGAGACATACATCTATTATGATACTCATTCCAATACATCTTCTAGACGCAATTCATATACGATTGAGACATAGATCCATTATGATACTCATTCCAATACATCTTCCAGATCAGTTCAGATACGATCAAGATACTGATCCATTCTGATACTCATTCAGGTACATCTTTAGATACAGTCAGACATAGACTCATTCTAATCCAGACTTCAGATACAGTCGGGTGAATACTTATTCTGATCCTCTTCTAGATACAATTCAAATATGATTTAGATCCATTCTGATATTCATTCTGGTCCTCTTTTAGATACAGTCGGGCGAAGACTCATTCTAATCCTCTTATAGATACATTCAAGGCATGGAATAATTCTAGAATATCATTCAGATACAATCACAACATAAGATTCATTCTGACACTCCCCAGCACATCTGCTAGATACAGTCGGACACAAACTCATTCTAGTATACTTCTCAGATACCGTCAAACGTAGACTCATTTTGATACTCCTATCAACAATTACATGGGATGGAATCTATAATACTATCTCCGACGACACTCTACCACCTCTATGAATTCCATCTTCAAGCCCATTCAAGCAATACGATCAACCAGCAGTGTTACTTCCTGCACATGTGAGTGCAAATTTCTGGGCACTTAAGTGTTCAATCCTCTTCAACCTTCAGATCACAAATGGAGAGCATGTAAATCTAACTCTTCAAGTTTAAGAAGATTGAACAGGGGCAACTGTTGTACCCCAAAATTTGTGCTCCCATTTTTTAAGATACCTCCTCATGCTCCTAGGATTCTCAATTACTCAAGACAAGCTCTCCTCCTAAGCAGTTGACCTACAACTAGGGTTTTGCTTCTCTCGAGGAAAATTGGACTTCTAAAGCCTCAAGTGGATTTCAAGGTTTCTCATATGTCTCAAAGAATCCTCATGCCAAAATCTAAGCCTTGCAGCACAAGTTTGCCTAGTCAATTAGTCAGATGATTGAAAATCAACTGTATTGCGCAAAAAGTTAACTTTGACCAATTTATAGTCAAACTTCAAGATTTTTGGTCAACATCAACATTTTGAAGTCAAATTCATCATTTTATCAAGGGTTGATCATGATTCATCAAGAAAACTAAAGATTCATGAAAAGTCAAAAGTTACTAAATTAGGATTTTCTTAAGGAGAAGTCAACTGAAGTTTGACCAAGCACAACTTTTGCACACTTCATCAAATTTTTTTCAACCAAAACTAATTTTGAAGGAAATTCAGTTCTCAACATCTTGGTCTCTCTAAGCTCAAGTCCAAAAAAGGCTTCATTTGAGAGATATGGGCCAAAACATTATAGGTCATTTCAAAAGTCAACAAAAAGACACTTTTTGTCAAAGCAATTTACATCAAGATAAAGTCTTAAAATGAAAAAATTACCAACATGAAGATTGTATGGGACATCTTGAGGTTTTAAAAAAAGTCAAATATCACCTTCATATGACAAAATTTAAGAGAGTTATGATTGGTCAAAGTTGGGAAAATTTGAGGAAATGCATGAAGTCCAAATTAAGAAAATTTGAATTTTTGGGCTAATGGGCTTATCTTTTAAGGTCCAAACGTGTTCCTTACCTCATAATAGACTCCTAAATCCATTCATCTATTTTTATGGTTTTTGTTTCTTTTTATTTTGATTATTATTCATTTAAAAGCAAAATAAATCAAATAAAATATCAAATAAATGATACAAGGTGTGGGGATCTATTTTAAATCAAATCATGAGGCCAATATCACATAATCATGCTAAAAAAATTGTGAGGAATCATGAAGATTGGATTTGGCACAAGATTGAACTCAAATATATGTTTCCATGAAAAAAAATCAAATTAAATATTTTGTCATGAAATACAAAGATTTGATTCATGTTTGTTGACCTAATTCATGGCCTATAAATAGAGAACACATTCATACCATTAGAGATCACAAAATTTTCTCAAGAAGAACCCTAAAAAATCTCAAAATCTCAACTTTTGTCAAAACTAGGGCAAACTTGAAATCAAAGATTCAGCCATTTTCAAGGCCAAGCGACCATTCAAATCAATTCCTGAGGTTCCATAGAGAAAGTTGGGATCATTCTTGATGATTAAAAGTGCTTGAAACCTACATTCCATGCATTGCCAGTTTCATGAATTAATGCAGGTTTCACATATATTATGCAGCGCCTATTCTCAAACACCAACGAGCACTTGGCTTAGTGGCAAGCGATGCAGTAAAAAGCCAGGAGGGTGTGGGTTCAACACCCATCCCATGCAGTTTTTTTTCCTACTTTTGTCTTAACCTAATTCTTTCTTTTTTCTCTTTTATAACCCTATTTTTTTAATTAACCAATTATTAAACTAACCTAAATTTTTTACTAATAAATTAGGATTAGGTTTTTTTAACTAATATTTAATTTTCATGATATATTTAATTAATTAACCTTTTTTATATTAAAATCAATTAGAATTTAGGTTTTATTAATTATTATCATCTAAATTATTTTCCATAAAAAATTCATTAAAACATTTTAACTTTCTTTTTTCTATTTCGTTATTTATTTTCTATTTAATTTTTCTAGATCAAGTGTATAGGACGCATTCCCTATGTAATAACGTAGATTTATTTTCCATATTTTTATATTATGTAACTGCTCACAGGAAGTAATAGCGTAGGTTTACTTTTCCGCATTTTTTTTACTTATGTATCTCTCCCAAAGCCATGTAATAGCTTAGGACTTTACATTCCGAACTTTATTTTTCTGTACATATTTAACTGCTAGTAACTAGGGTTTGTATGGCAAGACTAATAATTGAACTTAGAAAACCCTAATTTTCAAGACTAAATAACTGAAACTAACACACGTTCCACACTTACACCTTTAGGGTAACCTCTCTTCGTTGCCTTTGAGTGAATGGTCATGTCCCTCAAAAGTAGGGATACTTTAGCAAAAGACCCTCGATCAAATCATCATCATACAAAAGATCATAGTCCCTCAATGTCTCTCGAGTTGCCTACGGAAAAATGATCTAGTCCCCCGAGTTTCCTATGAATAATATGATGACAGTCCCTTACGAAATTGCTAAAGTATCCTTACATGTTGCCTTTGATGACCATACAATGACCCTACGCCCGTCCCTTCATATCCAATAGATAGGGCTACCTACCAATTAATGGTATGTATATTTTTATCTCTAAAGGAGAAGGAAAAGAATAAGAACGACCTTAGTAGGTAGGATACTCTTAATTACTTGCTCACAAACTTTTCTCAAAACATTTTCTCACACAACACTTTTAAAACGAAATATTTTCAAACACTTTGTATACATTCTTGAGGACTGATATAAGAATTACTACAAAGTCAGCCTTACATTGGCGTTTTTTCAAAATATTTTCAAACAAATCACACACACAAAGAAAATTTTCAAAAGTGAGCTAAGTAATTAAGATTTTGTAGATAATTATGGGTGAAAAGGGTGCTAACACCTTCCCTTTTTATATCTTACCCCCCGAACTCCAAACATAATAAGTCCTTTGAAGAAGTGAAAAATACAAGAAGGGGGGATGGGGGGGGTTTAATTGAAACTTAAAAATCAAAAGCAATAGACACGATGATTTCTATCCTGGTTTGCTTGATCTCAAACTACTCCAGTCCACCCGCCAAGGTGATTTCGCCTCTCTCCAATGAGGACTTCATTCACTAATCAAACTGATTACAATTCTACTTTGACAACTGCCAAAGTCTTCTTGAGTACAACCAGAACTTGGTTTATCTCAAGGAAATTCACTTAATCAAAAGAATAAATTCACTGTGTATTATATGTTATTTGTTATAAAAATGGTATCACTACTATGATGTATTACACGAATTTGGAGTATAGTATGAATATAAATTTTGTAGCTTTTTGAGATTGTATTGAGCAGTGGTGTTAAATCACAAATGATTTAGCCTTTGAGCTTGTTTATATAGGTGTGGCAGTCAGTCTAAATGGAAACATGATAATGGACACTTAATGCTCTTTCCGTAATGAGAATATCCTTGTCTCACTGTAGCCGTTGTAAATGATACTTCCTTAATGGAAAAGTAATGCTTCAGAACTTAGGAATCTTGCATACTGCTTTGCTTCAGAACTTGGGAAGTCAAGAATATAAATTTATATTAGTGTGTTAGACTTCCGTTCAGAATCAAGATATCTTTCTCTTTAGCGTAAGTTCTGATCATCATACTTCAGAACATTCTGATTACTCAGCTTGAGTGGTTCTGTGACTTAACTTCTGATGCAATTTCAGTCAGAACTTCTGTACAACATAGAACACAAATTTAGAGTGCATATTTGTTCCTTGTGTTTGTTATCATCAAAATCTTATGAGGGTTGTAGAATCAAACTATGTTCTAACAATCTCCCCCTTTTTGATGATGACAAAAACTAGGATTTTTCAATAAAAATATATAGAACAAAAAGCTCAAGAGAGTCTCCCCCTGAGTTGAGTACTCAGATAGAGATGAAATACTTCCCTGAAGTTCCTTCTTATCAGAGCTTTTGATGCATCTCCTTCTGTCTTTATCAGAATTTATTCCTGTTTAAGCTTTCAGAAAACAAATAAGAAGCTAAGGTATTCGGAATGTTTAAGACCTGGTCCTGGTAAAATGTTATTGAAAATATCTTACGTTCTCTCCCTTTTTGTCGGGTATCAAAAAGTAATATAACCATAAATTATCAGAGTAAAAAAAGATTTGTATTAAAAACAAATTGCAATGACATCTTTCAGAAATAGTAAAGATAAGATGAAGAATATAGAAATCAGGTTAAAAAAATCTAAGATGGAGGGGGAAGTTGTGGGAACAATGCTTCCAGCAAGCTTTTAATCTGAGTGCTTAATTCTTCTCGATTTCCCAACATATCCTTGATTTCTTTGGTTGTGTCTTCTTGCTTATCCAATATATCCCTGATTTCTTTGTTTGTGTCTTCTTGCTTATCCAATCTTGCATGGATTATAGCATTCTCCTTCTTCATCTCTTCTAGTGTTTGCATGACCAAAGACGTAGTTGGTGTTTTCTTAGAGGTTGCAAGTTGTTCAGAACACTCTGCAGCATCTTCTAATTCAACTACTTCTTTAGTTTCATTTTCCTTTTCTTGAGCAGTAGCTAGAGGGTGACTATCAGAACATGGTTTAGTGGCTTCTGAAGGTTGGTTCTCTTTCCAGGGAGAATTTTCTAGCAGAAGAATTTCTTTCTTGTCCCAGTGACTTAGAACTTGGTCTTTGAAGGCTTTCAGCTGATCACTGAAGTTCTGCTGAGAAATTCTATAACTTGATTCTTTCAGCCTCTGGGATTCAGAGTTGAACCATTTTCTGAATCTATCCCAAAGAGAATCAGAAGCAGCGGGATTAGAATTCTCTTAACTTGCTTGCTTCAAAGAATTAACCCATTCCTGTATTTCTGTTTCAAAAATCAACAAGTTCTTACCAACATCTGTTTTGGTTAAGGTTGTTTTGGGTTTGGGAATGGAAATTTTATTTGTGGTTGAAGTTAGATGGTCTAGCGCTTCTAAATCAATGACAGTTCTGAGATGATCAGTTGGGCGATTAATAGGTGAGGGAGTAGGAGAATCAAGGATTGGTGAGCGAGGAGTGTTTGGTGGTGTGGAATGGTATGGTGAAGGTATTTCTGTAATATCAAGTATGGAGAGAGGTTAGCGAACCATAAGAGGTTCTGTGATTCCAGGAATAGGGGTAGTGGTATCAAAGTCTGTAAAGGAGTCTTCTGATTGGTTTGTGGTAGCGTGTGGATTTTCTGGTTCAGGTGTTTCAGAATTTGGATTTTCAGTGTGGGGAGTGAGAGGGTTTTCATTTCCTGGTTGAGGAGAATGAAGGTTTAGATTTTCTGGTTGTTGGGAATGAAGGTTTGGATTTTCTGGGATTGGTGATTGGAAGTCATGATAAAAAAGTTCAATATCAGAAAGAACTCTTGCAAGTTCTGGTTGATTTTATTCTGGATTTGGATTAGGGGAGTGAGGTTCATTTAAGAAGCTGCCAAGAGTTACAGAAGGATCAAACTCTATGTCAAAATCCTCAAATGTTTGTGGTGAGGGATCTTTTGTTGGTTGAGAGGGAACTATTTCAGATGTTGGAAAAAC
The DNA here is from genome assembly GCA_948472305.1 of Vicia faba. Classification (NCBI taxonomy): domain Eukaryota; kingdom Viridiplantae; phylum Streptophyta; class Magnoliopsida; order Fabales; family Fabaceae; genus Vicia; species Vicia faba. Next base: position 26,777,097 of record OX451736.1, read on the forward strand.
TATAGATTCTACAACAGAAACAAAAGATGTGTTACCTTTCTTTTTCGCAGCTTTGGGTGTCCTCTGAGAGGACCCTTCTCCTGATGCTTTTCTCTTTCTGGATTTCTTCAGCACAACATTTGGAGTTGGCTCGTGCAGATCACGAATGTTGAGTTTTGGAATAGTTCCATCTTCTTTGCAAGCTTCAAGGTATCTGACCATAATCTCTGAAGAAGCATCCATCTCAGAAAATAATGGAAAATATTTCAGAGGGATACTCCTAGATGTGATGACTTCATGAGAAGCAACTGTTGGTTCCTTCTTAATGCTTTCAATAATTTTCATTTTCTTCAGATTCTTGGCATTTAGTGGTTTTCCAGCACTTGCCTCCAGAGTGTTGATCTCCTAAGCCTCTGTCAGATGCTCTATCAGCCTGTTCTCCGTCAGAATGTTAGAAATCAATCTTCCCAGAGGAATCCAATCCCTCTTTATCCTTTCTTCTTCCCTTGTTTCCTTCACGCTTGTTCTCAGATGATTAAAGAGCAAGTGTGGAAGGTTTATTTTGGTCTTCTTTAAAATAAAGTACAACAAAAAATGCTGATAAATGTTGATGTAGTCAGGAGAGCTTGTAGGCTTCCTGTGATTTATACATCCCAGAATGATCCTGGCCCAGATTCTGTAATAATATTTCAAGTCTCTTATCTTGTTGGATGGCTATCCAGAAGTGAAAATGACCCTAGCCATGGATTTTAGGTCAAAACACTTATCAACCATGTCAATGCACCTGACTCCGCCGCCATTGTACCCAATAAGTTTCCCAATCACGTCTTCTGTAATCACTATCTTCTTCCCCATAGCGTATGATGTAACCTATTGATTGGATGAAGTAGCATGAATCCGGAATTCCTTAAGAAGAATGGGGAATACTAGACCTAGCAGACGATCAAAGTATCTGTTCCAGCCTTGAGCTGCTACATCTTCATACAAATCAAACCCATTTTCCTTCAAGCTCTCAAAATCAATGATTAACTCACATATAACTTCAAGATTTTCGACCGGAGTGAGCAACGTTCTTATGAGTTCCTCATACTATTCTGTTGAAGAAGAACCAGGAGCACTGTGGATATTTTTGATGCTTGATGAGGATGCCATTATTCACACAGATTTGTTTTGAAAAAAAACGAGATAAAAGGTTTTTGCAAAACGAGAGCAAGAGAGAATAATAGATGCAGTAAGAAGTGAATGAAATAGTGAATTTGAATTTATAAGCGCTTTTGAAAACTTAATCAGTAAGAAAGAGAAAATAAGTAATGATTCTACAGTAATTATGAAACCTAAAATTAGGGGATTGCGTGTAGATATTGAACATTTACCATTGACAAGTGTCTCAATGCATCTAATCAGAGCCTTAGACCCTTCAGAATTTGAACGCGTGTTCAGCCTTAAAAGGTAGCTTGTGAGAGGATGACAAATGTTTGATGGTGTGAATTGCACGCCTCTATCTTTGAAATGAAAGGTTCAGATCTTCATAGATAGATTCTGAAGCAACTGTACTCCTAACTTTTGAAGACACGTTGATCGGATGTTCACAGAAAAAATAAACTTCCGAGGGTTACAGAATATGTAAATAAAACTTCTTATTCTGGACATAATTTCATGATGAGATTCTTCAGAATGAAATTAAATCTATCTTCAGAAAGGGGTTTTATAAAAACATCAGCCCATTGATGGTCTGTGTCAATAAATTTTAAAGTGAGAATTCCTTTATGAATATAGTCCCTAATAAAATGATGTTTTATTTCTATATGCTTAGCCCTAGAATGCAAAATAGGATTTCTGGATAAACAAATTGCAGAAGTATTATCACAGAAAATAGGGACGTTACTCTCAAACATGTTGAAGTCTTCAAGATGACTTTTCATCCAGAGCATCTGTGTGCTGCATCCAGCAGCTGCAATGTATTCAGCTTCTACTGTTGACAATGCAATTGTGGACTGCCACTTGCTGGTCCATGAGATCAGATTGTCTCCCAGAAACTGGCAACTTCCAGAAGTACTGTTACATTCTACTTTGTCTTCAGCAAAATCAGCATCACAATATCCTACTAAACTGCATTCATTTGATTTTCTATAAAACAAACCCAAGTTAGTAGTACCTTTCAGATACTTGAAAATTCGCGTAACTGCTATTAAGTGAGATTCTCTATGATCTGATTGGAATCTAGCACATAAACAAACAATGTATAAAATGCCAGGCCTTGAAGCTCTCAGATAAAGGAGAGAACCAATCATACCTCTGTAGATCTTCTACTCTACCTTTTTACTTACTTCTTCCTTTTCCAGAATGCACGTGGGATGCATTGGAGTCTTTGATGGCTTACATTCTGAGAGGTCAAATTTCTTCAGAAGTTCTATAACGTATTTGCTCTGGTAAATGTAAGTTCCTTCTGGAGTCTAATTGATCTGAATGCCCAGAAAGAATTTGAGTTCTCCCATCAAGCTCATCTCAAACTCTTCCTGCATGCACTTAGCAAATTCTCTTCCCATAGAAGGTTTAATAGATCCAAATATAATATCATCTACATAAATCTGACGAACTAAAATGTCATTCTTAAATGTCTTACAGAACAAGGTTGTGTCCACTTTCCCTCTGGTAAATTCCTTTTATAACAGAAAGTTACTTATTCTTTCATACCAAGCTCTGGGAGCTTGTTTTAGACCATAAAGTGTCTTCTTTAGTTTGAAAACATATTCTGGGTGTTTGGAATTTTCAAATCCAAGGGGTTGGTGCACATATATCTCTTCATCAATGTAACCATTTAAGAATGCGCTTTTGACATCCATCTGATACAGAGTGATGCCATTATTTACAGAAAAAGAGATTAATAGTCTGATAGATTCTAACCTGGTGACTAGAGCAAAGGTTTCTGTATAGTCTATCCCCTCTTGCTAACTATAACCTTGTGCAACCAGTCGTGCCTTGTTTCTGATAACTTCTCCTTGTTCATTCAGTTTGTTTCTGAACATCCACTTTGTTCCAATGACGTTGAAACCTTTTGGTTTAGGAACCAGATCCCATACGTCATTTCTAGTGATTTGGTTTAACTCCTCCTGCATTGCCAGAATCCAGTCGTTGTCCAGAAGAGCTTCATCAATTGTTGTTGGTTCAATTAGTGATACCAATCCCATGAGGGATTCTTCAGAATTTTTGAATGTTTATCTTGTTTTGATTGGATCATCCTTCTCTCCTAGAATCTTATCTTCAGGGTGAGCTATGCTGCTTCTGGATAACTTTTTCTAGAGTTGTTCAACAGGAGTTGCTGGAGTGCTTGTGACATTTCCTTCTGATGTTGTTGGAGCGTCTCTATTGGGAACTTCTGATGAGTTGCCTTCAGCACCTGTGAATTCAACTTGTATATCTGCAAAAGATTCATTCTGCTTTGACTTTTGAGGGTCAAGCTTATCATCAAATCTAACACTGATTGGCTCTTCAACAATCTATGTTTCTGTATTATATACTCTGTACCCTATTGAGCATTCAGAGTATCCTAACATAATACACTTTTGTGCTTTAGAGTCAAACTTGTTCAGATGTTCTTTAGTGTTCAGAATAAAAAATATACATCCAAAAGGATGGAAATAAGAAATGTTGGTCTTTCTGTTCTTCCATAATTCATATGGAGTCTTTTCCAAAATAGGTAATATAGAGATTCTATTCTGAATGTAACATGCTGTGTTAATTGCTTCTTCCCAGAAGATCTTAGCAATGTTAGTCTCATTGATCATGGTTCTGGCCATTTCTTGCAATGTTCTGTTATTTCTTTCTACAACTCCATTTTGTTGGGGAGTTCTAGGACAAGAGAAATCATGCAAAATGCCATTTTAATTGAAAAATATTTCAAATTTTTTGTTTTCAAACTCTCCACCATGATCACTTCTGACTTTGACAATTCTAAGATCCTTTTCATTCTGAACTTGGTTACAGAAAGCAACGAACGCAGAATGTGACTCGTCCTTGTGTCTTAAGAACTTTACCCATGTCCATCTGCTATAGTCATCTACGATCACTAACCCATTCTTCTTGCCACTAACAGATGCAGTTTTCACTTGTCCAAATAAATATATGTGCAGAAGTTCTAATGGCCTAGAGGTAGAAACAATATTCTTAGCTTTAAAAGCAGGTTTTGCAAATTTTCCTTTCTGACATGCTTCACACAGAGCATATGAGCTAAACTTCAGATAGGAAGTCCTCTGACCAGATTGAGTTTGTTAATCTGAGATATTCTTATCATACTAACATGCCCCAATCTTCTGTGCCAAACCCATTGCTCGTTGTTAACAGAAATAAGGCATTTTACATTCTGACTCTTTAGTTCAGAAAGTTTTATCTTATAAATGTTGTTTTTCCTCTTTCCATTAAACAGGATAGTTCCATCTTTCTGACTAACAGCTTTACATGAATTTTGATTAAAGATTATATCATAATCATTATCAATTAATTGACTTATGGATAATAGGTGATGCATCAATCCATCAACTAACAACATATTATTAATAGAAGGAAGGTTACCATTACCTACTATTCCAGAGCCAATGATCTTCCCTCTTTGATTGCCTCCAAAGCCCATGTAACCTCCAGGTTTAAGTTCCAGGCTTTGGAACATATGCTTTCTTCCCGTCATGTGTCGAGAGCATCTAGTGTCCAGGTACCATGACTGGTGTTTTAGCCTTGCTGCTAAAGATATATGTTGCATATATAATTTTGTCCTTAGGTACCCATATCTTTTTGGGTCCTGGTTTGATAGTTTTACCAAAATTCTGTTTGAATTTTGGTTTGGCAGAATAATCATTACTAGTGTATTTTAGATCATGTGTGTGCCCATAAGTGAAGTGATATTTTAGTGGTGTGCATTTAATTACTAGGTCCATGACTTTCTTAGGTGGAGATACCTTACCTTGGTATCCTATTCCTTTTCTGCCATTTTTGCTGACTCCACAGATCATTGAAGCCATCTTGCTTCCATCTATGTTTTTAGCCAGAAACTTCTGAAAGCTGTGATCATATTCTTTTATGATGTTATCAGCATTACTGGGAGCCTCTGAGATTATTTCCTTCTGAGAGTTTTGTAAATCACTTTCTAGTTTTGAAATCTTTTCTTTTAACTCAAAATTTTCCAATCTAAGACTCTCAGTTTCTTCAGAGTCAGAAACAAGATCCTTTTTCAGGTTCTTGAATTTGACTCTTAGTTGCTGATACCTTTCTAGAATTTAACTTAGACTTTCTCCTAGTTCAGCTTTGGTAAAATTAACAGTAAAGCTAGGAAATGCCTCTTATGTGTCTGATTCTGAGTCTGACCCAGATGCTTCACTGTCTTCTGTCACATTTGCCATAAGAGAAATGTTGGCTCTTTCATCATCTGACTATGTGTCTGCGTCAGAAGTATCTGAATCATCCCATGTTACCATCCGACTTTTCTTCTTCTCCTTGAAGAACTTATTTTTGGGCTTCTCCTTCTGAAGTCTTGGACAATCACTTCTGTAGTGCCCTTGTTCATTGCACTCATAGCAGATGATGTCTCTGTTGGTTGACTTTCTGTGACCAGAAGAAGCTTCAGACCTTCTGCGTCCAGAGGAGGGCTCAGACTTTGTGTATCCAGAGGAGGATTCATTCTGATTCCATGATCTTCTGGAGTTTTTGAATTTTCTATGCCTCTGCTTCCACAGCTGATTGACCCTTCTGGAGAGAAGAGACAATTTGTCTTCTTCTGATGAGGATCCATCAGAGGTTTCTTCCGTAGCCTGCAAAACTTTAGAATCAAGTTTTTTGTTAGATTTTAATGCTAAAGGCTTACCTTGCTTCTGAGGCTCATCATCTTCTAGCTCTATCTCATGACTTCAGAGGGAGCTAACAAGTTCCTCCAGAGATATCTTGTTGAGATCTTTTGCCAGCTTGAGAGCAGTGACCATTGGCCTCCATTGCTTTGGTAAACTTCTAATGATCTTTTTTACGTGATAAGCAGTAGAATACCCTTTGTTAAGAACTCTCATCCCAACAACTAGAATCTGGAATCTTGAGAACATTGCTTCTATGGATTCACTTTCTTCCATCTTGAAGGCTTCTTATTTCTGAATGAGCACAAGGGCCTTGGTTTCTTTAACTTGTATGTTGCCTTCATGCGTTATTCTCAGAGAGTCAAACATGTTTTTGGCTGTCTCTCTATTTGAGATCTTCTCATACTCTGAATATGAGATGGCACTAAGAAGAATTTTCTGGCCTTATGATGGTTTCTGAAGTCACGCTTTTGTTGGTCAGTCATTCTTTTTCTATCTATCTTCTGACCACTTTCATCTACGGTATGCATGTATCCATCAATTACCATATACCTTAGGTCAGCATCATGAGCCAAAAAGAAGCCCTCAATTCTATCTTTCCAATAGTCAAAATTTTCTCCATCAAATACTGGAGGTTTGCCGCTGATTCTGTCCTTATCATCATGATAGTCATTGCTGATGTTTTGACTTGGTCCCACCATAGTGTTTTTCTAAAGCTTGGATCTTGTACTGACACGGTTAAGTGTATGAGCTCAGAACCAGGCGCTCTGATGACAATTGAAGAAGTGAAAAACACAAGAAGGGGGGTTGAATTGAAACTTAAAAATCAAAAGCAATAAACACGATGATTTGTATCCTGGTTTGCTTGATCTCAAACTACTCCAGTCCACCCGCCAAGGTGATTTCGCCTCTCTCCAACAAGGACTTAATTCACTAATCAAACTGATTACAATTCTATTTTGACAACTGCCAAAGTCTTCTTGAGTACAACCATAACCCAGTTTATCTCAAGGAAATTCACTTAATCAAAAGAAGAAATTCACTGTGTACTATATGTTTTTCGTTACAAAAATTATATCACTACTGTGATGTATTACACGAATTTGGAGTATAGTATGAATATAAATTTTGTAGCTTTTTGAGATTGTATTGAGTTGTGGTGTTAAATCGTAAATGATTTAGCCTTTGAGCTTGTTTATATAGGCGTGGCAGCCAGTCCAAATGGAAACATGATAATGGAGACTTAATGCTCTTTCCATAATGAGAAGATCCTTGTCTGATTATAGCCGTTGTAAATGATACTGCCTTAATGGACCCTTCAGAACATAGGAATCTTGCATGCTGCTTTGCTTCAGAACTTGGGAAGTCAGAAACATAAAGTTATGTTAGCATGTTATACTTCCATTCAGAATCAAGATATCTTTCTCTTTAGCGTAAATTCTGATCATCATACTTCAGAATATTCTGATTACTCATCTTGAGTGCTTCTGTGGCTTAACTTCTGATGCAATTTCAGTCAGAACTTCTATACAAAATAGAACACAAATTTAGAGTGCATATTTGTTCTTTGTGTTTTTTATCATCAAAACTCTTATGAGGGTTGTAGAATCAAACTATGTTCTAACAGCCTTTCCTGTTCTTTTCACCCTTTCCTTGTTGGATCAAAGAAAAGTCGGTGGCGATTCTAGCTATTTGCACATTTTGGATAAAACCAAAAAAGTCAGTTCTCCTACCGTATTACCCATGTCAATAGATGTATTGATTTACATGTTTGACTGGTAAATCGTAGCATTTGTGTATGCATATTGTGTGTCAATGTTGTCTCTATTATGGTTATGTTGATGTTCTTAAGACGGTGTTGATGTGTGATGAAATGATAGATATGATGTTCATGTCATGGAACTCTCCTTTCTTAAACTATGTTGTTGCCTTTTTGCCTATGGCAAGGGTTCGAGTGCGAGTAGCTCGTTCCTGTAGAGGGAAATTAAAGGGGTGCTACATAAGGTGATGGGACAAGGAGTAAAATGAACCTGTGCATTCATAACTCAGTAGCATTATACCTTGTTGGATTATGGTGGTTAAAAATGTGGATTGTTGATTAGTGGTATTCGAAATGTTGCCAAAACACGAAGTGGATGTTGGAAAGTGAGATGCGAGAGTCGTATCTAAAGTTGTTTATATCAGGTAAATTTTCAAGGACGAAAATGCTCTAAGTGGTGGAGAGTTCTAACACCCTGAAAACCATAATTAATTATTTAATTGATTAATTATGAATTATTGATGAATATATATATTTTGTGGAAATATGTGAATCGTGATAATATGTTGTAGAGTAGTGGTGAAATTATATTGTAATTAGAAATGAATATTGATGTTTAAACAATTTGGTTGGATTATTTAGATACAATAATAATTATAGAGAAGATAATTAAATAATTATTTTAATTATTATAAGGAAGGAAGGGCATAAGAGGAATATAAGAATTAGGGGTCTAGGGGTTAAAGTTGGGAAAACAAGGAAGTTAAAAGATAGAATGTGGAACAGAACGTGAAAAGGAGAACAAAAAGAAAGAAGAGGAGAATAGTGCACCAAGAGGCTATGGCAAATGAGAATTCGTTGTAGAAGTTGAGAATCAACAATCTAAGGTAAGGGTGAGGTTCTAACTCTATAACGGATTGGATAATGATGGATTATGGTAGTGATTAGGTTATCATAGTTGTATGCTCTTACCTTCTAAAAATTCTGTTTTGATTGATTGAGTATTGTTGATGAATTGTTGATGTTTTGTGAAGAAATTTATAAAATTGATGATGTGAAATGAATTTGAATGATGGGTAATGTATGTCCACAATTTATGAAATCGTGAGACACTGTTTTTGGTTGGAAAATTGGGATTTTAGGGTTCAATGTGAGGAAATAACTAATTTTTGCATTTTTCTACTACTGTATACTAACGGCGATCATCGTTAGGCTGATGGCGACTGCCGTTTGGTCTTGAAGCAGACATATTCTTTTTAACACTTGTAAAATTCATAACTTTTTAACTTGGGTGTCCATTTGACACACCATTTGAACCTAAGGAAAGCTAATGCAGTGTATTTTCTTGAAAAAAATGATTTTATGTTCTGGAAAAAATTTAATTGGTGTGTAATGAGGTTTTGTGGTGTCAGTGTATGATGTCGGTGTTTGCATTCTTACTAGAACTTTGAAAATTCATAACTTTCAAACCGTGAGTCTGTTTTGGGTACCATTCGAAGCGTTAGAAAGATAGCGCAATAATAGTTTCAACAAAAATAGTTTTATAGGAAGTAGGTGATTTAATTACTACGTGGTTGTGTAAAATGGCATGTAATTTCAGTGTTGTGTTGCTTATGATGTGTATCAATAATACCTTGCCATGTGATGTGCTATGCTCATTTAAATACCGAGTTTGTATATTGTTTACATGATGATGAGGGGATGTAATTAGGGTTTTGTTAAGATGGGGATGCTTGTGTTTTGGTTGCAAAGAAATGATTAAATTTGATTATGTGTTGTGATGACATGTTTTGTGAATTGTAATATCATGATGTTGTGCTGTTGGATGTATGCAAACATGTTATTACTATTTGTGATATCATTGTATTACTATTGCTGCATGATTGAAAATGGTGATGGAATGTTTTGGCGTGTCAGATTGGTGGATAGGAATATCAATGCATAATACATTTTTTGAATGTCGATGTCGCATGCATTCATGGTGAGGGCTTATGCCTAGTTGATGGCCTGTATTGGAGTTATGATGAGGGCTTATGCCCTGTTACTGCCTTATTTAGCATAATGATGAGGGCTTCTGCCCTGTTGGTACCACATGCGTTGAGTCTGCAAGTCGGTCTCGTTGCATCGTATTATTATTATGCTATTGAACTGTGTAGATGATATATATGTTATACCGTAATGGATGGTATGTGTTGTTGGATTGTCTAGTTGTATATTTGACATGCCAGTTGATTGTTGTAAGATAATGTGAAGGTTTGAGATGAATGACGTATGACTATGTGTAATTAATTTTTATCTTCTTATTATTATGTCTTTTATATGGTTATGATATCTCACCTCTTCTGTTTTAATGTTACCTCTACGTGGATAACGTGCAGGTGATCCTCAGTAGAAGAAGTTACTCGTCATTTATTTCGAGTCGGTGTCATGCTCTATTGCGTAAAATTAAGGCGGATAAACGCCATCTTTATTTAATTGGTTTTTAATCGAATTGTTTTGAGATTTAGAACTCCTAGTATTTGGATAATTATTGAGTTATTTTGGATAAGTTGTGTGAAGTTTCAAATTATGAATTCTTTTCCGCTGCTTAATAAAATTTGAAGTTGAACACTATGTTGTGTTTGCGTTGGTTCATCTGTGATGGTGTTATGTATCGTTTATATATTACGGGCAACCATGCATGTTTTTAAAGGATGTGGCATCCTAATTATGATTGATGTTTTTAAATTAGACTGATTTAATTATAATTATATTGGGTTAAATTAGGTTATTACACACTTCACTTGTTCGTTTGACTCAAATTATGAAATGTTCTTGATTCGAATCTGTTGTACCCCAAATTTTGCCCTCTCATTTCTCAAAGGATCATCCTAAACCCTCAGGTTTGCTTCTATCAAGTTTCAAGTCTTGGATTACCATTTTCCAAGAAAGTCACTCACAACGGCAAAATGGTCAAAAGCACACTTAAAAGTCAAACTTTGACTTTTTTTATCAAAATCAAGTTTCAACAATCATATTTCATCAAGACAAGAAGTTGGTTCATCAAGAAATCAAAAGTCAGAAATTACTTTGAAAAAAAATCAAATTTCTCAACACTTGGAAAATTTTCTAAGTATTAAGAAAATATGACAATTTCAGAACTTCTGGGCCAGATTTCACACAAGCGCAATCAGAATTTGCAAAGACGGTTAAGAACATGACTCTTCAATTAGAACATATAGAAACTGTGTCCTTCGATCAGAACATGACTCTTCAGCATATGGAGGCTACGTTCTATGCTTCGATCAGAGCATCACCCTTCAAATCTCATTCTGATCTTCTGTGATCAGAATATCACCAAATCCTAAAACCTCGTTTGAGCAGCCTGCTGCACTACTTTAGCACAGTGCTGCAACCTGCTGCCACAATACTCCAAATTGCTGCTGATCTAGTCCACGCCTGCATTTTTCTCAAAACCTATATTTGCACCAAATTAACATATGAAAGCTGTGTTTAAAAAGTAATGGAACAATATGTCAAAAGGGTTAAAATCCCATTTGTTTCCCCCCCAAAACCACAACAAACTCATCTATAAATAAGTTGTTCCATCACACATTCAAGGGACTGAATTTTGAAAGTAGAGAGTGATCAAATACAAAAAAAAAGAGAGAAAAGAAATATCCAAACATTCTCAAAACCCAGAATTCTCAAAACAATATTTTTTTGTTCTTTCCTTTGAATCAAAGAACATAACATTTTCTGTTACGTTTCTTACTGACCCCAGAACATTCAAAGGCAGCAGCTCAGGTCCCAAACACACACTTCAGATTCAAGGTAAGTCATTTTGACTTTGATCTTTTCATTCAGAACATCATTAAATATATAGATATCATATTGTTGAGACTACACATATCATTACCTAAGTAGAAAAAAACCGTGGATCAGAACTTCTTGAAGAAAACTAGGCTAAGAATTAGGATTAGAACTTCTATAAACTGTCGTGTTTTTATTTTCTTGTTTTACTGTTGTTAAGCACTGAATAAGTTGCAGATGCTCTGGCTAATATGAGGAAGGAGGTGAAGTGTAACACAAAACTTCTGAGTTTTCTTTCCAACTGTTTTGACACAGTATTAGAACTTCTAGATTTTTTCTCACTATTTTAGCACAACATCAAAACTTCTAGATTTTTTCTCACTGTTTTAGCATAGCATCAGAACTTCTAAATTTTTTCTCACTATTTTAGAATAGCATCAGAACTTCTAGATTTTTTCTCACTGTTTTAGCATAACATCATAACTTCTAGATTTTTTCTCACTGTTTTAGCACAACATCAGAACTTCTAGATTTTTTCTCACTATTTTAGCACAACATCAAAAGTTCTAGATTTTTTTCTCACTGTTTCAGCACACACGGAACTTCTAGGCTTTCTTACTGATTAGCATGCACATAACTTCTAGGTTTTCTTACTGTTTTAACACAACACACAGAACTTCTAGATTTTTCTCATTGTTATAACATAACACATAACTTCTGGTTTCCTCTAATGTTTCTTTCAGAACTTCAGTGCGCAGCAACCCAAAACTTCTGATCTCCTTCGACATTTCCTTTTGAACTACAGCGTGCCTAGCATCAGAGTTTCTGATCCCCCTCACTTTTGTTTTCAGCAACACACTGATCCTGTTTTCGTTATCTTGCTTCTTTCTTGCTCATACTTATTATTTTCAGTAAATATTATTTTTATAAAAAGGCTTAAAAAACACTTTTCTTTTTATCAACTAATTATTCTTTTTCCTTTTATTAAGACATAAAAAACCCATTTTCAAAACAAGTACTTTCCTTTCCATATATCGTACAATTCAATATGGTTGTAATAGATAATTAGGATTTAAATTCTTGCAAATCCCCATTTGTAAATATGTATTCCCATCCCTGAAATGATGTAATAGCTTAGGATTTATTTTTCTGCATTTTATTTGTTTTCATACATTGTTAGTAATTAGGGTGTATGGCAAGATAAAATCAACAAGTAGATAACCTTTAAATGCAAGACAAAATACATGCAATCAAACACACTTACACACTAGCACCTCTAGGGTAATCTCACTTTGTTTCCTTTCGTAAAATAGTCATGACCCTCGAATATGGGCGTTTTTAGCAAATACCCTAGATAAAAGATCGTAGTCCCTCGATGACCCTCAATGTTGCCTTTGGTAAACGATCTAGTCCCTAAACGACATTGCTAAAGTGTCCCATAGGTTGCCTTCTATGACTATACAAACGTCCCGCACCCGCCCCTTCACATCCAATGATGGGGCTTCTTATCAAATCAATGGTAAGATGGCAACATCTAAAGGAGGAATAAAAGAACATTTAAGACCTTTTGAGTAGTTAGGATGCTCCTAGTTGCTCGCATGCTCACAACAAAAACATCTTATACACCAACACATTCACTTTGAAACATTTTAAAAGACAACACTTTATACGCGTTCTTATAGAAACGAGAACCATTACAAAGACACCTTTTCAAAATCACTTTCAAAAACACACTCCACAAACACCTCTTTGAACTATTTTTTAAACAACAATTTGTACGCGTTCTTATAGAAACGAGAAACCCACATCACAAACACATTTTTCACACAAAAAGCAAGTGATCTAGCAAGCAACTAAGAGCCTGTAGATAACTACGAATGAAAAGGGTGGTAACACCTTCCCTTTTCATAACCTACCCCTCGAACTCAAGAAATAATCTCGAAAGGTCTTTCCTGTTATTTTCAACCTTTCCTTATTGGATAAAAGAAAAGTCGGTGACGACTCTTGCTATCCGCAACAATTGCGATCAAATGCAAAATATCCCAAGTCAGTTCTCCCACCGTATTACAGAACATGTGACTCTGCTAGGGAATATTGAAAGTGGGGTTTCCTTAGGGCTAGATCACCTTTAATTTCTTTCATATTGTTTGAATTTCTTGATTTACATTATGGTTCTTTGTTTGGGCTTGTTTTGATCCTGCACCCGGATCTGGGGCACCTTTTTAGGTAAGCTGCAATAAATTGTGGAAACTTTGCAGGGTATACCGACATGGTCTAAGAAATAGCTAAGTTAGTGTGACATATTTGTTGGTACTGGTAGCCCTTGAGTAGTCAAGGAGAATTCGGGGCCGCTGTGTGGTGTCATAAAGCACTAACTGACTTTAGAACCTTACTTGACCAACTTGGCCATTAGGAAGTAGTGAGATAGTCGGCTTTGGTGCAGTTCGAAGTTGGTTGACACTCGAGGCTATGCTTATTGAGATCGGACTTTCGGGATATTTTGGTCGCCATTAAAGAGGCTTACGCTAAAATAATTCCCGATGAAGAAAGATGAGTGATATTGAGATCCCTTAGAACTCGGTTACTATTACTAGGATAGGTTGAGCCAACTAAACTTCAAGAGGGTACTTACCTATAAACTCCATGCAAGCCTAAACCTAAGGACTTGTCTTCTTTGTGTGTATATGATTGTTTGTACATAACAACTTGCTTGCTTTGCATACTTGTACATAACATCATGATATCATACCATATCATTTTTAATAGTCATTTCAAGGATCTCGAGGGCCTACGATGCAGGGTCACATTGAATCAGTTGTCTATCAAGCGGCAAGAGGATTTATTTTCCTCTAACCAAACACCGTCAAAGATCAAAGTACAACAACTTGAGTCAGGGGCTATGACCCACTTGACATGGTGAACTTAATTCTCGTGAAAGGACATCCATCAATACGAAGTTCTCCAATCAAAGTTGTAAGTAACTTCTAAAATCGTCTTGTGTTTACCCCACCAGATCCTTGAAAACATGCATCCTCATATCATACATCATATCATGCATCATATCATGACAAGTTTCTCCCATACAGGTCTTCTTATCTTCATATCGTTTATTTTAGCAAGATGGATATGGAACAAACGATGAAGGATCTCCAGGCACAAAATGCCCCATTCCAACAAATGTTCCTGGCTATGGCTAAGGGGAAAGAGGACTTGAAGACTCTTCTTCTCAAGGACAAAAAGAAAAAGTCAAAAAAGTTAGTAGGCATCCTGAACTTGGGAAGAAGACTTAGAGGACCAGTCAAGAGAGCTCTAGATCTCTCAACTCCATCGAATGAGGTGAATAATCATGAAGAAGATAACAGTATGGGGGTTGATGAAGTTGAAGCTGACTACTCTGAGGAACAATATCCTCCCGCTGATGATAAATACAAACAACTGGAGGGTCGCCTCAATGCTATGGAGATTCATCAGATACCTGGTTTGGAATTTGAAGAGTTAGGTTTGGTTTCCGGAGTGGTCATCCCACCAAAGTTCAAAATCCCTACCTTTGCCAAGTATTATGGGATCTCTTGTCCTAAAATGCATATGGGGTCATATGTCCGTAAGATTCAGCCTCACACTGCTGACCAGAAGCTATGGGTCCATTTCTTCTAAGAAAGTTTGGTTGGCACTCAGCTAGAGTGGTTCCATCAGTTAGAAGGAACCGACATTCACACCTGGTAGGACTTGGCTGCTTTTTTCTACAAACAATACCAATATAATGCTGATCTTACACCAAATTGTGTGCAATTGCAAAATATGACCATGCATTCCAACGAGGGCTTCAAAGAGTATGCCTAAAAATGGAGAGACTTGGCAGGCAAAGTGCAACCACCCTTAACTGACAGGGAGCTGATTGACATCTTTATGAGAACTTTGATTGGACCTTTCTTCAATGACCTAATAGGAAGCTCCTCGGCCGAATTCACCAAGCTAATACTGACTGGCGAAAGAGTTGAAGCTGGCATCAAAAGCAGAAAGATCCAAGGAGCTACATCCTCTAATGCTTACAAAAAACCATATAATAGGAAGAAAGAGTCCAGTGTTGTTTACGGCCAAAAGGGTCATAACAAGAGCAACCACGACCAACGTGTGGGGGCAGTCTTGATCTTCGGTCCTACATCAGTGCAACAACGTCAACATGGGAATCAGCATAAAAAGGTCATTCCTAAAAGACAATTCACTAAGATCAATATGCCACTGGCTCAAGTGCTACAACACACGTTGAAAGTAGAGCTAATTACGTTAAAGGCTCCTCTCCGGAATCCTAATACTTCTGCTCCTACTTATCATCACAATGAAAGGTGTGCATACCATTTTGATAGTCCTGGACACGACACAAACAACTGCTGGGCTCTGAAGAACAAGATCTAAGACATGATTGATGCCAAGGAGATTGAGTTCGACCCTCTAGAGGCTCCTAACGTAATCACTGCTCCTATGCCAAATCATTGAGAGCGTCCTGTCCATTTTGAATTTTCAATTGTAATCTCGTTTGTTGTTCAAACACTTATCTATTAATGTCAAACTTTGTTTCATTAATGCATCACATATGTTTGTCTTGAATTCATCCATTCGTTTTCATTATATTTAAACTATGCTTTTTACTCCCTTTATGATATTCAACTCTTGTTTTAAAAGTTGCAAGCCTTTAGAGCGAGGATGACGAGAACAATGCCATAATCTCATACAGTATGCTTTTTGACAGACATTGTTGACGATGTACATGCGTTTGTTTCAATTCCTAAACACTGGAGTTATAAGGAAGATAATCCCTAGTCAACCCCCTTGAGCCTAAGAAGTATGAGTTTCCTTTTTACATAAATTGAGACCTTTAATCAAAACCTGGGGCAGGGTAGTCTCTCAGTTGATTCAAGTGCGCGTCAGTCGCAAACTTTCACTTTGTATACAACGAGTGATATCAAAAACTTTCCTCTGGAATCAAAAGACGGAGATGGCTCCTTATCACATAGGCAGTCATTATCTCTCAAAAGAAAAGCCCACTAAGTCAAAACCTACGAAGGAGACTTAAGAAAAGTTGGGGCATCCCGCTGACTGTAATCTCAAAACAAGAACAGTCAGGCAAAAATCAGAGATAATAAAAAAAAGAGGTCACTGCAAATCCTCAACAAGATGGAGTACATGGAAAAAAATGACTGCCTTCTGTTGTACCCCAAAATTTTCCCTCCCATATTCTTCAAGATTTGCAAAGAGCATGCTTCAAAATCTCCCAAAGGGTTGCACAGTTCAAGGGCCTCCTAACAGTCAAAAACTAGGGTTTTGGTTCTGGAAAAGAAATTGAAATTTCCAAGGGTCCAATCAAGTCCCACATGCCTATAAACATGGTCAAGCATCCTCATACCAAGTTTCAAGACTTACAGCACAAAATTGCACAGTCAAAAACCCTAATTGCTCAACAGTCAACTGCAGGGGCAAAATGGTCATTTGACAGTCAAAAGTTCAAATTTTTGGTCAACATATTATTTTGAAGCCACAAACATCATTTGATCAATGCTTGATCATGATTCTCAAAGTATGGCTCAAAAAGTCTCAAGATGCAAAAGTTTCCATATTTGGACAGTTGAAAAAGTCAACTGTAACTTGACCAAGGCATAACTTCCACATGGTTTATCAGAAAAATTCCATCCAAAGCTCATTTTGAAGAGAATGACATTTCCTACAACTCCTATTCACACTTCAAGTCCACGAAATGCTCTCACAAAAAGTTATCAATCTCAACATTATAGGTCATTTTCAAAAGTCAACAAAAAGGCACTTTACGTCAAAGACCATAACTTGAGATTGGTAAATCAAAATGACATCGGACCAAAGGCATTGGTTAGAGGACTTCAAGACCTTTCCAAAATGTCCAAGAACATGATCAAAGCTTAAAAATTGAGCAAGATATGCCTTGTGGAAGTTGGGAAATTTTTGGGAATTTTGAAAAGTCAACTTTACTTCAAATGCCTCAAAATTGCTAATGGGCCACATTTTCTTCCAAAAATCATCATCCAAAGCATATGCACGACCATTTGGCCCAAAGGGGATTTATTTCATCATTTTTATTTATTTATTTGAATTTTTAATTACTATTAATTCATTTAATAAAATAAAATATGACAAAAATACTAAAACAAGGTTTTTAAATCTTTTTGTGCATAGAATACCTTCAAGATTTCGTGCACTATCTGATATGGAAAGAATCAAGGTGATTTGGTCATGATTGGCACCAAAAGCACATGAAAAGATTTGGAAGATATGCCATGAAAATCAAATATCTTATACATCAATGCATTGATCCTTTGGACTCAAAACTCAACCCTAATTCATTCCATACAGAAGTCAGAAGCTAAACCTAAAGCAAGAACCTCTAAGCTGCGCCACACATCAAGAACACTTTTTGCAATTTTTGTGAAAAAAGTGAAAACTGAAAACGCCTTTAGAGTTGGTTTCAAGACAAGAAAACTATTCCAATCGCTTTCCAAGGTCACAAGGAAAGTTTCTGGATCAAAATCACAGCTTCCAACCTCAAGAAACGGTAAAACGGAGCAGTCCTGTTCATGATATATTGCATACTCGTGTTTTGATTTATAAGACATATTCATACATTTTAACGCTTGTTTTATACTAATATGAACTCAACGAAACTCATGGCATCATTGAATTGAATTAACACTGCTTGTACAGAGAATTTCCATTGTTGTCTTTTAGGGTTGCAGAGGTTTCAAATTGGGGCTTCCCTATTCTGAAAATAATTGGCCTACAAGACCCATACCATTAGAACCAGAAGCTTGATACGAACTCAACCCGTAGGTCGCGATCAATTTATGATCAACAATGGCCTATTCGCTATTTTTTCATACATCATATAGTGGGGGTTTAAAACCCCCGCAATCTTGTTTTGTTTTTTCAGGCTAACGCGAACAAGTGGAGAAGAAGATCATGTGGCAAGCTATGGTTGGACAATTTGAATTCAGCGCGCGTTTTTGTTGTCTCTATGTCACTAACCAATTTTCTTTTATATTATTTATCTTTTATTCCATATACAGCGCGTTCAAGCAGCTCAGTTGGTGGAATATCATGCTGGCAAGCTTTGGGACCTGGGTTCGATCCCCAGGTCCCCCATGTTATTTCAATATTTTTCTTGCTAATATCTTCCCATGCAGCGCATTACCTAATGACCATTATGTGTCCCCATAATCTGCCATGCCACGCGCCCCATAATCCCAATCCAAAGGTCAAAGTTTGAAGAACACCATGGGCATCAGTCAATGCAGACACACGTGACCAGAAAAGTCAAAAGAGGCCTTCCACAAATGGGCCTGATTGCTACCAGCATACCTCCAAATGGGCCTACAAACCCCCCATGTTTGCCTTCTTTTCTCTATTTCTTTTATTTTTTTAGTTATTTTAATTCTTGTCTCTATTTTATTTAATTCCATAATATTTTTCCTTTAATATAAAAATAATAAAAATCAGAAAAGACAAAAAATAAAATATATTTGATTTAATATTTTTTTGTAAATAAATCTTATTAATTAATTTAGTCTTAATTTTAGGTTTAAATCTTAATATTTTTTTTATAAACTTAAAAATTGTTGAATTAGGGTTTTAATCACTTTTATCTTTTTCTTTTCTTTTATCATTATTAATAACTAATTATTTATTTTTGTAAATAAAATTGTATTAATTAATTAGGTTAATTTTAGATTCAATTTTAACATATTTTTCTTAATAAATAAAAATAGCTAGAATTAGGTTTTAAATTCCATTAATTCTTATTAAAAATCCATAAATACAAAAAACTCAAAAAATCTTTTCTTTTTACTTTAACTTAATTAATTTATTAATTTTAATTTAATTTCTTTAAGAAGGGTCCAACGCCCTCGCTTCCGATTATCATTTCGTTTCGCGCATTTATTTCCTTTTTTGTGAATATTCATGTAATTCTCCCAAAGCCATGTAATAGCTTAACGTTTATATTTCTCGCACTTTATTTTATTTCCAAATCGGGTCCTGGATTAAATTTGGCGATGTGGACCCGCGCCTTTGTAATAGCGTAGGACTTTTAATTCTCGCATCTTTTTAACTGTTAACTATTGCATGAAAGAATGAATGTTAAAATAAAAACAAAAGCGTAGATCACCAATACATGACAAGACAAAAATATCTGAAAACGACACACAAATCACACACCACCCCTAGGGTACGCCTCACTGTTGCCTTACCCCTCGAAAGGTGATCGTCAAGTAGAGGATGTTTTAGTAAGTCCTCATGATCCAGGAACCTGGCATGAGGGTAGCTTCTAAGGTGTCTTCCTATTGCTCCGGTGATCACCATGTCCCGAACCCACGAATTGACCCGAACGCCTCCAATGGTGGTGCTACCTACCTCTCAATGGTGGGATGGCACTACTTTAAGGACATTTACACAGACGAATTCCTTAGGGTAGGTAGACGACTCTAGATACTTGCTCTAATTTCAAAAACAAATCAAAAATACTTTTCACACCGACACCTTTTCAAAAACTTTCGAAAGCAACTTTTCAAACACTCTTGAGGACCGATACAAGAGTCGAACTGGAATTTTCAAAGAAACTTTTTAAAATCCACAGTCGAAAAGCAAACAAACCATTTTGAAAACACAAATGAGCAAGTATCTAAGAGCCCATGGATAACCATGGATAGAAAGGGTGCTAACACCTTCCCTTTCTATAATCTACCTCCCGAACCGAGAGCAATCTCTATAAGGAATTTTTCTATGCTTTTGTCCTTTCCATTTGGAGAAAATAAAAGACGGTGGCGACTCTTGCTTCCGCGACATTTCGCGAACCAGCGTTAAACAGTCAGTTCCAGATCCACCGATCACAGAACTGGCGACTCTGCTGGGGACTATTATAAAGTGAGGTGTACCTTAGGACTAAGATCACTGTGTTTTCAATTGTATTGATTTGCTTGCTTTAAATTATGGGTTGCATGGGAGTTACATAGATCCTAACCCGGATCTGGGGATACCCTGTTTAGGTAGCATAAGTTGTGAGGGACCTGTCTGGCATAGACCGACATGGGTGAAGCAGTGGCTACGTTGGTGTGGCACCTTGGTCTATACCGATATCCCTTGTGTTGCAACGAGGAGAATATGGGTCTTCTGAGGAGTCATTAAGCACCAACAGACCTTAGAACCTTAAATGACACAACTTGGCCATTAGAACAGTAGCAGTATGCTACGCCCATTGAGGCTAAACTCTCGTGATGGTTCTGGCCGCAAGAAAAGATTGCGATGCTGGAGTTATGATCGATTGAGGGTAGTCAATGATATTGGGATCCTCTAAGAACCCGTTTACTTTGATAGGATAGGTATGAACCAACAAACTGAAAGAGGGTAATACCTAGACCTCATGCTGGCCTAAACTTTAGGGGCTTGTCTTGTGTGACTTGTGTGCCTTACCATGTTTGCCTTTGTATCTATTTGTGGTGTGCTTTATCATAACATCATAACATCATGAGCATTGCATGCATCCTGCATAAGGACTGACCATTTCAAAGACAAGAGGGTTTCACCTTTGCTCTGTTTTGTAGGACATCATGATGCCTGTGCGAAGGAATACTATCCGATTCAACTTTGTTCACCCACCTGAGTTGCTTGAAGAGTTGGTTAGCAGAATTCCAAATACCACTTCTTTCATCCAGAGGCATGGTTCTCTTCTCAGTTTAGTCATTGCAAAGTGGGATCAACAGTTGATGAGTGTTCTGACCCAGTTCTATAACCCTCTGTACCAGTGCTTCACCTTTCAAGACTTCCAGCTGGTCCCTACCCTGGAAGAGTTCTCTGATTTGCTTGGTATCCCTATCTTGGATCAGACTCCCTTTACTAGTTGGGAAAAGACCCTCAGGCTTGAGGAGGTTGCTGCAGCTCTTCCCTTGACACATCAAGAAGTAATGGACAACTGGGTGACTAGAAGCGGAGTTAAGGGTTTCCTGGCCAAGTTTCTGATTGGTAAAGCTAACAGTTTCTGGAATGACCTGGACTTTAGGGCATATGAAGACATCCTAGCTCTCTTAATCTATGGGCTAGTCTTGTTTCCTAATCCTGACAACTTCATCAATGTCACTGCCATAAGGATCTTTATGTCTCAGAATCCTGTACCCACTCTCTTGGGTGACATCCTGCTACAACTTTATGCTCGTACTACCCGAAGACGAGGAACTCTATGGTGTTATATCCCTTTGTTGGTGAGGTGGTTTATTTCGCACCTCCCTAAGTTCGTACTGAAGAACCAAGAAGGAAGAGGTTGGGCTCATAGGTTAATGTCCCTCACTGATAATGACATCATTTGGACTATCAGAGGTTTAGATGAGGTGGCCGTTATTGATCGTTGTGGAGAGTATCCTAATGTTCCTTTGATTGGTACCCAAGGAGGAATCTCATATAATCCATGTCTAGCTCTCCGTCAGTTTGGAAGAGCGAGAAGAGTAGGGCCTCATGAGATGTTGGTGCCTCACATCAGTTTTGAGTTTCAGGCGGATAGTGACGAGCTACGTCGTAGGTTCATCAAGGCTTGGGACAAAGTTCATAAAACTGACCCACAAGAGTTGGGGCCAAAGACCTCTCTACCTATGGAAGCCTACTACAAATGGGTTCGCATCCGTGCTCAGAAGTTAGGTATGCCATATGAAGCTGTCAGACCCATCATTCTTGAGTATCCTGACAAAGATGGGGCTCCTCCAACTGTCCTCCCTCCTCAGATACCTACTGATTATGAGACATTAAAGAGGTCTTGGTCGCAACTGCGAGAAGAACGGGATTCTTACCGAGAAAAGTTTAACGAGCAGGAGTTGAAGATCCAGAAGCTGACAAAGCAGTTGGAGAATGAGCGAGCTCTGAATGACTATATCAGTACTGAGAAAAGGAGACCATGGGATCAATAAGGAGCTCTGGATGTTCTTTTACAGTTTTATTTTCCTTTTCAGTATTTCCCTTTTATGTAACGCCTAAGGGAAATCTGTTGAACAATTTAAGTTTCAAAGTTGAATCTAATGAAGTGTGTTCCTTTTTGTATACAAAGTTGATTCCCGATTGTCTTTGAAAACATAAATCATACGCATTCCATTCATCATGTGCATAGCAGGTTTTCTTCTTTTCAGGTTGCTTACTGTTCTTCGCTGTTTATTTCAGCATCATGAACCCTGACTCATCATCAACTGAGATGTTTATCAAGGCTCTTCAGGCGCAGAACACGCAATTTCAGGAACTGATCATGGGTTTGGCTCAAGGCCAAGAAGAGCTGAAGGCTTTGCTCCTGAAGAAGGAGAAGAAGAAGAAGAAGAGAATTGTTCTTTTCAACTCGGGCCGAAGGTTTGGCAACACTCTGCAGAATGAAGAGGCTGGTTCTTCTATAGGCAAGAGCAGTCCCCAAGAGGGAAAAGGTCCTAGTCCGGTAGTCTCTGACAACGAGACTGATTTTGATGAGGAACAGTATCCTCCGGCTGAAGACCGGTACAAGCAGTTGGAGGACAGAATGAATGCAATGGAGATCCAACAAGTGCCTGGGCTGGATTTCGGAGACTTGGGTTTGTCCACTAGTGTGATCATTCCTCATAAGTTCAAGGCACCACCTTTTACCAAGTATGACGGGGCGTCTTGTCCCAAGCTACACCTCAGATCTTACGTGCGGAAGATTCAGCCGTACTCAGTGGACAAGAACTTGTGGATCCACTTCTTCCAGGAGAGTCTTTCAGGGACTCATCTCGAATGGTTCTATCAGCTGGATGGGACCAAGGTTCGTAAGTGGGAGGAGTTGGCTACTACTTTTTACAAGCAGTATCAATATAATGCCGACCTTGCTCCTACGCGTACCCAACTCCAGGGTATGTCGCTAGGGTCAAGCGAAGGTTTTAAAGAGTATGCGCAGAAGTGGAGGGATCTGGCTGGCAGGGTGTAGCCTCCGTTGACTGACCGGGAGTTGGTAGACATGTTCCTGGGGACCCTATCTGGGCCATTTTTCAACCATCTCATTGGTAACTCATCTGCAGGGTTTACTGATCTTATTCTGACTGGGGAGAGAATAGAGGCTGGAATGAAATCTGGTAAAATTCAGAAGGGTGCATCTGCAAGCTCTGAGAAGAAACCCTTTAAGAAGGAGGCCAGTGCTGTATATGGGTCTAGAAGATAAGAGAAACCCGAGCGCCGCCAATCTGTCAACGCGGTGATGATTGCTAAACCTGCTGCCGCTCCTCGGCAAACCAATCCTCAAAGGGCTGAAAGACCCAGAAGAGAGTTTACCCGTTTGAGTATGACTTTATCGCAAATCTTGCCGCAGTTGCTGTCCACCAACCTAGTGACTGTCAGGGAGGCCCCGAAAGTTGTGAATACTGCCTCTCCAAAATACAATCCAAATGCCCACTGTGCTTATCACTCCGATAGCCTGGGGCATTCCACTGATGACTGTTGGGCCTTAAGGAATAAGGTGCAAGACCTTATTGATGCAAAAGAGATACAGTTTGAAGCGCCTGAGAGGCCAAATGTGGTGACTGCTTCTATGCCCCAGCATGGAGTAAATGCCGTTGATGAAGAGGTATACGCCGTTTCTGTGGATGATCTGGCTACTCCCTTAATGACTGTTAAGAGGAACCTACTGATGGCCGGTTTATTTCCGGGTTGTAGTGAGGGCTGTCTTTTCTGTGCTGTTTCCTTTTCTGGTTGTCCTTTGCTGAAGTTGGGCATCCGAAGCCTAATGGACAGCAAAGAGATTATGTTCAAGAAGTCTGCTGTTCAGTTTATTCCGGTAGAGGAAGTTTCTGTTGTTACAATTTTCCATAATCCAATCAAGGCTCTCCCAAGGAAGCCAGTTCAAATCATGACTGTCGCACCCATTGTTATTACTGTTCCGGGGCCTCTCCCCTATGAATCTGATAAGGCTGTCCCCTAGCACTATGGGGCAGACGTGTATGTACATGGAATCAAGCAAGAGTTTAACACTGGCACCAGCATCAGCAATATCACTGGTCCAGCCAAAGTTACCCGCAGTGACAGGCTCTTCTCGCCTGACATTGCGCCGCCAGCCATTCGAAGACCCCTCACTATAACACCTACAAATGTACCCGTTCCCAGTTCTGATCAAGTTGTTTCCCCTGCTGCCGAGTCATCTAATGCTCGGGGCAAAGGGATTGAAGATGAGCCTGCCCGGATGGAGGCGCCAAAATCTGTAAATGCTGAGGCCTCCCAACAAGAGATGGAGGAAATTCTAAAGATAATCAAGAAGAGTGACTTTAATGTTGTCGAGCAGCTGGGGCATACACCCTCCAAGATCTCCATGCTCTCCTTGCTACTATGCTCAGAGGCCCATGCTAAGGCCTTGATTTCATTTCTCAAGACGGCCCATGTCCCACAGGAGACATCTGCTGTCCAGTTTACTGATTGTGTAGCCAATCTGACAGCCAACAATGGTCTGGGTTTCTCGGATGCTGACCTTACCGCTAAGGGAAAGGACCACAACGACGCCCTGCATGTCTCTATTGAATGCAGGGGCACTACTCTGGCGCACGTGTTGGTGGACACTGGTTCTTCCCTAAATGTGCTACCCAAGAAGGCCTTAGACCGTTTGGATTGTGAGGGCCTGGAGCTGAAACCTAGCAACATCATCGTCAGAGCCTTTGACGGTTCTAAGAGGATGGTTCATGGAGAGGTAGACATTCCTATCCGGGTGGGTTCTCAAGTATTCGACTCTACTTTCTATGTGATGGATATCCGTCCATCGTATTCTTGTCTACTGGGTCGACCATGGATCCACAAAGTTGGGGCAGTAAACTCTACCTTGCACCAGAAGCTCAAGTACCCCGTCAGAGGGTAGATTGTCACTGTGCAGGGAGAGGAGG
Organism: Vicia faba; assembly: GCA_948472305.1. Lineage (NCBI taxonomy): Eukaryota > Viridiplantae > Streptophyta > Magnoliopsida > Fabales > Fabaceae > Vicia > Vicia faba. The sequence goes on from OX451736.1 coordinate 26,802,371, forward strand.
AGTATATGGTGAGCCATTTGAATTCCTTCAGGTATATTGAGATGGACGGGGAGTTTATTGAAACCCCCTTTCAGCATTTCGAAGAGGTATCTCCAACTTTGGCAGCAGCAGAAACAGTAGTCGAAGAGGATGTTCCTATGAAGATGGCTTCCTTGAAGGATGCCCGGGCTGCGATCAAGAAAGGTGAATGTGCTAACTGGGGCAAGCTCCCTGATTTTACACCTAAAACTGACAAGTTTGGACTGGGTTTTACTTCAGAGGGTCAGAAGGCTATGCGCAAGGCAAAGATCAGAAGGCCTTCTGTGCTCATTAGTAATCCAGGAGTGAATGCTGTTGGGGACGAAGATGAAGTGGAAGAGTCAGAGTTCAATAGCTGGATCTACCCGACAACTGATGGCGGATTGACCAATTGGATTGCCAAAGATCATACTCCTGTTACTTTTGTTACGCAGTAATAAACTTCTTTGTTTTGTTATTTGTAATAAACAATTAAAACCCTATGGCCCGGTGTCTTACCCGGGGCACCGTGGCTTCATTTGTGAGGGCATATAAATTGTCATTTCATATACCATGAATAAAGATCTTGGATTTTTTCTCGCATTTCAAATCTTATGCTCCTTTTCTTCCTTTCCTTTCTTTATATATTGCAAAACAACTGTATTTACACACACTCACTCATACAGGTTCCAATCCACTCTGGATCTCACTGGTAACGACTCTGCTACTGCCAGTTATGACTTCGAAAATCCGATCAACTTAGCTGAAGACGAAGGTGAAGATGATTGTGAAGTGCCTGGCGAGCTTGCAAGACTGTTACTCCAGGAAGAGAGGGCAATTCAACCACATGAAGAGCCAGTGGAAACAATAAATTTGGGTACTCAGACGGACAGGAAGGAGGTAAAGATTGGTGCCAACCTAGAGCTCAGCGTGAAGCAACGGTTGACTCAGATGCTACATGACTATGTGGAGATCTTCACCTGGTCCTACGAAGACATGCCCGGGTTGGATACCGACATTGTGGTCCATCATTTGCCTACTAAGGAAGACTGCCCTCCGGTTAAGCAAAAGGTACGCCGTATGCGTCCAGAGATGTCTAGGAAGATCAAAGCCGAGGTTATGAAACAGTTTGATGCCAGTTTTCTTGCAGTGACTTCTTACCCTCAGTGGGTTGCTAATGTGGTGCCAGTACCAAAGAAAGATGGAAAGGTCAGAATGTGTGTCAACTACAGGGATCTGAACAGGGCCAGCCCCAAGGATGACTTCCTCCTACCTCACATTGATGTCCTTGTTGACAATACGGCTCAGCATAAGGTGTTCTCTTTCATGGACGGTTTTTCAGGCTATAATCAGATCAAGATGGCTCCTGAAGACATGGAGAAGACTACGTTTGTTACTCAGTGGGGAACCTTCTGCTACAAGGTCATGCCTTTTGGACTGAAAAATGCTGGGGCAACCTACCAACGTGCCATGGTTGCTTTATTTCATGACATGATCCATCATGAGATAGAAGTGTATGTTGACGACATGATCGCAAGGTCCCAGACTGAGGAAGAGCACCTAGATCATCTGCAGAAACTATTTGACCGGTTGAAATTGTACAAGCTGAGGTTGAACCCGAACAAGTGCACCTTCGGGGTTAGATCTGGAAAGTTGCTAGGCTTCGTTGTAAGTAACAAGGGTATTCAAGTGGACCCTGCCAAGGTCAAAGCTATTCAAGAGATGCCAGTTCCTAAGACGGAGAAAGAGGTCAGAGGCTTTTTAGGACGCCTGAATTACATTGCTCGATTCATCTCACACCTAACTGCTACCTGTGAACCAATCTTCAAGCTGCTGAAGAAAGATCAGGTAGTACGTTGGAATGATGAATGTCAGGCTGCATTTGACAGAATCAAAGAGTATCTCCAAGAACCACCCATTCTTATGCCACCGGTTGAAGGGAGACCTCTGATATTATACCTAACAGTACTTGACAACTCAATGGGGTGTGTGCTGGGGCAGCATGACGAGTCTGGCCGAAAAGAGCATGCCATTTATTACCTTAGCAAAAAGTTTACCGACTGTGAGACCCGATACTCACTACTTGAGAAAACTTGTTGCGCTTTGGTATGGGCTGCTCGCCGGCTGAGACAGTATATGCTGACTCACACTACCTTGTTGATCTCAAAGATGGATCCTATAAAGTACATATTTGAAAAGCCTGCTCTGTCCGGGAGAATAGCGAGATGGCAAATGATCTTGACAGAATACGACATCCAGTATACAACTCAGAAATCCATCAAAGGAAGTGTATTGGCAGACCACTTGGCACATCAGGCAGTAGACGACTATCAGTCAATGAACTTCGAGTTTCCAGACGAGAGCATCATGATTGTGACTGATTGTGAAGTACCTGGACCGGATGAAGGACCTGAGGAAGGATCCTGATGGTCTATGCACTTTGACGGAGCCTCCAACGCTGTGGGTAACGGTATCGGCACTGTGATCATATCCCCTCAAGGCACTCATACTCCACTCACCGCCCGGCTATGTTTCAACTGTACCAACAACATGGTGGAGTATGAGGCGTGCATCATGGGTCTACAAGCTGCGATTGACTTAAGGATCAAGTTTCTGAGTGTCTTCGGAGATTCCGCCCTCGTGATCAATCAGATCAAAGGAGAGTGGGATACGAAACATCCGAATCTTATTCCTTACAGAGAATGTGTGTTGACCTTGATCCCCCACTTCACAGAGATAACCTTTGAACACTTCCCGAGAGAGGAGAATCAGTTGGCGGACGCATTAGCTACGATGTCTTCCATGTTCAAAGTCAAGTGGGACAATGAGGCTCCCCGAATCATTATCTGGAAACTGGACGAACCGGAATACTGCTGTGATCTCGAGACTGAGTTGGTGACTGAGAAGCCTTGGTACCATGAGGTGAAGAGATATTTGGAAGCTCGGGAATACCCTGAAGGTGCGTCTGTCAATGATAAGAAGTTTCTGAGAAGGTTCGCTGCAAAGTTCTTCCTTAGCAACGGCATCTTGTACAAGCGAAACCATGATTCGACCTTACTGCGTTGTGTGGACAAAACTGAAGCAGAAAGGATCATGGAAGAACTACATGAAGGTACATTCGGAACACACTCCAGTGGACACACCATGGAAAAGAAAATCCTTCGGGAAGGGTATTTCTGGTCCACTATGGAAGCTGACTGTTACCAACACTCTCGGACATGCCACAAATGCCAGATTTATGCAGACAAGGTGCATGTTCCTCCAGTTCCTCTAAATGTTCTGACTGCGCCTTGGCCGTTTGCAATGTGGGGCATAGACATGATCGGTGAGATTAAACCAACGGCATCCAATGGGCATCGCTTCATTCTGGTGGCGATTGATTACTTCACGAAATGGGTTGAAGCAGCATCCTACGCTACGGTAACCAAGACTATTGTGGCACGGTTCATTCGGCATAACCTGATCTGTCGATACGGCGTCCCTGAAAGGATCATTACAGACAACGGTACCAATCTCAATAACAAGATGATCACTGAGCTCTACGAGCAGTTTAAGATACAGCACCACAACTCTTCTCCTTACAGGCCGAAGATGAATGGGGCTGTAGAAGCAGCAAATAAGAACATTAAGAAAATCGTGCAGAAGATGACAATGACTTATAAAGATTGGCACGAGATGTTACCGTTCGCTCTACATGGGTACCGTACCTCAGCCAGGACATCAACCGGGGCAACTCCTTTCTCCTTGGTCTACAGTATGGAGGCAGTCTTACCGATCGAAGTGCAGATACCCTCTCTCCGGATAATGAAGGACGTAGATCTAAATGAAGATGATTGGATCCAGACCCGACTTGATCAGCTAAACCTTATTGACGAAAAGAGACTTGCTGCTATTTGTCATGGTCAGACGTACCAAAAACGGATGATCAGGGAATTTAACAAAAAGGTTAGACCACAAGAATATCAAGTTGGGGATCTGGTAATCAAGCGTATCATCCTTCCTCAGAGTGATCCAAGGGGCAAATGGACCCCTACGTACGAAGGGCCATTTATGGTTAAACATGTGTTCTCTGGAGGAGCCATGATTCTAACCAACATGGATGGTGACGACCTTCCTCACCCCGCCAATGCAGACATAGTAAAAAGATACTACGCATGAAAAAGACCCGCTAGGTTGACATAACTAGGCAAAAATTAGGGCTTCCCGGCGAACCAAAAGGGTTCGGGCAAAATGAAGGGATGAAATGAAAAAAATCTGTACACCCGGCAAGTCGAAAACCTGAAAAGGCGGCTTGGGCAAAAATGGGTATCCCGGTGGACTGAAAACCCGAAAGGGCGGTCCAGGCAAAAGTTAGGGATAAAGCGTAATACTATGTATCATGGGATCACTTTGCATCCAGAATCTGGTATCTACATTAAGTTCAGACGACATCGATCAGTCAGCTTCACCTTCAACTAAGGTCATCAAGTGATGAGACGCTCGGAGATATAAAGGCAATAGAAGAGATGGAACCCAGTGGGATCATTCATTTCACGCAGCTGTTTTATTTCCCTTTTGTGCAAATTTATATAAACTCTTTTGTTCGGCGGCGTTCTCTTACTAGGACGTCAGCCTCTTGTACATAAACGCCTATTTACAGGCAGATTCAAAATCAATACAAAAATCACTTTTCAGTTAAAATTGCCAATTGTTTTTCCTTTTTCTGTTTTGTTTTGCGAAGAACGTCCAAGGTTCAATTTGTGATATATGCATTGACATTTTTTTGCTAACTCATGAATATTTGCATACGAAGCAAAGGATTAATTACAAGTAACATTAGAAACAGGGGCAATAAAGAGTTGTCTAAGCAATCTAATTGTTCTATCCTCCAAGGTATCAAGGTGGGTTCAACTGAAGAACATAACCAGATATCTTAATTCCCCAGAGAGTGAGCCAGCAAGTCAGTGCACTCTCCCCAAGCTATATTATCAAACCTTCAGGAAGTTGGGTACCCCCGCAGATCTCAACATTCCCCAGCACGATATACAGATATTCTTAACAAAGCATCCCCGGCAGTCTTGACCTAAAGATTGTTCCCCGGCGGTATATCAAACATTCAGTGGAGTTACTTCCAATACATCTCAAAACTTCCTCAGGAGAGTCCAATCCAGTTTCCCCAGGAAAGTTGGAATCCATCTCCCTAAGCAGTAAGCTTATCCCCAGTAGATTCTGGAAGCTTATCCTCGCAGAGCACGAACGCGTCTCCCGGCTTTATTCAAAGAGTTGTTTCCCTACCAGGATATAACTGGGTTATCCTCAGCCAAAAGCCACGTAAAGATCGTCCTCGGTACAGTCTTCGTATCCCCAGCGAAGTCTACTAATACTTCCAACATATCGACGGTATCCCCAGCAAAGTTACCATCAACATTTCAGCAGAGTACCTCTCTCCCCACAGAGTATTGCTCCCCAGCAAGATCACTAGAGTACTTTTTTTCCCCGCAGAATATTCCATTCGCCAAGTTTATTCCCCAACAACGGAGTTATCTTCTACCGGTATTCTTGCAACTATCATCCCCAGCGGAAGCAAAGATCTATTTTCCAACATCAGCCCAGGAGTGACTTCCCGGCACCCGTCAAGGATTTATTTTTCCTAAGACGAAAAAATACATTCATAAACATCGCACTTCCATACATTATAGCATGCATATACGCATCATATCTTACAAATCTCATTTATGTTGAGAACAGCATTGCTTGATCCATATCATGCATCGCATATGACTGACCTTTACCTTTCAGGAAAGATCCAGTTAAGTTCTCAGCTATATTCAAGCCCTAGACCGGTTCAGTTAAATCGCCCCTAAGATTTTCCTGATTCTTATCCAGTCAAAGGCCTTCTCTGGTTCAGTCAGATCGACCCTAAGATCTCTCTGTTTCTTATCCAGTTTAAGATTTCAAGACCTAGACCGGTTCAGTTAAATCGACCCTAAGATTTTCCTATTTCTTATCCAGTCAAAGGCCTTCTCTGGTTCAGTCAGATCGACCCTAAGATCTCTCTGTTTCTTATCCAGTTGAAGATTTCAAGACCTAGACCGGTTCAGTTAAATCGACCCTAAGATTTTCCGGTTTTCTTATCCAGTCAAAGGCCTTCTCTAGTCCAGTTAAATCGACCCCTAAAAGATTTTCCTGATAAAGACTCAGTAGAAGACATCCAAGATTCTCTCAGCGTTACTGTTGAGGTTGAAGTCGCCTGTGGTTCTCTCCCCGTTACTGCGGAGGTAGTAATCGCCCTAAGATTCTCTCAGCGTTACTGTTGAGGTAGTAATCGTCCCCAGATTCTCTCAGCATTCCTATTGAGGTAGTAATCATCCAAGGTTCTCTCACCGTTCCTGTTGAGGTAGTAACCATACCTGGTTCATTCATCGCTGTTTGAAGCTCTAGATTCAGCTCCTGTAACCAGTCAGGACACATCTACACAAAGAATTTGAAGACCAGCTCTTGTAACAGGTCAGGTAATCATTTTCTTTTGCAGGTATGCAAGTTCTCGCTAAGGAATCTCTTACGCGATCAACATCCAGATGGCATCTATAAGCCCATCCACCTTCCATCACCTCTTAGCATGGCATCTATAAGCCCATCATCCTATCCGTCAATCTCAAAATGGCATCTATAAGCCCATTCCCCCCATCACACTACTATGTGAGTGCAAATTTCTGGGCACTCTAGTGTTCAATCATCTTCCACCTTCGGATTACGAAAGGCACGTCAGCCAATCTGCATCCTCAGGTCTAAGAAGATTGAACAGGGGCAACTGTTGTACCCCAAAATTTGCCCTCCCATATTCTTCAAGATTTTCAAAGAGCATGCTGCAAAATCTCCCCAATGGTTGCACAGTTCAAGGGCCTCCTAACAGTCAAAAACTAGGGTTTTGGTTCTGGCAAAGAAATTGAAGTTTCCAAGGGTCCAATCAAGTCCCACATGCCTATAAACATGGTCAAGCATCCTCATACCAAGTTTCAAGACTTACAGCACAAAATTACACAGTCAAAAACCCTAATTGCGCAACAGTCAACTGCAGGGGCAAAATGGTCATTTGACAGTCAAAAGTTCAAATTTTTGGTCAACATATTATTTTGAAGCCACAAACATCATTTGATCAATGCTTGATCATGATTCTCAAAGTATGGCTCAAAAAGTCTCAAGATGCAAAAGTTTCCATATTTGGACAGTTGAAAAAGTCAACTGTAACTTGACCAAGGCATAACTTCCACATGGTTTATCAGAAAAATTCCATCCAAAGTTCATTTTGAAGAGAATGACATTTCCTACAACTCCTCTTCACACTTCAAGTCCAAGAAATTCTCTCATATAAAGTTATCAATCTCAACATTATAGGTCATTTTCAAAAGTCAACAAAAAGGCACTTTAAGTCAAAGACCATAACTTGAGATTAGTAAATAAAAATGACATGGAACCAAAGGCATTGGTTAGAGGACTTCAATACCTTTCCAAAATGTCTAAGAACATGATCAAAGCTTAAAAATTGAGCAAGATATGCCTTGTGGAAGTTGGGAAATTTTTGGGAATTTTGAAAAGTCAACTTTACTTCAAATGCCTCAAAATTGCTAATGGGCCACATTTTCTTCCAAAAATCATCATCCAAAGCATATGCACGACCATTTGGCCCAAAGGGGATTTATTTCATCATTTTTATTTATTTATTTGAATTTTTAATTACTATTAATTCATTTAATAAAATAAAATATGACAAAAATACTAAAACAAGGTTTTTAAATCTTTTTGTGCATAGAATACCTTCAAGATTTCGTGCACTATCTGATATGGAAAGAATCAAGGTGATTTGGTCATGATTGGCACCAAAAGCACATGAAAAGATTTGGAAGATATGCCATGAAAATCAAATATCTTATACATCAATGCATTAATCCTTTGGACTCAAAACTCAACCCTAATTCATTCCATACATAAGTCAGAAGCTAAACCTAAAGCAAGAACCTCTAAGCTGCACCACACATCAAGAACACTTTTTGCAATTTTTGTGAAAAAAGTGAAAACTGAAAACGCCTTTAGAGTTGGTTTCGAGACAAGAAAACTATTCCAATCGCTTGCCAAGGTCACAAGGAAAGTTTTTGGATCAAAATCACAACTTCCAACCTCAAGAAACGGTAAAACGGAGCAGTCATGTTCATGATATATTGCATACTCGTGTTTTGATTTATAAGACATATTCATACATTCTAACGCTTGTTTTATACTAATATGAACTCAACGAAACTTATGGCATCATTGAATTGAATTAACACTGCTTGTACAGAGAATTGCCATTGTTGTCTTTTAGGGTTGCAGAGGTTTCAAATTGGGGCTTCCCTATTCTGAAAAAATTGGCCAACAAGACCCATACCATTAGAACCAGAAGCTTGATACGAACTCAACCCATAGGTCGCAATCAATTTATGATCAACAATGGCCTATTCGCTATTTTTTCATACATCATATAGTGGGGGTTTAAAACCCCCGCAATCTTGTTTTGTTTTTTCAGGCTAACGCGAACAAGTGGAGAAGAAGATCATGTGGCAAGCTATGGTTGGACAATTTGAATTCAGCGCGCGTTTTTGTTGTCTCTATGTCACTAACCAATTTTCTTTTATATTATTTATCTTTTATTCCATATACATCGCGTTCAAGCAGCTCAGTTGGTGGAATATCATGCTGGCAAGCTTTGGGACCTGGGTTCGATCCCCAGGTCCCCCATGTTATTTCAATATTTTTCTTGCTAATATCTTCCCATGCAGCGCATTACCTAATGACCATCATGTGTCCCCATAATCTGCCATGCCACGCGCCCCATAATCCCAATCCAAAGGTCAAAGTTTGAAGAACACCATGGGCATCAGTCAATGCAGACACACGTGACCAGAAAAGTCAAAAGAGGCCTTCCACAAATGGGCCTGATTGCTACCAGCATACCTCCAAATGGGCCTACAAACCCCCCATGTTTGCCTTCTTTTCTCTATTTCTTTTATTTTTTTAGTTATTTTAATTCTTGTCTCTATTTTATTTAATTCCATAATATTTTTCCTTTAATATAAAAATAATAAAAATCAGAAAAGACAAAAAATAAAATATATTTGATTTAATATTTTTTTGTAAATAAATCTTATTAATTAATTTAGTCTTAATTTTAGGTTTAAATCTTAATATTTTTTTTATAAACTTAAAAATTGTAGAATTAGGGTTTTAATCACTTTTATCTTTTTCTTTTCTTTTATCATTATTAATAACTAATTATTTATTTTTGTAAATAAAATTGTATTAATTAATTAGGTTAATTTTAGATTCAATTTTAACATATTTTTCTTAATAAATAAAAATAGCTAGAATTAGGTTTTAAATTCCATTAATTCTTATTAAAAATCCATAAATACAAAAAACTCAAAAAATCTTTTCTTTTTACTTTAACTTAATTAATTTATTAATTTTAATTTAATTTCTTTAAGAAGGGTCCAACGCCCTCGCTTCCGATTATCATTTCGTTTCGCGCATTTATTTCCTTTTTTGTGAATATTCATGTAATTCTCCCAAAGCCATGTAATAGCTTAACGTTTATATTTCTCGCACTTTATTTTATTTCCAAATCGGGTCCTGGATTAAATTTGGCGATGTGGACCCGCGCCTTTGTAATAGCGTAGGACTTTTAATTCTCGCATCTTTTTAACTGTTAACTATTGCATGAAAGAATGAATGTTAAAATAAAAACAAAAGCGTAGATCACCAATACATGACAAGACAAAAATATCTGAAAACGACACACAAATCACACACCACCCCTAGGGTACGCCTCACTGTTGCCTTACCCCTCGAAAGGTGATCGTCAAGTAGAGGATGTTTTAGTAAGTCCTCATGATCCAGGAACCTGACATGAGGGTAGCTTCTAAGGTATCTTCCTATTGCTCCGGTGATCACCATGTCCCGAACCCACGAATTGACCTGAACGCCTCCAATGGTGGTGCTACCTACCTCTCAATGGTGGGATGGCACTACTTTAAGGACATTTACACAGACGAATTCCTTAGGGTAGGTAGACGACTCTAGATACTTGCTTTAATTTCAAAAACAAATCAAAAATACTTTTCACACCGACACCTTTTCAAAAACTTTCGAAAGCAACTTTTCAAACACTCTTGAGGACCGATACAAGAGTCGAACTGGAATTTTCAAAGAAACTTTTTAAAATCCACAGTCGAAAAGCAAACAAACCATTTTGAAAACACAAATGAGCAAGTATCTAAGAGCCCATGGATAACCATGGATAGAAAGGGTGCTAACACCTTCCCTTTCTATAATCTACCTCCCGAACCGAGAGCAATCTCTATAACTAATTTTTCTGTGCTTTTGTCCTTTCCATTTGGAGAAAATAAAAGACGGTGGCGACTCTTGCTTCCGCGACATTTCGCGAACCAGCGTTAAACAGTCAGTTCCAGATCCACCGATCACACCTTCCAACAAACTTAACTTGTCTGAACCCTCACCAAAACATCATTCCAGACTCGATTGGAGTCCAAACATACCATTAATTGAGTTTAGGACTAAAGGACATCACGAAGAATGGGCGAGTATAAATACACTTTGAGCCTTATCCTTTGTTTCTTAAACCGTGAACCAAGCCACATTACAACCCTTCAAAAGTCCTAATTGAAGCATGGGTTAGTTCGAAAGCATACTATTATAAAAGGTATCTTGACTCCTGTAAGGCTTTACTCCAAATCCTGAGTTGAATTTTCTTACAAAAATTCTTTTATTTGCTAAACGAATTTTCAAAACTTCAAGACAAGCATAAACTTTGCATTATTTGAATATTGTTGTTTGCATATGGCTAATTGTTTGACAGTGGAGAAATTCACACGACGAATATCCATAAAACAAAAATTCTCTCAGGAAACAAAATCACTTCAAATGGGATGACACTTCCAATGACAGATCTCCTGTAAGCAAGGGGGCACCGCATGATCATTGTCCTGGGGGAGTTAAGTCAAGATTCCAAGAAATCTCTCAAGAAATGTTGAATAACCAGGGGCAGGTCTTTATCTGAATCACTTGGAGCATTGAACTTGAATTCCAACAAAGGGTTACGCACGGTCAAACAAACATTTCCTAGCAGTGCTACAAACACTTGTTACTTGGGGCAGTGACAAATTCCATCAAAGTCTTTTTCATACGATGACCCCCAATCAAGTCCCCACAAAGTTGGATCCAGGAAATTCCCAGCTAGAGTCTCAATCTCTGGAAAACCTTCTTCCCAACTAAGTTGATCTCAAGAATCCTCGAGGAGTTCTGCCAAAAGATAACACCTCTCCAGCAGGCAGGCGACAAGGTTTATTTCCCCAACAAACGACAAGATTCCCCAACTTGAATTTGCCTCCCAAACTATCATAAATCAAGGGACCACAACCCCTCTTACCCAGTAGACTTTTCCATAATCCCCTGTAGGTCGTTGCAAAGCCCGGGAGACAACCAAATAACAATTAACTTCTTTATTCCTAACAAGTTGTTAACTTCCTTTCTCTTCCATCAAGAGATAACTCTCCAGTAGAGAAACAGACAACTAAGACTCCTGAACTTTTTTCCCCAAAACTGAAATCAACACTCTCCATAGAGTTTTCTTCTCAAGCAAAATCAACACCCCCCAGCAGATTTCTCCTCAAACAACAAAAACAGGAATCCCTAGTGGAAACGTTCCAAGCAAGGTTTGAAGATGGGCATACTCTTCATCCCCAACGGTCGTCCAAGATTCATCCTTCCAAAACTCCCTAACATTTGTCAAGGATTTATTTTCCAAGACAAAAATAAATTCCAATAACATTTCGCATTGCATGCGTCATATTACATACATGACAAGTGCATACGACACAATCTCATTTATTTTGAGAACATCATTGCAACATGCATTTCATACATCATGGCATTGCATGCAGCTAACTCTTTACCTTTTCAGGAAAGATCAAATCAACAGATGGCTATCATCAACAATTTTCAAAAGGGTTAGAGATTAATACCTGAAACAAGCCAGGACAATTATCTACACGATCAGCTGAAGCAATCCTACACGGGCTCCTTCTCATACACTCTTCTAGAAACAGTTCCGATACGCTCCGATACAGATGTCATTCTGATACTCATTCAGATTCAGCTTTCCGATACAGTTCAGATACGCTCCAGATACAGATGCCATTCTGATACTCATTCAGACTCAGCTTTTAGATACAGTTCAGATACACTCCAAATATGGATGTCATTCTGATACTCATTCAGATTCAGCTTTCCGATATAGTTCAGATACGCTCATGATACGGATGCCATTTTGATACATATTAAGACTCAACTTTCATATACAATTCAGATACACTCCAGATACGGATGCCATTCTGATACTCATTCAGATTCAGCTTTCAGATACGGTTCAGATACACTCCAGATATGGATGCCATTCTGATACTCATTCATATTCAGCTTTCAGATACAGTTCAGATACGCTCCATATATGGATGCCTTTCTGATACTCATTCAAATTTAGCTTTCAGATACAATTCAGATACGCTCTAGATACGAATTCCATTCTGATGCTCATTCAGCACATTTCTTAAATACAATCCAGATACGATCCAGATATGGATGTCATTCTGACGCTCATTCAGTACATCTTTAAGATGTGAGTCAGATACAATCCATTTATGGATATTTTTCTGATACTCATCCCACTACATCTACTATTTCAGTATAAATCAACCAGAGATTTATTCTGATACTTCTTCAAATTTTTTCCACCAATCAATTTTGGATGGCATCTGTAAGCCCATCTCCGACAACTCTCCATCATCTCTCCAAATGGCATCTTTAAGCCCATTCCTTGTATAATCAACCACCACATCATCGAGTGCAAATTTCTGGGCACTCCAGTGTTCAATCATCTTCCACCTTCAAGTCACGAATGGCAGGTTCGCCAATCTAACTCTTAGGGTTTAAGAAGATTGAACAGGGGCAGCTGTTGTACCCCAAAATTTGCCCTCTCATTTCTCAAAGGATCATCCTGGACCCTCAGATTTTCTTGTATCAAGTTTCAAGTCTTGGATTACCATTTTCCAAGAAAGTCATTCACAAAGGCAAAATGATCAAAAGCACACTGAAAAGTCAAACTTTGACTTTTTGATTAAAATCAAGTTTCAACAATCATATTTCATCAAGACAAGAAGTTGGTTCATCAAGAAATCAAAAGTCAGAAATTACTTTGAAAAAAATCAAATTTCTAAACACTTGGAAAATTTTCTAAGTATTAAGAAAATATGACAATTTCAGAACTTCTGGGCCAGATTTCACGCAAGCGCAATCAAAATTTGCAAAGACGATTCAGAACATAACTCTTCAATCAGAACATATGGAAACTGTGTCCTTCGATCAGAACATGATTCTTCAGCATATGGAGGCTACATTCTATGCTTCAATCAGAGCATCACCCTTCGAATCTCATTCTGGTCTTTTGCAATCAGAACATAACCAAATCCCAAAACCTCGTTTGAGCAGCCTGCTGCACTACTTTAGGACAGTCCTGTAACTAACTACCACAACACTCTAAATTGCTGCTGATCTAGTCAACACCTGCATTTTTCTCAAACCCTATATTTGAACCAAATTAGCATATGAAAGCTGTGTTTAAAAAGCAATGGAACAGTATGCCAAAAGGGTTAAAATCCCATTTTCCCCCAAAACCACAACAAACTCATCTATAAATAAGTTCTATCACACGTTCATGGGGCTGGCTTTTGAAAGTAAAGAGTGATCAAATACAAAAAAAAAAGAGAGAAAAGAAATATCCAAACATTCTCAAAACCCAGATCTTAAAACAATATTTTTTTTTTCTTCCCTTTGAATCAAAGAACATAACATTTTCTGCTCCGTTTCTTACTAACCCCAGAACATTCAAAGGCAGTAGCTCAGGTCCCAAACATACACTTCAAATTCAAGGTAAGTTATTCGGACTTTGATCTTTTCATTCAGAACATCATTAAATATATAGATACCATATTATCGAGACTGTACATATCATTACCTAAGTAGAAAAAAACTGTGGACCAGAACTTCTTGAAGAAAACTAGGCTCAAAATTAGGATTAGAACTTCTACAAACTGTCGTGTTTTTATTTTCATGCTTTACTGTTGTTAAGAACTGAATAAGTTGCAGATGCTCTGGCTAATGTGAGGAAGGAGGTGAAGTGTAACACATAACTTCTGAGTTTTCTTTCCCACTGTTTTGACACAGTATTAGAACTTCTAGATTTTTTCTCCCTTTTTTAGCACAGCATCAGAAACTCTAGATTTTTTCTCACTGTTTTAGCATAGCATCAGAACTTTTAGATTTTTTCCCCACTATTTTAGCATAGCATCAGAACTTCTAGATTTTTTCTCACTCTTTTAGCACAACATCAAAACTTCTAGATTTTTTCTCACTATTTTAGCATAGCATCAGAACTTCTAGATTTTTTCTCACTGTTTTAGCATAACACCATAACTTCTAGATTTTTTCTCACTATTTTAGCACAACATCAGAACTTCTAGATTTTTTTTCTCACTGTTTCAGCACACACAAAACTTCTAGGCTTTCTTACTGATTAGCACGCACAAAACTTCTAGGCTTTCTTACTGTTTTAACAAAACACACAGAACTTCTAGATTTTCTCATTGTTATAACACAACACATAAATTTCGGTTTCCTACAACGTTTCTTTTATAACTTCAGTGCGCAACAACCCAGAAATTCTGATCTCCTTCAAAGTTTTCTTATGAACTACAACATGCCTAGCATCAGAGCTTCCGATCCCCCTCACTTTTGTTTTCAGCAACACGCTGATCCTATTTTCGTTATCTTTCTTCTTTCTTGCTCATACTTATTATTTTCAGTATTAATATTATTTTTATAAAAAAGATTAAATTTTTTTTTCTTTTTATCAACTAATTATTGTTTTTTCTTTTATTAAGACATAAAAAATCCATTTTCAAAACAAGTTATTTCCTTTCCTTATATGGTACAATTCAATATGGTTGTAATAGATAATTAGGATTTAAATTCTTGCAAATCCCCATTTTTAAATATGTATCCCCATCCCTGAAATGATGTAATAACTTAGGATTTATTTTTCTGCATTTTATTTGTTTTCATACATTGTTAGTAATTAGGGTGTATGGAAAGATAAAATCAACAAGTAGATAACCTTTAAATGCAAGACAAAATGCATGCTATCAAACACACTTGCACACTAGCACCTATAGGGTAATCTCACTTTGTTGCCTTTCGGAAAATAGTCATGTCCCTCGAATATGGGCGTTTTAGCAAAGACCCTCGATAAAAGACCGTAGTCCCTCGATGACCCTCAATGTTGCCTTTGGTAAACGATCTAGTCCCTAAACGACATTGCTAAAACGTCCCATAGGTTTCCTTCTATGACTATACAAATGTCCCGCACCCGCCCCTTAACATCCAATGATGGGGCTTCTTACCAAATCAATGGTAAGATGGCAACATCTAAAGGAGGAATAAAAGAACATTCAAGACCTTTTGAGTAATTAGGATGCTCATAGTTGCCCGCTCGCTCACAACAAAAACATCTTATACACCAACACATTCACTTTGAAACATTTTAAAAGACAACACTTTGTACGCGTTCTTATAGAAATGAGAACCATTACAAAGACACCTTTTCAAAATCACTTTCAAAAACACACTCCACAAACACCTTTTTGAACTATTTTCAAAACAACACTTTGTACGCGTTCTTATAGAAACGAGAACCATTACAAAGACATTTTCAAAATACTTTCAAAACCCACATCACAAACACATTTTTCAAACAAAAATCAAGTGATCTAGCAAGCAACTAAGAGCTTGTAGATAACTACGGATGAAAAGAGTGCTAACACCTTCCCTTTTCATAACCTACCCCCCGAACTCAAGAAATAATCTCGAAAGGTATTTCTTGTTCTTTTCAACCTTTCCTTATTGGATAAAAGAAAAGTTGGTGGCGACTCTTGCTATCCGCAACAATTGCGATCAAACGCAAAACATCCCAAGTCAGTTCTCCCACCGTATTACAGAATATAACTGAATTTTTCCATACATTTTTGTGCTTAATATAAAGCACATATAAAATCATTTTCTATCGTTTCCCAAACACAACTTTAAAGACTTTCATAATCAACAGTGTGATTTCTGTGAAATCAACTTCCTCTCACTTTTGAAAAGGTAAACAACTCTTGCTACAAAATCATTTCTTCTTTAACCTTTGTTTTAATTTCAAATTTTAATAATTGGAGAATTGTAATTTACTGAGGGAGAAGTTGTCATGAAACTAATCATTTTTGAAGATTGGGTAAAGTTTTTCAGGTTCTTGCAAGATAGAGGTTATTGTCATTAGTGCTGACAAATTCTAGTGAAAAGAAGGAGGTTCTTCTCACCAGATTACCTTAGTAGTGGCTGTGTGGAAGGATATAAAAAAGGAAAAGTTCTTCTCAAATCTCATGACAATTCATCGCTCAAGGAATCAATAGGATCAAGGGGTGATTTCCACACACGAAGGCTTGGAGCAGATTGGTGATATTGGAAGATTCAAGAAGTGTTAGTCGAGTAAAGATTATGAAGAAGATTTTGGAATTAAGCTGTACACAAGTTAAGATCTAGATATGAGATTAATATTTCTTAGCATTATTATGGATAAGTGAATGTATGAACTCTTGCAATATTTGTCAAAATAAAAGGAACAACGGAGGTTCCAATGGGAAACCATTGAAGAGTGCAAGTAGGAAAAGGGAGGACGAATGCCGAAGCACTATAAATCCTAGTCTCTTATCTCTCTCTCTCTCTCTCTCTCTCTCTCTCTCTCTATCTATCTCTCTCTCTCTCTCTCTCTCTCTTACTCTTGCATTTAATTTTCTTAGGATATTGCATACTTAGGTTTTTCAATTCTTAGAGTAGTTTATCGTTTATTCAGTTGGTAGTGATTTATTACGTAAGTTAGGTTTTATTTTAGAATTGGAATCTAATCAAGCTTTACTGGTGATTAAATTCTGAGAAACTGTTTAGAATTCGTTAAAATTGAATAGTTGTATAATTACACATTGTGAAGTATACAATAGGTATCAATTGAATAACTTTGTGTATCAACATTTAATCATCTTTGATATTTGTGAACGTGATCAACTTTTAATACATGTATAATTCTCATATTTTCGCTCTAAAATATTCCGCGCGTAACTCTGAAGAACCTCTGATAATTCATTTTGGAAAATCTGTTGATTTTGTTAGTCTATTCACCCCCTCTAGACTGTTTTCTTACTCCATATTCTCACGCAACAATTGGCATCAAGAGCTGGTGTTTTGATTAAGTCTAATCGAATTTAATTTTTTTGAGAATAAGATGGACAATGACGATCCAAATGGAGCGTATAATAGAGCATTTGTTTTCAAAGGTGAAATCATACTTATTAGAAAGTGAACATGAACATACACTTACTATCATTTGACAAAAATCTAGGGTGTGTCGTCACCGAGGGACCATTTATACCTACGGGCAATGATGGTTTTGTAAAACACCCAAAGGGTTGGAATGATGATGAAACCAAAAAGGCTTCATATGATTTGAAATTGAGAAACATACTTATCTTTGCTTTAAGCACGAAATTATTTTACGCTATTTCATATCATACGAGTGCCAAAGGTATAAGAGACGCTCTCCAAACTCTATGAGCGAACATATAATGTTAAGGATTCTAAAATTAATATGTTTACAAAGGAGTTTGATTTGTTTCATATGGAACCCAGAGAGTCCATAAATTCCATGCAAACTAAATTCCTCCACTTACTCACAAATTAAGCAACTTGGGTAAACATATTCTTACAAAATTGTACTAACAAAATATTGAGATCTATGTGCAGAGAGTGGCAATGAAGGTTACCGCTATAAAAAAATAAGATGATCTTAATACTTTGGATATTACAAAGCTGTTTGGGAAGTTATCCGAGCATGAAAATAAACTGAAATGAATTACGGATAGCAAAGTCAAGTCAAAAAATAAAGAGAAAGGAAAATAAGATAAATGAGATCTTTCTTTGAAAACTTCATCATCAAAAGCTAGTAAATTAAAGGAAGAAAGTGATCATTTTGACAAAGAAGCTCCTAAACAAGAGGAGATGGGTTTATTCGTCAAATACAATAATAGAAACTTAAAGAGAAACAAGTTCAAACATTCTGACAAAGGATTGATAAATTTAAGAAATACTCACCCACCTAAGAAATAAAACAAGAAAAAAGGATGATGATATTACTTGTTACGAATGTAGTAAATCGGGACATTTTAGAACTACTTGTCCAAGTCTCACCAAACATCATAAAAAGAAAGATAATGAATTATACAAGACAAAAGGATAAAGATCCAAAAGTCATAGAGCCCATATCACGTGGGAAGAAGATGATGAAATCTCCTCCTCTGATTCTTGCTCAAGTTCAGATGATGAGTGCACCAACCTATGTTTGACGGCATGTAAGAAAGGTGAAACGCCAAAGGTATATACTTCTGAACTCGATGATGAATATTCATATAGTGAATTTTCGAAAGCGTTTAATGATATGTATGTGGATTCTATAAATATGTTTAAGAAGATTTCTGTCCAAAAAGAATTGATTATAAAACTTGAATAGGAGATAAATAATCTTAGGCGCACTTTAAATTCTCTTAAAGAAGCGCATACATCTCTATTTGATGAGTGTTATAATGTTTCTGACACTTTAGTTGAAAGGATATAAGAAATAGAATGTGTTACGTCTCCAAATTTAAAATATGAAATTGAAAATCTCAAAGGACAACTAACCCATGCTACTTCACAATCTTGTACTTGTTCTAGCTCTTCAAGTGATAGAGGGACGATTTTCAAGAAAACCCCTGTGTCACTAGGAGAAATAGAAAAAGCATTTCATGTGCAACTATTTGTAATTATTGTGGTGATAAGGGACACATTAGGCCTTTTTGTCATATTAGGAACGTTCAAGTTCCCAATGGTAAAATGACATAGATTCCTAAGTGTATCTTAACTAACCCTAAATAACCCATTAGTTAGGGGATCTAAATTGACTAATAAATTATCACAGGAACGTCTTGTTTTCGCGAAAAGATTATGGTTTCTAGACAGTGGATGTTTGGGATACATGATGATAGATGCTTCCATGCTCATCAAATTTGATGAGAAAGAAAGCAGTCACGTAACATATGGGGACAATACAAGTGGTAAAATATTAAGAGAAGGTATTATGGAAAATGCTTCCATAATCAACATTGAAAATATGCTTTTAGTTAAAGGTCTTAAACACAACCTACTTAACATTAGCCAATTATGCGACAAAGGGTACGCTGTGCTTGTTGATACTCTTAGTTGTTTAATTGAGCATAAGGAAAGTAAGGACCTTGTGTTTAAGGGTACTAGAATTAATAATATTTATATGCTTGATCTAGATTACATGTCACTACACGAGACTAAGTGTTTCATCACCAAGGGTGAAGATTCTTTGTTATAGTATAAACACTTGAGTCACATGCATTTTGAATTTTTGAATTAAATTAGCATCCAAGGATCTTGTGATTGGTCTTCCTAACATAAATTTTATAAAAAACAAACTATGTGATGCTTTCCAAATGGTAAACGATACTGTTGTTTAAATTGAAAATGATTGTTTCGATATCAAAACCTCTTGAGCTTCTCCATCTAGACTTGTTTGGCCCTTGATGGACAAGAAGATTAAGAGAAAATTATTACGAGTTTGTGAATATTGATGACTACTTTGGATTCACTTGGACGATATTTTTGACCCATAAGGATTGAAGCTTTCGTTAATTTTTCTAAGCTTGTCCAAAATGTGTAGTTTCAAAATTATCATACTCCGTAGTGATCATGGTGGTGAATTTGTTAACCATCAATTTCAAAACTTTTGTAACAAAAATGAGATTGCTCATAACTTTTCATGTCTGAGAACTCCACAATAAAATGATGTTGTTGAGCATAAAAATCATGTTTTGGAAGAATTGACACGAACCATAATAAGTGAAATGAGCCTACCTAAGTACTTTTGGATGAATTCGATTAATACCGCATGCCATGTCTTAAACAAGGTGACCATTTGACCCATCATAGAAAATACACCCTATGAGTTACTTAAAGGTAGAAAACCAAATATTTCTTATTTTCACGTTTTCGGTTGCAAATGTTTCATTTAAAAAAAAGGAAAAGACAATCTTGGTAAATTTGATGCTAAGTCTGATGAAAGGATATTCTTAGGGTACTCGTCTACGAGTAAGGCTTATAGAGTTTACAATCATAGAACTGCTTCAGTAGAAGAATCTATTCATGTTGCATTTGATGAGTCCTTACACCCCAAAAGACGAGGAAATTTATTTTTTCTGATGTTTCAGATGTGATAACGGAGAAGTTAATCAACGACTAAATTTTCAAAGAGGTTCATACTACTTCAACAAAGGATGAATACATTAATGAAGATAAAGAAGAAAGCTTACATGAGGATGAAAAAAAAAGACCTCGAATCAACTATCTCAAGATTAGACAATCAAAAAGGATCATCTGTTGGATCAAATTCTGGGAGATATCAAAAGAGGTGTAAGTACTACATCACAAGTTAATATTTTTTGTAAGTACTATGCTTTCATTTCTTATATTAAACTTAAATTGATATCGGATTCCTTACTTGATGAGGTATGGTTACTTGTTATGCAAGAAGAACTTATTTAATTCAAATGTAATAACATTTGGGACCTTGTTCTGCGTCCAGTTGATAAAATCGTCATTGGAACTAGATGAGTATTTAGGAACAATATGGATAGGAATGGTGTAATTACTAGAAATAAAGAAAGATTAGTGACAAAAGGATACAATCAAGATGAAGGAATAGACTAAAATGAGACTTATGCTTCTATAGCTCGTCTAGAAGCTATTAGACTCCTTTTAGTATTTGCTAGCATCCTAGATTTTAAGCTTTATCAAATGGATGTTAAATATGTATTTTTTAACAGTCATAAAAACAAAGATGTGTATGTCTCACAACTCTTGGGTGTTAAGGATCACGATAATCCTAACTAAGTTTTTAAACTGAAAAAAGCCCTCTATGGTCTTAAATAAGCCACTAGAGCTTGATATGAGCAATTGAGTGAATTTTTAATCAAATAATAATTCAATAGTCCTAAAGTCGACACCACTTTGTTTATTAGGTGTTAAGAAAAACATATATTTTAGTTCAAATATATGTAGATGATATTATTTCGGATTCTACTAATGAATCTCTTTATAAAAGTTTGCAAGTTTGATGTAGGGCAAATTTGAGATGTCTCATATGGGAGAGCTTCCATATTTCTTAGGATTGCAAATCAAGTAAGCCGAAGAAGGCACTTTCATAAGACAAACAAAATACTTCTTAGAGCTTCTCAATATATGTAGGGATTTGGGAATCTTAGATTCCTCGTGTTTTAAATAGAATAAGAATTTTGTTTAGTTTCATTTGCTATATATACTCTATTTTCACTAACACAATTTTGTATCAAATTATACTTTTGTCGAATACATTGGTATGTCTCTCTAACTCTTCTATCCAATTTATATGATTATTTATGTGTTTGCTCTATATATGTTCATTAGTTTGCTTATTACCTTCTTTACTTTACTCATTCATCTCTAGCATATTTTGATTGTTCTTGTTGGCATTTAAGTCTTTTAAATGTGTGTTGTTAATTATGTGCATTCTAGCATTTGTATACCTGTTCATGCATTCCTTTACATGTCAGTTTTAACCTCTTAATTATATATTGATGAATGTTGGTATTGCATGTCTATTTTGCATTTTATTGCATGTAGCATGTTTATTTTCATTTTCTGTATTTGATCTCTATTGTTGTATATTCTTCTTATCTGTTTAGCTCGTGTGTTCATTTGAAATTATTTGTTTATGGCTGGTTGCTTGGTTTTTAGACTAAAAAAAATTGGTATCTCTTATTGATGTTGTCAAAGGGAGGAGAAGTTGTAATATGAGTCTAGAATTATTTTATGCATTTTATGTTGTGGTTTGTGTGCAATGTTTCAGGGGGAGCACAAGCGTTTTCACTTTTAGCTCAAAGTCAACTCAATTCCAAGTGAAATCTTGCTAAGCATAAAAAAGGGGGAGACTGAAGCTGCTTATCCCTAAGGGGAGAATTTTGCTTGTCCCTAACACATTCAGGTTGAGCACCCCAATACGGTTATTTTGTTGCTTGTCTTTTTGCTTTTGTTTATTATTGTTTGTTGAGTCTCTTTCCTGATTGCACATCTCTAAATCAAGTTCGAATCGATTAAATATTCATTTTAGCATGCATAAATCAACAGTTATATTTGAGCTTGATCATGGTGCTTTTAGTCTATTGCATGAGTCAGTGGAATAAGAACCATATGTGTTATTCATTCAAGTTAGGTGGAAATAAAAATCTTAAAGTATTTTGAAAACTATGAAAAATTAAGATGTTGTGTGTTTGATTTGAATCAAGCACATATCCTGAATCGAATCAAATTGAACAGAGGAAAACAAAATGTTTTCAAACACTTTGTTTAAAATTAGAATTTACAATTGATTGGAATCAAGCATTTTTATGGTCACCTATATTAGATTTTATTCAAATCATACTTTACACTTGATTCGAATCATACATTTGTTAAACATCTTCCATTTGACTATATTTGAACTGATTTGAATCACATGGTCTTTGACTGGAATCAGAATTTGTTCTTGATTCGAATCAGATGAAAAATGGGTCAAATAATCTTTTTTCTTCTTATTCCACTTAACTTACTTATTTGACTCAAATCATGATATGTTCTTGATTCAAATCTAACTAAATTTTTCCGTCCATTTTTGTGCTTAATCTCAAGAACATATACAATCATTTTGTCATCATTTTCCAAACATAACTTTAAAGATTTTCATAATAAACATTGTGATTTTCTGTGAAATCAACTTCCTATCGCTTTTAAAAAAGTTCAAAACCCTTGCTTCGAAATTCTTTCTTCTTCAACCTTTATTTTGATTTAATATCTTGATAATGAGATATTTGCAATTGATTAAGGGAAACGCCTTCTTGAAACTAATCATTCTTGAAGACTGAGTAAAGTTTTTCAGGTTCTTGTAAGATAGAGGTTGTTGTCATTGGTGCTGACAAATTCTAGTGAAAAGAAGAACGTACGTCTCTCCAGGTTTCGTTAGTAGTGACTATGTAGAAGGCTACAAACAAGGAGGAGTTCTTCTAAAATCTTTGGATAATTCATCACTCAAGAAATCAATAGGATTAAGGGGTGATTGCTACACACGAATGCTTGGAGCAGATTGGTGATATTGGAAGATTCAAGAAGTGTTAATTGAGTAAAGATTACATAGAAGAGTTTGACATAAAGCTGTATACAAGTAAAAATCCAGATAAGAGATTTATATTTCTCAATATTATTATTGATAAGTGATTGTATGAACTCTTGCAATATTTTTCAAAATAAAAGGAACAATACAGGTTCCAATGGGAAACCATAGAAGAGTGCACGTATGCAAAGAGAGGACGAACGCTAAAACACTATAAATCTCAATGTATTTTCTCTCTCTCTCTCTCTCTCTCTCTCTCTCTCTCTCTCTCTCTCTCTATCTCTCTCTCTTTCTCTCTCACACACACACACACAGTATCTTTCTGTCTTACTCTTTTATTTAATTTTTGTAGGATATTGCATGCTTAAGTTTTTTAATTCTTAAAGTAGTTTCTTGTTTATTTAGTTGGTAGCGATTTATCATGTAAAGTTAGGTTTGGTTAGAACTGGAACCTAATCAAGCTTTAGTGGTGATTAATTACTGAGAAACTGTTGAGTTTAGAATTCGTCGAAATTGAATCGTTATATATTCACACCTCGTGAAGTATACAATTAGTATCAATTGAATACCTTTGTGTATCATCATTAAATCATTTATGATATTTGTGAAGTTATTAAGTGTTAACATGATCAAATTTTAATATATGTGTAATTCTCATATTTTCGGTCTAAAATATTCCTCGTGCAACTCTGAAGAATCTCTGATAATCCATTTTGGAAAATTGGTTGATTTTTTTTAGCCTAACCACCCCTAGTCTAGACTATTTTCCTACTTCAAATTCTCATCAAACACATACTAACATTCACACAACATTCTCACATACTAATATGCTGCATATACATATATACAACAACACTCTCACATACTAGAGGTTCATACACACACTATATAGGAATATGATTCAATCACAATAATATAAAATTTAACAACACCAAAACCTAATACTCAACATGAATGGTGATAAAGGTGAAGAAGTAGATAAAGTATCATAAGTTAAAGAAGAGGTTGTGACCAAGAATTACCCTTCGTGTATGCTTGCACTGATACACCATAAGAACAAGAAGTTGGGACGTTCCAATAAATGAATTAGAGGTAAGAAGATGAAGTTTGGAAGTCTGAGTCGCTATCACCTTCATCTGTTCTTTGCTAGGGAACTTGTGTTATGAAGAAAATAAACTAAGACTGATATGTTTTAATTATAAAGAAACATATTTCACCATAATTGATAAGACAAGCCATAGTGTAACTTGATCTTACCGGTTGATTAGAACCTGGAAGTTGGCTGGAGGATGATCTTTGACGAGCTGGAAAGTTGAGGAGAGAGGGGGGGATTGTACCTGAAAGGCACTCAGACGATCAGGTAAGTGTGGGAGCAAAGAGATACAAGCAAAGTAGTAAGGTTTTAGAGATGAATATTGAATATTCGATACCTGGCCCTCACATGTGTGAGGATTTATATAATTCCCCCGATGCTTGGCCATTGGTCCCTATTTTTGGCCTAGATATGCGGGTCTAAAAAATAGGTAACTGCCAGAACTCAGTCAAAACGGGAAGGTGTGCCTGTAAATAGCTGTTGGATCCAAGGAGGAGGCGGATTACAGGAAAATGGTTATTCTGGATGTTTCCTAGTTGTCTGCTCAACTTGTGTCGAGTTGACCGGAGACAAGTGCTGACTGGGTTAGGTGTGCGTGTCGGGTATAACTGGTCGTGTGCTCAGGGGCTTGGTTGACCAGAATGTTAGGCCACTGTTGTTGGGCCGTGCCAAGAGTAGAAGAGTATTGGGCCAATTCTAGTCATTGGGCTTGTCCAAAACAGGAGCTCCCCAAGTCGTTGCTCCTAGGCACATGAGTGATAACTTAGAATAAGCCCATAAAACGGGGATGCTTCTCGGTCGACATTTCTTGAGGGGTATAAATGATGTTCATCTCATTTTCAAAGTGAAGTATATGCTTATTCAGTCTGTCTTGGAGACGGCGTTATTGAATGTCTTCCGGATTGCTCCAGCATATGATGAGAATGGGGCCCCCGTGCTGATCGAGGAGGGGAAGCATGTGAACAAGTTGGTGCCCAAGTTCGATTTTCATTGGAATGATAGGCATTATAAGAAGGGGAATAATTTCTATGTCTGGAAGAAGGATCAACTCGATGCCGAGGACCAGGCCAACTTCGATCGCCTTTGTGCGTTTGTTGCGGGGTTCCCTCCTGTCCAGCATACGTGCAGAGGTGAGAAGCCGGATATCGATAAAGACGGGAATAAGGTTTATGATTTGGGTTTGATATGCATCAAGGATCTCCTCAAGAGCAAAGACCCTGCAACGTATCTTGGTAGTCTCTATTACGATCTGATTTTCTTGTATGCATGACATTGTCGTTTTTTATGAATGCTGATTGTTATTTGTTGTTTCTTCACAGATAAAACAAATCCCACTCAATAACTCCTATCGAAGATGATCGCTTCCAACCTGAAGAAGGCTCATAAAGGTTCCAAGTCTTCTCTACCCGACACGGGGATGGATCCCCAGTCAGGCTCGGGTTCTTTGTCAACGGGTCCAGTGGCCGGAACTTTCCCCTCTACATGTATCCTTGAGGCTTAAGAGGCAGCGCAACGAGGGCACTGTCGACCTGATCAGGGAGAACGAGAAGGAAAGATACGAGTTGCTTCCTTGTTGGCACAACAGGGCCTTCTTCGAAGGTTCTTCCTCGTATCTCCTTCGGGGAAAGTCCCTTTTGCTTGAGGAGTTGGATCTCCTGGCCAAGCGGGTTGCATTGTCTCAGGATACTGGGGCCGTTATAAGGGTCTTGGAGATGGTCGTTACGTACACTGAGGGAGGCTCCTCTTAAGAGCCGATATGAGAAAATTAAGGGCTAAACTGGCCGATACTGAGAAGGAGCGCATCGACAAGGGGGCTGCTCAAAATTTGGTAGAGGAGAGGCTGGAGAAACTGACAAAGGACCATAGGGCGCTGCTCCTCGAGAAAAGAACTTCTGACGAACAAGTGGAGACCTTGACTGCTGAAGTTGCTCCTGTTGAGGACGAACCGAAGGAAGCCTAGGGGTTGAGGACTCACACGGAATTCGTTCTGTTCCAACTGGCTTTGGACGATGTTATCACTACTTCTTAGGGGAGCTTTAATAATTTAGTGAAGCAGCTTCAGGTTCTGAACCCCGAGGTCGAGCTCAATGTGACTGGGATGGGACTCCATTATTATGTTGCTGATGACAAGATCGTGATCCATGAGTACCTCAGAGACGTCGGGGATGTGCCTGTAGAGGAGTTATCGCATCAAGAGCCCGCCATTGAGGAAGAGCCCTAGCCAGATATTTGACTGCTTCTTGTTATTCCTTTTTCTGTTCTAGCATGTGCACTGTATTAATGTAATTCGTTTTGTAGGCTTCGGCCCGTTTTGATTAAGTTTCGAACAACTATGGTCTTTAAGGCCACGTGATTACTTTGTCGGATATGAGCCTTGGACTCCCTTTTTGTAAAATTTGCACAACCACGACCCTATTAGTTGTATCTTAATTTTATGACCATGGTGGTCGTTTGCTTTAGTTCATGCATGATTGTGTTACTTTTATATTTGAAGTGTTTTGCATGTTCATTGTATGCTCGTCTGTTTGATACGTTTTTTACTGGATGAGTTTTCAACAGGGATTTGCTTGTTAGTATGTTCGCCAGTGTGGGGAAACTGGTCAAACGACCAGGGTGTATAATGGGCATGAGCCAGAACTCATGTCTCGTTTCGAGGACCCGAGCTCGGCGACATGAACTACCCATCGGGAGCTGGGTGTTCTGCCGGCGTGGTATGATGACGATGGAGCTCGATCGAGTTATCCATACCGAGCTAAGGATCCACTCGTCAAAAAGAGTAGAGTCTTGCCCCCTCATTTAAATTAGAGTGCCATGCTTGTACCTAGGCATGCACGTGTGGTCGGGCCTGGATGAGTTCGTCTTGTCAATGATGCTCGCTGATTGCTTAGTGTTTTAATTGAAATATTGTTTTAGCTTTTCAGCATTCCATGGTCGAGCAAGTTGTTCCCCATGTAGATTTTCTAAGTAGTACACCCCGATCCCTGTTTTTGCGTAGACGCAATATGGACCTTCCCAGTTTGCTGCGAGCTTGCCTTCACGAGATTCTTTGTGATTTCTCTTCAAGACAAGGTTGCCGACCTCGAACTCTCATCATATGACTCTGGTGCCGTAGCGCATGGCTATTTTTTGTTTGAGAGAGGCCTCTCATAGGGCCACTCCTATTCGGATTTCTTCGACCAGATCTAGTTCTTCCCGTAGGGCGACGTCGTTCATATCCTCGTTTAGGGGAGCTTCGGTTCGCCTGGAGGGTTCCTCAATCTCTACGGGGATGACGACCTCCATTCTGTAAGCTAGTCGGAAAGGAGTTTCCCCGATAGATGAGTGTGTTGTTGTCCGATAGCCCCAGAGTATGATGTGCAACTCCTCGACCCATATTTTCTTGGTTTCGTCTAACCTTCATTTGTGACCCCTGAGTATCACCCTATTTTCCGACTCGGCCTGACTGTTTGTCTGAGGATGCTCGACAGAGGCGAAGTGTTGGGTCATGCCCAACTTGGAAACGAATTCCTAAAAGGCTTGGTCTGTGAACTGGATTCCATTGTCGGTGACGATCGCTTGCGGCACGCCGAACCGAGCAAGGATGTTTCTTTTGTAGAAGCACAAGACATTTTGGGCGGTAATTTTTGCCAATGCTTTCGCCTCTATCCATTTGGTAAAGTAGTCGACAACCACTATCAAGTATTTGTTTTGATTTTTACCTACCACGAACGACCCAAGGAGATCTAACCCCCACCAGGCGAAGGGCTAGGGAGAAGAGAGAGACATGAGCTCGTTCGGGGGGCTACGTGTATGTCCCCATGCTGTTGGCACTTGTCGCATTTCCTTACATGCTCTTTTGCATCGTGCTGCATGATGGGGTAGTAATACTCCGCTCGTAGAGCTTTCCCGGTGAGGGATCTTCCTCCCAGGTGTTGCCCGTTTATCCCTTCATGAACTTTGAGCAGGATGCGATCCGTATCGCTCTGTTCAAGCATTTGAGGAGGGGAATGGAAAACCCTCTCCTGCATAATTTACCTTCGAATAGGTGTTGCGACTGGTTTTTAAATCAAGAGTCGCCACTATCAGTTTTTATCCTAGGGAAGGGAATCTAATAGGAAACCCTAATTCGCAGACAGAGAATCTAGGTTTCGGACTTCATTAGACAAAAGAAAGGTGTTAGGCACCTTTCATCTATCTTGTTCACAAGGATACTAGGTTTTAGGTTTAGGTTCGAGTAAAATAGGGTCTTAAATTTTAATTAGGGGAAAGGGTTTAAATATTTTTATAGGGGAAAGGGTTTAAATATTTTTATAGGGGAAAGGGTTTAAATATTTTTATAGGGGAACTCGCTATGATTTTTGATCGTATGCCTACGTATCCTCTTATGAGGAATCAGAGTCCCAATTCGTAGTTCGTAGTTTGGTTGGTGTTTTTTATAAGATTGCATGGAATTGCTTTTGAATTAGCCTTGAACTTTTTCTGGGTTATAAATTGAGTGATCGTAGACGTGGTTCACAGTTTGATTCGAAAGTAATGCTATGTAATCTTTTTTTCGAAACATCCTGTTTTTGATTATGTTAGTAGAAAAAATAGTTTGTAATTGGTTAGCTGTTTTGGTATTTGATTTGATTAAGATGTGGAGCGGAGGAGTTTGATATAGTCTCCTCCTCACGTGTTCTCATGACGTGGCTAGATATTAACCATGTGTTGCTCGATGTGAAGGATGCGGAGGAAGTCTGATATAGTCTTCCTCACCACGTGGCTAGATATTGACCACGTGTTACTTGCGAATGAAAATGATGCGGAGGAAGTCTGACATAGTCTTCCTCACCACGTGACAGATATTGGTCACGTGTCGCTCATTGGTGAATTTAACGAGTTGCGTGAATTTCAATTGTTTGATTTAGTATAATAAATCGGTAGATGATGTGTCGACCGATTTAATTACTCGGAGATAGACGTTTTATTATTTATAGGATATTTAAATTAATGTGAATTAGAAAATAGATTTAACTAAATAATCCAATAAAATATATTTTGTATTTTGAATAATTAATTGGTGAATATTAAATCTACCACCAATTACTCGAGGACGTGAAAGTCGATTACTAATAATATGTCGAAATTAATTAGTTTTTTGTATTTGTATAAATGTTTGAATTAATTAAAGAAAAATTTGGGCTATTATTGTTTTGTAGGGGTGTCAAATATCAATGGGCCTAGAACCCATCTAACATTCCAAAACTAATCTTAAACTTAAATGAAAAATTAAGTAAACAATATATGACTAATTTAACAGTAAAAAAAATAATTAAAATTGAGACATGCAGAGCCGCTAGTTTCTAGACTATCCTAATTTTCCTATAAAAAATGAAGGCTAATAATAGAGGAAACATGCAACTTCTAATGTTTCAATAAAACTAATAAAAAGAAATAATTGTGTTGATTTATTCATAATTAATCACACACTATGGCTAATAACATGGGAGCAAAGTATTACCTGATGAATATTAAATTCAAACAAAACAAGGGATAAATCAATACTTCCTTCCCTTTCTTCTTCCCTCTCAGACTTCCTTTTTCAACACAGCCCCATACTTGCTTCTCTCCATTATCCTACGATAAAACAACAATAATGGCCATGCCAAAAAATATATAATCACAGCGAACTTAACCTGTAGTTGAAGAAAAAAGTGGTCAACGAAGCTGAAGCGTAGAAGCGGCGGAGATTTGAGGTGTGAGTTCCGGCGATAGTGAATCATGAACGGAGGGAGTCGCGGATTTGTATGCTAGTGTTGTTTGTGGTATGTGCATCGTGATCCCGTTGGGGTCGGTGTTGTCGTTGTTTCGCCGATGGATGGAGAAAGTTCGCCGCGATTTGTGGCCGGCGACGGTAGATTAGGTGAGTGGGAGTGTGGCGAGGGTCTGTGCTTGTTGTTGGAGGTTGCTGCGATGTCGGAACAGGGACACTGATGGTAGTCGGTGGTGAGGTTCTGATTCTGTTTCTTTTCCCCGTCATTTTCTGCACAAAAAAAAGAGAAAGAGAGAAATTTTGTACAATTTGTATTAGTTGTGTGGTTTAAAGTGGAAGTTTGTAGAAGCTGTGTTGTGTAATTTTTGTGTAAGGTTTATTATGGCGTAGCTTGTTTATGGTTTTACATGGAGGGGGTTAATAATTTGGTGATGATAATGTTAAGGTTGTTACTGTAAACATTCTGTAAAAAATGTGAGACAAAAATGGGGTCTTTTGATATCATGAGTGAGAATTGGCTTAGTAAGTGTGTGAAGAATGATATGGTTTTTCTTGCAGGTTGGAGGTTTTTTGTGATAGGAATTGTGAGAATGTTTTTGTAAGTGTCAATGGAATTTTATCTGAAAAAATTTGTTACGCGTGTTATATAATAGATGAAAATTGTTACTAATAAGAAAAAATTAAAAATATAGTAACAAATAAATTTTAAAACAAGATAACCATCATAAATCTTTTAAAAAGAAAAGATAAAATTGAATCTAAAAGAGTGGGTGACCTCGTATGAAATCATTGGCCACCAAAATAAAGAAATTGTTGTTGTCTGATATAGACAACAACTCTAGAATAAACCAAGAAAACAATAACTATAAGAGTTTGAAAGAAATTATGTTTCAGCATGAAAAATTAGGACAACAATGAATCTTATTTATAGAGTAAAATTATGTTAAAAACTTGGAGAGAAAGCTAGCTCAAAGTGAATAAAAGGTCCAAATTAAAATTTATCTATTTATAACTTATTTTGACTATTTTTTTTTTTTTAAATAAAATAAATATTTTAATAAAAAATAATATTTTCAAAATATAATAAATAAATAAATACGAAAATAATAATTTAATAATAAAAAATATGATTTTTATGGTTTAGAAAATGAAAACAAAGTTAGTAACTGTGTTATGTTACTTATTCGAAAGTAAAAAGCCAATTGAAAGTATATGATAGCGAACAATTATTTTCTATTTTTACAAAAATACAAATGATTATTATATTTTCAAACAGACTTGAAAGTAAATTTTTATTAGAAAAACTCAGAATGTTAATATAATTAAATCAAAAGAATTTTATATATGTAACACCCAAATTCAAAAATAAGTTTGACGGTAGCACTAAGGCAGACAAATTTGGGGTATGACACTAGGACGTAGGAGCAGGCTCTTCGTCTGACCACGACCGCCTCCTTTGAGTCGGCGGGTAGCTCCCCTTTTGTGAGGTAGTTGTGTACAGGGGTCATCCAGCAGTTATTGTATCCTATGGTGAATACTTCGAAAGTCGATGGGGGGGGGGGGGGGGGGGGGGGTCTTTGGGTGCTCGGTCGAGGAAGGATTTCCTATATCACCAACTTATTCCCCCTTTTCCTCTTTGTGCTCGCTAGTTTGGAAAACATGTCTGCTCGGGCGTTATGTTCGCGGGGAACATGTTGCACGTCCACGAATTTGAATTTCTTCTTTCTTTCTTGGACCAGGGCTTAATACTCAGCGAGGTGATCGTTTTTCACCTAATATTCCCCTCAGACCCAGGATGCAATGAGTTGAGAGTCAGTGAATATCTTCACCTCCTCGGATCCTAGATCTTCGGCCAGGCATAACCCTGCTAAGAATCCTCATATTCGGTCTGGTTGTTGGAAGTTGGGAAGGATAACGCGAGGGAGACTTCGATTAGGATCTCCTCCTCATTCTCCAGGATGATGCCCGCTCCGCTTTCTGTTGAACTGGAGGCACCGTCGACGAAGATTATCCACCGGCGCGTCCCATCCGGGGGTGTGGGCGAAGTCATTTTGGCCACAAAGTCGACCATCGCTTGAGCTTTGAGGGATTTTTTGTCTTCATACTGGATGTCGAATTCAGAGAGTTCTAGTGACCATTTTAGCATCCTTCCCTCCATATCAGGCCTACCAAGTAGTTGCTTTATTGGTTGCTCTATCTGAACGACTACGGTATGTTCCAAGAAGTAGTGTCTGAGCCTTCTCGTTGCGTTGATGAGGGCTAGGGCCACTTTTTCGATTTTCTGGTATCTTACTTCAAGACCATGCAAGGCTTTGCTCGTAAAGTAGATAGGCTTCTGCCTCTCTGGGGTTTCTCGGATTAGTGAAACACTTATTGCTTCAAAGGTTACGACCAGATAGAGATAGAGGATCTCATCCTTCTTTGGTCTAGAAAGGACAGGTGGTTGCGACAGTGCTTGCTTTAGATGGGTGAGAGTTTGCTCACATTCGTCCGTCCATTCGAAGGCAACTACTTTGTGGAGAAGTTTGAAGACAGGGAGTGTGTGTTGGATGAATTTCTCTATGAAGCAGGAGAGTGAAGTGAGCATGCCGTTCAAGATTTGAATGGATTTTTTTGAAGTGGGCATTGGAAATTCAGAAAATGCTCGACATTTATCGGGGTTAGCCTTGATTCCTCGTTCCGTGAGGTAGAACCCGAGGAACTTGCCTGCCCGTATGCCAAAATTGCATTTTTCTGGGTTAAAGCGCATCCGAAATTTCCTGGCTTGCTCTAAGACTTTCTTCAGGTGGAGGGTGTGGTTGTCCTCTTTCGTCGACTTGACTATCATGTTGTCATGTAGACTTCTAGCATGTCGCCTATCTAATTGCGAAAAACTTTTTTCATCATGCGCTGCTATGTAGCGCCTGCGTTTTTCAGGCTGAAAGGCATTATGTTATAGTAATAGTTGCCCGATTTGCTCATAAAAGCGGTGTATTTTTTGTCTGCTTTTACCATTGGAATCTGGTTGTATCCAGAATATGCGTCCATGAAAGATGATAATTTGAAATCGACCGAGTTGTCGACCAATTTTTTGATATTGAGGAGGGGTAAGCATCTTTCAGGAAAGCCCGGTTGAGATCGATATAATCAATGCACACCTGCCACTTTCCAATAGATTTTTTCACGAGGACTACATTTGAGAGCCAGGTTGTGTAATGGAATTCAGAAATAAAATGAGCCTCTAGGAGATCTTTGACAGCCTGCTCAACAACATCTGTCTTTTCGGGAGACTGCTTCCGCCTACGCTGAGCAACTGGCTTAAGGACAAGATCTATGGTCAGATGGTGACATGCAATCTCTGGGTCCAGTCCGGGAATTTCAGCTGCGCTCTAGGCGAATAAATAAACATTCTCCCTCAAGAAAGCTTTAAGTTGCCTCTTCTCTAGGTCAGGGAGGTCGGCTCCGATCTTAACTCCTCTGGAAGGATCATTCCCGATGGGGATGGTTTCAAAGTCCCCGTCTGGAATAGTCCGTATGGGATTTAAAGGCTCTTCGCTGTGTGTAGTTAGGGATGAGTTCTACCCTTCGACCATGGGCTCCTTCCCCTTTCTCCTTCGCTCTGCGCAGTCTTCTGTGGAGAAGTGGTTGTCAAGGTCAATGGCGTCAACCCTTGGCAGTGGCTTGAGCTCCTCGGAGCTGGAGGGCAAGGAGAATCCGGTGGCCGTTCGGAGCTGAGCATTAATGGAACCCGGACCCTTGTCAGAAGCTTCAAAACACCTCCTTGCTGCCTGGACGTCCCCGTGGAGGGTGGAGACCAAGCCTTCGGCAGTGTAGTATTTCATCTTGAGGTGCACGGTGGAGGGCACCGTAATCAGTTTGGCTAGGGTGGGTCTCCCGAAGATACATTGATAGAGAGACGGGCAGTCCACTACTAAAAACTGAGTCTTGATTCTTCTGGAGGTCACTCCTTTCTTGAAGGTGACAATTAGTTCGACATACCCCCAAGGTTTGGTAGTGGCCCCGTTAAAGCCCTGGAGGTTCGAGCCCACGTACAAGGTCAGGTGGGTTTCGTTCAGATGGAGGGTGGTGAATAGCTAGGTGTACATGATGTCCATCGAGCTTCCTTGATCGACCAGGATGTGCCAAACATCAAAGTTTTCCATGCAAGGCCGTACGAGCAGTGGGATGGTCGAGTTGGGAGCTCTGCCTGGTAGTTCCTCTCGGCAGAATGCGAGGGGTTGAGAGCCTCCCCTGAACTTGTCAAGGGTATCGTCCATGTTGGAGTTGGATTTGATAAGCTGACTGAACCTTCTCTTTATGGACCCCACTGTGTTCTTATTGAATCCTCCACCGGAGATGACCATCGCAACGGGGAAAGACTCCCAGGGACTATGTGAGGAGAAGTATAGGGGGGCATCCTCCATGTCAGAGAAGTAGAAATATTTTGGTCGCATGATGCTCATGGCGACCATTGTGATACCGTTGTCGGGAGACTCCTTCCCCTCTTCGACGCTCTTGGTTTCTAGAGGCTCCTCGCAAACACCTTTTTTCTCCTTCTTATACTGCTTGAGGTGCCCGTCTTGGATGAGTATCTCGATCGCATCCTTGAGATGGATGCAATCATTGGTGTTGTGACCATGGCTTCTGTAATACAGTGGGAGAATTGACTTTTGGTTTTGCATTTTATCGCAAATGTTGCGGATAGCTAGAGTCGCCATCATTTTTTCTTTTATCCAATAAGGAAAGGGTGAAAATAACATGAAAGACCTTTGAGATTTATTGAGTTTGGGGGTTAGGTTATGAAAAGGGAAGGTGTTAGCACCCTTTTCATCTGTAGTTATCTACGGGCTCTTAATTGCTAGCTCACTTTTGAGAATGCTTTGTGAACGCGTTTGAAAATATTTCGAAAATGCCAGTAGTCAAGAAACTTTGTAATGATTCTTGTATTGGTTAAGAATGCGTACAAAGTGTTTATTTGAAAATATTTTGAAAGTGTGGTTGTGAGAAATGTTTTTGTTTTGAAAAATGTGAGCAAGCGATTAAGAACTATCTACCTATTCAAGGTCTTTCGTATTATTTTCCTCCTCCTTTAGATAGTCCTATCCAACAGTTAGTTATTAGGGAGCCCTATTGTTGGATGTGAAGGGATAGTCGCGGGTCATCGTACAGTTATAAAGACAACTCGTAGGGGCGCTTTAGCAATTCGTAAGGGACTAAATTGTTTACCGAAGGCAGCATCGAAGGGTCATCGAGGGACTATGGTATTTTTAAATGAGGGACAGTGTTAAAGCATCCCCACGTTCAAGGGACATGACTATCTTTGTTCCGAAGGAAATAAAAGAGGTTATCCTAGAGGTGCGTGTGTGCAGAGTGTTTTAATTTCTGTTAATTTATCTTGATTAGGGTTTTGCTACCGTTTGCTTTTAGGTTTTGCCATACAATCCTATTACTAACAGTTATAAGGAAAGCGATAAATGCGTAAAGTAAAGACAGAAAATAATAATTCCTACGCTATTACAAGGCTTCGGGAATGAGGGTACACATAGTAAATACGGGGACAAAATAAATCCTAATTAACTATTACACACCGTGAGCAATTACATAATTGAAAAAATGCGAAATAATAAAATACGCGAAAATAAAGAAAAGAGAAAGGAGATTGTTTTGTGATTTTGATAGAAAACATTTTATGATTAACCTAAAAAACTAATTAATTTTAATTAATTAAAAAAGTTAATTAATGAATAAAACCTAAAAACCTAAATTGATTTTAATTGGAAAAAAAAGAAGGGTTTAATAAAAAAAACCTAAAAAAACTAAGTTAATTGATTAAAAAATGAAATTTATTCAATTAAAAAAAGACTAATTAAGTTAATTAAAAACCTAAAGTCTAAATTAATTTTAAATTTTTTTTAAAAAAAGGGTTAAGCTAATTTTGTTAAAAAAATCATAGTTAAAATAAAATCAAAATAAAATTGAGATTGGGCCTGAAAGTAGCAAATCTGAGGGGTGTGAATCTGAAGTTTGCTAGGCCCAACAACACAAGCCCAAGCACCTGAATTGGATCCAGTGAGGATGGTTCCAGGAGGTTCATCATGGGGAGACAACCAGAAACATTGGATTGGATGTTGATGATGAGATCTAATGGTTGGGAATTGAGGGCGCGTGGTTGATACGTTGTGCTGGATCTGCAAACAAGAAAAGACACAGAAAAACATCAAAATGCCAAAAGGCTAGGATCGAACCCATGCCTTGGCATAGCAAGTCTCTATCGCGCGTGCTTCATCTGCCGGGGCAGTAATACATCCGTTTACTTATATCAAATGATAAATATATAATATAAGAATGTTGCCTGAACCAGAGAGATGCTGGAGCCCTAACTCTGGTCGTCTTCTCCGATGACCTCCTTTTATCAAACCTGCAAAATAACAACTTTTAGAAATAAAAAAGTACACTACCCCCTAAATCGAGGGCTGCAAGTTCAATGGTACAATCGTTTTGGACTGAAAAGGCCTGATTTGAGAGTTATGGTGAAAACGATGTGGATCGGTGCAAAGATGGTGATTTAGGATTCCGATTGCATGAGACCTCCACAACGATCCAAACCTCTACTAATGAACCTTAAGAGAACGTTAGTAATGTTAGATTTAATCAAAACAATATGAAAACAAAATTATGAATGCATGAAATAATGATAACATGGTGCTGCATGTAGGGATGTTTCAAGCCCTCTAGATCATTGCAATTGATCTTATCTTACCCTCTAACCTTCCTGGGAGTGAATAGGATGATTAGTTTATGGTGAACGACAATGTAAGTAGGGTTTGAAGTTTTTAGGGTTCTTTGAAATTTTGGGATTTTTGACAAGTCTTTGAGGCAAGGGTTTTTCGTGGATGGCTTGTATGAAGATAATGAGATTATATAATGTGGAATTAGGTAAAAAATTTGTGGACTTGGACCTTGTAAGAAAGGTCTTGTATTATTTCATTTAATTTTGACTTAAATTAATAAAAAGTCAAAAATAAATAAAATAAAGAGGTCAAGAGGTTAATGAGCAAGACTTAAGGTGTATATGAAGTGTTAGACACGTTTAGACTCTTAAACAATGGTCCATTAGCCCAAAAAATCAAGTTTTCTCAATTTGAACTTCACGCATTTGCTCAAAATTTCCCAACTTACACTGGTCATAACTCTCTCAATTTTCATCTTTTGAAGGTGATGTTAGACCTTTTGGACTTGAACTTAGAGATACAAAGTTGTAGAGAATTGAACTTCCTTTAAAATCAGCTTTGGTTTGGGGAAAGCTGATGAAGCATGTGGAAGTTATGCTTGGTCAAAGTTCAGTTAACTTCTCGTAAGGAAACCCTAATTTGGCAACTTTTGACTTTTGATGATTTGAGAGTCTTTCTTGATGAATCATGATCAAACCTTGATAAAATTATGAATATGACTTCAAAATCTTGATGTTGACCAAAAATCTTGAAGTTTGACTGTATGTTGACCGCAATTGACTTTTTGCCCAATATAGTTGATTTTTAGTCATCTGAGAAATTGACTGAGCAAACTTGTGATGCAAAGCATGAAACTTGGTATGAGAATTTTTGAAGAAATATAAGAGACAATGAACTCCATTTGAGACCTTAGAAACCCAAATTTCCCTATGAAAGATGAAATCCTAGTTGTGGACCCATTGCTTAAGAG
This sequence comes from Vicia faba, assembly GCA_948472305.1. Taxonomy (NCBI): domain Eukaryota; kingdom Viridiplantae; phylum Streptophyta; class Magnoliopsida; order Fabales; family Fabaceae; genus Vicia; species Vicia faba. Next base: position 26,840,345 of record OX451736.1, read on the forward strand.
GATAATTTGTCTGATCAATTCTTGAGCATCCTTGAGAATATTTTGAATAAAATAAGTGAGCATATTTTGGGGTACAACAGCTGCCCATGTTCAATCTTCTTAAACCCGAGGAGTTAGATTGGTCTGTCTGCTATTCGTGACTTGAAGGTAGAAGATGATTGAACACTTAAGTGCCCAAAAATTTGCACTCGCATGTACAAAATGTAACACTGTTGATTGATAATTAATATTGCTTGAATGCAATTAAAGATTCCATTGGGAGAGGTGACAGAGTGTCATCGGAGACGGGCTTATAGATGCCATCTAAAATAGCTATTGATAGGAGTATCAAAATGAGTCTATGCTCAACTGTATCCGAAGAATGCTTTCCAGAATGAACCTCTGGGGAAGGTGTTTGAGTAGCTGCTTGTCAGATTTAGTCTATGAGGGAAATGATTATCATGTAGATAGTCACCCCGTCATGTTTTGGGAATTGATCTACAGTCTGTTTTTGTTGGTAAACCCGTCCTGTTTTGGGAATTCATACCACCTGGTGATAAGGATAGTCGCCCCATTCTGTTTCGGGAGTGAATATTTTCTTGGTCATATAGATAGTTTCCCCATCTTGTTTCTGGAATTAATCTTGGACCTGGTTATACAGATTGGTGCCCTGTCTTGTTTCGGGAATTAATTTGCGACCTGTTTGAGAATTGTTGATGATATTCATATGTTTGTAGACTTTTACCTGAAAAGATAAAGAGTTAGTTGTATGCAATGTCATGTATGTGGTGCATTGCATAATGATGTTCTCAAAGTAAATGAGAGTGTGCTATATGCATTCGTATGCATATGCTATGATAAATTATGTATGGATGTGATATGTCGTTGAAGCGTATTGATAGCTTTGTATAACATCTTCAGTTGGGAAAATAAATCCCTGGTTGTTGTTGGGGATGAAGAATATGTGTAATCTTCAATCTTGTTTTGAATGTTTCTGCTGGGAATTCCTGCTTTCTGTTTGAGGATACTCTGCTGGGGAATGTTGACTTCTGTTTGGGGAGAAGAGTTCGAGAACATTGGACATTCATCGCTCTATTGGGGAATTTAATTATGAGGGAGATGGATGACCTTCTAAGGTGTTATTTGACTGAGTTTCTGAAATGGATGCCGATTCGTATGGAAAGGATAAAGTTAAACGATATCTAGTCTGATTTCGGATTCCGTAGCAACTTTTTGGGGGAAGCAACCTGGTCTACCCTTTACTGGAGGGGAGAGTCTTGTCAATGATTTGCAGTAGCCGGAGAAATAGACCCAAGCTTGGGAGAATAAATAATGTCGGGGAAATAAACCCTGTAGAAAAGATATACTCTACTGGAGAAATACTCTGCTGAGGAAATGAGCCCTGCTGGAGAAGAGAATTTTGCAGGGGATTTTATAGTTTTAGAGAAATAAACTCAGCTGGGGAAGAGAATTTCTATGAACTGTACTAATGACATAATCTCTGATGAGGATGGGGATTCCGTAGGTCGGCGATATTTCCGGGGAAGAAATCATACTCCTTTATCCTCTTGGGGATATGCTGGAGACTGTGCTTAGGTTAATTGTCCCAATTCTTGTCTTGAGGCATATTGGACTTGCGAGGAACATATCTTTGTCGGGAATGAGCTTATGAAGATAGCTCTGTGGGGATCATCCCATGGAGGTGGTTCTGTGGGGATTATCCTATGGAAATTTGTGGATGACTTGAACGTTATCCCAACTCCTAGAGTCTTGAGCAAATGATAATTCCTGTTTTTATGCATATATTTGTTAATAGTAATCATATTCATATGTATATGTTCATTCAATTTAGTCATTGGATGTTTTTGCGAACAAAACAGGAAAAGTAAAACAAGTTTGAATTTTGAAATTATATTTGTATTGATGATTTGCCTATAAACATGAAATTTTGTACAAAGAGACAAGAATCCTAGTAAGAGCCAATCGTTGTAAAATTTAAAGAGTACAAAGTAAAAACAAAACAATAGTTATGTGTAAACAATCTCGTCGAGTTTCAACTCTGTTATTGCCCCTATGTATTCGAGCATCTCATCCATTATTGTCGGAAGAAGTTGACTAAATTGATTTGCACCATTTGAACTCGACGTTGGTAACAAAGTTGGTTATAAGTAATCCAACGGAACATAGTTGTATGCTTTAATCCCTAATTTCTTCCTGGACCTCCCTTTTGGGTTTTCAGTCCATTGGGATACCCTTTTTTGCCCAAGCCGCCTTTTCAGGTTTTCGACTTGCTAGGTGTACAATCTTTTTATATATATATACCTAATTTTTCCCGAACCCTTTTGGTTCGTCGGGATGCCCTTATTTTTGCCTAGGCCAGTCAACCTAGCGGTCTTTTTTATGCGTAGTATTTTTTACTATGTCCGCATTCACAGGGTGCATAAAATCTTCACAGTCCATGGTGGTAAGTATCATAGTTCCGCCCGAAAATATTCTCTTGATTACATATGGACTTTCGTAAGTGGGAGTCCATTTAACCCTGGGGTTACCATGTGGTAAGATGATGCGCTTTATCACCATGTCACTAGCCTGATATACCCGATGCTTGACTTTCTTATTGAGGGCTTTGATCACACGCTTCTGGTACATCTGACCATGATAGACAACCACAAACCTTTTCTCGACAATAAAATTCAACTGGTCCAGCCTAGTCTGAATCCACTCATCTTTGTCTAAATCTGCATCTTTCATAATCCTTAGAGAAGGAATCTGAACTTTGATAGGTAAGACAACCTCCACACCGTAGACCGGAGAGAATGGGGTTGCCCTAGTTGATGTTTGTACTGAAGTGCGATAACCATGAAGATAAAATGGTAACATCTCATGCCAGTCTTTGTAGGTCACAACCATTTTCTGCATAATTTTCTTGATGTTCTTATTGGCGGCTTCCACTGCACCATTATCTTCGGTCGATATGGAGAAGAATTGTGGTGTTTGATCTTGAACTGCGTGTAGAGTTTCGTGATCATAGTGTTGTTGATATTAGTACCATTGTCTGTGATAATCCTTTCAGGGATGCCATACCGATAGATAAGGTTATGCTTAATGAATCAGGTGATCGCATTCTTAGTAACGGAGGCAAATGAGGCTGCTTCGACCCACTTCGTGAAGTAATCAATGGCGAAGAGGATGAAACGATGCCTGTTAGAAGCGGTAGGTTTGATTTCTGTAATCATATCAATGCCCCACATTGAAAACGGCCAAGGAGTAGTCAAGAAATTCAGAGGGACCAGAGGCACATGTACTTTGTCGGCATAGATTTGGCATTTGTGACAAGTTCTTGAGTGGTGGCGGCAATCAGTTTCTATAGTCGACCAATAGTAACCTGCTCTCAGAATCTTTTTAGCCATAATATGTCAACTGGAGTGAGTACCGAAGATACCTTCGTGCTTATCTTCCATAATTTTCTCTGCTTCCTTATTGTCCACACAACAAAGTAGAGTCGAATCATGATTGCGCTTGTACAGAATTCCGTTGCTCAGGATGAACTTAGTCGAGAACCTCCGTAGGAATTTATTGTCATTGATAAATGCTCCCTTAGGGTATTCTTGAGCTTAGAGGTACCTTTTTACTTCATGGAACCAAGGTTTCTCTTCTACTCTGTTGGTGTCAACCTCATAGCAATGTGCCGGTTTGTCTAGTTTCTCAATTGTAATTTGGGGAGCTTCATTGTTCCATCTGACCTTGAACATAAATGACGTTATAGCCAATGTGTCTGCCAACTGATTCTCTTCTTGTGGAATATGTTAAAAAGTAATTTCCCCGAAGTATGGAATTAAGGTCAACACATGTTCTCTATAAGGAATGAGATTCAGATGCTTCGTATCCCATTCTCCATTTATCTGACTGATTACCAGGGCCGAGTCCTCGTACACATCTAAGAACTTGATTCTCATATCAATAGCAGCTTTGATACCCATGATGCACGCTTCGTATTCGGCCATGTTGTTGGTACAACCAAAGCAAATTATGGCGGTGAAGGGCGTATGGCAACCCTTGGGAGAGATAAGCACAACACCAATTCCATTTCCAAGTGCGTTAGAAGCTCCATCGAAAACCATAGTCCATCGGGATCCTGGTTCAGGTCCTTCATACGGTCCAGGTTCTTCACAATCTGTAATTAGCATAATGTTCTCGTTCGGGAACTCAAAATTCATAGATTGGTAGTCGTCTACAGCTTGATGAGCCAAATGATCTGCCAGTACACTTCCTTTGATAGCTTTCTAAGTGGTGTACTGAATTTTGTATTCTGTTAAGACCATTTTCCATCGGGCTATCCTTCCAGAGAGAGCTGGCTTCTCGAATATGTATTTGATGGGATCCATTTTAGAGATCAACAAGGTAGTATGAGTCAACATATACTGTCTTAGTCGGCAAGCAGCCCATGCCAAAGCGCAACAAGTTTTCTCGAGTAGTGAGTATCTTATTTCATAGTCGGTAAACTTTTTGCTAAGGTAGTATATTGCATGCTCTTTTCGACCAGACTCGTCATGCTGGCCCAGTACACACCCCATTGAGTTCTCTAACAGTGTTAGGTACATGATTAGAGGTCTTCCTTCAACTGGTGGAATTAGAATTGAAGGTTCTTGTAGGTACTCCTTGATCATGTCAAAGGCTATTTGGAAATCGTCATTCCATTTTATTACCTGATCTTTCTTCAGTAACTTGAAGATCGGATCACATGTAGCAGTCAAATGAGAAATGAATCGAGCAATGTAATTCAGTCGTCCTAAGAAACTTTTGACTTCCTTCTCAATACGTGGAGCATGTGTTTCTTGAATAACTTTGACCTTGGCAGGATCGACTTCAATACCTTTACTGCTGACAACAAAACCCAGGAGTTTACTGGATCTCACCCCAAATGTACATTTGTTCGGATTCAACCTCAACTTTTACTTCTTCAATATCTCAAACAACTTGTGTAGATGGTCAAGATGTTCCTCTTTATTCTAGGATCTGGCTATCATGTCGTCAACATAAACCTCTATCTCGTGATGAATTATGTCATGGAATGGAGCTACCATGGCACGCTGATATGTTGCACCGAAATTCTTTAACCCAAAAGGCATAACCTTGTAACAAAAAGTGCCCCACTGTTTGACGAAAGTAGTTTTCTCCATATCTTCAGGTGCCATCTTGATCTGCTTATAACTTGAGAAACCGTCCATGAAGGAGAATACCTTGTGCTGAGCGGTGTTGTCGACCAAAACATCAATATATGGAAGTGGGAAGTTATCTTTGGGGCTTGCCCTGTTTAGGTCCCTGTAATCTACACACATACGTGCCTTGCCATCTTTCTTCGGTACCAAAAGCAAATTTGCAACCCATTGAGGATAAGATGTCACTGCTAAGAAACATGCATTGAATTGTTTCATAACTTCAGCCTTAATCTTCTCTAACATCTCAGGATGCATGCGCTGAACCTTCTACTTTATTGGAGAATAACCCTATTTCATCGGCAGACAGTGAACCACAATATCAGTATCGAGCCTTGGCATGTCTTCGTATGACCAAGCAAATATCTCAAAATATTCATGCAACATCTTGATTAACTTTCTCTTGACACTGCCCTCTAAGTTGGCGCCTATCCCGACTTCTTTTCTATTTGTTTCAGAACTCAAGTTTACAACCTCGATCGGTTCTTCAAGCGGTTGTAAAACCTTTCCCTCTTGCAATAACCGTCTAACTAGTTCTCTAGGTATTTCACAATCTTCCTCACCTTTTTCCTCGGCTTGGTAGATCAGATTTTCAAAGTCATAAGTGGCAATAACATAATCGTTATCAATAGGATCCAGAGTGGATGTGGATCTGCAATTTATTGTGTGGGTGTGTGTAAGAACACATAGCTATTTGAAAGTGATAAAAAGTAAAAGAAATACAAAGAGTGCAAAATTTGAATGCAAAACATCCAATGATTTATTAAATGAAAATATGTTTATGAAATGACAACCCTTAATAAATGGACCATTGTGCCATGGGTAAGGCACAAGGCTTAAAGTCATTGTATAAAAGTTACATAACAAAAACTTGGAAATTAATAAAAACATAAATGTAGCTATTACTCCTGACTAAAGGAGATAGAGATAATGTCTTCGGCCTTCCAATTGCTGAGCTCATTGCCAATGGTAGGAAAAATCAAGCTGTCAAGGTCATAATCACTGCCAGCATCTTCTATCACGTTGACTCCGTTGTTACTGACATGGAATGGAGATCTTCCAGCACGAGCACGACGAACAACCCTTTGAGCCTCTTCTTCTACAACAGCTCTAGCATCCTCAAAAGAAGCCATTCTGGGAAAAACCCTGGTAACTTTAGGAATGGCATAAACATTTTCGGTAGCAACCAGAGGGATAACTTCGAAAGTCTAACAGAGAGTCTCGATGAATTTGTCGTCCATCTCTACATATCAGAATGAGTTCAAATGGATAACCATATACTCTTCTTCTCCATAAATAGTAACAACCTTTCCTTTCACTGGGTACTTCAGCTTCTGGTGTAGGGTTGAGGTAACAACTCCAGCCCCATGGATCCAGGGGAATCCCAGTAAGCAAGAATAAGCTGGCCGAAAATCCATTACATAGAAGGTAGATTCGAAGACATGCGAACCTACCTTGATCGGAAGATCCACTTATCCGTGTATCATCCTCTTTGACCCGTCAAAGGCTCGGACTATAATATCACTAAGTTTCAGTATAAGCCCTTCGCAATCAAGTCTGTCAAGAGCATCCTTCGGTAGAACATTTAACGAGGAACTAGTATCAATCAACACATGAGCTAGAGTAGTGCCCCTGCATTCAATAGAGACATACAAGTCTTTGTTGTGGTTTCTTCCTTCAGGAGTCAAGTCAACATCAAAAAAACCTAGCCCATTTTCAGTCGTTAAGCTAGAAACATAGTTCTCAAATTGATTGACATAAATCTCTTGCGGTACGTGGGAAGACTTCAAGAATTTCACCAAAGCTTGTGCATGGGCTTCAGAACACAGTAACAAGGATAACATGGAGATTTTAGATGTGTCTGCCCCAGCTTTTCAACAATCTTGTAATCTCTCTTGCGGATAATCTTCAATACCTCTTCCAACTCGTTCCTAGAGGTGTCTTCAGCTGCAACTTCTTTAGGTGCCTCTATCTGGGCAGGCTCCATTATTTATTCTTTACCTCGAGCCTCAATGGTTGACTTGGTAATAGTAAATTTAATAGGTGTAGCAGCAATCTTCGGAGAGATTTTTGGGGAGAAAACCCTTCCGCTTCTAGTAACCTTACTGGTCCCGACAATATTGTCAATGTTGGGATCAATAACTTCAATACTTTCATCTTCGGTAGTCAATAGTTCTTGCTTGACGCCATGGTAGTAGACGTTGAATCCCTAATTCCAAGGAATAACTTTATTCGAAGAATATGGGATAGGTCCAGCTGTAGTGATAATTAAAGGAGCAGCCTTTGGATTGGCAGTAATTCTTACATGACCTTTGGAAGTGATCCTGATAGGAGTTCCAGAAATTAAAGATAAATCTCGAAACAGATTTTTAGTAGACAAAATCTTCTCGATTAGAATTATATGATTGTTCCATTAGGCGTTGAATGACTTCTTTCAGTAACTTGCAGCCATTGGGTTGGGCTGCGCAGTAGTAACATCTTTCAACACAACCCATAAATAAACCAACTTGCAATAGATTTCTCTTGATAATTGGGAGGGGAGTAACCAATTCACTTACAGTAGAAACATAAAGAACATCATCAATAGAACTTATGCCTTTGTCATGCTTCGGCATTGGTACAGTAATTACATTGGGAGTTTTCGGAGGGTCAAACTCAATTTATTTGTTGTCAATCATATCCTGAAATTTTTTTCCAGGGTCCAGTAGTTATTAGTGTCGTGCCTAGGACTGTTGGATGGGTAAGAACACTTCGTATTCGGATTCTAGCGGGGAGAGGAGGTGCTGGGGTTCTGAGGAGGATCCCTTAATGTAATCAGTTCCTCTTTCAGTAAATGTTGTAATGCTTGAGATAGTGGCATGCAGATCTTCATAAAATGTCTTCTCGGAGCGTCTGACCTACGCTAAATGCCTTATTGTTGTTGAACAGTCGCAGAATTAGAAATTAGCACCGCTCCTACAGATTGACTGCAGTCACTTTTAACACAGCCCTTTTGGCCATAAACAACATTGGTCTCCTTTTTACCACTAAATGTCTTCTTCACAACACTCGAAGATGCGACCATTGGAATCTTTCCACTCTTGATACCACCTTTGACATGTTCTCTAGTTAGAATCAACTCAGTAAAACTAGATGAGGAGCTTCCAATCAGATGGTTAAAGAATGACCTTGTTAGAGTTCCCATGAACATATCAACCAGCTCCCTGTCAGACAATGGAGGTTTAACTCGTCCAACCAGATCTCTCCACTTTTGGGCATACTCTTTGAACCCTTCATTCGATCTCATAGTCATATTTTGTAATTGCATGCGAGTTGGTGCAAGGTCAGCATTATATTGATACTGCTTGTAAAAAGCAACAACCAAGTCCTCCCAAGTGCGGACGTTCCTTTCAGCTGATAGAACCATTCCAGTTGTGTCCTAGATAAACTCTCTTGAAAAAAGTGAACCTATAACTTTATGTCAGCAGTATGGGGTTGGATCTTCTGAACATAAGATCTCAGATGAAGCTTAGGGCAAGACACACCATCATATTTAACAAAAGTATGGGTGTTGAATTTTTTAGGGACAACAACCCCTAGAATAAGACCCAACTCTTCAAAATCCAGCCCAGACACCTTCTAGATTTCCATGACATTTAGGCGATCTTCTAACTGTTTGTATCTGTCATCCGCCAGAGGATACTGTTCACCATAGTAGTTTTCATCCTCAGGAATTTTATTAGAACCAATGTTGCTACCTCTCTCAACCCTTATACTCTTGTCTTCTTCACCCTGATTATCATCTTCATCAGAGGAAATATCACCATTCTGAATCTGTTTGAGAGGACCTTTAAACCTTCTTCCCATGTTGAGGACAATTGGTTTTCTGGTCTTCTTCTTTTTGATGATGAGCGCCATCATATCTTTATGTCCCTGAGCTAAGTTCAAGAGCGTTTCCTGGAATTGGGCATTCTGAGCTTGGAGTTCCTTAACAGTCTCTTCTACAACCATCTTTTACTAAAATAAATAGCAAGAAGATGATAAAACCTGTATTGGAAAGCATGTAATGAAATTATGCATGATATGTAGATACAATTTATTCAAGGATCTCACAGGGTAAACAAAAAGAAGTGTTAAAAGTCGAGTCTGGCTATAACTTTGACTGAAGAACTCCGCGTCGCTGAACGTCCTCCTATGAGCATCAAGCTCACCATGTCAAGTGGGTCCTAGCCTTTGACTCAAGATGATGTACTTTGGTCTTTGATGGTATTGGTTAGAGGAAAATAAATCCTCTTGCCCCTTGCTAGATGTCGGTTCATCATAACCTGCATCACAGGCCTTGAGATCCTTGAAATGGTCAGTGAAAATGCTATGGTATGATGTCATGATGTTATGATGTCGTGTTCGAACATATAATCAAACACAAGCAGAGCACACAAAAACCTTAGGTTCATGCTTACATGGGGTTTGTAGGTAAGTACCCTCTTGAAGGTAAATTGGCTCAACCTATCCTAAGAAAAGTAACCGGGTTCTAGGAGTCTCATATCATCGATCTTTCTCTCAGTCATTGTTTCAGCACAACATCTGATTTGCCACCGAAATATCCCAAGAGTCCGATCTCAATGAGTGTAGCATCGAGTATCAACCAACTTTTGACTGCACCAAAGCTGACCATCTCACTACCTTCTAATGGCTAAGTTGGGTCAATTAAGGTTCTAAAGGACAGCTGGTGCTTATGACACCACGCGGCAGCCTAACATTCTCCATGACTGACTCAAGGGACACCAACATAAATGAATGTGTCGCACTAACATAGCCATCACTTCAACCATATCGCTCTATGCCGTACAGTTTCCACGGTCTATAAATACTTACCTAAAATGCACCCAGATCCGGGTATAGGATCTTTGCAAGAAATAAACCCGAGTGAACCCCAAAATGTAAAGCAAATAAATCAAACAAATAAAGCATTTAAATGTGATCTAACTCTAAGGTAACCCCACTTTTGAGTATCTCCCCAGCAGAGTCGCCAATTCTATAATACGGTGGGAGAACTAACTTTTGGTTTTGTGTTTTATCGCAAATGTTGCGGATAGCTAGAGTCACCACCGATAAGGAAAGGGTGAAAAGAACAGGAAAGACCTTTGAGATTTATTGAGTTCGGGTGGTAAGTTATGAAAAGGGAAGGTGTTAGCACCCTTTTCATCTGTAGTTATCTACAGGCTCTTAATCGCTAGGTCACTTTTGAAAATGCTTTGTGAATGTGTTTGAAAATATTTTGAAAATGCCAGTAGTCAGGAAACTTTGTAATGATTCTTGTATTGGTTAAGAATGCGTACAAAGTGTTTATTTGAAAATATTATGAAAGTGTGGTTGTGAGAAATCTTTTTGTTTTGAAAAATGTGAGCAAGCGATTAAGAACTATCTACCTACTCAAGGTTTTTCATATTATTTTCCTCCTCCTTTAAATAGTGTTATCCTACCATTAGTTAGTAGGAAGCCCTATCATTGGATGTGAAGGGACAAGCGTGGGTCATCGTACAGTCATAAAGGCAACTCGTAGGGGCGCTTTAGCAATTCATAGGAGACTAGATTGTTTACCAAAGGTAGCATCGAAGGATCATCAAGAGACTATGATCTTTTTAACCGAGGGACAGTGCTAAAGCGTCCCCACGTTCAAGGGACATGATTGTGTTTGTTCTGAAGGCAACAAGTTAGGTTACCCTAGAGGTGCGTATGTGCAGAGTGTTTTAATTTCAGTTAATTTATCTTGATTAGGGGTTTTCTACCGTTTGCTTTTAGGTATTGCCATACAATCCTATTACTAATAGTTATAAGGAAAGTGATAAATGCAGAAAGTAAAGGTAGAAAGTAATAATTCCTACGCTATTACAAGGCTTCAAGAATGGGGGTACACTTAGTAAAAACGGGGAATGAAAGAAACCCTAATTCACTATTACACACTGTGAGCAATTACATAACTGAAAAAATGCGAAATAATAAAATACGCGAAAATAAAGAAAAGAGAAAGGAGATTGTTTTGTGATTTTGATATAAAAAATTTGATGATTAACCTAAAAAACTAATTAATTTTAATTAATTAAAAAGTTAATTAATGAATTAAACCTAAAAACCTAAATTGATTTTAATTGGAAAAAAAGAAGGGTTCAATAAGAAAAACCTAAAAAAAACTAAATTAATTGATTAAAAAAATGAAATTTATTCAATTAAAAAAAGATTAATTAAGTTAATTAAAAACCTAAAGTCGTAATTAATTTTAAGTTTTTAAAAAAAAAATGGTTAATCTAATTATGTTAAAAAAATAATAGTTAAAATAAAATCAAAATAAAATTGAGATTGGGCCTGAAAGTAGAAAATCTGAGGGGTGTGAATCTGAAGTTTGCTAGGCCCAACAACACAAGCCCAGGCGCCTACATTGGATCTAGTGAGGATGGTCACAGGAGGTTCATCGTTGGGAGACAACCAGAAACATTGGATTGGATGATGATGATGAGATTTAATGGTTGGGAATTGAGGGCGCATGATTGACGCGTTATGCTGAATCTGTAAACAAGAAAAGAAATAGAAAAACATCAAAATGCCAAAAGGTCGGGATCGAACCCACACCTTGGCATATCAAGTCTCTATCGTGCGCGCTTCAACCGCTGAGGCAGTAATACATTCGTTCACTTATATCAAATGATAAATATATAATATAAGAGTGTTTCCTGAACCGGAGAGACGCTGGAGCCCTAGCTCTGGTCGTCTTCTCTGGTGACCTCCTTTTATCAAACCTACAAAATAGTAACTTTTAGAAAGCAAAAAGTACCTTACCCTCCTAAATCGAGGGTTGAGAATTCAATGGTACAATCGTTTTGGACTGAAAATGCCTGGTTTGAGAGCTATGGTAAAAACAATGTGGATCAGTGCAAAGATGGTGATTTATGATTTTGATTGCATGGGATCTCCACGATGGTCCAAACCTGTACTAATGAACCTTAAGAGCACGTTAGTAATGTTAGATTTAATCAAAACAATATGAAAACAAAATTATGAATGCATGAAATAATGTTAACGTGGTGCTGTATACAGGGGTATTTCAAGCCATCTAGATCGTTGCAATTGACCCGCTCTTACCCTCTAACTTTCTTGGAAGTGAATATGATGATTAGTTTGTGGTGAACGACAATGTAAGTAGGGTTTGAAGTTTTTAAGGTTCTTTTAAATTTTGGGATTTTTTACAAGTTGTTGAGGCAAGGGTTTTTCGTGGATGGCTTGTATGAAGAGAATGAGATTATATAATGTGGAATTAGGTCAAATATTTGTCGACTTGGACCTTGTAAGAAATGCCTTGTATTATTTCATTTAATTTTGACTTAAATTAATAAAAAAATCAAAATAAATAAAATAATGAGGTCAAGGTGTGCATGAGCAAGACTTGAGGTGTATAAGAAGTGTAATACACGTTTGGACTCTTAATCAATGACCCATTAGCCCAAAAAATCAAGTTTGCTCAATTTGAACTTCATGCATTTGCTCAAAATTTCCAAACTTGCACTTGTCATAACTCTCTCAATTTTCATATTTTAAAGATCATATTATACTTTTTCGAAAGCTCGAGATGTCCTATACAATCCCTCTTTTGATCATTTATGCATTTAGAGACTTTATATTGATGTAAGTTGCCTTGACAAAAAGTGTCTTTTTATTGACTTTTGAAATGACCTATAATATATTGGCTCATATCTCTCAAATGAAGCATTTTTTGGACTTGAACTTAGAGATTCAAAGTTGTATAGAATTTAATTTCCTTCAAAATGAGCTTTGGTTGGGGCAAAGCTGATGAAGCATGTGGAAGTTATGCTTGGTCAAAGTTTAGTTGACTTCTCCTAAGGAAACCCTAATTTGGCAACTTTTGACTTTTGATGATTTGAGAGTCTTCCTTAATGAATCATGATAAAACCTTGATCTAATTATGAATATGACTTCAAAATATTGATGTTGGCCAAAAATCTTGAAGTTTGACTGTATGTTGACCACAATTGACTTTTTTGCCCAAAATAGTTAATTTTTAGTCATCCGAGCAATTGACTGAGCAAACTTGTGATGAAAAACATGAAACTTGGTATGAGAATTCTTAAAGACATATAAGAGACCATGAACTCTATTTTATACCTTAGAAACCCAAATTTCCATGTGAAAGATGAAACCCTAGTTGTGGACCCATTGCTTAGGAGGAGAATTTGTTTGATCAATTCTTGAGCATCCTTGAGAATATTTTGAATAAAATGAGAGGGAAAAGTTTGGGGTACAACAGCTTCTTTATTGAAGCACTCGATATATGCTTGCAGAGACTCATCTATACACTGGATAATCTCTTCTAGCGACACCTCTGATTCTGGATGTCGGTGGGAGGCGGTGAATTGCCTCGAAAATATATTTCCCAGTTGTTTCCAAGAAGTGATAAATTCAACGAGCAAACTCTTGTACCAAGAAATGGCACATTTTTTTTATAGTGGTTGAGAAAAACCTGCATTTTATCGCGCCCTTCACGCCTCAGTAATCAAGTTAGGCATTGATGTCTTCTATGTGGTCATCTAGGTCGTCCATACCGTCGTAGGATCCCAACAGGGACGGATTCTCGAGCCTGACCGCAAGTCATGTCTCCATAATTTATTTCGATAATGGACCATAGGGCTCGATGTCATCAATCTCTTCTTGCAATGATGGAGGGGAGTGATGTTTTCTTCCTCGTAGGGCGTCATCATCTCGTCGAGGGGAGGGGCTCCTCCCTCGTCGCCTCGGTTTGGGTGATAATAACCCGCTGCCATCGTCTTTGCACATGCTCTTCATCTTCATGGAAAGCGGAAAGTCTTTATCCTTCTTGAGAGATGCTCGATCACGTTTCTTACAGAAAGAAACATCGAGCCTTTCCTTTCTTGGAGGACGCCCATCTCGGGGAGGAGATATACTGGAGGAGTTATGTCGTCGGTGTCTCCGAGGGGGAGACCTTGACTATTTCCACTCCAGAGCCCCTATCCTTTTTCTCTGCTGGAGGATGAGGGAGTTGGTTTGGTTAAGGGAAGTGATCCGTGCTGCTATGGTTGGGTCGGCGTTCTGCGGAACAGGGACCCGTTGTAAAATCTGGAGCTGGTCTTCAACAAAGTTCTTGGGAAATTGTTCATCCAAGAATAGATTATTGTCACGATTAACGTCAATCGAATCTAGGGACGCGGTATGTCCGCCACGGACACCAAAGTTATCCTTGAGGTGGGGATGTTCTTGGCTTTCGTCGGTCTTGCATGCCAGGGAGAGCATAATCCTTCCAGATAGTTGGTGATCATCATGGTCGGCCATGATTGATGAATGAGGAGGATCTTTGGTCTTCAGATTCTGGGGAACAAAAAACGGGGAAGATAGTCGGCACCACTGATTTTACCAGTTGATCAGAACCTACAAGCTGGCCGGAAGATGATCTTTAACAGGCTGGAAAGTTGAGGAGAAAAGGGGGTTGTACCTGCAAGGTACTCTGGCGATCAAGTAAGTGTAGGAGAAAAGAGATACAAGTAAAGTATTAAGGTTTCAGAGATGAATATTAGATATTCGATACCTGGCACTCACATGTGTGAGGGTTGATATAATTCCCCCAGCGCTTGGCCATTGGTCCCTATAAGTCCGCAAAAATAGGTAACTTCCAGGACTCAGTTAAAACGGGTAGGTGTGCTCGTAACTAGCAGTTGGATCCGAGGAAGAGGCAAATTACGGGCAGGTGGCCGTTCTAGACGTTTCCTAGTTGTCTGCTCGACTAGTGTCGGGCTGATGGAAGACAACTACTGACTAGGTCAGATGTGGGTGTCGGGTATGGCTGGTCGTGTGCTCAGGGGCGTGGTCGACTAGAATGCTGCGTCATTGCTGTTGGGCTGAGCCAATGGTAGAAGCAAATTGGGCCAATTCTAGTCATTGGGCCAATCCTGAACATAACCTATTATTTTTAGGTCACATATAACCACAGCTGAAAAATACAATCATGGTGAAATTATTTTTTATTTTTGTTTAAATATAGAAATTAATGGGCACACCCTTTATTGTATAGAAAAAGTAGAAAAAAGGTTGGTACTGAGATTCAAAACCTATAAGCTTTAACATATCACCACGATTATTATCATGTACCGTAGTGATATATTGTTTAATAAAATTGAAAAAAACACAGGTGCTTAAATAAGATATATTACTTCGGTTGATTGATTAACTAAGGTAATAACATATTACAATAGGTATATTATGCAGTAGTGTCTCCAGTACTTCCTGCACATATCTGAATAGTCATGTGAGCTGACCTACACTGAGAATATTTAAGTTGCATATCTCTAGGGGGAGTTTGTTGCATGTTCCTAACACATGTAGGGGGAGCATCCCAATATGGTTATTTTGTTACTTGTCTTATCGCTTTCGTTTATTATCACTTATTGAGTCTCCCTCCTGATTGCAAATCTTTTGAATCAAGTTTGAAATCAATTTGTTATTCGTTTTAGCATGCATAAAACATTGGTTATGTTTGAAATTGATCAAAATTCTTTTAGTTAATTGCATGAGTCTTTGGAATAAAAACTATGTATTCAATTCAGTTTAGGTGAAAAGAAAAATCTCAAAGTACTTTTTAAAATATGAAAAATTGAGATTTTGTGTGTTTAATTCGAATCAATCAAATTAGACACACATTCATATTCCAATTAAGTTTAACAGGGGTGAACCAAAACTTTTTAAACAATTTAATTTGAATCAGGTTTTGTACATGATTCAAATCAAGCAATTTCCCGTCACCTCTTCTCAATTTGATTCGAATAAAATTTTGCACATGATTTGAATCAAACAGTTTTTGAACATTTTCCTGAAGGGCCTGTTGCAGTTGATTTGAATCAAATTTTGTACATGAATTGAATCACAGGATCTTTGATTCAAATCATGCTTTGCACTTGATTCAAATCAAGCGTGAAATGGGTAAAAAATATAATTTGCTTGTATTCCATTCACTTGCTCATTTGACTCAAACCATGCATTGTTCTTGATTCGAAACTAACCAACTTTTACTACTCATTTTTGTGCTTAATCTCAAGCACATATAAAACCTTGCGTCAAACATTTTTCATGTTACAGATTTCATAATCATTTTATGATTTTATGTGGAGTAAACTCTCTCTCTCTCTCTCTCTCATTTTGAAAAACTTCAAACCATTGCATTCAAATTTCTTTCATCTTCAACCTCAATTTTATTTTCAGATCTTGATAATGAGAGATATGTGATTGGTTGAGGGAGACGCTGTCTTGAAACTAACCATTCTAGAAGATTGTGTAAAGATTTTAGGTTCTTGCTAGGTTAAGGAGTTGTCATTGGTGCTGACAAATTCCAGTGTGAAAAGAAGGAAGTTTTTCTCTCCAGTTTTCCTTAGTAGTTTGTGTGTAGAAGGCTACCGATAAGGCAAAGTTCTTCTCAGATCTTCAGACAATTCACCACTCAAGGAATCGGTAGGATCAAATGGTTGATTTCTACATATGAAGGCTTGGAGAAGAATAAATGGTGTTGGAATATTCTTAAAGCATTAATCGAGTAAAGATTAAGCAAAAGAGTTTGGTGTGACACTGTATACAAGTCAAGATCCAGATTGAAGTTTTATTCTTCAACACTATTGTAGTCTAGTGATTATGTAAACTCTTGGAATATTTGTCAAAATAAAAAGGAGCTATGCAGGTTCCAAAGAGATACCATTGAAGAGTGCACATAGACTCATGCGATAATAACACAATCGAAGCACTATAAGTCCCAATTTAGTCTCTCTCTCTCTCTCTCTCTCTCTCTCTCTCTCTCTTTACTCTTGCATTTAAATTTCATAGTATATTGGATGCTTAGGTTTTCAATTCTTAGAGTAGTTTATCGTATATTTCATTGATAGCTATTTATTGCTCAATATTAGATTTTGTTGGAATTGAGATCTAATTGAGCTTTAGTGGTGATTAACATCTGAAAACTTATTGAGTTTAGAATTTGCAAATTGAATCATTATATAATCACTTCTCGTGAATTATATGATTGGTATCAAATGAATATCTTATGTATCATCATTAGTTCCATTTTTGATATTTTTACGTTGATTAAGTGTTTACTTGATTAAATTCAATTCAAGTATAATTCACTCTATCTTCCTCTAAAACATTTCGGTGCGCATACTCTAAAAACCTCAGATATTTTATTTTTGAAACATCAGTTGAATTTGTTTTAAAAATGTATTCACCCTCCCTCTAGGCTGTTTTCTTACACCATATTCTCACCCAACAATTGGCATCAAGAGCTGGTTTTTTGATTAAGTCTTATCGACTCTAAAAGTTTATAGAATATGACAGACGATGACGATCCAATAGGAGCGTACAATAAAGCATCCATTTTTAAAGGTGGAAATTATCCATATTGGAAATCAATCATGAATATACACTTGTTATCAGTGGACAAAAAATTATTGTATGCCATCATTGAGGAACCTTTTATTCCCACACATGATAATGGAGTGGTTAAACACCTAAAGGATTGGAATGATGACGAAGTTAAAAAGGCATCATAAGATTTAAAATTGAGAAGCATACTTATCTCTGCTTTGAGCGAGAAACATTCTATGACAAAGCATTCATCTTAGACAACAAACAACCGAAGTGTAAACCTTAGACGAGCCAATTTTTTTAAAAAATACTACATATTCCATCTGTTACTCACAACCGAGTGGAAATTATTCAAGGATTATGCCTTCGAATCCCAGTAGCGATTTTTAATTATTTTAATTTTTTATGATCTATTATCTCAGTTGAGCTGACAACCGAGGGGACAAGTATTTAGGCGGCGCGCCTTTGAATTCTATCAATGCATTTTAGCACCTTTTATTTTTTTATTTAAATTTTTGTATGACCTATTACCTTGATTGAGTCGGCAATCAGGGGAAATGTTTAACTGCATTTTAGCGTATTTTATTTTTTATGTTTTATTTATGACCTATTACCAGAGTTAACTGAAGGGAATTTTTTAATCTAACTTGATGAAAAAATTAAGTAACAAATCTTTGCTGTCCATTTATAAAGTAACAACGGTTAAGACATTGCCAACTCATCAATCCACATGAAAGACATGATTTTATAAGATAATACATTATGAATTGTAGCTTATAAGAAAATACATTCATGCCTTAATGGTTGTATTTTATACATGAATAAGTTTAAAGAATTGTATAATTACTCCACTCATGACACATTAAAGTACATATTATAAGATGGTGGCTCTAGTAGTGATATGACAAAGGTTCATTAGGTAAGATGTCATGAAATCTTCCAATAATTATGAATTCAACAAAAAACTTACTAATGAAAATGATACAAATACTCTTCAGAATTAAAGAATTTATCATATCTTTCGCGACTGAGGTTAATAATGTATCATATTCTTTTGTAAAGTTTAATCTTTAAATAAATTGTGATTGTGATCTATTCGAGATTTGTTAGAACTTGGAACTACAAGGTTGGTGAATAGTTGAGTAATTGAGTATAGAGAGGGAGTAAGTGAGATAAATTAGAGAGATTATAATTGTGGGTGAAAATATGCATTCAACATTCTCATTAATTAATATATCAAAGTTATATATACTCAAGTATAATTGATTGTGATATAAGCAACTAATTGAAAATAATAGGAAAAACTAAAATTGTCTGCCTATAACCAGTTACTAAACATGAACCAGTTATTAAACATGTAACCAGTTACAACTGTTTCTAAAAACAATTCGAACACAGTGGTAACTAATTACCAAAACACACTAACCGATTACAACTGTTCTAAAAGCCAAAAACACTACAGCTTGTATCCGGTCACCAAAACATAGTAACCCGTTACAACCCTTGAATTATTTATTTTTCACAATACACCATATTAATTCAAGTTCTCCAAGTCTCTCAAGCTCATGTTCTTCTTCACTCTCTTGAACACTCCAATTGTGACTCCTTTTGTCAGCAAATTGGCAACTTAGTCTTCACTTATACAATATCCCAATCTTAATCTTCATTCACTAACAAGTTCTCTCAAGTAGTAAAACCTCATCTCAATATGCTTGCTCCTCCCATGTACAATTGGGTTCTTAGCATTGTTTATAGCAGAAACATTATCAACCATGAGCGTTACAATGTCACCTTCTTCACTGCCTAGCTTTTTCAACAAATTCATTAATCACACGGCTTAGCATGCATACAACGGAGCGATAATGTAATCGGCCTTACAAGAAGAGAGTGATACTTCCAGTTCCTTCTTCGAACACCATGATATTGGTGTTTCATCGAACATAAATATGTATATATATGAAGACTTTTTATCATATTTATATCCACACCAATTGGAATCGATAAAATTGAGTAAATTGCAATTTCTTCCTGTGTTCAGTACAGGAAAAAGAATTTTGCAACCAATAGATCCTTTGACTTATCTTAGAATCCTTTTGACTGCTGTCAAATAAGACACCTTTGGTATCTCCATAAATCTACTCACAATACCGATGCTAAACTCCAAATTCAGTTGCATATTGCACAAGTAACGCAAGGATCCAATTGGCCTCCTATATTGAGTTGGATTAACATCTTACTCATCCTCATCTTTGATAAATATAACTTTTATTTAGCCAGAGTAATGACATCATTACATTGATCCATTTTAAACTTCTACAAAATCTCAAGCGCATACCTTCTTTGGTACATGAGTAGTCCTTTCTTGGTCTTGTAGAACTCAATACCAAGGAAATATGTCACAAGGCCAAAGTCAGTCATCTCAAAATCCTTCATAAGCTCACTCTTGAATTTAGAAATGCACTCTTTTTCCTGTTATCAATAAATCGTATATGTACAGACAAATGATTATCACCCATTTATTTGTATCCTTCTTCATATACGCACCATGTTTGGATATCCACTTCTCGATGCCAATCTCCTTTGAAAAACCATTTATCCTATTGTTCCAAGTTCTTGGAGCTTGTTTCAAACCATACAATGCTTTATTTATGAAATTATGACACTTGTGATACAAATTTTAAGACTGATGTCTCAACTTAAAACACAATGTCAAGACAGATGTTATAACATTATCTGCTGACAGAAACTTGTTAAAATAGGAGATTGTGCAGAAAGATAAACTACAGAAAATTAAACAACAATCAATTGTGAACTCAGTTTGGTGCAACGTCACCTACTCTGTGGCTACCAAGCTAGGAAGGAAATTTACTATGATACTATTAGTTCAAAGCTAAACAACCCTAGTTTACAACTTCTTGCCTAATTACTATCTTGTGCAACTTCTACCTAGACATCTCTAGATATGAGATCCCCTTCTCACTTCCAATCACGGCAGTGATACCTACAAACATAAACCTTGTGACTAGACCAAAAGAACCAAATAGAAGATTACACTTAAAATACAAAAAATACTTAGTTTTTCTTAAAAGCTTCAACTAAGAACAATACTCAACTCTTTGCTTAAAAGCTTATGAGTGAGAATAATAACTTCATATAAAATCAAGTAACAATCAGTCAACCTCAATGCATCAAAAGATACACGAGTGACATACAAAGAACAAAAACAAAAATACCTTATAAGGCTCCTAAAACCCTAACCCTTATGTTGCACCCATGATTTATTCTATGTGAATGTTTGATATTTTAGGTCTAGCAAGTCCTTATTTATAGACTCTTGCACTATGTGCTTGAACTCTTCAAATCAAATCCAATCTTCTTTTTTTTCAGTTGCAAGATCTTCACATAAAAATAGGAAAAATCTTTTAAAGTTTCCTAAAAAGTCTCCAAGATACTTTTAAATGAAACAAATCAAATCTGCACTTGTTCCTAATAAATCTCCATGACCTGTGAAGAATAATGAGATATATCCAAGAGGGTATCTAAAAAACAAATCAAATTTGTCAATAGATTAAAATAGCAACGCCTGCTGCATAACAGGCCAAGATGTCAAGACATCTGGCTTAACATCTGTCTGATAAGCATGACAACAGAACCTGTCATGATAGTTGGTTAAGATGTTATGACATCTTGCTCAACATCAACCCAAAACCATGTTTTATGAAAATTTATGCCAAGCCTAAAACATGGTGTAATACGGCAGGAGAACTGACTTTGTTTTTTTTTTGCATTTTATCGCAAATGTTGCGGATAGAAAGAGTCACCACCGACTTTTCTTTTATCCAATAAGGAAAGGGTGAAAATAACAAGAAAGACCTTGATGGATTTTGAGTTCGGGGGGTAGATTATGAAAAGGGGAGGTGTTAACACCCTTTTCATCCGTAGTTATCTACAGGCTCTTAATCGCTTAGCTCACTTTTTGAAATTGCTTTGTGTGTGTTTGAAAAATATTTTGAAAGTTTTTTCAATGTAAGGAGGACTTTATAATGACTCTTGTATCGTTAAGAGTGTATACAAAGCATTTGGTTTGAAAATATTTTGAAAATGTTTGTGAGAAATGTTTTGTTTTTTTGTGAGAAAGCGATTAATAGTTTTACCCTTACTCAAGGTCGTTATTATATTTTCCTCGTCCTTTAGATAGTGATATCCTACACTTAGTTAGTAGGAAGCCCTATCATTGGATTTGAAGGGACAGGCGGGGGTCATCGTACAGTCATCGAAGGCAACTGGTAAGACGCTTTAACAATTTTCATTATGGGACTAGATCATTTCTAAAAGGCAACACCAAAGGGTCGTCGAGGGACTATGATCTTTATATCGAGGGACTTTGCTAAAGCGTCCCCACTTTCAAGGGACATGATTGTTTTCTTGAAGGAAACAAGGGAGGTTACTCTAGAGGTGTAAGTGTGCGAGTGATTTGTATTAAGTTATTTAGTCTTTGATTTTAAGGTTGTATACCATTTGTTTTTAGTCTTTCCATGCAACCCTAATTACTATCAACAATATTGCAAAATAATGGCAGGGAAAGTAAAGTGCGGAAAATAAAGGCAGAAAGTAAACCCTAAGCTATTACATCGCTTTGGGGAAGTTACAAAATAGAAAAGCGGAAAGTAAAAAACCCTAAGCTATTACAAACCGGGAAACAATTACATAATCGAGAAAAATGCTAGAAGAATAAACTACGTAAAGAATGTAAGAATAAGAAGAAGGAAAACGAAAGTGTTTTTGGTGATTTTTTATTAAAAAAAGTTTTTGATGATTAACCTAAAAAAACCTAATTAATTTTAATTAAAAAAGGGTTAATAAGAAAAAACCTAGTAACTAATTTGATTTTAATTTAAAAAAAGACAGAGTCATTAAATTAATTTAAAATAGTCTAATTAACTTTAATTAATGATAATATAAAAATTAATTAATTAAATTTTTGTAAAAAGAAGTTAATTAAAAAACCCTAAGAGTCTAATTAGTTTTAATTATAAAAAAATAATTATGTTGTATAATAAAATAAAAAATGAGTTAGAGTAAATAAAAAAGAGAGTTGGGCCTGAAATAGCAAACGTGGCGGGTGCTGAAAAGCAAAGAAGTCCATGCCCAATGACAAGGGTCTGCTGATCTAGTGTGCTACAACTCTAGGGGTGTATCATGGTCTACGCTTATGGGAATGTTGATGTTGATGATGATGAAGATCTGAAGGCCAAAACAGATGAGGGTGTACGGTGGATTGTTGGAAGAGCACTGCATGGAATATCTACAAAATCAGAAAAATGAGAAAATACAAGATGCATGGATCGAACCCACGCCCTTGTACATGAATGCTCTAACGCACGCTGCCTTTCCACTGGGACATCATTCGTTTCGCGTCAATTACACAACATTAAAATAATATATAATAAATATGCAGGGGTCAAACCACCACCCACGGTTGTCAACTTTGTCTTCTCCGACGAGGGTATTTTGAAAACCCGTGAAATCAAGGCAAATTGAAAAAGAAAGGTATCTTTGTCCACTAATTGAGACCTCACGAATTAATGGTGATGTTAGTTTTGATTGAAACGGCCTATAGCTAGGGCTTCGAAGCTGCACAGGCTTGGTGCCCTAACGATGGCAGATCCTTATTCCACGCTAAAGCTTACAAACGATGAGTCTAAACAAGTCCAAACATCATTATGAACATGAATATTTGTATAAAATCAATTAATAATTCATGAATTATGAGTTTGGGTTCAAGGAAGTTCATCAAACTGGCGAAAATTGGTTGTGACGATCTGGGATGCTACAATATTCAAGGATGATTTAGAACGACTCCTGGAGGTCTTAGGAAGCTGATGGAACACTCAAAATTGATTAAAGCTTGCTGGAGAGGAGGGTTTGATCATGCCCTAGTTTTGGAAAATTTGTGAACTTTTAGGGTTGGTTGAGGAGGCTAGCACGCGTGTTCTTTAGATCTTAATGGGCTCAGTACATATAGAGGAAGGAATTAGGTCAACAATTGTGAGATAAATCTTTTTACATTATGGTGAAAAGATTTGACTTGAATCTTGCATGAAAAGTTTCTGTTTTTTTCCAAAGCATGTCTTCATGATCTCACACGATATTGCTAACTGTTCATGGGCTCTTTAAGCTTCAAATCTGATCCAAAACCAAAGCCATGCGCCTAAATCCATTTAGTTAGCATTTTATTTGATTTATTTTGAATTTAAATGAATAGAATCAAAATAAAAGGAAATAAAAATCACAAAAATTAATTAATTGATTTATAGGTCCTTAAACATGTCACAAGTACGTTTGAACCTCAAAAGTTAGGCCCATTAGTCCAAAAGTTCAAGTTGGCTTAATTTGAACTTCATGCATTTGCTCAAAATTTCCCAACTTGCACCAATCATAACTCTCTCAATTTTTATCATTTGAAGGTGATCTTAGACTTTCTCGAAAGATCAAGATGTCCTATACAATCCCTATTTTTGATCATTTTTGCATTTGAAGATTTTATTTTGATGTAAGTTGCCTTGACAAAAAGTGTCTTTCTATTGACTTTTGAAATGACCTATAATGTATTGACCCATATCTCTCAAATGAAGCATTTTTTAGACTTGAAATTAGAGAGACAATTGTAGATAATTGAATTTCCTTCACAATGAACTTTGGTTGATAAAAATTTGATGAAGCATGTGAAAGTTGTGCTTGGTCAAAGTTCAGTTGACTTCTCCTAAAGAAAACCCTAATTTGGTAACTTTTGACTTTTGATGATTTGAGAGTTTTCTTGATGAATCATGATCAAACCTTGATCAAACAATGCATATTACTTCAAAATATTGATGTTGACCAAAAATATTAAGGTTTGGCTGTATGTTGATCACAATTGACTTTTTGTTTAATACAGTTGATTTTTAGTCATCTGAGCCATTGATTGAGCAAACTTGTGATGCAAGGCATGAAACTTGGTATGAGCATTATTGAAGACATATGAGGAACCATGAAATCCATTCCAGGCTTTAGAAACCCAATCTTCCTTTTGAAAAATGAAACCCTAGTTGTAGGTCAATTATTTAGGAGGAGAATTTGTCTGATCAATTCTTGAGCAACCTTGAGCAATTGAAAGCATTTAATAAAAATGGGAGGGGAAATTTTGGGGTACAACACGTGGGTTTAACCTTTAAATTAGTAGAACTTGGACTCTTGTTTTTTCAAAACAAAATAAGGGGGTTGTTCTACATAACCTTTCTCTTCAAGCGGTCCATTCAAAAACACAGATTTGACATCCCTTTGGTAGATGAACCAATTGTTATTATTTGAAATACACACAACTAGTATAATGATTTAACTTTTAGCCACCTGTGCAAATACCTCTTCAAAGTCTATGCCTTCTATAACACGGTCAGAGAACTAACTTGAGTGTTTTTCATTTTATCGCAAATGTTGCAGATAGCAAGAGTCGCCATCGACTTTTCTTTTATCCAATAAAGGAAAGGGTGAAAATAACAGGAAAGACCTTTTGAGAATTTTCTTGAGTTCGAGGGGTAGGTTATGAAAAGGGAAGGTGTTAGCACCCTTTTCATCCGTAGTTATCTACAGGATCTTAATTTCTAGCTCATTTTGAAATGCTTTGTAAGTATGTTTGCGTTTTGTGTAAGTTTGAAAATATTTTGAAAACGCCTTTGTTTTAGCAAACTTTGTAATGATTCGCGTATTATTGAGAATGTATACAAAGTGTTGGTTTTGAAAATAGTTCATAGAGATGTTTGTTTTGAAAGTGTTTTGAAAGTGTGAGGTGTAAAGATGATTTTAGTTCGTGAGCAAGCAATTATGAGCAATCTACCTACTCAAAAGTATTTATTCTTTTCCTCCTCCTTTAGATAGTGCTTTCCTACATTAGTTGATAAGAAACCTTATCATTGGATGTGAAGGGACAGGCGTGGGTCATTGTATAGTCATAGAAGGCAACTTGTAAAATGTTTTAGCAATTTTCATAAGGGACTAAGATCGTTTACGGAAGGCAACATTGAAGGGTCATCGAGGGACTACGATCTTATAATCAAGGGTCTTTGTAAAACATCTCACGTCCGAGGGACATGACTATTTTTTCGAGGAAACACGCGTGGGTTATCCTAGAAGTGTAAATCTGCAAAGTGCTTTTGTTTTCATATATTTATCTTGAATTAGGGTTTTCTATGATTGGTTTTAAAGTCTTGCCATACAAATCCTAATTACTAACAATAATATGGAAAGCGATAAATTTCAGAAAAGTAAATGTCCTACGCTATTACAAGACTTTTGGGGATGGAGGATACAAATTTACAAATGGAGATATAAAGCAATAAAGCTCTAATTACTATTACAAACCATTGAATATGAATAATATTGCAAAATAATAAAATGCGCAAATAATGTAAAGTAGAGGAAAGAAGAAAGAATTTGTTTTTGAAGATTTTTGAAGGAGGAGGTTTTATGGTTAACCTATTTAGTCTAATTAACTTACAAGATAATTTAATTAATTATCTAATAAAACCTAAAGTCTAAGTTAATTTTAAAAACGAAAAATTAAATAAGCCTAAGTATAATTTAATTCTAAATGAAATTAGTTAATTAAGAAAATGTTTTCGGGATCTTTTTATTTCTAAAAATAAATAAAGTAAAGATAAAATAAAAATAGAAAATTTAGTCTAATTATTTAAGAAAATATATTTTTGTTTTAGTTATAAAAATAAATAAAATAAAATTAGAAAATTTTTAGTCTAGTTATTTAAGAAAAATATATTTTGTATTTAAATTAAATAAAATAAAATAACATAAATGTAAAAATATAAAAGAAAATCAAAAGTTGGGCATGAGTGTTAAAAAAAGTAGAATGGAGGTATGAGGAAGCATTTTTAATTTTTAGGCCCAAACTCTTTTTGTTTTAGTCAGAAAATAAACAAAATAAAAAAAGGAAGTGGGTTTGGTTGTTAAAAGAAAATAAGGGGTGTTTGGAAACATAATTTTCTAGGCCCAATCACCTCAAGCCCAAGCGCTGCCAAAAACAAAAAAAAATAAAACAGAAAAAATATGAAAAATACAAAAGGGTACCGTTGGGGCTCGAACCCAGGTCCCTATAGTTGAATGCCTTTAGCGCGCGCTCTCTGCCACGAGGGTGGCTGTTTCATCTGGTAATAATACAACTTGCAATAAATTTAAAATAAACCAAGTCCTAATTGCACTTCATCTTCTTCCTCGCGCCATATTTTGAACTTCTGAATTTACTCATTTCTCAACCATTTCAGAAATTGTAAACATCAAACTTGTTAGAAATTTCATCACGATTTAAAATATGTAAATAACTTAATCCATGGATCAAAGATAAACACGAATTTATGTTGGTACCAATTTTAACCTAACTTTTTCAGAAAGTTCAAACTCAAAATTCACATCACTCAGGCAATATAAATGAAATCTAAAGGCATGGTTAGCTTCAGAGTTATGATGTCTACATTTTATCTTTTAAAATCAAAGGCAAATGATGCTTGTATGAGTATTTGAAAGATCAGAAAACTTACCTTGAAAATGGAAATCGTATTCTGAGTTTGAGCACTCTTCAAGGTGTTGTAGTGATCTGGATAGCTTCACTGAACCTCTAGGAAGCTAATGCAATGCTTGCTTTGGATTGAGAGTGACTGTATTATTCTGGAGAAGTCAATGTGCAGAGCTCTATTTTTGGTTATGGAAGATGATATTACAGTTGTGTTGCAGGCGTTTGGATAGCTTCTATATAAGTTATAGAAGCTTGGTGATTGATTAAAATGCAAAATGCACGAGTGAATTGTGTTTTTTAGTTTCAAAGTCAGAATGTTAACAAAGATGGAGGTTTGATGCAATTTCTGGATTGAGGGAGTTTGGGAGAGTTTCAGGGCTTGTATATTCGTGTCCTGACCTGTAAACAATGCCTGTATTTATTGGAAAAGGTTTAAGGGAAAGAGAACACCAGGTTTGCAAGTTGTAGGGTTATGGCTACATGACTTGTTTTTTAAGCAAGCTTGACAAACATTGTTTCAAGGCATGGTACAAGACTATCTATAGTGGTTAGAATATTTAAATATGTTTATCTGACTTTGTATGTTGAATGTGTGCAGAGGGAGCAAGTTAGAGGCTCAATACAAGTTGACTTTGTGATTAAAGCAACTTTACAAGAATAGCAATGTTACTTTATGCCAAAAATGGATGAATCTCTTGGACAATGGATCTAATGCTTGGATCATGGCTCTAACAGTTGTGTAAACCATTAATTATGGAGTGATTTGAAAGTTATAAGCCTGTAAAGCAAGATTGTGCAACATAACTATGAGATTTGGTCAAGTGTTCACCATCAAAATGACCTATAATTTAAGAATGGATGCCCAACTTATTCTCTTCGATTCTCTTAGCTCAAGCATGAGCTCTTCAAGTTCTTGGACATTTTGGAAAGTTTGAAACATTGCCTACAACGTTCATGTTGACCTTTTATGCTAAATCAAATTGGAACTAGGTGAAAATTGGCCAAGAAGTTAGGACAAAATCCTGACCAAACTTGTCAAAATTTTCACTAAGTGTTTAGTAAAAATGTCAAGACTTCATGGGCTTATATCTCCTAATCCAAGAATTTTTTAGACATCAACCCTTGAATACAAAGTTGTATATTCCATAAAGATCTACAACTTTCATGTTGAAAGTTTTCCTTGAATCATCTTGCATCTTGGTGAAAAATGGTCATGAAGTAGTGAAATTATAAGGGTAAAAACACTTAGAATTTTTCTAAGTCTTGAAAATGTTGACTTTATATGGACTTTCTTGACGATCAAACTTCATGTTTTTGAATACCTTGATGAATCTTGATCTTTGAAATTCAATATTGACCAAAAAGTCAAAGTTCGACTTTTAGTGTGATAATTGACTTTTCATCAGTTGATCAAATTTCAACTAACAGTCAATTGATCTTGAGAAATTATTTGAGCCATGGAATTAGGTCAAGATATTATGTTTGAATCCTTAAGATCATGCTTCAAACCATTAAGTCATATACTAGGTCAAAAGTCAATGATCAGTCATTCTCAGTCAAAACCCTAATTTTGAGAATTTTACCCTTTTGATGATTTGGATGATTTTCTTGAGAAATTATGACCAACCCTTGATAAATTGATGAATATGATTTCAAAATGTTCATATTGGCCAAAAATATTGAAGTTTGGCTGTAGTTTGACCACAACTGACTTTTTTCCTAATACAACTGATTTTCAATCATCTGAGCAATTGATTGAGCAATCTTAAGATGCAAGACTTGAAACTTGGCATGAGAATTATTGGAGACCTATAATGAATCATGAACGTCAATTGAGGTATTATAAATCCAAATTTCCTTGTGAAAACATAAACCCTAATTTGTGGTCTCAATGCTTAAGAGGTGAGCTTGTCTGATCAACTCTTGAGTATCCTTGAGCATTGGAGATCTTTCTGTGAGAAATGTCTTGAGAAAAGGGAGGGAAAATTTTGGGGTACAATAGCTTCCCCTGTTTAATCTTCTTAAACCTGAAGAGTTAGATTGGCATGTCCGCCATTCGTGACTTGAAGGTAGAAGATGATTGAACACTTAAGTGCCCAGAAATTTGCACTCGCTGGTTCACGAAGTAATGTTATTGGTTGATTATCGGGAATGGGCTTAGAGATGCAATTTGGAGAGTTGATAGAGAGTCTCCGGAGATGGGCTTACAGATGCCATCCAAAGTAACCGTTGATAGAATTTAGACTAAGTCTAAGCTTGACTTCAACTGGAAAAAGCATCAGAATAAATCTTGGGTTGATTTAAACTGAACCAGCAGATGTCCTATATATGTCTTTGACTGGCTAAGAATAAGAATAAATATGAACCAAAAAAAGTGTCTACTGGAAAAGAATCAGAATAAATCTTTAGGCAATTTAAACTGAACCAGCAGATATCTTGTATTTTTCTTTATCTGGAAAAGAATCAGAATA
This sequence comes from Vicia faba, assembly GCA_948472305.1. NCBI lineage: Eukaryota > Viridiplantae > Streptophyta > Magnoliopsida > Fabales > Fabaceae > Vicia > Vicia faba. The sequence goes on from OX451736.1 coordinate 26,869,978, forward strand.
AATCTTGGGCCGACTTAAGCTGAACCAGAAAAGTATCTATCGGAAAAGAATCAGAATAAATCTTTAGGCGATTTAAGCTGAGCAGATGTTTGTTTTTATCTTTGACTGGATAAGAATCAGAACAAATCTGAACCAGAAAAAGTGTCTACCAGAAAAGAATCAGAATAAATATTTGGAGCGATTTAAATTGAACCAGGAGATGTGTTGAATTTGTATTTAACTGGATAAGAATCAGAATAAACCCAAACCAGAAGAAGCGTCTACCAAAAAAGAATCAAAATAAATCTTGGGGCGACTTAAATTGAACCAGCAAATGTCTTGAATTTGTCTTTGACTGGGTAAGAATCAGAATAAATATGAACCAGAAAAAGTGTCTATCGAAAAAGAATCAGAATAAATCCTGGGGCGACTTAAACTGAACCAACAAATGGCTGTCTTTGAATGACCCACTAAGAAAATTGCTTAACTAGCCCTTTGTCAGATATAGCCTTTGAGAAGACTGTTGGGTCGTATAAGTAGTTGATGACGTTTGTATATTGCTTGATCTTTCCTGAAAAGGTAAAGAGTTAGTTGTATGCAATGTCATGATGTATGAAATGCATTGCGTAATGATGTTCTCAAAATAAATGAGATTGTGCTATATGTGTTTCGTATGCATATGCTATGATATTTGTAAATGATGAGGATGTATTGAAGTGTATCCTTGTCTTGGGAAAATAAATCTCTGACTATTACTGGGGATGAAGAGTATGTGTATCTTCAATTTTGTCTAGAATGCTTCCGCTTGGGGATTCCTGTTTGGTTGTTTGAGGAAACTCTGCAGGGGACGTTGATTTCTGCTTGGGGAATAGAGTCTAGAAACCTTGGTTGTCTGTTGCTCTACTTGAGAATTTAAAATTCTTATATATCATGACTGGGGATAAAAGAGATGGTTAAACTTCCGATTTGTCTAAGGGAGGGTAAAGTTAACTGGTATCTGGTCGGAGGCTTTGCAGCAACTTTCTGGGGAAAAGAATTTATTAGTGATTTGTAGTAGTCTAAGGGATAGACTAGAGCTGGGGAATTTGTAGGTTGTTGGGGAAATAAACCCTGTTGGGGAAATGAATCCTGTGAAATTGAATTTTCTAGAGATAAGAACTTTGCAAGGCTTCTTTTTCCAGTTTTGGATGACCAAACTCAGTTGGGGAAGAGTATTTCAATGAATGTACTGATTGTTTTCTTTGATCTGCTAAAGTGATCTGCTGGGGAAATGGTGGGGATTATAAGATTATTCTGTGGGGATAATCTCATATAAGTGGTTCTGTGGGGATTTATGGACAACTTGAGTGTCATCCCATCTCCTAGAATCATGAGTAAATTCTTATTTATGTTCTTATGCGTATATTTGTTAACAATTAATCATGTTCATATGCATATGTTCATTCAATTTAGTCATTGGACGTTTTTGTAAACAAAACAGAAAAAAAACAAAAAGTTTGAACTTTAATATGTATTTGTATTGATAACTGGCCTATAAACAAGCGATTTTGTACAACGAGACGGAAATCCTAGTAGGAGGAAGTCGTCGTGAAATGAAAAGAGTACAAATTGAAAACAAATATGTATAGCCAAGTGAAAGTGATCTCATTGGGTTCCAAACTCTGCTATTGCCCCTATGTCTTTGAATATCTCTCCTTTTGCCGTCAGAAGAAGTTGATTGAACCATTTGAAATTTCGACTTTGGTAATAAAGCTTGTATGTAAGTGATCCAACGGGATATAGCCGTACGCTTTCAATCCCTAATTTTTTCCTGGACCGCCCTTTCAGGTTTTCAACCACCGGGATACCCTTTTTTTGCCCAAGCCACCTTTTCATGTTTTCGACTTACCGGGTGTACAATCTTTTGTATATATCCCTTATTTTTTGCCCGAACCCTTTTGGTTCGCTAGGATGCCCTTATTTTTGCCTAGGCCAGTCAACCTAACGAGTCTCTTTTATGCATAGTATTTTTTTACTATGCCCGCGTTCATAGGATGTGGGAAATCTTCGCCGTCCATAGTGGTTAGCATCATAGCACCGCCCGAGAATACTTTCTTGACAACAAATGGCCCTTCGCAGGTGGGAGTCCATTTTCCCTTGGGATCTCCTTTTGGCAGAATGATGCATTTTATTACCAAGTCACCATCCTGATACACTCGATGTTTGATCTTCCTTTGAATGCCTTGATCATATATTTTTGATACATCTGACCATGACAAACAACCGCCAGCCTCTTTTCATCAATCAAATTTAGCTTATCCAACCTAGTATGAATCCATTCGTCTTCACCCAAGTCTGCTTCTTTCATAATCCTTAGAGATGGAATCTGAACTTCGACAGGCAGGACAACTTCCATGCCATAGACTAAAGAGAATGAGGTTGCCTCAGTTGATGTTCGTGCCAAGGTACGATAGCCATGAAGACCAAAAGGTAGCATTTCGTGCCAGTCCTTATAGGTCACAACCATCTTTTGAACAACCTTCTTTATATTTTTGTTGGCAGCTTCTACTGCGGCATTCATCTTAGGTCTGTATGGAGAAGAGTTGTGATGTTTGATCTTGAACTGTGTGCAGAGTTCAATGATCATGGCGTTGTTAAGGTTGGTACCATTATCAGTGATGATCCTTTCAGGGATGCCATATCAACAGACGAGGTTATGCTTGATGAACCGTGCTTCAATATTCTTGGTAACTGAGGCCAATGAAGCTGCTTCAACCCACTTTGTGAAGTAGTCTATGGTGACAAGAATGAAACAATGTCCATTAGAGGTTGTAGACTTAATTTCTCCGATCATGTCGATGCCCCACATTGCAAATAGCCACTGGGAAGTCATGACATTCAACGGAATCAGAGGCATGTGGACTTTATCAACATATATCTGAACTTATGGCAAGTCCTTGAGTGGTGGTGACAATCATTTTCCATAGTAGACTAATAGTAACCAGCTCTCAGAATCTTTTTGGCCATAGTATGTCCACTAGAGTGAGTTTCGAAGATACCGTCATGCATATCCTCCATGATCTTTTCTGCTTCCTTCTTGTCCATACAATAGAGAAGAGTTGAATAATGGTTGCGCTTGTACAAAATCCCATAGCTTAGGAAGAACTTGGTTGAGAACCTCCGCAGGAATTTCTTATCATTGATTGAAGCTCCCTCAGGGTATTCTTGTGCCTCAATGTATCTTTTCACTTCGTGAAACCAAGGCTTCTCCTCTAATTCGTCATTGTCAATCTCAAAGCAATACGCTGGTTCGTCTAATATTTCGACAGTAATTCTAGGAGCTTCGTTGTCCCATTTGACCTTAAAAATAGATGACATGGTGGCTAAGGCATCTACAATTGATTTTCTCCCCTTGGGATATGTTCAAAGGTAATTTCTTCAAAGTATGGGATCAAGGTTAGCATAAGCTCTTTGTAAGGGATAAGATTTGGATGTTTAGTATCTCATTCTCCTTTAACCTGACTGATCACCAAAACTGAATCTCCATATACACTTAAAAATTTGATTCTTAGGTCAATAGCAGCCTTTAGACCCAAGATGCACGCTTCGTACTCGACCATATTGTTGGTACAGTCGAAGCATATTCTAGTAGTAAATGGTGTATGGCAACCTTCGGGGGAAATGATCACATCACCAATTTCGTTACCAAGCGCGTTGGAAGCTCCATCAAAAACCATAGTCCACCGGGATCCTGGCTCAGGTCCTTCATACGGTCCAAGATTTTCACAATCTGTTATCAACATGATATTCTTGTTCGGGAATTCAAAGTTCATAGATTGGTAGTCATCTACAGCTTGATGCGCCAAATCATCTGACAATACACTTCCTTTGGTTGCTTTTTAAGTAGTGTACTGGATGTCATATTTAGTCAAGATCATTTTCCATCGGGCTATTCTCCCAGAGAGAACTGGCTTCTCGAAGATGTACTTGATGGGATCCATCTTAGAGATTAATAGAGTAGTGTGAGTCAACATATACTGTCTTAGTTGGCGAGCAGAGCATGCCAAAGTGTAACAATTTTTCTCTAGCAGTGAATATCTTGTTTCACAGTCGGTAAACGTTTTGCTAAGGTAGTATATTTCATGCTCTTTTCGACTAGACTCGTCATGCTTCCCTAGCACACACCCCATTGAATTCTATAATACAGTCAAGTACATGATCAAAAGTCTTCCTTCAACTGGTGGCATTAGAATTGGAGGTTCTTGTAATTACTCCTCGATTTTTTCAAAAGCTATTTGGCAGTCGTCATTCCATCTTACTACTTAATCTTTCTTCAACAGCTTGAAGAGTGGTTCACAAGTAGCAGTCAGATGAGAGATGAATCAGATAATGTAGTTTAGTCTTCATATAAAACCCTTGACCTCCTTCTCAGTACGGGGAGCTGGGATTTCTTGGATAGCTTGACTTTTGCAGGATCAACTTCAATTCCTTTGCCACTGACGACAAAACCTAAGAGTTTTCCAGATCTAACCCCCAAGGTGCATTTGTTGGAATTCAACCTTAGTTTGTACTTCTTCAACCTCTCGAACAGCTTGTGCAGGTGATCAAGGTGTTCTTCCTTAGTTTGTGATCTTGCTATCTGCCATCAACATAGACTTCTACCTCATGATTAATCATGTCATGAAACAAATCCACCATAGCCTATTGATAAGTTACGCCTGCATTCTTTAGCCCAAAAGGCATGACCTTATAACAAAAGGTGTCCTACTGTGTAACAAAAGTGGTTTTCTCTATGTCTTAAGGTTCCATTTTGATTTGGTTGTAACCCGAGAAGCCATCCATAAAGGAGAACACTTTATGTTGAGCAGTGTTGTTAACCAAGACATTGATATGTGGTATAGGGAAGTCATCTTTGGGGATTGCCCTATTTAAATCCATGTATTCGACACACATACGTACTTTATCGTCTTTCTTCGACACATGAACAACATTTGCAACCCATTAGGGATACGAAGTTACTGCCAAGAAACCTACATTGAATTGTTTCATTACCTCAACCTTGATTTTCTCTGACATATCAGGGTGCATGCGATGAACCTTTTGTTTGATCGGAGCACAACCTTCTTTCATCGAAAAACGGTGAACCACAATGTCAGCATCAAGCCCTAGCATGTCTTCATATGACCAAGAAAATACCTCAACATAGTCGTGCAACATTTGAACCAATCTGCTCTTGACACTATCTTCCAGGTTAGCGCCAATTTGGACTTCTTTCTCTGTCTCAGTACCCAAGTTTATCACTTCGGCCGGTTCTTCGTATGGTTGGATAAACTTTTTCTCTTGGCTCAGGAATCTGGCGAGTTCTCCTGGTATCTCACAATCTTCTTCACCTTCATCTTCGACTTGATAGATTGGATTTTTGAAGTCATAAACGACAATAGCAGAATTATTGTCAATGAGATCCAGAGTGGATGTAGATCTGCAAATGTGTGTGTGCATGTAAGGTCACGTGGCTATTTGAAAATGCAGTAAAGTAAAAGAAATACAAGGAGCACAAAATTTGAATGCAAAATCGTCCAATGTTTCATTAAATGAGCATATGATATATGAAATGACAACCCTTAACAAATGGACTATTGTGCCCCGGGCAAGGCACATTGTTTAAAGTCACTATTTTAAAAGAGATTACAGACAAACTTCTTAAAGTAATAAAAATAGTAAATAGTAATTACTCATGGCTGAAGGAGATTGAGATGAAGTCTTTTGGCCTTCCAGTTGTTGAATCCACCGTCGGTAGTTGGGAATATCCATTCGTCCAAGTCACCATCACTATTAGTGTCTCCCAGAGTATTGACTTCATTGTTGCTAATACAGAGAGGTGGTCCTCCAGCACGAGCACAACAAACCTCTTTCTGAGACTTTGAAGTGAAACCTAACCCAAATTTGTCGGATTTGTATGGGATATCAGGAAGTTGTCCCCATATAGTGTAACCTCCATCTTCTACAACAGCCCAAGCATCTTTCAGAGAGGCCATTCTTGGTGTGTCCTTAGCAATCTTAGGAGTAGCAGGAGTAGCTTTAGCAAAACCAACCATTGGAGGGACTACTTCAAATGCTTGGCAGAGGGTTTCAATGAATTCACCATCCATTTCAACATATTTGAAAGAATTTAAGTGACTAACCATAAATTCTTCCTCTCCACAGACGGTGACAATCTTCCCTTTTACCGGGTATTTCAGTTTTTGATGCAATGTAGAGGTCACCACACGTGCCCCATGAATCCATGGGCATCCAAACAAGCAAGAATAGGACGGGCGAATATCCATCACATAAAATGTTGAGTTGAATACTTGAGATCCTACCTTGATCGGAATATTGACTTCCCCGTGGACCATTCTTTTCGATCCATCAAAAGCTCTTACCACAATATCGCTGTGTTTCAGCACCAACCCATCATAGTCCAATCTATCTGAAGCACCTTTAGGTAAAACATTGAGGGAGGACCCTGTATCTACTAACACATGCGCCAAGGTGGTGCCTTTACATTCAATAGATATGTGTAGAGCCTTGTTATGATTCTTTCCCACCAGAGTTAAATCTGCATCATAAAAGCCTAAACCATTATCAGCAGTTAGGCTTGTAACACAATTCTCAAATTGATTAGAAGTGATCTCTTGAGGTACATGGGAATTCTTCAGGAATTTCAACAAAGCTCGAGCACGAGCTTTGGAGCATAATAACAAGGACAACATGGATATCTTAGAGGGTGTCTGCCCTAGTTGTTCCACTATTTTGTAATCAGTTTTTCAGATGATCTTCAAAATTTCTTCCATCTCTTGTCTTGGTGGATCTTCAATTGTAATATCTTTTAAGGGTGCCTCCGTCCAGACAGGCTCAGTCACTTTCTCTTTACCTCGAGCAGCAGCAGTTGGCCCAGCAGCAGGAATACAAACATGTGTTGTAGTAGTTGTTGGAGGAGAGATCTCCAGAGAGAAGATCCTTCCTGTCCTAGTGACCTTACTAGTTCCAGCAATGCTTTTAATTTTAGAACCTTTATTTTCAACAATCCATGGATCTTGCTTGACACCATGATAATAAACTTCCGCTCTATAGTTCCAGGGCACAACTTTGTCAGAGGATGAGGGGATTGGCCCCGGTGTAGTAATAATCAGGGGAGCCACTCTTGGTTTAGCATGAATCCTTATAAGGCCTTTAGAGGTGATCCTAATAGAAGTGATTGGAATGGTGATTATGGAAACATCTTTAAGTCTCAGCTCTTGAGATACACTTTCAGGCAAACTTTTAATGGATGGAGTTTTCTCGAACAGAATTTCATGGCTATCAACTAGGTGTTGGATACCTTTCTTCAGCCACACACAACCATTAGTTTGGGAATCACAATGGTAGCAATTTTCAAGGAAGCCAGGAAATAAACTGTCTCTTAACAGATTCTTCTTAACAGTCATCAAAGGAGTAGTCAAATCATTGATGGTGGAGACAAAGAAGACATCCTCAATAACATTAACACCTTTACCATGACTGGGCATGGGTGCGGTGATCACATTAGGGTTTGTGGAGGGTCAAATTCAATTGTCTTGTTATCAATCAAATCTTGGATCTTGTTCTTCAATGCCCAACAATTGTTTGTGTCATGCCCAGGGCTATTTGAGCGATAAGAACATTTCACATTAGGATTATACTTTGGAGAGGCAGTATTGGGATTGGAAGGAGGATCCCACAATGTTACTGTGATACGGTGGAAGAACCGACTGTTAATACTGGTTTGCGTTTTTTGTTCGCAAATGTCGCGGTAAGCAAGAGTCTCCACCGAATTTTCTTTTATCCAATAAAGGAAAGGGTGAAAAGAACAGAAAAAGACATTTTTCGAGATTTTCTGAGTAAGGGGGGTAGATTATGAAAAGGGAAGGTGTTAGAACCCTTTCCATCGGTGGTTTTCCATGGGCTCTTAGGTACTTGCTCATTTTTGAAAACTATTTTCGTGTTTGTGTGTTTTAAAAGATTTTGTTTTCTTTATGGTAACTCTTGTATCCGTCTTCAAGAGTGTGATAAAGCGTTTTTGAAAAGGTTTTGAAAGTGTAATGTGAAAAAGTTGTTTTTGAGCAAGTACCTAACAGTTATCTACCTACTCGAAAAAGGATGTTCTTTTCCTCCTACCCTTTAGATAGTTCCATCCTACTATTAGTGAGTAGGTAGCCCTATCATTATATGTTGAGGGACTATCGAAAGGGACGTTTATGGTCATCGAAGGCATCATGTAAGGATACCTTAGTATTTCGAAGGGACTGTCATCATATAGGAAACATCGAGGGACAAGATCATTTCTCGTAGGAAACTCGAGGGACAGTAAGGGACCATGATCTTTATGATGATTTTTAAATTGAGGGTCTTTGAAGATATCCCTATGTTCGAGGGACATGACCATTTCCGAAGGCAACAAGTGAGATGTACCCTAGGGGTGCAAGTGTGCAACTGTGCTTTTTTCAGATATTTATCTTTGAAGTTAGTGACCTAATGATTAATTGATTTAATCTTGTCATGCACGCCTAATTTACTAACACTTTATGTATAAGCATATATAAAGTGAGAAATAAAGTTCCTACATCTATTACAAGGCTTTGGTGTAGTTACATAAGTAATGAACGAAAAGTAAAATGCGGAAATTGAAAACTCTAATTAAACTATTACAAACCAGGCACAATTACATAATAAAAGTAATCGTATGAAAAATAATAACACGCGAAATTAAGAGTGTCCTACGTTTGAAACCCTAAAAGTCTAATTGCCTATCAAATATATTTTTTGGTATTTTATGAAAAAAATTAGAAGTTTAACCTAATTTCTGACTAATTTTGAATTAAAGAAAAAAGGTTTAAAATTTAATTAAATTAATTTGCAAAAATTAATTTTTAAAAAAAACTGTAAATCCTATTTTTTGATGATTTTCTGATTTTTACTTTTTTAAAAATGAATAAACAAAAAAATATAAACTAAATAAAAAAAGAAAAGAAAATAATTAAAATAGAATGGGCCTAGGGGTGAGAAAGCAAACTAGGGGGTGTATTGCTGAATTCCAAGGCCCAAATCTTGTTGGCCCACAACTGCGTTGGATCAAGTGGGAGGCATGCTTGGAGGTCCATCATGGGGGCTGCATACTGGGTGTTAGATCTGGCTCTATGGACATTGAAGGGTGCAGATTGGATGCTACATGGTGGACACGTTAAGACCCAAAGCACATGATCTGTAAGAAATATTCAGAAAAAATAATATGCAAGAGGCAGGGATCGAACCCCTGCCCTTGCATACATACAAAGCCTTAAGCGCGCTGTCTCTACCGTTGAGACGGTTGTACTTCCAGTAACATTATCACATTAATAAATATATAATATAAATCAAATTTTAAATGTTAAACCAATCAAAGCACGCGTGCAGGATGGACCCCTGTTATTTGAACGAACCAATCAGAGAAACACATTATGCCATTTAGAGTCTTTGGCCGGTCAAACCACCCTGGGCGGTGGCTCCGGTCACCCTCTCCGGTTGCCCAAAAATCCAATCCTTTGAAGTTCAATGAAAATCAACAAGAAAATAACCCTAATGGACTAAATAAGACCTTGCAAATCCAATGGCATGACTGTTTTTTCTTAAAAAGGCTTGCATCGTGAGATACGAAGCTTCAAAAGCTTCGTGCCCTAACAATGGCACAATGTTGTTTCTGCACTAAAGCTTCCATGTAAAACATTAGAACATTTACAATGATGAGTATGATCTATGTTAGCATGCTTACAACAATCGAAATCATCATAAATCTCAAAAATTACAACTTACCCACTTACCGATCGGAGCTTCTTCAAGAGGGGGTTCTGGCGCTGATTTATGGTGAACTAGGAATGGTATCCACCTCTGGAAGTGTCAGGAGAGTGATGTTAGACTTGAAATTCCTTTAGCACGTCTGAAGAATAGGGTTTGAAGCTTCTAGGGTTTTTTTTGAAAGTTTTGAGAATTTTTGTGCTTGCTATAGAGGCAGCTGCGCATGTCCATTAGGTTTGGGACTTGTTATGTATATGTAGTGAATCTCATTAGGGTGACAAATGTGGAAAAAATCCAATGCTTTGATGAGAAATATCCTTCTTTCAATTATTTTATTTTTGGCTTGTTTTGGAACAAATCCAATCTTTCTTCCCTCCATGATTTCCCTTTGATTTTCCAGCATATTTCATTCCTTATTTAATGAGAAAAAGATTCTCGAATCATATCCTACATATTTTCCTTTATTTATTTATTTAATTTTGACTTTTAATGAATAAAAAACCAAAATAAATAATAGAAATAATAGAATAATGTATGAGTGAGCTCAGGGGTCGTGGGCAATGTTGGAAACAAGTTTCAAGCATGAAAACACTGGCCCATTTGGAAAAAAATTCAAGTTTGGTCAATATTGGCTTCATGCATTTTTCCGAAAATTGGTCAACTTTAGCAATGCATATCTCTCTTAATTTGAACCCTAAGAGGGTGTTCTTGGACTTTTTAGAGATCCTAGGATGTCCTCTAAATAAACCTTTTTATTTCATCTCAATTGGATCTTCTATGTTCATGTAAGGAGCTTTGACCCAAAAGGTGTCTTTATTGACTTTTTGAAAGGACCTATAATGTATGAGCTTGTATCTTTCCAATGGTGCATTTATTGAACTTGAGGGCTGAAGAGAAGTTATAGGGAATTGGATTCTCTTCAAAATGAGCTTTGGTGGAAAACTTTCTGATCAAGTATGAGAAAGTTATGCTTGGTCAAAGTTTAGTTGACTTTTCCTATAGAAACCCTAATTTGCCATTTTTGACTTTTGATGAGTTAGGAGAATTTATTGAGGAATCATGATCAACCCTTGATCAAATGATGGAGACTACTTCAAAATGTTGATTTTGACCAAAAATCTTGAAGTTTGACTGTATTCGGGCCACAATTGACTTTTGACCTAGTACAGTTGATTTCCAGGAATTTGAGCAGTTGACTGAGCCAACTTGTTGTTCAAGGCATGAAATTTGGCGTGGATGATCTTGAGGACATATTAGGACAATGGAGAACATTTGGGATCCTTAGGACTCACACATCTTACTTAAAATTGAAACCCTAGTTGAGGTTCATTGCCTTAGGAGGAGAATTTGCCTGGTCAATTCTTGGTCATCCTAGGGCAAGTTGGGGATCTCAATGGGCATGTGTGAAGTAAAATGAGAGGGTAAATTTTAGGGTACAACAACTGCCCCTGTTCAATCTATTTAAACCTGAGTATGTAGATTGGCTGATCTGCCTTTCGTGATCTGAAGGTGGAAGATGATTGAACACTAGAGTACCCAAAAATTTGCACACGTCTGAAATGATACTTGACTGTGTAGATAATATCGGGAATGGGATTACAGATGCCATTTGGAGAAGATGACGGAGGATCGTCGGAGATGGGCTTAAAGATTCCAACCAGAGAATATGACGAAGGGTCGTCGGAGATGGGCTTAAAGATGCCATCTAGAAAATGTTGATTTCATGAGATATTCCTTTGTAGGAATTCCTATTCCTGTTGTTGAAGAGGACTCCACTGAGGAATGTTGGTCTTTGTCTTGGGAAATAGAGTTTAGGTGATTTAGTTCTCCGTTACTCTACTGGGGAGTCATCTCTTGATTGAAAAGACGGAAGTGAACTGCTATCTGGTCGAGATCCAGGCTTCACAGTAACTTGCTAAGAATAATAAGGTCGACTACTATCCGGTTGTATTCCAGGCTTCATAGAGTCTTACTGGGGAAATGAGATTAAACTGTTATCTGGTCGTACTCCAGGCTTTGCAGTTTCTTAAACTGTTATCTGGTTGGAATCCAGGCTTTAGTGACTTGAACTATTATCTGGCCGTGTCCAGGCTTCAGTGATTTGGAGAAATTAAGCTGTTATCTGGTCAGATCCAGGCTTCAACTTGAATTTGAGGTATACTACTATCTGGTCGAGTCTAGGCTTCATAGTAATTAACAGAGTAAACTTCTATCTGGTTAGATTCTAGGCTTCACAGCATCTTATACTATTATCCAGTCGGATTCCAGGATGCACAGTGTCTTAAATTGTTGATTGACTATTATCCAGTTGGATCCCGGGCTTCAGCCATGATATTTACTGTTATCTGGTCGGGTCCAGTCTTCACATTATGGTGAACTTCTATCTGGTCATATTCCAGGCTTTGCAGTTTCTTTAACTGGAATAGAAATCAGGAAAATCATAGTATCGATTTAACTGAACCAGAGAAAGGTCTTGAGTTGTCTTCAACTAGAATAGAAATCAAGAAAATCTTAGTATCAATTTAGTTGAACCAGAGGAAGGTCTTGAATTAACTTTGACTAGAGTGGAAATTAGGGAAATCTTAGTATCGATTTAACGGAACCAGACAAAAGTCTTGGGGTATCTTCAATTGGAATGGAAATCAGAGAGATCTTAATATCGATCTAACTGAACCAGAGAAGGTATTGTGTTGTCTTCAATTGGAATAGAAATCAGAGAGATCTTAGTATCGATCTAACTGAACTAGAGAAGGTCTTGAAACCATCTTTTTGAGGAAAATGCTGAAATAGCCCTTCATCAGACGTAACTTTTGAGAAGACTACCGGGTCACATAAGTAGTCAACATGTTTGTTGATTTGATCTTTTCCATGAAAAAGGTAAAGAGTTAGTCATATGCAATGTCATGATGTATGAAATGAACTATGATGATGGTCTCAAAATAAATGAGACTATGTTGTATGCAATGTGCATACGCATGCCATGATGTATGAATATGGGATGCTATTGAGATATTTGCTAGTCTGGGAAAGTAAATCCCTGACTGCTGCTGAAGAGTATTGGGAAGCCGAATCCTTCATTTTCGCTGGGGATGATGAGTGGAGATGATTTGCTGAGGATTTCCTCTTTTTGTTTGAGGTTATTCTACCGGGGATTAACTCTGTAGAGAGAGATGATGCTTTGTTGGAAGGTTTTGCCGATGTAGAGAAGTAAACTCTGTTGGGGATTCCTTTGCAGTTTGAGAAATAAAATCTACCCGGGAGGAGGTTTTATAAATTGTTTGAAATTATAAAGCTCGGCTGGGGAAATAGATTTCAGCTCTCTGAAGGAACTTTGCTGGAGGAGATAATTCCTACTTGGGGAAGAAGAGATCAAAACTTGGGTTGTTTCTACTCTTTGGGGAACATAGATGTCATGGGGTCGTATGTGAGGAAGTATTGGTGACTTCGCATCAGGATGTTTATGCCCCTGTACCTGTCGGAGAAAGTACATGCGGAGACTTTATGGATGGTTTGAGTGTCATCCCTACTCATGGGGTGCTTGGTAAATGCTGATCATGATGATAAGTCTTCTACTGATAGACAAGTGACAAGATGATGGGACATAGTCGTACGCTTTAATCCCTAACTTTTGCCTGCACCGCCCTTTTGGATTTTTAGTCCACCGGGATACCCTTTTTTGCCCAAGCCTCCTTTTCAAGTTTTTGACTTGCCAGGTGTACAAATTTTTTGTATTTATCCCTAATTTTTTCCCAAACCCTTTTGGTTCGTTGGGATGCCCTTATTGTTTCCTAGGCCTGTCAACCTAGTGGGTCTTTGTTCATGCGTAGTATTTTCTGACTATGTCCATGTTTACCGAGTACAGAGAATTTTCACTGTCCATAGTAGTAAGTGTTGCCACACTGCCAGAAGATGTTTGATCATACAGGACTCGTTTCTGTAATTCATGTCTAATGCCCAAGTGATTTAGATGGTGATCTTCCCCTGACTATTTGGCATTTTTTAAAGATTCCTTGAATCTTGGCTTGACTTCCCCAGATCAGTTGGACATCATGCTACGCCCCTTCATTATGAAAGGCCTATCATTAGAACGTCTTTCCATCAGAGGTGATTTTATCTACTGAGAAGATTTCTGTTCATCGAATATCCGTCGTACGAATTTCTCCGCTGTTGAACAAATATTCATATGCAAATAATGGTATTTTAAGAATGATAAGCTTATGTGTGTCTTGAAGTTTGAAAATTCATTTTTTAGTAAAACAAACAAATTTTGTAAAATTGTGATGTCAACTTAGTATTTGTAGCGAACCCTACAGGAGTCAGGATACCTTTTGTAATAGAATGCTTTTGAACTAACCCATGCTTCAGCTAGGAATTTTAAGGGTTATAATGTGACCTGGTTCACAGTTCAAGAAACAAAGGATAAAGGCTCAAATTTTATTTTTGTACCCAACCCGTTCTTTGTAATGTTCTTCGATCCTACGCTCAGCTAATTGTGCGTGCAGATCCCAATTGAGTTTGGCATCTTGTCCTTGATGTTCCGATGATGGTTCAGATACTAAAAGTTTATTTTGAAGAGGCAGTCATTTTTGTAATCTTCTTTTTGTCAAGGATTTGTAAGACCTCCTTTTTTATTTTGTTATCCCTACTTTTTCCTGAACTGTTTCTTTTGTGATTACAGTCAGCGGGATGCCCCAATTTTTCTTAAGTCTCCTTCATAGGTTTTAACTTGACGGGTTTTTCTTTTTTTGAAAAATAATGAATGCCTATTTCAATGATTATGCGGAACCATCACTGTCTTTTGATTTAGAAGGACATCTTCGATGCCATTCATTGTGTACGAAGTGGAAGATTGCGACTGAATGCGCATTTGAATTGACTGAGAAACTAACCTTCCCCAGGTTATAATTAAGAATTTTAATTTGTGTGAAAATAAAAACTCCTACTTCTTTGGCTCAAAGGGGTTGACTAGGGACTATCTTCCTTATAACTCCACTATTTAGGATTTTGAAACAATGCTTGCACATGTTAGCGGGGTCTGTTCAAAAGCATACTGTAGAGATTGTGGTATCGTTTTCGTCATCCTCCCTCTAAAGGCCCAGAGATTTTGATTGAGAGTTGAATATCACAAAAAGGAAAGCAATTTAAATATAGTGAATACGAATGAATTGATTCAAAACAGACATATGCAAGCATTGATAAAGTAACCAAGTTTCACATGAATAAATGTTCGAACAATCAAAAGAAAATTACAAATTAAGAATTCAAATGAACAAGAAGCCTCCTTGTCTGATCTTGTCACTTCAGATGGCGTGCCTTGGAGGGATGGCAGAAGAACTCAGCCTGACCATCTTGTGTAAACACCAGCACTCCTTCATCAATCAAGTTTTGAATCTTATATTTCAACATCCAACAATCACCAGTATCATGCCACGTACTGTTGGAGTGATATGCACACCTTGCATTAGGATTGTAGTTAGGGGATTAAGTCTTGGGATTCGGATGAGGCATTATCAACGTAACCAGATTCATCCTCAACATGTGTTGTAAGTTGAGACAATGGCATGTTGAGTTTGGTAAACTGCCTCTTGGGTGTATCCGGCTTACTCTGATTAACCCGTTGTTTTAGGAAAGGTTGTTGTTGGACCCGTGATGTAGTAGCAATTTGGAAAGGTCCACTCTTTACCAAACCAACCTATTGTCTTCTTGCATGTTGATCAATGACTTGGTCCCCAACCTCGACTGTTTGCTTCACATGGTTGCGTCCATCTTGATGAAGCTTGTTGACAATACCTCTCAGCTCTTCTTGTACCCGGGCCAGGCCTTGGATAAGAGCCATCTGCCTCAGCATCTGGGTTCTCATTGCTTCAACCTCAACTTGTAGTTGTTCCAACCGTTCGTCCTTATTGTCTTTAGGATTTTTCTTGGCCAGGTTCCCAGCAAGGAGTGCTTTCAACTCTTCTTGCCCCTTGGATAGGTTTAGGAACATTTCCATGAACTGATCCTCTTGAGTTTGGAGATCTCTGTTGTCTTGTTTGAGAGCCATTGATGAAATAAACAGCGAGAACATGAGAGACCTGCTTTGAAACCTGCTTATGCAATGATATGTATGATATATGTATGCAATGTTTTCAAGGATTTCTAAGACTTAAAATTGCTTAAACAGAAAGAGAGAAAATGTTAATTGCATTAAGAAGTTTTATCGGTGACCATGATGCCTCTTGGGCTTACAAGGGAAGTAACAAAGCCAAAAATATAAACTCTTCAAGCAAATAAAGACTCAAGCTTCCCACAGGCGCATCCTCTTTGGTGCAATGTAAGCATTTATACTCTTTTCTTCGTGAAGTAACCTGGTGAGCTCTAAAAACTTCTTCTCGCTGGCATAGAATTGGGTCTCAAAGGTATCCCGTTCTTCTTTGAGTTGGATCCAGGATTTCCGTAGCTCCTCAAAATCAGTTGGCATGTCAGGATGAAGAACAATGTAAGGAGTGTCTCCCTCAACAATTGGCTCCATAATCACAGGTAAGATGGCGGGGTAAGGCATCATAAGACATTGAGCACGAGCTCACACCCATTTGAAGTAAGGCTCAATAGGGATGAAATTCTTGTGCCCTAGTGTCTTGCTATCAACTCTATTTATCATGCCCCAAACTCAAATGAACCTATTACGATAACCATGAACATCATTCTCATAGTTAAATGTGATTCCTTGGATAAGTGTGAGGACCATCCCTTCTAGCATAACCAAACTTTTGCAATGCCAAACAAGGATTATAAGTGATTCCTCCCCTAACGCCTAAGAGAGGGACATTAGAGGATTCCCCACAACGATCAATGATGGTAACATTCTCCAAGGATCGAGAACACCAACGAATATCTGAATGTGTGAGGGACATCAGCCTATGAGACCATCTTATACCCTGCTCATTCTTCAAGACAGACCGAGGTAGGTGCGAAATAAACCACCTAGACAATAGAGGAGTGTAACACAGAATGGTCCCTCTTCTCTTTAGAGTGCGAGTATGCAAAGAGTGTAGAATATCCCCAAGTAAAGTAGGCACCAGATTATGAGACCGAAAAACCTTAACCGTATTCACATCTACGAGGTGGCCCGTGTTAGGGAATAGTACCATCCCATAGACGAGAAGGGCCAACACTTCTTCAAAGGCTTGTAAATCCAGGGTATCCAAAAAATAGTGAGCTTTCTCAAATAGAAACTTAGATGGAAATCCTTGGACACTGTGATACGGTGGGAGAACTGACTTGGGATTTTGCGTTTGTGTTCGCAAATGTTTTGATTTAGCAAGAGTCTCCACCGAATTTTTATTTTATCCTAAGGAAAGGTCAAAAAGCACAGGAAAGACCTTTGAGATGTTTTCTTGGGTTTGGGGAGTAGATTATGAAAAGGGAAGGTGCAAGCACCATTTTCATCCATGGTTATCCATGGGCTCTTAGTTACTTATTTAGATCACTTGCTTTTGCTTTTCAATTGTTTGAAATGGTGCTTTGTGTGTGGTTTTGGAAATGCTTTGAAAAAGAGGCTATCGTTGTGGCAACCTTTGTAATGATTCTTGTTTGAATATATACAAAGGTGTTTGTCTTTTTGAAAAGATATTTCAATGTTTGAAAGTTTGTTTTTGAGAAATTTGTATTGTGATGTGTGTTTGAAAATAGCAAGGATGTTTTTGCAAGTTTTGATCAAGTAACTAAGAGCTATCTACCCTGTTTTACTCAAAGGTATTTCCTACACATTTTTAACCCTTTTGACAGTGTTGTTTTACCATTGCATTTGGTAAACAACCTTGTACCAGGATGTTAAACAGGACAGGCGCGAGTCATCGTATAGACCATGATAGCAATTGTGTCAAGTATTTTTAGCAAATTTTCCGAGGGACTTGATCATTTTGTTTAGGCAACCAAGATAGCGTCATCGAGGGACTATGATCTTTTATTTTGTTTTTGTTTTGCCAAAATACTCAACATGCATAACATGGTCCATTTTTAAGGCAACAAGTTGATGTAACCCTAGGGATGCAAGTGTGCATTGTGTATTGATTTTCATGCATTTTTGTCTTTGTATTAGATCAAACTACTTGTTGATTTTAGATTTTTGCATACAAACCCTAATCTCTAATCATGGCATAATTGAAAGCGTAAATGCGTAAAATAAATCTACCACTATTACAATATGATTATGGGGAGGGGGATACAATTTTTGAATGGGGATTATTTGAAAAGAAAATAAAAACCCTAATTTTTACTATTACATCCAAATTGAATAATGGCATAAATAACAAATGAATAATATTTAAATAAACAATATTAAATAAATATACAAAATAATGAATATGCAAAAAAGATTTTTGTTTATTTTTATGTATGTAAAAATATTTAATATAAAAAGAAAGGAATAATAAAAAAAAGATTATTATTTTTTTATTAAGGGTAAACTCTAATTTTTCTTCAAGAAAATAAATATGTTAATTATATTATTTATATACAATAAAATAGAATAATGTATATACAAAAATAAAATATATTTAGAAAAAGTATTATTTAAGTATAAATAATAATAAAAATAAAAGTATAATATTTTTATGTTTTTATTCTAAAGTATTTATAAAATAAAAGTATGTATGTATATATATTATATTAATTATGTACAAAAAATAAAATAAAAATATATACAAGAAATAAAAATATATTTAGAATAATATTTTTTAGTGTGAATAAAATAAAGAATAAAATAAAAGTATAATTTATATATTATTTTTAAGTTTTCAATAAATAAAATAAAAGTATAATCAATAAATTAGTTTTATGTTAGAAAAAATGAAAATAAAATACAAAATAAATGTAAAAAATTATAAAATATTTTTTTGGGTATTTTTTATGTTTGAAAATAATAAAATAAAATCAGAAACGAAAATAAAATAACAAAACATAAAAATATGAAGAAATGGGCCAGGGGGTGTATTCAGTAAAAGGGGGGTACAAATAGTGAGAGGACCAAAGCCCAGCCCAAGCCACTTCATCTTCAACCTCTGACTTCAAATTTCGCGCGCGCCCTGTACAATTGCTTGATCCTGCATACGAGCTCTATTGCAAAAACACATAACATCAAAGTTGTAGAGCTTTTCAAGACGAATCCAACCATATAAAAAACTTGTCCTAACTCAAAGACCAGAGAGAATTTCTCTGACCCTAAATCTTAACCTATTTTTTTCAGGATGTTCATCGACCAAATTCTCTTAGCATGCTTAATTAAAATGAAAACTGAGCATATGTACAACTTCATGGAAATGAATACTACATTTCTTATTCACAAACCTAAGTCTAAATGTTCCTAAATAGAGAGATAGGAAGTTGATAAAAACCTGTTTCAGCTGACTTCGTGTATGGCAATGTGGAGCTTTTCAACAAGGCCTGAGATGTCTGGGAGCTTGCTTGAACTTCACTTGACCTTCTCTAATGTCTAGCTTGCCTTGAATGCACTTGAACAAGCCTACAGAACTCAACCTGCACAAGCTCAAATTGAAAATGGCAAACCCTGTAAATGGAGTTACAGTTAGTGTTTAAGGTTTGGGATAGCTTGGATGGATTGAATGGAAGGGTTTTGAACAGGTTTGGGGCAAAATGCACGAGCAAATTGTGCTATGGAAGTCAAGATGCAGATGCTGCCCTATTTTGCCAATGGAAGGTGATTTTGAGCTATGGGATGTTTGAGGGCTCAAAGGGTCGTGTTTATGGTTCAAGGGGATGTGAGAAAGATGTTTCAAAATCTTGCACAAGTTAGTTCTAGCTGATGTCCAAGTTCTAGTGTTTTGGATATCTTTCTTGTATATGAAGCAAAAGTGGATAAATGATGAAAACATGCCTGTACAGGCTATCTATCACCTTGCATACTATCCTCTTGGCCCCTCTAATTTGTGGATTTTATTTGCTGCATAAGATATGGACCAATGCTCAAGGGATTCAGTTTTGACATAAAGCACATATTGGGAAAAATGGTAATGTTGCTTTTTCTATTTAGGGATTAATCTAATGTGCAATGCTCTAATGACCAAAACAATGTCTTAGACCAATGGATTTGCATTTAATTATTGAGTGTGTAATGGTTTTGAGGCCTGTAATCTAGTGCAAAGCATGCTGATTTGAATTTGCAACTTGTATGAACATGAACATGCCATGGATGAAAAATGAGTTTTTGCCAACTTCAAGCCTTCGATTCTCCCTAACCACAAATGTGTTTGGAGAGTTCTTGGACATTTTGGAAAGCTTGCAACATGCTCTACAATCCATCTTTGGAATGAAATTTGATATTCCAAGTGGAACCATGTGAAAAATGGCCATGAAGTTAAAAGTTTTAGGGACCCTTCTTTCAAAAATCATAACTTGAGATCCAAGCTTCTTTTGGGAAAACTTTGTGAATCAAAGTGATAGATTTGTGGAGGAATACAACTTTCATGTTGGAAGTTTTGTTTGAATCCAATTGCATCATGATGAAAATGTTGGGCAAAGTTTGGAAAAATTAAGAAAATTTCATAACTTAGAAAAATTCTAAGTTTTGAAAATTTTCAACTTTAAACCCTAATTTGCAAAAATGGGTTTCTTGATGAAAAAGTTTCATGTTTTGACATATCTTGATGAAAAATGACCCTTGGCACTTGATTTTGACCAAAAAGTCAAAGTTTGACTTTTTAGTGTACAGTCAAATTTTGATCAGTTGACTGAAAAATTTATCTGTCAATTCAATGCAATTGAGATCCTTTGAACCTTGTGGAATAGGTCAAGATGATGCCATTGAATCCTTGAGTCCATTCTTGACCCCAATTTTCCATTGGCTAGGTCAAAAGTCAGAAATTGCCTTTGTACAGTCAAAACCCTAAAAATGACCATTTTGCCCTTTTGGTGATCTGATCAAATTTCTTGTGGAGTTGTGGTCCAAACTTGATCAAATGGTTCATATGAGTTTATAATGTTGATGTGGGTCAAAATTCATGAGGTTTGACTGTAAATTGGCCAGAGTTGACTTTTTCTCCAATATAGCTGATTTCTAGGTCAATTGTCCAATTGACTGGGCAAAAATTTGATTCAAGGCTTGAAACTTGGTATGGACAAACTTATGAGTCCAACATGAAGTATGAAAGTCAATTTGAGCATTGAAATTCCAAAAATCTTTGTGCAAACTCAAACCCTAATTTAGGTCATCAGTGCAAGGAGATGTCTTGAGTAGAGCAAAACCCTAATCCTGTTTGGAGTTCAAAGAGTCTGGTGGGGGGGGGGGGAATCTTGATAAAATGAGAGGGAAAATTTTGGGGTACAACAGCTGCCCCTGTTCAATTTTCTTGAACCTGAAGAGTTAGATTGGCGATTTTGCCTTTCGTGACTCAAAGGTAAAAGAGGATTGGACACTAGAGTGCCCGTAAATTTTCACTCGTCCAAATGTAGCTGAGGAAATGGGCTTGAAGATGCCATTTGGAGATGGTAGAATCTTGTTGGAGATGGGCTTAAAGATGACATCCAAGACTTGTTTGTTGAGAATTAGGAGAATGAACGTCAGAATGGTATTCGTGTCTGGAACGTATCTGAGTTGTATCTGGAGATTGGATTGGTATGAGCAAAGGAATGGCGTCCGTGTCTGGAGCGTATCCAGGCTGTAACTGTATTTGATTCTTGAATGAATATCATAATGACTGCCATGTCTGGAGTGTATCTGTATCTGAGGTTGATAGTTGAATCTGAATGAGAGATAAAATGGTTTCCGTGTCTGGAGCGTATCTAGTCTGTATCTGATTACTGAAGTCTGAATGAGTAATAGAATAACCGCCGTGTATGGGGTGTATCCATACTGTATCTTAACTTGAAATTCTGAATGAGTAATAGAATGACCTCTGTGTCTGGGGTGTATCCATATTGTATCTGCATAAGAGATCTGAATGAGTAGTAGAATGACTCCCACGTCTTGGAGTGTATCCGTATTGTATATGAGATCTTTGAATATTTGTTTAAGATAGCTTTTAATCTTATCCTGAAAAGGGTAAAATGTTAGCTGAAAACACAAAGTTATGATGCATGAAATGTATGATGCAATAAATGTGTTTTATTAATGTTTATGATATATGAATGTAATGTATGCGCATGTGAGCTGATTAGCTGTCTTGCTGAGGAAAATAAATCCTTGATAACTGGAGATAATGAAATCTTTGACTGCTGCCGGGGAAAATAAACCCTTGACTGCTGCTGGAGATTCAAAACCTTCGATTGCTGAGACTGAGAAATCCTTTGGACTACTGCTGGGGATTAAAAATCCTTGGTGACTTGTGGGGATTAACAAAAGCTTTGACAACTTCTACGGGGAATTGACAATCCTTCATGACTTTCCTGGGGAAATAAGGACAAATCATACGATCTCTTCTGGGGAATTATAACCTGGGAGGCTTCAACTGGAGAAATGAGAACAAGAATCTTCGTTATGCTGGGAAATAACTCTGTGGGGGGAATTTTTAACCTGTTGGAGAATTTTCAAAAGCTTTGGTTGTATGCCAATCTAGTGGGGAATCGGAGGAAGTTGGATAGTGTTCGACCGGGGTTTAAGATTTGGAGTTTCGGACTCCGTTGGGGAAGAAAGTTTTATCTTCACTGGGGATTTGTAGTTCAAAGTTTTCTGGCTCCGTTGGGGACTGGGAGCTTAGAAACTTAATTCTGATGGCGATATGTATTTAACTCCGCTGGGGATATGTATTTAACTCTGCTGGGGACGTATATTTCAAGGTTTTAGCTCTGTTGAGGATCTGAATGACATACTGTAGGGGATTTCTTCTTGGAATAGCCTAAAGACGTCTTCCTAAACTTTCAACCTATCAGTAATTATCCTTTCTCATTCCATTTTATTTGTAAGCAGTGATTATATTCAAATGCATATGCTCATTTAATAAATCATTGGACATTTTCAAATAAAACACAAGTGTAAAAAGAAAGAAAAGGCAAGCAAATTTCTGCACTGTTGTACCCCAAAATTTGCCCTCTCTTTCTTCAGGAAAACCATCTTGGATTTTCAAGGTCCCTCTGAAACAAATCCAAGTCCTGAGTTATCCCTTTGCCCAAGCAAGCCGCTTACAAGAGCAAGATGATCTCACGAACTCCAGTAACAACACTTTTATCTGGAAAGAAAAATCAAATTCTAAGTACTTAGAATGCTTCTCTAAAATAAGTGTTTTTAGAAAAATCAGCGCTTCAGAACTTCTGGACCCATTCCAGATGAAGACAGTCAGAAGTTGCAAGTTTGGCTCAGCGTGGTCAGAAGTTGGCTCTTCAGCAGCTACATCAATTCAATCAGAAGTTGTAAACGTGGTTCAGAATGTAAGCCTCAAACAGAACATGCCCCTTCAGCAGCTACACAAGCTCAGTCAGAATTTGCTAAAGGAATGCAAGAGAAACAGGAAAGTATGAAGACTCCTTCAGAACAGGTTGAAATCAGAAGATGAAAGGTCAGAAGGATAGGTGTCACATTGATACAGAATCTCTAAGTCCAGATTGTCCAGAAGTAGATCCAAGGAACGTACCAGAAAACCAGGAGAATCTCCAGAGCTTGCTAAGACAACAGGTAGCCAAAGCCAGAGCATGGTTTACGCTGCTGATCCAACGCTGGTTTCCATTACCAGAACGTTGGTATTGACAGGTCTTGTCACCATTTAATGCCCATTAATGCTTCCAACCACTCCTGAGCATTCACGTGTGGCTTGGAAAATGCTTTTGCATAGATTCTGGCACGGGTCTTCACGCCACCGCCCACTTCAGAGGTCACTTCTCCCCAATCTACGCCTGCTGCTGCAACCTAGGCTGAAAGCTAGCTGTTATCACAACTTCCCAGGAATTTCTGTCAAAGAACAAATTCAAACTCTGTTGGCGCCTTAAATGTTCAAGGCATCCACAAGGACTTTGCCTATAAATAGAGAGCTTTCACCACTGCAAAAGGCGTTCAAGAAAAAAACAGAAACAAAAACTGCTAAGTGAGAAACAGAACTCCTAGCAACACAGCATTCTGAAACTCTGCCAAAATCTCCAGTTTTGGTTTCATAACTTTGAGTTTCTCACCTTCAAACTTCATCAAATATCCAGTTCTTTTCTGTAAACCAAAAACACTCTTTCCAAACTTCTGACCCTACACACGCATACACCGTTATTTCCCTTTTTTCTTTTTTCAAAGAAAATCTGTCCAGAACACCACCAGAACCAGAAGCTAAACCCTCACCCACAACTTTCCCAACAGTCAGGTAAGCACCTGCTGACCCCCATCACGCTGTTAAGCATCATCATCTGTGCATATTCAAATAACATAATGTAAATATCACGTTGTTGCTGTTTATGTTCTGAGGATTTTCATACCTCAGAACGTTCTGAACCAGTAGAGGGCTTGCCTGTGACCTTGTTGACTCTGACCTCTGAAACATTTTTGCTGTTTTTGCTGGATCTGTTCCAAATATATTTCCTGTTTTGTGGAGTAATAACAGAATTGCAGATGTTCTGATTAGTACAGGGAAAAGCCAAATGCTGACTTTGACGTTAGCACATCTGAAGCCTGTTTTGCTGTCAATGACATCAGAACCCCTGAGAGTTATTGCCTTTTCAGCAGAATCAGAACTTCTGGTTTCTCCACTAACAAACTTCTGTCTTGCAGCGCAGGGAAATCAGAACTTCTGATTTCCCCACTAACAGGGTTCTGTTTTGCAGGTTCTAGAGTCAGAAGTTCTGACTCCTCCAGTTTCACCAACAGGTTGATCATCTGACAGCGGATCTGGGTCAGAACTTCTGATGGCCTCCCAACAGCGCGCGGGCTCCCTCTCTCTCTCTATATATCTTGTTTTTCGCTATTTTCTTTTTTGTCTATTTTTCTCGTTGAACCCCCCATGTACAAATGTGTATCCCCCTCCCCTAATTATTGTAATAGCGTAGGATTTTACATTTCCGCTTCTTATTGCTAGTAATTAGGACGTGTATGACAAGATAAAATCAATGAAATAGAAAAACCTAATTCAAAGAAAAACTCTTGTATGCAATAAAACACACTTGCACACTAACACCCCTAGGGTTATATCCACTTGTTGCCTTTCAAAATTGGGCCATATTGCATGTTAGGTCTCTTTGGGCAAAACAAACACAATTCAAATGATCATAGTCCTTCGATGACGCTTTCGAAAGTTGCCTAAAAAAATGATCAAGTCCCTTAAGGAAAATGCCCAAAGATACTTGGCACCATTGCAATTATGGTCTAAACGATGACCCATGCTTGTCCCTTTCACATCCTAACACAAGATTGTCCACCAAATACAATGGTGGAACAAAATTTTTAAAAGGGTTAAAACATAGCAATAATCTTTTGAGAAATTTAGGAGTATATAACCTCTTAGTTACTTGAATCAAACTTGCAAAACAAAACACTTAAATCACACATCACTACACTTTCAAAACAATTTTCAAAAACATGGAAAACCTTTTCAAAAGACATACACCTTTGTATACATCCCAACATGGATCATTACAAAGGTTGCCACCACATTGGCCTCTTTTCAAAACATTTTCAAATCCACACACACACACAAAGCACCATTTCAAACAATTGAAAACAAAGGGCAAGTGATCTAAGCAAGTAACTAAGAGCCCATGGATAACCATGGATAGAAAGGGTGCTAATACCTTCCCTTTCTATAATCTACTCCCCGAACCCAAGAAAACATCTCAAAGGTTTTTGCTGTGCTTTTTAAACCTTTCCTTAGGATAAAATAAAAAGTCGGTGGCGACTCTTGCTAAACCGAAACATTTGCGAAAACAAACGCAAAACCCAAGTCAGTTCTCCCACCGTATCACAGAACTGGCGACTCTGCTGGGGATACTGTTTAAAAGTGGGGTTACCTTAGGGCTTAGATCACCTTTACTTTCAATTGATTGCTTTGTTTGCTTTACATTTGTGGGCTTTGTATCGGAGTTTTATAGATCCTAACCCGGATCTGGGGATACCTTCTAAGAAAGTAGCAACAAGGCTGTGAGGGAACTGTGCGGGGTATACCGACATGGTTGAAACAGTCTGCTACGTTGATGTGGCACTTTGGTGTGTACCGGTAACCCTTGAGTTCAGTCAAGGAGAGTACGGGGCCGCCGCGTGGTGTCGCGAAGCATCAACTGACCTTAGGAACCTTAATTGAACCATCTTGGCCTTTTTAGGGTAGTGAGATAACTGACTTTGGTGCAGTCCGAGGTTGGTTGATACTCGATACTACACTCAATTGAGGGTTGCTTTCCTGGAATATTTCGGTCGCCAGTTCAGTGGCTAAATCGAAACGATGAACAATGAAAGCAATCCAGTGACGTTGGGACCTTTAGAACCCGGTTACTTTTGATAAGACAGGTTTTAACCAACAAACTGAAAGAGGGTAGTACCTGAACCTCATGCAAGCCTAAACCTAAAGACTTGTTTGCTTTGTGTGAATATTGTTTGCCTGTATATACACTCACTTGCTTGTGCATACATGTACATAACATCATGACATCATACCATAGCATTTTAGCATTTTCAATAACCATTTCGAGGATCTCGAGGGTTCTGTTGATGCAGGGTTACGTTGAACCAGACGTCTGTCAAGGGGCAAGAGGTTTCTCCTCTAAACCAACCCAGTCAAAGTTCAAGTGCAACAACTTGAATCAGTGGCTATGACCCACTCGACATGGTGAGCTTGATTCTCGTGGAAGGACGTCCACCGGTGCAGAGATCTCCAATCCAAGAGCAGGGCTCAACCTCTAACATTTTTCTTGTGTTTACCCCAAGAGATCCTTGAAAGCATGCATCCACATATCATGCATTGCATCTTGACAATCTTTCCTTTTTCAGGTTTCCTTACTCTCCTGCTGTTTATTTCAGCAAGAGATGGCTCTAGAAAGGTCTGTCAAAGACATCAAAGACCAGACTGCTCAGCTGCAGGAGATGTTCCTGAACTTGTCTCTGGGGCAAGAAGAGATGAAAGCTCTCCTCACCAAAGGCTTAGGGAGTTCCAACAATGCCAGGAGTGATCAGATTGCGGAGCTACAGTTTGATCTGACAACACTAAGGACTCAAATGATGGGACAGTTGGTGGGCCAGATGGCTCTCATCCAAGACCTATCTCAAAGACAAGAGGAACTCAGAGTTCTTGTCCGCCAACTGCTTCCAAACAACCAACTGGGGCAAACATCTGAGGACGGAGAGCAAGTCACCGCTCAGCCTCCATCAACTCAAGAAGACAAGGGGAAAGCTCCTTTGCTAGCTTCAGGGTCACAAACCCATCAACAACCTCGCCAGCGTCAACGGGGCAATCGGCGTAAGCAAGAAAAGTCGGGAAGACAGTTTACGGAGACAGAAATACCATCATTCTTCATACGAAAGCGCCTGTTGGAGGTCAATTTGCTCACTGTAAAGGACCCTCCTCAGAAGCTCAATATCTCCTCTCCTCACTTTAACCCCGACGCATTCTGTGTTTACCACTCCTACAGCCCGGGACACAGCACCAACGACTGTTGGGCCTTGAAGAACAAGATTCAAGATCTGATTGACATTGGGGTGCTGGAATTCATGCCAGACGACGAGATGAAAATCTTCCGTTAAAGGATTCTCCGCTTGAAGTGACGAAGCTCGAGCTGAAAGACTTTTGTTTCTTTCTGAATTTTCAAAGTTGTAATTTCTTTTGCTGTCAAACAATTATCTGTTGATGTTAAACTCTGTTTTCATTAATGCTTTGCATATGTTTGTCTTGAATTCATCCATTCGTTTCACTACTCTTATGCTTTTCTTTATGTTATTTGACTCTTGATAAAAAGCTGTGAGCCTTTAGAGGGAGGATGACGAAACAATACCGTGATCTTATACAGTATGCTTTTGAACAGACCTTGCTGATGATGTACAGGCATTTCTTTCAATTCCCAAACACTGGAGTTATAAGGAAGTTAATCCCTAGTCAACCCCTTCGAGCCAAAGAAGTAGGAGTTCTCTGTTCTAAACAATCAAAACCTTTGATATAAACCTGGGGCAGGGTAGTATCTCAGTTAATTCAAAAGAAAATGCGCATTGAAGTCGCAAACTCTCGGTTCGTAACACAACGAACGACATCAAAAGAGAAAGCATTCCTTTGGAATCAAAAGATCAGGGTGGTTCCCTATCACATAGACAGTCAATCTCTCAAAAGAGAAAAGCCCACCAAGCCAAAACCTATAAAGGAGGCTTAAGAAAGCTGGGGGCATCCCGCTGACAGTAATCCCGAAAACGGTAACAGTCAGGCAAAAGTTAGGGATAACAAATTAAAATCAAAATAGTGAGGTCATTACAAAATCCTCAACAACATGAAAAGTGTTGGAAAAGAAAAAGGAGATGATGACTGTCTCCCAAATTCAAACTGTTGAACCATCGCCCAAAAGTCATTCAAAACTCAAAACAGAGTGTGACGCACAATTAACTGAGCTTAGGTTGAAGAACATCACGAAGAGCGGGTGGGTACAAATATACTTTGAGCCTTTATCCTTTGTTTCTTAAACCGTGAACCAGGCCACGTTACAACCCTTCAAAAGTCCTAATTGAAGCATGGGTTAGTCCGAAAGCATACTGTTACAAAAGGTATCCTGACTCCTGTAGGGCTTTGCTCTAAATCTTGTGTTGACTTGTCTTGTGAAAAGTTTTCTGCTAAAAAATGCATTTTTCAAAACTTCGAGACAAACATAAACTTTGCATTATCCGAATATCACTGT
This sequence comes from Vicia faba, assembly GCA_948472305.1. Lineage (NCBI taxonomy): Eukaryota > Viridiplantae > Streptophyta > Magnoliopsida > Fabales > Fabaceae > Vicia > Vicia faba. The sequence continues at coordinate 26,898,529 of OX451736.1, forward strand.
CTGCATTTGACCTTTTTGTTTGACAGCGAAGAAGTTCATACAGCGCATGTTTGGAGGAACGAAAACTCTCTCAGTAAGTCAAAATCACTTCAAGAGGATAACACTTCCATCAAATCTCCTATCAACAAGGGGCATGACCTGTCACAATTCAATTAACCTGGGGCAGTCCAGTCAAGGTCCAACAGATCTTTCAAAGTTCAGTTAACCTGGGGCAGTCCAGTCAAGATTTCAAGAAATCTCTCAATATGCAGAGTAATCTGATTCAAGATTCCTTCATCACCACTTGGGGCATTCGAATGTCAAAAGTGTTCAACAAATCAACTACAACAATTCCAGATTCGACTCCTGTATCCAGCCAGGGCATATCTGTCAACTATCACATTTCCAGACTCGATTCCTGTATCTAGCCAGGGCACGTCTGAAGAGTTCGAGGATTCGATTCCTGTATCCAGCCAGGGCATATCTATTGACGACTATTTCCAGATTCGATTCCTGTATCCAGCCAGGGCATATCTGTTGACAACATTTCCAGACTCGATTCCTATATCTAGCCAGGGCACGTCTGAAGAGTTTGAAGATTCGATTCCTGTATCCAGCCAGGGCACATCTATCAACTATCACCTTTCCAGATTCGATTCCTGTATCCAGCCAGGGCATGTCTGAAGAATTCCAGATCAACACCTGCAACAACCCAGGAAACATCTGTGAACGATCAATTGTAGACCAACACCTGTAATAAGCCAGGAATTTATCTACATCACCACTTGGGGCATTCGAATGTCAAAAGTGTTCAAAACCGATGCAGTTTTACACAAGCTCATCTTCAGGAAACCCTACACCGGTTCCTCTTCAAGACTTCTGAAACAAGTTTACGGATTCTTCCCAACAACGGATGTCAATCTACCGATTTGTTCAGACTCTTCACAATTTCTGAAAATAGTTTACGAATTCTTCCCAACAACGGAAGTCAATCTACCAACTTGTTCAGACTCTTCTCAACATTTGAAACAGTTTACGGACGCTTCCCAACAACGGATGCGGCTCTATTGCTGATTCAACTTCAAGATTTCTGAAAACAGTTCACGGGTTCTCCAAGTAAACGGATGTTAACCTATCGCTTGTCCAAATTCTTCTCAAGCTAATAACCACGGAAGATCGCGCTCGCCAAAATTCTTCCTATCCCCAGCGGAGTTCATCAAAATTCCCCAACAGTAACTTATCTTTACAAATCCCCAGCCAGAGAGTCCTCCAGAATTCAATTCCCCTCAGAGTTTAAGCTTCAGTATCCCCAGCGGAATCCATCATTAGAGTCCTCAGCAGGCCTCGCATCAAAACTTCGGCCAAGTATCTCTTCCACAGAGCAATTCTCCGGCCGGCCATCAAGGATTTATTTTCCTAAGACGAAATTACATTCATAAACATTTCACATTTTCATACATCTTGCTTACCTACATGATAAAGCGCATACAACACTATCTCATGTTGAACATCATGCATATCATACATCATGACATTGCATACAACTTATGTTTTTGCCTTTCCAGGAAAAAGACAATCCCAAAAATAACTACCTTCAACAACATTTCCAGATTCGATTCCTGTATCTAGCCAGGGTATATCTGTTGACCACATTTCCAGACTCGATTCCTGTATCTAGCCAGGGCACGTCTGAAGAATTCGAAGATTCGATTCCTGTATCTAGCCAGGGCACGTCTGAAGAGTTCGAAGATTCGATTCCTGTATCCAGCCAGGGCACGTCTGAAGAGTTCGAAGATTCGATTCCTGTATCCAGCCAAGGCACGTCTGAAGAGTTCGAAGGTTCGATTCCTGTATCCAGCCAAGGGCACATCTATCAACTATAACATTTCCAGACTCGATTCCTGCATCTAGCCAGGGCACGTCTGAAGAGTTCGAAGATTCGATTCCTGTATCCAGCCAGGGCACATCCATTAACGACTATTTCCAGATTCGACTCCTGTATCCAGCCAGGGCACATCTGTGAGCAACCGATTGTAGATTCGACACCTGTATCTAGCCAGGGCATATCTGTATAAGGAGACTGAAGATCAAACACCTGTAGCAAGCCAGGAAAACATCCGTCTTTCTCAAATACACAAGTTCTCGATAAGGAATCTCTTATGCGATCAACACTTCCAAATGGCATCTATAAGCCCATTCCCGACAAGGTTCTGTCACATCTCCAGATGGCATCTGTAAGCCCATCTCCCTATCCATCACCTCTCCAAATGGCATCTATAAGCCCATTCCCGCCATCACATTGCTGATACTCTACTGAACAAGTGCAAATTTTCGGGCACTCTAGTGTCCAATCTCCTTTTACCTTCGAGTCGCGAAAGGCAAACTCGCCAATCTAACTCTTCAGGTTCAAGAAGATTGAACAGGGGCAACTGTTGTACCCCAAAATTTGCCCTCTCTTTCTTCAGGAAAACCATCTTGGATTTTCAAGGTCCCTCTGAAACAAATCCAAGTCCTGAGTTATCCCTTTGCCCAAGCAAGCCGCTTACAAGAGCAAGATGATCTCACGAACTCCAGTAACAACACTTTTATCTGGAAAGAAAAATCAAATTCTAAGTACTTAGAATGCTTCTCTAAAATAAGTGTTTTTAGAAAAATCAGCGCTTCAGAACTTCTGGACCCATTCCAGATGAAGACAGTCAGAAGTTGCAAGTTTGGCTCAGCGTGGTCAGAAGTTGGCTCTTCAGCAGCTACATCAATTCAATCAGAAGTTGTAAACGTGGTTCAGAATGTAAGCCTCAAACAGAACATGCCCCTTCAGTAGCTACACAAGCTCAGTCAGAATTTGCTAAAGGAATGCAAGAGAAACAGGAAAGTATGAAGACTCCTTCAGAACAGGTTGAAATCAGAAGATGAAAGGTCAGAAGGATAGGTGTCACATTGATACAGAATCTCTAAGTCCAGATTGTCCAGAAGTAGATCCAAGGAACGTACCAGAAAACCAGGAGAATCTCCAGAGCTTGCTAAGACAACAGGTAGCCAAAGCCAGAGCATGGTTTACGCTGCTGATCCAACGCTGGTTTCCATTACCAGAACGTTGGTATTGACAGGTCTTGTCACCATTTAATGCCCATTAATGCTTCCAACCACTCCTGAGCATTCACGTGTGGCTTGGAAAATGCTTTTGCACAGATTCTGGCATGGGTCTTCACGCCACCGCCCACTTCAGAGGTCACTTCTCCCCAATCTACGCCTGCTGCTGCAACCTAGGCTGAAAGCTAGCTGTTATCACAACTTCCCAGGAATTTCTGTCAAAGAACAAATTCAAACTCTGTTGGCGCCTTAAATGTTCAAGGCATCCACAAGGACTTTGCCTATAAATAGAGAGCTTTCACCACTGCAAAAGGCGTTCAAGAAAAAAACAGAAACAGAAACTGCTAAGTGAGAAACAGAACTCCTAGCAACACAGCATTCTGAAACTCTGCCAAAATCTCCAGTTTTGGTTTCATAACTTTGAGTTTCTCACCTTCAAACTTCATCAAATATCCAGTTCTTTTCTGTAAACCAAAAACACTCTTTCCAAACTTCTGACCCTACACACGCATACACCGTTATTTCCCTTTTTTCTTTTTTCAAAGAAAATCTGTCCAGAACACCACCAGAACCAGAAGCTAAACCCTCACCCACAACTTTCCCAACAGTCAGGTAAGCACCTGCTGACCCCCATCACGCTGTTAAGCATCATCATCTGTGCATATTCAAATAACATAATGTAAATATCACGTTGTTGCTGTTTATGTTCTGAGGATTTTCATACCTCAGAACGTTCTGAACCAGTAGAGGGCTTGCCTGTGACCTTGTTGACTCTGACCTCTGAAACATTTTTGCTGTTTTTGCTGGATCTGTTCCAAATATATTTCCTGTTTTGTGGAGTAATAACAGAATTGCAGATGTTCTGATTAGTACAGGGAAAAGCCAAATGCTGACTTTGACGTTAGCACATCTGAAGCCTGTTTTGCTGTCAATGACATCAGAACCCCTGAGAGTTATTGCCTTTTCAGCAGAATCAGAACTTCTGGTTTCTCCACTAACAAACTTCTGTCTTGCAGCGCAGGGAAATCAGAACTTCTGATTTCCCCACTAACAGGGTTCTGTTTTGCAGGTTCTAGAGTCAGAAGTTCTGACTCCTCCAGTTTCACCAACAGGTTGATCATCTGACAGCGGATCTGGGTCAGAACTTCTGATGGCCTCCCAACAGCGCGCGGGCTCCCTTTCTCTCTCTATATATCTTGTTTTTCGCTATTTTCTTTTTTGTCTATTTTTCTCGTTGAACCCCCCATGTACAAATGTGTATCCCCCTCCCCTAATTATTGTAATAGCGTAGGATTTTACATTTCCGCTTCTTATTGCTAGTAATTAGGACGTGTATGACAAGATAAAATCAATGAAATAGAAAAACCTAATTCAAAGAAAAACTCTTGTATGCAATAAAACACACTTGCACACTAACACCCCTAGGGTTATATCCAATTGTTGCCTTTCAAAATTGGGCCATATTGCATGTTAGGTCTCTTTGGGCAAAACAAACACAATTCAAATGATCATAGTCCTTCGATGACGCTTTCGAAAGTTGCCTAAAAAAAATGATCAAGTCCCTTAAGGAAAATGCCCAAAGATACTTGGCACCATTGCAATTATGGTCTAAACGATGACCCATGCCTGTCCCTTTCACATCCTAACACAAGATTGTCCACCAAATACAATGGTGGAACAAAATTGTTAAAAGGGTTAAAACATAGCAATAATCTTTTGAGAAATTTAGGAGTATATAACCTCTTAGTTACTTGAATCAAACTTGCAAAACAAAACACTTAAATCACACATCACTACACTTTCAAAACAATTTTCAAAAACATGGAAAACCTTTTCAAAAGACATACACCTTTGTATACATCCCAACATGGATCATTACAAAGGTTGCCACCACATTGGCCTCTTTTCAAAACATTTTCAAATCCACACACACACAAAGCACCATTTCAAACAATTGAAAACAAAGGGCAAGTGATCTAAGCAAGTAACTAAGAGCCCATGGATAACCATGGATAGAAAGGGTGCTAATACCTTCCCTTTCTATAATCTACTCCCCGAACCCAAGAAAACATCTCAAAGGTTTTTGCTGTGCTTTTTAAACCTTTCCTTAGGATAAAATAAAAAGTCGGTGGCGACTCTTGCTAAACCGAAACATTTGCGAAAACAAACGCAAAACCCAAGTCAGTTCTCCCACCGTATCACAGAACTGGCGACTCTGCTGGGGAAAGTACTACTGTTTAAAAGTGGGGTTACCTTAGGGCTTAGATCACCTTTACTTTCAATTGATTGCTTTGTTTGCTTTACATTTGTGGGCTTTGTATCGGAGTTTTATAGATCCTAACCCGGATCTGGGGATACCTTCTTAGAAAGTAGCAACAAGGCTGTGAGGGAACTGTGCGGGGTATACCGACATGGTTGAAACAGTCTGCTACGTTGATGTGGCACTTTGGTGTGTACCGATAACCCTTGAGTTCAGTCAAGGAGAGTACGGGGCCGCCGCGTGGTGTCGCGAAGCATCAACTGACCTTAGGAACCTTAATTGAACCATCTTGGCCTTTTTAGGGTAGTGAGATAACTGACTTTGGTGCAGTCCGAGGTTGGTTGATACTCGATACTACACTCAATTGAGGGTTGCTTTCCTGGAATATTTCGGTCGCCAGTTCAGTGGCTAAATCGAAACGATGAACAATGAAAGCAATCCAGTGACGTTGGGACCTTTAGAACCCGGTTACTTTTGATAAGACAGGTTTTAACCAACAAACTGAAAGAGGGTAGTACCTGAACCTCATGCAAGCCTAAACCTAAAGACTTGTTTGCTTTGTGTGAATATTGTTTGCCTGTATATACACTCACTTGCTTGTGCATACATGTACATAACATCATGACATCATACCATAGCATTTTAGCATTTTCAATAACCATTTCGAGGATCTCGAGGGTTCTGTTGATGCAGGGTTACGTTGAACCAGACGTCTGTCAAGGGGCAAGAGGTTTCTCCTCTAAACCAACCCAGTCAAAGTTCAAGTGCAACAACTTGAATCAGTGGCTATGACCCACTCGACATGGTGAGCTTGATTCTCGTGGAAGGACGTCCACCAGTGCAGAGATCTCCAATCCAAGAGCAGGGCTCAACCTCTAACATTTTTCTTGTGTTTACCCCAAGAGATCCTTGAAAGCATGCATCCACATATCATGCATTGCATCTTGACAATCTTTCCTTTTTCAGGTTTCCTTACTCTCCTGCTGTTTATTTCAGCAAGAGATGGCTCTAGAAAGGTCTGTCAAAGACATCCAAGACCAGACTGCTCAGCTGCAGGAGATGTTCCTGAACTTGTCTCTGGGGCAAGAAGAGATGAAAGCTCTCCTCACCAAAGGCTTAGGGAGTTCCAACAATGCCAGGAGTGATCAGATTGCGGAGCTACAGTTTGATCTGACAACACTAAGGACTCAAATGATGGGACAGTTGGTGGGCCAGATGGCTCTCATCCAAGACCTATCTCAAAGACAAGAGGAACTCAGAGTTCTTGTCCGCCAACTGCTTCCAAACAACCAACTGGGGCAAACATCTGAGGACGGAGAGCAAGTCACCTCTCAGCCTCCATCAACTCAAGAAGACAAGGGGAAAGCTCCTTTGCTAGCTTCAGGGTCACAAACCCATCAACAACCTCGCCAGTGTCAACGGGGCAATCGGCGTAAGCAAGAAAAGTCGGGAAGACAGTTTACGGAGACGGAAATACCATCATTCTTCATACTGAAGCGCCTGTTGGAGGTCAATTTGCTCACCGTAAAGGACCCTCCTCAGAAGCTCAATATCTCCTCTCCTCACTTTAACCCCGACGCATTCTGTGTTTACCACTCCTACAGCCCGGGACACAGCACCAACGATTGTTGGGCCTTGAAGAACAAGATTCAAGATCTGATTGACATTGGGGTGCTGGAATTCATGCCAGACGGCGAGATGAAAATCTTCCGTTAAAGGATTCTCCGCTTGAAGTGACGAAGCTCGAGCTGAAAGACTTTTGTTTCTTTCTGAATTTTCAAAGTTGTAATTTCTTTTGCTGTCAAACAATTATATGTTGATGTTAAACTCTGTTTTCATTAATGCTTTGCATATGTTTGTCTTGAATTCATCCATTCGTTTCACTACTCTTATGCTTTTCTTTATGATATTTGACTCTTGATAAAAAGCTGTGAGCCTTTAGAGGGAGGATGACGAAACAATACCGTGATCTTATACAGTATGCTTTTGAACAGACCTTGCTGATGATGTACAGGCATTTCTTTCAATTCCCAAACACTGGAGTTATAAGGAAGTTAATCCCTAGTCAACCCCTTCGAGCCAAAGAAGTAGGAGTTCTCTGTTCTAAACAATCAAAACCTTTGATATAAACCTGGGGCAGGGTAGTATCTCAGTTAATTCAAAAGAAAATGCGCATTGAAGTCGCAAACTCTCGGTTCGTAACACAACGAACGACATCAAAAGAGAAAGCATTCCTTTGGAATCAAAAGATCAGGGTGGTTCCCTATCACATAGACAGTCAATCTCTCAAAAGAGAAAAGCCCACCAAGCCAAAACCTATAAAGGAGGCTTAAGAAAGCTGGGGGCATCCCGCTGACAGTAATCCTGAAAACGGTAACAGTCAGGCAAAAGTTAGGGATAACAAATCAAAATCAAAATAGTGAGGTCATTACAAAATCCTCAACAACATGAAAAGTGTTGGAAAAGAAAAAGGAGATGATGACTGTCTCCCAAATTCAAACTGTTGAACCATCGCCCAAAAGTCATTCAAAACTCAAAACAGAGTGTGACGCACAATTAACTGAGCTTAGGTTGAAGAACATCACGAAGAGCGGGTGGGTACAAATATACTTTGAGCCTTTATCCTTTGTTTCTTAAACCGTGAACCAGGCCACATTACAACCCTTCAAAAGTCCTAATTGAAGCATGGGTTAGTCCGAAAGCATACTGTTACAAAAGGTATCCTGACTCCTGTAGGGCTTTGCTCTAAATCTTGTGTTGACTTGTCTTGTGAAAAGTTTTCTGCTAAAAAATGCATTTTTCAAAACTTCCAGACAAACATAAACTTTGCATTATCCGAATATCACTGTCTGCATTTGACCTTTTTGTTTGACAACGAAGAAGTTCATACAGCGCATGTTCGGAGGAACGAAAACTCTCTCAGTAAGTCAAAATCACTTCAAGAGGATAACACTTCCATCAAATCTCCTATCAACAAGGGGCATGGCCTGTCACAATTCAATTAACCTGGGGCAGTCCAGTCAAGGTCCAACAGATCTTTCAAAGTTCAGTTAACCTGGGGCAGTCCAGTCAAGATTTCAAGAAATCTCTCAATATGCAGAGTAATCTGATTCAAGATTCCTTCATCACCACTTGGGGCATTCGAATGTCAAAAGTGTTCAACAAATCAACTACAACAATTCCAGATTCGACTCCTGTATCCAGCCAGGGCATATCTGTCAACTATCACATTTCCAGACTCGATTCCTGTATTTAGCCAGGGCACGTCTGAAGAGTTCGAGGATTCGATTCCTGTATCCAGCCAGGGCATATCTATTGACGACTATTTCCAGATTCGATTCCTGTATCCAGCCAGGGCATATCTGTTGACAACATTTCCAGACTCGATTCCTGTATCTAGCCAGGGCACGTCTGAAGAGTTTGAAGATTCGATTCCTGTATCCAGCCAGAGCACATCTATCAACTATCACCTTTCCAGATTCGATTCCTGTATCCAGCCAGGGCATGTCTGAAGAATTCCAGATCAACACCTGCAACAACCCAGGAAACATCTGTGAACGATCAATTGTAGACCAACACCTGTAATAAGCCAGGAATTTATCTACATCACCACTTGGGGCATTCGAATGTCAAAAGTGTTCAAAACCGATGCAGTTTTACACAAGCTCATCTTCAGGAAACCCTACACCGGTTCCTCTTCAAGACTTCTGAAACAAGTTTACGGATTCTTCCCAACAACGGATGTCAATCTACCGATTTGTTCAGACTCTTCACAATTTCTGAAAATAGTTTACGAATTCTTCCCAACAACGGAAGTCAATCTACCAACTTGTTCAGACTCTTCTCAACCTTTGAAACAGTTTACGGACGCTTCCCAACAACGGATGCGGCTCTATTTCTGATTCAACTTCAAGATTTCTGAAAACAGTTCACGGGTTCTCCAAGTAAACGGATGTTAACCTATCGCTTGTCCAAATTCTTCTCAAGCTAACAACCACGGAAGATCGCGCTCGCCAAAATTCTTCCCATCCCCAGCGGAGTTCATCAAAATTCCCCAACAGTAACTTATCTTTACAAATCCCCAGCCAGGGAGTCCTCCGGAATTCAATTCCCCTCAGAGTTTAAGCTTCAGTATCCCCAGCGGAATCCATCATTAGAGTCCTCAGCAGGCCTCGCATCAAAACTTCGGCCAAGTATCTCTTCCACAGAGCAATTCTCCGGCCGGCCATCAAGGATTTATTTTCCTAAGACGAAATTACATTCATAAACATTTCACATTTTCATACATCTTGCTTACCTACATGATAAAGCGCATACAACACTATCTCATGTTGAACATCATGCATATCATACATCATGACATTGCATACAACTTATGTTTTTGCCTTTCCAGGAAAAAGACAATCCCAAAAACAACTACCTTCAACAACATTTCCAGATTCGATTCCTGTATCTAGCCAGGGCATATCTGTTGACCACATTTCCAGACTCGATTCCTGTATCTAGCCAGGGCACGTCTGAAGAATTCGAAGATTCGATTCCTGTATCTAGCCAGGGCACGTCTGAAGAGTTCGAAGATTCGATTCCTGTATCCAGCCAGGGCACGTCTGAAGAGTTCGAAGATTCGATTCCTGTATCCAGCCAGGGCACGTCTGAAGAGTTCGAAGGTTCGATTCCTGTATCCAGCCAAGGGCACATCTATCAACTATAACATTTCCAGACTCGATTCCTGCATCTAGCCAGGGCACGTCTGAAGAGTTCGAAGATTCGATTCCTGTATCCAGCCAGGGCACATCCATTAACGACTATTTCCAGATTCGACTCCTGTATCCAGCCAGGGCACATCTGTGAGCAACCGATTATAGATTCGACACCTGTATCTAGCCAGGGCATATCTGCATAAGGAGACTGAAGATCAAACACCTGTAGCAAGCCAGGAAAACATCCGTCTTTCTCAAATACACAAGTTCTCGCTAAGGAATCTCTTATGCGATCAACACTTCCAAATGGCATCTATAAGCCCATTCCCGACAAGGTTCTGTCACATCTCCAGATGGCATCTGTAAGCCCATCTCCCTATCCATCACCTCTCCAAATGGCATCTATAAGCCCATTCCCGCCATCACATTGCTGATACTCTACTGAACAAGTGCAAATTTTCGGGCACTCTGGTGTCCAATCTCCTTTTACCTTCGAGTCGCGAAAGGCAAACTCGCCAATCTAACTCTTCAGGTTCAAGAAGATTGAACAGGGGCAACTGTTGTACCCCAAAATTTTCCCTCTCTTTCTTCAGGAAAACCATCTTGGATTTTCAAGGTCCCTCTGAAACAAATCCAAGTCCTGAGTTATCCCTTTGCCCAAGCAAGCCGCTTACAAGAGCAAGATGATCTCACGAACTCCAGTAACAACACTTTTATCTGGAAAGAAAAATCAAATTCTAAGTACTTAGAATGCTTCTCTAAAATAAGTGTTTTTAGAAAAATCAGCGCTTCAGAACTTCTGGACCCATTCCAGATGAAGACAGTCAGAAGTTGCAAGTTTGGCTCAGCGTGGTCAGAAGTTGGCTCTTCAGCAGCTACATCAATTCAATCAGAAGTTGTAAACGTGGTTCAGAATGTAAGCCTCAAACAGAACATGCCCCTTCAGCAGCTACACAAGCTCAGTCAGAATTTGCTAAAGGAATGCAAGAGAAACAGGAAAGTATGAAGACTCCTTCAGAACAGGTTGAAATCAGAAGATGAAAGGTCAGAAGGATAGGTGTCACATTGATACAGAATCTCTAAGTCCAGATTGTCCAGAAGTAGATCCAAGGAACGTACCAGAAAACCAGGAGAATCTCCAGAGCTTGCTAAGACAACAGGTAGCCAAAGCCAGAGCATGGTTTACGCTGCTGATCCAACGCTGGTTTCCATTACCAGAACGTTGGTATTGACAGGTCTTGTCACCATTTAATGCCCATTAATGCTTCCAACCACTCCTGAGCATTCACGTGTGGCTTGGAAAATGCTTTTGCACAGATTCTGGCATGTGTCTTCACGCCACCGCCCACTTCAGAGGTCACTTCTCCCCAATCTACGCCTGCTGCTGCAACCTAGGCTGAAAGCTAGCTGTTATCACAACTTCCCAGGAATTTCTGTCAAAGAACAAATTCAAACTCTGTTGGCGCCTTAAATGTTCAAGGCATCCACAAGGACTTTGCCTATAAATAGAGAGCTTTCACCACTGCAAAAGGCGTTCAAGAAAAAAACAGAAACAGAAACTGCTAAGTGAGAAACAGAACTCCTAGCAACACATCATTCTGAAACTCTGCCAAAATCTCCAGTTTTGGTTTCATAACTTTGAGTTTCTCACCTTCAAACTTCATCAAATATCCAGTTCTTTTCTGTAAACCAAAAACACTCTTTCCAAACTTCTGACCCTACACACGCATACACCGTTATTTCCCTTTTTTCTTTTTTCAAAGAAAATCTGTCCAGAACACCACCAGAACCAGAAGCTAAACCCTCACCCACAACTTTCCCAACAGTCAGGTAAGCACCTGCTGACCCCCATCACGCTGTTAAGCATCATCATCTGTGCATATTCAAATAACATAATGTAAATATCACGTTGTTGCTGTTTATGTTCTGAGGATTTTCATACCTCAGAACGTTCTGAACCAGTAGAGGGCTTGCCTGTGACCTTGTTGACTCTGACCTCTGAAACATTTTTGCTGTTTTTGCTGGATCTGTTCCAAATATATTTCCTGTTTTGTGGAGTAATAACAGAATTGCAGATGTTCTGATTAGTACAGGGAAAAGCCAAATGCTGACTTTGATGTTAGCACATCTGAAGCCTGTTTTGCTGTCAATGACATCAGAACCCCTGAGAGTTATTGCCTTTTCAGCAGAATCAGAACTTCTGGTTTCTCCACTAACAAACTTCTGTCTTGCAGCGCAGGGAAATCAGAACTTCTGATTTCCCCACTAACAGGGTTCTGTTTTGCAGGTTCTAGAGTCAGAAGTTCTGACTCCTCCAGTTTCACCAACAGGTTGATCATCTGACAGCGGATCTGGGTCAGAACTTCTGATGGCCTCCCAACAGCGCGCGGGCCCCCTCTCTCTCTCTATATATCTTGTTTTTCGCTATTTTCTTTTTTTTCTATTTTTCTCGTTGAACCCCCCATGTACAAATGTGTATCCCCCTCCCCTAATTATTGTAATAGCGTAGGATTTTACATTTCCGCTTCTTATTGCTAGTAATTAGGACGTGTATGACAAGATAAAATCAATGAAATAGAAAAACCTAATTCAAAGAAAAACTCTTGTATGCAATAAAACACACTTGCACACTAACACCCCTAGGGTTATATCCACTTGTTGCCTTTCAAAATTGGGCCATATTGCATGTTAGGTCTCTTTGGGCAAAACAAACACAATTCAAATGATCATAGTCCTTCGATGACGCTTTCGAAAGTTGCCTAAAAAAATGATCAAGTCCCTTAAGGAAAATGCCCAAAGATACTTGGCACCATTGCAATTATGGTCTAAACGATGACCCATGCCTGTCCCTTTCACATCCTAACACAAGATTGTCCACCAAATACAATGGTGGAACAAAATTGTTAAAAGGGTTAAAACATAGCAATAATCTTTTGAGAAATTTAGGAGTATATAACCTCTTAGTTACTTGAATCAAACTTGCAAAACAAAACACTTAAATCACACATCACTACACTTTCAAAACAATTTTCAAAAACATGGAAAACCTTTTCAAAAGACATACACCTTTGTATACATCCCAACATGGATCATTACAAAGGTTGCCACCACATTGGCCTCTTTTCAAAACATTTTCAAATCCACACACACACAAAGCACCATTTCAAACAATTGAAAACAAAGGGCAAGTGATCTAAGCAAGTAACTAAGAGCCCATGGATAACCATGGATAGAAAGGGTGCTAATACCTTCCCTTTCTATAATCTACTCCCCGAACCCAAGAAAACATCTCAAAGGTTTTTGCTGTGCTTTTTAAACCTTTCCTTAGGATAAAATAAAAAGTCGGTGGCGACTCTTGCTCAACCGAAACATTTGCGAAAACAAACGCAAAACCCAAGTCAGTTCTCCCACCGTATCACATGCACTTTGAAATATCTTTGTATTAACTTTGTGTAAGTATTTTGTACAAAGGAGACATACATCCTAGTAAGAGAATGTTGTCATAAAAATGAGAAAAATTTATACAAAGAAAGATGGATATGTGTAACAATTCCATGGGGTTCCCATTCTGCTATAGCCTTCACAACTCTGAGTATCTTGTCCATTCGTTGCTTCGTCCGTAGATGATTGGATTGATCCGAAGCTTGGAGATTGTTCGTGAAGAGATTGTCCTTAAAGTGATCCGACGAGACATAGTCATACGATTTAATTCCCTAACTTTTTCCTGTATCACCCTTTCAGGTTTTTGATCCACCGGGAAACCCTTTTTTACCCAAGTCGCCCTTTCGGGTTTTCAACTTGCCGGGTGTACAGATTTTTTTTTATCCCTAATTTTTGCCTGAACCGCCCTTTCGGGTTTTCGATTCACCGGGATGCCCATTTTTGCCCAAGTCGCCCTTTTGGGTTTTCAACTTGTCGGGTCGTTTTATGCATAGTATCTTTTGACTATGTTTGCGTTCGCAGGGTGTGGCAGGTCATCACCGTCCATGGTGGTCAGAATCATTGCCCCACCAAAAAAGATGCTTTTGATCACAAACAGTCCTTCGTAAGTAGGGGTCCATTTGCCCCTGGGATCACTTTGCGGCAAGATGATTCGCTTGATTACAAGGTCCCCGACTTGGTATACTTGTCTCTTGACTTTCTTGTTGAAGGCCTTGATCATACGTTTCTGATACGCCTGACCATGGCAAACAGCAGTAAGTCTCTTTTTGTTAATCAAGTTGAGTTGATCAAGCCGAGTCTAAATCCAATCGTCTTCTCTCAAACCAGCATCCTTCACGATTCTCAAGGAGGGAATCTGAACCTCGATAGGTAAAACAACCTCTATGCCGTATATCAAAGAAAAAGGGGTTGCCCCAGTTGAAGTGCGTGCTGTGGTACGGTACCCGTGCAGAGCAAACGGTAACATCTCATGCCAGTCCTTGTAGGTGACTGTCATTTTTTGAATGATCTTCTTGATATTTTTGTTCGCAGCTTCAACAGCACCGTTCATCTTTGGCCGATAGGGAGATGAATTGTGATGTTGAATATTGAACTGCTCACACAGAGCGGTGATCATAGTATTTTTCAAATTTGTACCGTTGTCCGTAATGATCCTATCGGGGATACCGTACCGGCATATGAGGTTCTGCTTGATGAAGCGGACAACCACATTCTTAGTAACGGATGCAAAGGAAGCTGCTTCGACCCACTTGGTAAAGTAATCAATGGACACCAGGATGAAACGGTGTCCATTGGATGTTGTAGGCTTGATCTCTCCAATCATGTCGATTACCCACATCGCGAATGGCCAAGGAGTTGTTAAGACATTGAGAGGAACTAGAGGAATATGTACCTTGTCAGCATAGATTTGGCATTTGTGACAAGTACGGGAGTGTTGATGACAATCAGCTTCCATGGTAGACCAGTAGTAGCCTGCTCGCAGAATCTTCTTAGCCATCGTATGACCGCTCGAGTGGGTGCCAAAGGTGCCATTATGTAGTTCAGCCATAATCTGCTCAGCTTCTACCTTGTCTACACAACTGAGTAGGACACAATCAATATTGCGCTTGTATAGGATACCATTGCTCAGAAAGAACTTGGCTGTGAATCTCTTTAAGAACTTTTTGTCGTTGACTGAAGCTCCTTCAGAGTATTCTTGTGCTTCGAGATACCTTTTGACATCGTGAAACCAAGGTCGGCCAACCACTTCTTCGGTATTAATCTCGTGACAATGAGCAGGTTCGTCCATTCGCTCAATGGTTATTTGAGGTGCCTCATTGTCCCAGTTAAGTTTAAACATGGATGACATTGTAGCTAGCGCATCTGCTAGCTGATTCTCTTCTCGCGGGAAGTGCTCGAAGGTGATCTGCTCGAAGTGTGGTAACAATGTCAGGACATATTTTTTGTAAGGGATGAGGTTAGGGTGTTTAGTATCCCACTCTCCTTTGATTTGACTGATAACCAAAGCTGAGTCCCCAAATACAATCAAAGATTTGATTCCCAAGTCAATAGCAGCCTTGAGACCAAAGATACAAGCTTCATACTCGGCCATGTTGTTGGTGCTGCTGAAGCAGAGTCTAGCAGTGAAAGGTGTATGGAAACCTTCTGGAGAGATAAGTACTGCGCCGATACCGTTGCCAAGTGCATTTGAAGCACCATCAAAGTACAGGGTCCATCGGGATCCTTGTTCAGGTCTGTCATACGGTCTGTTACCTTTAATGTTGTCCAATGCCATGATATCCTCGTCAGGGAAGTCGAACCTCATAGATTGGTAGTCTTCGACAACTTGATGGGCTAGATGGTCAGCTAGTACACTCCCCTTTATAGCTTTTTGGGTTGTGTACTGGATATCATACTCAGTCAGGATCATCTACCATCTAGCGATCCTTCCGGATAAAGCAGGTTTCTCGAAGATGTACTTGATCGGATCCATTTTAGAAATCAACAAAGTGGTATGTGTCAACATATACTTCCTTAGCCGGCGAGCAACCCATACCAAAGTGCAGCAAGTTTTCTCGAGCAGTGAGTAGGGAGTCTCACAGTCGGTAAACTTTTTGCTAAGGTAATAAATGGCATGCTCTTTTCGGCTAGACTCGTCATGTTGGCCCAGTACGCACCCCATTGAGTTATCCAAAACAGTCAGATACATGATTAAAGGTCTTCCTTCGATGGGTGGCATTAAGATAGGAGGTTCCAACAAATACTCCTTGATTTTATCGAAAGCGACTTGACAATCATTGTTCCATTCAACCACCTGATCTTTCTTCAACAACTTGAAGATTGGTTCACAGGCAGATGTTAGGTGAGAGATGAACCTTTCAATGTAGTTTAGGTGTCCCAAGAAACCTCTGACCTCCTTCTCAGTGCGAGGGGCAGGCATTTCTTGTTAAACTTTGACTTTGGCAGGATCAACCTCGATGCCTTTGTTACTAACGATAGATCCCAAAAGTTTACCGGACCTGACTCCGAAAGTGCACTTACTAGGGTTCAGTCTGAGCTTGTATTCTTTTAACCTGACAAACAGCTTTTGCAGATGGTCGAGGTGTTCTTCTTCTGTCTGTGAACGGGCTATCATGTCGTCTACGTAGACTTCAATCTCATGATGTATTATGTCATGAAACAAAGCTACCATGGCTCGCTGATAGGTTGCCCCAACATTCTTCAGTCCGAATGGCACCACTTTATAGCAGAAGGTACCCCATTGCGTAACAAAAGTAGTCTTCTCCATGTCTTCGGGGGCCATTTTGATCTGGTTGTACCCTGAAAATCCATCCATGAAAGAGAATACCTTGTGTTGAGCTGTGTTGTCAACCAAGATGTCAATATGTGGTAGTGGAAAATCATCTTTAGGGCTAGCCCTATTTAAGTCTCTGTAGTCCACACACATTCTGACTTTACCGTCCTTCTTAGGCACGAGCACAATGTTAGCAACCCATTGTGGATAAGAAGTAACAGCAAGAAAGCCAACATTGAACTGCTTCATCACTTCAGCTTTGATCTTTTCGGACATGTCAGGCCTCATTCGGTGGACTTTCTGTTTAATTGGTGGACAGTCTTCTCTTGTAGGGAGACGGTAAACCACAATATCTGTATCCAGTCCCGACATGTCTTCATAGGACCAGGCGAAGATCTCAACATATTCATTCAACAACTGAACTAAATGCTCTTTGACACTTGGCTCTAGGTTGGCACCCACTTTAACCTCTTTTCTGTCTTCAGCAGTACCCAAATTGATAGTCTCTAACAACTCTTCATGGGGCAGAATAGCCCTTTCTTCTTGTTGCAAAAGTCTAGCCAGCTCTCCAGGCATTTCACAGTCTTCATCACCTTCGTACTCGGCATGATTGACCTGATATTCAGAGTCACTGAAGGCCATAGCAGAATTGTTACCCATGGAATCCAGAGTGGATGGATACCTGCATTTTGTGAGTGTGGGTGTGTGTAAGGGATAGCCATCTTTAAACAAAATAAAATGTAAAAAGAAAGAAAATGAACACAAAAGTTTATAAATGAAAACGTCCATGATTCATTAAAAATGGCATATGAAAATGAAGAATCAAAACCCTTACAAATGGACCTATATGCCCCGGGTAAGGCATAAGGCGAAAAGAGTGTACAAATTGTTTAATAATTATTACAGACCAAACAGGAAATATTCAAAAGATAAATTACTGATTGATGAAAGTAATGGGAACAAAGTCTTTCACCTCCCAGTTGGTCAGTCCCCCTTCAATAGTTGGAAAGATCCAGTCTTCAAAATTGCTTCCTTCTTCATCCTCCTCTAAAGCATGAACTCCGTGATGAGTGATTTTCAGTGGCGGTCCTCCAGCCCGGGAGCGACGCACAGCTTTCTGGCTAGCATCAGTGAAACCTAATCCGAACTTATCTGTCTTGTAAGGAAAATCTGGCAGTTGACCCCACACTGTACTTCCTCCTTCCTTGATTACAGCCTCCGGATCTTTAATGGATGACATACGGAACACAGGCTTGGTAATGATGGGCACATCAGTCATTGTATTGGCAACCGCAACTTCAGTAGAAACCTCTTCAAAGTGTTGGAAAGGTGTTTCTATGAACTCACCATCTAACTCCATGTAGCGGAAAGAGTTCAGGTGGCTTATCATATACTCCTCCTCACCATGAACTGTTATGATTTTACCCTGGACTGGATATTTTAGCATTTGGTGTAGAGAAGAAGTGACTGCCCCAATGTTATGGATCCATGGCCTCCCCAACAGGCATGAATATGAAGGACGGATGTCCATCACATAAAAAGTAGAGTTGAAAACTTCCGTTCCCACCTTAATTGGGATGTCTACTTCTCCGTGAACCATCCGCTTAGAACCGTCGAAGGCTCTAACAATGATATTACTGGGCTTTAGGGTCAAACCTTCACAATCCAATCTGTCCAAATGCTTTCTTTGGTAGAACATTTAAAGATGAACCGGTATCAACCAGAACATGAGCAAGTGTAGTTCCTCTGCACTCTACCGAGACATGCAGCGCATTATTATGCTTTCTTCCCTTATACGTTAGATCGGCATCAGAGAAGCCAAGACCATTATCGGCTGTAAGACTGGCTACACACTCTTGAAACTGATTCGCAGAAGTTTCTTGAGGCACGTGTGCCGTTTTCAGAAATTTGATTAAGGATTTAGCATGAGCCTCAAAACAGAGCAATGGAGCCAGCATGGAGATTTTTGAAGGGGTTTGCCAAAGTCTGAGGCCTTGTCCTGACGGGCGCTTCTTGGATCCCCTTACCTTTATCAGCAGTAACAACATAGGGTATAGCTTCGGGAGCATCAATTTCTTCAATCACTGGACTTCGCACAGATATCTTGACAGGCAGAGGAGCACTTGAGGGTCCGAATATTGCCCTTGGAGGAGCAATCTCCGGAGAGAAGATTCTTCCGCTACGAGTGATCTTACTTGTCCCTGCAATATTCCCCACATCAGGAGTCTCTTCATCGGAATTTTCTTCAACTGATTCGATCTGTTTCACACCGTGATAGAAGATCTCTCCTCTATAATTCCACAGTATCGTTTTGTTGGACTTATATGGGATAGGCCCCGACATGGTAATCTTCAGCGGTACAAACTTTGGATCAGGTGTAATCTTAACAGGCCTTTTGTAGGTCTTGGAAAGATTGTCGGAAATGGTGATTATAGCAACATCATTGATTGGAGTAACAGGAGTAACATGGGTGATAGTAGCAACAGGAGTTATCTGAAAGAGGATCTCTTGAGTATCCATCAAGCGTTGAATGCCTGACTTCAACAACGGACAGTTGGATTGCAAGGTTGAACAGAAGTAACAATCTTTTTCACATCCCGGGAAAATCCCGGCTTTCAACAGATTCATCTTGATCATTGGCAACGGATTCATTAAGTCATCAACAGTGGTAACATGAATATCTTCTACAATAGCATGGACATTATGACCATGTTTTGGCATAGGATCGGATATCATATTAGGTTTTTCGGGGGCATCAAACTCTACCTCCTTGGCATCTATCAAATCTTAGATCTTGTTTTTAAGGGCCCAATAGTTGTTGGTGTCGTGCCCCACACTGTCCGAATGATATGCATATTTCGCATTGGAATGATAATAGGGAGAAGAGGTATTTAGGTTTTTCGGTGCTTCTTTCAAGTTGGTAAGGTTTAACTTTAACAGATGAGGGAGGACCTGAGCCGGTGTCATATTGATTCGGGTGAATTTCTGTTGTGGCCTTTCTACCCTTTGCTGGTTAGCTCTAGGTTGACTGCTTCGAGGTTGATCGGCTGAGGAGTTCTGGATCATCACAGCCCCCACCGCTGGTCGGCGCTCCATTCTCCCTTGATTTCTCTGGGTATAAACAGCATAAACTTCCTTCTTGGCTGGGAAGGTCTTCTTGATAGCAGTGGAAGCAGAGGTATCCTTCTGAATTTTACCACTCTTAATGCCAGCTTCGACTCTTTCACCTGTCAGAATTAATTCGGTGAACCCTACAGATGAGCTCCCGATCAAGTGATTAAAGAATGGACCTGATAGGGTCCCCAAAAACATATCAACCAACTCTCTTTCATACAATGGTGGCTGCACCATTCCAGCCAAATCCTGCCACTTCTGGGCATATTCCTTAAAGCCTTCATTAGAAACCATACCCATACTCTGTAATTGAGTACGAGTAGGCGCTAAATCCGCGTTATATTGGTATTTTCGGTAGAAAGCAGCAGCCAAATCCTCCCAGTTATGAACATCAGATCTCTCAAGTTGATAGAACCAGTCCAATTGCGTACCCGACAAACTATCTTGAAAAAAGTGGACCCATAGATCCTTATCGGAAGAGTGAGGTTGGATCTTTTTGACGTAGGACCTCAGATGCATCTTCGGACAGGACAAACTGTCATATTTAGAAAATGTAGGTACTTTGAACTTGGGAGGAATGACGATCCCAGCAACCAACCCCAGTTCTTCGAAATCCAGCCCAGGTACCCTTTGTACCTCCATGGCTGCCAACCGATCCTCAAGATTCTTATACTTATCATCCGCCGGAGGGTACTGCTGTTCGGAGTAATCTTCATCCTCTTCCTCTTCTTCTTCAGCTTCAGACTCGGAGGGCATTGCAACTCCCTTTCCTTTACCAACCCCTTCATCAGACGTCGAGGGGAATTCCAGAACTCTCCTAGCTTGATTCTCAAATCTTCTTCCCATAGTGGCCACACCAATCCTTTTCTTTTTCTTCTTTTCCTTTTCCTTCTCTTTCTTTAACAATGCTTTAAGGTCCTCTTGACCCTTTTCTAAGGTCATGAGGAGTTGTTGGAATTGCGAATTCTGTGCTTGCAGGTCTTTAACCGTCTGCTCTATATCCATCTTGCTGAAATAAACAACATAAAGATAAGGAAACCTGGTGTGAAGACCTGTTTATGCATATGATGAATGATGTGTATTCATGTAATGCATTCAAGGATTCAGAAATTCAAAGTTGTTGCAAACAAAAAGAACACACATCATATTAATAAGAATAAATTTGTTAGTACATAAATGCCCCATGGGCAAAATATTACAAAATTCTTAATGTAAAAAGACGTTGCGCATCCTCTTTGGCGCAATGTAAGTGTTAAGAGTCTCCTCTTCGTGAAGTCGGTGGGTAAGTTCCAAAACCTTCTTCTCACTGGCATAAAAGCTGGCTTCAAAAGTGTTCCGCTCTTCCTTGAGCTGTATCCAACTCTTTTGCAATTCTTCCAATGATGTTGGCATGTCTGGATGTAGGAGGGTGTATGGAACCTCTCCTTCCATAACAGGCTCTTTGATCACGGGGAGAATGTGGGGGTAAGGCATCATAAGACTCTGGGCGCGGGTTCGCACCCACTTGAGATAAGGCTCAAGGGGGATGGAATTCTTGTGCCCTAGTGTCTTACTATCCACCTTGTTGGTCATCCTCCAAGCTAGGGTAAACCTTTCTCTAAGTCCTTGAGCGTCGTTGTCGAAGTCAAAAACCAAGTCAGGAATCAGCATATCATGAGGGCCATCCCTTCGGGCATACCCAAACTGTCTCAGAGCTAAGCAGGGGTTGTAGGTAATGCCTCCTCTAATGCCAAGTAGTGGGACATTAGGGAATTCTCCACAACGATCAATGATGATGACATTTTCTCTGGACCGAGAACACCAATGAACATCAGAATGTGTGAGGGTCATCAATCATTGTGACCACCTTAAACCCTGCTCATTCTTCAAAAATGATTGGGGAAGGTGAGAAATAAACCACCTTGCTAGAAGAGGAGTACAACACATGAGAACACCTCTTTTCCTCATTGTTCGTGTGTGAAATGAGTGTAGGATGTCCCCAAGCAATGTAGGCACAAGATTCCGAGATATGAAAATCTTGATGGCATTCACATCTATAAGCTGATCAGGGTTTGGGAAGAAGACCAATCCATAGATGTGAAGTGCTACAATCTCCTCAAAAGTTTGTAGATCTAGAGAATTCCAGCAGTCTTGTGCCTTCTCAAACAGAAACTTTGCCAAGAAACCCTTGACACTACTTCTGGTTTCCCAATGACCTTTGATATCAGATGGTTGCAAGTGTAAGGCTTGAGCAACATTTTCAGGCTTTGGTTCTCTTTCCGTACCGTTGTAGGGTAGTTGATGAAGAATAGGAATCCTCAGGAGTTGAGAAAATTCCTCCAAAGTAGGTACTAGTTGGTAATCAGGGAATGTGAAACAGTGGTGTAGGGGGTCAAAGAACTGGAAGAGAACTTTCACCATGTCTTCTTCAATGTTGGAGTTGACCAAGTTGAGAAGTCTACCATGTCTTTCACTGAAGAGAGAATTCTTTGGAATCTTGGAAGTGAACTCCTTGAGTTGAGGAGGGATTCTTACAAGGTTGACTTGAATTGTTTTCCTGCGAAGTGATTCCATGACCTACAAAACAAGAACAAAGATGAAGATCCAAACCCTTGAAATGGTTAGTGGATGCATATGATGCTTTATGATGTTCATGATGTATGCACAAGCATATGTACAAGCAAGTCACACAAGATCCTAGTTTCAGGCTTGCACGAGGTTTCATAGGTAAGTACCCTCTTGAAGTTAGTTGGCTCAACCTGTCCTATAAATAGTAACCAGGTTCTAAGGAGCTCAATATCACTGGATTATTTTCTATGTTCATTGTTTCAGTTTAGCCACTTAACTGGCGACTGAAATATTCCAAGAAAATAACCCTCAATGAGTGTAGTATCGAGTATCTACCAACTTCGGACTGTACCAAAGCCGATCATCTCACTACCCCTAATAATGCCAAGATGGTCAAGTAAAAGGTTCTAAGAGTTCATTAGTGCTTCATGGCATCACTCAACGGCCCTGTATTCTCTTTGATTGACTCAAAGGCTACCGATACCTACAAATATGTCGCACTAATATAACTATTGCTTCAACCATGTTGGTATACCCCGCACAGTTTCCACAACGTATTGCTATTTACCTACGAATATTTCCCAAAAATCCGGGTGGAGGATTCAAACCCAAACAAGAGAACCAAATGTAAAGCAATCAAAGCAAACAAGATAAGCATGCAAAGGTGATCTAAACCCTAAGGTTACTCCACTTTTAAAGTTTCCCCCAGCAGAGTCTCCAGTTCTGTGATACGGTGGGAGAACTGACTTGGGATTTTGCGTTTGTGTTTGCAAATGCTTCGGTTTAGCAAGAGTCGCCACCGACTTTTTATTTTATCCTAAGGAAAGGTCAAAAAGCACAGGAAAGACCTTTGAGATGTTTTCTTGGGTTTGGGGAGTAGATTATGAAAATGGAAGGTGCAAGCACCCTTTTCATCCATGGTTATCCATGGGCTCTTAGTTACTTATTTAGATCACTTGCTTTTGCTTTTCGATTGTTTGAAATGGTGCTTTGTGTGTGGTTTTGAAAATGCTTTGAAAAAGAGGCCATCGTTGTGGCAACCTTTGTAATGATTCTTGTTTGAATATATACAAAGGTGTTTGTCTTTTTGAAAAGATATTTCAATGTTTGAAAGTTTGTTTTTGGGAAATTTGTGTTATGATTTGTGTTTGAAAATAGCAAGGATGTTTTTGCAAGTTTTGATCAAGTAACTACGAGTTATCTACCCGATTTTACTCAAAGGTATTTCCTACACATTTTTAACCCTTTTGACAGTGTTGTTTTACCATTGCATTTGGTAAACAACCTTGTATTAGGATGTTAAACGGGACAGGCGCGGATCATTGTATAGACCATGATAGCAATTGAGTCAAGTATTTTTAGCAAATTTTCCGAGGGACTTGATCATTTTGTTTAGGCAACCAAGATAGCGTCATCGAGGGACTATGATATTTTGTTTTATTTTTATTTTGCCAAAGTACTCAACATGCATAACATGGCCCATTTTTAAGGAAACAAGTGGATGTAACCCTATGGATACAAGTGTGCATTGTGTATTGATTTTCATGCATTTTTGTCTTTGTATTAGATCAAACTACTTGTTGATTTTGGATTTTTGCATACAAACCCTAATCTCTAATCATGGCATAATTGAAAGCGTAAATGCGTAAAATAAATCTACCACTATTACAATATGATTATGGGGAGGGGGATACAATTTTTGAATGGGGATGATTTGACAAGAAAATAAAAACTCTAATTTTTACTATTACATCCAAATTGAATAATGGCATAAATAACAAATGAATAATATCTAAATAAAACTTATTAAATAAATATACAAAATTATATAAATATGCAAAAATGGTTTTTGTTTATTTTTATGTATGTAAAAATATTTAATATAAAAAGAAAGGAATAATAAAAAAAAGATTATTATTTTTTTATTAAGGGTAAACCCTAATTTTTCTTCAAGAAAATAAATATGTTAATTATATTATTTATATACAATAAAATAGAATAATGTATATACAAAAATAAAATATATTTAGAAAAAGTATTATTTAAGTATAAATAATAATAAAAATAAAAGTATAGTATTTTTATGTTTTTATTCTAAAGTATTTATAAAATAAAAGTATGTATGTATATATATTATATTAATTATGTACAAAAAATAAAATAAAAATATATACAAGAAATAAAAATATATTTAGAATAATACTTTTTAGTGTGAATAAAATAAAGAATAAAATAAAGGTATAATTTATATATTATTTTTAAGTTTTCAATAAATAAAATAAAAGTATATAATCAATAAATTAGTTTTATGTTAGAAAAAATGAAAATAAAATACAAAATAAATATAAAAAATTATAAAATATTTTTTTGGGTATTTTTTATGTTTGGAAATAATAAAATAAAATCAGAAATGAAAATAAAATAACAAAATATAAAAATATGAAGAAATGGGCCAGGGGGGTGTATTCAGCAAAATGGGGGTGCAAATAGTGAAAGGACCAAAGCCCAGCCCATGCCACTTCATCTTCAACCTCTGACTTCAAATTTCGCACGCGCCCTGTATAATTGCTAGATCCTGCATACGAGCTCTATTGCAAAAACACATAACATCAAAGTTGTAGAGATTTTGAAGACGAATCCAACCATATAAAAAACTTGTCATAACTCTCAAAGACCAGCGAGAATTTCTCTGGCCCTAAATCTTAACCTATTTTTTTCAGGATGTTCATGGACCAAATTCTCTTAGCATGCTTAATTAAAATGAAAACTGAGCATATGTACAACTTCATGGCAATGAATACTACATTTCTTATTCACAAACTTAAGTCTAAATGTTCCTAAATAGAGAGATAAGAAATTGATAAAAACATGTTTCAGCTGACTTCGTGTATGGCAATGTGGAGCTTTTCAACAAGGCCTGAGATGTCTAGGAGCTTGCTTGAACTTCACTTGACCTTCTCCAATGTCTAGATTGCCTTGAATGCACTTGAACAAGCCTACAGAACTCAACCTGCACAAGCTCAAATTGAAAATGGAAAACCCTATAAATGGAGTTACAATTAGTGTTTAAGGTTTGGGATAACTTGGATGGATTGAATGGAAGGTGTTTGAACAGGTTTGGGGTAAAACACACGAGCAAATTGTGCTATGGAAGTCAAGATGCAGATGCTGCCCTGTTTTGCCAATGGAAGGTGATTTTGAGCTATGGGATGTTTGAGGGCTCAAAGGGTCGTGTTTATGGTTCAAGGGGATGTGAGAAAGATGTTTCAAAAGCTTGCACAAGTTAGTTCTAGCTGATGTCCAAGTTCTAGTGTTTTGGATATCTTTCTTGTATATGAAGCAAAAGTGGATGAATGATGAAAACAGGCCTGTACAGGCTATCTATCACCTTGCATACTATCCTCTTGGCCCCTCTAATTTGTGGATTTTATTTTCTGCATAAGATATGGACCAATGCTCAAGGGATTAAGTTTTGACATAAAGCACATTTTGGCAAAAATGGTAATGTTGCTTTTTCTATTTAGGGATTAATCTAATGTGCAATGCTCTAATGACCAAAACAATGCCTTAGACCAATGGATTTGCATTTAATTATTAAGTGTTTAATCGTTTTGAGGCCTGTAATCTAGTGCAAAGCATGCTGATTTGAATTTGCAACGTGTATGAACATGAACATGCCATGGATGAAAAATGAGTTTTTGCCAACTTCAAGCCTTCGATTCTCCATAACCACAAATGTGTTTGGAGAGTTCTTGGACATTTTGGAAAGCTTGCAACATTATTTACAATCCATCTTTAAAATGAAATTTGATATTACAAGTGGAACTATGTAAAAAATGGCCATGAAGATAGGTCAAAATCCTGCCTAAACTAGGGCAAAATTTCACTAAGTTAAAAGTTTTAGGGACCCTTGTTCCAAAAATCATAACTTGAGATCCAAGCTTCTTTTGGGAAAACTTTGTGAATAAAAGTTGTATACTTTGTGGAGGACTACAACTTTAATGTTTGAAGTTTTGTTTGAATCCAATTGCATCATGATGAAAATGTTGAGCAAAGTTAGGAAAAATTAAAAAAATTTCATAACTTAGAAAAATTCTAAGTTATGGAATTTTTCAACTTTAAACCCTAATTTGCAAAAATGGGTTTCTTGATGAACAAGTTTCATGTTTTGACATATCTTGTTGAAAAATGACCCTTGGCACTTGATTTTGACCAAAAAGTCAAAGTTTGACTTTTCAGTGTACAGTCAAATTTTGATCAGTTGACTGAAAAATTCATCTGTCAATTCAATGCAATTGAGATCCTTTGAACCTTGTGGAATAGGTAAAGATGATTCCATTGAATCTTTGAGTCCATGTTTGACCCCAATTTGCCATTGGCTAGGTCAAAAGTCAGAAATTGCCTTTGTACAGTCAAAACCCCAAAAAATGACCATTTTGCCCTTTTGGTGATCTGATCAAATTTCTTATGGAGTTGTGGTCCAAACTTGATCAAATGGTTCATATGAGTTTATAATGTTGATGTGGGTCAAAATTCATGAGGTTTGACTGTAAATTGGCCACAATTGACTTTTTCCCCAATACAGTTGATTTCTAGGTCAACTGTCCAATTGACTAGGCAAAAATTTGATTCAAGGCTTGAAACTTGGTATGAACAAACTTATGAGTCCAACATGAAGTATTAAAGTCACTTTGAGAATTAAAAGTCCAAAAATCTCTGTGCAAACTCAAACCCTAATTTAGGTCATCAGTGCAAGGAGATGTCTTGAGTAGAGCAAAACCCTAATCTTGTCTGGAGTTCAAAGAGTCTGGTGGGGGGGAATCTTGATAAAATGAGAGGAAAAATTTTGGGGTACAACAGATACCTCTTCTGGTTTCCCAATTTGCCGCTACATCATACCGTTGTAGAGACAGAGCTTGAGCAATCTCTTCGGGTTTTGGGTCTTTTTCCATCCCGTTGAATGGTAACTGATTAAGGATACATACCCCAATAACTGAGAAAACTCCTTCATAGTGGGCACTAACTTGTAATCAGGAAAATTGAAGCAGTGATGTAACGAGTGAAAGAACTGAAAGAGCACCTTTAACATTTCTTCATCAGGGTTTGAAGTGACAAAGTTGAGAAGTCAACCATGTTTTTCAGTGAAGGGAGAGATTTCAGGAATCCTTGATGCTAATTCCTAGAGTTGAGGAGGTACTTTCACAAGGTTGACTTGGATAGTGTTCCTGCGAACAAATGTTATGTCCTACAAAACAAGACAAAGATAAGCCCTAGAAAATACTTGAAATGGTTAGTATGATATGCCATGTTATGATGTTATGATTATGCTAAGAAATCACAGATATAGCAAGCACAAGAAAATCACACAAATACCTTAGGTTTAAGGCTTGCACGGGTTTTAAGGTAATACCCTCTTGAAGTTTTGATTGGTTCAACCTGTCTTATGTATAGTAACCAGGTTCTTAGGGATTTCAATATCATTGATCTTTCCCACAAGTTTTGTTCTGATAGGAAAGTGACTTGCAACCAAACAAAACTCGGGAGTCAAATCTCAATGAGTGTAAGATCGAGTATCAACCGACTTTGGGAATACACCAAACACGGCTATCTCACTACGTCCTAATAGCCAAGTTGTTCAATTAAGGTTATAAGGTAAGTTGACGCTTCATAACACCACGCAGCGGCCTCGTATTTCCTTAATTAACTCAAGGGCTACTGGTACCAACTAAAGTGTCGCATCAACATAGACATCACTTCAACCTTGTTAGTATACCCCACACAATTTCCACAATCTATTGCTACTTACCCAAAAGGTTTCCCCAGATCCGGGTGTAGGATCTATAGTAACCCAAACAGTACCCTTAAAAATAAAGCAATCAAGACAGACAAAGAAAACAGTTTAGAAATGATCTAGACCCTAAGGTAAACCCCACTTTTATAAGTCTCCCCAGCAGAGTCGCCAGTTCTGTGATACGGTGGCAAAATTGACTGTTAATACTGGTTTTCATTTTTTGTTCACAAATGTCACGGTAAGAAAGAGTCTCCACTGACTTTTCTTTTATCCAACAAAAGAAAGGGTGAAAAGAACAGAAAAAGACCTTTTTCGAGATTTTCTGAGTAAGAGGGTATATTATGGAAAGGGAAGGTGTTAGCACCCTTTCCATCTGTGGTTTTCCACGTGCTCTTAGGTACTTGCTCATTTTTTAAAATTGTTTTCGTGTTTGTGTGTTTTGAAAGATTTTGTTTTCTTTATGGTAACTCTTGTATCAGTCCTCAAGAGTATGATAAAGCGTTTTTGAAAAGGTTTTGAAAATGTAATGTGAAAAAGTTGTTTTCGAGCAAGTACCTAACAGTTATCTACCTACTCAAAAAATGATGTTCTTTTCTTCCTACCCTTTAGATAGTGCCATCCTACTATTAGTGAGTAGGTAGCCTTATCGTTGGATATTGAGGGAATATCGAAAGGGACGTTTATGGTCATCGAAGGCAACATGTAAGGATACCTTAGCATTTCGAAGGGACTATCATCATATAGGAAATATCGAGGGACAAGATCATTTCTTGTAGACAACTTGAGGGACAGTAAGGGACCATGATCTTTATGATGATTTTTAAATTGAGGGTCTCTGCTAAGATATCCCTACGTTCGAGGGACATGACCATTTCCGAAGGCAACAAGTGAGATGTACCTTAGGGGTGCAAGTGTGCAACTGTTCTTTTTTCAGATATTTATCTTTAAAGTTAGTGACCTAATGATTAATTGATTTAATCTTGTCATGCACGTCTAATTTACTAACAGTTTATGTATAAGCATATATAAAGTGATAAATAAAGTTCCTACAACTATTAAAAGGCTTTGGTGTAGTTACATAAGTAACGAACGAAAAGTAAAATGCGGAAATTGAAAACCATAATTAAACTATTACAAATAGAGCACTGTTACATAATAAAAATAATCGCATGAAAAATAATAACGCGTGAAAATTAAGACTGGCCTACGTTTGAAACCCTAAAAGTCTAATTGCCTATCAAATATATTTTTTTGTATTTTATGAAAAAAATTAGAAGTTTAACCTAATTTCTGACTAATTTTAAATTAAGAAAAAAGGGTTAAAATTTAATTAAATTAATTTGCAAAATTAATTTAAAAAAAAAACTCTAAATCCTATTTTTTGATGATTTTCTGATTTTTACTTTTTTAAAAAATGAATAAACAAAAAATATAAACTAAATAAAAAAAGAAAAGAAAATAATTAAAATAGGATGGGCCTAGGGGTGAGAAAGCAAACTGGTGGGTGTATTGCTGAATTCCAAGGCCCAAATCTTGTTGGCCCACAGCTGCGCTGGATCAAGTGGGAGTTGTTGTACCCCAAAATTTTCCCTCTCATTTATCAAATATTTTCTAACAAAAATCTCTCTTGGTTCAAGATTGCACTAAGCTTGATTAGCTCAAGACACCTCCTTAAGCACCGATGACCAAAATTAGGGTTTGAGATTGCACAAGGATATTTGAACTTTCAGTGCTTCATATAACTTTCTTGGATCATTATGGACCCCCAAGATTACTCATATCAAGTTTCAAGCCTTGGATCAAACTTTTGTTCAGTCAATTGAGCAGTTGACCTAAAAATTAGTTGTATTAGGGAAAAAGTCAACTATGGCCAATTTACAGTCAAACATCATAAGTTTTGATCCACATCAACATTATAGACTCATATGTATCATTTTATCAAGTTTGGACCATAACTCCTCAAGAATTTTATCAAATCATCAAAAGGGCAAAATGGTCGAAATTAGGGTTTTGACTGAGAAAGGGCAATTTCTGATTTTTGACCTAGCAAATGATCAATTGGTTTGAAGCATGATCTCAAGAGTTCAATTGCATCATTTTTACCTAATGACATAACCTAAAACATTGTTCAAGATCAATTGGATTGACAGTGAATTTTCAGTCAACTGATCAAAAGTCAACTATATACTGATAAGTCAAACTTTGACTTTTTGGTCAAAATTCAAAGATCACAATTCATCAAAACATGTCAAAATATTAAACTTATTCATCAAGAAATCAAAAAGTCAATATTTCATTTTGAAAAGTCAAAGTTTTCTAACTTAGAAATTTTTCTAAGTGTTTAAAACTTCATGTTTTTTTCATAACTTTGAGCCAATTTTTCACCATGGTGCAAGAGGATTCAAAAGAAACTTTCAACATGAAAGTTGTAGATCTCCATGATATATACAACATTGCTTTACACAACTTCTTCTAAAAATTCATGGATCTCAAGTTATTAATTCATAAAGTCACAGTCTTGAAATTGAACACTTAGTGAAATTTTGCCCTAGTTTTGGTCAGGATTTTGACCTAACTTCATGGCACTTTTCCATATAGTTCCTAGGGGAATTTTCAAAATTGATTCAAATAGGGGTTGTATATCATATTACAAGTTTCTAAAATTTCCAAGAACTCCTTTAGATCATTCTTGAGTAGGGAGAATCGAAGAGATGAAGTTAGGGTTTTCACACTTGAAATACAAGTCATTTTGTGATGAACAAGATTCAAATTTCAAACCTATGCTGCATAATATCTACTTTACATGCCTGGAACTTGTTAGGAACTCCATAATTAATTGCTTGCACAACTGTTAGAGGTCTTAATTGAAGCATTCAGTGCAAAGCCATGCTTTATATCCATTTTAGGAAGAAAGTGCACCATGCCATTTTGATAAAGTAGCTTTTTGCACAAAACTTATTAAGCCTTGAAATTGTTTTCTTCTAATCATACATGTCCTATAACTCAAGAGAAGTTTGTCTAAACACTTACAATCACTCAACCCATGCTTGTACTTCCTCTTGGAACCATACTTCCCATTTTTCTTAAAAATCAGGTAACATAGCAATCAACATATGTCTTGTACTTCTGACCCTCTCAAGTAGAAAAACCCTTCTCATTACTTATGTACAAGTCATTTTCCATAAATCACACACATGCTTGAGCCCTGAAAAGAGAAAGAACTCATATTTGCATCTCACACCTCCATTGTTGCATATTCTGTCAAGAAATCCCAAAACCAAAAACTACTCGTGCGTTTCTTGGCTTGTTGCTTCCAAAAGCTTCCAAGCATCATACACAAACAATCCCATACCCTGTTACAGTTCTATAACACCATCTTCCTCCATTTCTAAATTCAATAACAGAGCACTGCAAGTGGACTTCTACATACCATTTCATCCATTCTCCTATAAAGTTAATCATTGCATTAGCTTCCTGGGACCTCAGTGGAGCTATTCTGATCATCACAACACCTTGTGGAGTGCTCAAACTCAGAATATGATTTCCAATTTTGAGGTAAGTTTTCTTAACTTTGAAATCTTCATACAAGCATCATTAATGATTTATTTGTGAATGAAAAATATAGATATCATTGTCCTAAAGCTAACCATGTCCATAGTTTTCATTTATGTTGCTTGAGCTTAGAGAATTTTAATATTGAAGTTTTAGAAATTTTTACGGTTCAGATTAGGGCCATTAAAATTCATGCTTGTCTTTGATTTATAATTTTATTGCTTTACATTTCTGAAATCGTGAGGAAATTTTCCACAAGATTCATGTTTACACTTTTGCAAATGGATGAGAAATGAACAAGATGCAGGTACTCTGGCTGGGCGTGAGGTTGAAGATGAAGTTCAGGCCATGGACTTGATTTCTAATATATATTTATTGTTTTGTTTATATGAACGGATGTATAGCCACCCTAGTGGTAAAGCGCACGCCTGTTAACCTTTGGGACCTGGGTTCGAACCCCAGTGGTACCCTTTTGCTTATTTTCTCATTTTTTTCTCACATTTTTTGTTTTTTGCAGCGCTGGGCCCCTTGTGTTGGGCCTAGTATTTTTGCTCATTTCATACTCCAAGCTCACTATCCACACCCCTGGCCCATTTTATTTTCCTTTTTCGCTTTTATTTATTATTTGTTTTCTTTAATATTTTATTTAATATTAGAAAAATCAGAAAAAATATAAAAACATTAGATTTATATTTTGATATAATTTATTTATTTTTACAATAAAAATTATTTTTATTTAATCATACTTTATCTATTTTACTAATTGATTTATAAATTTAATTAGAAACTTGGGTTTTAATTATTTCTTTTACAATTAAAAAAATATTCTTTTAAAACCAAAAAGACCAAAAATATTTTACCATATATTATTTTCAAGACAAAAAGATATTAAAAATATTTTTTTTACAAACTTAATTTCTTTTTATTTCTTAATCAATTAATATTTAGATTATGATTCTATTTAATTTTATTTTCCTAATTAATTTAAGTTTACTTTTACTAATTTAAATAATTATTTGCTTTTAGTTAATTAGGTTAAAACCAAACCGTTTCCTAAAAAATCCAAACAAAAATCCATTTTTTCTTTCCATTTACATTCTTGTATATTTATTCACTTTTGTACATTATTTATTCAAGTTAAATATGGTTGTAATAGATAGTTAGGTTTATTTTCTTGCAATCCCCATTTGTAATTTGTACACCCCCTCCCACAAGTATTGTAATAGCGTAATAATTTTAAATTTCGCAATTTATCGCTTTATATACAAATGCTAATAATTAGGGCTTTGTATGAAAAGACTAAAACCAATCAATTAGAAAACCCTAATCAAAGACAAAACCAAGCATGGAAAACAATGCACTTGCACACAAGCAGCCCTTAGGGTAAATCCACTTGGCTGCCTTACAAAATGGCCATGATATGCATGTGAGGTATCTTAGCAAAAACAAGCAAAATGCAAGATCATAGTCCCTCGATGACGCTATCCATGTTGCCTTTCAAATGATCTTAGTCCCTAAAGAAAAATGCTAAGATACCTTGCAACATTGCTAATCATGGTTATACGATGACCCACGCCCGTCCCATTCACATCCAAAGATAAGGTTACTTACCAAATCAATGGTAAGATAACAATGTCAAAGGAAAAAGGAAATGAACATGAAAGACTTTTGAGTAGGTAGAATGTTCCTAGTTACTTACTCAATTTCAAAACCAAAAACACCCTTTCTATTTTAAAAAAAAAAAACACCAACACTTTCAAAAACATCTTTCAAAACTTGAAAACATTTTCAAAAAAGATCAACATTTTGTATACATTCTTACGAACGAGAATCATTACAAAGTTTTCCTAAACGATGGAGCCTTTTCAAAATACTTTCAAAAACCATACAAAGCATATTTTCAAACAAAAGCAAGTGATCTAGCAAGTAACTAAGAGCCCATGGAAAACCATGGATGAAAAGGATGCTAATACCTTCCCTTTTCATAATCTACCCCCCGAACTCAAGAAACAATCTCAAAGGTCTTTCCTGTGCTTTTTCACCTTTCCTTTTGGATAAAAGAAAAGTCGGTGGTGACTCTTGCTAACCGCAACATTTGGGATAAAATGGAAAACACCCAAGTCAGTTCTATGGGGTGTATTTTGGGCCAACATGACGAGTCTAGCCGAAAAAAGCATGTTATTTATTACCTGAGCAAAAAGTTTACCGACTGTGAAACCAGATATTCACTACTCGAGAAAACTTGTTGCGCTTTGGCATGGGCTGCTCGCCGGCTAAGACAGTATATGTTGACTCATACCACTCTGTTGATTTCTAAGATGGACCCAATAAAGTGCATCTTCGAGAAACCTGCCCTTTCCAGACGGATAGCCAGATGGAAATGATCTTGACTGAGTACGACATTTAATACACGACTCAAAAAGCCATCAAAGGAAGTGTACTAGCAGATCATTTGGCCCATAAAGCTGTGGATGATTATCAGTCAATGAACTTCGACTTCCCTGATGAGAACATCATGCTGGAAACCGGCTGTGCAAAACCTAGACAGTATGACGGACCTGAACAAGGATCCCGATGGACAATGCTATTTGAATGAGCTTCTAACTCCTTAGGTAACGGAATTGGGGTTGTGATTATCTCTCCTGAAGGTTTCCACACTCCTTTCACTGCCAAACTATGCTTCGATTGCACAAACAATATGGCCGAGTATGAAGCATGCATCTTAGGTCTAAAAGCTGCTATCGACTTAAGGATCAAGCATTTGGATGTGTTTGGGAATTACGCCCTAGTGATCTGCCAAGTAAAAGGAGATTGGGACACTAAACACCCTAATCTTATCCCTTACAAGGAACTTGTGCCATCCCTAATTCCTCACTTCGAAGAGATCACTTTTGAGCACTTCCCTGGGGAAGAAAACCAGTTGGCTGATGTTGTACCCCAAAATTTGCCCTCCCATATTCATCAAGAATTGTCAAAGTCAAGGTCACAAAATTCCCCAAGGGTTGTGCAGCTCAACTGTCTCCTATACAGTCAATACTAGGGTTTGAGTTCTGGTCAAGTAAATGAACTTTTCAAAGACCCAATCAAGCCTCACATGCTTAAAAAGATGGTCAAGTGTCTTCATGTCAAGTTTCAAGACATTCAGCTCAAAATTGCACAGTCAAAACCCTAAATTGCACTACAGTCAACTATAGGGGCAAAATGGTCATTTGACAGTCAAAAGTTCAAATTTTTGGTCAACATATCATTTTGAAGCCACAAACATCATTTGATCAATGCTTGATCATGATTCTCAAAATTTGGCTCAGAAATCATCAAAGATGCAAAAGTTGCTATATTTGGACAGCTGAAAAAGTCAACTGAAATTGACCAGGGCATAACTTTCACATGGATTATCAGAAAAATTCCATCCAAAGCTCATTTTGAAGAGAAAGACATTTCCTACAATTCATCTTCATGTTCCAAGTCCAAGAAATGCTCTCACAAAAAGTTATCAATTTCAACATTATAGGTCATTTTCAAAAATCAACAAAAAGTGACTTTAAGTCAAAGGCCATAACTTGAGATTGGTAAATCAAAATTACATGGGACCAAAGGCATTGGTTAAAGGACTAAAAGACCTTTCCAAAATGTCCAAGAACATGTGAAAATCTTAAAAGTTGACCAAGTTATGCCTTGTGGAAGTTGGGAAATTTTTGGAAATTTTTGAAAGTCAACATTGATGCAAAAGGCCTAAAAATGCAAATGGGCCCATTTTTCTTCCAAGTTTCTTCATGCCAAGCCTATGCACGACCACTAGGCCCAAAGGGAAGTATTTTCATATTTTTTAATTATTTATTTGAATTTATATTAATTTATATTCATTTAAATCATTTTAATACATGAAAAATATAAACTTAACCCAAACAAATCTTTTTATGCATGATTTGAACTTGAGATTTCGTGCACATGCTAATATAGAAGGTTTTGGCTTGATTGAAACCTAATTGACACAAATGCACATGGAAAAGATTCAAAAAAGATTTCATAAAATCAAATATGTAAAACCATGAATGCTTGAGATTTTGTGCAATATTTTTGACCTAGCATGCTCTATACATACTCAGAATCATAACCCTAATGGGATTAGACTGCAAGCTGCGCCCAAACAAGCATTGGCATATTGAAATTTTTCACAAAAACTCAAACACTGAAAACCAGTTTCAAGCTCGATTCAAACCCCAATTCTTGTCCTATTAGCATCCTGAGACCTCATTGAACATCTCTCAATCATTAACATCAATCAAAAGACCCTG
Source organism: Vicia faba (assembly GCA_948472305.1). Taxonomy (NCBI): domain Eukaryota; kingdom Viridiplantae; phylum Streptophyta; class Magnoliopsida; order Fabales; family Fabaceae; genus Vicia; species Vicia faba. Next base: position 26,934,572 of record OX451736.1, read on the forward strand.
AATCGGTACCTCTAAGTCCAACTGTACCAAGAATTTTTTGAAATCGTATAGCATTTTTTAAGCACTTTTACAGCATTCTATTCATTGCATCATGTTTGTTTTGAGTTTCTGAAACTAACCCTTATGCTTGATTGAAGTTTTACATGTTGTACGCGAATTCACCATGATCGAAATTTAGGTTTTCAGAGTTCTTGATTTGGGGTTTCTCACCCAAGGAACAATTGGGACTCAAGATTAAGACCATTGCAATCAGCGTGTTCCCGTGAACAAGAAACATACCTCGCGATGGATTTATGTATCAAGGAGGGCTATTCGCTATTTTCTTGAATCCCCCCTAATGCAACGTTTCTAAAACCGTTGCCTCTGTGTTCTATTTTGCAGGGGTGGTGAAGAAGAAGAAGTCGTGGCAGCCAATGATTCGTCTATTTGAAATTGCGCGCGTTTTAATTACCACGCGTTGTTTTTGCTTTTTATTATTTTGTTTATCATAATATATCAATTGATTCATACAGCTCAGCTGGCAAGCTACCAACGCGTTAACCCTCAAGACCTGGGTTCAAGTCCCAGGTCTGGCAAAATCCCATATTATTTTTCTATAATTGATCCCATGCAGGCCTAACATGAAAGTTCACCATACACACTCAATATTCATCGCCCACGCGTCCTGGAGATTTAATCAAAGGGTCAGAGTGAAGGCATACCATGGAGGCTGGTCAACATGCCATACAAAATCAAGGAAAGTCAGCGAAATCAAGGCTTATTGGGCCAGAATTTCCAGGCCTGAACCTCCTTATTTGGGGCAACACCCCACCCTGGTTTGCATTTTATATTTTTCTTCTCACTTTTATTTTTGTTGTTTTATTTATTTTATTGTCTTAATTTAATTAATTTATTTTTTCTATAAAATATAAAAACATTATATAAATCAGAAAAGACCAAAAAAATAATGAATATTTTATTGTAATTATTTTCATTAATAAATTAGTATATGTAAATATTTAGTATAATTAGGTTATAGTTTTAATCTTTTTAATAAAAAAACACCAAAAATAGAATTTAGGTTTAATATCTTTTTATTTTCTTTTTTTAATTTTCCCTTTTTTTCAGAATAACAATATTATTTATTTACTATTTTATTTTCATAAATTAAAAATTGTACAAATTAATTCAGAGTTTAATTTAGGTTATAATTTAAATCTTTCTTAATAAACTTAAAAAATAATAGAATTAGGATTTGCCTTTTAATTTAATTTCAATTAACTTCTTTTCCTTATTAAATCTAAAAAATACAAAAATATCAAAAACATTTAACTTCCTTTTTTTATTTTTATTTTAATTTCCTATTAATTTTAATTGTTTGTGAAAGGGTCCAACGCCCGTCATTTTGATTATTTAATTTCGCGCATTTATTTTATAATCGTTTAAATAGTTATGTAAATCTCCCAAAGCCATGTAACTTTACTTCTCGCACTTTTATCGCATTATTTATTTTTCCGCTAAATCGGGTCCGGTTTAATTTTGGCGATGTGGACCCGCGCCATTTGTAATAGCCTTAGATTTATTTTTCGCAAAATATTTAACTGTTAACCAAGCATGAAAGAATGAATGTCTAATTAAAATCAAGCGTAGAACACGACAAACATGACAAGACAAATAATTGAAACATGACACACAATTCGCACACACCACCCCTAGGGTACGCTTCACTGTTGCCTTTCGAAAGGTGATCGTCGAGTAGAGGATGTCTTAGTAAGTCCTCATGATCCGGGAACCTGGCATGAGGGTAGCTTCTAAGGTGTCTTCCTATTGCTCCGGTGATCACCATGTCCCTAAACTCGAATTGACCCGAACACCTCCAACGGTGGTGCTACCTACCTCTCAATGGTGGGATGGCACTACTTTAAAGGATATTTACACAGACGAGTTCCTTAGGGTAGGTAGGTTCTCAAGGATACTTGCTCTAATTTCAAACAAATCAAAATCTTCTCACACTGACACTTTTCAAAAGCTTTCAAAGCAAACTTTTCAAACACTCTGACGTACGAGTCGATCTGAAATTTTTCAAAGAAACTTTTTTAAAACCCACAATTGAAAAGCAAACAAGTCATTTTGAAAACACATTGAGCAAGTATCTAAGAGCCCATGGATAACCGTGGATAGAAAGGGTGCTAACACCTTCCCTTTCTATAATCTACCTCCCGAACCGAGAGCAATCTCTTAAAAGGAATTTTTCTGTGCTTTTGTCCTTTCCATTTGGAGAAAATAAAAGACGGTGGCGACTCTTGCTTCCGCGACATTTCGCGAACCAGCATTAAACAGTCAGTTCCAGATCCACCGATCACAGAACTGGCGACTCTGCTGGGGACTAAAACTTAAAGTGAGGTATACCTTAGGGCTAGGTCATAACTGTGTTTTCACTTGTATTGATTTGCTTGCTTTACTATTGTGGGTTGCATCGGAGTTACATAGATCCTAACCCGGATCTGGGGATACCCTGTTTAGGTAGCATAAGCTGTGAGGGACCTGTCCGGCGTAGACCGACACGGGTGAAACAGTGGCTACGTTGGTGTGGCACCTTGGTCTGTACCGATATCCCTTGTGTTGCAACGAGGAGAATATGGGTCTTCTGAGGAGTCATTAAGCGCCAACAACCTTAGAACCTTAAATGACACAACTTGGCCATTAGAACAGTAGCAGTATGCTACGCCCATTGAGGCTAAACTCTCGTGATGGTTCTGGCCGCAAGAAAAGATTGCGATGCTGGAGTTATGACCGATTGAGGGTAGTCAATGATATTGGGATCCTCTAAGAACCCGGTTACTTTGATAGGACAGGTATGAACCCACCAACTTCAAGAGGGTAATACCCAGACCTCATGCTGGCCTAAACTCTAAGGGTTTCTCTTGTGTGACTTGTGTGCCTTCGTACTTGACTATTTGCATGCGTGTTATCTGACCCTTGAACTACTTGCAGGTTTTGTTTATAGTCCTTAATTGGGACTCATAGCAAGTTTGACCAAGTTTCTTGCAGGTTTTGGTTTGCAGTCCTTAATTAGGACCCCTAATAAAGTTTACCAAGTTTCTTGCAGGTTTTTGGTTTGCAGTCCTTAATTAGGACTCATAACAGGGTTACCTACATCACCCCATGCATAGCATGACATCATACCATTGCATACATCCTAACCCATTTCAAGGATCTCAAGGGCTTGTGATGCAGGTCATGATGAATCAAACATCTAGCAAGGGGCAAAGAGGATTTATTTTCCTCTAGCCAAAGTTGTCAGAGGCTATGACCCACTTGATATGGTGAGCTTTGACTCTTGAAGAAGGTTTCCTCTAGCCAAGGTTGTAAGGGGTTATGACCCACTTGATATGGTGAGCCTTGACTCTTGAAGAAGGACTCTCCACAATATGCAGTTCCTTCAATCAAGCTACAAATCCAAATGCTAACAAATTTTCTTGTTTATCCCGCGAGGTCCTTGAAAACATTACATGCATATCATACACATCATTGCATAGCAGGTATCCTTGTTGCAGGTCACTTACCCTTCTCGCTGTTTATTTCAGCAATGGCTTCCCAACAAGGTAACCAGGGTCTTCATGCTCAAGAGACTCAGTTCAGGGAAATCTTCCTAGGTCTATCCAAGGGGCAGGAAGAGTTGAGGGCACTCCTCATGGGGAATCTGATCAGAAAGAGTCCTGAAGATGACAAGGACGAACAACTGAAACGTCTACAAGCTGAGGTAGACACATTGAAAACCCAGATGCTGGGGCAAAGGGCCCTCATTCAAGGTTTAGCTCAGGAGCAAGGAGAGCTGAGGGCCATGATCAGTCAGCTTCATCAAGATATGAAGCAACCAGCCCAAGTCAGGGACCAAGTCTTTGATCAGCCACCAAGAGGACCAAAGTCTGGTATGGTGAAGAATGAACCTCTCCAAATTGCTACTACTTCACAAGCCCAGTATCAACGGGGTAATCGACGCAAGCGATACACGCCTGGAAGACATTTCACTGAGACTGGCATACCACCATCTCTAATGCTGGAACACTTGTTGGAGGTCAATCTGATTACTTTAAAGGGTCCTCCCCAGAATCCTGACATCTCTGCTCCTACTTATAACCCTGATAAAAGATGTGCCTACCATTCTGACAGTCCTGGACATGACACCAATGACTGTTGGAGCTTGAAGAACAAGATCCAGGACTTGATCGACGGAAGGGTGCTGGAGTTCATGCCGGGTGGCCAAATAAAATGCTTCCGCTGAGAATCTCCCATCTGAAGTGACTAATTCAAACTAGAAAACTTTTGTTCATTCGAATGTTCAAGTTGCATTTTTCTTTGATTGTCTAAACATTTATTCATGTCAAACGTTGTTATTTCATTAATGCATCGCTTATGTCTGTTTTGAATCAATATATTCGCATTCACTATATGCAAACTGTTCTCATATTTTTTCTGATGTCGACTCTTGATCTTTAATCCTAAGCCTCTTGAGGGAGGATGACGAAAACGATACCGCGATCATTACAGTATGCTTTTGAACAAACCCCGCTGATGAGGTACAGGCATTGTTTCAACCCCTAAACACTGGAGTTATAAGGATGATAATCCCTCGTCAACCCATCAGAGCCAAAGAAGTAGGAGTTTTTCTTTTCGAAATTTAAAAACCCTTAATCATAACCGGGGGCAGGGTAGTCTCTCAGTTGATCCAAGTGCATAACTAATGGCACCGAAGAGATCTTTACAAAACGAACAAAGACAGTGACGGTTCAAAACAGTCATAAAGACAGGCAGTCATCATCAAAATCCATAAACGAAAAGCCCAAAAAGTCTAAACCTACAAAGGAGACTTATGAAACTGGGGCATCCCGCTGACTGTAATTCCAAAAAAGGAAACAGCTCAGGCAAAAAATAGGGATAACGAAGTCAAAAAAGAAAGAGGTCCTACAAACCCTCAATAAAAAAGGAAATGACTGCCTAATCAAAATATACTGTCAATATCTGAATCATCATTGGAACATCAGAGCAAAGACTCAAACAAGGTCTAACGTATGATCAACTGAGTTTAGGTTTGAAGAATATCACGAAGAGCGGGTGGGTACAAATAATTTGAGCCTTTATCCTTTGTTTCTTAAACCGTGAACCAAGCCACGTTATAACCCTTAAAAGTCCTAGCTGAAGCATGGGTTAGTTCGAAAGCATACTGTACGAAGGGTATCCTGACTCCTTAAGGCTTACGGTAAATACGGTGTTGACATCACGTTTTACAAACAATCACTTGTTTTATGAAAAAGAATGCATTTTCAACATCTTCAAGACAGACATAAGCTTTGCATTTTTAACATAACTTTGTTTGCATATGACTTTTGTTTGAACAGCATGAAAATTCGCACGACGAATGCCTAATGAACAGAAGTACCCCCAATCAAGGGGCAGACATGACCATGGTCCATTATCTGGGGCAGTCCAATCAAGATTCGGAGAATCTCTCAAAGGGCCAGCTAGCTCGGGGCAAATCTCCGCCAGAGTCACTTGGGGCATTCCAGCAACGAATCTTGCCCGGTCAGACATCTTCTGGTGACATGACAGGACACTTCTAACAGGGGCAACTCCCTACTTTCTGAGAACAGACATAGTCGGAAAAATACTACGCACAATCAAAGACCCGCTAGGTTGACATACCTAGGCAAAAATTAGGGTTTCCCGGCGAACCAAAAGGGTTCGGGCAAAATGAAGGGATGAAATGAAAAAATCTGTACACCCGGCAAGTCGAAAACCTGAAAAGGCGGCTTGGGCAAAAATGGGTATCCCGGTGGACTGAAAACCCGAAAGGGCGGTCCAGGCAAAAGTTAGGGATCAAAGCGTACGACTATGTTCTGTCATCTTGTCACCTGCCTACCAGAAGAAGGTTTGCCCGTCAACAACTATCAGCACCTCATAGGTCTTCCTCTCCCACATCAGAAACAGGGGCAATGAAGAGTTGTCTAAGCAACCTAATGGTTCTGTCCTCCAAGGTACCAAGGTAGGTTCGGCTGAAGAACAACCAGGATATCTTAAGTCCCCAGAGAGTGAGCCAGCAAGCAGTGCATTCTTCTCCAAGCAGAATTATCAAATCTCAAGGAAGTTGGGTACCCTCCAGCAGATCTCAACATCTCCCCAGCAGCATATATACATATTCTTAACAAGCATCCCCGGCAGTCTTGGTCTAAAGATTGTTCCCCGGCGGCATATCCATATTCAAAGGAATCATTTCCCTGCAATTCAAAACTCCCCAGGAGAGTCCAATCCAAGTTCCCCAGGAAAGTTGGAATTCATATCCCCAAGCAGTAAGCTTATCCCAAGTAGATTCTGGAAGCTTATCCTCGCAAAGCACGAACGCGTCGCCCGACTTTATTTAAAGAGTTATTTCCTTAACAGGATATAACTGGGTTATCCTCAGCCAAAAGCCACGGAAAGAGCGTTCTCGACGAAGTCTTCCTACCCCCAGCGAAGTCTATCAACACTTCCAACACAACAAGGATATCCCCAGCGGAATTCATCAAATTTCCCAGCATAACTCATCAACGGTATCCCCAGCGGAGTTATCTTCATCAACTCAGCAAAGCATCGCTATCCCCACAGAGTAGCACTCCCCAGCATGATCGCTAGAGTATCTTTTCTCCCGCAGAATTATTTCATTTGCCAAGTTTATTCCTCAACGGAGTTATCTTCTCCTACCGGTATTCTTGCAACGATCATCCACAGCGGAAGCAAAATCTCTTCCTCAACATCAGCCCAGGATATGACTTCCCGGCACCCGTCAAGGATTTATTTTCCTAGACAAAAACATACATGAATCATCACATACATCATTACAGCATGCATGTACGCATCATATCATATAAATCGCATCCATATTAAGAACATCATTGCTTGATCCATATCATGCATTGCATATGACTGACCTTTACCTTGCAGGAAAGATGCAGTTGAAATTCTCAAATATATTTCAAGGACTTCTCCAGTCCAGTTAAATCGACTCCAAACAGATTTTTCTGATAAAGACTCAGTAGAAGTTCTCTTATGGTCCCCTCTCCAACGGCGTGTGAGGTGGTAATTCCTTTTTCAGATGTTTCCCTCTCCGGCATGAGCGTGAGGTGATATTCTCTTATGGTCCCCTCTCCAACGGCGTGCGAGGTGGTAATTCCTTTTTCAGATGTTTCCCTCTCCGGCATGAGCGTGAGGTGATATTCTCTTATGGTCCCCTCTCCAACGGCGTGTGAGGTGGTAATTCCTTTTTCAGATGTTTCCCTCTCCGGCATGAGCGTGAGGTGATATTCTCTTATGGTCCCCTCTCCAACGGCGTGTGAGGTGGTAATTCCTTCTTCAGATGTTCCCCTCTCCGGCATGAGCGTGAGGTGATATTCTCTTATGGTCCCCTCTCCAACGGCGTGTGAGGTGGTAATTCCTTCTTCAGATGTTCCCCTCTCCGGCATGAGCGTGAGGTGATATTCTCTTATGGTCCCCTCTCCAACGACGTGTGAGGTGGTAATTCCTTCTTCAGATGTTTTCCTCTCCGGCATGAGCGTGAGGTGATATTCTCTTATGGTCCCCTCTCCAACGGCGTGTGAGGTGGTAATTCCTTCTTCAGATGTTTCCCTCTCCGGCATGAGCGTGAGGTGATATTCTATTATGGTCCCCTCTCCAACGGCGAGTGAGGTGGTAATTCCCTTTCAAGATGTTTCCCTCTCCAGCGGCGAGTGAGGTGATATTTCCTTTCAGATTATAATTTCCTATAGTTCCCTCTCCAACGGTGAGTGAAGTAACTCCCTTTGATATTATAATGTCCTTTGGTTCTCTTCCTGACACTATGAAGATGGTAATTCTCACCAAGACTTTCTCAACGAGCGTTGTTGAGGTTGAAATCGTTCAGGATTCTCTTACCATCCGTGCTAAGGCAGTAACCATCCCTGGTTCATTCATCAGCGTTCGAAGCTCCAGACCCAGCTCCTGTAACCAGTCAGGACATAGCTATATCAAGCATCTAAAATCAGCTCCTGCGACGTGTCAGGTACTCATTCTTCTGTTTTGCAGGTATGCAGGTTCTCGCTAAGGAATCTCCTACGCGATCAACGTCCAGATGGCATCTATAAGCCCATCATCCTATCCAAGCAACATCCAAATGGCATCTATAAGCCCATTCCCTCATCATCATTGCTACTATGTGAGCGCAAATTTCTGGGCACTCTAGTGTCCAATCATCTTCTACCCTCGGATTACGAAAGGCACGTCAGCCAATCTGCATCCTCAGGTCTAAGAAGATTGAACAGGGGCAACTGTTGTACCCCAAAATTTGCCCTCCCATATTCATCAAGAATTGTCAAAGTCAAGGTCACAAAATTCCCCAAGGGTTGTGCAGCTCAACTGTCTCCTATACAGTCAATACTAGGGTTTGAGTTCTGGTCAAGTAAATGAACTTTTCAAAGACCCAATCAAGCCTCACATGCTTAAAAAGATGGTCAAGTGTCTTCATGTCAAGTTTCAAGACATTCAGCTCAAAATTGCACAGTCAAAACCCTAAATTGCACTACAGTCAACTATAGGGGCAAAATGGTCATTTGACAGTCAAAAGTTCAAATTTTTGGTCAACATATCATTTTGAAGCCACAAACATCATTTGATCAATGCTTGATCATGATTCTCAAAATTTGGCTCAGAAATCATCAAAGATGCAAAAGTTGCTATATTTGGACAGCTGAAAAAGTCAACTGAAATTGACCAGGGCATAACTTTCACATGGATTATCAGAAAAATTCCATCCAAAGCTCATTTTGAAGAGAAAGACATTTCCTACAATTCATCTTCATGTTCCAAGTCCAAGAAATGCTCTCACAAAAAGTTATCAATTTCAACATTATAGGTCATTTTCAAAAATCAACAAAAAGTGACTTTAAGTCAAAGGCCATAACTTGAGATTGGTAAATCAAAATTACATGGGACCAAAGGCATTGGTTAAAGGACTAAAAGACCTTTCCAAAATGTCCAAGAACATGTGAAAAGCTTAAAAGTTGACCAAGTTATGCCTTGTGGAAGTTGGGAAATTTTTGGAAATTTTTGAAAGTCAACATTGATGCAAAAGGCCTAAAAATGCAAATGGGCCCATTTTTCTTCCAAGTTTCTTCATGCCAAGCCTATGCACGACCACTAGGCCCAAAGGGAAGTATTTTCATATTTTTTAATTATTTATTTGAATTTATATTAATTTATATTCATTTAAATCATTTTAATACATGAAAAATATAAACTTAACCTAAACAAATCTTTTTATGCATGATTTGAACTTGAGATTTCGTGCACATGCTAATATAGAAGGTTTTGGCTTGATTGAAACCTAATTGACACAAATGCACATGGAAAAGATTCAAAAAAGATTTCATAAAATCAAATATGTAAAACCATGAATGCTTGAGATTTTGTGCAATATTTTTGACCTAGCATGCTCTATACATACTCAGAATCATAACCCTAATGGGATTAGACTGCAAGCTGCGCCCAAACAAGCATTGGCATATTGAAATTTTTCACAAAAACTCAAACACTGAAAACCAGTTTCAAGCTCGATTCAAACCCCAATTCTTGTCCTATTAGCATCCTGAGACCTCATTGAACATCTCTCAATCATTAACATCAATCAAAAGACCCTGAATCGGTACCTCTAAGTCCAACTGTACCAAGAATTTTTTGAAATCGTATAGCATTTTTAAGCACTTTTACAGCATTCTATTCATTGCATCATGTTTGTTTTGAGTTTCTGAAACTAGCCCTTATGCTTGATTGAAGTTTTACATGTTGTACGCGAATTCACCATGATCGAAATTTAGGTTTTCAGAGTTCTTGATTTGGGGTTTCTCACCCAAGGAACAATTGGGACTCAAGATTAAGACCATTGCAATCAGCGTGTTCCCGTGAACAAGAAACATACCTCGCGATGGATTTATGTATCAAGGAGGGCTATTCGCTATTTTCTTGAATCCCCCCTAATGCAACGTTTCTAAAACCGTTGCCTCTGTGTTCTATTTTGCAGGGGTGGTGAAGAAGAAGAAGTCGTGGCAGCCAATGATTCGTCTATTTGAAATTGCGCGCGTTTTAATTACCACGCGTTGTTTTTGCTTTTTATTATTTTGTTTATCATAATATATCAATTGATTCATACAGCTCAGCTGGCAAGCTACCAACGCGTTAACCCTCAAGACCTGGGTTCAAGTCCCAGGTCTGGCAAAATCCCATATTATTTTTCTATAATTGATCCCATGCAGGCCTAACATGAAAGTTCACCATACACACTCAATATTCATCGCCCACGCGTCCTGGAGATTTAATCAAAGGGTCAGAGTGAAGGCATACCATGGAGGCTGGTCAACATGCCATACAAAATCAAGGAAAGTCAGCGAAATCAAGGCTTATTGGGCCAGAATTTCCAGGCCTGAACCTCCTTATTTGGGGCAACACCCCACCCTGGTTTGCATTTTATATTTTTCTTCTCACTTTTATTTTTGTTGTTTTATTTATTTTATTGTCTTAATTTAATTAATTTATTTTTTCTATAAAATATAAAAACATTATATAAATCAGAAAAGACCAAAAAAATAATGAATATTTTATTGTAATTATTTTCATTAATAAATTAGTATATGTAAATATTTAGTATAATTAGGTTATAGTTTTAATCTTTTTAATAAAAAAACACCAAAAATAGAATTTAGGTTTAATATCTTTTTATTTTCTTTTTTTAATTTTCCCTTTTTTTCAGAATAACAATATTATTTATTTACTATTTTATTTTCATAAATTAAAAATTGTACAAATTAATTCAGAGTTTAATTTAGGTTATAATTTAAATCTTTCTTAATAAACTTAAAAAATAATAGAATTAGGATTTGCCTTTTAATTTAATTTCAATTAACTTCTTTTCCTTATTAAATCTAAAAAATACAAAAATATCAAAAACATTTAACTTCCTTTTTTTATTTTTATTTTAATTTCCTATTAATTTTAATTGTTTGTGAAAGGGTCCAACGCCCGTCATTTTGATTATTTAATTTCGCGCATTTATTTTATAATCGTTTAAATAGTTATGTAAATCTCCCAAAGCCATGTAACTTTACTTCTCGCACTTTTATCGCATTATTTATTTTTCCGCTAAATCGGGTCCGGTTTAATTTTGGCGATGTGGACCCGCGCCATTTGTAATAGCCTTAGATTTATTTTTCGCAAAATATTTAACTGTTAACCAAGCATGAAAGAATGAATGTCTAATTAAAATCAAGCGTAGAACACGACAAACATGACAAGACAAATAATTGAAACATGACACACAATTCGCACACACCACCCCTAGGGTACGCTTCACTGTTGCCTTTCGAAAGGTGATCGTCGAGTAGAGGATGTCTTAGTAAGTCCTCATGATCCGGGAACCTGGCATGAGGGTAGCTTCTAAGGTGTCTTCCTATTGCTCCGGTGATCACCATGTCCCTAAACTCGAATTGACCCGAACACCTCCAACGGTGGTGCTACCTACCTCTCAATGGTGGGATGGCACTACTTTAAAGGATATTTACACAGACGAGTTCCTTAGGGTAGGTAGGTTCTCAAGGATACTTGCTCTAATTTCAAACAAATCAAAATCTTCTCACACTGACACTTTTCAAAAGCTTTCAAAGCAAACTTTTCAAACACTCTGACGTACGAGTCGATCTGAAATTTTTCAAAGAAACTTTTTTAAAACCCACAATTGAAAAGCAAACAAGTCATTTTGAAAACACATTGAGCAAGTATCTAAGAGCCCATGGATAACCGTGGATAGAAAGGGTGCTAACACCTTCCCTTTCTATAATCTACCTCCCGAACCGAGAGCAATCTCTTAAAAGGAATTTTTCTGTGCTTTTGTCCTTTCCATTTGGAGAAAATAAAAGACGGTGGCGACTCTTGCTTCCGCGACATTTCGCGAACCAGCATTAAACAGTCAGTTCCAGATCCACCGATCACAGAACTGGCGACTCTGCTGGGGACTAAAACTTAAAGTGAGGTATACCTTAGGGCTAGGTCATAACTGTGTTTTCACTTGTATTGATTTGCTTGCTTTACTATTGTGGGTTGCATCGGAGTTACATAGATCCTAACCCGGATCTGGGGATACCCTGTTTAGGTAGCATAAGCTATGAGGGACCTGTCCGGCGTAGACCGACACGGGTGAAACAGTGGCTACGTTGGTGTGGCACCTTGGTCTGTACCGATATCCCTTGTGTTGCAACGAGGAGAATATGGGTCTTCTGAGGAGTCATTAAGCGCCAACAACCTTAGAACCTTAAATGACACAACTTGGCCATTAGAACAGTAGCAGTATGCTACGCCCATTGAGGCTAAACTCTCGTGATGGTTCTGGCCGCAAGAAAAGATTGCGATGCTGGAGTTATGACCGATTGAGGGTAGTCAATGATATTGGGATCCTCTAAGAACCCGGTTACTTTGATAGGACAGGTATGAACCCACCAACTTCAAGAGGGTAATACCCAGACCTCATGCTGGCCTAAACTCTAAGGGTTTCTCTTGTGTGACTTGTGTGCCTTCGTACTTGACTATTTTCATGCGTGTTATCTGACCCTTGAACTACTTGCAGGTTTTGTTTATAGTCCTTAATTGGGACTCATAGCAAGTTTGACCAAGTTTCTTGCAGGTTTTGGTTTGCAGTCCTTAATTAGGACCCCTAATAAAGTTTACCAAGTTTCTTGCAGGTTTTTGGTTTGCAGTCCTTAATTAGGACTCATAACAGGGTTACCTACATCACCCCATGCATAGCATGACATCATACCATTGCATACATCCTAACCCATTTCAAGGATCTCAAGGGCTTGTGATGCAGGTCATGATGAATCAAACATCTAGCAAGGGGCAAAGAGGATTTATTTTCCTCTAGCCAAAGTTGTCAGAGGCTATGACCCACTTGATATGGTGAGCTTTGACTCTTGAAGAAGGTTTCCTCTAGCCAAGGTTGTAAGGGGTTATGACCCACTTGATATGGTGAGCCTTGACTCTTGAAGAAGGACTCTCCACAATATGCAGTTCCTTCAATCAAGCTACAAATCCAAATGCTAACAAATTTTCTTGTTTATCCCGCGAGGTCCTTGAAAACATTACATGCATATCATACACATCATTGCATAGCAGGTATCCTTGTTGCAGGTCACTTACCCTTCTCGCTGTTTATTTCAGCAATGGCTTCCCAACAAGGTAACCAGGGTCTTCATGCTCAAGAGACTCAGTTCAGGGAAATCTTCCTAGGTCTATCCAAGGGGCAGGAAGAGTTGAGGGCACTCCTCATGGGGAATCTGATCAGAAAGAGTCCTGAAGATGACAAGGACGAACAACTGAAACGTCTACAAGCTGAGGTAGACACATTGAAAACCCAGATGCTGGGGCAAAGGGCCCTCATTCAAGGTTTAGCTCAGGAGCAAGGAGAGCTGAGGGCCATGATCAGTCAGCTTCATCAAGATATGAAGCAACCAGCCCAAGTCAGGGACCAAGTCTTTGATCAGCCACCAAGAGGACCAAAGTCTGGTATGGTGAAGAATGAACCTCTCCAAATTGCTACTACTTCACAAGCCCAGTATCAACGGGGTAATCGACGCAAGCGATACACGCCTGGAAGACATTTCACTGAGACTGGCATACCACCATCTCTAATGCTGGAACACTTGTTGGAGGTCAATCTGATTACTTTAAAGGGTCCTCCCCAGAATCCTGACATCTCTGCTCCTACTTATAACCCTGATAAAAGATGTGCCTACCATTCTGACAGTCCTGGACATGACACCAATGACTGTTGGAGCTTGAAGAACAAGATCCAGGACTTGATCGACGGAAGGGTGCTGGAGTTCATGCCGGGTGGCCAAATAAAATGCTTCCGCTGAGAATCTCCCATCTGAAGTGACTAATTCAAACTAGAAAACTTTTGTTCATTCGAATGTTCAAGTTGCATTTTTCTTTGATTGTCTAAACATTTATTCATGTCAAACGTTGTTATTTCATTAATGCATCGCTTATGTCTGTTTTGAATCAATATATTCGCATTCACTATATGCAAACTGTTCTCATATTTTTTCTGATGTCGACTCTTGATCTTTAATCCTAAGCCTCTTGAGGGAGGATGACGAAAACGATACCGCGATCATTACAGTATGCTTTTGAACAAACCCCGCTGATGAGGTACAGGCATTGTTTCAACCCCTAAACACTGGAGTTATAAGGATGATAATCCCTCGTCAACCCATCAGAGCCAAAGAAGTAGGAGTTTTTCTTTTCGAAATTTAAAAACCCTTAATCATAACCGGGGGCAGGGTAGTCTCTCAGTTGATCCAAGTGCATAACTAATGGCACCGAAGAGATCTTTACAAAACGAACAAAGACAGTGACGGTTCAAAACAGTCATAAAGACAGGCAGTCATCATCAAAATCCATAAACGAAAAGCCCAAAAAGTCTAAACCTACAAAGGAGACTTATGAAACTGGGGCATCCCGCTGACTGTAATTCCAAAAAAGGAAACAGCTCAGGCAAAAAATAGGGATAACGAAGTCAAAAAAGAAAGAGGTCCTACAAACCCTCAATAAAAAAGGAAATGACTGCCTAATCAAAATATACTGTCAATATCTGAATCATCATTGGAACATCAGAGCAAAGACTCAAACAAGGTCTAACGTATGATCAACTGAGTTTAGGTTTGAAGAATATCACGAAGAGCGGGTGGGTACAAATAATTTGAGCCTTTATCCTTTGTTTCTTAAACCGTGAACCAAGCCACGTTATAACCCTTAAAAGTCCTAGCTGAAGCATGGGTTAGTTCGAAAGCATACTGTACGAAGGGTATCCTGACTCCTTAAGGCTTACGGTAAATACGGTGTTGACATCACGTTTTACAAACAATCACTTGTTTTATGAAAAAGAATGCATTTTCAACATCTTCAAGACAGACATAAGCTTTGCATTTTTAACATAACTTTGTTTGCATATGACTTTTGTTTGAACAGCATGAAAATTCGCACGACGAATGCCTAATGAACAGAAGTACCCCCAATCAAGGGGCAGACATGACCATGGTCCATTATCTGGGGCAGTCCAATCAAGATTCGGAGAATCTCTCAAAGGGCCAGCTAGCTCGGGGCAAATCTCCGCCAGAGTCACTTGGGGCATTCCAGCAACGAATCTTGCCCGGTCAGACATCTTCTGGTGACATGACAGGACACTTCTAACAGGGGCAACTCCCTACTTTCTGAGAACAGACATAGTCGGAAAAATACTACGCACAATCAAAGACCCGCTAGGTTGACATACCTAGGCAAAAATTAGGGTTTCCCGGCGAACCAAAAGGGTTCGGGCAAAATGAAGGGATGAAATGAAAAAATCTGTACACCCGGCAAGTCGAAAACCTGAAAAGGCGGCTTGGGCAAAAATGGGTATCCCGGTGGACTGAAAACCCGAAAGGGCGGTCCAGGCAAAAGTTAGGGATCAAAGCGTACGACTATGTTCTGTCATCTTGTCACCTGCCTACCAGAAGAAGGTTTGCCCGTCAACAACTATCAGCACCTCATAGGTCTTCCTCTCCCACATCAGAAACAGGGGCAATGAAGAGTTGTCTAAGCAACCTAATGGTTCTGTCCTCCAAGGTACCAAGGTAGGTTCGGCTGAAGAACAACCAGGATATCTTAAGTCCCCAGAGAGTGAGCCAGCAAGCAGTTCATTCTTCTCCAAGCAGAATTATCAAATCTCAAGGAAGTTGGGTACCCTCCAGCAGATCTCAACATCTCCCCAGCAGCATATATACATATTCTTAACAAGCATCCCCGGCAGTCTTGGTCTAAAGATTGTTCCCCGGCGGCATATCCATATTCAAAGGAATCATTTCCCTGCAATTCAAAACTCCCCAGGAGAGTCCAATCCAAGTTCCCCAGGAAAGTTGGAATTCATATCCCCAAGCAGTAAGCTTATCCCAAGTAGATTCTGGAAGCTTATCCTCGCAAAGCACGAACGCGTCGCCCGACTTTATTTAAAGAGTTATTTCCTTAACAGGATATAACTGGGTTATCCTCAGCCAAAAGCCACGGAAAGAGCGTTCTCGACGAAGTCTTCCTACCCCCAGCGAAGTCTATCAACACTTCCAACACAACAAGGATATCCCCAGCGGAATTCATCAAATTTCCCAGCATAACTCATCAACGGTATCCCCAGCGGAGTTATCTTCATCAACTCAGCAAAGCATCGCTATCCCCACAGAGTAGCACTCCCCAGCATGATCGCTAGAGTATCTTTTCTCCCGCAGAATTATTTCATTTGCCAAGTTTATTCCTCAACGGAGTTATCTTCTCCTACCGGTATTCTTGCAACGATCATCCACAGCGGAAGCAAAATCTCTTCCTCAACATCAGCCCAGGATATGACTTCCCGGCACCCGTCAAGGATTTATTTTCCTAGACAAAAACATACATGAATCATCACATACATCATTACAGCATGCATGTACGCATCATATCATATAAATCGCATCCATATTAAGAACATCATTGCTTGATCCATATCATGCATTGCATATGACTGACCTTTACCTTGCAGGAAAGATGCAGTTGAAATTCTCAAATATATTTCAAGGACTTCTCCAGTCCAGTTAAATCGACTCCAAACAGATTTTTCTGATAAAGACTCAGTAGAAGTTCTCTTATGGTCCCCTCTCCAACGGCGTGTGAGGTGGTAATTCCTTTTTCAGATGTTTCCCTCTC
Source organism: Vicia faba (assembly GCA_948472305.1). Lineage (NCBI taxonomy): Eukaryota > Viridiplantae > Streptophyta > Magnoliopsida > Fabales > Fabaceae > Vicia > Vicia faba. The sequence continues at coordinate 26,951,375 of OX451736.1, forward strand.
CGGCATGAGCGTGAGGTGATATTCTCTTATGGTCCCCTCTCCAACGGCGTGTGAGGTGGTAATTCCTTTTTCAGATGTTTCCCTCTCCGGCATGAGCGTGAGGTGATATTCTCTTATGGTCCCCTCTCCAACGGCGTGTGAGGTGGTAATTCCTTTTTCAGATGTTTCCCTCTCCGGCATGAGCGTGAGGTGATATTCTCTTATGGTCCCCTCTCCAACGGCGTGTGAGGTGGTAATTCCTTCTTCAGATGTTCCCCTCTCCGGCATGAGCGTGAGGTGATATTCTCTTATGGTCCCCTCTCCAACGGCGTGTGAGGTGGTAATTCCTTCTTCAGATGTTCCCCTCTCCGGCATGAGCGTGAGGTGATATTCTCTTATGGTCCCCTCTCCAACGACGTGTGAGGTGGTAATTCCTTCTTCAGATGTTTTCCTCTCCGACATGAGCGTGAGGTGATATTCTCTTATGGTCCCCTCTCCAACGGCGTGTGAGGTGGTAATTCCTTCTTCAGATGTTTCCCTCTCCGGCATGAGCGTGAGGTGATATTCTATTATGGTCCCCTCTCCAACGGCGAGTGAGGTGGTAATTCCCTTTCAAGATGTTTCCCTCTCCAGCGGCGAGTGAGGTGATATTTCCTTTCAGATTATAATTTCCTATAGTTCCCTCTCCAACGGTGAGTGAAGTAACTCCCTTTGATATTATAATGTCCTTTGGTTCTCTTCCTGACACTATGAAGATGGTAATTCTCACCAAGACTTTCTCAACGAGCGTTGTTGAGGTTGAAATCGTTCAGGATTCTCTTACCATCCGTGCTAAGGCAGTAACCATCCCTGGTTCATTCATCAGCGTTCGAAGCTCCAGACCCAGCTCCTGTAACCAGTCAGGACATAGCTATATCAAGCATCTAAAATCAGCTCCTGCGACGTGTCAGGTACTCATTCTTCTGTTTTGCAGGTATGCAGGTTCTCGCTAAGGAATCTCCTACGCGATCAACGTCCAGATGGCATCTATAAGCCCATCATCCTATCCAAGCAACATCCAAATGGCATCTATAAGCCCATTCCCTCATCATCATTGCTACTATGTGAGCGCAAATTTCTGGGCACTCTAGTGTCCAATCATCTTCTACCCTCGGATTACGAAAGGCACGTCAGCCAATCTGCATCCTCAGGTCTAAGAAGATTGAACAGGGGCAACTGTTGTACCCCAAAATTTGCCCTCCCATATTCATCAAGAATTGTCAAAGTCAAGGTCACAAAATTCCCCAAGGGTTGTGCAGCTCAACTGTCTCCTATACAGTCAATACTAGGGTTTGAGTTCTGGTCAAGTAAATGAACTTTTCAAAGACCCAATCAAGCCTCACATGCTTAAAAAGATGGTCAAGTGTCTTCATGTCAAGTTTCAAGACATTCAGCTCAAAATTGCACAGTCAAAACCCTAAATTGCACTACAGTCAACTATAGGGGCAAAATGGTCATTTGACAGTCAAAAGTTCAAATTTTTGGTCAACATATCATTTTGAAGCCACAAACATCATTTGATCAATGCTTGATCATGATTCTCAAAATTTGGCTCAGAAATCATCAAAGATGCAAAAGTTGCTATATTTGGACAGCTGAAAAAGTCAACTGAAATTGACCAGGGCATAACTTTCACATGGATTATCAGAAAAATTCCATCCAAAGCTCATTTTGAAGAGAAAGACATTTCCTACAATTCATCTTCATGTTCCAAGTCCAAGAAATGCTCTCACAAAAAGTTATCAATTTCAACATTATAGGTCATTTTCAAAAATCAACAAAAAGTGACTTTAAGTCAAAGGCCATAACTTGAGATTGGTAAATCAAAATTACATGGGACCAAAGGCATTGGTTAAAGGACTAAAAGACCTTTCCAAAATGTCCAAGAACATGTGAAAAGCTTAAAAGTTGACCAAGTTATGCCTTGTGGAAGTTGGGAAATTTTTGGAAATTTTTGAAAGTCAACATTGATGCAAAAGGCCTAAAAATGCAAATGGGCCCATTTTTCTTCCAAGTTTCTTCATGCCAAGCCTATGCACGACCACTAGGCCCAAAGGGAAGTATTTTCATATTTTTTAATTATTTATTTGAATTTATATTAATTTATATTCATTTAAATCATTTTAATACATGAAAAATATAAACTTAACCTAAACAAATCTTTTTATGCATGATTTGAACTTGAGATTTCGTGCACATGCTAATATAGAAGGTTTTGGCTTGATTGAAACCTAATTGACACAAATGCACATGGAAAAGATTCAAAAAAGATTTCATAAAATCAAATATGTAAAACCATGAATGCTTGAGATTTTGTGCAATATTTTTGACCTAGCATGCTCTATACATACTCAGAATCATAACCCTAATGGGATTAGACTGCAAGCTGCGCCCAAACAAGCATTGTCATATTGAAATTTTTCACAAAAACTCAAACACTGAAAACCAGTTTCAAGCTCGATTCAAACCCCAATTCTTGTCCTATTAGCATCCTGAGACCTCATTGAACATCTCTCAATCATTAACATCAATCAAAAGACCCTGAATCGGTACCTCTAAGTCCAACTGTACCAAGAATTTTTTGAAATCGTATAGCATTTTTAAGCACTTTTACAGCATTCTATTCATTGCATCATGTTTGTTTTGAGTTTCTGAAACTAACCCTTATGCTTGATTGAAGTTTTACATGTTGTACGCGAATTCACCATGATCGAAATTTAGGTTTTCAGAGTTCTTGATTTGGGGTTTCTCACCCAAGGAACAATTGGGACTCAAGATTAAGACCATTGCAATCAGCGTGTTCCCGTGAACAAGAAACATACCTCGCGATGGATTTATGTATCAAGGAGGGCTATTCGCTATTTTCTTGAATCCCCCCTAATGCAACGTTTCTAAAACCGTTGCCTCTGTGTTCTATTTTGCAGGGGTGGTGAAGAAGAAGAAGTCGTGGCAGCCAATGATTCGTCTATTTGAAATTGCGCGCGTTTTAATTACCACGCGTTGTTTTTGCTTTTTATTATTTTGTTTATCATAATATATCAATTGATTCATACAGCTCAGTTGGCAAGCTACCAACGCGTTAACCCTCAAGACCTGGGTTCAAGTCCCAGGTCTGGCAAAATCCCATATTATTTTTCTATAATTGATCCCATGCAGGCCTAACATGAAAGTTCACCATACACACTCAATATTCATCGCCCACGCGTCCTGGAGATTTAATCAAAGGGTCAGAGTGAAGGCATACCATGGAGGCTGGTCAACATGCCATACAAAATCAAGGAAAGTCAGCGAAATCAAGGCTTATTGGGCCAGAATTTCCAGGCCTGAACCTCCTTATTTGGGGCAACACCCCACCCTGGTTTGCATTTTATATTTTTCTTCTCACTTTTATTTTTGTTGTTTTATTTATTTTATTGTCTTAATTTAATTAATTTATTTTTTCTATAAAATATAAAAACATTATATAAATCAGAAAAGACCAAAAAAATAATGAATATTTTATTGTAATTATTTTCATTAATAAATTAGTATATGTAAATATTTAGTATAATTAGGTTATAGTTTTAATCTTTTTAATAAAAAAACACCAAAAATAGAATTTAGGTTTAATATCTTTTTATTTTCTTTTTTTAATTTTCCCTTTTTTTCAGAATAACAATATTATTTATTTACTATTTTATTTTCATAAATTAAAAATTGTACAAATTAATTCAGAGTTTAATTTAGGTTATAATTTAAATCTTTCTTAATAAACTTAAAAAATAATAGAATTAGGATTTGCCTTTTAATTTAATTTCAATTAACTTCTTTTCCTTATTAAATCTAAAAAATACAAAAATATCAAAAACATTTAACTTCCTTTTTTTATTTTTATTTTAATTTCCTATTAATTTTAATTGTTTGTGAAAGGGTCCAACGCCCGTCATTTTGATTATTTAATTTCGCGCATTTATTTTATAATCGTTTAAATAGTTATGTAAATCTCCCAAAGCCATGTAACTTTACTTCTCGCACTTTTATCGCATTATTTATTTTTCCGCTAAATCGGGTCCGGTTTAATTTTGGCGATGTGGACCCGCGCCATTTGTAATAGCCTTAGATTTATTTTTCGCAAAATATTTAACTGTTAACCAAGCATGAAAGAATGAATGTCTAATTAAAATCAAGCGTAGAACACGACAAACATGACAAGACAAATAATTGAAACATGACACACAATTCGCACACACCACCCCTAGGGTACGCTTCACTGTTGCCTTTCGAAAGGTGATCGTCGAGTAGAGGATGTCTTAGTAAGTCCTCATGATCCGGGAACCTGGCATGAGGGTAGCTTCTAAGGTGTCTTCCTATTGCTCCGGTGATCACCATGTCCCTAAACTCGAATTGACCCGAACACCTCCAACGGTGGTGCTACCTACCTCTCAATGGTGGGATGGCACTACTTTAAAGGATATTTACACAGACGAGTTCCTTAGGGTAGGTAGGTTCTCAAGGATACTTGCTCTAATTTCAAACAAATCAAAATCTTCTCACACTGACACTTTTCAAAAGCTTTCAAAGCAAACTTTTCAAACACTCTGACGTACGAGTCGATCTGAAATTTTTCAAAGAAACTTTTTTAAAACCCACAATTGAAAAGCAAACAAGTCATTTTGAAAACACATTGAGCAAGTATCTAAGAGCCCATGGATAACCGTGGATAGAAAGGGTGCTAACACCTTCCCTTTCTATAATCTACCTCCCGAACCGAGAGCAATCTCTTAAAAGGAATTTTTCTGTGCTTTTGTCCTTTCCATTTGGAGAAAATAAAAGACGGTGGCGACTCTTGCTTCCGCGACATTTCGCGAACCAGCATTAAACAGTCAGTTCCAGATCCACCGATCACAGCTGACGCTTTGGCAACCATGTCTTCAATGTTCAAAGTCAAATGGGACAATGAAGCCCCTATGATAACAATGAACCTGCACATTGCTATGAGCTTGACACTGATGCGGAAAAGCCATGGTACCATGAGGTGATGAGATACCTTGTAGCACAAGAGTATCTAGAGGGGGAATCTATCAATTACATAAAGTTATTGCGAAGATTTGCAGCCAAATTCTTCCTAAGTAACAGGATTTTATACAAGCGTAACCATGATTTAACTCTACTCAGATGTGTAGACAAGAAGGAGGCGGAGGAAATTATGGAAGACATGCACGATGGACTCTTTGGTACTCACTCAAGTGGACATACAATGGCTAAGAAAAGATTAAGAGCCGGTTACTATTGGTCAACGATGGAGACTGATATCAACATTCAAGAACTTGTCACAAATGCCAAATCTATGCTGATAAGGTCCATGTACCTCCCATTCCTCTGAATGTCATGACCGCTCCATGACCATTTTCAATGTGGGGCATTGACATGATTTAAGAGATCAAGCCTACAGCTTCCAACGGATATCACTTCATTCTTCTTGCTATCGACTATTTTACCAAATGGGTCGAAGCTGCCTCATTTTCCTCAGTCACCAAGAATGTGGTAGCCAAATTCACAAACACAACCTCATCTGCCGTTATGGAATCCCCGAAAGGATCATCACCGAGAATGGGACTAACCTCAATAATGATATGATTACTGAGCTTTGCAATTAATTTAAGATCAAGCATCACAATTCTTCTTTGTATAGACTAAAAATGAATGGCACAGTCGAATCGGCTAACAAAAATATCAAGAAGATTGTGCAGAAAATGGTAGTAACCTATAAGGATTGGCATGGGATGTTTTCGTTTTCTCTACATGGTTACCGTACTTCAGCTATAACATCAACTGGGGCAACTCCCTTTTCTCTAGTATATGGCATGGAATCTGTTTTACCAGTGGAAGTTCAGATTCCCTCGCTGAGAATTATGAATGAGGCAGGCCTAGGCGAAGACGAGTGGATTCAAACGAGATTGGATTAGCTGAACTTGATTGACGAAAAACGATTAGTTGTTGTTTTCCATGGTCAGACGTACCAAAAATGGATGATCAAGGCTTTTAACAAAAAGGTCAAGCCTCGAGTATATAAAGTTGGTGACTTGGTGATAAAGCGCATCATTTTAGCACAAGGCGACCCCAGAGGAAAATGGACTCCCACCTATGAAGAGCCATTTGTTGTCAAGAGAGTTTTCTTTGGCGGTGCCATGATGCTGAATACCATGGATGGTGAATATTTCCCACATCCTATAAACGCGGACATAGTTAAAAAATACTACGCATAAGAGACCCGTTAGGTTGACACACCTAAGAAAAATAAGGGCATCCTGGCAAACAAAAAGGTTTGGGAAAAAATTAGGGATATATGCAAAAGATTATACACTCGGCAAGTTGAAAACCCGAAAGGGCGACTTGGGCAAAAAGGGGTATCCTGGTGGGCTGAAAACCCGAAATGGCGGTCCAGGTAAAAGCTAAGGATTAAAAGTGTATCACTATGTCCTGTGGAATCAACACAGTCAATTTTATCACCAAGGTCCAAGTTCAAACGGTCCAAGACCAATCCAATCAACTTCTATCAAACGGTAAGGGACATTCGAAGACATTGGGGCAATAGTAGAGTTGGAAGGTGTGATACGGTGGGAGAATTGACTATGGTTTTGCGTTTGTTTTTGCAAATGTTTCGGTTGAGCAAGAGTCGCCATCGACTTTTTATTTTATCCTAAGGAAAGGTTTAAAAAGCACAGCAAAAACCTTTGAGATTTATTCTTGGGTTCGGGGAGTAGATTATAGAAAGGGAAGGTATTAGCACCCTTTCTATGCATGGTTATCCATGGTCTCTTAGGTACTTGCTTAGATCAACTTGCCTTAGTTTTCAATTGTTTGAAATGGTGCTTTGTGTGTGGTTTTGAAAAGGTTTTAAAAATATGCCTTGTCTAGGCTACCCTTGTAACAATTCTTTACTCGAATGTTTTACAAAAGGTGTTTGTCTTTTTGAAAATATGTTTCAAGGTTTTTGAAAGTTTATTTTGAAAGTGTTTGTGAAGTGTAGTTTGAAAATAGGAAAGTGTTTTTGTTTTGCAAGTTGACAAGTACTTAAGAGTTATCTACCCTAAAGTTCTCAAAGATTTTTGTTATGTTTTAACCCTTTTAACAATTTTGTTCCACCATTGCATTTGGTGGACAATCTTGTGTTAAGAGGTGAAAGGGACGGGCGCGGGTCATCGTTTAGACCATAATTGCAATGGTGCTAAGTATCTTTGGGCAATTTTTCTTTGAAAGGGACTTGATCATTTTAGGCAACTTTTCGAAAGCGTCATCGAGGGACTATGATCATTTGATTGTTTGTTTTTACCCAAAGAAACCTAACATGCAATATGGCCCATTTATTTGAAGGCAACAAGTGGAATACCCTAGGGGTGCAAGTGTGATATGTGTTGTCCATTTTCATGCTTTGATTATCTTGAAATTAGGTCAAACTATTTTGTTCTTTTTATTTGCATACAAACCCTAATTCTAGCATGGCATATTTAGAAAGCGTTAAAGTGCGAAATTTAAATTTCCTAAACTATTACAACACAATATGGGAAGGGGGGTACAAATGTTCAAATGGGGGGGTATTTAGACAAGGAATTAAAACCTAGCTATTACATCAATTTTGGAATATTTACAAGATAATTAATTGCAATGAATTAAATGGAAAATAAAATAAAGATGCAAAAATGCAAAAAAAGGTTTTTTATATGTATGAAAAAGATATTTTTTATGTGTCAAATAAATAAAATGAACAAAATAATAATAAATAAAAAAGGTAATATTTTTGGAGTTTTTGTGTTTTAAGGGTAAAACCCTAATTTTTATTAAGTAAATATATTAACTATTTAATATGTATAATATTTAATAATTATATACAACAAATAAAATAAAATGGAGTATATTCATAAAAAAAGTATTTTTCATGTCAAATATTAATAAGAATAAAAAATGTATGTATTTTGTATTATTTACCTAAATATACTAATATATATAAATATCTTTATTATTTACTAAACAAATATTATATATATATAAAATAATAATATTTAATATTTATAAAAAAAGTATATTTTGTATAAAATATTTTCAAAAAGAAAAAATGAAATAAAAGTCAGAAATAAAATATATTTGCATATTTTTCTAGTTTTTTTTCTAAATAATAGTATATATATATATTATTATGTACAAATGATTCCTATAAACAAATAAATGCCTAAAAAATAAAAAATGGTGTAAAAAATGTTTTTTATGTTTTTAATATCATTAGGAAAAATAAATAAACCAGAATGAAAAAAGAAAAATCAAAAAATCAATAAAACACACAAAATGGGCTCAGGGGGTGTGAAATCAGAAATATGGTGTGAAAAGAAAAGACAAAGCAGGCCCAGCCCATGTGGCTTCTTCTTCAACCTTCAGACAAAAAAGATGTCAAAAACGCGCGCCTGTTACTCAAGTTCAAACATCTGGATTCTTTGATCTTTTGCACAAACTCACAACATAAGAAATGTTAAGCATTGAATCACGATTCTAAATATATAAAGAACTCATCCTAACTCTCAGAAATGAGAGAGAATTTTAATATTCCCAAATCTTAACCTAACTTTTCTTCCATATTCAGACCTAAAATTCTCATAGCTCAGGCAAAATAAATGAAAAGTAAAAGCATGTACAGATTCAGGGGCATGAGTAGAACACTTCTTATTCACAAACTTAGAGCTAATGATGCCTACACTAAGAGTTAGAAGTTCAAGAAGATACCTGTTCAGTTGAAGTTCTATCTGACAATGGGGGAGCTTTCAGGGCAAGATGATGATCTGTACAGCTTGCCTGAAGTGTGGTGATGCTATTCCAATGCTTACTTTGCTTTGAAACACCTTGAATCGAGCTATGGACCTTCAGCTGCAAAACAAGAAAGTGAAAATGGTGGAACTGGTTAGAGGAGTTACATGTCGTGTTTTATGCTTTGGTCAGCTTCAAGTGATGCTAGGGAATGTGTTTGATGAGCCTTGAGCAAGAAAGCATGAAAGGGATGAGTTGTGGGATTCAATCTGCAGACCCTGCCCTGTTCTTGCAGTTTGAGAGTGATTCTGGGAATGAGAGTGTTTGGGACCTTGTTTGCTCGTGTTCTAGCTTGGGTTTGATGATTAGAAGGTGTATAAAATATTTGCTTAGGCTTGTTTTTGCTAAGATCCAAGTTATGTTGTGTTATGCTAAGTTTCTTAACACTTAAGCAAGCAAAGGCCACTTGAGTTTCTAGGCTGATAGAGGCCCCCTAATGTGTTTCTAACCCTCTCCTTGATCAGTGTGTTTTGCTCATAATCTTGTGCCAAAGTGATTTGATCTGTACTTGTGGATTTGCAACTTTGACATAAAGCTTAACTTTTCAAAAATGGCTATTTCACTTTTTCCATAAATGGATTAAACTTGCATGTAATGCTTAAACTCATGAAATAAGGCCTTAGCACAATGAGTATGCATTAAATTATTGAGTGTTGGATGGTTTAGAGGCCTGTAATGTAGCATAAACTAAGCTGACTTGAAAATGCATAAGTTATGAACATGGAAATTGGCCAATTCAAAAGTGAGTTTTTGCCATATTGCAAAATTTGATTCTCTCAAGTTATGAGGTTGTTTGATGAGTTCTTGGACATTTTGGAAATCTTGGAATGTGTACTACAATCCATCTTTGAAGTGAAAATTGAAATTCCAAGTGGAAGTATATGGAAAATGGTCTTGAAGTTAGGTAGAAAACCTTGCCAAAATAGGTCAAATTTTCACTAAGTTAAGAATGGTTTAGTACCCTTATTCCAAAAATTGTAACTTGAGATACAAGCCTCTTTTGGGAAAACTTTGTGAATCAAAGTTGTAGATTATGCAACAAGCTACAACTTTCATGTTTTTACTTTTTCTTGAATCCAAATGAATCTTGGTGAGAAAGTGGGGCAAAGTTGGGAAAAAATTAGGGTTTTTCATAACTTAGAAAAATTCTAAGTTATGAAAAATTCTCATTTCAAACCCTAATTTGCATTTTTTGATTTCTTGGCGAACAAGTTTCATGATTTGGCATGTTTTGATGAAAAATGAATCTTGACTCTTGATTTTGACCAAAAAGTCAAAGTTTGACTTTTCAGTATACAGTCAAAATTGATCAATTGACTGAGAAATTCAACTGTCAATCTTGTGCATTTGGGATCTTTTAAACTTGTTGAGCATATCAAGACAATTCCATGGGGTCCTTGAATCCATATGTGAGCTTGGTTTGCCATTGGCTAGGTCAAACAGTCAAAATTTGCCTTTGTGCAGTCAAAACCCTAAAAATGACCATTTTGCCCTTTTGATGATCTGATCAAATTTCTTGTGGAATTGTGATCCAAACTTGATCAAATAGTCCATGTGAGTTCATAATGTTGATGTGGATCAATTTTCATGAGATTTGACTGTCAATTGGCCACAGTTGACTTTTTCCCCAATACAGTTGATTTCTAGGTCAACTGTCCAATTGACTGGGCAAAACTTGGAATCAAGACTTGAAACTTGATGTGGATAAACTTGGGGGTCCAATATGAAGCAAGAAAGTCATCTTAGTCATTTTAGGTCAAAACATCTTTGTGCAAACACAAACCCTAATTTGGGTCAACAGTGCAAGGAGAAGTCTTGAGCAGATGAAACCCTAACTGGATCTTGATCTCCAAGGGCTTGGTGATGAGAAATGTTGAGAAAATGGGAGGGCAAATTTTGGGGTACAACAGTTGCCCCTATTCAATCTTCTTGAATCCGAAGAGTTAGATTGGCAAGTTTGCCTTTCGTGACTGGAGGGTAAAAGGAGATTGGACACTAGAGTGCCCTTAAATTTGCACTCGTCAAAGCAAGGGATGCGGGAATGGGCTTAGAGATGCCATTTGGAGATGGGCTTAACGATGCCATCGGGAGGAATGACAGAAACTTGTCGGGGATGGGCTTAAAGATGCCATCTGGAATGAGTATCAGGAAGGTGTCCATGCTCGGGACCATCTCTGAACTGGGGGTCTGAATAAGCAATAGATTGACATCCGTTGTTGGGAGGAATCCGTAAACTGTTTTCAAAAATTGCATCTGAACAAGTTGATAGATTAACATCCGTTGTTGGGAAGAATCCATAAACTGTTTTCAGAAGTCTGGAGAAGAATCTGAACAAGCGATAGGTTAACATCCGTTACCTGGAGAACCCGTGAACTGTTTTCAGAAATCTTGAAGTTGAATAAGCAATGGAGCAGCATCCGTTGTTGGGAAGCGTCCGTAAACTGTTTTCAAAAGTTGCATCTGAACAAGTGATAGATTAACATCCGTTGTTGGGAAGAATCCATAAACTGTTTTCAGAAGTCTTGAGAAGAAACTGAACAAGTGATAGGTTAACATCCGTTACTTGGAGAACCCGTGAACTGTTTTCAGAAATCTTGAAGTTGAAGAAGCAATAGAGCAGCATCCGTTGTTGGGAAGCGTCTGTAAACTGTTTTCAAAAGTTGAGAAGAGTCTGAACAAGCGATAGGTTAACATCCGTTACTTGGAGAACCCGTGAACTGTTTTCAGAAATCTGGAGAAGAACCTGAACAAGTGATAGGTTAACATCCGCTACTTGGAGAACCCGTGAACTGTTTTCAGAAATCTTGAAGTTTGAGGAGGAACCGGTGTAGGGTGTTCTGATGATGAGCTCGTGTAAAACTGCATTTGGATAAATCTGGAATAAGCATTAGAATGTTGCCATGTCTGGGTCACATCTGAACTATTCCTGGAAAGAATCTTGGAAGATAATGATTTTAGTCTTTCGACTGATCTTACCTGAAAAGGTAAAGAGTTAGTTATATGTAATGTCATGATGCATGATATAATGTATGTTACATGATATGAATGTAAATGGATGCGCATGTAAGCTGGAGAGCTGTCTTGTAAAGGATAGATGAATCCGGGATGGCTGAAGATAAAAGTATCTTGACTGCTGCCGGGAAGAATAAATCCTGGTTGTTGCTGGAGAATAAAGAGCTTGGGTTGCACACCAATCTTCTGGGGAATTCCTGATGACTTCTACTGGGGAGTTCCAATCTAATAGACTCATGCTGGGGAGGTAAGACTGAGAATCTTCAGTTTTGTGGGAAGTATCTCTGGCGAATTCACCGGGGAACTCAAGATTTTCCCTCTTAAAACTCTGTGGGGAGAAGGTTCACTAGTCTGGCTTCGCTGGGGATTGAAAATTTGCAGTTTTAGCTCGGCTGGGGATAACAAAGATAAACTCCTCCGGGGATTGTATTGATAAGTTATGCTGGGGAACTCTGATGAACTCCGCTGGGGATAAGAAGAAATTTGGCGAGTGCGATCTTCCGTGGCAATAAGCTGAGGATAACCCAGTTATAAGCCCTTGTGAGGAATAACTTTGAATAAAGCTCGGGAGAGACGTCCGTACTCTGCAGGGGATAAGCTTCCAGAATCTACTGGGGATAAGCTTCAGGGTTCGCTGGGGATATGGATTCCAAATCTCCTGGGGGTTTCCTTTGAAGGGGTATCAAGATATCCAATTGTACTTTCAACCTGTCAGTAATCCTCTTTCTTGATTCATAAGGAAATGATTATGTTCAAATGCATATGCCTATTTAACAAAACATTGGACGTTTCTCAAAATAAAACAAATAGTGCAAGAGAAAAAGTGAACGGAAATAACACAAATTTCTGGGAAAAGTATTTGTATTAACTTTCTCTGAGTATATTTGTACAAAGGATACAATCATCCTAGTAAGAGGATTTTGTCGTAAATATTTGAAAGATTTATACAAAATAAAGATGGCTATGTGAAATAATTCCATGGGATTCCATTCCGCTATAGCCTTCACAACTCTGAATATCTGTCCATTCAATGCTTCGTTTGCCGATGACTGGATTGATCAGAAGCCTGGAATTGGTTGATGAAGGGATTGTCTTTAAAGTGATCCGACGAGACATAGTCATACGCTTTAATTCCCTAACTTTTTCCTGAATCGCCCTTTCGGGTTTTCGATCCACCGGGAAACCCCTCTTTGCCCAAGCCGCCCTTTCGGGTTTTCAACTTGCCGGGTGTATAGATTTTTTTATTTTTATCCCTAACTTTTGCCTGAACCGCCCTTTCGGGTTTTCGATCCACCGGGATGCCCATTTTTGCCCAAGCCGCCCTTTCGGGTTTTCGACTTGCCGGGTTATTTTATGCGTAGTATCTTTTGACTATGTTTGCGTTCGCAGGGTGCGGCAAATCGTCGCCGTCCATGGTGGTCAGAATCATTGCACCACCAGAAAATATGCTCTTGATTACAAATGGTCCTTCATATGTAGGAGTCCATTTGCCCCTGGGATCACTTTGCGGCAAGATAATCGGCTTGATTACGAGATCTCCGACTTGATACACTTGACGTCTGACTTTCTTATTGAAGGCCTTGATCATGCGTTTTTGATACGTCTGACCATGGCATATAGCAGCGAGTTGCTTTTCGTCGATCAGATTGAGTTGATCAAGTCGGGTCTGCATCCAATCATCTTCATTCAAACCTGCATCCTTCATAATCCTTAGAGAAGGGATCTGAACCTCCATAGGCAAGACAGCTTCCATGCCATATACCAAAGAAAATGGGGTTGCCCCTGTTGAAGTACGTGCCGTCGTACGGTATCCATGTAGAGCAAACGGTAACATCTCATGCCAGTCTTTGTAAGTGACTGTCATTTTCTGAATGATATTCTTAATGTTTTTGTTCGCGGCTTCAACAACACCGTTCATCTTCGGCCGATAGGGAGATGAATTGTGATGATAAATCTTGAACTGTTCGCACAAAGCGGTGATCATTGTGTTATTCAGATTTGTACCGTTGTCTGTGATGATCCTGTCTGGAACACCATACCGACATATGAGATTTTGCTTGATAAAGCGGGAAACCACATTTTTAGTAACAGAGGCGAAGGAAGCCGCTTCGACCCATTTAGTGAAATAGTCAATGGCAACCAGGATGAAGCGATGTCCGTTGGAAGTCGTGGGCTTGATCTCTTCAATCATGTCAATGCCCCACATTGCAAATGGCCAAGGAGCGGTCAGAACGTTGAGAGGAACCGGAGGGATATGAACTTTGTCAGCGTAGACTTGGCATTTGTGACAAGTACGGGAATGTTGATGGCAGTCAGCTTCCATGGTAGACCAGTAATAGCCTGCCCTTAGAATCTTCTTAGCCATTGTATGCCCGCTCAAGTGAGTGCCAAATGTGCCGCTGTGTATATCAGTCATGATCAATTCTGCTTCAGCCTTGTCTACGCATCGGAGTAATACACAATCATGGCTTCGTTTGTAAAGGATGCCGTTGCTCAGGAAGAATTTGGCAGCAAATTTCCTTAAGAACTTCTTGTCATTTACAGAAGCTCCTTCGGGATAATCTCTAGTCTCGAGATACCTTTTGATTTCATGGAACCAAGGTTGTTCCACTACTTCTTCGGTATTAATCTCATGACAATGCGCGGGTTCATCCATTCGCTCGATGGTGATTTGGGGAGCCTCGTTATCCCAGTTGAGTTTAAACATGGAGGACATTGTGGCTAGAGCATCTGCTAGCTGATTCTCTTCTCGCGGGAAATGCTCGAAGATAATTTGCTCGAAATGAGGCAACAATGTCAGGACATGCTCTTTGTATGGGATAAGATTAGGATTCTTGGTATCCCACTCTCCTTTGATTTGACTGATAACCAAAGCCGAGTCCCCAAATACGATCAAAGATTTGATCCCCGAGTCTATAGCAGCCTTGAGACCAAAGATGCAAGCTTCATACTCAGCCATGTTGTTTGTGCAGCTGAAGCAAAGTCGGGCTGTGAAAGGCGTGTGACAGCCTTCCGGAGAAACGAGTACTGCGCCAATACCATTTCCAAGTGCATTTGAAGCACCATCAAAGTACAGGGTCCATCGGGATCCCTTTTCGGGTCCGTCATACGGTCCGTTACTTTCAATGTTGTCCAAATTCATGATGTCTTCGTCTGGGAAGTCAAATCTCATGGGTTGGTAATCTTCGATAGCTTGATGAGCCAGATGGTCAGCTAGTACACTCCCTTTTATATCTTTTTGGGTGGTGTACTGGATGTCATACTCAGTTAGGATCATTTGCCATCTAGCTATCCTTCCAGATAAAGCGGGCTTTTCGAAGATATACTTGATAGGATCCATTTTGGAAATCAACAAGGTAGTATGAGTCAACATATACTGTCTTAGTCGGCGAGCAGCCCATACCAAAGCGCAACAAGTTTTCTCGAGCAGTGAGTAGCGAGTCTCACAGTCGGTAAACTTTTTGCTAAGGTAATAAATAACATGCTCTTTTCGACCAGACTCGTCATGCTGACCCAAAACACACCCCATTGAGTTATCCAAGACGGTCAAATACATGATCAATGGTCTTCCTTCGACGGGTGGCATCAGAATAGGAGGTTCTAGCAAATACTCCTTGATTTTATCAAAAGCAGCTTGGCAATCGTCGTTCCATTCGACTACCTGATCTTTCTTCAAGAGTTTGAAAATTGGCTCACAGGTAGAAGTCAGATGCGAGATGAATCTGGCGATATAGTTCAAGCGCCCCAAGAATCCTCTAACCTCCTTTTCAGTACGGGGAGCAGGCATCTCTTGTATTGCTTTCACTTTTGCGGGATCGACTTCAATGCCTTTGTTGCTTACAATGAATCCCAGAAGTTTACCAGACCTAACTCCAAAAGTGCACTTACTTGGATTCAGCCTGAGTTTGTATTCTTTCAATCTGGCAAACAGCTTTTCTAGATGTTCAAGGTGCTCCTCCTCTGTTTGTGACCGAGCTATCATATCGTCTACGTAAACTTCAATCTCATGATGTATCATATCATGAAACAAAGCTACCATGGCGCGTTGATAAGTTGCCCCTGCGTTCTTCAGCCCGAACGGCATCACTTTGTAACAGAAAGTGCCCCATTGTGTGACAAAAGTTGTTTTCTCCATATCCTCGGGGGCCATTTTGATTTGATTATAGCCCGAGAATCCATCCATGAAGGAAAACACTTTATGCTGAGCTGTATTGTCGATCAAAATGTCAATGTGTGGAAGTGGTAAATCATCTTTGGGGCTGGCCCTATTCAAATCCCGGTAGTCCACACACATCCTGACTTTGCCATCTTTCTTAGGTACTGGCACGATGTTAGTGACCCATTGAGGATAGGACGTAACAGCCAGAAAGCCAGCGTCGAATTGCTTCATCACTTCTGCCTTGATCTTTTCAGACATGTCAGGCCTCATTCGGCGGACTTTTTTCTTGATCGATGGACAATCCTCTCTTGTGGGGAGACGGTGAACCACGATGTCTGTATCTAAACCCGGCATGTCTTCATAAGACCAAGTGAAGATTTCAACATACTCATTCAACAATTGTATCAGGCGTTCCTTGACACTTGGTTCCAGATTGGCACCCACTTGCACCTCCTTCCGGTCTTCCTCGGTCCCTAAGTTGACAGTTTCCAATGACTCCTCGTGCGGTAAGATGGCCCTTTCTTCTTGCTGTAGAAGTCTGGCTAGTTCCCCTGGTACTTCACAACCTTCGTCATCTTCATACTCGGCTTGATTGACCAGATCTTTAGAGCTATTGAAGGATATAGCAGAATAGTCACCCATGGAATCCGGAGTGGATGGGTACCTGCATTTGTGAGTGAATGTGTGTGTAAGGGATAACCATCCTTAAACAAAAAATGCAAAAGGAAAGAAAATGAACACAAGCAGTTTATCAAATGAAAAACGTCCAATGAATCATTAAACATGGCATATGGATATGAAAAATAATCAAAACCCTTACAAACGGACCTACATGCCCCGGGCAAGGCATGAGGTGAAAAGATAGTGTACGAATTGTTTGAAAATAAATATTACAGACCAAATAGGAAATGTTTAACAGATAAATTACTGATGAATAAAAGTGATGGGGACAAAGTCTTTTGCCTCCCAGTTGCTCAATCCTCCTTTGACAGTCGGGTAAATCCACTCTTTGATGTTGCTCTCTTTGTCTTCGTCCTCCAAAGCGTTGATTCCATAGGGAGAAATTTTGACTGGCGCTCTTTCAATCTTCGAACGGCGCATAGCTTTCTGGCCTGCGGTAGTGAACCCTAATCCAAATTTGTCGGTCTTGTGTGGAATATCAGGTAACTGCCCCCATGCTGAATTCTTCCCTTCCTTTATTGCGGCCCTTGCGTCCTCCAGAGATGCCATCCTGGCCAATTGCCTCGGTGTCTCAGCTGCCAACTTTGCTACTGCTATTTCAGGAAGGACTTCTTCGAAATGTTGAAAAGGCGTCTCAATGAATTCCCCTTCAACCTCCACATATCGGAAAGAGTTCAAGTGGCTAATCATGTACTCCTCTTCGCCATGGACAGTAATGATCTTTCCCTTGACAAGATACTTCAACATCTGATGTAAGGAGGAGGTGACTGCCCCAGCATGGTGTATCCAAGGCCTACCCAGCAAGCAAGAGTATGACGGACGGATGTCCATCACATAGAAAGTAGACTTAAACACCTCAGTGCCTATCTTGATGGGAATTTCAACTTCTCCATGGACCATTCTCTTCGAACCATCAAAAGCTCTGACAACAATATCACTCAGCTTCAACTCCAACCCTTCACAATCTAGTCGGTCCAAGGCCTTCTTAGGCAATACATTCAGCGACGAGCCAGTGTCGACCAAGACATGTGCGAGAGTGGTTCCTCGACACTCGACTGAAATGTGCAAAGCATCATTGTGGTTTCTACCTTTAGGAGTTAGGTCGGCATCCGAGAAACCTAATCCATTGTCCGCAGTCAGGCTAGCCACGCAATTTTGAAATTGATCCGCATAGGTTTCCTGGGGCACATGGGCTGCCTTCAGGAATTTTATCAGAGCTTTAGCGTGCACTTCCGAGCAAAGTAATAGTGCCAGCATGGAGATCTTTGAGGGGGTTTGCCCCAACTGTTCTACCACATCGTAATCACTCCTTTTGATTATCCTCAAAATCTCATCCATTTCCTTCTTGGAGGTTTCCGGGATGACCAAGGGCTGAGCCCTCGTCCTGACGAGCTCATCTTGGATTCCCTTACCTTTGTCAACAGCGGTAGGAGAGACAGTACTAGGAACAACAACATCCTCAATCAAAGGGGTTCTAGCAGAGAGTTTTATTGGTGCAGGGATGACCTTGTCGGCAGATGGGGGTCCAAAGATTGCTCTTGGAGGGGCAATCTTTGGAGAAAATATTCTCCCGCTCTGGGTGATTTTGCTCGTGCCTGTAATGTTACCAATGCTGGCTTCTTCATCATCCGAACTTTCTTTAGTTATTTCGATTTGTTTGATACCATGGTAGTAGACGTCACCGCCATAGTTCCGTGGTATTGACTTCTCAGAAACATAGGGGACAGGCCCTGGCATTGTTATCTTCAAAGGAACAAATTTCGTAGCTGGTGTAATCTTAACAGGCTTTTTGACGGCCTTGGAAAGATTGGCGTGAATGGTTATGATTGAGACATCTTCGGTATGAGTTGGAACAGCAGAAACTTTTTCAAACAAAATTTGTCGACTATCCATAAGGCCTTGGATGCCTTTCTTCAATAACGGACAATCAAACGGCAGAGAGTAACAACAATAGCAGTCTTCTTTACATCCCGGGAAGATCCCGGCCCTTAACAAATTCAACTTGATGGTTAGCAATGGAGTTACCAGATCATTGACATCAGCAACATACAAATCCTCTTCAATGGCATTGACATTTCGGCCATGCTTTGGCATGGGAGCAGATATCACATTAGGCTTCTCCGGAGCGTCAAACTCCACCTCCTTCGCCTCTATCAGGTCTTGGAATTTATGCTTGAGTTCCCAACAATCATTGGTGTCGTGCCCGACACTGTCAAAATGGTAGGCGCATTCAGCATTAGGATGATAATGCGGAGAGGACGTATTCACATTTTTGGTGCCTCCTTGATAGTTGCGAGATTCAACTTTAACAGATGGGGAAGCACTTGCGCTGGAGTCATATTAATACGGGTGAACTTCCGTTGTGGCCGTTCCACCCGTTGTTGATTTGGTCTAGACTGGTTATAGCGAGGCTGCTCACTTGCAGAGTTTTGAATCATTACGGCCCCCACGGTCGGTCGGCGCTCAGTCTTTCCTGCTCTTCTCTGAGAATATACCACAGTTGTTTCCTTCTTAAAAGGCTTCTTCTCAACACTTGCAGCAACACTCTTCTGAATCTTTCCTGACTTGATGCCAGCTTCTATTCTTTCGCCTGTTAAGATCAAATCGGTAAACCCCGCGGAAGAGTTACCAATCAGATGATTGAAAAATGGCCCAGATAGGGTCCCTAGAAACATATCAACAAGCTCACGATCGGTTAAAGGAGGCTGCACCCTGCCAGCTAAATCCCTCCATTTTTGTGCATATTCTTTGAATCCTTCGCCTGTTCCTAATGACATACCCTGAAGTTGGGTACGAGTAGGAGCAAGGTCAGAATTATACTGGTATTGTTTGTAGAAGGCGGTGGCCAAGTCTTCCCAATTCCGGACGCTGGTTCCCTCTAGCTGATAAAACCACTCCAATTGAGCCCCCGAAAGGCTGTCTTGAAAGAAATGAATCCAAAGATTTTTATCTGCCGTATAGGGTTGGATCTTTCTCACGTAGGACCTGAGATGCATTTTTGGACAGGACTGCCCATCATACCTCACAAACACTGGCACTTTGAATTTTGGGGGAATCACAATCCCGGCGACCAAACCCAAGTCTTCAAAATCCAAACCTGGTACCCTTTGTAGCTCCATGGCGACCAACCTGTCTTCTAAACCCTTGTATTTATCATCAGCTGGAGGGTATTGTTGATCAGAATAATCTTCATCCTCTTCGACCTCCTCTTCTTCCACATCAGACTCGGAAGGTACCGCAGCCCCACCTCCTTTGCTGGTTCCTTCATCAGAAGTAGGAGGAAATTCAAGCACTCGCTGAGCTTCTCCGTTAAATCTTCTACCCAAAGTAGCCACTCCGAGTCTCTTTTTCTTCTTCTTCACTTGATATCCTCCTGACCCTTAGCCAAGGTCATCAGGAGTTGCTGGAACTGTGCATTTTGAGCTTGCAGGTCTTTGACTGTTTGCTCGAGATCCATCCTACTGAAATAAACAGCAGACAGATAAGGAAACCTGGAGTGAGACCTGCTTATGCACATGATGAATGGTATGCTTATGTATGCAATGCATTCAAGGATTTAGGACATTCAAAAACTTCTTAAGGTAAAAAGACATTGCGCATCCTATTTGGCGCAATGTAGGTGTTGAGGGCCTCTTGCTCATGGAGTCGGCGGGTAAGCTCTAGAACCTTCTTCTCACTGGCGTAGAAGCTAGCTTCAAAAGTGTTCCGTTCCTCCTTGAGCTGAATCCAACTTTTCTGCATTTCCTCCCACGATGTAGGCATGTCTGGATGTAGGATGGTGTAGGGAACCTCTCCTTCCTTAACAGGCTCTTTAATCACAGGGAGAACATGAGGATAAGGCATCATCAGACTTTGGGCTCGGGCTCGTACCCACTTGAGATAAGGCTCAAGAGGGATGGAGTTCTTGTGTCCCAGAGTCTTGCTATCAACCTTGTTAGGTCTTCCCCAAGCTCTGATGAATCTTTGGCGAAGTCCTTGCGCGTCGTTGTCGAAGTCAAAAACTAGGTCAGGAATCAACATGTCATGAGGGCCATCCCTCCGTGCATATCCAAATTGCCTCAAAGCTAGGCAAGGGTTGTAGGTGATACCTCCCCTAATTCCAAGTAAAGGAACATTAGGAAACTCTCCGCAACGATCGACGATGATGACATTTTCTCTGGACCGAGAACACTAATGTACATCAGAGTGAGTAAGAGTCATCAACCGTTAGGACCACCTTGAGCCTTGGTCATTCTTCAAGATAGATTGTGGAAGGTGCGAAATAAACCACCTTGCAAGGAGAGGAGTACAACACATGAGAACACCCCTCTTTCTCATTGTTCGTGTGTAAAATGAGTGAAGAATGTCCCCAAGCAATGTTGGTATTGGATTTCTGGACAAGAAGATTTTGACGGCGTTGACATCTACCAATTGGTCAGGATTTGGGAACAAAACCAACCCATAGATAAGGAGTGCCACAATCTCTTCAAAGGCTTGTAGGTCCAATGAGTTCCAACATTCTTGTGCCTTCTCAAACAAGAATTTTGCTAAGAATCCCTTGACGCCGCTTCTGGTTTCCCAATGCCCCTTGATGTCGGATGGTTGTAGATGTAATGCTCGAGCAACATCTTCCGGCTTTGGTTCCTTTTCCGTACCGTTGAAGGGTAGTTGATTAAGGATAGGAATTCTCAGGAGTTGAGAAAACTCCTCCAAAGTGGGCACCAACTGATAATCAGGGAAGGTGAAACAGTGGTGAAGAGGGTCAAAGAACTGGAATAGCACTTTCATCATGTCTTCTTCAATGTTGGTGTTGACTAGGTTGAGCAGTCTACCATGTCTTTCACTGAAGGATGAGTTTTCCGGAATTCTTGAGGTGAGCTCCTTGAGTTGAGGAGAGATTCTCACAAGGTTGACTTGAATGGTGTTTCTGCGAGGAATTTCCATGACCTACAAAACAAGAACAAAGATGAAGATCCAAACCCTTGAAATGGTTAGTGAATGCATATGATGCTTTATGATGTTTATGATGTATGCACAAAACATATGTACAAGCAATTCACACCAAACCCTAGTTTCGGGCTTGCATGGGGTTTCATAGGTAAGTACCCTCTTGAGTGTAGTTGGCTTAAAAACCTGTCCTATAAATAGTAACCGGGTTCTAAAGAGCTCAATATCACGGGATTGTTTTCATTGTTCCTTGTTTTCGTTTAGCCACTTAACTAGCGACCAAAATATTCCAAGAAAACAACCCTCAATGAGTGTAGTATCGAGTATCTACCAACTTCGGACTGCACCAAAGCCGGTCATCTCACTACCCCTAATAAAAGGCCAAGATGGTCAAGTAAGGTTCTAGGTCATTAGTGCTTAGTGACATCACTCAGCGGCCCCGTACTCTCCTTAATTGAACTCAAGGGTTACCGGTACTCACAAATATGTCGCACTAATATAGCTATTGCTTCGACCGTGTGGGTATACCCCGCACAGTTTCCACAACGTATTGCTATCTATGAGTGTTTCCCAAAATCCGGGTGTAGGATTGCAAACCCAAACAAGAGAGCCAAAGTATAAAGCAAACAAGACAAACAATTTAATCATGCAAGAGGGTGATCTAAGCCCTAAGGTTACTCCACTTTTAAAATTCTCCCCAGCAAAGTCGCCAGTTCTGTGATACGGTGGGAGAACTGACTATGGTTTTGCGTTTGTTTTCGCAAATGTTTCGGTTGAGCAAGAGTCGCCACCGAATTTTTATTTTATCCTAAGGAAAGGTTTAAAAAGCACAGCAAAAACCTTTGAGATTTATTCTTGGGTTTGGGGAGTAGATTATAGAAAGGGAAGGTATTAGCACCCTTTCTATCCATGGTTATCCATGGGCTCTTAGGAACTTGCTTAGATCAACTTGCCTTAGTTTTCAATTGTTTGAAATGGTGCTTTGTGTGTGGTTTTGAAAAGGTTTTAAAAATATGCCTTGTCTAGGCTACCCTTGTAACAATTCTTTACTCGAATGTTTTACAAAAGGTGTTTGTCTTTTTGAAAAGATGTTTCAAGGTTTTTGAAAGTTTATTTTGAAAGTGTTTGTGAAGTGTAGTTTGAAAATAGGCAAGTGTTTTTGTTTTGCAAGTTGACAAGTACTTAAGAGTTATCTACCCTAAAGTTCTCAAAGATTTTTGTTATGTTTTAACCCTTTTAACAATTTTGTTCCACCATTGCATTTGGTGGACAATCTTGTGTTAGGAGGTGAAAGGGACGGGCGCGGGTCATCGTTTAGACCATAATTGCAATGGTGCTAAGTATCTTTGGGCAATTTTTCTTTGAAAGGGACTTGATCATTTTAGGCAACTTTTCGAAAGCGTCATCGAGGGACTATGATCATTTGATTGTTTGTTTTTACCCAAAGAAACCTAACATGCAATATGGTCCATTTATTTGAAGGCAACAAGTGGAATACCCTAGGGGTGCAAGTGTGATATGTGTTGTCCATTTTCATGCTTTGATTATCTTGAAATTAGGTCAAACTATTTTGTTCTTTTTATTTGCATACAAACCCTAATTCTAGCATGGCATATTTAGAAAGCGTTAAAGTGCGAAATTTAAATTTCCTAAACTATTACAACACAATATGGGAAGGGGGGGTACAAATGTTCAAATGGGGGGGGGGGGGGGGGGGGGGGTATTTAGACAAGGAATTAAAACCTAGCTATTACATCAATTTTGGAATATTTACAAGATAATTAATTGCAATGAATTAAATGGAAAATAAAATAAAGATGCAAAAATGCAAAAAAAGGTTTTTTATATGTATGAAAAAGATATTTTTTTATGTGTCAAATAAATAAAACGAACAAAATAATAATAAATAAAAAAGGTAATATTTTTGGAGTTTTTGTGTTTTAAGGGTAAAACCCTAATTTTTATTAAGTAAATATATTAACTATTTAATATGTATAATATTTAATAATTATATACAACAAATAAAATAAAATGGAGTATATTCATAAAAAAAGTATTTTTCATGTCAAATATTAATAAGAATAAAAAATGTATGTATTTTGTATTATTTACCTAAATATACTAATATATATATATAAATATCTTTATTATTTACTAAACAAATATTATATATATAAAATAATAATATTTAATATTTATAAAAAAAGTATATTTTGTATAAAATATTTTCAAAAAGAAAAAATGAAATAAAAGTCAGAAATAAAATATATTTGCATATTTTTCTAGTTTTTTTTCTAAATAATAGTATATATATATTATTATGTACAAATGATTCCTATAAACAAATAAATGCCTAAAAAATAGAAAAATGGTGTAAAAAATGTTTTTTTATGTTTTTAATATCATTAGGAAAAATAAATAAACCAGAATGAAAAAAGAAAAATCAAAAAATCAATAAAACACACAAAATGGGCTCAGGGGGTGTGAAATCAGAAATATGGTGTGAAAAGAAAAGACAAAGCAGGCCCAGCCCATGTGGCTTCTTCTTCAACCTTCAGACAAAAAAGATGTCAAAAACGCGCGCCTGTTACTCAAGTTCAAACATCTGGATTCTTTGATCTTTTGCACAAACTCACAACATATGAAATGTTAAGCATTGAATCACGATTCTAAATATATAAAGAACTCATTCTAACTCTCAGAAATGAGAGAGAATTTTAATATTCCCAAATCTTAACCTAACTTTTCTTCCATATTCAGACCTTAAATTCTCATAGCTCAGGCAAAATAAATGAAAAGTAAAAGCATGTACAGATTCAGGGGCATGAGTAGAACACTTCTTATTCACAAACTTAGAGCTAATGATGCCTACACTAAGAGTTATAAGTTCAAGAAGATACCTGTTCAGTTGAAGTTCTATCTGGCAATGGGGGAGCTTTCAGGGCAAGATGATGATCTGTACAGCTTGCCTGAAGTGTGGTGATGTTATTCCAATGCTTACTTTGCTTTGAAACACCTTGAATCGAACTATGGACCTTCAGCTGCAAAACAAGAAAGTGAAAATAGTGGAACTGGTTAGAGGAGTTACAGGTCGTGTTTTATGCTTTGGTCAGCTTCAAGTGATGCTAGGGAATGTGTTTGATGAGCCTTGAGCAAGAAAGCATGAAAGGGATGAGTTGTGGGATTCAATCTGCAGACCCTGCCCTGTTCTTGCAGTTTGAGAGTGATTCTGGGAATGGGAGTGTTTGGGACCTTGTTTGCTCGTGTTCTAGCTTGGGTTTGATGATTAGAAGGTGTATAAAATATTTGCTTAGGCTTGTTTTTGTTGAGATCCAAGTTATGCTGTGTTATGCTAAGTTTCTTAACACTTAAGCAAGCAAAGGCCACTTGAGTTTCTAGGCTGATAGAGGCCCCCTAATGTGTTGCTAACCTTCTCCTTGATCAGTGTGTTTTTCTCATAATCTTGTGCCAAAGTGATTTGATCTGTACTTGTGGATTTGCAACTTTGACATAAAGCTTAACTTTTCAAAAATGGTTATTTCACTTTTTCCATAAATGGATTAAACTTGCATGTAATGCTTAAACTCATGAAACAAGGCCTTAGAACAATGAGTATGCATTAAATTATTGAGTGTTGGATGGTTTAGAGGCCTGTAATGTAGCATAAACTAAGCTGACTTGAAAATGCATAAGTTATGAACATGGAAATTGGCCAATTCAAAAGTGAGTTTTTGCCATATTGCAAAATTCGATTCTCTCAAGTTATGAGGTTGTTTGATGAGTTCTTGGACATTTTGGAAAGCTTGGAATGTGTACTACAATCCATCTTTGAAGTTCAAATTGAAATTCCAAGTGGAAGTATATGGAAAATGGTCTTGAAGTTAGGTAGAAAACCTTGCCAAAATAGGTCAAATTTTCACTAAGTTAAGAATGGTTTAGTACCCTTATTCCAAAAATTGTAACTTGAGATACAAGTATCTTTTGGGAAAACTTTGTGAATCAAAGTTGTAGATTATGCAACAAGCTACAACTTTCATGTTTTGACTTTTTCTTGAATCCAAATGAATCTTGGTGAGGAAGTGGGGCAAAGTTGGGAAAAAATTAGGGTTTTTCATAACTTAAAAATTCTAAGTTATGAAAAATTCTCATTTCAAACCCTAATTTGCATTTTTTGATTTCTTGGTGAACAAGTTTCATGATTTGGCATGTTTTGATGAAAAATGAATCTTGACTCTTGATTTTGACGAAAAAGTCAAAGTTTGACTTTTCAGTATACAGTCAAAATTGATCAATTGACTGAGAAATTCAACTGTCAATCTTGTGCATTTGGGATCTTTTGAACTTGTTGAGCATATCAACACAATTCCATGGGGTCCTTGAATCCATATGTGAGCTTGGTTTGCCATTGGCTAGGTCAAACAGTCAAAATTTGCCTTTGTGCAGTCAAAACCCTAAAAATGACCATTTTGCCCTTTTGATGATCTGATCAAATTTCTTGTGGAATTGTGATCCAAACTTGATCAAATAGTCCATGTGAGTTCATAATGTTGATGTGGATCAATTTTCATGAGATTTGACTGTCAATTGGCCACAGTTGACTTTTTCCCCAATACAGTTGATTTCTAGGTCAACTGTCCAATTGACTGGGCAAAACTTGGAATCAAGACTTGAAACTTGATGTGGATAAACTTGGGGGTCCAATATGAAGCAAGAAAGTCATCTTAGGCATTTTAGGTCAAAACATCTTTGTGCAAACACAAACCCTAATTTGGGTCAACAGTGCAAGGAGAAGTCTTGAGCAGATGAAACCCTAACTGGATCTTGATCTCCAAGGGCTTGGTGATGAGAAATGTTGAGAAAATGGGAGGGCAAATTTTGGGGTACAACAGAAGGCAATAAGATCATTTCACATGGCTCTTTGTTTTCATTCTCAATTTTGTTTTCCTTTCGAGGATTTCCTCTTACTAGGATCTCTGTCTCTCTGTACAAAAAACGCTTATTCATGGGCAAAATATCAATACAAATATACTTTGAAGTGCAAAATTTATGTCTTTGTTTTGAATGAAAATTTGTCCAATGACTAAAATTGAATGAACATATGCATATGAACATAATTAAAACTATTTGGCACATGTGTCCTGCTAAGCAGCAGTAAGCATCTCTTTAATGTATATGAAATATCCCCACAGAGTTATCTCATTATCATTATCCCTACAAGGACGGCTGCAATAATCCCTTCCCCAACAGGTTTTATTTCCCAAACAATAATTAAGGAACCATAAAACTCCCCAGCCGAGTTCAAATTTCCTCAACATACAACAATCAAGACACCACAAAGTTCCCCAGCTAAGTCTATCTTCCCCCAGCCAAGGCTAGTATCCCCAAACAGAGTCTATCCTCCTCAGTTGAGATTATCCTCCCCAAGCTGAGTCTGTCCTACCCAACTGAGTCCACACTCTCCAGTTTGAATTTTCCTTTCAGATTATTTCAAATCATAGGGCCATAACCCCTGATCCCCAGTAAAGCCATCAGCAAAGCCTTTACTATTTCCAAAAAGATACTATGAAGCCTGGACCCGACCAGATATTAGCACAATTTTCAAGTAATTACTGAAACCTGGACCCGACCAGATAACAATTTGAATACCTGAAACCTAGATCCGACCAGATAACATTGGATCTCAATTTCAAGATGCTATGAAACCTGGACACGACCAGATAATAGTCTAACTCTTCAAAGATATAGAAGAACCTGGACTCAATTCGACCAAGGTTTAACTTATTTTCCCCAGTAGAGTTTGCCTCTGCCCCAACAAATTATTGAGAAAACTGGAACCCGACCAGATATCAGTTTTCAATTCCATATTTTCAAGCAAGTCATTGTGAAGCCTGGATCTGACCAGATAGCAATCACCCTCATAGATTCGTTGTGAAACCTGAAAACCGACCAGATAACAACTATATCCCCAAATAGTTTATTTTGAAACCTGAACCCGACCAGATAGCATTTGACCTCATCAATCTCAGAAATCTGCAAAGCCTGGACCCGACCAGATAACAGTTTTTCAAATAGTTTATTGTAAAACCTAGAGCCTGACCAGTTAACAATTAACTATGATCCCCAGAGACACTATGAAGCCTGTACTCGACTAGATAATAGTACAACTTTCTGAAAACCATGAAACCTGGACCCGACCAGATATTAACTACCACTTCAAGTTATTGTGAAGCCTGCATCCGACCAGATAACAGTTAACTTACGCATCCCCAACAAGTTGTTGTGAAGCCTGGATCCAACCATATAATTATTCAATTTCAAAGAAAATCTTCTGCAAATCCTGGAATCTGACCAGATAACAATTAATTTGTCTCTTCCTCCAGTAAGTTGTCGTGAAGCCTGGATCCGACCAGATAACAGGCGACTACTTTATCCTCAGCAATTGCGAAGCCTGGATCCGACCACATAACAGCTAACATTCAAGCGATATTCCCCAATGAAAGCATCCTTTCAACAAAATTTGAAGATATGCATATTCTTCATCTCCAACGAAAATCAGGGATTCAATCTCCAAGAACTTCCTCAGCAACAGTCAGGGATTTATTTTCCCAGACAAAAACATACATATCACATTCATACATCATAGCATGTACATACCATATGCATTTAACATAATACCACATTTGGTGAACATCATGCAGGCATCTGCATTTTACTAACTATTTTCCTCACAGGTAAAAAATCAAGTTTTGGTATAAATAAACAAGAGATTTATGTTGATGCCTCTTCCAGTGTTTACCAACATCCCTCCAAATGGCATCTATAAGCCCATTCACCGTCCATCTTCGAGTGCAAATTTCTGGGCACTCTAGTGTTCAATCATCTTTCACCTTCAAGTCACAAATGGCAGATCCGCCAATCTAACTCTTCAGGTTTAAGAAGATTGAACATGGGCAGATGTTGTACCCCAAAATTTCCCTCTCATTTATCAAATATTTTTTCACAAAAATCTCTCTTGGTTCAAGATTGCACTAGGGTTGATCACCTCAAGACACCTCCATAAGCACTGATGACCAAAATTAGGGTTTGAGATTGCACAAGGATATTTGAACTTTCAATGCTACATATAACTTTCATGGATCATTATGGACCCCCAAGATTACTCATGTCAAGTTTCAAGCCTTGGATCACACTTTTACTCAGTCAATTGAGCAGTTGACCTACAAATCAGCAGTATTGGGGAAAAAGTCAACTATGGCCAATTTATAGTCAAACTCCATAATTGTTTATCCACATCAACATTATAAACTCATATGTATCATTTGATCAAGTTTAGACCATAATTCCTCAAGAATTTTGATCAAATCATCAAAAGGGCAAAATGGTCAAAATTAGGGTTTTGACTGAGAAAGGGAAATTTCTGATTTTTGACCTAGCAAATGATCAATTGGTTTGAAGCATGATCTAAAGATTTAAATTGCATCGTTTTTACCTAATGACATGACCTAAAACATTGTTCAAGATCAATTGGATTGACAGTGAATTTTCAGTCAACTGATCAAAAGTCAACTGTACACTGAAAAGTCAAACTTTGACTTTTTGGTCAAAATTCAATGTCAAAGATCGCAATTCATCAAAACATGTCAAAATATGAAACTCATTCATCAAGAAATCAAAAAGTCAAGATTTCATTTTGAAAAGTCAAAGTTTTCTAACTTAGAAATTTTTCTAAGTGTTTAAAACTTCATGTTTTTTCATAACTTTGAGCCAATTTTTCACCATGGTGCAAGAGGATTCAAAAGAAACTTTCAACATGAAAGTTGTAGATCTCCATGATATCTACAACATTTCTTTACACAACTTCTTCTAAAAATACTTGGATCTCCATTTATTAATTCATAAAGTCATGGTCTTGAAATTGAACACTTAGTGAAATTTTGCCCTAGTTTTGGTCAGGATTTTGACCTAACTTCATGGCACTTTTTCATATAGTTCCAAGGGAGAATTTTCAAAAGTGATTCAAAGAGGGGTTGTAGATCATATTACAATCTTTCTAAAATGTCAAAGAACTCCTTGAGATAACTCTTGAGTAGGGAGAATCGAAGAGATGAAGTTAGGGTTTTCACACTTGAAATACAAGTCATTTTGTGATGAACAAGATTCAAATTTCAAACCTATGCTGCATAATCTCTACTTTACCGGCCTCAAACTTGTTAGGAAATCCATAATTAATTGCTTGGATAGCTGTTAGAGGTCTCAATTCAAGCATTCAATACAAAGCCATGCTTTATATCCATTTTAGGAAGAAAGTGCACCATGCTATTTTGATAAAGTAGCTTTTTGCAAAAAACTTGTTCTTGAGCCTTGCAATTGTTTTCTTCTGATCATACATGTCCTATAACTCAAGAGAAGTTTGTCTAAACACTTACAATCACCCAGCCCATGCTTGTACTTCCTCTTGGAACCATACTTTCCACTTTTCTTCAAAATCAAGTAACATAGCAATCAGCCTATGTCTTGTACTTCTGACCCTCTCAAGCAGAAAAACCCTTCTCATTACTTATGTACAAGTAATTTGCCACAAATCACACGCATGCTTGAGCCCTGAAAAGAGCAATAACTCAGATTTGCATCTCACACCTCCATTGTTGCATATTCTGGCCAGAAATCCCAAAACCAAAAACTACTCGTGTGTTTCTTGGCTTCTTGCTTCCAAAAGCTTCCAAGTATCATACCCAAACAATCCCATACCCTGTTACAGTTCTGTAACACCATCTTCCTCCATTTCCAAGTTCAAAAATAGAGCACTGCAAGTGGACTTCTCCAGACCATTTCAGCCGTTCTCCAACCAATCTAATCATTACATTAGCTTCCTGGGACCTAAGTGGAGCTATTCTGATCATCACAATGCCTTGAGGAGTTCTCAAATACAGAATACGATTTCCAGTTTTGAGGTAAGTTTCCTTAACTTTGAACTCTTCATACAAGCATCATTAATGGTTTATTTGTGAATGAAAAATGTAGATATCATTGTCCTAAAGCTAACCATGTCCATAGTTTTCATTTATGTTGCTTGAGCTTAGAGAATTTTAAGATTGAAGTTTCTGAAATTTTTAGGGTTCAGATTAGGGCCATTAAAAGTCATGCTTGTCTTTGATCTATAATTTTATTGCTTTACATTTCTGAAATCGTGAGGAAATTTTCCACAAGATTCATGTTTACACTTTTGCAAACGGATGAGAAATGAACAAGATGCAGGTACTCTGGCTGGGTGTGAGGTTGAAGATGAAGTTCAGGCCATGGACTTGATTTCTAATATATATTTATTGTTTTGTTTATATGAACGGATGTATAGCCACCCCAGTGGTAAAGCGCACGCCTGTTAACCTTTGGGACCTGGGTTCGAGCCCTAGTGGTATCCTTTTGCTTATTTTATCATTTTTTTCTCACATTTTTTAGGTTTGTTTGCAGCGCTGGGCCCCCTGCGTTGGGCCTAGTATTTTCGCTCATTTCATACTCCCTGCTTAATATTCACACCCCTGGCCCATTTTATTTTCCTTTTTCTCTTTTTATTTATTTATTTGTTTTCTTTAATATTTTATTTAATATTAGAAAAATCAGAAAAAATATAAAAACATTAGATTTATATTTTGATATAATTTATTTATTTTTACAATAAAAATTATTTTTATTTAATCATACTTTATCTATTTTACTAATTGATTTGTAAATTTAATTAGAAACTAGGGTTTTAATGATTTCTTTTACAATTAAAAAAATATTCTTTTAAAACCAAAAAGACCAAAAATATTTTACCATCTATTATTTTCAAGTCAAAAAGACATTAAAAATATTTTTCTTACAAACTTAATTTCTTTTTCTTTCTTAATCAATTAATATTTAGATTAGGGTTTTATTTAATTTTCTTTTCCTAATTAATTTAGGTTTAGTTTTACTAATTTAAATAACTATTTGCTTTTAGTTAATTAGGTTAAAATCAAACCCTTTCCTAAAAAATCCAAACAAAAATCCATTTTTTCTTTCCATTTACATTCTTGTATATTTATTCACTTTTGTACATTATTTATTCAAATTCAATATAGTTGTAATAGATAATTAGGTTTATTTTCTTGCAAACCCCATTTATAATTTGTGCACCCCCTCCCACAATTATTGTAATAGCGTAGTAATTTTAAATTTCGCAATTTATCGCTTTATATACAAATGCTAGTAATTAGGGCTTTGTATGGAAAGACTAAAACCAATCAATTAGAAAACCCTAATCAAAGAAAAAACCAAGCATGAAAAACAATGCACTTGTACACAAGCACCCCTTAGGGTAAATCAACTTGGTTGCATTACAAAATGGCCATGATATGCATGTGAGATATCTTAGCAAAAACAAGCAAAATGCAAGATCATAGTCCCTCGATGACGCTATCCATGTTGTCTTTCAAATGATCTTAGTCCCTAAAGAAAAATGCTAAGATACCTTGCAACATTTCTAATCATGCTTATACGATGACCAACACCCGTCCCGTTCACATCCAAAGATAGGGTTACTTACCAAATCAATGGTAGGATAACAATGTCAAAGGAAAAAGGAAATGAACATGAAAGACTTTTGACTAGGTAGAATGTTCCTAGTTACTTGCTCAATTTAAAAACCAAAAATACCCTTGTTATTTTAAAAAAAAACACCAACATTTTCAAAAACATCTTTCAAAACTTGAAAACATTTTCAAAAAAGATCAACACTTTGTATACATTCTTACGAACGAGAGTCATTATAAAGTTTGCCTAAAAGATGACGCCTTTTCAAAATACTTTCAAAAACCACACAAAGCACATTTTCAAACGAAAGCAAGTGATCTAGAAAGTAACTAAGAGCCCATGGAAAACCATGGATAAAAAGGATGCTAATACCTTCCCTTTTCATAATCTACCCCCCGAACTCAAGAAACAATCTCAAAGGTCTTAAATGTGCTTTTTCACCTTTCCTTTTGGATAAAAGAAAAGTCGGTGGCCACTCTTGCTAACCGCAACATTTGCGATAAAACACAAAACACCCAAGTGAGTTCTCCCACCATATCACAGGAGGCATGCTTGGAGGTCCATCATGGGGGCTGCATACTGGGTGTTAGATCTGGCTCTATGGACATTGAAGGGTGCAAATTGGATGCTACATGCTGGACACGTTAAGACCCAAAGCACATGATCTGCAAGAAATATTCAGAAAAAATAATATGCAAGAGACAGGGATCGAACCCCTGCCCTTGCACACATACAAAGCCTTAAGCGCGTTGTCTCTACCGTTGAGACGACTGTACTTCTGGTAACATAATCACATTAATAAATATATAATATAAATCAAATGTTAAAGGTTAAACCAATCAAAGCACGCGCCCAGGGTGGGCCCCTGTTATTTGAACAAACCAATCAGAGAAAAACATTATGCCACGTAGAGTCTTTGGCCGGTCAAACCACCCTGGGCGGTGGCTCTGGTCACCCTCTTCGGTTGCCCAAAAATCCAATCATGTGAAATTCAATGAAAATCAACAAGAAAATAACCCTACTGGATAAAATAAGGCCTTGCGAATCCAATGGCATGGCTGGTTTGTCTTAAAAAGGCTTGCATCGTGAGATACAAAGCTTCAAAATCTCCGTGCCCTAACAATGGAACGATGTTGTTTCTACGCTAAAGCTTCCATGTAAAACATTAGAACATTTGCAATGATGAGTAGGATCTGTGTTAGCATGCTTACAATAATTGAAATAATCATAAATCTAAAAAATTACAACTTATCCACTTGCCAACCAGAGCTTCTTCAAGAGGGGGTTCTGGCGCTAATTTATGGTGAACTAGGAATGGTATCCACCTCTGGCAACCTCAGGAGAGTGATGTTAGATTTGAAATTCTTTTAGCACGATTGAAGAATAGGGTTGGAAGCTTCTAGGTTTTTTTTGAAAGTTTTGAGAATTTTTGTGCTTGCTATAGAGGCAACTGCGCATGTCCATTAGGTTTAGGACTTGTTATGTATATGTAGTGAATCTCATTAGGGTGACAAATGTGGAAAAAATCCAATGCTATGATGAAAAATATCCTTCTTTCAATTATTTGATTTTTGGCTTGTTTTGGAACAAATCCAATCTTTCTTCCCTCCATGATTTCCCTTTGATTTTCCAGCATATTTCATTCCTTATTTGATGAGAAAAAGATTCTCCAATCATATCTTACATATTTTCCTTTATTTATTTATTTATTTGTGACTTTTAATGAATAAAACATCAAAATAAATAATAAAAATAATGGAATAATGTATGAGTGAGCTCAGGGGTCGTGGGCCATGTTGGAAACAAGTTTCAAGCATGAAAACATGGGCCCATTTGGAAAAAAATCAAGTTTGGTCAATATTGGCTTCATGCATTTTTCCAAAAATTGGTCAACTTTAGCAATGCATATCTCTCTCAATTTAAACCTTAAGAGGGTGTTCTTGGAATTTTTAGAGATCTTAGGGTGTCCTATAAACAACCCTTTTTATTTTTATCTCAATTGGATCTTCCATTGTAATGTAAGAAGCTTTGACTCAAAAGGTGTCTTTGTTGACTTTTTGAAAGGACCTATGATGTATGAGCTTGTATCTTTCCAATGGTGGATTTCTTGAACTTGAGGGATGAAGAGAAGTTGTAGGGAATTGGATTCTCTTCAAAATGAGCCTTGGTGAAAAATTTCTGATAAAGTATGAGAAAGTTATGCTTGGTCAAAGTTTGGTTGACTTTTCCTATAGAAACCCTAATTTGCCATTTTTGACTTTCGATGAGTTAGGAGCATTTCTTGAGGAATCATGATCAACCCTTGATAAAATGATGCATATTACTTCAAAATGTTGATGTTGACCAAAAATCTTGAAGTTTGACTGTATTTGGGCCACAATTGACTTTTGACCTAGTACAGTTGATTTCCAGGCATTTGAGCAGTTGATTGAGCAAACTTGTCGTTCACGGCATGAAATTTGGCATGGATGACCTTGAGGACATATTAGGACAATGGGGAACATTTTGGATCCTTGGGACTCACACATATTGCTTAAAATTGAAACCCTAGTTGAGGTTCATTTCCTTAGGAGGAGAATTTGCCTTGCCAATTCTTGGTCATCCTAGGGCAAGTTGGGGATCTCAATGGGCATGTGTGAAGTAAAATGAGAGGGAAAATTTTTGGGTATGACAGCTACCAAATCCTCCTTCAACAGATGTTGTAAAGCTTGAGACAATGGCATGTTGATTTTATTAAATTGTCTTGACGAAGCATCTGGCCTTCTTTGGTTTCCCCATTGTTGTTGTTGCACCGGTGCAGGGTTAGAAATCAATACTGCTCCTACCGACTGATAATGGTCGTTCTTGATACAGTTCCTTTATCCATAAATAACATTAGTTTCCTTCTTATCAACAAATGGTTTCTTTATAGAAGAAGAGGAGGTTGAAGTCATCTAGATCTTCCCACTTTTGATACAACTTTCAATTCTTTCCCCAGTCAAAATCATCTCGGTGAAACCAGATGATGAACTTCCAATCAATAAATTAAAGAACAGACCAGTCAAGGTTCCCATGAACGTGTCTACCATTTCTCTGTCAGTCAAAGGGGGTTGTACTCTGCCAGCCTAATCCATCCACTTTTGGGCATACTCCTTAAAGCCTTCGTTAGAGCCCATGGCCATACTTTGTAATTGCACGGGAGTTGGTGCAAGATCAACATTGTATTGGTATTATTTGTAAAAGGCAGCATCCAGATCATCCCAAGTGTGGATATTAGTCCCATATAGTTTATAGAACCATTCCAACTGTGTTCCAGATAAGATTTCTTGGAAGAAGTGAATCCATAACTTCCTATCGGCGGTGTGTTGTTGAATCTTACGGACTATGACCTTAAATGGAGTTTTGGGCAGGAGACTCCATCATACTTGGCGAAGATAGGAACCTTGAATTTGTGAGGAATGACCACCCTATGAACCAAACCTAAATCTTCAAAGTCCAAACTAGGCACTGTTTGGATCTCTACAGCCTTAAGCCAGTCTTCCAGCTATTTTTATTTGTCGTCCGCCGGTGGGTATTTCTCTTCGAAGTTGTCTTCATCCTCAGAAACTTGGTTATTTTCACCCCTAGCCTGGGTGCTTCTAACATCTTCGTCTTGATTATCATCTTCCTCGGATGAGACATCTTCAGCTTGAACCTGTCGGGCAGGACCTTTGAACCTCCTTCCCATGTTAATAACAAATCGTTTCCTGGTCTTCTTCTTTGTGACGAGAAGCACCACCAACTCTTGTTGACCTTTAGCTAGGTTCATGATAGTCTCTTGGAACTGTGCTTTTTGAGTTTGCAGATCTTTGACGGTTTTCTCTAGAGCTATCTTATACTGAAATAAACAATAAAAAGATGAGGAAACCTGTATCGGAAAACCTGCTTATGATATGATGCATGTTATGCGGATGCAATGTTTTCAAGGACCTTAGAAGATTTAAATGTGCTAAACCAAAGGGAAAGAGAAACAAATATTTCATTAGTAAATTCCAAAATTACAATTTGCCTTTTTGGGCTTTACAATGAAAGTACAAAGGTCTAAAAGAGACAACAATAATGTGAACTCCTAGGATTCAGGTCTCCCATGGACGCTTCCTCTTTGGTGTAATGTATGCGTTAAGGCTTTACTCCTTGTGAAGTTGCTTTGTTAGCTCCAACACTTTCTTCCCGATTGCGTAGAATTGAACTTCAAAGGTGTCTCGTTCTCCCTTGAGTTGAACCTAGGACTTCTGCAATTCCTCGAGATTAGTAGGAATGTCAGGATGAAGAATGGTATAGGGAACATCCCCCTTAATAGTAGGCTCCACAATTATTGGTTAGATGGTCGGGTATGGCATCATGAGATTTTGAACGTGAGCCCATAACCATTTGAGATAAGGCTCCAAAGGAATAGAGTTCTTATGCCCCAAAGTCTTACTATCAACCTTGTTCACCATGCCCCAAGCTCGTACAAACCTTTGACGATAACCTTGGACATTGTTCTCGTAGTCGAACATAATATCTTGAATAAGTACATCAAGAGGACCATCCCTTCGAGCATAACCAAAATGTCTTAGAGCCAAAGAAGGGTTATAAGTGATACCTCCCTTAATTCCCAGGAGTGAGACATTAGGGAATTCTCCGTAGTGGTCAATGATAGTAACATCTCCTAGATATCGGGAACACCAAAAGATATTCGAATAAGAGAGCGAAATAATCCTTTGAGACCAACTCAAGCCTTGTTCATTCTTTAATACTGAGCGGGGAAGGTACAAAATAAACACCCTAGAGAGAAATGGTATGCAACACATAAGAGTCCATCTCCTCCTCATGGTACGAGTATGAAGAGAATGTAGAATGTCTCCGAGAAAAGTAGGCACAGGGTTACGGGAGAGAAAAATTTTGACCGCATTCACATCTATGAGTTGGTGTAGATTAGGGAACAGTACCAAACCATAGGTTAGAAGAGCCAATACTTCTTTAAAATCTTGGAAATCCACATCATCCCAAAATATTCGAGCCTTCTCCAACAGAAACTTAGTTAAAAAAACCCTTGACTCCACTCCTTGTTTCCCAGTTAGCTTCAATGTCGGACCGCTTCAACTGTAAGGCTGATGCAATCTCTAAAGGTTGTGGCTCTTTCTCTAACCCGGTAAAAGGTATTTGATCAAAAACATGTACCTCCAATAGTTGAGAGAATTATTCCATTGTGGGCACTAATTGATAATCAGGAAAGGTGAAACAATGATGCTTAGGGTCAAAGAATTGGAAGAGCACACACATCATTCTTTCTTTAAAGCTTGAGGTAACCAAATTGAGAAGTCGACCATATCTTTTGGTGAACGAAGAATTCTCAGGAATTCTTGATTCTAACTCTTTGAGTTGAGGAGACACACTTGCAAAGCTGATTCAGATGGTATTTCTGCGAGCGGAAGCCATAATCTACAAAACAGAACAAAGATAAATCTCCAGGTCCTTGAAATGGTTAGTGAAAATTCTATGGCATGATGTTTATGATGTCATGAATAATTAATCACAACAAAGAACACAAATCCTTAGGTTTAAGCTTGCATGGGGTTTATAGGTAAGTACCCTCTTGAAGTTTTAGTTGGTTCAACCTGTCCTAAAGAAGCATCCGGGTTCTAAGGAATCTCAATATCATTAATCTTTCTTCATCAGGAATTGTTTTAGCATAATCAATCTTTTCTTGCAGCCAAAATATTCCGAAAGTCTGATCTTAATTAGTGTAGTATCAAGTATCAACAAACTTCAGTCTTGCACCAAAGCCAGCTATCTCACTACTTTCTAATGGCCAAGTTGTTCAACTAAGGTTCTACGATCAGTTAGTGCTTCATGACACCACACAGCGGCCCTGTATTCTCCTTAATTTAAAACACAAGGAACACCAGTACCAACAAATGTGTAACACTAACGCAACCATCACTTCAACCATATTGGTCTACACCTTACAATTTCCAAGATCTATTGCTACTTACCTAAAATGCCCCAGATCTGGGTATAGGATCTATACAAGAAATAAACCCAAGCATAACCCAAAAATATAAAGCAAACAAGGCAAACAAGTAAAGTAATAAAGGTGATCTAGTAGTTAAGGTAACCCCACTTTTAAGTATATCTCCACCAGAATCGCCAGTTCTGTAACACAGTGGGAGAACTGACTTGAGTGTTTTGTGTTTTATCACAAATATTGCGGATAGCAAGAGTCGCCACCAACTTTTCTTTTATCCAATAAAGGAAAGGGTGAAAAGAACAGGAAATACCTTTTGAGAATTTTCTTGAGTTCGGGAGGTAGGTTATAAAAAGGAAAGGTGTTAACACCCTTTTCATCCGTAGTTACCTACGAGCTCTTAATTGCTAGCTCATTTTGAAATGCTTTGTAAATATGTTTGTGTTTTGTGTAAGTTTGAAAATATTTGAAAACTCCTTTGTTTTGGAAAACTTTGTAATGATTCTCGTATTGTTGAGAATGTATACAAAGTGTTGGTTTTGAAAAATAGTTCAAGGAGATGTTTGTTTTGAAAGTGTTTTGAAAGTGTTTTGAAAGTGTGAGGTGTAAAGATGATTTTGGTTCATGATAAAGCAATTACGAGCAATCTATCTACTCAAAAGTCTTTATTCTTTTCCTCCTCCTTTAGATAATGCTTTCCTATTATTAGTTGATAAGAAACCTCATCATTGGATGTGAAGGGACAGGCGTGGGTCATCGTATAGTCATAGAAGGCAACTTGTGAAATGTTTTAGCAATTATCATAAGGAACTAAGATCTTTTACCAAAGGCAACATCGAAGGGTCATCGAGGGACTACGATCTTATAATCGAGGGATTTTGCTAAAACATCCCACGTTCGAGGGACATGACTATTTTTTTTTTGAGGAAACAAGTGTGGGTTACCCTAGAAGTGTAAATGTGCAAAGTGTTTTTGTTTTCATATATTTATCTTGAATTAGGGGTGTATATGATTGATTTTAAAGTCTTGTCATACAAACTCTAATTACTAACAATAATATGGAAAACGATAAATTGCAGAAAGTAAATTAACTATGCTATTACAAGACTTTTGGGATGGAGGATACACATTTACAAATGGGGATATAAAGCAATAAATCCCTAATTACTATTACAAACCATTGAATATGAATAACAATTCGAAATAATAAAATACACAAATAATATAAAGTATAGGAAAGAAGAAAGAATTTGTTTTTGATGATTTTTGATGGAGGAGGTTTTATGGTTAACCTAAATAGTCTAATTAATTTACAAGATAATTAATTAATTATTTAATAAAACCTAAATTTTAAGTTAATTTTAAAAAGGGAAAATTAAATAAACCTACGTCTAATTTAATTCTAAAAGAAATTAGTTAATTAAGAAAATGTTTTTGAGATCTTTTTATTTATAAAAATTAATAAAGTAAAGATAAAATAAAATTAGAAAATTTAGTCTAATTATTTAAGAAAATATATTTTTGTTTTAGTTATAAAAATAAATAAAATAAAATGAGAAAGTTTTTAGTCTAGTTATTTAAGAAAAATATATTTTGTATTTAAATTAAATAAAATAAAATAACATAAATGTAAAAGTATAAAATAAAATCAAAAGTTGGGCCTGAGTGTTAAAAAAAGTAGAATGGAGGTATGAGGAAGTATTTTTTATTTTTAGGCCCAAACAGTTTTTGTTTTAGTCAGAAAATAAACAAAATAAAAAAGGAAGTGGGTTTGGTTGTTAAAAGAAAATAGGGGGTGTTTGGAAACAGAATTTGCTAGGCCAAATCACCTCAAGCCCAGGCGCTGCCAAAAATAAACAAAAATAAAACAGAAAAAATATGAAAAACACAAAAGGGTACCACTAGGGCTCGAACCCAGGTCCCTATAGTTCAATGCCTTTAGAGCATGCTCTCTGCCACTAGGGTAGATGTTTCATCCGATAATAATACAACTTGCAATAATTTTAAAATAAATCAAGTCCTAATTGTACTTCATCTTCTTCCTTGCGTCACATTTTGAACTTATAGACTTACTCATTTCTCAACCATTTCAGAAATTGCAAACATCAAACTTGTTAGAAATTTCATCACGATTTCAAATATGTAAATAACTTAAGCTATGGATAAAAC
Organism: Vicia faba; assembly: GCA_948472305.1. NCBI lineage: Eukaryota > Viridiplantae > Streptophyta > Magnoliopsida > Fabales > Fabaceae > Vicia > Vicia faba. The sequence continues at coordinate 26,991,691 of OX451736.1, forward strand.
ATGAACATGAATTTCTGTTGGTACCAATTTTAACCTAACTTTTTCAGAAAGTTCAAACTCAAAATTCACATCACTCAGGAAATATAAATGAAATCTAAAGGCATGGTTAGCTTCAGGGCTATGATGTCTACATTTTATCTTTTAAAATCAAAGGAAAATGATGCTTGTATGAGGATTTGAAAGTTCAGAAAACTTACCTTGAAAATGGAAATCGTATTCTGAGTTTGAGCACTCTTTAAGGTGTTGTAGTGAACTGGATAGCTTCATTGAACCTCCAGGAAGCTAATGCAATGCTTACTTTGGATTGAGAGTGGTTGTATTGTTCTAAAGAAGTCAATGTATAAAGCTCTGTTTTTGGTTATAGAAGATGAGGAAGATGATATTACAGTTGTATTGCAGGCATTTGGATAGCTTCTATATAAGTTATATAAGCTTGGTGATTGATTAAAATGGGAAATGCACGAGTGGATTGTATTTTTGAGTTTCAAAGTCAAAATGTGCACAAAGATGGAGGTTTGATGCAATTTATGGCTTGAGGGAGTTTGAGAGAGTTTCAATGCTTGTATATTCGTGTCCTAACTTGTAAATAATGCCTCTATTTATTGGAAAAGGCTTGAGGGAAAGAGAACATCGGGTTTGCAAGTTTTAGGGTTATGGCTACATGACTTGTTTTTGAAGCAAGCTTGACAAACATTGTTTCAAGGCATGGTATAAGGTTGTCTATAGTTTTTAGAAGCTTTAAACATGTTTATCTGACTTGGTATGTTGAGTGTCTGCAGAGGGAGCAAGTTAGAGGCTCAATACAAGTTGACTTTGTGATTAAAGCAACTTTACAAGAATAACAATATTACTTTGTGCCAAAAATGGATGAATCTCTTGGACAATGGATCTAATGCTTGGATCATAGATCTAACAGTTGTGTAAACCATTAATTATGGAGTGATTTGCAAGTTAGAAGCCTGCAAAGCAATATTATGCAGCATAGCTATGAGATTTGGTCAAGTATTCATCATCAAAGTGACCTATAATTTACGAATGGATGCCCAACTTCTTCTCTTCAATTCTCTTAGCTCAAGCATGATCTATTCAAGTTCTTGGATATTTTGTAAATCTTAAGACATTGCCTACAACTTTCATGTTGACCATTTTTGCTAAATCAAATTGGAACTAGGTGAAAATTGGCCAAGAAGTTAGGACAAAATCCTGACCAAACTTGTTAAAATTTTCATTAAGTGTTTAGTAAAAATGTCAAGACTTCATGGGCTTATATCTCCTAATACAAGCATTTTTTGGACATCAAACCTTGAATACAAATTGTAGATTTCATCAAGATCTACAACTTTCATGTTGAAAATTTTCCTTGAATCATCTTGCATCTTGGTCAAAAAATGTCATGAAGTAGTGAAATTATAAGGGTAAAAATACTTAGAATTTTTCTAAGTCTTGTAAATGTTGACTTTTTGTGGACTTTCTTAACTTTCTTGATCTTTGAAATTCAATGTTAACCAAAAGTCAATGTTTGACTTTTAGTGTGACAGTTGACTTTTCATCAGTTGATCAAATTTCAACTATTAGTCAATTGATCTTGAGAAATGATTGGAGCCATGAAATTATGTCAAGATATTGTGTTTGAATCCTTAAGATCATGCTTAAAACCATTAAGTCATGTACTAGGTCAAAAATCAATGATCACATTCTCACTCAAAACCCTAATTTTGACAATTTTGCCATTTTAATGATTTGAATTTTTTTCTTGAGAAATTATGATCAACCCTTGATAAATTGATGAACATGATTTCAAAATGTTCATATTGGCCAAAAATGTTGAAGGTTGACTGTAGTTTGACCATAATTGACTTTTTTCCTAATACAACTGATATTTAATCATCTGAGCAATTGACTGAGCAATCTTGAGATGCAAAACTTGAAACATGGCATGAGCATTCTTGGAGACTGTTGTACCCCAAAATTTGCCCTCTCAATTTATCAAAAATTCCCTCATAATTTCTCCATTGATTCAAAACTGCACCAGGATTGATCAGCTCAAGATAACTCCCCAAACACTGATGACCCAAAATTAGGGCTTTGGATTACATTTTTGCTCAGACAATTGATCAGTTGACCTAAAATTAAATGTATTGGGGAGAAAGTAAATTATGGTCAATTTACAGTCAAAACTCATTATTTTTGATCCATATCAACATACTAGACTCATATGAACCATTTGGTTAAGGTTGGATCACAACTTCTCAAGAAATTTGATCAGCTCATCAAAAGGGCAAAATGGTTAAAATTAGGGTTTTTGACTGAGAAGGTTCAATTTTTGACTTTTTGACCTAGCACATGACTTGTTGGTTTGAGACATGAAATCAAGAATCCAAATGCATCATTTTAAATTAAGAGCATGGTTCAAAACATTTCTCAAGATTAATTGATTGACAATTGAAATTTGGTCAACTGATGAAAAGTCAACTGTACACTGAAAAGTCAAACTTTGACTTTTGGATCAAAATCAAGTTTAAAAAATAACATTTCATCAAGACATGTCAAAGTATGAAGATTTTTCATCAATAAATCAAAAGTCAAGATTACTTTAAAAAAGTCAAAGTTCTAAACACTTAGAAATTTTTCTAAGTGTTAAGAAAATATGATAATTTCATAACTTTGCGCCAGATTTTCATCATGATGCAAGATGATTCAAGAAAAACTTCTAACATGAAAGTTTTAGATCTCAACGAGATCAGAAACATTGCAGGGTATAACTTATTCTAGAAATGCTTGGATCTCAAGTTATAAATCCGTGAAAACATGTCCATGAAACTAAAACACTTAGTAAAATTCTGGGTGTTTTAAGTCAAAACTTTGACAGAACTTTTGGGCCAATTTTCATACAGTTGCAATGAGAGTTTGCAAAAGTGATTCAAAGAGGTAATTCAGAGCATGTTACAAGATTTCTAAAAAGTCAGAGAACTCTTTCAGATCATGCTGAAGCAGGGAGAATCGAATATCAGAAGTTGGACATTCGTTCTTAAGCTATAAGTCATTTTCATGATTAACATCTGATCCAATTCCAAGCAATGTTGCATAATCTTACTTTTCAGACCCTCTAGTGTGTGTATTTATCTTTAATCAAAAGATTACACAAACTTCTGAGCTATGAACCACTTGATTTAAGCTTTGTCCAATACACCTTGCCATTTAAGGAAGAAAGTTTGCACTTCCATTCTGGAAAAGTGAATTTAATCACAAAGTCCACTCTCCTCGAGCTTTGTGTTTGTTCTTTCTGCACAAGCATCCCCTACAAAGTCAGAACATGCGTGTTTAAAGTGGCTAGCCACCCTATCTTGCCTTGGAACCATGTTTGTCTAAGCTTGCTTCAACAACAAGTCAAAATCCACAACATGTGATTTGTACTTCTTACTTCACCAAGCTTCCAAACCCTTTGCCTATAAATTAAACCTTCATTTGCAAACTGGGAGAGGATTGGTCGAGCCTTGAAACTCACAAAAACTCTCTAGAACTAGAAATTGCAACATAAACACAAAAACTTGTCATTTTTTATTTTTTAATCCAATCTCTAAAACCCCTCATGCGTTTCTTTGCCAAATCATCCACAAAGTTTATGATACATCTATAGAAGCTATCCCAACCTCTGTTTTCAGACTGTAACATCATCTTCACCAACCTCCATTTTCAAAAACAGAGATTTGCATCTTGACTTCTCCAAAACATTCCAGCCACCCATAGTTCAAGCTAACCATTGCATTAGCTTCTTGGGAACTTGAGGAAGCTAACCAGATCATTATAGCAACTTGAATCAATCTCTAATTCAGAACATGATCTCCAGTTGCAAGGTAAGTGCTTTTGATTTTCATCTCATTATTTATGCATTGTTAGGCTTTCATTTTCAAAGATAAAATGTAGATATCATTGCTCTGAAACTGAACATATCCATAGATTTTATTTATATGGCCTGAGTAGAGAGAATTTAGGATATGAAATTCTTGAAAAATATGGGTTCAGATTAGGACTAGCAAAATTCAAGTTTGTTTCTGATTTATAGTTTTAATGCTTTATGGTTCTAGAATCATGATGAAATTTGCCATAACTTTCATGTTTACGTTTTCCATTTTGGTACAGAAATGAACGAGTTGCAGATGCTCTTGCTGGTGCGAGGAAGAAGATGAAGTTCAACATCAAAACTGATTTTGTAATACATATTTATGGTTTTGTTTATAATACCAGATGTATAGCCACACTAATGGTAGAGAGTGTGTGCTTAAGGCATTAGTGTTAAGCATTATGGGTTCTAGTCCCAGGAGCACCTTTTTGTTTTTATTTCTTAACATTTTATCCCATTTACCTGTTAGCAGAACCCCTAGACCAGAACTTATAGGCCTTCTCATTCTTGCTTCATTTACCTGTTAGCAGCACGCCTAGACCAGAACTTCTAGGCCTTCTCATTCTTGCTTTATTTACCTGTTAGTAACACGCCAGTGCCAGAACTTATAGGTTTCCTCATCTTTGCTTCTAGCAATCCCCTATTTACTTGTTAGTATAGCACATGGGCCATAACTTCTAGGCTTTCTAATTTCCTACTTCCAGCATCATTCCCCCATTTACTTGTTAGTAGCGCACATGGGCCAGAACTTCTAGGCTTTCTCATTTCCTGCTTCCAGCATCATTCCCCCATATACTTGTTAGTAGCACACCTGGGCCAGAACTTCTGGGCTTTCTCCTTTTCCTCTTTCTAAACCCCCCCTTGGCTTTAATTTTATATTTTTATTTTTATTTTCTTTCCTTCTTATTATTATTTTTATTAATCAAAAACACCAAAAATATTATATTAAGTATTTAAACTATTTAGTTTATTTTTTATTCAACATCTTAAAATAAAAAAGACCAAAAACATTTTCTTACTTAATTTCTTTTCTTTAACTTAATATTAAACTTAGGTTTAGTTCACTATCTTTGTTTAAATCAAATTAACTTAGTTTAATTTTCTTACTTCTAACTATTTATCTCCTTTTAGAAAATTAGGTTAAAATATTTTCTTTAACAAAATCAAAACAAATTCATTTTCTTTTCATTCATGTGTTGTACATTATATACATTTCAATTCTTGTACATTATTCAATTTCAATATGGTTGTAATAGATAATTTGGTTTAATTTTTTGCAATCCCCATTTGTAAATTTGTACACCCCATCCCCAAATGATGTAATATCGTAGGATATTTATTTTCCGCAATTTATCAATTTCATATAAATGCTAGTAATTTAGGGTTTGTATGGAAAGATGAAAACAATTCTTAGAAAACCCTAATCCAAGATAAACCAAGCATGAAATACAAACACTCACACACTTTTCACCTCTAGGGTTTACTCCACTTGTTGCCTTAAAAATGATCATGTTATGCATGTGAGATGCCTTAGCAAAGAACAATCAAAATACAATATAATAGTCCCTCGATGACGCTTCGAATGTTGCCTTACAAATGATCTTAGACCCTTAAGAAATATTCTAAGGTATCTCACAACATTGCATTTTATGACTATACAGTGACCCACGTCTGTCCCTTCACATCTAATGATAGGGCTTCTTATCAATCAATGATGAGATAAAAATATCAAATGAAAGGAGAAATGAACAAAAGACTTTTAAGTAGGTAGAACGTTCTTAGTTGCTTGCTCACAATCCATCTTAAAAAAGAAACATCTTTTCAAACACACTAAACACTTTCAAAAACATAAAATATTTTCAAAAAGTCCAACACTTTGTATGCATCCTTATAGAGACGAGAATCATTAAAAAGTTGTCCTAAACAAAGGCGCTTTTCAAAAATACTTTTAAAACCCACCACTAACACATTTCAATCAAAGCAATTTCAAAAGTAATCTAGAAAGAAACTAAGAGCCCATAGATAACTACAGATGAAAAGGGTGCTAACACCTTCCCTTTTCATAACCTACCCCCCGAACTCAAGAAAATATCTCAAAGGTATTTCCTGTTCTTTTCACCTTTTCCTTATTGGATAAAAGAAAAGTCAGTGGTGACTCTTGCTATCTGCAACAATTGCGATCAAACACAAAACAACCAAGTCAGTTCTCCCACGGTATTATAGAACTGGCGACTCTGCTGGGGATTAATTAAAAGTGGGGTTACCTTAGAGCTAGATCATATTTATTTGCTTTCATTGTTTGACTTGACTGCTTTACATTTATGGGTCCTTGTTTGGGTTTGTATTGATCCTCTACCCGGATTTGGGAACATTATTAGGTAAGTAGCAAAAGATCGTGGGGACTATGCGGGGTATACCGACATGGTTGAAGCGATGGCTACGTTAATGTGACACATTTGTTGGTACCGGTAGCCCTTGAGTTTAGTCAAGGAGAATACGGGGCTGCTGTGTGGTGTTATGAAGCACTAACTGACCTTAGAACCTTTAATTGAACAAACTTGGCTATTAGGAAGTAGTGAGATGGCCAACATTGCTACAGTCCGAAGTTGGTTGATACTCGATACTACGCTCATTGAGATTGGACTTTTGGGATATTTTGGTCGCTAATAAAGAGGCTTGCATTGAATTAATTCCCGATGAAGAAAGATTAGTGATATTGAGATTCCCTAGAACCCAATTACTTTTTAGGACAGGTTGGGCCAACTAAACTTCAAGAGGGTACTTACCAATGAACCTCATGCAAGCCTAAACCTAAGGACTTGTTTGCTTTGTGTGTATATGTTTGTTTTTACATAACATCATGACATCATACCATAGCATTTTTCACTAACCATTTCAAGGATCTAGAGATTTATCTCTGTCTTGTTTTGTAGGACATGGCTCCCACTCGCAGGAATACTGTCCAAATCAACCTCGTCAAAACGCCTCCTCAACTCAAAGAACTAGAATCAAGGGTCCCTGAGAATTCTCCATTCACTAAGAGACATGACCGACTTCTCAACCTGGTTACCTTAAGCTTTGATGAATACATGATGAAGGTTCTCTTTCAATTCTTTGACCCTTTGCACCATTGCTTTACCTTTCCTGATTACCAACTTGTGCCCACTATGGAAGAATTTTATCAACTCTTGGGAATCCCTATCCTTGATCAACTACCCTTCAACGGTATTGAAAGATACCCAATACTTGAGGAGTTTGCTCGAGCTCTACATTTGCAACGATCTGACATTATGGCCAATTGGGAAACGAGAAGTGGTGTCAAAGGGTTTTTAGCCAAGTTTTTGTTTGAGAAGGCTCAATATTTTTGGGATTCTATAGATTTACAAGCCTTTGAATAAGTGTTGGCTCTTCTCATCTATGGGATGGTTCTGTTTCCCAATTCGGATCAACTTATAGATGTGAACATAGTCAAAATAATTCTATCTCGCAATCCGGTGCCCACTTTACTTGGGGATATATTGCATTCTCTTCACACCCACACCATGAAGAGAAGAGGACTTCTTATGTGTTGCACTCCTCTTTTGGCTAGGTGGTTTATTTCGCACCTACCCCGATCTGTTGTGAAGAAAGAGCAAGGCTTAAGATGGTCTAGTAGGTTGATGTCACTCACACATTCTGATATATATTAGTGTGCTCGATCTATGGAGGAACTTACTATTATTGACCGTTGTGGGTAATTCCCTAATGTCCCTCTACTTGGCATTAGGGGAGGTATCACCTATAATCTATGTTTGTCTTTGTGACAGTTTGGGTATGCTAGGAGGGATGGCCCTCATGATACACTTGCCCAAGGAATTGCATTTGACTATGAGAGTGATGTCCAAGGTTATCGTTAGAGATTCATACGAGCTTGGGGCATGGTGAACAAGGTTGATAGCAAGACGCTGGGGGTATAAGAACTCCATACAATTGGAGCCTTATCTCAAGTGGGGACGAGATCACGCCCAAAACCTCATGATGCCTTATGAAGCCATCCTTCCTATCATCATGGAGCCTGTTGCTGAAGGAGATGTTCCATATACTGTCCTTTATCCTGATATGCCTACTTCTCTTGAAGATTTGCAAAGAGCATGGATTCAGCTAAAGGGGGAGCGAGACACCTTTGAAGCCTAGTTTTATGCAATAGAGAAGAAGGCATTGGAGCTCACGAGACAACTTCATGAGGAGAGGAGCATGAATGCCTATCTCGCTCCAAAGAGGAAGCATCCATGGGAGACTTGAGCCATTTTTTATTGTATTTTAATTCATTTTGTTTCAATGTTAGCCCAAGAGGCATGTTGTAATCAATTTGAATTTATTAATACAATTAATGTTTGTCCCTTTTTGTGTAAACAAATTTAAATGTTCTAAGTCCTTGAAATCATTTGCATACGCATTTTCATGCATCATAACATAAATACGTTTTCCATAACAGGTTTCATTATCTTTCTACTGTTCATTTCAGTAAGATGGATATCAAACAAACAATGACGGACTTGCAAGCGCAGAATTCTCAATTCCAAGAGACCTTGCTGACCCTGGCTAAGGGACAACAAGATTTGATGACTATGCTAGTAGCTAAGAAGAAAACCAAGAAGAAGGCCCTTATCAACATGGGTAAGAGGTTCAAATGTCCAGTTCGTCAGGTACAGATAGTCGAAGAGTCGTCTGAGGAGGACGAAAATCATGACGAAGAGGCAAGGAGCACCCATGCTGGGGGAGCAAACAATCAAGCTTCCGAAGACGAAGAATACTTTGATGAGAAATACCCTCTGGCTGAGGATAAATACAAACAGTTGGAGGATAGAATAAAGGCTGTTGAAATTCAAGTCGTGCCTGGTTTGGATTTTAGCGAGTTGGGCTTAATACCTGGGGTCGTCCTCCCTCATAAGTTCAAAATACTGGTCTTCGCCAAGTATGACGGGGTTTCCTGCCCAAAACTTCATCTAAGGTCTTACGTGTGCAAGATGCAGCCACACACTATCGACAAAAAGCTCTGGATCCATTTCTCCAAGAGAGTCTGACTAGGACTCAACTAGAATGGTTCTATCAATTGGATGGTTCTCGCATCCACACATGGGAAGATCTAGCCACTACTATTTATCATAAATATCAATACAATACCGATCTGGCACCAACTAGAGTCCAACTTCAAGGTATGATAATGGGTACTAATGAGGGGTTTAAGGAGTACGCCAAAAAATGGAGGGGTCTTGCTGGTAGGGTTCAACCACCGCTAATTGACAGAAAACTAGTTGACATGTTCATGGGTACATTAACTGGCCCATTTTTCAACCTATTGATTGGCAGTTCTTCTCCTGGTTTCATCGAGTTGATCCTAACCGGTGAAAGGGTCGAAAGTGGCATTAAGAGTTGAAAAATTCCCATGACATCTGCTTCCGCATCCAATGTTGTGAAGAAGCCTTTCACTGGAAAGAAGGAAACAAATGTTGTGTATGGGGGAAGGGACCATACAAAGAAGGATCACCGACCCTCTATTAATGCTATGTTAATATCAAATCCTCCATATGCTCAGAGGCAATCATCCAACAATCAACGATCTGAAGTTCCTCGAAGACAGTTCACGAGAATAAGCATGTCTCTGTCCCAAGCCTTACAACATCTATTGAAGGCCAACTTAGTTACATTTCACAATCTGCCATCCAATCCAGACATTTCATCACCTAAGTACAATCTGAATGCCAAGTGTGCATATCATTGCAACAGTCCTGGGCATGAAACTGATCAGTGTTGGGCTCTGAAGAGTAAGATTCAAGATCTGATAGACAATAAAACAACTGAATTTGATCCACCTGCTACTCCAAATGTGATAACCGCACCAATGTTGAACCATGGCAAAGGTGTTAATGCAATTGATGATACTACCTTTGTCTCTTCATTGAGGATTAAACAACTTTATTAACTACTGTGAAAGATAATTTGCTGAGAGTTGGGATATTCCCTGGTTGTTCTAAAGATTGGGTTTGTTGTGATCAACAAGTAAATGGGTGTAAGCGGCTGAAGGAAGGTGTGTAACACCTGATAGATAACTGCGAGATTCTGTTTAAGAAGATTCCTACCATCAAGAGTTTGACCAAAAAAACTGAAGACATATCCACAATAACAATTTCCAACAAGCCTTTTAGGACCCCCCCAAAAGGTCCTATTAGAATTTCAAATGAACCAACCATTGCTCCTTTAATAATCATTGTCGTTGTGCCTATCCCTTACTCCTCTGACAAAGCAGTTCCATGGAACTATGGTGCCGAGGTTTATTATCATGGGATAAAACAAGATTCTTGGATCAACAAAGATGAAGCTGATGTCATTAATATTGCAGGTTCTAGTAAAGTGACAAGAACGGGGAGGATCTTTTCCCCTGATATTTCACCACCCACTACTACAACAACTCATGTCCGCATAACCAATAACAAGTGTAGTTCCTACACTAGAGGCAAAGAGAAAGAAGGTGAGCCTTCTGGGATAGAGGCACCTACCAAAAATGCTGATGCTAAAGAACCCTTCGCTCGAGAAATGGGGGAAATCTTGAAAATCATAAAGAAGAGTGTCTTCAAAATAGTTGAGCACCTGGGGAAAACCCCCTCCAAAATTTCCATGATGTCATTGTTACTTTGCTCAGACGTTCATGCCCAGGCTCTAATCAAGTTCTTGAAGAAAGCCCATGTGCCCCAAGAAACCACCGTTGACCAGTTCGAGAGTTGTGTAGCAAGTTTAACGACTGACAATGGATTAGGGTTCTCTGACGCTGATTTGACTCTTATGGGAAGGAACTACAATAAATCCTTGCACATCTCTATTGAATGCAAGGGAACCACCCTGGCTCATGTCTTAGTTGATACTGGTTCATCTTTAAATGTGTTATCCAAAGGTGTGTTGGACCGACTAGATTGTGAAGGACTGGTACTGAAGCCAAGAAATATTATCGTAAGGCATTTCGATGGTTCTAAGAGAATGGTTCATGGAGAGGTGGATCTCCCAATTATAGTTGGCTCACAGATATTCAATTTTATCTTTTATATAATGGACATACGTCCCACCTATTCTTGTTTGCTTGGACACCCTTGGATCCATGGGGCAGGGGCAGTAACATCCACCCTTCATCAAAAATTAAAGTATCCAGTCAAAGGGAAGATCGTTACTGTTAGCGGCGAAGAAGAATTTATGGTGAGCCATCTTAACTCCTTCAAGTATGTGGAAATGGATGGAAAATTCATAGAGATTCCGTGCCAGGCCTTCGAAATTGTTCCTCCTATGGTTGCCGCCACCAAAGTATCCTCCAACATATCAAAAGCTAATAAAGTTATACCAAGAATGGTTTCCCTTAAGGATGCCCGTGCCGTGATCGAAGATGATATTTGTACTATCTGGGGACAACTTCCTGAAATTCCGTTTAAAGCAGATAAATTTGGGTTTGGTTTCACCATCAAAGCTCAGAAAGAAGTCAGGCGCGCTCGCGTGGGAAAGCCAACTCCCCGCATAAGGAATCATGAAGTGAACACTGTGGAAGACTCTGATGACGAAAATGCTTTTGAAGATTGGATCTACCCTATTATCGAAGGAAAGCTCAACAACTGGCATGAAAAGGATTTCACTCCCATATCCTTCATTGAGGAGTAATTACTGTTTACTAATTTCCGTCAATTCAAGAACTTTTGTATATAATCTTAATTTCCAAAACAATGACTTTTAAGCCATGTGTCTTGCCTGGGGCACTATGGTCCATTTGTTAAGGGTTTTGTTCATAATCATTTATCATATGATCATTTAATATAAACCATTGGACCTTTTGCATTCAAATTTTTGTGTTCATTGTCTTTCTTTCCCTTTATTAAAATTTTTAAATATCCATGTATCTTACATGCACACACACACACACTTGTAGATCTTCATCCACTTCGGATCTCATTGCCAACGACTCTACTATTGCCAGTTATGATTTCGAACATCCAGTCAACCAAGATGAAGACGAAGGCGAGGAAGATTGTGAAATACCAGGAGAATTAGCCAGACTTCTAATGCAAGAATAGAAAGCTATTCAACCTCGTGAAGAGCCAGTCGAAGTTATCAACTTAGGTACTGAGACAAATAAGAGAGAGGTTAAAATCGGCGCCAACCTAAAAGAAGGTATCAAGAGCAGATTGGTTCAGATGTTACATGACTATGTTAAAGTTTTTGCTTGGTTGTGTGAAGATGTGCCAGGATTAGATATCGACATTGTGGTTCATTGTCTGCCAACAAAGGAAGATTGTCCCCCTGTTAAGCAAAAGGTTCGTCGTATGTGAACCGACATGTCTGAAAAGATAAAGGCTGAGGTAATAAAGCAATTTGATGCAGGTTTTTTGGCTGTCACATCTTATCCTCAATGGGTTGCAAACGTGGTCCCCGTGCCAAAGAAAGATGAAAAGGTTCACATGTGTGTAGATTATAGGGATCTGAATAGGGCAAGCCCCAAAGATGATTTCCCTCTACTACATATTGACGTCTTGGTTGACAACACCGCTCAACATAAAGTCTTTTCCTTCATGGATGTATTTTCTGGCTACAACTAAATCAAGATGGCTCCCGAAAACATGGAAAAGACCACCTTTGTTACATAATGGGGTACCTTTTGCTTCAAAGTCATGTCGTTTGGATTAAATAATGCAGGGGAAACATATGAAAGAGCTATGGTAGCTTTATTTCATGATATGATTCATCATGAAATAAAAGTCTATGTGGATGATATGATTGCAAGATTGCAAATCTAAGAAGAGCATCTCGATCACCTACACAAGCTATTTGAGAGGCTGAAGAAGTACAAGTTGAGGTTGAACCCTAATAAGTGCACATTCGGAGTACGGTCTGGAAAGCTTCTAGGTTTTGTCATCAGTGGTAAAGGCATTAAAGTTGATCCTGCAAAGGTAAAAGCCATTCAAGAAATTCCAGTTACCCGCTCTAAAAAAGATGTTAGATGATTCTTGGGTCGTCTTAATTACATTGCTCGCTTCATCTTTCACTTAACTGCTACTTGTGAACCAATCTTCAAACTCTTGAAGAAAGATCAAGTAGTCAGATGGAATGACGACTGTCAAGTCGCCTTCGAAAAATCAAGGAATCTTTGTAAGAACCCCCAATCCTAATGCCTCTAGTTGAAGGAAGACCTTTGATCATGTACTTGATTGTGCTAGATAATTCTATGGGGTGTGTGTTGAGCCAACATGACGAGTCTGGCTGAAAAGAGCATGCAATTTACTACCTGAGCAAAAATTTTACCGACTGTGAAACTATATATTCGCTGCTCGAGAAAACTTGATGTGCTCTGGCATGGGCTGCCCGCCGGCTAAGACAGTATATGTTGACTCACACCACTCTATTGATTTCTAAGATAGACCCCATTAAATACATCTTCGAGAAACTTGTTCTCTCTGGATGGATAGCTAGATGGAAAATGATTTTGATTGAATATGATATCCAGTATACAACACAAAAGGCCATCAAAGGAAGCGTATTGGCAGATCATTTGGCCCATCAATCTGTTGATGGTTTATCAATCTATGAACTTTGACTTCCTAGATGAGATTATCATGTTAGTGACTGATTATGCAAAACCTGGACCGTATGACGGACCTGAATAATTATCCCGATGGACTATGGTTTTTGATGGAGCTTCCAACACTTTGCGTAACGAAATTGGTGCTATGATAATTTCCCATGAAGGTTGTCACACTCCTTTCACTGCTAGACTTTGCTTCCATTGTACGAATAACATGGTTGAATACGAGGCGTGCATCTTAGGTTTGAAGGATGCTATTGACTTAAGGATCAAGCATTTGGATGTATTCGGAGATTCTGCTCTAGTGATCAGTCAAGTCAAAGGGAAATGGGAAACTAAGCATCCTAACCTGATTCCTTACAAGGAGATTGTGTTAACTCTGATTCCATGCTTCGAAGATATCACCTTTGAACACTTCCCTATGGAGGAAAATCAGTTAGCCGATGCTTTGACCGCAATGTCTTCTATGTTCAAGATCAAATGGGACAACGAAGCTCTTATGATAGCAATCGAAATATTTGACGAACCTGCACACTGCTATGAGCTTGATACTGACGAAGAGAAACCATGGTACCATGAGTTGATGAGGTATCTTGAGGCACAAGAATATCCTGAAGGAGCTTCCATCAATGATAGGATATTCTTGTGAAGATTTTCAGCCAAATTCTTTCTAAGCAACAGAATCCTGTACAAGCACAACCACGATGCTACTCTACTCCGGTGTGTCGACAAGAAGGAGGCAGAGAAAATTATGGAAGACATGCATGATGGCCTCTTTGGGAACCACTCTAGTGAACACACTATGGCCAAGAAAATTCTAAGGGTTGGTTACTATTGGTCCGCAATGAAAACTGATTGTCATCAACACTCAAAGACTTGCCACAAGTGTCAAATCTTTGCTGACAAGGTCCATGTACCTCCTATTCCTCTAAATGTCATGACTGCACCGTGGCCATTTGCAATGTGGGGCATTGATATGATTAGAGAGATCAAACCTACGACCTTAAATGGACACTGTTTCATTCTTATTGCCATTGATTACTTTACCAAGTGGGTCGAAGCTGCCTCATATGCCTCTGTCACGAAGAATGTGGTAGCCAAGTTTATCAAGCATAATCTCATCTGATGTTACGGTATCCTCGAAAGGATTATCACCGATAATGGAACTAATCTCAATAATGCTATGATTATAGAACTTTGCACTCAGTTCAAAATCAAGCATCAGAATTCTTCTCCATAAAGACCTAAGATGAATGGTGCAGTAGAAGCTGCTAATAAAAATATCAAGAAAATTGTGCAAAAGATGGTGGTAACCTACAAAGATTGGCATGAGATGTTACCGTTTTCTCTCCATGGCTATCGTACTTCAGCTTGTAAGTCAATTGGGGAAACTCGTTTCTCCTTGGTCTATGGCATGGAAGTCGTCTTACTTGTAGAAGTTCAAATTCCCTCTCTAAGGATAATGAAAGAAGCAGGTCTAGGAGAAGATGAATGGATTCATACTAGGTTGGATCAACTGAACTTAATTGATAAGAAGCGGCTGACTGCTATTTTCCACGGTCAGATGTATCAAAAGTGTATGATCAAGGCGTTCAACAAAAAGATCAAGCCTCGAGTGTATCAAGCTGGCAACTTGGTAATAAAGTGCATCATTCTTCTATAAGGCGACCCCAGGGGAAAATGGACTCCCACTTAAGAAGGAACATTTGTTGTAAAGAAAGTTTTCTCTGGTGGTGCCATAATTCTAACTACTATGGATGGCGAAGACCTCCCACACCCCGTAAACTCGAACATAGTTAAAAAATATTACGTATAAAAGGACTCGCTAGGTTGACATGCCTATGCAAAAATAAGGGCATCCCGGAAAACCAAATATTTTCGGGAAAACAATTAGGGATATACGCAAAAGATTATTCACCCGGCGAGTCGAGAACCCTAAAGGGTGACTTGAGAAAAATGGGTATCCTGGTGGGCTGAAAACCCGAAAGGGCCGTCCAGGCAAAAGTTAAGGATTAAAGCGTATGACTATGTCCCGTGGGATCTCTATAGCCGACTTTATTACCAAGGTCCGAGTTCAAATAGTCCAAGATCAATCCAATAAACTTCTATTCAACAACAAGGGATAATGTTCGAAGACATAAGGCAATAGTGGGGTCGGAACACAATGAGATCACTTTCACATGGCTATTATTTTGTTTTCACTTTGTATTCTTTCCATTCTTTCGACGATTTCCTCTTACTAGGATCTCAATCTCTATACAAAAACGCCTATTCATGGGCAAACATCAATACAAATATACTTTGAAGTGAATACTTTCTATTTTTCTGTTTTGAGTGGAAAAGTGTCCAATGACTAAAATTGAATGAACATATGCGTATGAACATAATGTTTAAAAACAGTGACGAGTGTCTCCTTAAATACTTTTGAAATATCCCCACAAAGTTATTTCAATAACATTATCTCCACAAGTTTGAATTCATAAAATCCCCAGCCAGAGTTTCAATCTCTTGAAAATCCTCTCCCCAGCCGATTTGGTCTCAAAAAAAGAAGCCTTGTTGAGTTTCTTCCTAAAAAAGAAGTCACTTCCCCAGCAGTTCGTAAAATATCCTCTTCAACATGGTTTATTTCTCCAACAAACTACAAATTTCCCAGTTTGAGTTTGCCTCTTAGGCTATTACAAATCAAGGGACCGCAACCCCTGATCCCTAGTGAGTCGTCAACTGAGTCATTGATATCTCTGAAAGTTGCTGTAAAGCCTGGAACCCGACCAGATAACAGTCAAATTCATCCTTTCAAACAAGTTACTATAAAGCCTGGACCCGACCAAATATTAATTTAACTTCTCCAAATATTGCTGAAACCTGAACCCGATCAGATTACAGTAAGTCCTAATTTCAAGTTACTAAAGCCTGGACCCGACTAGATACTAGTTTAACTTCTCAAAATTACTTAAGCCTGGACCCGAGGAGTCAACAGTTCAAGCCTGGACCCGACCAGACAACATTTCCAATTGCTAAAACCTGGACCCGACTAGAAAACAATTTTAAGTTATTAAAGCCTGGACCCGACCAGATAATAGTCTGACTTCTTCAATTGCTGAAACTTAGACCCGACCAGATAACAGTTTGAATTTCTGAAACCTGGACCCGACCAGATAACAGTAAATCTCAATTCTTAGTTACTAAAGCCTGGACCCGACCAGATAATAGTTCAAGCCTGGACCCGACCAATCAACAACTCAAGCCTAAACGCGACTAGATAATAGCTTAACTTCCTCAAATTACTGCAAAGCCTGGACCCGACCAGAAAACAATTTTGAGTTACTGAAGCCTGGACCCGACCAAATAGCAGTTTAAAAGCACCTCTTCCCCAATAGAGTTTGCCACTATCCCCAGTAAGTTGTTGTAAATCTTGGGATCCAACCTGATAACAATTAACTTCCTTATCCCCAGCAAGTTGGTTTGAAACTTGGAATTCGACCAGATAACAACTAACTTTCAAGAGGTAATTCCCCACTAGAGCAACGGACGACCAAAGTTTTTGAACTCAATTCCCCAAATAGAAATCAGCATATCACCAGCAAAGTTTCTTCAAACAAATAAGCAAAACTCCCCAGCAGTAGTCAGAAATTTACTTTCCCAGACAAAGATACACTTCAACAACTTTCGCATTCATACACCATACAACATACATAACACAACATAATCTCATTTATTTTGAGAACATCATTACACCATGCATACATACGCATACAGCTAACCCCTTTGTTTCCTTGCAGATAAAATCACTGATCCAAAGACCTCTTCTCGATCAAAATTATTTTTTCCCATGAAAGACAGACAAAACACCTAGTTATCAACACGAATCGACCAAAGATTTATACTGATGTTTTCCCCCAGCTTCTACCATCATCACTCCAAATGGCATATATAAGCCCATTCCCAATTCAACATATCATAGAGTGCAAATTTATGGGCACTTTAGTGTTCAATCATCTTTTACCTTCAAGTTATGAAAGGCAGATCTGCCAATCTCACTCTTTAGGTTCAAGAAGATTGAACATGAGCAACTGTTGTACCCCAAAATTTGCCCTCTCAATTTCTCAAAAATTCCCTCACAAGATCTCTATTGATTCAAAACTGCACCAAGATTGATCAGTTCAAGATACCTCCCCAAACACTGATGACTCAAAATTAGGCCTTTGGATTACAATTTTGCTCAGACAATTGATTAGTTGACCTAAAATTAACTGTATTAGGGAGAAAGTCAACTGTGGTCAATTTACAGTCAAAACTCATAATTTTTTATCCATATCAACATACTAGACTCATATGAACCATTTGGTCAAGGTTGGACCACAACTTCTAAAGAAATTTGATCAGATCATCAAAAGGGTAAAATGGTCAAAATTAGGGTTTTTGACTGAGAAGGTTCAATTTTTGACTTTTTGACGTAACACATGACTTGTTGGTTTGAGACATGATATCAAGAATATAAATGCATCATTTTAACTTAAGAGCATGGTTCAAAATATTTCTCAAGATTAATTGGTTGACAATTAAAATTTGGTCAACTGATAAAAAGTCAACTATACACTGAAAAGTCAAACTTTGACTTTTGGATCAAAATCAAGTTTCAAAAATCATATTTCATCAAGAAATGTCAAATTATGAATATTGTTCATCAAGAAATCAAAAGTCAAGATTACAAACACGTAGAAATTTTTCTAAGTGTTAAGAAAATATGATAATTTCATAACTTTGCGCCAGATTTTCATCATGATGCAAGATGATTCAAGAAAAACTTCCAACATGAAAGTTTTAGATCTCAATGAGATCAGAAACATTGCAGGATAGAACTTCTTCTAGAAATACTTGGATCTCAAGTTATAAATCCGTGAAAACATGTCCATGAAACTAAAACACTTAGTAAAATTCTGGGTGTTTTAAATCAAAACTTTGACACAACTTCTGGGTCAATTTTCATACAGTTGCAATGAGAGTTTGCAAAAGTGATGCAAAGAGGGATTGCAGAGCATGTTACAAGCTTTCTAAAAAGTCAGACAACTCTTTCTGATTGTGCTGGAGCAAGGAGAATCGAAGATCAGAAGTTGGACATTCGTTATTAAGTTATGAGTCATTTTAATGATGAACATCTGATCCAATTCCAAGCAATGCTGCATAATCCCACTTTTCAGGCCCTTTAGCATGTGTATCTATCCTTAATCAGAATATTACACAAACTTCTCAGCTATGAACCACTTGATTTAAGCTTTGTCCAATACACCTTGCTATTTAAGGAAGAAAGTTTGCACTTCCATTCTGGAAAAGTGACTTTAATCACAAAGTCCACTCTCCTTGAGCTTTGTGTTTGTTCTTTCTGCACAAGCATCCCCTACAATGTCAGAATAAGCGTGTTTAAAGTGGCTAGCTACCCTATATTTACTTGGAACTATGTTTGTCTAAGCTTGCCTCAATAACAAGTCAAAATCCATAACATGTGACTTTGTACTTTTGACTTCACCAAGCTTCCAAACTCTTTGCCTATAAATTAAACCTTCATTTGCAAACTGATAGAGGATTGGATGATCCCTGAAACTCACTAAAACTCTAAAGAACCATAAATTATAACACAAGCACAAAAACTTTTCATTTCTGATTTTTAAATCCAATCTCCAAAACCCCTCGTGCGTTACTTGGCCAAATCATCCACAAAGTTTCTGATACACATATAAAAGCTATCTCAACCTCTGTTTTCAGACTGTAACATCATCTTCACCAACCTCCATTTTCAAAAATAAAGCTTTACATCTTGACTTCTCCAGAACATTCCAACCACCCATAGCTCAAGCTAACCATTGCATTAGCTTCCTAGAAACTTGAGGAAGCTAACCAGATCATCACAGCAACTTGAATCAAGCTCTAATTTAGAACACGATCTCCAGCTGCAAGGTAAGTGCTTCTGATTTTCATCTCATTATTTAGACATTGTTAGGCTTGCATTTTCAAAGACAAAATGTAGATATCATTGCTCTGAAATTGTACATATCCATAGATTTTATTTATATGGCCTGAGTAGAGAGAATTTAGGACCACAACTTCTTGAGAAATTAGGATTCATATTAGGACTAGCAAAATTCATGTTTGTTTCTTATTTGTAGTTTTAATGCTTTATGGTTCTGGAATCATGATGAAATTTTCCATAAGTTTCATGTTTAGATTTTCCATTTTGGTTGAGAAATGAACGAGTTGCAGATGCTTTGGATGGCGCAAGGAAGAAGATGAAGTTCATCACCAGAACTGATTTTGTAATACATATTTATGGTTTTATTTAGAATATCGGATGTATAGCCACCCCAGTGGTAGAGAGCGCGCGCGTAAGGCACTAGTGTTAAGGGTCCAGGGTTCTAGCCCCAGGAGCACCTTTTTGTTTTTATTTCTTAACATTTTATCCCATTTACCTGTTAGCAACACGCCTAGACCAGAAATTCTAGGCCTTCTCATTATTTATTCATTTATCTGTTAGAAGCACGCCTAGACCAGAACTTCTAGGCCTTCTAATTCTTGCTTCATTTACCTGTTAGTAACACGCCTGGGCCAAAACTTCTAGGCTGCCTCATCTTTTGTTTCTAGCACTCCCCTATTTACTTATTAGTAGCGCACCCGGGCCAAAACTTCTAGGCTTTCTCATTTCCTACTTCCAGCATCATTCCCCCATTTAGTTGTTAGTAGCACACCTGAGTCAGAACTTCTAGGCTTTCTCATTTCCTGCTTCCAACATCATTCCCCCATATACTTGTTAGTAGCGCACCTGGGCCAGAACTTCTGGGCTTTCTCCTTTCCACTTTCTAAATCCCCATTGATTTTAATTTTATATTTTTATTTTTATTTTTATTTTCTTTCCTTCTTCTTATTATTTTTATTAATCAAAAACACAAAAAATATTATATTAAGTATTTAAATTATTTAGTTTATTTTTTATTCAACTTCTTAAAATAAAAAAGACCAAAAATATTTTTTTACTTAATTTATTTCTTTAACTTAATATTAAACTTAGGTTTAGTTAATTCTCTTTGTTTAAATTAAATTAACTTAGTTTAATTTTCTTATTTCTAACTATTTATCTCCTTTTAGAAAATTAGGTTAAAATATTTTCTTTAATAAAATCAAAACAAATTCATTTTCCTTTCATTCATGTCTTGTACATTATATACATTTCAATTCTTGTACATTATTCAATTTCAATATGGTTGTAATAGATAATTTGGTTTAATTTTTTGCAATCCCCATTTGTAAATTTGTACACCCCATCCCCAAATGATGTAATAGCATAGGGTATTTACTTTCCGTAATTTATCGCTTTCATATAAATGCTAGTAATTTAGGGTTTGTATGGAAAGATAAAAACAATGCTTAGAAAACCCTAATCTAAGATAAACCAAGCATGAAATAAAAAAACTCACACACTTTGCACCTCTAGGGTTTACTCCACTTGTTGCCTTAAAAATGGTCATGTTATGCATGTGACACGCCTTAGCAAAGAACAATCAAAATACAAGATCATAGTCCATCGATGACGCTTCAAATGTTTCCTTAAAAATGATCTTAGACCCTTAAGAAATATGCTAAGGTATCTCACAACATTGCATTTTATGACTATACGGTGACCCACGCATATCCCTTCACACCCAATGATAGGGCTTCTTATCAATCAATGGTGAGATAGCAATATCAAAGGAAAGGAGAAATGAACAAAATACTTTTGAGTAGGTATAGCATTCTTAATTTCTTGCTCACAATCCATCTTCAAAAAAAACATCTTTTCAAACACACTAAACACTTTCAAAAACATGAAATATTTTCAAAAAGTCCAACACTTTGTATGCATTCTTATAGAGACGAGAATCATTACAAAGTTTTCCTAAACGAAGGCGCTTTTCAAAAATACTTTCAAAACCCACCACAAACACATTCCGAACAAAGCAATTTCAAAAGTGATCTAGCAAGCAACTAAGAGCCCGTAGATAAGTACGGATGAAAAGGGTGCGAACACCTTCCCTTTTCATAACCTACCACCCGAACTCAAAAAAGTATCTCAAAGGTCTTTCCTGTTCTATTCTCCCTTTCCTTATTGGATAAAATAAAAGTCGGTGGCGACTCTTGCTATCCGCAACAATTGCGATCAAACGCAAAACAACCAAGTCAGTTCTCCCACCGTATTACATAGACCTATAATGAATCATTAAAGTCAATTGAGGCATTAGAAATCCAAATTTCCTTGTGAAAACCAAAACTTAATTTGTGGTCTCTGTGCTTAGGAGGTGAGCTTGTCTAATCAACTCTTGAGTATCCTTGAGCATTGGAGATCTTTTTTTGAGAAATGTCTTGAGAAAAGGGAGGATAAATTTTGGGGTACAACACGTTCTCTTTAAAAAAAATCCTTCTGCAAATAATCGAGCCTTATGCTTGATTATTTCTCCCTTGGGATTTTCCTTCACTTTCTACACCTATCTTACACCGATTGACTTCTTTCCTTCCAATAGATAAATTAACCCCTAAGTCTTGTTCTTCTCAATAGGAGTTGTTTTTTCACTATCAAGCACTGTAGAAACTATTTTCTCACTGTTTTAACTACTTACAACTTTATGGTATCTCATTACAGGTTGCTACAAATGGTTGATTTTGTTGAAAACAACAGCTCGACTGATCAAGGTTCTTCTATTCGCTGCATCATACAACCTATAACCATTGGTAAAGTGACACTCTACAAGTATCATCAATTATCCTTTATCATCCAAGTCCTTTCTAAATTGTCCCGACATATGTCGATATGCCACTGAACCGAAAGCTCTCAAGTGATTTAGATTTGGTTTAAATCCAGACCATATGTCCTCCGGTATTATCTTCTCAAGCTTCTTTGTTGGAAACCTATTCAAAAAAATATGTAGCAGTGGACACCTATTCTCCAAATAATTCTTTTGAAAAGTTCTTCCCTTTTAACATGGATATAACCATGTTCATAATCGATCAATTCTTCCTTTATGGAACATTGTTTTATTGCGGTGTATAAGGTGGTACTACCTCATGTATTACACCCTTTTGATCATAAAACCTCCCAAAGTCATTTGAATCATATTCGCCTCCACCATCTATTTTGAGAACATTGAGCTTGTGACCATTTTTCCTCTCAACCATGGACTTGAACTTATTAAACATTTTGGATACCTCATTATTTCTCTTTATTAGGTATGCCCATAGCTTTCTACTATGATCATCAATGAATGTGACAAAATGTATATTTCCACCAATCAGATTACTTGCATCACTCCACACACATCTGAATACACCATCTCAAGGTGACACTTAGTTCTAAAACGTGCATCCTTTCTGATTTTTGTCTTATGTTGCTTTTCATGCACATATTCTTCACAAATTTCAGCCAATATAGTGATCAATGGCAACCCTATTACCATTCCGTTCTTTTGCAAGACATTGAGATCTCGGAAATTTAGATATCCAAGCCTATAATTTCATGACCGCTCTTCTTGACTATCCATTATAGCAAGCCATATATGCTCGACAACCTTCAAATGAAACTTGAAATTTCTATTGAGAGCCATAAGAGCCTTTACAACCAAAACCCCGTTTGTACCCATAATGTGTAGCGCCTTGTTCTCCATATGAATCTTATAACCCTTATCAAGTAATTGGCCAACACTTAGAATAATGTACAACAAATCCTTTATCAAAGAATGTATACCATCCCTTCTCTCAATCAATACGTCACTGATCCCTTCCGCCGCTAGAGTGGTATCATCCGAGAACTTCACTTTGTTTTTCATGGCACAATTGATTCTAACAAACCAATCTTTCCTCCCTGTCATATGCGTTGAACATGCTGAGTCCAAATACTGTTGTTCGTTGCACTGCACTGCTTCTTTCAAAGTTACAATTGCATTTTATTTTTATGTAACTGGTTTCAACATTTACGTACCCGGTTACAAAATGGTTCTACAATGTTTTTCAAATTGATGTTGTTGTGGCAGTCTCGAAGTCTGTTGTTGCTGCGTTCCCCTTCTGTGATTATGACCAAAAATGTGTTCTCATCATCAGTCTCTTGCCTTACAAATCTAGCTTTATCTTCTTGAGGTTCTTTGTTATTAGAATTGCACTATTGCAAAATTTCCAAGATTTTGACAATTAAAGCACTACACACTGCTCTTGTCAACCATTCTTCTTCAACCTTACCTCTTAGATTTCATCTTCTATAGTTGTTTGATCCCACAACCTTACTACCATTATTTTCACCTTTTTGGAATACTGAATTCTTAGAATTTTGGCACTCTCTTTCATCAAAATTCTGAAAGTTTCCTCTACCTTTGTTCATGGGCCACTTTCCCTTCGCCTTCTTGTCTCTCTCATTGAAACGAGATTGCAAAGCGATCTTTGCCTTTGTCTCATCAATATTCCTTTCTTCCGTTCTTTTCTGATGTGCCTCAAGAGAGCTTTATAGCTCTTATTTTCCTATCGTCATAAGATCCTTCGATTCTTCAATCGCCATGACTATGTTATTGAATCTTGCCATCAAAGAACACAAGATTTTCATGACAATATACTGCTCTTTGATCATTTCTCCACATGCTTTTACTTAGTTCACCAATCGAGTACTTCTCTTTGTGAAATTGTTTGATGATATCCTTGTCCTCCATTTGAATAAACTCAAGTTGACGTTTGTGAGTTTGTAACCTTACAACCTTCGCCTTGTCAGTCCCTGTGTATGTCTTCTCCAAGATCTCCCACGTTTGCTTTGATGGTTCTCAGTTACCAACTTTCCTGAAATTATCTGTATCAACACATTGATGGATTAAAAACAACGCTTTGAAGTCTTTCTTATTTTCTTTCTTATGTGATGCTCGTTGTGCATCAGTTGCACCTTAAACAAAAGGATTCATACCGTTCTTGATCTCTTTAGAATATCTTGGTAGCCAAACAACATCTTCATTTACTTGCACCGTTTGTTCTAATTCTTCGTATCAAGAGTGAGTAAGTTTGTAGAGATTCTTTCATTAGAGACATAATTCATGTTGCACACTAGGTGTTTGATGGATCAAACCTGACTCTTGAAGTCAAATATTAGAACTTGAAACCACAATGTTGGTAAATATTTGAGTAACTGATTATGGAAAAGGAGAAAGTGAGAGAGAATTAGAGATGGTATAATTGATAGTGAAAATGTGCATTCAACATTTTCATTAATTGATACCTCAAAGGTGTATACACAAGTACAATTGATTGTGATAAAAGCAACTAACTGAATATAACATAAAACTAAAATTGTCTCTTGTAATCAGTTACGTCAAACCTGTAATCGATTACGGCTATTTCTAAAAATAATTCTAATACAGTGGTAATCGATTATCAAAATGGAATAATCGGTTACCACTGTTCAAAAAGACAAAAACACTACAAATGTAACCCGTTATCAAAACGTAGTAAGTTATAATTACAACACTTGAATTATTGATATTTCGCTACAAGATTAACAAATATTCTTTTGTATTATTGGCCGATAATAGTTATGTAGTTTATTTGGAGACTTTATTTTTTTCTTGTTTCTGTTGTGTTAAAATAACCTCATTTTATTCATCCACGAAAAAAATCTTTAAAAACCATGATAATTTATGTTTAAGAAGCTCTAAAATAAAAAGTTTGTGTTGAAAAAATAAAAATAAAAATAAAAAAACTAATACATAATTATGAAAATATAAGTTAGTATATGTTCTTAGAACTTAAGTTAGTATTAATTCTTTTAAAAAGAAGAGTATAAAAAGGAACACCAGTATTTTGAAATAAGAAGAACGAAGAATATCGTGTGTAGTATGAAGTAGCTTACGAAGGTCACTTGTGCGACTGTGCCTCGTAGTGGATCAAGATTCAAGAGGTTGGTGTTGTTGGCCCATAACGCATTATACAAATTAATTATTGCATTGCATCAAATCAAAACAGCTATCATATAATGCATTATAAGATAATGATATTGTTGTTGATTTATTTGACAGTGTCATTTGGTACTCCAAGTTTTTCTAGGAAGTTTCACTACTGTAGAAAGAACAAAAAATTTCAGATTTGATTCTTTTCATTTTAAGAATATCTTATCCGCTCCCTTCCCACATGGATCTTGCCTCTTTATCCCCCTCCCACCAACAACCTTCTAAATATTTATCACTTAACACACATCATGTTATTATTAGTTTATTTTGAAAATGAGACAACACTAATCCAATATCCAAATGCATGCATGGTTCTTGAGTCAGGTCTCTTCGAGGGTGCTATTTGTAATTGTATTTGTCATAAATATTTAGTTTAATTCCATTTGGTCCTACAAATTATTTTGTTGTCGTTTTCATAGAGTCTTATAGTACGGAAGGTCGTAGAGTTGGTACGGGCCAGTTAGGAAAGAGAGGGTGTTTAGCAAATTATCATTATAAAATTAATTTTAATGTGAAAAATGATGCTACCATGCATCCACGTTTATGGTCAACGAGTTCGGCAGCATGATCTTTAGTCGAATGTGAAGAAGATAGAGCACATAAAGAAATTAGTTTGATTTCACCAATTCTTTTTTCTTATGTAATTTTATTAAGTGTGATATGAATTTTCTTTCCTATTTTCTACACAAATAAACTAAGACCATAACATCTTTTCAAGTGTCGGTCTTGGATCAGTGCAACCAAGCTTATAGTTAAGATCGGCTGAAAAAAATAGACTTTAAAATAG
Source organism: Vicia faba (assembly GCA_948472305.1). NCBI lineage: Eukaryota > Viridiplantae > Streptophyta > Magnoliopsida > Fabales > Fabaceae > Vicia > Vicia faba. The sequence continues at coordinate 27,017,961 of OX451736.1, forward strand.
GCTTTTTAAATTATATATATATATATATATATATATATATATATATATATATATATATATATATATATATATATATATATATATATATATATATATATATATATATATATATATATATATATATATATATATATATATATATATATTATTGAAAATTAAAAGTGTAAAATTTTTATAGCATAGTGAATAAGTCATTTTGCTATGAGACTGAAGTCATTGGTTCAAATCCTAAAATCACCAACTGAGTCAGTTGAATTCTATTACTTAAACTACTTTTATATGTATATAATTATTTCATATTTATTAATCTTTAATATAAACTTTAGAAATTTATTTTTTACAATTTAATATTTAAAGAGTTATTATATGAATACATTATTTATTATTAAATTTTTATAAATAATATATATTATAGTTATAAGTGTTTTTTTTATATAACAATATATTTAAAAAATAGGTGATATTAACATTATTTACAATATTCACTTTTAGACTCTAAAATTTTTTTCTTTGCAAAATGGTTGTCATAATATTTTTTATCTACATTTTTGGTCTTTCCTATTAACATTTATTGACATAAGCTGGTGTGGCATACTACATGATATTTTTGACGATTGGTCATACATGTGACAATGTTATTGTGGCAAATAAGCTGACATACACTGCTACATAAAGCACATCTTACCACAGTTGGGGAAAGAATTTTGTCAAAGTCAGATGTTTCTAGAAATGAAGGGTGTCGTAGTATGTGTCCTCTTTACCACCACGAGCTGATAGTCGTGGTAAAAACACAATAGAGTGTAACATATAACCACGATTGAAGAAACCAATCATAGTAAAATGTAGAATTGCTGAAAACTAGACCCGACCAGATAACAGTTTTAATTTATGAAATCTGGACCCGACCAAATAATAGTAAATCTCAATTCTTAGTTACTAAAGCCTGAACCCGACCAGATAATAGTTTAAGCCTGGACCCGACCAATCAACAACTCAAGCCTAAACCCGACCAGATAATAACTTAACTTCCTCAAATTACTGCAAAGCCTGGACCCGACCAGAAAACAATTTTGAGTTACTAAAGCCTGGACCCGACCAGAAAGCAGTTTAAAATCGCTTCTTCCCCAATAGAGTTTAACACTATCCCTAGTAAGTTGATATAAAGCCTGGGATCCGACCAGATAACAGTTAACTTCCTTATCCCCAGCAAGTTGGTGTGAAACTTGGAATTCGACCAGATAACAACTAACTTTCAAGAGGTAATTCTCCACTAGAGCAACGGACGACCAAAGTTTTTGAACTCAATTCCCCAAATAGAAATCAGCACATCCCCAGCGAAGTTTCTTTAAACAAATAAGCAAAACTCCCCAGCAGTAGTCAGAAGTTTACTTTCCCAGACAAAGATACACTTCAACAACTTTCGTATTCATACACCATACAACATACATAACACAACATAATCTCATTTATTTTGAGAACATCATTACACCATGTATACATGCGCATACAGCTAACCCCTTTGTTTCCTTGCAGATAAAATCATTGATCCAAAGACCTCTTCTGGATCAGAATTACTTTTTTTTAATGAAAGACAGGCAAAACACCTAGTTATCAACACAAATCGATCAAAGATGTATACTGATGTTTCCCCCCAGTTTCTACCATCATCTCTCCAAATGGCATCTATAAGCCCATTCCCAATTCAACACATCATCGAGTGCAAATTTATGGGCACTTTAGTGTTCAATCATCTTTCACCTTCAAGTTACGAAAGGCAGATCTGCCAATCTCACTCTTTAGGTTCAAGAAGATTGAACATGAGCAGCTGTTGTACCCCAAAATTTTCCCTCTCAATTTCTCAAAAATTCCCTCACAAGATCTCCATTGATTCAAAACTGCACCAGGATTGATCAGCTTAAGATACCTCCTCAAACACTGATGACTCAAAATTAGGGCTTTGGATTACATTTTTGCTCAGACAATTGATTAGTTGACCTAAAACTAACTGTATTAGGGAGAAAGTCAACTGTGGTCAATTTACAGTCAAAACTCATAATTTTTTATCCATATCAACATACTAGACTCATATGAACCATTTGGTCAAGGTTGGATCACGACTTCTAAAGAAATTTGATCAGATCATCAAAAGGGCAAAATGGTCAAAACTATGGTTTTGATTGAGAAGGTTCAATTTTTGACTTTTTGACCTAGCACATGAATTGTTGGTTTGAGACATGATATCAAGAATCTAAATGCATCATTTTAACTTAAGAGCATGGTTCAAAATATTTCTCAAGATTAATTGATTGATAATTGAAATTTGGTCAACTGATAAAAAGTCAACTATACACTGAAAAGTCAAACTTTGACTTTTGAATCAAAATCAAGTTTCAAAAATCATATTTCATCAAGACATGTCAAAGTTTGAATATTGTTCATCAAGAAATCAAAAGTCAAGATTACTTTAAAAAAGTCAAAGTTCTAAACACGTAGAAATTCTTCTAAGTGTTAAGTAAATATGATAAATTTTTATAATAATATATATTATAGTTATAAGTCATTTTTTTAATATAACAATATATTTAAAAAATAGGTGATATTAAGATTATTTACAATATTCACTTTTAGACTCTAAAATTTTTTCTTTGCAGAATGCTTGTCATAATATTTTTTATCTACACTTTTGGTCTTTCCTATTATCATTTATTAACATAAGCTGGTGTGGCATACCACATGAAATTTTTGACGATTGGTCATACATGTGACAATGTTATTGTGGCAAATAAGCTGACATACACTGCTACATAAAGCACATTTTATCACAGTTGGGGAAAGAATTTTGTCAAAGTTGGATGTTTCTAGCAATGAAGGGTGTCGTAGTATGTGTCCTCTTTACCACCACGAGCTGATAGCCGTGGTAAAAACACAATAGAGTGTAACATATCACCACGGTTGAAGAAACTAATCATAGTAAAATGTAGAATTGTCATGGATTCGATACCCAACACCGATATTTTGGTAGATTTCTCAATATTTCACCACAATTGTATGTTCCAGTCGTAGTGAAAGAGTTAGCACACAATATTTCAACATGGTTATAGCTTCCAACTGTGGTGATATATTCACTTTTGTTTATTATATATTTATTATAATTTATATGAAATGCTTACTTCACCAATTGTTCACTAAACATATAGCCTTTTAATCTGATTTAGAAATTAATAATATGACAAATTAAATTATTTTAGAAGAATAAGTTACATTAATCAATGTATCGAGATTTTTGCAATTCATTATTTGTATCTCGCTCATTAACAGTTAAAATTTGATTCAATGCTTCTAATTCTTCAACTAACACTTCCTTCTCTACTATTTCATTCTGTAAAGTATTACCTTTACAGACAAAACTACTTTCTTTCTGCCCTAGTTTGCATATTTAACATTTTTTTTCTTCTCAATTTGTAATTTAACCTGCTCGTGTAATTTTTTTACAAATTGATCATTAGATTTTCCATCTTTATTCTTCAAAAGAAAAGTTTTATGAAAAGCCAATAAATCAAGAGGCGTTAGTGGATTAAAACCGTATACAATTTCAAAAGGTGAATATTGTGTAGTACGATGAACAACCCTATAATAAGCAAAATCCACACGAGGCATTCATTCTTCATATATTTTTAAATTCTTTTTAAGGACATCTCTAAGAAGAGTAGAAAGAGTTCTATTAACCACCTCTATTTTTCGATCCATTTAAGGATGATTAGTGGTGGAAAAAAAGTAATTTAACACCAACTCTATCTCATAAAATCCTCCAAAAATGAATTTGAAATTTAGTGTCTCTATCAGAAACAATGCTCTTAGGCAGCCCATGAAGGTGCACCACTTATTTGAAGAAGAGATCAACAAAGTTACAAGCATCATCTACTTTCTTAGAAGGTATACAATGTGTCATCTTTAAAAATCTATCAACAAAGACAAAGTCCATAGAGATGTGAATCTAAGGAAAATCAGGAGTAGGCAAAGGAATATAAAATCCATGAAGCATCACCTTAGATTTGGCATTTTTAAAAACAATGTATTTTTTAAAAAACTTTAGCACATTAATTTTCATGCGAGGCCAATTAAAATATTCTTGCAACAAATGTTAAGTTCTTAAAACCTCAAAATGTCCCATTAATCCTCTCTCATGTGCTTCCCTCACTATTATTTCTCTAATGGATTCTTTGGATACACACAGTTTTTTTTAAAACAAATAGTCATTGTGCTTAAAGAATCCATTTAATACAACATGCTCATAAGAGAATAATTTAGAAGAAAATTCAGAGTTATTTTCATACAAATCTTTATTATGTTCAAGACCAATCACTTTGGTTTCAAGAGTAGAAAACAAGACATACCTTATTGAGAGTACACTTGCCACAAAATTTGTTTACCTTTATTATTCTTGATAACATAGGGAAATTGTTCAATAAACTCAAGCCACTTGGCATGTCTCTTGTTCAACTTACCTTGTTCCTTCAAATGTTTCAAGAAACCGTGATCACTATAAATGGCGAACTCTTTGGACATCAAGTAATGTTTCCGGGTTTGTAGAGCACTCACTAATGCATATAACTCCTTATCATATGTAGAATAGTTAAGGACAATCACTTTTAGATTTTCACTAAAATAAGCAATTGAATGACCTTCCTGCAACGAAACAGTTCCAAGTCCCACATTAGACGCATCACGTTCAATTTTAAAAGATTTAGAAAAATTAGGCAATGTAAGAATTGGTGCTTGGATGAGCTTTACCTTTAGGGAAAAAAAGGCTTGCTCTTTTTTCTCACTCATTTAAAAATAAACATCTTATTTAACAATTTCATTGATGGGTGCTGACAAGGTACTAAAATTCTTCACAATCCTCATACAAAATCTATCTAAACCATGAAAGCTTCGTACTTCACTTACTTTTTTGGGAGGAGGTCACTCTCAAATGGTTTTCACCTATTCCTCATCAACATGGACTCCTTTAGAGCTTACAATGAAATCTAGGCTGGTATACAAATTTTTCTAGGTACAAAAGACACACTTTTCTAGGTTGGTATACAAATTTTTCTTAGCACTTGCAAAATAATCCTTAAATGAATGCAAAGATCATCTAAGTTCTTACTATAAATTAAAATTCACAACAACAAACTTACCGAAAAATTCCCTTAACACATGGTTCATTAGTCTCATGAAAGTACTAGGTGCACTAGTTAGCCCAAAAGGTATAACCATCTACTCATACAAACAATATTTTGATTTAAAAGTAGTTTTCCATTCATCCCATTTTTATATACTAATTTGGTGATATCCATTTTTCAAATCAATTTTACAAAATAAGCATGCACCAAACAATTCATCAAGCAAATCATCTAGTATAGAAATGGGATGCATATATTTAATAATATTATTATTAATGGCCCTAATTTTAGTGCATATCCTCCAACTACCATGCTTTTAGGAACTAAAACTACATGGACAATAGACGAACTTAAAATTTCTCTTATATATCTTTTATTTATTAATTCAACACTTGCCTTTGTATATATTGTGTTTATTGTAAATTGCTTCTATATGTTGGTATATTAGGAAAATATGCTCATGGATTGAGATTAATATAATGCTCAATTCCTTTTATAGGTGGTAATCTACTTGGCACCTCTTTCTAAAATAATTCTATAAATTCCTGCAAAAAGACTCAATACAACTTGACAATTTTTTCATTAGAAATTGTGGTTAGTAAAGACACCTCATCACACAAGAGCAAGTATAGTGGCTGGTGTGTCACAATTGTTTTCTTCAGATCTCTTTTTTTTTTTGTAATTAAACTTTGTTTCTTTTCTATCATTATTTTTATTTTCATTCTCTTCATTTTCTTTTTCCTTTTCATTCTTTTATTTTTCATTCTTTTCTTTTTCTTTTTATCTTCTTTCTTGATCTTTTTTTCTCTCATTTTCTTTTGATCTGATCTTACCTCACTAAGATTTAAAGGTACAAGATTGATCATTTGACCATGATGCTCAAAATAATTCCTATTAGAATATGTATCATGATTGACTTTTCTATCAAATTGACATGGTCCCCTAATAATAAATGACTATCTTCCACCGGTACTATATCACACAACACCACATCCTCATATTTTACAATTTAAAAATATACCTCAACTTGTTTATTAACAAGCATTTCTACACTTTCATTAAGCCATTGGAGTTTGTATGGCTTAGAGTGAAGTTTTTTTTTCAAATTAAGTTTTGTATCCTTTCATTAGGCATCTTGTGTGAAAAAGTTTTTCTCTTTGACTTGTATCCTAATTGATTTGGCTTCCTAACATTCTCTCGACTATGAGTAAATCTCCATTAGGTATTTCTTATTCGTCTTCTTCAAACTCCTCATCATAATTATCACCCTCTTCTTCAACATTTTTTTCATTTTACTCCATAAATATAGTTCTCTTTTTTGACATTAAGATGCAATGTATCATTGGCCTTGACACTTGAAAGAATTAACACTTTTGTTAGTTGAAACACTTAAAGAAGGAGTAATAACTTTAACTTTTTTCAACTATGGCTTCCTTAGATGGTGAAACATCTTCTTTCTTTGTTTTTTACTTTCAACTTTGAGAATTGAAAGTGGTAGTGCTTCTCCTTTCTAGGCCCTTTCTTTTTAGTTGGTGTTCTACCTTAATAGTTTGATACACCAAATCATATAATTCCATATAGTGATACAACTCCAATATGCCCCTTATGTCATGATTTAGGTCATAAAGAAATCTAGCCATTCTTGCTTCATTAACTTCCTCAAAATTGAATCTTATCTTTGCTACCTCCATATATTTGTAATATTCATCAACAATTTTAGAATCTTGAGTGAGCCTATGTAATATATTATGCAAGTCCCTATGGTAATAGGAGGAAACAAATCTTCTTCTCATAATTATTTTCATCTATTCTCAAGTGTTGATGACTAGTTCTTCATATCTTCTCCTTTATTTGACAATTTGATCCCACCATACAAGGACATATTCTGTAAACTCAAGGACAACAACCTTCACTTTTTGAACATTAGTATAAATATTACAAGTACAAATTTGTTTAGTTTTTGTTTTTCCCTCAAAATAAGCCGCATGGTCATTTTTCCCTTAAAAAGTTAGAATTTAATATTTATATCACTCAATATTTCTTCTCTAGGCCTTCCCACTCTCCTTCTCCTTAACATTTCCTCTTCATCAGTATTATTTTGTAGGTTTTCTAATTGATCAATCATTGCATGAATTATCTATGTTTGTTCTATCATCATCTCTCTTATTTTAGTTGTGAAAGCTTCCAACAATAATCTATTAGCTTCTATTCGACGAGGGCTACCATCACCACCTGAAATTGACATGGCTAATGGAAAAATAATAACAATAATAATCCTCACGCGTTTACACTAAAATTTGGATATTTTTTTAAATAAACCCTCTTGATTTTTTCCACTCAATTTCGCTTTTTAGTTATTTAAAGAAATCAAATTCAATTCTCAAGAAAATTAAACCTCAAATGGTAAATACTCAAAAGGATGAAAATGAAAGTAAGATGAAAATAAAATAAGAAAATAAATGAGAAAGAATAAGACAAAATAAAGAAACAAGCTGTTGTACCCCGAAATTTTCTCTCCCGTTATTTAAGACAAATTATTTCAATAGGTCTCCCCATGCACATAGGGTTCTCAAGCACTCAAGAGTACTCAAGGAATTGATCTGACAAGTCCTCCTCCTAAGCAATTGACCTACAACTATGTTTTTTCTTTATTCAAATAAAATTGAGCTTCTAATGCCTCAAGTGGGTTTCATGGTTTCTCATATGCCTCAAAGAATCCTCATGCCAAATTTCAAGCCTCGCAACACAAGTTTGCTTAGTCAATTAGTCAGATGATTGAAAATCAACTATATTGGGAAAAATGTCAAATGTGGTCAACCTAAAGTCAAACTTCAATATTTTTGGTCAACATCAACATTTTGAAGTCACATTCATAATTTGATCAAAGGATGATCATGATTCATCAAGAAGACTCAAGATTCATTAAAAGTCAAATGGTACCAAATTAGGGTATTCTTAAGGAGAAGTCAACTGAACTTTGACCAAGCATAACTTTCACATACTTCATCAGAAAGTTATCAACCAAAGCTCATTTGGAAGGAATTCAATTATCTACAACTTTATATCTCTAAGCTCAAGGCTAAAAATGCTTCATTTGAGAGATATGAGCCAAAACATTAAAGGTCATTTTAAAATTCAACAAAAAGATATGTTTTGTAAAAGCAATTTAAATCAATATAAAGTCTTCAAATGAAAAAATAAACAACACGAAGATTGTAAGGGATATCTTGAGGTTTCCAAAAAGTCCAAGATCATCTTCATATGACAAAAATTGAGTGAGTTATGATTGGTGCAAGTTTGGCAATTTTGAGGAAATGCATGAAGTCCAAATTGAGCAAATTTTAATTTTTGGGCTAATGGGTTTATCTTTTAAGGTCCAAACGTGTTCCTGACTTCATAATAGACTCCTAAATCCATTCATTTATTTTTATGGTTTTTATTTATTTGGATTTTGATTTTTATTCATTTAAAAGCAAAATAAATCAAATAAAATATCAAATAAATGATACAAGGTGTGGGGATCTGTTTTGAATCAAATAATGAGTCCAATATCACATAATCATACTAAAAAATCGTGAGTGATAATGAAGATTGGATTTGGCACAAGATTGAGCTCAAAAAGATATGTTTCCATGCAAAAATAATCAAATAAAATATTTTGTCATGAAATACAAAGATTTTATTCATGTTTGTTGACTTAATTCATGGCCTATAAATAAAGAACACATTCAGGCCATCAAAGATCACGAAATTTCTTCCCAAAGAAAGTCTCAAGAAGAACCCTAAAAAATCTCAAAATCTCAACTTTTGTCAAAACTAGGGCAAACTTGAAATCAAAGATTCAGCCATCTTCAAGGCCAAGCGACCATTCAAATCAATTCCTGAGGTACCATAGAATAAGTTGGAATCATTCTTGATGATCAAAAGTGCCTGAAACTTAAATTCAATGCATCGTCGGTATCATGTTTTTTTTGTGAAATTCATATTTTAATATTCATGTTGCTTTGATTGAAACTAACAATTCTAATGTGTTCCTGAGATGAATAAATGCATGTTTCACATATATTATATAACGCCTATTCCCAAACACCAACGAGCGTCTGTCTTAGTGGCAAGTGATGCAGTAAAAATCCAGGAGGGCGTGGGTTCAACACCCACCCCATGCAGATTTTTTTCCTATTTTTGTCTTAACCTAATTTCCTTTTTCTCTTTTCTAACCCATTTTTTTTAATTAACCAATTATTAAACTAACCTAAAATTTTTACTAATAAATTAGGATTAGGTTTTTTTAACTAATATTTAATTAATTAACCTTTTTTTTAGACAATAAAGTCAATTTGAGTTTAGGTTTTATTAATTATTATCATCTAAATTATTTTCCATAAAAAATTCATAAAAACATTTCAACTTTCTTTTTTATATTTTCTTATTTCCTTTCTATTTAATTTTCCTAGATTAAGTTTATAGGACGTATTCCTTATGTAATAACGTAGATTTATTTTCCGCATTTTTCTATTATGTAACTGCTCACAGGATGTAATAACGCAGAGTTGTACCCCAAAATTTTCACTCCCATTTTCTTCAAGATATCTCCTCATGCTTTTAGGGTTTCAATTGCTCAAGGCCACTCAAGGTTTGTTCAGACCAAACTCTCCTCCTAAGCAGTTGACCTATAACTAGGGTTTCATTTTTCTCTAGGAATATTAAGCTTATAATGCCTCAATTGGATTTCGTGGTTTCTCATATGCCCCTAAGAATTCTCATGTCAAGTATCAAGCCTTTCATCACAAGTTTGCTCATCAATTGCTCAGATGATGACTGAAAATCAACTATATTGGACAAAAAGTCAATTGTAGTCAACATAGAGTCAAACTTCAAGATTTTTGGTCAACATCAAGATTTTGAATTTACATTCATCATTTGATCAAGGGTTGATCATGATTCATCAAGAAAACTAAAGATTCATCAAAATTCAAAAGTTGCAAAATTAGGGTTTTCTTAAGGAGAAATCAACTGAACTTTGACCAAACAAAACTTTCATATGCTTCATCAGATTATTCTCAACCAAATACTATTTTGAAGGAAATTCAATTCTCTACAACTTGGTCTCTCTAATTTCAATTCCAAAAAATGCTTCATTTGAGAGATATGGGCAAAAACATTATAGGTCATTTCAAAAGTCAACAAAAAGATACTTTTTTTTCAAGGAAACTTCCATCAAGATAAAGTCTTCAAATGAATAAATGATCAATATGGAGATTGTAGAGGACATCTTAAGCTTTCAAAAATGTCCAAGATCACCTTCATATAATAAAATTTGAGAGAGTTATGATTGGTGCTAGTTGGGAAATTATGAGAAAATGCATGAAATCCAAATTGATCAAACTTGAATTTTTGGGCTAATGGGCTTATGTTCCAAGGTCCACACGAGTTTTAGACCTCATAGTGAACCTCTGAATCAATTCATGCACCCCTTTTTGATTTGTATTCCCTTTATTTTGATTTTATTTATTTTAATTCAAAATTAAATTGAATAAAACAAAAGGGTTTCATACAAAGGTCCAAGCCCATTCTTTTGACCTAATTTTTTCTCTATATATTCTCTTCATTCAGACAGCAAGGCAACACAAAAACCTTGCACAAGATCACTATTCCAAAATTCCTAAATTATCAAAAACTAGTGCAAACTACAAACCATATTTACAGACCCTTTCAAAGTAAGCCAACCACCCAATTGAATTCCAGTAGCATTGTAGGGTAAGAATGGATGAATCTTGATGATCCAAAGCACAAAAAACCAGCATCCCATGCATCTCTGATTGCCATATATTTCGTAAATTCATATTTTTGTTTCTTTATGATTTGATCGAAACTAACCTTACTAATATACTTTTGAGATGTCAATGTGCATGATAGACCCATCGCATGGCCCCCATAATGGCTGAATCGCGTATTGCCATGCTTGAATCGTTTTAGGTTGTTTGCGTTGTATCTCATCATACATGATGTTTTAGCCAAAACCAATGGCGCCATTGAATTTTCAAGGCCCAAATTAGAGGGCATGGGTACCATTGAATTACTGATGTGCTTTATTTTGCAAGAACAAAAAATGTGCTCGCCAGAGAAAACGACCGGAGCTAGGGCTTAGATGCCTCTCTGATCCAACCATTTGAGTTTGTATTATATTTTATTGATTCCATAATGATACCGGATGTACAACCACCTCAGAGACAAGGGCGTACATGATAAGGCATTACTCTACTAGGGCGTGGGTTCGATCCATGCATTTTGGTGTTTTCATTTTTTTTATTTTTACAGATCGTATGCAGCGCGTCCCCATAAATCAACCATGCACCCTCAATTCCCAACCCTCTGATTTAAATCCAACGCTCCAGACCTGCACGCCCATGATGCACCCTCCTGGCTAATTGCACTAGATCGAGCAGACCCCACTCTCTTGGGCCTAACGAATTTCGTTCAGCACCCCATTATTTTGCTATATCCAGGCCCAATTACTTTTTTCCTTATATTTTCTTTTTTTACTCATATTTTATTATTTAATTAAAATACAAAAAAAATAGTTGTAGGTTTTATTAATTAAAATTAATTAGGTTTTAATTAACTTTTTAATAATTTAATTAATTAACTATTGTTTCCAATTTTAAAATTAATTAACTTTTTTATTAATTAAAATTAATTAGATTTTAGGTTTCTTTAATTAATTATCATAAATCATTCTTTTCATAAAAAAATCACCAAAAACATTTCTTTTTTCTATTTTCATCTTATTTTTATTTTCATAGATAAATTGCATAGGATGTCTTCGCAAATGTAATAGGCTAGATCTTATTTTCTGCATTTTTATCATGTAACTGCTTCCTAGTATGTAATAGTTGTAGGATTTTTTTTTTTTGCACTTCCTCTATTATGTAACTGCCCTAAAGCTTTGTAATAGCCTAGGTTTACGTTTTTGTCTATATCTATTATATTACGGCTTATTAATTAGGATTGTACGACAAGATAAAACCAACCCGATATAATAACCCTAATTTCAAAGATAAATAACTGCAAACAATAAACTTGCACACTCGCACCTCTAGGGTAGCCTCTCTTCGTTGCCTTCGGAACAAACAGTCATGTCCCTCGAATAAAAGATCATAGTCCCTCGATAACCCTTCGATGTTGCCTTTCGAAAAATGATCTAGTCCCTTACGAAATTGCTAAAGTGTCCTTACAAGTTGCCTTTGATGACCGTACAATGATCCTTTGCCTGTCCCTTCACATCCAACAGATAAGGCTTCCTACTTACTAATGGTACGAGAAGAGAATCAATTGGCAGACGCATTTTCTACCACGTTGTCTATGTTTAAAGTCAAATGGGACAATGAAGCTCCTCGAATTACCATTGAGAGACTAGATGAACCAGCACATTGATATAAAGTTGATACTGATGAAGCATAAGAAAACCCTTGGTTTCATGAAGTGAAAAGATAACTCGAGAATCAAGAGTACCCCGAAGGGACGTCTATCAACAATAAGAAATTTCTACGTAGATTTTCTTCCAAGTTCTTCCTGAGCAACATAGTTTTGTACAAGCGCAATCACGTTTCAACTTTGCTTAGTTGTGTAGACAAGAAGGAAGTGGAGGATATTATTGAAGATATGCACGAAGGTGTCTTTGGTACTCACTCCAGTGGACATACGATGGCTAAGAAATTTTTGAGGGCGGGTTATTATTGGTCGACCATGGAAGCTGATTTCCATCATCATTCTTGGACTTGCCACAAATGCGATATTTATGCTGATAAAGTACATGTACCTCCGGTCCCTCTGAATATGTTGATTGCTCCATGGCCGTTTATGATGTGGGGCATTGATATGATTGAAGAGATCAAGCCTACTGCTTCTAATGGAAATCGTTTCATCCACGTCGTTATCGATTATTTCACAAAGTAGGTTAAAGCCTCCTCATTTGTCTCCGTTACCAAGAATGTTGTTGCCCGGTTCATTAAACATAACCTCATCTGTCGGTATGGAATTCCTGAAAGGATAATCACGGACAATGGCACCAATCTCAACAATACCATGATCACAAAACTCTGCATGCAGTTCAAAGTTACGCATCACAATTCTTCTACGTATCGATCGAGGATGAAGGACACAATGGAAGCCGCCAACAAGAACATCAAGAAGAATTTGCAGAAGATGACACTGACGTACAAAGATTGGCATGGGATGTTACCTTTTACTCTTCATGGTTATCGCACTTCAGTATGTACATCAACTGGGGCAACCCCGTTCTCTTTAGTCTACGATATGGAGGTTTTCCTGCCCATCGAAGTCTAGATTCCTTCTCTAGAGATTATGAAAGATGCTGGTTTAGATAAAGATGAGTGGATTCAGACTAGGTTGGACCAGATAAATTTTATTGACGAGAAAAGGCTTGTGGCTGTTTGTCATGGTCAGATGTATCAGAAGCGCATGATCAAAGCCATTAACAAGAAGGTCAAACATCGGGTATACCGGGCTGGTGACTTGGTAATAAACCATATCATTCTAACACAAGGTGATCTCAGGGGAAAATGGACTCCCACATACGAAGGGCCATTTGTGATTAAGAAGATATTTTCAATCGATGCTATGATACTGACCACCATGGACGGTGAAGATCTTCCGCACCCTGTGAACACGGACAAAGTCAAAAGATACTACGCATGAAAGACACCCGCTAGGTTGACAGGCCTAGGAAAAAATAAAGGCATCCCGACAAACCAAAAGGGTCCAGAAAAAATTAGGGATATATATATATATATATATATATATATATATATATATATATATAAATTGTACACCGAGCAAGTCAAAAACCTGAAAAGGAGGCTTGGGCAAAAAGGGTATCCTGGTGGACTGAAAACCCTAAAGGAAGGTCCAGGCAAAAGTTAGGTATTAAAGCGTACAACTATGTCCCGTTGGATCACCTATCTACATACATCAGGCGTTATTACTGTTGTATCCCAAAATTTTCCCTCTCACTTAACAAGAATTTGCTCACAAGATCTCTTTTGGCTCAAAAACTACACTAGGGTTGATCAGCTCAAGACGCATCCTTAAGCACTGATGACCAAAATTAGGGTTTGAGATTTCAAAATTATTTTTGAACTTCCAATACCCCATATGACTTTCATGGATCATTATGGACCCTCAAGATCACTCATGTCAAGTTTCAAGCCTTGGATCACACTTTTGCTCAGTCAATTGAGCAGTTGACCTAAAAATCAACTGTATTGGGGAAAAAGTCAAGTATGGCCAATTTATAGTAAAACTTCATAAATTTTGATCCACATCAACATTTTAAACTCATATGTATCATTTGATCAAGTTTGGACAATAATTCCTCAAGAAATTTGTTCAAATCTTCAAAAGGGGCAAAATGGTCAAAATTAGGGTTTTGACTGAGAAAGGGAAATTTCTGATTTTTGACCTAGCAAATGATAAATTGGTTAAAGGCATGATTTAAAGAGTTAAATTGCATCATTTTGACCTAATGGCATAACCCAAAACATTTCTCAAGTCCAATGGATTGACAGATGAGATTTCAGTCAACTAATCAAAGTCAACTGTATACTGAAAAGTCAAACTTTGACTTTTTGGTCAAATTCAAATGCCAAAGATCACAATTCATCAAAACATGTCAAAATATGAAAATTATTCATCAAGAAATCAGAAATTTAAGATTTCATTTTGAAAAGTTAAAATTTCTAAACTTAGAATTTTTTCTAAGTGTTGGAAATTTCTTATTTTTTCATAACTTTGAGCAAAATTGTCACCATGATGCAAGATGATTCAAGAGAAACTTCCAACATGAAATTTGTAGATATCCATGAAATCTACAACTTTTATTCACACAAATTCTTCCAAAAGTTCTTGGATCTCAAGTTATAATTTTAAGAACATGTGGTCATAAAACAAAACACTTAGTAAAATTTTGCCCTAATTTGCTCAAGATTTTGACCCAACTTCATGGAACTTTTCATATAGCTTCATGAGGAATATTCAAAAGAAATTCAAATATGGGTTGTATAGAACATTGCAAGATTTCCAAAATGTCCAAGAACTTCTTGAGATCATTTTTAAGTAGGGAGAATCGAAGAGATGAAGTTAGGGTTTTATCACTTGAATTACAAGTCATTTTGTGATGAACCAAATTCAAAATTCAAACTATGCTGCATAAACTCTACTTTTCAGGCCTCAAACTTGTTAGGAACTCCATAATTAATGACTTGCACAACTGTTAGAGGTATCATTTCAAGCATTCAATGCATGGACATGCTTTATATCCATTTTTGGAAGAAAGTGAACATTGCCATTTTGATAAAGTGCTTTTTTGCATAAAACTTGTTCTTGAGCATTGCACTTGTTCTATTCTGATCATACAAGTCCTATAACTCATAAGAAATGGTTTAGACACTTACAATCACTCAACCCATGCTTGTACTACACATTGAAACTTGGTTTCCCTCTTTTCTTGAAAATCAAGTAACCTATCCAAAAGCTTGTAACTTGTACTTCTGACTTGTCAATGCACTCCAATCCTTTCGCTTATAGATACACAAACTATTTGCATCAAAGACACAAATTCTTAAGCCCTGAAAAGACATTGAACTCCAAATCACATCTCATACTTCCATTTTCACATAAACTTACCAAAAACTTGAAACTCATAACTCCCTCGTGCGTTTTCAAGCCTTTTAGTTTCTAAAGATTCTAAACATCATTTAGAATTGATCTCACACTCTGTTACAGAACTGTAACACCATTAACACCATCCTCCATTTTCAAAAACAGAGCTTTGCACTTGGACTTCTCCAGAACTCCCTAAGTACTTTCAGCTTAAGCTAAATATTCCATTAGCTTCATGGGAACTTGAAGAAGCTAACCCAACCATTGGAACTCCTTGAAAGCTGCTCAAACTTCAAACCCGATACCCTCTTGCAAGGTAAGTTTTCTAACTTTGGAACTTTTCATACAGGAATCATCAATGGTTTATTTGTGAATGAAACATGTAGATATCATAGCCCTAAAGCTAACCATGTCCATAGCTTCCATTAATTTTTCCTGAGCTTAGAGAATTTTAAGATTGAATTTTCTGAGATTTTTAGGGTTCAGAATAGGGCCATTAAAATTCATGTTCATCTTTGAGCTATAGTTTTAATGCTTTACATTTCTGAAATCGTGAGGAAATTTGCTACAAGTTTCATGTTTACAATTTTCATTTTTGTTGAGATTTGAACAAGTTACAGTTGGTCTGACTGAAGGTTGAAGATGAAGTAGATATCTGGGCATGTTTTGTATCATATATTTATTGTTTTGCTTATGTTAATGGATGTATAGCCACCCAGTGGTAGAAGTGCACGTCTGTAACCTTTGGGACCTGGGTTCGAGCCCTAGCGGTACCCTTTTGATTTTTTTCCATATTTTTGCATTTTTATGACCCTTTTTTGCAGGCGTTGGGCTTCATCTTTGGCCTTGTTTTTGTTTTACTTTCTAACCACCCCTGTGGACTATTTGCACTCCTGGCCAAATTTTATTTTATTTTCTTCTTTTCTTTTTATATATTTTCTTAATTATTTTTCTAATACTAAAAAAATCATAAAAAATACAAAAAATAGTGGATTTATATTTTAACTTAGTTTATTTATTTTTTCACACAAAAAATATTTTATTTAACCACACTTTATTTATTTTACTAATTACTCTTGTAAATTTAATTAAAACTAGGATATTATTTATTTTCCTTTACACCAATTAAAATATATTAATTAATATAAAAAAGGCCAAAAATATTTTATAATACTATAAATTATTTTCAAGACAAAAATACCAAAAATACTTTTCTTAAACTTAATTTCCTTTTGATCAATTAATAGACTTAGTGTTTTATTTAAAATATTTTCTTATTAAGTTAGGTCTATTTTTATTATTTTAATTAATTACTTTCTTTTAATTAATTAGGTTAAAACAAATTCCCTTTTCCTAAAAAATCCAAACTAAAATATCCATTTTCTTTATATTTGCATTCTTGCATATTTATTCATTTTTGTACATTATTTCCATTTAATTTCTTGTACAAATTCAATTTGGTTGTAATAGATTAATTAGGTTTATATTCTTGCATTCCCCATTTACAATTTGTACACCCCTTTTCCACAAGTATTGTAATAGCGTAGTAACTTTAAATTCCGCAATTTATCGCTTTATACATAACATGCTAGTAATTAGGGTTTGTACGGAAGGACTAAAACCAATACTTAGAAAACCCTAATTCAAGACAAAATCAAGCATGAAAATAATACACTTGCACACAAACACCCCTAGGGTAAATCCACTTGGTTGCCTTTAACAAATGGCCATATTACGCATGTGAGGCATCTTAGAAAAAACAAACAAATACAAGATCATAGTCCCTCCATGATGCTATCTAAGTTTCCTTTCAAATGATCTTTGTCACTAAGAGAGAACGCTAAGATACCTTGCAACATTGCTAATCATGGTTACACGAGGACCCACGCCCGTCCCGTTTACATCCAAAGATAGGGTTAACTACCAATTCAATGGTAAGATAACAATGTCAAAGGAAAATAAAATGAACAAAAAGACTTTTGAGTAGGTAGAATGCTCCTAATTACTTGCTCAATTTCAAACAAAACATCCTTGCTATTTTCAAAACAAACACCTACACTTTCAAACATCTTACAAACTTGAAAACATTTTCAAAATATCAAATATCTTTGTGTACATTCTTAAGAACGAGAATCATTACAATGATTTCCTAAACAATGGCCTCTTTACAAAATACTTTCAAAAACCACATAAAGCACAATTTCAAACAAAAGCAAGTGATCTAGCAAGTAACTAAGAGCCCATGAAAAACCATGGATGAAAAGGGTGCTAATACCTTCCCTTTTCATAATCTACCCCTCAAACTCAAGAAATAATCTCAAAGATCTTTCCTGTGCTTTTTCATATTTCCTTTTGGATAAAAGAAAAGTCAGTGGCGACTCTTGATAACCGCAACATTTACGATCAAAAGCAAAACCTTCAACTCAGTTCTCCCACCGTATCACAAAACTGGAGACTCTCCTGGGGAGTATTCTAAAAGTGGGTTTACCTTAGGGTTAGATCACATTTACTTGCTTTCATTGTTTGACTTGTATGCTTTACATTATGGTTCTTTGTTTGGGTTTGGATCCTCTACTCGGATTTGGGATACCTTATAGGTAAGTAGTAATACATTGTGGAAACTGTGCGGGGTATACCGACATGGTCTAAGCAATAGCTACCTTAATGCGGAATATTTGTGGGTACCGGTAGCCCTTGAGTTAGTCAAGGAGAGTACAGGGCCACTGAGTGATGTCATGAAGCACTAATGAACTTTTAGAACCTTTACTTGACCAACTTGGCCTTTAGGATGTAGTGAGATGACCGGCTTTGGTGCAGTCCGAAGTTGGTAGATACTCGATACTACACTCATTGAGGTTTGGTTTTTTGAGATATTTCGGTCGCCATTAAAGAGGCTTATGCTGAGGCAATGCTCAAGGAAACAAACCAGTGATATTGAGCTCCTTAGAACCCGGTTACTATTGCTAGGACAAGTTGAGCCAACTAAACTTCAAGAGGGTACTTACTTATGAGACTTCATGCAAGCCTAAACCTAAGGACTTGTTTGCTTTGTTTGTGTATATTTACTTGTACATAAAATCATGAACATTATAACATCATATTCATTCACTAACCATTTCATGGATCTTGGGATTTATCTTTGTTCTGTTTTGTAGGACAAAGATTCTATCCGCAGGAAAACCATTCAAGTCAATCTTGTAAGGATCCCTCCTCAACTTAAGGAGCTAGCATCAAGGATTCCTGAAAACTCCCCATTCACCGAGAGACATGGTCGCCTACTCAACTTGGTCACTTCCAACACTGATGAAGACATGATGAAGGTGCTCTTTTAGTTCTTTGATCCCTTACACCATTACTTCACATTTCCCGATTATCAACTTGTGCCAACTTTGGAAGAATTCTCCCAACTCTTGAGGATTCCCATTCTCAATCAACTACCTTTCAACGGTACGAAAAAAGACTTAAAGCCAGAAGAGATTGCTCAAGCTCTACACTTGCAGTCACCTGATGTCACAACTAATTGGGAAACAAGGAGTGGTGTCAAAGGCTTCCTAGCAAAGTTCTTGTTTGAGAAAGCCCGAAACTGTTGGAACTCTTTGGATTTGAAATCCTTTGAGGAAATTGTGGCTCTCCTCATCTATGGGATGGTTTTGTTCCCAAATCCTGACCAACTCATAGATGTGAACGTTGTCAAGATCTTCATGTCTCGTAACCCGGTGCCTACTTTGCTAGGGGACATTCTACATTCTTTTCACCCTCGCACTATGAGGAAAAGAGTTGTCCTTATATGTTGCACTCCTCTCTTGGAAAGATGGTTTATTTCGCATCTTCCCTAATTTGTATTAAAGAACGAGCAAGGTTCAAGGTGGTCACAAAGGTTGATGACACTCAAACATTCATACATTCATTGGTGTTCCCGATCCCTAGAGAATGTTACTATTGTCGATCGTTGTGGAGAGTTTCCTAATGTCCCTTTACTTGGCATTAAAGGAGGTATCACCTACAACCCCTTCTTATCCTTAAGACAGTTTGGTTACGCCCGAAGGGATGACCCGCATGAGATAATGATTCAAGGGTTGGTATTTAACTACGAGAACGACGATCATGGTCTTCACCAGAGATTTATCTGGGCTTGGAGGATGTTGAACAAGGTAGATAGCAAGACATTGGGGCATAATAATTCAATCCCTCTTGAGCCTTACCTCAAATGGGTACGAACTCATGCTCAAAATCATATGATTCCTTATCCCTCCATTTTCCCGGTAATCATTAAGCCTGTTATGGAAGGAGATGTTCCATACACTATCCTACATCTTGACATGCCCACCTCTCTTGAAGACCCACAAAGAGATTTGGATACAACTCAAGGGGGAGCGAGATACTTTTGAAGCCCAATTCTACGCTACGAGAAGAAGGTTTTGGAACTCACTAAGCAACTTCATGAGGAGAGGAACTTGAATGCCTACATCGCACCAAAGAGGATGCGTACAACCTTTCTATCTTAGAGTTTTTGTATTTGTTTTGCCCAAGGAGGCATTGATGTACTCAAGCTTTAATTTATTAATATAATGTGTGTTTCCTTTTTGTCTAAAACAAATTTGAATATTTAAAATCCTTGAAATCATTGCATACACATTTAGCATTCATCATAACATAAGCAGGTTTCTTGCAACAAGTCTCCTCATCTTTCTACTGTTTATTTCAGTAAGATGGATCTCGAGCAAACGGTGAAGGACCTCCAAGCTCAAAATGCCCAATTTCAACAAATGTTCTTAACTCTAGCCAAAGGACAGGAAGAGTTGAAGACCTTGCTGGTTGAGGAGAAGAAAAAGAAGACAAAGAAAATAATCTGAGTTCTAAATATGGGAAGAAGATTCCAAAGACAAGCAAGAAGGACCTTAGACTTTGCAACGACATCCACTGAGAAAGACAATCAAGATGGGAAGGGCAAAGAAAGAGTTGTCCAGTCAGAGTCAAAAGAGGAAGAGGAAGAAGAAGACTATTCTGAAGAACAATATCCTCCAGCCGATGACAAGTATAAGCATCTAGAAGAGCAGTTGAGCGTAATGGAAATCCAAAAAGTTCCTGGATTGGAATTTGAGGAGTTGGGATTAGTATCGGGGATTGTCATTCCTCCAAAATTCAAAGTACCGATGTTCGCCAAATATGATGGAGTTTCATGTCCCAAAATGCATCTCTGGTCCTATGTGAGGAAAATCCAACCTCATACCGCTGATAAGGATTTATGGGTACACTTCTTCCAAGACAGTCTGTCTGGAACTCAACTCGATTGGTTTTATCAGTTAGAAAGAGCCAATGTTCATAATTGGGAAGATCTGACTGCTGCCTTTTACAAACAATACCAATACAATGCTGATCTTGCACCCACCCGTACTCAACTCCAGAGTATGGCCATGGTTTCAAGTGAAGGCTTAATAGACTATGCGCAAAAATGGAGGGACTTAGCAGGAAGAGTCCAGCCTCCTCTATCTGAAAGAGAGTTAGTTGATATGTTTTTGGGCACCTTGTCTGGACCTTTCTTCAATCACTTAATTGGGAGTTCATCAGCAGGATTTACTGAAATGATATTGACCGGAGAAAGAGTATAGGCCGGGATAAAGAACGGGAAGATTCAAAAAGATGCATCCTCTGCTTCTGTAAGAAAATCATTTATTAGAAAGAAAGAAGTTGTTGCTGTATATCCTCAGAGAAATCAAGATAGGGCTGAACGCTGTCCTATGGTGGGGGATGTCATGATTCCTAAACCAGAGCCTGCTCAACAAAGAAACAACCAACCAAGAACGGAAAGACCGGTCAGACAATTCACCCGAATTAATATGACACCATCTCAAGTATTGCCGCATTTGTTAAGATCCAATCTAATGTCTTTGAAGGAAGCTCCAAAGAATCCTAACATAACCTCTACTCACTATCATCCTAATGCCCGCTGTACATACCATTCTAAGAGTCCCGGTCATGACACTAACAACTCTTGGGCTCTAAAGAATAAAGTACAAGACCTGCTCGAAGCCAAAGAGATTGAATTCGACGCGCCAGAAAAGCCCAATGTCATTACTTCCCCTATGCCAAACACGGCCGTGATGTCAACACCGTTGAGGAAGATATGTTTGTTACTTCAGTTGATGAACTTGTGATGTCACTCCTGACTATCAAAGAGAATTTTTTGAATGCCGGTGTTTTCCCAGGCTGTGATGAAAGCTGTCATTTCTGTTTATCCTCACCAACCAACTGTCCCTTGTTAAAAGCAGGCATTTAGTGCCTAATAGATAACAAGGAAATTTTGTTCGAAAAGACTTCTGTTCCAACCGTTTCTTATAATGATGTTTCCATCGTGACCATTTCCGACAATTCTTCTAGGGTCTCCACCAAAAGACCCGTTAGAATTACATCAGTTCCTAAAGTAGCTCCTTTGATAATTACAATGCCTGGACCAATCCCGTATTCGTCAGACAAAACCGTACCATGGAATTATGGAGGGGATGTTTACTACCACGGTATCAAGCAAGATTGGCCAGATGCTGAAGATTCAAGTTCCGAGAAAGTTTACTCTGATGTCGATAATATCGCAGGGACTAGTAAGATCACTCGAAGTGGAAGGGTTTTCTCTCCAAAAATTACTCCTCCAAAGGTTATTTCTGAACCTATAATCATTCCTGTTGTTGTTGCTCCTCCAAAGGCTATTCCCAGTCCTGTAATCATCTCTGATAATACTCCTATTGACAAAACTGTTACAATCCCTGTTATCACCCCTACTGACATTCCTGCTGCAGAGCCAACTGAGACTCGAGGTAAAGGTATTCTGGTTGAGCCTTCCCGAATGAAGGCACAATCAGTAGTTATCCCTGAGACCTCCCAAAAAGAGATGGAGGAAATTCTAAAGATCATAAAAAGAAGCGACTACAATGTAGTTGAGCAACTGGGGAAAATTCCATCAAAAATTTCCATGTTGGCTTTATTACTGTGTTCTGAGGCTCATGCAAAGGCCTTGGTAAAATTCCTCAAAACTGCCGATGTACCCCAAGAAACATCTGTTGATCAGTTCCAAGATTGCGTAGCAAGCTTGACGACAGATAATGGTTTAGGTTTTTCAGATGCTGATTTAACGCCAAGGGGGAGGAAGCATAATGAGGCATTGCATGTCTCAGTGGAATGCAGGGGCACGACCTTGGCTCATGTTTTGGTGGACACTGGTTCGTCTCTGAATGTGTTGCCTAAAAAGGCTCTTGATAGGCTTGACTGTGAGGGCTTAACATTGAAACCAAGCAACATAGTTGTGAGGGCCTTTGAAGGCTCAAAAAGGATGGTGCATGGGGAAGTGGATATCCCCATAAAGGTTGGGACACAAACATTTGACTCAAATTTTTATGTAATAGATATTCGCCCTTCATATTCCTGGTTGCTAGGCCGATCGTGGATTCACAATGTTGGCGTTGTTACTTCTATGTTGAATCAAATGCTGAAATATCCAATTCAAGGGAAGATCATCATCGTTCATGGAGAAGAAGAGTATATGGTCAGCCATCTAAATTCCTTCAGATATATGGAATTAGATGGGGAATTTATTGAAACTCTATTCCAACACTTTGAAGAAGTCCCGCAGACTGTGGCAGTAACCAAGGTTGTGTCTCAAGTTCCCAAGATTACAAGGCCTCCACTCAAGATGTCATCTTTGAAGGATGCCAAGGCAGTGATATAAGAAGGTGGGTGCATTATTTGGGGTCAACTCCTAGATATCCCATACAAATCTGAAAAATTTGGGCTGGGTTTTACTTCAAGTGCCCAGAAGGCTATACGTCGCGCTCGTGCCGGAGGACCACCCTTAAAGATCAGCAATCGCGAAGTCAATGAAGTGGAGGATGATAAAGACAACTACAACCTGGAGGATTGAATTTTTCCAACTGTCAGTGGAGGGCTCATCAACTGGGAGGCTAGAGATTTTATCCCGATCACATTTATCCCACAGTAATTTGTCTTTACATTTTGTTGAATCTGTAATATTAAAACAATTCAGACTCTTAAAACCTTGTGTTTTACCCGAGACACAATGGTCCATTTGTAAGGGTTATTATCTCATTTCCATATGACATCAATGAATCATGGACATTTTTGCATACAAACTTTGTGCTCATTGTTTTTCTTTTTACTTTTTCATTTCTTTTGAAAGATAGCTATACTCTTACACACACTCACTGTAACGCCCCGATATTTAATTAATTATTTAATTAAATATTTTTGAATATTTTATATTAATTCGAATTTTTATCGTCAAAGTCGGAATTATTTTATTTAGTGGTATGATAAATAATAGGATTTAATTTGGTGGAATTAATTTGAGAATTATCAGTATTATTCTAAGAAGCATAATTGGATAAATATGTTGAGTTGAGCGGTAAGTTGATAGTCGGATAAATTAGACGGTTTAGTCAGAGAACTATTATTATAATATTATTTGCGAGTTAGTATTATTATTAAGTGTGGATCAATCATAGTTGAAGAATATTATTGGAAATGATATTAGATTATATTATGTGACTATTTATTTAATTGGGCTTATGTTGTGATAGTAGTAATAGTGGGGAGTGTATGTAGGACCACTAAGAGAAACACTATTATTTGGATTAATAGAATGATATATATTATATTTAGAAAATAAGAAAAAGTAAGAGAGTTAGTGTTATCAGGAAGGAGAAGAGAAAGAGGAAAATAGGGTTTTTGGAGAAGAAGAGAGCTACGCGAAGTTGAACCAAGAGGCCAAGAGGAAATTCAAATCGGAGACACATAAAGTTTTCATTAAACCAAACCAAGTAAGGGTGGGGTTTCTTATCCTATAAAGGGGTGTATGATATTTTGTATGTAGGAATTAGTTTGTGGGATTATTACTGTCTGTTGATTTGTGTTGGTTTATGTTGTTGTGATAAACATTATGAATAATTGATGTGATTAAATAATTTTCAAGAAATTAGTGTATTACTGTGTTATGTACTTGTCTGGACTGGATTTGGAATAGTAGACAGTAGTAGAAAATCCATCGAAACAATACCTAGTGGACAGAAGAAGAAGAAAATAGAGAATGGAAATTGTGTCTGGAATGCTGCCGAACGACATCTTGTTGCTGGTTGGATGCTGCCGAACGACAGCTGGATTATGGTGGGAGGTGCTGATCGGCACTTTGAGGAAGTGGGAGGGTGTTCCGTGCGGCACACCTTTGGGCAGGGGCACTTGTTCTATTTTGTGGAACTATGCTATATACTTTTTACATGGTTTCAATGCAGAGTTTATTAAAATAAAAGCAGTTGGGAACAAATTAACTATTCTTATCAGTAGCATGTTATAACAGAAGGAACATTAATAGAAGTAACATATTTTTGTAGAGTTGTTTTATGTGATAGAGGATAATAGTAGAAATAATAATAAGTGGTAAATTTAGAGGAACAGTAGAACAAAGCAGCAGAGTTAATAATTAGTAGAATTATGTTAGTAGCATGTGTATAAATTAAAATAGCAGTGATGATGTTTAGTTGCAGAGTTGGTAATAAATATTTTAAAAGAGTAGTATATTAGAGACAAATGTAATAATTTAGTAGATGTAACGTAATTTAGTAGAATAAATTGATTAGTAGTAGTATAAATAAAAAGTAGTAATAACAGTATATTAAGCAATATCGATTAGCCGAATTTGTAGATTTGGGCAGTAAAATTGGTTAACCGGAATTAGTTGAAATTGTCGAAATAAGTCATATATACATGTGTGTATTTTAGTTGATTGGTTTTGTTAGAATTATGTAGAATCAAGTTGATTTGCATGTGAATTCGAATTAAGTTGAATGGTTCCGGTATATGGGATTGTGTTGTTGGTTATTGTTGTGAATAAGTTATTATCGAATAAATTGTGTGGTTGTTACATTACTAATTGTGGATATGATATTGTTGTTGTGACGTACTAAGTAGTAGGCTTATTCCAACATTGTTGAATACATTATTGTTATTGAATATGTTGTGATTGATAAGTTGATTAAGTTGTAGGCTTATGCCAATGTTGTCAGATATATTGTCGTTGTTATATGTGATTATTGCATTCATTAAGTCACATACATTTGCATTATTAAGTTGGCATGGATTGGCACCACGTTGCCTTGAATTTGAAAAATATTAAGTTGAAGGCTTATGCCTTGTTGATGCCTCTATTTACTGGAAGGTTTTCTAAGTTGGGAGTTCTGCTCCAATGGTACCACATGCATTTGCATGACATTGAGTTGTAATCTAAGTTGTACAGTTGAGCTGTTCTGTTGATGAAT
Organism: Vicia faba; assembly: GCA_948472305.1. Lineage (NCBI taxonomy): Eukaryota > Viridiplantae > Streptophyta > Magnoliopsida > Fabales > Fabaceae > Vicia > Vicia faba. The sequence goes on from OX451736.1 coordinate 27,044,122, forward strand.
TAATTGTTTCATTTCGATGATATCTTATTGAGATTGTTGTTGTGAAGTGGTGATTTTTGCACGACCTGATTCTAATATATAATTTATCATACGCTCACTTATACGATTTAAGAATCTCACCCTTTACTGTTTGAATGTTGCCCTCTGTTGTTAACGTGCAAGTATTAAAGAATGAAGATTTGCTTAGCCTTATTAGTTCAAAGTCGGTTGGTCGCTCTTATACGTAGCACTCCGGGGGAAATGAACAAATAGTCATTTACTTATTGAAATTGTTTTAGTTGTGGAATCCTAAGTTTAATTGTATGAAATAATATGTTGCCTCTCAAGATTTTTTAGTTGAATGAAACATATGATGCTACTTGAAGTTGTATTTATGATTCTGTTGCGTTATTAATAAAAGAAATGGTTTTATTTTAAAAGATGATTCAAGTTGTTATATGATCCTCTGAAAACTAAAGTGTTATTTATTTGTTTATGTGTTGTAACATGTTGAATTGTGATATCCCAAATGTGTTGGAAACTTTTAATTACTCTGATTTTTTGTTATAACTACCGGATATAATTTGGAGTGTTACAATAGTGGTATCAGAGCAGGTCATTCGGTCCGACCAAGTTGTCTAATGTCGTTTATTCCTTAGTGCGTGGCAAGTGTGTGAAACACTGTCGGTGTTTTTTTTCTAATCGAGTTGTATGCAGGAAGTTGGTTGAAGATAAGTGAGGGAGAAGCTTTGCTTCTCGGATATGTTCAATTGAAAGGTGTTGGTTCGGTGTGTTGCCGACAACGACAATGCAAGAATGGTTGGAGTCTTGTTGTTCTCGAATTTGAAGGTGACTTAGATTCAAGGTCTTGTTCTTAGTCGAGTTAGAGTGCCTTGAGAGAAATTGATTAGTCATTGTTGGTGCTTACTTCTCGAAGAATGATAAGTGATGTAATATTTGTTGATTTACGAAGCAAGTGTATGATGTCGATGTTTGAACAATGAGGGAGTAATAAAGTTACGGTAACTTTTATGTTGGGATCACATAAGTGATTGTCGGAAGTAGTTGACGTTGATAAGTAGTTGTGAATCGCAAGTCTGAGTCGAAACTTGAAGAAGTGAGAAGCGTTGTGAAAGGAATTGTTGCCCTGGTGTTTTGGAACCTGAACTTTGGAGAAGGAATGCATCTCTCAAGTTATAAGAGGTTTGGGAGTACGAGATATGTTAAGAGTTGTTTGGAATATGTTTAAGTTGAAGACAAATGAGTTTCGGAGTGGAATTTCTGTAAGCGAATCGCAGGAAACTGCAGAATTGGTGTGGGACTTCGAAAATTCATAACTAGAGTTCCGGATATCCGATTTGAGTTCCGTTTGAAGTGTTGGAAATATAATGAAATTAGATTTATTTTTAAAATGGTTCCAGCAGCTGTAATAGATTAATTTATCACGTGATGATATTGGAAGTAAGTGAAGTTTGTTATTAAGCTTGTCTTTGGGACTAGACTTGTTCTTCAGTGTTGTACGGGACGTCAGCGTCCGAGTTGGGTGAATAAAAGGAGAAATTGGAAGATTTATTTAAAGTAAATTGTGAAATCAATGGTATCATTTGGGAAGCTTTGGTGTTATTAATTAGAACGAAAGACGATAGTGCGAAGTTGTATGGAGTGTACATTGTCGAAAAGGAGGAAAATTTATGTTAAGTTGTCAAGATGTATGTTATAGTTTTGGGAGAAGAGTTCTCTTGAGTAATTTTATTTCCAAGTGAAAGTGTATGTAGACCCATTCAAGGAGGATGCATTTCTAATTTGGAGAACGACGAAGTCTGTTATAGAGGCTAGTAGCTTGTTGAGCTTAGATGATTACTATCGTAGTTGTTTGAGGTGTAGATATATATGAAATGTTGTTAAATGAGATGATAATGTTGAGAGTGTGATTGGAGTGAAAGGGAAATTATGGGAGTATTTGTAAACCTCATTGGATATTATTGGATTATGTTTCTTTAGGTGACTTGAGTACAAGTTCTAAAGGAACACTATTATAGTTAGTAACAATAGTTTATACTCCATTATAATTGTCGGCTATCTATTGACAAATTGAGGAACTGATCACCCTTAATCTCTTGTTGATAGTAGACGAGACCATGTGAGATGGTATAGATTTGATGTGCTATCTTAATGGTGTGTAAAGTGATGGATTTTATATCGTGAGGATAGTTGATCACTAGGTTATGTGAAGTAACAGATGAATTGCTAAGAAAGGATTAAGACATGTTGAACCAGTCAGAGTATCGAGTTATATGAGAGCTAACGTTGCAAATGTGAAAGATTGAGAATATCAAGTGAACAATGGCTTTATGGTGGATGTTACGAACGTCTGAAACTATATTGAAACATTTAAATCATATAGTTGATGGAAATTTTAACGAGGACGGTGACTTAATATGGATTATAAGAGTTGAGCAGCTGAGGCGTGATGTGGTACAATTGCTATGCGTGTGTGACTCGTTAGAGGTGAAGGATTAAAACATCAGGAGCCCATGGGAACGATATGTCTTGGTCTACATGTTTAATTTGGTGGATTGTTAACATAGGGATGATGTGTCAATGTACTATGTTTGCTAGTAAGTATTTGTAAATTTTATAAGAAGATTGTTGTGGATTGTTGGTTGATGGCGAGCCATGGTGTGATACGGTGGGAGAAGTGACTATGGTTTTGCGTTTGTTTCCGCAAATGTTTCGGTTGAGCAAGAGTCGCCACCGACTTTTTATTTTATCCTAAGGAAAGGTTAAAAAGCACAGCAAAAACCTTTTGAGATGTTTTCTTGGGTTCGGGGAGTAGATTATAGAAAGGGAAGGTATTAGCACCCTTTCTATCCATGGTTATCCATGGGCTCTTAGTTACTTGCTTAGATCACTTGCCTTTTGTTTTCAATTGTTTTAAATGGTGCTTGTGTGTGTGTGGGTTTGAAAATGTTTTGAAAAGAAGTCAATGTGGTGGCAACCTTTGTAATGATCCATGTGGGGATGTATACAAAGATGTATGTCTTTTTGAAAAGGTTTTCATTTGTTTTTGAAAGTTGTTTTGAAAGTGTTGTGAGGCGTGGTTTTAGAAATAGGCAAGTGTTTGCAAGATTGATTCAAGTAACTAAGAGGTTATCTACTCCTAAATTTCTCAAAGTTTATTGCTATGTCTTAACCCTTTCAATAAGTTTGTTCCACCATTGTATTTGGTGGACAATCTTATGTTTAGGATGTGAAAGGGACGGGCGCGGGTCATCGTTTAGACCATAATTGCAATGGTGCCAAGTATCTTTGGGCATTTTCTTTAAGGGACTTGATCATTTGTTTTTGTTTGTTTTGAAAAATGTTATCGAGGGACTATGATCATTCAATTTGTTTGTTTTGCCCAAAGAGACCTAACATGCAATATGGCCCAATTTGAAAGGCAACAAGTGGAATACCCTAGGGGGTGCAAGTGTGATTTGTGTGTTCATTTTCATGCTTATTTGTCTTGAGATTAGGTCATAACTATTTTATTGTTTTTTTTTTCCGCATACAAATCCTAATTCTAACATGGTATAATTAGAAAGCAATAAAGTGCGAAAATAAACTTACTAAGCTATTACAAAACCAAATATGGGAAAGGGGGTACAAATGTTCAAATGGGGATTTTGACAAGGAATTTAAACCTAAAACTATTACATCAATATTGAATTTATACAATTTAATTAATGTATAATAATTAAAAAAATGGAATAAAATATGCAAGATGCAAAAATGTTTTGTATATGTATGAAAAAAATATTATTTATGTAAAAATAAAAGATAATAAAAAGGTATTATTTTTGGAGTTTTTTCATATTTTGGGGCAAAACCCTAATTCTATTAAATAAAATGTGTTATTATTTAATTTAATAGAAGTATTTATTTATTATGTACAAAAATAAAAATAAAATGAAGTATATTATAAAAAAGTATTTTTTATATCAAATATTAATAAAAATGAAAAATATAAGTATTTTTGTATTCTAACCTAAATATATATATATATATATATATATATATATATATATATATATATATATATATATATATATATTAAGTTCTAAATATGTATTATATATATAAATAATAATAATTTTTAATATGTATAAAAAAAGTATTTTTTGTGTAAAATATTTTCAGAGGGTATAATAAAATAAAAATGAAAATAAAAGTATTTTTACCTATTTCTCAATATTTTAATGAAATGTATATATTTATTTATCTAAGTATTAATCAAAAGAAAATCATATAAATACCTAATAAATTAAAAATGGTGAGAAAAAATATTTTCATATTTTTTATGTCATGAGAAAAAATAAACAAAGTCAATCAAAAAAGAAAAAGGTCAAAAAGTCAAAGAAATAAGCAAATGGGCCTTGGGGGTGTAAAAGCAATCAGCATGGTGTGAATAAGAAAAATACACAGGCCCAGCCCAAAAGACCACCGTCTTCAACCTCCAGCAACAATGTTTGAACAAAACGCGCGCCACTTTCCTCCATTGCTAAGTCCTGATTCTTGGCTTTTTAACAAAAACTCATAACATAAAAAATGTTCAACATGAAGAGACGATTCTAACCATATGCATAACTTGATCTAACTCTCTAAGACGAGGGAGAATTTCTCCTCCCCCAAATCCTAACCTAGTTTTTCTGCCATTTTCAAACTCCAAATTCTCACAACTCAAGTAAAATAAATGAAAAGTAAAAACATGTACGTGTTCAGTGGCATGAGTAGAACCTTGTTTCTTCACAAACTTAAAGCTAATGATGCCTAATAAGAGAGATACGAATTCAAAAACTTACCTGTTCAGTTGAAGTTCTATCTGGAGATGTAGGAACTTTCAGTGCAAGGTGATGATTGGAGAAGCTTCCTTGAGGTCCAGGGATGCTATTCCAATGTTTACTTTGTCTTGAAAGCTTCTGAATCGAGCTAGAGAACTTCACCTGCAAGTCAGAAATGTAAAAATGGTGGAAGTGGTTAGAGTGATTACAGGTCGTGCTTTTGCTTTTGGTTAGCTTGCATAGATGGTATGGAAGGTGTGTGAACTGGTTTTGGCAAGAATGCTTGAGAGAAAAAGAAGTTGGCACTCAAACTGCAGAGGCAACTCTGTTTTTGCAGTTTGATGGTGTTTTTTGGTTTGGTGATGTTTGGGAGGCCAATGGCTCGTGCAATAGCTTGGTTATGATGTGTGTAATGTGTTTGATAACTTTGTTCTTGTGTTTGTAAGCTGGTTTCTGAGTTGGTACAAGTTATGACACTTTTCTTCTTTCTTAAGCAACAAAAGCCAATTTGTGTTTCTAGGCATCTAGAGGACCCCTAATCCTGCTGCAAAACTTCTCTTGATCAGAGTAATTTGTTCATAATCTTGTGTCAATCAGATTTGCAATGTACTTGTTGGATTTTCAATTTGACATAAAGTGAACTTTTGTAAAAATGGATAGTTTACTTTTTCCAAATTGGGATTAATCCTTTAGACAATGCTTGAACTCAAAGAACTTGGTCTTGGCACAAAGAATATGCATTAAATTTATGAGTGTAACTTGGTTTAAGGACCTGTAATCAAGGGCATGCTGGTTTTGAGAAGTTTGCATAACTTATGAACATGAAAAATGGCCAAATCAAAAGTGAGTTTTTGCTATATTGTGAAATTCGATTCTCCCTAACCATGAGGTTGTTTGATGAGTTCTTAGACATTTTGGAAAGCTTGGAATGTGTACTACAACCCATCTTTGAAATGCAAATTGAAATTCCAAGTGGAAGTGTATGTAAAATGGCCTTGAAGTGGGGTGAAAAACTTGTCCAAAATAGGTCAAATTTTCACTAAGTTAAGAATGGTTTAGTGCCCTTATTCAAAAAATTGTAACTTGAGATACAAGCTTCAAATGAGAAAACTTTGTGAATCAAAGTTGTAGATTATGCAACAAGCTACAACTTTCATGTTTTGACTTTTGTTTGAATCCAAATGAATCTTGGTGAAAACGTGGGGCAAAGTTGGGAAAAAATTAGGGTTTTCCATAACTTAGAAAAATTCTAAGTTATGAAAAATTCCATTTCAAACCCTAATTTGCATTTTGTGATTTCTTGGTGAACAAGTTTCATGATTTGGCATGTTTTGATGAAAAATGAATCTTGACTCTTGATTTTGACCAAAAAGTCAAAGTTTGACTTTTCAGTATACAGTCAAAATTGATCAATTGACTGGGAAATTCAACTGTCAATCTTGTGTACTTGGGATCTTTTGAGCTTGATGAATGTGTCAAGACCATTTCATTGAGTCCTTGAGTACATATGTGAGCTTGGTTTGCCATTGGCTAGGTCAAACAGTCAAAAATTGCCTTTGTGCAGTCAAAACCCTAAAAATGACCATTTTGCCCTTTTGGTGATCTGATCAAATTTCTTGTGGAATTGTGATCCAAACTTGATCAAATGGTCCATATGAGTTCATAATGTTGACGTGGGTCAATTTTCATGAGATTTGACTGTCAATTGACCACAGTTGACTTTTTCCCCAATACAGCTGATTTCTAGGTCAACTGTCCAATTGACTGGGCAAAATTTGGAATCAAGACTTGAAACTTGGTATGGATAAACTTGGGAGTACAACATGAATCATGAAAGTCATCTTAGGCATTTTAGGTCAAAACATCTTTGTTCAACCACAAACCCTAATTTGGGTTAACAGTGCAAGGAGAAGTCTTGAGCAGAGGAAACCCTAATTGGATCTTGATCTTCAAAGGTCTTGTGATGAGAAAATGTTGAGGAAATGGGAGGGAAAATTTTAGGGTACAACAGTTGCCCCTGTTCAATCTTCTTGGACCTGAAGAGTTAGATTGGCAAGTTTGCCTTTCGTGACTCGAGGGTAAAAGGAGATTGGACACTAGAGTGCCCGGAAATTTGCACTCGCATGTTGGAGTCTCACTAATGTGATGTCGGGAATGGGCTTACAGATGCCATTTGGAGGTGTTGATCGCATAAGAGATTCCTTAGCGAGAACTTGTGTATTTGAGAAAGACAGATGTTTTCCTGGCTTGTTACAGGTGTTTGATCTTCAATCTATTTATGCAGATATGCCCTGGCTAGATATAGGTGTCGAATCTACAATTGGTCGCTCACAGATGTGCCCTGGCTGGATACAGGAATCAGGTCTGGAAATGTGGTCAACAGATATGCCCTGGCTGGATACAGGAGTCGAATCCGGAAATATGGTCAACAGATATGCCCTGGCTGGATACAGGAGTCGAATCCGGAAATGTGGTCAACAGATATGCCCTGGCTGGATACAGGAGTCGAATCCGGAATTGTGATAGTTGTTAGATATGCCCTGGCCGGATACAGGAATCGAATCTTCAAACTCTTCAGACGTGCCCTGGCTAGATACAGGAATCGAGTCTGGAAACTGATCACTCTCAGATGTGCCCTGGCTAGGTACAGGTATCGAATCTGGAATCGTGACAGTTGAAGGTAGTTGTCTTTGGGATTGTCTTTTTCCCTGAAAAGGCAAAAACATAAGTTGTATGCAATGTCATGATGTATGACATGAGATTGTGTTGTATGCACTTTATCATGTATGTAAGTAAGATGTATGAAAATGTGGAATGTTTATGAATGTAATTTCGTCTTAGGAAAATAAATCCTTGACGACCGGCCGGGGAATTGCTCTGTGGAAGAGATATTTCGCCGAAGTTTTGCTGAGAGGCCTGCTGAGGACTTCAATGATGGACTCCGCTGGGGATAATGATGATAAACTCCGCTGGGGATTGAAGGAACTTTGCCGAGGGCGATCTTCTGTGGCAATTAGCTGAGGATAACCCAGTTATATGTCCTTGTGAGGAAATAACTCTAAATAAAACTCGGGAGAGACGTCCGTACCCTGCAGGGAACAAACTTCCAGAATCTACTGGGGGTGAGCTTTAAGACCCACCGGGGAATGTTGTGCCCTTTTTAGGATTGACGAGGAGTCAACTCTGCTTGGGGAAAGTACAACTGAATCTTGTTTTACTCTGCGGGGAGTTGAGATGATTTGGTCACATTCTTCGGTCGAATCTACCTGGGTACCTTGGAGGACAAAGCAACCAGACTGCATCAGACAACTTCATATTGCCCCTGTTTCTGATGTCACCTGTAATTAATCTTTCGTTTCATGTGCAAATATTTATGAATCAGCAATTTTAATGTCAAATGCATATATAAAAAATGAACATTGGACGTTCTTCGCAAAACAAAACAGAAATAGAAAAAAAAACAATGGCAATTTGTATAGACAAGTGAATTTATATTGATTTGAATTTTGCCTGTGAATAGGCGTTTTTGTACAAGAGGCTGACATCCTAGTAAGAGAATACCGCCAGATACCATAGAATTTACAATTTTGAAAAGGAAACAAAACAGCTATGTGAACAATCCCACTGGGTTCCAACTCTGCTATCGCCTTTATGTCTCTGAGCGTCTCATCGCTTTGCTGCTTAGTTGAAGATGAAGCTGATTGGTCGATGCCAAAGTCTGAGCCAGATAGTTGATGCCGAATTCCGGATGCGAAGTGATCCAATGAGACATAGTGTTACGCTTTATCCCTAACTTTTGCCTGGACCGCCCTTTCGGGTTTTCAGTCCACCGGGATACCCATTTTTGCCCAAGCCGCCTTTTCAGGTTTTCGACTTGCCGGGTGTACAAATTTTTTCATTTCATCCCTTATTTTTGCCCGAACCCTTTTGGTTCACCAGGAAGCCCTTATTTTTGCCTAGGTATGTCAACCTAGCGGGTCTTTTATTTATGCGTAGTATTTTTTCACTATGTCTGCATTGGCGGGGTGTGGAAGGTCGTCACCATCCACGGTGGTTAGGATCATGGCTCCTCCTGAGAACACATGTTTAACCACAAATGGCCCTTCGTACGTAGGGGTCCATTTGCCCCGGGGATCACTTTGAGGAAGGATGATGCGTTTGATTACCAGGTCCCCAACTTGATACTCTTGTGGTTTGACCCTCTTGTTAAATGCCCTGATCATCCGTTTTTGATAAGTTTGACCATGACAGATAGCAGTGAGCCTCTTTTCGTCAATCAGATTTAATTGATCAAGTCGAGTCTGGATCCAATCATCTTCACTCAAGTCTGCATCCTTCATTATCCGGAGAAAGGGTATCTGAACTTCAATTGGCAAGACTGCCTCCATGCCATAAACCAAAGAGAAATGAGTTGCCCCGGTTGACGTCCTTGCTGAGGTACGATACCCATGAAGAGCGAATGGTAACATCTCGTGCCAATCTTTATAGGTCACTGTCATCTTCTGCACAATTTTCTTGATATTTTTATTAGCTGCTGTTGTACCCCAAAATTTGCCCTCCCATATTTCTCAAAATATTTCAAGAAAAATTCACAAGTCCAACCCGGCGCGTCATATTCAGGTATTCTTTCGCCAAGATATCTCTGATAACGTATTCTCAAATTCAGGTTCGGCTCAAGCGTCAATTCTTTAAAGAAGGTATCCGAATGTGCGAGTTTTCTTAAAGAAATATGGTGAAAAAGTGTGCTGAAAGTGAAGTTTTTACGCGCTAAAAAATTAATAACTTGAAGACCGTGGCTCGTTTTGAACCCGTTCCGGTGGCCAAAATTCTGTCTTGACATTATCTACGTTTTCATCTCTCACGGCTGGAAGCCAATTTCGATCAGAAGGTCTTCAAAAATGTGGATTTATCAAGTATTTTTGCACATAAAATTTGTGACAGAAGTTTATTTGCGTCATGTTCAAAAAATCATAACTTGGTCGATTTTCATCGTATCGAGCTGGTTCCGGCGCCAAAATTTCACAAATTGAGTTGGCTACATTTTCACAGAAGGTATTGAGTTCAAAAGGTATTCAAAAGGACTTCATTTTTTGCTCAGAGTGCGTGACACGCTGAAAATCCTGAATGCTGAATATTATTTCATCTGAGCCGAAACTTCGAAAATTCATAACTCGGTCAATTTTTATCGGATTGGACTCATATTTTTACACAAGGTCACTGACTCATAGATCTACAACTTTGCTTCAAAAGTCGAGACCAAATTATGCACCGATCAATACCAGTTTTTTATTGAAGAACGTGTCAGAGTCGACACTGAAGCCCAAAATAAGTTTGTCTGAGCTGAAACTTCAAAAATTCATAACTAATTCACCGTTTATCCGATTGAGTCGATTTTCGGACAGGAGTTAGTTCTCGATGTAGGCTACATTTTGTCTTTACATTTCAACTTCAAAAAATGCACTTAAGTCCCTGCGATTTAGCCTGGAAAGTGACGAATTCAAGTGAATATTGGAGGCCCAATTGCACATTCAAAGCCCATTTGCTTTACCCTAATTTCCATTATATAATCACTTTCTTTTCACACAAACCAGAAAGGAGAAAAATAGGAGAAGAGAAAAAGAGAGAAAAAACCTTGCCACAACACTGTTGGAATATCAAACTGTTTCAAGAACCCTAAAACCTTGAAATCCTTATTACAAATCCCTCTCTCACTACAAACAAAGTCATCTCAGTTACAAACCAACATCTTATTACTTCTTCAGTAAGGGTAAGGCTGGCTTGATCTCCATGATCCAAAAGGCATAAAAGCATCCAGGTCACTAATCTTCCAGTAAGGGTAAGATTGATTTGACCTCCATGATCAAAAGGGTATAATCATTCATACATGCCATATTGTGCCTAAACATTAAATTTCTTCATATGTTGGTTTTATTTGAATTTTTATGATTTTATTTAATGTGTTCATGAGGTTCAACACTGCAGATTTAGACAGGATCCCATGCAGGTTCATTAAGGAACGTTGAGGCCAAAAGTCAAATGGCCAAAAGGCCAGAAGCTAAATGGCCAAAACAGAACATTTTACACATGACACCAATACATGGCGAGGCAGACATTAAGCCAGACATTAAGAGAACGTTGAAGACAGAACACAAATGGCCAAAAGCCAAAACGCAAATGGCCAAAAGCCAAAAGCCAAATGGCCAAAGTAGAACAACTTATGTATGAGGAGGCCAGAACACAAATGGCCAAACCACTCCAATTCACCTCCAAAAAGGGGACAGAAACCCCCCAAGGTATTGTATTTTCTTTCTTTTCCTTATTTTATTTATTTCAATTATTTCTTTTTTTAATTAATTTCTTTAATTTAACTTATTTTCATAAAATATAAAAAATAGTAAAAAACAGAAAAGTCATAAAAATCAAAATATATTTATTTAATTAATATTTTTTGTAAATAAATTTCACTAATAATTAATTATTTATTTTTATAAATCAAAATTGCATGTAAATAATTAGATTAATTTTAGGTTTAATTTTAACATGTTTTTCTTAATAAATAAAAAAAATTAATTAGAATTAGGGTTAATATTTTAATTTCATTTAATCTTTCTCATAAAAATACATAAAAAACATAAATACCAAAAACTCAAAAAAAAAATAATTTCTTTTTTCTCTTTAATTTCATTAGTTTAATCATTTAATATAATTTCATTAAAAAGGGTCCAACGCCCTCGTTTCCAATTTTAATTCCTATTCGCGCATTTTTATTTATTTCCTTCTTTTAAATATTATGTAATTGCTCAAGCTATGAAACTCGAACATTTTATATTTCCCGCATTTTATTTCTTTATTTTATGTCAAATTGGGTCCTGGTTTAATTTGGCGATGTGGATCCGCGCCTTTGTAATAGTTTAGGAACTTTATATTTCTCGCAATTTTTAACTATTAATAATGACATGCTAGAATGAATGATAAAATAAAAACAAACGCATAGATCACTTTGACAAAAGACAAAAATAAATGAAAACGACACACAAATCACACACCACCCCTAGGGTACGCCTCACTGTTGCCTTGCCTCGAAAGGTGATCGTCGAGTAGAGGATGTCTTAGTAAGTCCTCATGATCCGGGAACCTGGCATGAGGGTAGCTTCTAAGGTGTCTTCCTATTGCTCTGGTGATCACCACGTCCCGAACCTTCGAATTGACCCGAACACCTCCAACGGTGGTGCTACCTACCTCTCAATGGTGGGATGGCACTACTTTAAAGGACATTTACACAGACGAATTCCTTAGGGTAGGTAGACGACTCTAGATACTTGCTCTAAATTTCAAACAAATCAAAAAAATACTTTTCACACCGACACCTTTTCAAAAAGCTTTCGAAAGCAATTTTTCAAACACTCTTGAGGACCGATACAAGAGTCGAACTGGAATTTTCAAAGAAACTTTTTTTAAACCCACAGTTGAAAAGCAAACAAACCATTTTTGAAAACACAAATGAGCAAGTATCTAAGAGCCCATGGATAACCATGGATAGAAAGGGTGCTAACACCTTCCCTTTCTATAATCTACCTCCCGAACCGAGAGCAATCTCTATAAGGAATTTTTCTGTGCTTTTGTCCTTTCCATTTGGAGAAAATAAAAGACGGTGGCGACTCTTGCTTCCGCGACATTTCGCGATCCAGCGTTAAACAGTCAGTTCCAGATCCACCGATCACAGAACTGGCGACTCTGCTGGGGACATTAAACTTAAAGTGAGGTGTACCTTAGGGTTAGTTCATAACTATGTTTTCGATTGTATTTACTTGTCTGCTTTAAATTTATGGGTTGCATGGGAGTTACATAGATCCTAACCCGGATCTGGGGATACCCTGTTTAGGTAGCATAAGCTGTGAGGGACCTGTCCGGCGTATACCAACATGGGTGAAGCAGTGGCTACATTGGTGTGGCGCCTTGGTCTGTACCGATATCCCTCGTGTTGAAACGGGGAGAATATGGGTCTTCCAAGGAGTCATTAAGCACCAACAGACCTTAGAACCTTAAATGACACAACTTGGCCATTAGAACAGTAGCAGTATGCTACGCCCATTGAGGCTAAACTCTCGTGATGGTTCTGGCCGCAAGAAAAGATTGCGATGCCGGAGTTATGACCAATTGAGGTTAGTCAATGATATTGGGATCCTCTAAGAACCCGGTTACTTTTGTTAGGACAGGTATGAACCAACAAACTGAAAGAGGGTAATACCTAAACCTCATGCTGGCCTAAACTCTAAGGGTTTCTCTTGCGTGACTTGTGTGCCTTCGTACTTGACTATTTGCATGCTTGTTATCTAATACAGGAATTACTTGCAGGGCTTGCTTATAGTCCTTAATGGGGACTCATAGCAGGGTTTGCTAAGTTTTTACAGGTTTTGTCCATAGTCCTTAACTAGGACTCATAACAGGGTCCACTGAATTTCCTACAGGTTTTTGTTTTAGTCCTTAACCAGGACTCATAACAAGGTTTACCAAGTTTCTTGCAGGGTTTGTTTTAGTCCTTAATTGGGACTCCTGACAGGTTTACTAAGTGTCTTGCAGGTTTTGGTTTGCAGTCCTTAATAGGGACTCATAACAGGGTTACCTACATTACCCCATGCATCATGACATCATACCATTGCATACATCCTAACCCATTTCAAGGATCTCAAGGGCTTGTGATGCAGGTCACGGTGAATCAACTATCCCAGCAAGGGGCAAAGAGGATTTATTTTCCTATAGCCAAGGTTGTCAGAGGCTATGACCCACTTGATATGGTGAGCTTTGACTCCTGAAGAAGGTTCCCCTAGCCAAGGTTGTTTGGAAAGCAAAAATAAGGTTGATGACTTGAGTCAGGGGCTATGACCCACTAGATATGGTGAGCCTTTGACCCTTGAAAGAAAGACTCTCAACAAATATGGAGTTCTTTCAATCAAGCTACAAATTCAAATGCTAACAAAATTTTCTTGTTTATCCCGCGAGATCCTTGAAAACATTGCATACATGTCATACACATCATTACATAACAGGTATCTTTGTTGCAGGTCACTTACCCTTCTCGCTGTTTATTTCAGCAATGGCTTCCCAACAACATAACCAGGATCTTCTGGCTCAAGAGACTCAATTTGGGGAAATCCTCCTGAATCTATCCAAGGGGCAGGAGGAGCTAAGGACACTTCTCATGGAGACCTTTGTCAGGAACAGTGCTGAGGATGAACGGATGAGATATCAGCAAGCTGAGATGGATGCAATGAAAGCCCAAATGCTGGGACAGAAGAATGCCATTCAAGGTTTAGCTCAAAGACAAAGGAATGTCATTCAAGGTTTAGCTCAAAGACAAGATGAGCTCCAGTTTCTCGTCAACCAACTGCTTCAGGGTAACCAGCTGGGGCAAACGTCTAGGGTTGAAGAGCCAGTCATCATTCAACCACCCTTGAGACAAGCAGACAAGGGAAAAGTTCCTCATATGGCTTCAGTATCACCTATTCAGTATCGACCTCACCAGCTTCAGCCAGACAAGCCCAAAAGGCAATTCACCAAGCTCAACGTGTCGCTGCCTCAAGCCTTACAACAACTGCTGAGGTTGAATTTGGTAACTCTAAAGGATCCTCCTAAGAATCCCAACAGGACACCTTCAAGGTATAACCCCAACGCTCACTGCGCTTATCATTCTGACAGCCCGGGGCAAGCTACAGAGGATTGTTGGACTTTGAAGAATAAAATCCAGGACCTGATTGATGAAGGGGTATTAGAATTCACACAAGATGGCCAGGCCGAGTGCTTCTACCATCCCTACAGGAGGCACCATTTGAAGTGACAAGCCCTGAGATGAGAAGAATTTTTGTTCATTCGAATGTTCAAGTTGCAATTTTCTTTTGTTCAAACATTTACTCATTGTTAAACATTGTTATTTCATTAATGCATCGCATATGTCTGTTCTGAAACAATATATTCGTATTCACTATACGCAAATTATTTTCATATTTTTTTCTGATGTCAACTCTTGATTTAAAATTCTAAAGCCTCTTGAGGGAGGATGACGAAAACGATACCACAACATTTACAGTATGCTTTTGAACAGACCCTGCTGATGAAGTACAGGCATTGTTTCAATCCCTAAACACTGGAGTTATAAGGATGATAATCCCTCGTCAACCCATCTGAGCCAAAGAAGTAGGAGTTTTTCTTTTCGAAATTTAAAACCCTTAATCATAACCTGGGGCAGGGTAGTCTTCTCAGTTGATCCAAGTGCATAACGAACGGCACCGAAGGAGGTCCTTACAAAATAAAGAAAGACAGTGATTGGTTCCGAATAATCATAAAGATAGGCAGTCATTATATCTCTCAAAATAAAAAGCACATTAAGTCCAAACCTATAAAGGAGACTTACAAAACTGGGGCATCCCGCTGACTGTAATTCCTAAAAAGGAAACAGTTCAGGCAAAAAAGAAAGGGATAACAAAATCAGACAAGAAAGAGGTCTTACAAACCCTCAACACAAAAGGAATGACTGCCTATTCAAAATAAGTTATCAACATCTGAATCATCACCGGAAAATCAGAGCAAAGACTCAAACAAAGTCTAACGTATGATCAACTGAGTTTAGGTTTGGAGAACATCACGAAGAGCGGGTGGGTACAAATAAAATTTGAGCCTTTATCCTTTGTTTCTTAAACCGTGAACCAGGCCACGTTATAACCCTTAAAAGTACTAGCTGAAGCATGGGTTAGTTCGAAAGCATACTGTGACGAAAGGTATCCTGACTCCTTAAGGCTTACTATAAAGAAGGAGTTGACATCACGTTTTACAAACATTCATTTGTTTTATGAAAAAAGAATGCATTTTCAAAATCTTCAAGACAGACATAGGCTTTACATTTTTAACATAACTTTGTTTGCATATGACTTTTTGTTCGAACAGCATAGAAGTTCGCACGACGAATGCCTAATGAACAGAAGTACCTCCAATCAAGGGGCAAACATGACCATGGTCCATTATCTGGGGCAGTCCAATCAAGATTCGGAGAATCTCTCAAAGGCCTAATAGCCTGGGGCAAGTCTCCGCCTGAGTCACTTGGGGCATTCCAACAAGGAACCTTGCTTGATCAAACACCTTCTGGTGGCAGGACAAAAACACTTCTAACAGAGGCAACTCCCTACATTCTGAGAGCATGGACATAGTCGAAAAAATACTACGCAAAATCAAAGACCCGCTAGGTTGACATACCTAGGCAAAAATAAGGGCTTCCCGGCGAACCAAAAGGGTTCGGGCAAAAATAAGGGATGAAATGAAAAAATTTGTACACCTGGCAAGTCGAAAACCTGAAAAGGCGGCTTGGGCAAAAATGGGTATCCCGGTGGACTGAAAACCCGAAAGGGCGGTCCAGGCAAAATTTAGGGATCAAAAGCGTACGACTATGTCCTGTCATCTTGTCATCCGCCTACCAGAAGAAGAGTTTGTCCATCAACAACTATCAGCACCTCACAGGTCTTCCTCTCCCACCTCAGAAACAGGGGCAATAATGAGTTGCCCAAGCAATCTAATTGTTCTATCCTCCAAGGTACCAAGGTAGGTTCAGCTAAAGAACATAACCGACATATCTTAATTCCCCAGAGAGTAAGTCAGCAGTCAGCGCATTCTTCTCCAAGAAGCTACTATCAAACGTAAGGAAGTTGAGTATCCTCCAGCAGACCTCAACATTCCCCAGCAGCATATAGATATCCTTAGCAAGCATCCCCGACAGTCTTGGTCTAAAGATTGTTCCCCGGCAGCAGACCAACGGTCAAAGGAATCGCTTCCCCGACATAGTTCAAAACTTCCCCAGGAGAGTCCAACCTAGATCCCCAGGAAAGTTGGAATTCATCTCCCCAAGCAGTAAGCTTATCCCCAGTAGATTCTGGAAGCTTATCCTCGCAAAGCACGAACGCGTTTCCCGGCTTTATTTAAAGAGTTATTTCCTTAATAGGATATAACTGGGTTATCCTCAGCCAAAAGCCATGGAAAGAGCGTCCTCGATAAAATTTTCTCATCCCCAGCGAAGTCTATTCATACTTCCAATACAACAAAGATATCCCCAGCAAAGTCCATCAACACTTCCAACAACAAGGGTATCCCCGGCAAATTATTATCAACACTCAGCAAGGCATTCCTCTTCCCACAGAGTATTGCTTCCCAACATGGTCGCTAGAGTATCTTTTCTCCCCGCAGAATCTTCCATTTGCCAAGTTTATTCCGCAACGGAGTCATCTTCTCCTACCGGTATTCTTGCAGTTATCATCCCCCAACGGAAGTAAAAGCTTATTCTCCAACATCAGCCCAGGATATGACTTCCCGGCACCCGTCAAGGATTCACTTTCCCAGACGAAAACATACATTCATAAAACATCACATACATCATTATAGCATGCATATACGCATTATATCAGACAAAACTCATTTATGTCGAGAATATCATTGCTTAATCCATATCATGCATTGCATATGACTGACCTTTACCTTTCAGGAAAGATGTAGTTGAAATTCTCAATCATATTGCAAGACCTAGACCGGTTCAGTTAATCGACTCCAAAGATTTCTTATCCAGTCCCAGGCCTTCTCTAGTCTAGCTAAATCGACTCCCAACAAATTTTTCTGATAAAGACTCAGTAGAAGTTATCCCAGGTTATAATTTCCTATTGGTTCCCTCTCCGACGGTGAGTGAGGTGATAATTCCTTTTCAGATGGTTCCCTCTCCGACGGTGAGTGAGGTGATAATTCCTTTTCAGATGGTTCCCTCTCCGACGGTGAGTGAGGTGATAATTCCTTTTCCTATGGTTCCCTCTCCGACGGTGAGTGAGGTGATAATTCCTTTTCAGATGGTTCCCTCTCCGACGGTGAGTGAGGTGATAATTCCTTTTCAGATGGTTCCCTCTCCGACGGTGAGTGAGGTGATAATTCCTTTTCCTATGGTTCCCTCTCCGACGGTGAGTGAGGTGGTAATTCCTTTTCAGATGGTTCCCTCTCCGACAGTGAGTGAGGTGATAATTCCTTTTCATATGGTTCCCTCTCCGACGGTGAGTGAGGTGATAATTCCTTTCCTAATGGTTCCCTCTCCGATGGTGCGTGAGGTGATAATTCCTTTCCTAATGGTTCCCTCTCCGATGGTGCGTGAGGTGATAATTCCCTTCAGATTATAATTTCCTTTGGTTCTCTCCCCGACGGCGCGTGAGACGTAATTCCCTTCAGATTAAATTTCCTTTGGTTCTCTCCCCGACGGCGCGTGAGACGTAACTCCCTTTCAGATTATATTTGCCTACTGGTTCTCTTTCCGATACTGCGAAGATGATAATTCCTACCAAGATTTTCTCAACGAGCGTTGTTGAAGTTAAAGTCACCCAAGGTTCTCTCACCGTTCATGCTAAGGTAGTAACCATCCCTGGTTCATTCATCATCTTGTGAAGCTCCAGATCCAACTCCTGTAACCAGTCAGGACACATTTATACAAAGCATCTGAAAACCAGCTCCTGCAACGTGTCAGGTACTCATTTTTCTTTTGCAGGTATGCAGGTTCTCGCTGAGGAATCTCTCATGCGATCAACATCCAGATGGCATCTATAAGCCCATCATCCTATTCATCAATCTCCAAATGGCATCTATAAGCCCATTTCCATCACACTGCTACTATGTGAGCGTAAATTTCTGGGCACTCTAGTGTTCAATCATCTTCTACCCTCGGATTACGAAAGGCACGTCAGCCAATCTGCATCCTCAGGTCTAAGAAGATTGAACAGGGGCAACTGTTGTACCCCAAAATTTGCCCTCCCATATTTCTCAAAATATTTCAAGAAAAATTCACAAGTCCAACCCGGCGCGTCATATTCAGGTATTCTTTCGCCAAGATATCTCTGATAACGTATTCTCAAATTCAGGTTCGGCTCAAGCGTCAATTCTTTAAAGAAGGTATCCGAATGTGCGAGTTTTCTTAAAGAAATATGGTGAAAAAGTGTGCTGAAAGTGCAGTTTTTACGCGCTAAAAAATTCATAACTTGAAGACCGTGGCTCGTTTTGAACCCGTTCCGGTGGCCAAAATTCCGTCTTGACATTATCTACGTTTTCATCTCTCACGGCTGGAAGCCAATTTCGATCAGAAGGTCTTCAAAAATGTGGATTTATCAAGTATTTTTGCACAGAAAATTTGTGACAGAAGTTTATTTGCGTCATTTTCAAAAAATCATAACTTGGTCGATTTTCATCGTATCGAGCTGGTTCCGGCGCCAAAATTTCACAAATTGAGTTGGCTACATTTTCACAGAAGGTATTGAGTTCAAAAGGTATTCAAAAGGCCTTCATTTGTTGCTCAGAGTGCGTGACACGCTGAAAATCCTGAATGCTGAATATTATTTCATCTGAGCCGAAACTTCGAAAATTCATAACTCGGTCAATTTTTATCGGATTGGACTCATATTTTTACACAAGGTCACTGACTCATAGATCTACAAATTTTCTTCAAAAGTCGAGACCAAATTATGCACCGATCAATACCAGTTTTTTATTGAAGAACGTGTCAGAGTCGACACTGAAGCCCAAAATAAGTTTGTCTGAGCTGAAACTTCAAAAATTCATAACTAATTCACCGTTTATTCGATTGAGTCGATTTTCGGACAGGAGTTAGTTCTCGATGTAGGCTACATTTTGTCTTCACATTTCAACTTCAAAAAATGCACTTAAGTCCCTGAGATTTAGCCTGGAAAGTGACGAATTCAAGTGAATATTGGAGGCCCAATTGCACATTCAAAGCCCATTTGCTTTACCCTAATTTCCATTATATAATCACTTTCTTTTCACACAAACCAGAAAGGAGAAAAAGAGGAGAAGAGAAAAAGAGAGAAAAAACCTTGCCACAACACTGTTGGAATATCAAACTCTTTCAAGAACCCTAAAACCTTGAAATCCTTATTACAAATCCCTCTCTCACTACAAACAAAGTCATCTCAGTTACAAACCAACATCTTATTACTTCTTCAGTAAGGGTAAGGCTGGCTTGATCTCCATGATCCAAAAGGCATAAAAGCATCCAGGTCACTAATCTTCCAGTAAGGGTAAGATTGATTTGATCTCCATGATCAAAAGGGTATAATCATTCATACATGCCATATTGTGCCTAAACATTAAATTTCTTCATATGTTGGTTTTATTTGAATTTTTATGATTTTATTTAATGTGTTCTTGAGGTTCAACACTGCAGATTTAGACAGGATCCCATGCAGGTTCATTAAGGAACGTTGAGGCCAAAAGCCAAATGGCCAAAAGGCCAGAAGCCAAATGGCCAAAACAGAACATTTTACACATGACACCAATACATGGCGAGGCAGACATTAAGCCAGACATTAAGGGAACGTTGAAGCCAGAACACAAACGGCCAAAAGCCAAAACGCAAATGGCCAAAAGCCAAAAGCCAAATGGCCAAAGTAGAACAACTTATGTATGAGGAGGCCATAACACAAATGGCCAAACCACTCCAATTCACCTCCAAAAAGGGGACAGAAACCCCCCAAGTTATTGTATTTTCTTTCTTTTCCTTATTTTATTTATTTCAATTATTTCTTTTTTTAATTAATTCCTTTAATTTAACTTATTTTCATAAAATATAAAAAATAGTAAAAAACAGAAAAGTCATAAAAATCAAAATATATTTATTTAATTAATATTTTTTGTAAATAAATTTCACTAATAATTAATTATTTATTTTTATAAATCAAAATTGCATGTAAATAATTAGATTAATTTTAGGTTTAATTTTAACATGTTTTTCTTAATAAATAAAAAAAATTAATTAGAATTAGGGTTAATATTTTAATTTCATTTAATCTTTCTCATAAAAATACATAAAAAACATAAATAACAAAAACTCAAAAAAAAAAAATTTCTTTTTTCTCTTTAATTTCATTAGTTTAATCATTTAATTTAATTTCATTAAAAAGGGTCCAACGCCCTCGTTTCCAATTTTAATTCCTATTCGCGCATTTTTATTTATTTCCTTCTTTTAAATATTATGTAATTGCTCAAGCCATGAAACTCGGACATTTTATATTTCCCGCATTTTATTTCTTTATTTTATGTCAAATTGGGTCCTGGTTTAATTTGGCGATGTGGACCCGCGCCTTTGTAATAGTTTAGGAACTTTATATTTCTCGCAATTTTTAACTATTAATAATGACATGCTAGAATGAATGATAAAATAAAAACAAACGCATAGATCACTTTGACAAAAGACAAAAATAAATGAAAACGACACACAAATCACACACCACCCCTAGGGTACGCCTCACTGTTGCCTTGCCTCGAAAGGTGATCGTCGAGTAGAGGATGTCTTAGTAAGTCCTCATGATCCGGGAACCTGGCATGAGGGTAGCTTCTAAGGTGTCTTCCCATTGCTCTGGTGATCACCATGTCCCGAACCTCGAATTGACCCGAACACCTCCAACGGTGGTGCTACCTACCTCTCAATGGTGGGATGGCACTACTTTAAAGGACATTTACACAGACGAATTCCTTAGGGTAGGTAGGTTCTCGTAGATACTTGCTCTAATTTCAAAACAAACTCAAAATCTCTTTTCACACCGACACTTTTCAAAAAGCTTTCGAAAGCAATTTTTCAAACACTCTTGAGGACCGATAGAAGAGTCGAACTGGAATTTTCAAAGAAACTTTTTTAAAACTCACAGTTGAAAAGAAAACAAACCATTTTTGAAAACACAAATGAGCAAGTATCTAAGAGCCCATGGATAACCATGGATAGAAAGGGTGCTAACACCTTCCCTTTCTATAACCTACCTCCCGAACCGAGAGCAATCTCTATAAGGAATTTTTCTGTGCTTTTATCCTTTCCATTTGGAGAAAATAAAAGACGGTGGCGACTCTTGCTTCCGCGACATTTCGCGAACCAGCGTTAAACAGTCAGTTCCAGATCCACTGATCACAACTGCCTCTACAGCCCCATTCATCTTCGGCCGGTAGGGAGAAGAATTGTGGTGCTGTATCTTGAATTGTTCACAGAGTTCAGTGATCATCTTGTTATTGAGATTGGTACCATTGTCCGTAATGATTCTTTCCGGGACACCGTACCGACAGATCAGATTATGCCGGATGAAACGTGCCACGACGCTCTTGGTTACTGTGGCGTAGGAAGCTGCCTCAACCCACTTCGTGAAGTAATCGATCGCCACCAAGATGAAGCGATGCCCGTTGGTTGCCGTTGGTCGGATCTCACCGATCATATCAATGCCCCACATTGCAAAAGGCCAAGGTGCCGTCAGGACGTTCAGAGGAACCGGAGGGATATGCACCTTGTCAGCATAGATCTGGCATTTATGACAAGTTCGGGAGTGTTGGTAACAATCAGCTTCCATTGTGGACCAGAAATATCCTGCCCGAAGGATTTTCTTAGCCATGGTGTGTCCACTGGAATGTGTTCCAAATGTGCCTTCATGCAGTTCTATCATGATCTTCTCTGCTTCAGCCTTATCCACACAACGTAGTAGAGTTGAATCATGATTCCGTTTGTAGAGAATGCCGTTGCTGAGGAAGAATTTTGCCGCAAACCTCCTCATGAATTTCTTGTCATTGACAGAGGCACCTTCAGGGTATTCCTGAGTTTCCAAGTACCTCTTCACCTCATGATACCAGGGTTTTTCAGTCACCTTCTCGGCCTCGAGATCGCATCAGTATGCTGGTTCATCCAACTTCCAGATAATGATTCGGGGAGCCTCATTGTCCCATTTAACTTTGAACATTGAAGACATCGTAGCTAGTGCATCTGCTAGCTGATTCTCCTCTCTCGGGAAGTGCTCAAAAGTTATTTCTTCAAAGTGGGGAAGCAAGGTCAACACATACTCCTTGTAAGGAATGAGATTTGGGTGTTTCGTATCCCACTCGCCTTTGATCTGATTGATCACGAGAGCGGAATCTCCGAAGACACTCAGAAACTTGATCCTTAAGTCAATTGCAGCTTGAAGACCCATGATACATGCCTCATACTCCGCCATGTTGTTGGTGTAGTTGAAACATAATCGGGCGGTGAGTGGAGTATTAGTTCCTTTGGGGGATATGATTACAGCGCCGACGCCGTTACCCAAAGCATTGGAGGCTCCGTCAAAATGCATAGACCATCGGGATCCTTCCTCAGGTCCTTCATCCGGTCCAGGTACTTCACAGTCAGTTACCACCATGATGTCTTCGTCCGGAAAATCAAAGTTCAATGATTGGTAATCGTCCACAGGTTGGTGTGCCAAATGATCTGCCAGTACACTTCCTTTGATTGCTTTCTGAGTTGTATACAGGATATCATACTCTGTCAAGATCATTTGCCATCTCGCTATTCTCCCAGACAGAGCAGGCTTTTCAAATATGTACTTGATGGGATCCATCTTTGAAATCAACAAGGTAGTGTGAGTCAGCATATACTGTCTCAGCCGGCGAGCAGCCCATACAAGAGCGCATCAAGTTTTCTCAAGCAGTGAGTAACGAGACTCACAGTCGGTAAACTTTTTGCTCAAGTAATAAATAGCGTGCTCTTTTCGGCCAGACTCGTCATGCTGCCCCAGCACACACCCCATTGAATTATCAAGCACTGTCAAGTATAGTATCAGAGGTCTTCCTTCCACTGGTGGCATAAGAATGGGTGGCTCTTGGAGATATTCCTTTATCTTTTCAAAGGCAGCCTGACATTCATCGTTCCAGCGTACTACTTGATCTTTCTTCAGTAATTTGAAGATTGGCTCACAAGTAGCAGTCAGATGTGAGATGAATCGGGCAATGTAATTCAATCGTCCTAGGAAGCCTCTGACTTCTTTCTCTGTCTTCGGAGTCGGCATCTCTTGAATGGCTTTAACCTTGGCAGGGTCCACTTGAATACCTTTATCACTTACAATGAAACCTAGCAATTTTCTGGATCTTACCCCAAAGGTGCATTTGTTGGGATTCAACCTCAACTTGTATAATTTGAGTCGGTCAAACAACTTCCTCACATGGTCAAGGTGCTCTTCCTCAGTTTGAGACCTTGCAATCATGTCATCAACGTATACCTCAATCTCATGATGGATCATATCATGAAATAAAGCAACCATGACACGTTGATAGGTTGCCTCAACATTTTCAACCCGAATGGCATGACCTTATAACAGAAGGTGCCCCACTGAGTCACAAAGGTAGTCTTCTCCATATCCTCTGGAGCCATCTTGATCTGATTATACCCTGAAAAACCATCCATGAAGGAGAAAACCTTGTGTTGAGCGGCATTGTCAACAAGAACGTCGATGTGAGGTAATGGGAAGTCATCCTTGGGGCTTGCCCTGTTCAAATCCCTATAGTCGACACACATTCTGACTTTACCGTCCTTCTTTGGCACTGGCACCACATTGGCAACCCACTGCGGGTAAGAAGTCACTGCAAGAAACCCGGCATCGAATTGCTTCATAACTTCGGCTTTGATCTTTTCAGACATCTCTGGGCGCATACGTCGGACTTTTTGCTTTACCGGAGGGCAATCTTCCTTGGTTGGCAGGTGATGAACTACAATGTCGGCATCCAAACCAGGCATGTCTTCATAGGACCAAGCAAATATCTCCATGTAATCCTGTAGCATCTAGATCAATCGTTGCTTCACGCTGAGCTCTAGATTAGCCCCAATCTTGACCTCTTTCCTATCTGTCTCAGTACCCAGGTTGGTCGTTTCTACCGGCTCTTCATGTGGTTGAATAGCCCTCTCTTCCTGGAGCAGCAGTCTTGCGAGTTCACCAGGCACTTCACAATCATCTTCACCTTCGTCTTCGGCCAAGTTGATCGGATTCTCGAAGTCATAACTGGCGGTAGCAGAGCTGTTACCAGTGAGATCCAGAGTGGATTGAAACCTGTATAAGTGGGTGTGTGTAAATATAGCTGTTTTGCAATATATATAACACGGAAAGAAAAAGAGCACAAGATTTGAAATGCAACAAACGTCCAATGTTTTGATTGATGATATATGGAAATGTCATACAAAAAGCCCTCACAAATGGAGCTACGATGCCCCGGGTAGGACACCGAGCCAACAAAGTTTTAACATATTGTTTGTTACAAATTGGAAATTAAAAGAATTAATTACTGCATGACAAATGTGATAGGTGTAAAATCCTTTGCCGTCCAGTTGCTTGGTCCGTTGCTGGTAGTCGGGTAGATCCAATTGTCAAATTCTGCTTCCTCTACATCCTCCTCAATAGCGTTCACCCTTGGGTTGGAGATAAACACTGGAGCCTTTCTGATCTTGTCCTTGCGCACAGCCCTCTGATCCTCTGCAGTAAAGCCCAGTCCAAATTTGTCAGTTTTCTGTGTAAAGTCAGGAAGCCTGCCCCAGTTAGTACATTCACCTCTCTGAACCACAACCCGAGCATCCTTTAGGGAAGCCATCTTCAAAGGAACATTCTCTTCGACTGCTGTTTCTGCTGCTGCTGAAATTGGATGCACCTCCTCGAAATGCTGAAAGGGGGTTTCAATAAACTCCCCGTCCATCTCAATGTATCTGAAGGAATTCAAATGGCTCACCATATACTCCTCTTCTCCTTGCACAGTGACGATCTTCCCTCTGACAGGGTACTTCAGCTTCTGGTGCAAGGTAGAGGTCACTGCCCCAGCTTTATGGATCCAAGGTCGACCCAGTAGACAAGAGTACGATGGACGTATATCCATCACATAAAAAGTAGAGTCAAACACCTGAGAGCCCACACGAATAGGAATGTCAACCTCTCCATGAACCATCCTTTTTGAACCGTCAAAGGCCCTGACGATGATATTGCTGGGCTTCAGTTCCAGGCCTTCACAATCTAAACGGTCTAAAGCCTTTTTTGGTAGAACATTCAAGGAAGAACCAGTATCCACCAATACATGCGCCAGAGTAGTGCCCCTGCATTCGATAGAGACATGCAGGGCATCATTGTGATCTCTTCCCTTCGCAGTCAGGTCAGCATCTGAGAAACCCAAGCCATTGTCTGCTGTCAGATTTGCTACGCAATCAGTGAACTGGACTGCAGATGTCTCCTGTGGCACATGGGCCGTCTTGAGAAATGAGATCAAGGCCTTAGCATGGGCCTCGGAGAATAGCAATAAGGAGAGCATGGAGATCTTGGAGGGCGTATGCCCCAGCTGCTCGACAACATTGAAATCACTCTTCTTTATTATTTTCAGGATTTCCTCCATTTCTTGTTGGGAGGCCTCAGCATTTATAGGTATTGGTGCCTCCATCCGGGCAGGCTCCTCTTCAATCCCTTTGCCCCGAGCATTAGATGACTCGGCAGCAGGGGAAACAACTTGATCAGCAACAGGAACAGGTACACTTGTAGGTGTTATAAGGAGGGGTCTTCGAGTAGCGAGCGGTGCAATGTCAGGCGAGAAGAGCCTGCCACTGCGGGTGACCTTGGCTGGACCAGTGATATCGCAGATACTGGCGCCAGTGTTGAATTCTTGTTTGATTCCATTCACATATACGTCTGCCCCGTAATGCCAGGGGACAGCTTTATCAGACACGTAGGGGAGAGGCCCCGGAACAGTAATAACCACAGGTGCAACAGTCATGATTTGAACAGGCTTCTTCGGGAGAGCCTTGATTGGATTATTGAAGATGGTAACCACAGAAACTTCTTTTACCGGAACCAACTGAACAGCAGACTTCTTAAACAGAATCTCCTTGCTATCCATTAGGCTTTGGATGCCTAACTTCAGCAAGGGACAACCAGATAGGGAAACAGCACAGAA
This sequence comes from Vicia faba, assembly GCA_948472305.1. Taxonomy (NCBI): domain Eukaryota; kingdom Viridiplantae; phylum Streptophyta; class Magnoliopsida; order Fabales; family Fabaceae; genus Vicia; species Vicia faba. The sequence continues at coordinate 27,070,704 of OX451736.1, forward strand.
CAGGCAACCTTCACTGCAACCCGGAAATAAACCGGCCACCAGTAGGTTCTTCTTGACAATCTTCAGAGGGGTAGCTAGATCATCCACAGAAACAACGTACAACTCTTCCTCAATGGCATTTACTCTATGCTGGGGCATAGGAGCAGTTACAACATTCGGTCTCTCAGGCGCTTCAAACTGAATTTCCTTTGCGTCGATAAGATCTTGCACTTTGTTTCTCAAGGCCCAGCAATCATCAGTAGCGTGCCCGGGACTATCAAAATGATAAGCACACCGGGCATTTGGGTTATACTTAGGAGATGCAGTGTTGACGACCTTAGGAGCTTCTTTGAGGGTCACCAAGTTGGTTGATAATAGTTGGGGTAAAATTTGAGAGAATGTCATACTCAGCCGAGTATACTGCCTCTTGGGCCTTTCACTTCTTTGTTGATTGTACTGCTGAGGAGCAGCAACAGGTTTTGAGATGACCAAAGCATTGACGGCTTGGCGACTTTCGGGCTTGACTTGTCTTCTAGGACCATAGACGACACTTGCTTCTTTCTTAAACGGCCTCTTCTCAGTACTGGTGGAGGCAGCCTTTTGTATCTTGCCTGACCTGATGCCAGCTTCAATTCTTTCTCCTGTCAGAATCAAATCCGTAAACCCAGCGGAGGAGTTACCAACCAAATGATTGAAAAATGGACCAGATAAAGTCCCTAGGAACATATCAACCAGCTCACGATCAGTCAATGGAGGCTGCACCCTGCCAGCCAAATCTCTCCATTTTTGTGCGTACTCTTTGAACCCTTCACCCGTTCCTAGAGACATACCCTGAAGTTGGGTACGCGTAGGAGCGAGATCAGAATTGTATTGGTATTGTCTGTAGAATGCGGTTGCCAAATCTTCCCAGTGTCGGATACTAGTTCCATCTAATTGGTAGAACCATTCAAGCTGTGACCCCGAGAGGCTATCTTGGAAGAAGTGAATCCAGAGGTTCTTATCCGCCGTGTAAGGTTGGATCTTCCTTACGTACGACCTCAGATGCAGCTTTGGGCAGGAGACCCCATCATACTTGGCAAAGGCAGGCGCCTTAAACTTGTGTGGAATTACTACCCCAGAAGATAACCCCAGATCTCCGAAATCCAGTCCCGGCACATTCTGAATTTCCATGGCGCTCAAGCGGTCCTCCAATTGCTTGTATCTGTCAGCAGCAGGTGGGTATTGTTCGTCGTTATAGTCCATCTCGTTGTCGGATACTGCGGGACTAGGAGCTCCTCCCCCTTGGGGACTGTTTTTCTCAGCAGAGGAAGTAGTTGGTTCAACTTCATTATGGAGTGTGTTCCCAAATCTGTGTCCGGCGTTGAACAACGCAGTCCTCTTTTTCTTCTTCTTCTTCAGGAGTAGAGTCTTCAACTCTTGCTGACCTTGGGCTAGGCTTAGGACCATCTCTTGAAACTGGGCACTTTGGGCCTGTAGGGCCTTGATTGCTTGCTCACTGGAGGAGTCTGGATTCATGATGACTGTTCAAAATAAACAGCGAAGGAGATTAAGCAACCTGTGAAATAGGGTACCTGCTATGCATATGGTGCAATGGAATGCGTATGTTTTATGTTTTCAAAGACAAACAAGATTCAACTTTGTAGACAAAAAAGGAAACACACTTCATTAGATTAAAATTTTCAATTGTTCAACAATTTGCCCTTAGGCATTACAGGAATGAAAAATACTGGAAAGGAAATAAAACTATAAAAAGAAATATCCAAAGCTCATCAATGCTCCCATGGCCTCCTCTTCTCAGTGCTGATGTAGTTGTTCAGGACCCGCTCTTCCTCCAATTGCTTAGTCAGCCTCTGGATCTTCCGTTCCTGCTCGTTGAACTTCTCCCGATAGAAATCCCGTTCTTCCTTTAGCTGTGCCCAAGATCTCTTCATCGTGTTAAAATCAGTGGGTATCTGAGGAGGGAGGACAGTTGGAGGAACCCCATCTTCATTAGGAGATTCAAGAATGAGAGGTCTAACAGCTTCGTATGGCATACCTAACCTCTGAGCATGGATGCTGACCCATTTGCAATAGGGCTCCATTGGTAGAGAGGTCTTTGGTCCCAACTCATGTGGGTCAGCTTTGTGAATTCTGTCCCAAGCTCTAATGAATCCATGGCGTAGTTTGTCACTGTCTGCCTGAAATTCAAAATGGAAGTGAGGAACCAGCATTTCATGAGGCCCATCTCCTCTGGCTCTTCCAAACTGACGGAGAGCTAAGCATGGATTGTAAGAGATTCCTCCTTGGATACCAATCAACGGAACATTAGGGTATTCTCCGCAACGGTCAATAACAGCTACCTCATCCAAACCTCTGAGAGTCCAGGTGATGTCATTATCAGTGAGAGACATTAACCTCCGAGCCCAACCTTTTCCTTCTTCATTCATCAGCACGAACCTAAGAAGGTGCGAAATAAACCACCTTACTAGCAAAGGAGCACAACACCACAGAGTTCCCCGTTTTCGAGCAGTACGAGCATAGAGTTGTTGTAGAATATCACCCAAAAGAGTGGGTACTGGATTCCGAGACATGAAGATCCTTATGACATGGATACTGATAAAGGTGTCAGGGTTGGGAAACAATACCAGACCATAGATCAAAAGAGCCATAATATCCTCGTACGCCTTGAAGTCCAAGTCATTCCAGAAATCATTAGCCTTGCCAACCAGAAATTTGACCAAAAAGCCCTTTACCCCATTTCTAGTTTCCCAGTTGGACAATACCTCTTCTTTGGTCAAGGGGAGAACTGCAGCAATCTCTTCAGGCCTAGGAGTCTTTTCCAAACAGTGAATGGAGTTTGTTCCGAAACAGGGATCCCAAGCAAATAAGAGAATTCTTCCAGGGTAGGAACCAGCTGGAAGTCTTGAAAGGTGAAACAATGATACAAAGGGTCATAAAAATGGGTCAGAACACTTATCAGTTGTTGGTCCCAGTTTGCAGTGACCAAGCCAAGGAGAGAACCATGTCTATTGATGAAGGAAGAAGTGTTTGGAATCCTCCCAACCAAATCCTTGAGTAAAACTGGTGGTTGAACAAAATTGAGCCGGACAGTATTCCTACGCACGGGCATCATGATGTCCTACAAAACAGAGCAAAGATGAAACTCTTTTGTCTTTGAAATGGGTTAGTCCTTTATACAGGATGCATGCAATGGTATGATGGCATGATGCTATGATGAAGCACACCACAAGTATTCACACAGGCAAAAATGATAAGGCACACATGTCACACAAGACACCCTTAGGTTTCAGGCCAGCATGAGTTTCAGGTATTACCCTCTTTTGGTTTTGTTGGTTAGAACCTGTACTATCAAAAGTAACCGGGTTCTAGAGGATCTCAAATCATTGGCTACCCTCAATCGGTCATAACTCCAGCATCGCAATCTTTTCTCGCAGCCAGAACCATCTCGAGAGTTTAGCCTCAATGAGTGTAGCATACTGCTACTGTCCTAATAGCCAAGTTGGTCAATTTAGGGTTCTAAGGTTGGTTGGTGTTTAATGACTCCTTAGAAGACCTATATTCTCCCCGTTGCAACACAAGGTATATAGGTACAGACTAAGATGCCACACCAACGTAGCCACTGCTTCACCCATGTCGGTCTACGCCGGACAGGTCCCTCATAGATTATGCTACCTAAAAAGGGTATTTCCCAGATCCGGGTTAGGATCTATGAAACTCTGATGCAAAGCCCACAAATATAAAAGCAAACAAAGCAAACAATTGAAAACAAAGGTGATCTAAACCCTAAGGTTACTCCACTTTAAAAATTTTCCCCAGCAGAGTCGCAAGTTCTGTGATACGGTGGGAGAACTGACTATGGTTTTGCGTTTGTTTCCGCAAATGTTTCGATTGAGCAAGAGTCACCACCGACTTTTTATTTTATCCTAAGGAAAGGTTAAAAAGCACAGCAAAAACCTTTTGAGATGTTTTCTTGGGTTCGGGGAGTAGATTATAGAAAGGGAAGGTATTAGCACCCTTTCTATCCATGGTTATCCATGGGCTCTTAGTTACTTGCTTAGATCACTTGCCTTTTGTTTTCAATTGTTTTAAATGGTGCTTGTGTGTGTGTGGGTTTGAAAATGTTTTGAAAAGAAGCCAATGTGGTGGCAACCTTTGTAATGATCCATGTGGGGATGTATACAAAGATGTATGTCTTTTTGAAAAGGTTTTCATTTGTTTTTGAAAGTTGTTTTGAAAGTGTTGTGAGGTGTGGTTTTAGAAATAGGGAAGTGTTTGCAAGATTGATTCAAGTAACTAAGAGGTTATCTACTCCTAAATTTCTCAATGTTTATTGCTATGTCTTAACCCTTTCAATAAGTTTGTTCCACCATTGTATTTGGTGGACAATCTTATGTTTAGGATGTGAAAGGGACGGGCGCGGGTCATCGTTTAGACCATAATTGCAATGGTGCCAAGTATCTTTGGGCATTTTCTTTAAGGGACTTGATCATTTGTTTTTGTTTGTTTTGAAAAATGTTATCGAGGGACTATGATCATTCAATTTGTTTGTTTTGCCCAAAGAGACCTAACATGCAATATGGCCCAATTTGAAAGGCAACAAGTGGAATACCCTAGGGGGTGCAAGTGTGATTTGTGTGTTCATTTTCATGCTTATTTGTCTTGAGATTAGGTCATAACTATTTTATCGTTTTTTTTTTCCGCATACAAATCCTAATTCTAACATGGTATAATTAGAAAGCAATAAAGTGCGAAAATAAACTTACTAAGCTATTACAAAACCAAATATGGGAAAGGGGGTACAAATGTTCAAATGGGGATTTTGACAAGGAATTTAAACCTAAAACTATTACATCAATATTGAATTTATACAATTTAATTAATGTATAATAATTAAAAAAATGGAATAAAATATGCAAGATGCAAAAATGTTTTGTATATGTATGAAAAAAATATTATTTATGTAAAAATAAAAGATAATAAAAAGGTATTATTTTTGGAGTTTTTTCATATTTTGGGGCAAAACCCTAATTCTATTAAATAAAATGTGTTATTATTTAATTTAATAGAAGTATTTATTTATTATGTACAAAAATAAAAATAAAATGAAGTATATTATAAAAAAGTATTTTTTATATCAAATATTAATAAAAATGAAAAATATAAGTATTTTTGTATTCTAACCTAAATATATATATATATATATATATATATATATATATATATATATATATTAAGTTCTAAATATGTATTATATATATAAATAATAATAATTTTTAATATGTATAAAAAAAGTATTTTTTGTGTAAAATATTTTCAGAGGGTATAATAAAATAAAAATGAAAATAAAAGTATTTTTACCTATTTCTCAATATTTTAATGAAATGTATATATTTATTTATCTAAGTATTAATCAAAAGAAAATCATATAAATACCTAATAAATTAAAAATGGTGAGAAAAAATATTTTCATATTTTTTATGTCATGAGAAAAAATAAACAAAGTCAATCAAAAAAGAAAAAGGTCAAAAAGTCAAAGAAATAAGCAAATGGGCCTTGGGGGTGTAAAAGCAATCAGCATGGTGTGAATAAGAAAAATACACAGGCCCAGCCCAAAAGACCACCGTCTTCAACCTCCAGCAACAATGTTTGAACAAAACGCGCGCCACTTTCCTCCATTGCTAAGTCCTGATTCTTGGCTTTTTAACAAAAACTCATAACATAAAAAATGTTCAACATGAAGAGACGATTCTAACCATATGCATAACTTGATCTAACTCTCTAAGACGAGGGAGAATTTCTCCTCCCCCAAATCCTAACCTAGTTTTTCTGCCATTTTCAAACTCCAAATTCTCACAACTCAAGTAAAATTAATGAAAAGTAAAAACATGTACGTGTTCAGTGGCATGAGTAGAACCTTGTTTCTTCACAAACTTAAAGCTAATGATGCCTAATAAGAGAGATACGAATTCAAAAACTTACCTGTTCAGTTGAAGTTCTATCTGGAGATGTAGGAACTTTCAGTGCAAGGTGATGATTGGAGAAGCTTCCTTGAGGTCCAGGGATGCTATTCCAATGTTTACTTTGTCTTGAAAGCTTCTGAATCGAGCTAGAGAACTTCACCTGCAAGTCAGAAATGTAAAAATGGTGGAAGTGGTTAGAGTGATTACAGGTCGTGCTTTTGCTTTTGGTTAGCTTGCATAGATGGTATGGAAGGTGTGTGAACTGGTTTTGGCAAGAATGCTTGAGAGAAAAAGAAGTTGGCACTCAAACTGCAGAGGCAACTCTGTTTTTGCAGTTTGATGGTGTTTTTTGGTTTGGTGATGTTTGGGAGGCCAATGGCTCGTGCAATAGCTTGGTTATGATGTGTGTAATGTGTTTGATAACTTTGTTCTTGTGTTTGTAAGCTGGTTTCTGAGTTGGTACAAGTTATGACACTTTTCTTCTTTCTTAAGCAACAAAAGCCAATTTGTGTTTCTAGGCATCTAGAGGACCCCTAATCCTGCTGCAAAACTTCTCTTGATCAGAGTAATTTGTTCATAATCTTGTGTCAATCAGATTTGCAATGTACTTGTTGGATTTTCAATTTGACATAAAGTGAACTTTTGTAAAAATGGATAGTTTACTTTTTCCAAATTGGGATTAATCCTTTAGACAATGCTTGAACTCAAAGAACTTGGTCTTGGCACAAAGAATATGCATTAAATTTATGAGTGTAACTTGGTTTAAGGACCTGTAATCAAGGGCATGCTGGTTTTGAGAAGTTTGCATAACTTATGAACATGAAAAATGGCCAAATCAAAAGTGAGTTTTTGCTATATTGTGAAATTCGATTCTCCCTAACCATGAGGTTGTTTGATGAGTTCTTAGACATTTTGGAAAGCTTGGAATGTGTACTACAACCCATCTTTGAAATGCAAATTGAAATTCCAAGTGGAAGTGTATGTAAAATGGCCTTGAAGTGGGGTGAAAAACTTGTCCAAAATAGGTCAAATTTTCACTAAGTTAAGAATGGTTTAGTGCCCTTATTCAAAAAATTGTAACTTGAGATACAAGCTTCAAATGAGAAAACTTTGTGAATCAAAGTTGTAGATTATGCAACAAGCTACAACTTTCATGTTTTGACTTTTGTTTGAATCCAAATGAATCTTGGTGAAAACGTGGGGCAAAGTTGGGAAAAAATTAGGGTTTTCCATAACTTAGAAAAATTCTAAGTTATGAAAAATTCCATTTCAAACCCTAATTTGCATTTTGTGATTTCTTGTGAACAAGTTTCATGATTTGGCATGTTTTGATGAAAAATGAATCTTGACTCTTGATTTTGACCAAAAAGTCAAAGTTTGACTTTTTAGTATACAGTCAAAATTGATCAATTGACTGAGAAATTCAACTGTCAATCTTGTGTACTTGGGATCTTTTGAGCTTGATGAATGTGTCAAGACCATTTCATTGAGTCCTTGAGTCCATATGTGAGCTTGGTTTGCCATTGGCTAGGTCAAACAGTCAAAAATTGCCTTTGTGCAGTCAAAACCCTAAAAATGACCATTTTGCCCTTTTGGTGATCTGATCAAATTTCTTGTGGAATTGTGATCCAAACTTGATCAGATGGTCCATATGAGTTCATAATGTTGATGTGGGTCAATTTTCATGAGATTTGACTGTCAATTGACCACAGATGACTTTTTCCCCAATACATCTGATTTCTAGGTCAACTGTCCAATTGACTGGGCAAAATTTGGAATCAAGACTTGAAACTTGGTATGGATAAACTTGGGAGTCCAACATGAAGCATGAAAGTCATCTTAGGCATTTTAGGTCAAAACATCTTTGTTCAACCACAAACCCTAATTTGGGTTAACAGTGCAAGGAGAAGTCTTGAGCAGAGGAAACCCTAATTGGATCTTGATCTTCAAAGGTCTTGTGATGAGAAAATGTTGAGGAAATGGGAGGGAAAATTTTGGGGTACAACACATGGGTATGCTCGCTGAGTTATACAGTTAAGTTGATGTTGTAATGATTTTATTATCATTATTGAGATGTTATTGTTGGTTACCGTAAGTGATGAATAATATCCTATAATGTGACGAAGATTATTTTATTGACTATGTTGATGTCACTATAATGGTGAATAGAGTTGTTGATATTTTGTTGATAGTTGACATACATATACGTATGAGAATAAGGTTTTATACGCGCTTTGGGGTTGGGAAAGTTGTTAAGAGGTGACGTGGTATATCCAAGTTTAAGTGAGTTATGGTCGTTACATTTCTACTGTGGGAGTTGTTATGTCAGAGTGATGCCGAAAAGGTTGGAAATGAAGTTGAGGATGTTTGTATCGAGTAGATTTTCGAGGACGAAAATATTCTAAGTGGGGGAGAGTTGTAACGCCCTAATATTTAATTATTGATTTAATTAAATATTTTTGAATATTTTATATTAATTCGAATTTTTATCGTCAAAGTCGGAATTATTTTATTTAGTGGCATGATAAATAATCAGATTTAATTTGGTGGATTAATTTGAGAATTATCAGTATTATTCTAAGAAGCATAATTGGATAAATATGTTGAGTTGAGCGGTAAGTTGATAGTCGGATAAATTAGACGGTTTAGTCGGAGAACTATTATTATAATATTATTTTCGAGTTAGTATTATTATTAAGTGTGGATCAATCATAGTTGAAGAATAATATTGGAAATAATATTAGTTTATATTATGTGAATATTTATTTAATTAGGCTTATGTTGTGATTGTAGTAATAGTGGGGTGTGTATGTAGGACCACTAAGAGAAACTCTATTGTTTGGATTAATAGAATGATATATATTATATTTAGAAAATAAGAAAAAGGAAGAGAGTTAGTGTTATCAGGAAGGAGAAGAGAAAGAGGAAAATAGGGTTTTTGGAGAAGAAGAGAGCTACGCAAAGTTGAACCAAGAGGACAAGAGGAGATTCAAATCGGAGACACATAGAGTTGTCATCAAACCAAACAAGGTAAGGATGGGGTTTCTTATCCTATAAAGGGGTGTATGATATTTTGTATGTAGGAATTAGTTTTTGGGATTATTACTGTCTGTTGATTTGTGTTGGATTATGTTGTTGTGATAAACATTATGAATAATTGATGTGATTAAAGAATTTTCAAGAAATTAGTGTATTACTGTGTTATATACTTGTCTAGACTGGATTTGGAATAGTAGACAGTAGCAGAAAATCCATCGAAACAGTACCGAGTGGACAGAAGAAGAAGAAAATAGAGAAGGGAAACTGTGCCTGGAATGCTTCCGAACGACAGCTTGTTGCAGGTTGGATGCTGCCGAACGGCAGCTGGATTATGGTGGGTGGTGCCGATCGGCACTTTGAGGAAGTGGGAGGGTGTGTCGTGCGGCACACCTTTGGGCAGGGGCACTTGTTCTATTTTGTGGCACTATGCTGTATAATTTTTACATGGTATCAATGCAGAGTTTATTAATAGAAAAGCAGTTGGGACAAATTAACTATTCTTATCAGTAGCATGTTATAGCAGAAGGAACATTAATAGAAGTAACATATTTTTGTAGAGTTGTTTTATGTGATAGAGGATAATAGTAGAAATAATAATAAGTGGTAAATTTAGAGGAACAGTAGAACAAAGCAAAAGAGTTAATAATTAGTAGAATTATGTTAGTAGCAGGTGTAGAAATTAAAATATCAGTGATGATTTTTAGTTGCAGAGTTGGTAATAAATATTTTGACAGAGTAGTATATTAGAGACGAATATAATAATTTAGCAGATGTAACGTAATTTAGTAGAATAAATTGATTAGTAGTAGTATAAATAAAAAGTAGTAATAACAGTATATTAAGCAATATCGATTAGCCGAATTTGTAGATTTGGGCGGTAAAATTGGTTAACCAGACTTAGTTGAAATTGTCGGAATAAGCCATATATACATGTTTGTATTTTTAGTTGATTGGTTTTGTTAGAATTATGTAGAATCAAGTTAATTTGCATGTGCATTCGAATTAAGTTGAATGGTTCCGGTATATGGTATTGTGTTGTTGGTTATTGCTGTGAATAAGTTATTATCGAATAAATTGTGTGGTTGTTACATTACTTATTGTTGATATGATATTGTTGTTGTGACGTACTAAGTAGTAGGCTTATGCCAACGTTGTTAAATACATTGTTGTTGTTGAATATGTTGTGATTGATAAGTTGATTAAGTTGTAGGCTTATGCCAATGTTGTCAGATATATTGTCGTTGTTGTATGTGATTATTGCATTCATTAAGTCAATACATTTGCATTATTAAGTTGGCCTGGATTGATACCATGTTGGCCTGGATTGGCAAACTATTAAGTTGAAGGCTTATGCCTTGTTGATCCCTCTATTTACTAGAAGGTTTTCTAAGTTGGGAGTTCTGCTCCAATGGTACCACATTCATTTTCATGACATTGAGTTGTAATCTAATTTGTACAATTGAGTTGTTCTGTTGATGAATTAATTGTTTCATTTTGATTATATCTTATTGAGATTTTTGTTGTGAAGTGGTGATTTTTGCACGACCTGATTCTAATATATAATTTATCATACGCTCACTTATACGATTTAAGAATCTCACCCCTTACTGTTTGAATGTTGCCCTCTGTAGGTAACATGCAAGTATTAAAGAATGAAGATTTGCTTAGCCTTATTAGTTCAAAGTTGGTTGGGCGCTCTGATACGTAGCACTCCGGGGGAAATGAACAAATAGTCATTTACTTATTGAAATTATTTTAGTTGTGGAATCCTAAGTTTTATTATATGAAATAATATGTTGCCTCCCAATGTTTTTTAGTTGAATGAAACATATGATGCTACTTGAAGTTGTAATTATGATTCTGCTGCGTTATTAATAAAAGAAGTGGTTTTGTTTTAAAAGCTGATGCAAGTTGTTATATGATCCTCTGAAAACTAAAGTGTTATGTATTTGTTTATGTGTTGTAACATGTTGAATTGTGATATGCCAAATGTGTTGGAAACTTTTAATTACTCTGATTTTTTGTTATAACTACCAGATAGAATTTGGGGTGTTACAATAGTGGTATCAGAGCAGGTCGGTCGGTCCAACCAAGTTGTCTAATTTCGTTTATTCCTTAGTGCGTGGCAAGTGTGTGAAACACTGTCGGTGCTTTTTTTTTTCTAATCGAGTTGTATGCAGGAAGTTGGTTGAAGATAAGTGAGGGAGAAGCTTCGCTTCTCGGATATGTTCAATTGAAAGGTGTTGTTCGGTGTGTTACCGACGACGACAATGCAAGAATGGTTGGAGTCTTGTTGTTCCCGAATTTGAAGGTAACTTGGATTTAAGGTCTTTTTGTTAGTCGAGTTAGATCGCCTTGATAGAAATTGATTAGTCATTGTTGGTGCTTACTTCTCGAAGAATGAAGAGTGATGTAATATTTGTTGATTTACGAAGCAAGTGTAAGATGTCGATGTTTGAACAATGATGGAGTAATAAAGTTGTGGTAACTTTTATGTTAGGATCACATAAGTGATTGTCGGAAGTAGTTAACGTTGATAAGTAGTTGTGAATCGCAAGTCTGAGTCGAAACTTGAAGTAGTGAGAAGCGTTGCGAAAGGAATTGTTTCCCTGGTGTTTTGGAACCTGAACTTTGGAGAAGGAATGCATCTCTCGAGTTATAAGAGGTTTGGGAGTACGAGATATGTTAAGAGTTGTTTGGAATATGTTTAAGTTGAATACAAATGAGTTTCGGAGTTGAATTTCCGTAAGCGAATCGCAGGAAACTGCAGAATTAATGTGGGACTTCGAAAATTCATAACTAGAGTTCCGGGTATCCGATTTGAGTTCTATTTGAAGCATTGGAAATATAATGAAATGAGATTTATTTAAAAAATGGTTCCAGCAGCTGTAATAGATTGATTTATCACGTGATGATATTGGAAGTAAGTAAAGTTTGTTGTTAAGCTTGTCTTTGGGACTAGACTTGTTCTTCAGTGTTGTACGGGACGTCAGCGTCCGAGTTTGGTGAATAAAAGGAGCAATTGGAAGATTTATTTAAAGTAAATTGTGAAATCAAAGGTATCATTTGAGAAGCTTTGGTGTTATTAATTAGAACAAAAGACGATAGTGCAAAGTTGTATGGAGTTTACAGTGTCGAAAAGGAGGAAGATTTATGTTAAGTTGTCAAGATATATGTTATAGTTTTGGGAGAAGAGTTCTCTTAAGTAATTTTATTTCCAAGTGAAAGTGTATGTAGACCCATTCAAGGTGGATGCATTTCTAAGTTGGAGAACGACGAAGTCTGTTATAGAGGTTAGTAGCTTGTTGAGCTTAGATGATTACTATCATAGTTGTTTGAGGTGTAGATATATATGAAATGTTGTTAAATGAGATGATAATGTTGAGAGTGTGATTTGAGTGAAAGGGAAATTATGGGAGTATTTGTAAACCTCATTGGAAATTATTGGATTATGTTGCTTTAGGTGACTTGAGTACAAGTTCTAAAGGAACACTATTATAGTTAGTAACGATAGTTTATACTCCATTATGATTGTCGGCTATCTATTGACAAATTGAGGAAATGATCACCCTTAATCTCTTGTTGATAGTAGACGAGACCATGTCAGATGGTATAAATTTGATGTGCTATCTTAATGGTGTGTAAAGTGATGGATTTTATATCGTGAGGATAGTTGATCACTAGGTTATGTGAAGTAACAGAGGAATTGTTAAGAAAGGATTGAGATGTGTTAAACCAGTCAGAGTATCGAGTTATATGAGAGCTAATGTTGCAAATGTGAAAGATTGAGAATATCAAGTGAACAGTGGCTTTATGGTGGATGTTAAGAACGTCTGAAACTATATTGAAACATTTAAATCATATAGTTGATGGAAGTTTTAACGAGGATGGTGACTTAAGTTGGATTATCAGAGTTGCGCAGCTGAGGCGTGATGTGGTACAATTTCTTTGCGTGTGCGACTCGTTAGAGTTGAAGGATTAAAACATCAGGAGCCCATGGGAATGATATGTCTGTCTACATGTTTGATTTGGTGGATTGTTGACATATGGATGATGTGTCAAGGTACTATGTTTGCTAGTAAGTATTTGCAAATTATTTAAGATTGTTATGGATTATTGGTTGATGGCGAGCCATGGGTATGCTCGCTGAGTTATACAGTTAATTTGATGTTGTAATGATTTTATTAGATGTTATTATTGGTTACCGTAAGTGATGAATAATATCCTATCATGTGACGAAGTTAATTTTGTTGACTATGTTGATGTCACTATAATGGTGAATAAAGTTGTTGATATTTTGTTGATAGTTGACATACATATACGTATGAGAATAAAGTTGTATACGCGCTTTGGTGTCGGGAAAGTTGTTAAGAGGTGAAGTGGTATATCCAAGTATAAGTGAGTTATGGTCGTTACATTTCTACTGTGGGAGTTGTTATGTCAGAGTGTTGCCGAAAAGGTTGGAAATGAAGTTGAGGATGGTTGTATCGAGTAGATTTTCGAGGACGAAAATATTGTAAGTGGGGGAGAGTTGTAACGCCCTAATATTTAATTGTTAATTTAATTAAATATTTTTGAATATTTTATATTAATTCGAATTTTTATCGTCAAATTCGGAATTATTTTATTTAGTGGCATGATAAATAATCGAATTTAATTTGGTGGAATTAATTTGAGAATTATCAGTATTATTCTAAGAAGCATAGTTGGATAAATATGTTGAGTTGAGCGGTAAGTTGATAGTCAGATAAATTAGAAGGTTTAGTGGGAGAACTATTATTATAATATTATTTGCGAGTTAGTATTATTATTAAGTGTGGATCGATCATAGTTGAAGAATATTGTTGGAAATAATATTAGATTATATTATGTGACTATTTATTTAATTGGGCTTATATTGTGATAGTAGTAATAGTGGGGTGTGTATGTAGGCTCACTAAGAGAAACACTATTATTTGGGTTAATAGAATGATATATATTATATTTAGAAAATAAGAAAAAGGAAGAAAGTTAGTGTTATCAGGAAGGAGAAGAGAAAGAGGAAAATAGGGTTTTTGGAGAAGAAGAGAGCTACGCGAGGTTGAACCAAGAGGCCAAAAGGAGATTCAAATCGAAGACACATAGAGTTGTCATCAAACCAAACAAGGTAAGGGTGGAGTTTTGTATCCTATAAAGGGTTGTATGATATTTTGTATGTGGGAATTAGTTTGTGGGATTATTACTGTCTGTTGATTTGTGTTGGTTTATGTTGTTGTGATAAACATTATGAATAATTGATATGATTAAAGAATTTTCAAGAAATTAGTTATTACTGTGTTATATACTTGTCTGGACTGGATTTGGAATAGTAGACAGTAGCAGAAAATCCATCAAAACAGTACCGAGTGGACGGAAGAAGAAGAAAATAGAAAAGGGAAATTGTGCCTGGAATGCTACTGAACGACAACTTGTTGCTGGTTGGATGCTGCCGAACGACAACTGGGTTATGGTGGGAGGTGCCGATCGGCACTTTGTAGAAGTGGGAGGGTTTGCCATGCGGCACACCTTTGGGCAGGGGCACTTGTTCTGTTTTATGGCACTATGCTGTATAATATTTACATGGTATCAATGAAGAGTTTATTAATAGAAAAGCGGTTGGGAACAACTTAACTATTCTTATCAGTAGCATGTTATAGCAGAAGGAACATTAATAGAAGTAATATATTTTTGTAGAGTTGTTTTATGTGATAGATGATAATAGTAGAAATGATAACAAGTGGTAAATTTAGAGGAATAATAGAACAAAGCAACAAATTTAATAATTAGTAGAATTATGTTAGTAGTAGGCGTAGAAGTTAAAATAGCAGTGATGGTTTTTAGTTTCAGAGTTGGTAATAAATATTTTAACAGAGTAGTATATTAGAGACAAATGTAATAATTTAGAAGAGGTAGCGTAATTTAGTAGAATTAATTGATTAGTAGCAGTATAAATAAAAAGTAGTAATAACAGTATATTAAGCAATATCGATTAGCCGAATTTGTAGATTTGGGCGGTAAAATTGGTTAATCGGAATTAGTTGAAATCGTCGGAATAAGTCATATATATATATGTGGGTGTTTTTAGTTAATTTGTTTTGTTAGAATTATGTAGAATCAAGTTGATTTGCAGGTGAAGTCGAATGAAGTTGAATGGTTCCGGTATATGGGATTGTGTTGTTTGTTATTGATGTGAATAAGTTATTATCGAATAAATTGTGTGGTTGTCACATTACTAATTGTTGATATGATATTGTTGTTGTGACGTACTAAGTAGTAAGCTTATGCCAACATTGTTGAATACATTGTTATTGTTGAATATGTTGTGTTTGATAAGTTGATTAAGTTGTAGGTTTTTGCCAACATTGTCGGATATATTGTCGTTGTTGTATGTGATTATTGCATTCATTAAGTCACATACATTTGCATTATTAAGTTGGCCTGGATTGCAACCACGTTGGCCTGGATTGGAAAAATATTAAGTTGAAGGCTTATGCCTTGTTGATGCCTCTATTTACTGGCAGATTTTCTAAGTTGAGAGTTATGCTCCAATGTTACCACATGCATTTGCATGACATTGAGTCGTAATCTAAGTTGTACAATTGAGCTGTTGTTTTGATGAATTAATTGGTGCATTTTGATGATATCTTATTGCGATTGTTGTTGTGAAGTGGTGATTTCTGCATGACCTGATTCTAATATATAATTTATCATACGCTCACTTATACGATTAAAGAATCTCACCCCTTATTGTTTAAATGTTGCCCTCTGTTGGTAACGTGCAGGTATTAAAGAATGAAGATTTGCCTAGCCTTAATAGTTCAAAGTCGGTTGGTCGCTCTGATACGTAGCACTCTTGGGGAAATTAACAAATAGTTGTTTACTTATTGAAATTGTTTAGGTTGTGGAATCCTAAGTTTAATTATATGAAATAATATGTTGCCTCTCAAGGTGTTTTAGTTGAATGAAACATATGATGCTACTTAAAGTTGTAATTATAATTCTGCTGCGTTATTAATAAAATAAGTGGTTTTATTTTAAAAGCTAATGCAAGTTGTTATATGATCCTCTGAAAACTACAGTGTTATGTATCTGTTTATGTGTTGTAACATGTTGAATTGTGATATCCCAAATGTCTTGGAAACTTTTAATTACTCTGATTTTTCGTTATACCTACCAGGTAGAATTTGGGGTGTTACAATAGTGGTATCAGAGCAGGTTGGTCCATCCGACCAAGTTGTCTAATGTCGTTTATTCCTTAGTGCGTGGCAAGTGTGTGAAACACTGTTGGTGCTTTTTTTTTCTTCTAATCGAGTTGTATGCAGGAAGTTGGTTGAAGATAAGTGAGGGAGAAGCTTTGCTTCTCGGATATGTTCAATTGAAAGGTGTTGGTTCGGTGTTTTGCCGACAGCGACAATGCAAGAATTATTGGAGTCTTGTTGTTCCAGAATTTGAAGGTGACTTGGATTCAAGGTGTTGTTATTAGTCGAGTTAGAGCGGCTTGAGAGAAATTGATTAGTCATTGTTGGTGCTTACTTCTTGAAGAATGAAGAGTGATGTAATATTTGTTGATTTACGAAGCAAGTGTAAGATGTCGATGTTTGAACAATGATGGAGTAATAAAGTTGTGGTAACTTTTATGTTGGGATCACATAAGTGATTGTCGGAAGTAGTTGACGTTGATAAGTAGTTGTAAATCGCAAGTCTGAGTCAAAACTTGAAGAAGTGAGAAGCGTTGCGAAAGGAATTGCTGCCCTGGTATTTTGGAACCTGAACTTTGGCGAAGGAGTGCATCTCTCGAGTTATAAGAGGTTTGGGAGTACGAGATATGTTAAGAGTTGTTTTGAATATGTTTAAGTTGAAGACAAATGAGTTTCGGAGTGGAATTTCCGTAAGCGAATCGCAGGAAACTGCAGAATTGTTGTGGGACTTCGAAAATTCATAACTAGAGTTCTGGGTATCCGATTTGAGTTCCGATTGAAGTGTTGGAAATCTAACGAAATGAGATTTGTTTTAAAAATGGTTCCAGCAGATGTAATAGATTAATTTATCACGTGATGATATTGGACGTAAGTGAAGTTTGTTGTTAAGATTGTCTTTGGGACTAGACTTGTTCTTCAGTGTTGTACGGGACGTCAACGTCCGAGTTAGGTGAATCAAAGGAGCAATTGGAAGATTTATTTAAAGTAAATTGTGAAATCAAAGGTATCATTTGGGAAGCTTTGGTGTTATTAATTATAACGAAAGACGATAGTGCAAAGTTGTATGGAGTTTACAGTGTCGAAAAGGAGGAAGATTTATGTTAAGTTGTGAAGATGTATGTTATAATTTTGGGAGAAGAGTTCTCTTGAGTAATTTTATTTCCAAGTGAAAGTGTATGTAGACCCATTCAAGGTGGATGCATTTCTAAGTTGGAGAACGACAGAGTCTATTATAGAGGTTAGTAGCTTGTTGAGCTTAGATGATTACTATCGTAGTTGCTTGAGGTGTAGATATATATGAAATGTTGTTAAATGAGATGATAATGTTGAGAGTGTGATTGGAATGAAAGGGAAATTATGGGAGTATTTGTAAACCTCATTGGAAATTATTGGATTATGTTGCTTTAGGTGACTTGAGTACAAGTTCTAAAGGAACACTATTATAGTTAGTAACTATAGTTTATACTCCATTATGATTGTCGGTTATCAATTGACAAATTGAGGAACTGATTACCCTTAATCTCTTGTTGATAGTAGACGAGACCATGTCAGATGGTATAGATTTGATGTGCTATCTTAATGGTGTGTAAAGTGATGGATGTTATATCGTGAGGATAGTTGATCACTAGGTTGTGTGAAGTAACAGAGGAATTGCTAAGAAAGGATTGAGACGTGTTGAACCAATCGAAGTATCGAGTTATATGCAGGCTAACGTTGTAAATGTGAAAGATTGAGAATATCAAGTGAACAATGGCTTTATGGTGGATGTTAAGAACGTCTGAAACTATATTGAAACATGTAAATCATATAGTTGATGGAAATTTTAACGAGGACGGTGACTTAAGGTGGATTATCAGAGTTGTGCAGCTGAGGCGTGGTGTGGTACATTTGCTATGCGTGTGAGACTCGTTAGAGGTGACGGATTAAAACATCAGGAGCCCATAGGAACGATATGTCTTGGTCTACATGTTTGATTTGGTGGATTATTGATATAGGAATGATGTGTCAAGGTACTATGTTTGCTAGTAAGTATTTGAAAATTTTATAAGAAGATTTTTGTGGATTATTGGTTGATGGTGAGCCATGGGTATGCTCGCTGAGTTATACAGTTAAGTTGATGTTGTAATGATTTTGTTATCATTATTGAGATGTTATTGTTGGTTACCGTAAGTGATGAATAATATCCTATAATATGAAGAAGTTATTTTGATGACTATGTTGATGTCACTATAATGGTGAATATAGTTGTTGATATTTTGTTGATAGTTGACATACATATACGTATGAGAATAAAGTTGTATACGCGCTTTGGTGTTGGGAAAGTTGTTAAGAGGTGACGTGGTATATCCAAGTATAAGTGAGTTATGGTCATTACATTTCTACTGTGGGAGTTGTAATGTCAGAGTGTTGCCGAAAAGGTTGGAAATGAAGTTGAGGATGGTTGTATCGAGTAGATTTTCGAGGACGAAAATATTCTAAGTGGGGGAGAGTTGTAACGCCCTGATATTTAATTAAATATTTTTGAATATTTTATATTAATTCGAATTTTTATCGTCAAAGTCGGAATTATTTTAGTTAGTGGCATGATAAATAATCAGATTTAATTTGGTGGACTTAATTTGAGAATTATCAGTATTTTTCTAAGAAGCATAATTGGATAAATATGTTGAGTTGAGCGGTAAGTTGATAGTCGGATAAATTAGACGGTTTAGTCGGAGAACTATTATTATAATATTATTTTCGAGTTAGTATTATTATTAAGTGTGGATCGATCATAGTTGAAGAATATTATTGGAAATAATAGTAGATTATATTATGTGACTATTTATTTAATTGGACATATGTTGTGATAGTAGTAATAGAGGGGTGTGTATGTAGGCCCACTAAGAGAAACACTATTATTTGGATTAATAGAATGATATATATTATATTTAGAAAAGAAGAAAAAGGAAGATAGTTAGTGTTATCAGGAAGGAGAAGAGAAAAAGGGAAATAGGGTTTTTGGAGAAGAAGAGAGCTACGCGAAGTTGAACTAAGAGGCCAAGAGGAGATTCAAGTCGTAGACACATAGAGTTGTCATCAAAACAAAGCAGGTAAGGGTGGGGTTTCTTATCCTATAAAGGGGTGTATGATATTTTGTATGCGGGAATTAGTTTGTGGGATTATTACTGTCTGTTGATTTGTGTTGGTTTATGTTGTTGTGATAAACATTATGAATAATTGATGTGATTAAAGAATTTTCAAGAAATTAGTGTATTACTGTGTTATATACTTGTCTGGATTGGATTTGGAATAGTAGACAGTAGCAGAAAATCCATCAAAACAGTTACGAGTGGAAGGAAGAAGAAGAAAATAGAGAAGGGAAACTGTCGCTGGAATGCTGCCGAACGACAACTTGTTACTGGTTGAATGCTGCCGAACGGCAGCTGGATTTTGGTGGGAGGTGCCGATCGGCACTTTGAGGAAGTGGGAGGGTGTGCCGTGCGGAACACCTTTGGGAAGGGGAACTTGTTCTGTTTTGTGGCACTATGCTGTATAATTTTTACATGGTATCAATGAAGAGTTTATTAATAGAAAAGCAGTTGAGAACAAATTAACTATTCTTATCAGTAGCTTGTTATAGTAGAAGGAACATTAATAGAAGTAACATATTTTTGTAGAGTTGTTTTATGTGACAGAGGATAATAGTAGAAATAATAACAAGTGGTAAATTTAGAGGAACAATAGAACACAACAGCAAAGTTAATAATTAGTAGAATTATGTTAGTAGTAGGTGTAGAAATTAAAATAGCAGTGATGGTTTTTAGTTGCAGAATTGGTAATAAATATTTTAACAGAGTAGTATATTAGAGACAAATGTAATAATTTAGCAGAGGTAGCATGATTTAGTAGAATTAATTGATTAGTAGCAGTATAAATAAAAAGTAGTAATAACAGTATATTAAGCAATATCGATTAGCCGAATTTGTAGATTTGGGTTGTAAAATGGGTTAACCAGAATTAGGTAAAATTGTCGGAATAAGTCATATATACATGTGGGTATTTTTAGTTAATTTGTTTTGTTAGAATTATGTAGAATCAAGTTGATTTGTAGGTGAAGTCGAATTAAGTTGAATGGTTTCGGTATATGGGATTGTATTGTTGGTTATTGCTGTGAATACGTTATTATCGAATAAATTGTGTGGTTGTCACATCACTAATTGTTGATATGATATTGTTGTTGTGACATACTAAGTAGTAGGCTTATGCCAACGTTGTAGAATACATTGTTGTTGTTGAATATGTTGTGATTGATAAGTTGATTAAGTTGTAGGCTTATGCCAACATTGTCGGATATATTGTCATTGTTGTATGTGATTATTGCATTCATTAAGTCACATACGTTTGCATTATTAAGTTGACCTGGATTGGAACCACGTTGGCCTGGATTGGCAAAATATTAAGTTGAAGGCTTATGCCTTGTTGATGCCTCAATTTACTGGCAGATTTTCTAAGTTGGGAGTTCTGCTCCAATGGTACCACATGCATTTGCATGACATTGAGTCGTAATCTAAGTTGTACAATTGAGATGTTGTGTTGATGAATTAATTGTTGCATTATGATGATATCTTATTGCGATTGTTGTTGTGAAGTGGTGATTTTTGCACGACCTGATTCTAATATATAATTTATCATACACTCACTTATACGATTTAAGAATCTCACCCCTTATTGTTTGAATGTTGCCCTCTGTTGGTAACGTGCAGGTATTAAAGAATGGAGATTTGCTTAGCCTTATTAGTTCAAGGTCGGTTGGTCGCTCTGATACGTAGCACTCGAGGGGAAATGAACAAATAGTCATTTACTTGTTGAAATTGTTTTAGTTGTGGAATCCTAAGTTTAATTATATGAAATAATATGTTGCCTCTCAAGTTGTTTTAGTTGAATGAAACATATGATGCTAGTTGAATTTGTAATTATGATTCTGCTGCGTTATTAATAAAAGAAGTGGTTTTGTTTTAAAAGGTGATGCAAGTTGTTATATGATCCTCTGAAAACTAAAGTGTTATGTATTTGTTTATGTGTTGTAACATGTTGAATTGTGATATCCCAAATGTGTTGGAAACTTTTAATTACTCTGATTTTTCATTGTACCTACCGGGTAGAATTTGGGGTGTTACACTCACACTCACAATGCAGGTCTACATCCATTCTGGATCCCATGCGTAACAATTCTCCTATGGCCTTCTGTGACTCTAAAAATGTAATCTACCAAGCCGAATACGAAGGTGAGGAAGATTGTGAAGTACCAGGGGAACTCGCTAGGTTACTGCAACAAGAAGAGAGGACCATTCAGCCCCACGAGGAACCAATGGACACAATCAACCTAGGTACCAAAGAAGACAAAAGAGTAGTCAAGATGGGTGCCAATCTGGAGCCCAGTATCAAAGAGATTCTAATTCAGTTGCTACACGAGTATGTTGAGTTCTTTTCCTGGTTGTATGAAGACATGCCAGGACTTGATGCAGTTATCGTGGTACATCGTCTACCAACAAATAAAGACTGTCCACCGATAAAACAAAAGGTCTGTCGCATGCGACCAGACATGTCAGAGAAGATCAAAGCAGAAGTCATGAAACAATTTAACATTGAATTCTTGGCCGTCACCTCCTATCCGCAATGGGTTGCCAACGTTGTTCCCATGCCCAAAAAGTACAACAAGGTACGAATGTGCATGGACTACAGAGATTTGAATAGGGAAAGCCCTAAGGATGATTTCTCACTTCCCTACATTGATGTTCTAGTTGAAAATATGGCAAAACATAAAGTGTTTTCCTTCATGGATGGTTTCTCAGGCTATAACCAAATCAAAATGGCGCCTGAATACATGGAGAAAACAACCTTTGTCACACAGTGGGGCACATTCTTCTACAAGGTTATGCAATTTGGACTGAAGAATGCTGGGGAAACCTATCAGCATGCCATGGTAGCTCTATTTCACAACATGATACATCACGAAATAGAGGTCTATGTGGACGACATGATAGCTAGATCTCAAACAGAAGAAAAGCATCTTGACCATTTATAGAAACTCTTTGAGAGACTAAAGAAGTACAAGCTGAGGTTGAACCCAAATAAATGCACCTTTGGGGCGAGGTCTGGTAAACTCATAGGATTTATCGTCATATTTAAAGGTATTGAAGTAGATCCTGCCAAAATGAAAGTGATACAAGAGATGCTGCTCCTTATACTGAGAAGGAAGTCAGAGGATTTTTGGGACGCTTAAACTACATTGCCAGATTGATTTCTCACCTGACAGATACTTGTGAACCAATCTTCAAATTACTGAAGAAAGATCAAGTAGTCAAATGGAATGACAAGTATCAAACTGCTTTCGATTAGATCAAAGAGTACCTGCAAGAGCCTCCTGTTTTGATGCCACCAGTCGAGGGAAGACCTTTGATCATGTATCTAACTGTTTTGGAAAATTCAATGGTGTGTGTGATGGGGTAGCATGACGAGTCTGGCCGAAAAGAGCATGCTATTTATTACCTGAGCAAAAAGTTTACCGACTGTGAAACAAGATATTCACTGCTCGAGAAAACTTGTTGCACTCTGGCATGGGATGCTAGCCGACTAAGATAGTATATGCTGACCCATACTACCTTATTGATATCTAAAATGGATCCAATAAAATACATCTTTGAGAAACCTGCTCTCTCTGGGAGAATAGCGAGATGGCAAATGATCCTGACAAAATATGACATACAATATACTACCCAGAAAGCAATAAAGGGAAGTGTACTGGTTGATCCCCTTGCTCACCAAGCTGTGGAAGACTACCAGTCCATAAAGTTCGAATTCCTAGATGAAGATATCATGATGGTAAACAACTATGAAGAATTCAGACCATATATCGGACCTGAACAAGGATCCCAATGGACCCTGGTTTTTGGTGGGGCATCTAACACACTCGACAATGGTATTAGTGATATAGTCGTATCTCCTGAAGGATTTCATACTCCTTTTACGGCAAGACTCTGCTTCAATTGTACAAACAACATGGCATATTACGAGGCGTGCATTTTTGGTCTTAAAGCTGCCATAGATTTGGGGATCAAGTCCTTAAATGTATTTGGAGATTCAACTTTGGTTATCAGTCATATCAAAGGTGAATGGGACACCAAACACCCTAACCTTATCCTCTACAAAGAACATGTGTTGACACTGCTCCCATATTTTGAGAAGTTTACCTTCGTGCATTTCCCGCGAGAAGAAAATAAGCTAGCAGACGCACTAGCCACAATGTCATCCATGTTTAAACTTAAATGGGATAACGAGGCTCCCCAGATCACCATTGAACGAATGGATAAACCAGCTCACTGTCACGAGATTAATACTGAAGAAGTAGTGGACCAGCCTTGGTTTCACGAAGTCAAGAGGTATCTCGAGGCTCAAGAATATTCGGAAGGAGCTCCAGTCAATGATAAGAAGTTCTTAAGGAGATTCTCTGCTAAATTCTTCCTTAGTAATGGAATTCTCTACAAACGCAATCATGACTCTGTTTTGCTCCGTTGCATAGACAAGATTGAAGCGGAAAAGATCATGGTTGAGTTACATGAGGGCACTTTTGGCACCCATTCTAGTGGGCATACGATGGCAAAGAAAATCCTACGGGAAAGCTATTATTGGTCTACCATGGAAGCATATTGCTATCAACACTCTCGAACCTGCCACAAGTGTCAGATCTATTTTGACAAGATGCACGTACCTCCGGTTCCTCTGAATGTCTTGATGGCTCCTTGGCCCTTTTCTATGTGGGGCATCGATATGATTGGGGAAATCAAGCCAACAACCTCTAATGGACACCGCTTCATCTTAGTGGCCATTGATTATTTCACAAAGTGGGTTGAGGCAGTCTCTTTCGCTTCCATCACCAAGAATGTTATCGCCCGATTCATCAAGCAAAATCTCATCTGTCGTTACGGTATCCTAGAGAGGATCATCAAAGACAATGGTACGAATCTAAACAATACTATGATCACCGCCCTGTGCGAGATATTCAAGATCCAGCATCACAATTCTCCCCCTACCGGCCAAAGATGAATGGTGTTGTCGAAGCCGCAAATAAGAACATTAAAAAGATCATATAGAAAATGATAGTCACATACAAAGACTGGCATGCGATGCTACCATTCGCTCTCAACGGGTATCATAACATAGCTCGCACATCAACCGGGGCAACAAACTACTCTCTAATATATGGCATGGAGGCTGTCTTGCCTATTGAGGTCCAGATCCCCTCTCTGAGAATTCTGGAGGATGCATGGCTGAATGAAGAAGATTGGATCCAGACTCGACTTAATCAACTGAACTTAATTGATGAGAAAAGGCTTACTGCTGTCTGTCATGGTCAAATGTATCAAAAACAATTAATCAAGGCTTTCAACAAAAAGGTCAGATGCCAAGTATATTAAGTCGGGGATTTGGTGATCAAACGTATCATACTGCCGCAAGGTGATCCCAGGGGAAAATGGATTCCAACATACGAAGGACCATTTTTTATCAAAAAGCATATTCTCTGGTGGAGCAATGATCTTGGCCACCATGGATGGCGACGACCTGCCGCACCCTGCGAATGTAGACATAGTCAAAAGATACTACGCATAAGAGACCCGCTAGGTTGACACACCTAGGCAAAACAAGGGCATCCCAGCGAACCAAAGAGGTTCGTGCAAAAAATAGGGATAAAACAAAAAGATCTGTACACCCAGCAAGCTGAAAACACGAAAGGGCGGTTTGGGAAAAAAAAGGGTATCCCGGTGTACTGAAAACCCGAAAGGGTGGTCCAGGCAAAAGTTAGGGAATTAAAGCGTATGACTATGTCTTGTTGGATCACCTTACGGACAACCTGACAAAATCAGAGATTCTGATCAATCCAATCAGCTTCGGACAAGGCAACAAACAAACAAGATGCTGAAAGACATGAAGGCTATAGCAGAACGGGAACCCCATGGGATTATTGTACATAGCTATTTTTTTTCTTTGTATCAAAATTTTCATTTTTTACGACGACATTCTCTTACTAGAATGTTTGTCTCATTGTACAAAAATACTTACTCAAAGTCAATACAAAGATATCCATTTAAAAGTGCAAAACTATCTGTTTTTCTTTACTCTTGTGTTTTGTTTACAAAAATGTCCAATGATTTATTGTTGAACATATGCATTTAAACATAATTACTGTTTGCAAATAAACAAAACATAAAGACAATCAATAATGGCTTTAAGAGATAGGGAAATCTGTCTAAGTTATTTCCATTAAAATCCCACGCAGTGTGCAATTTAATCCCCAACGGAACAAAGCTTCCAGTTATCAATCCCCAACAGAAGTCATCCAATTTCTCAGGTTTCCCCAACAGGTTCTGACAAGCAACACATAGCATTTCCCTTACATCAGAGTTTATTTCTCTAAATGGAAATTCATCAACACTTCAACTTCAAAACATGAAGACTTACACTCCATATCCGCAGCAGCAGTCAGGGATTTTATTTCCCCTATCCAACAACAGTGCAACAGATTAGCTCACATACGCATACATCACGTCCATATATCATAAACATCGATAACACGAATGCATATATCACAATCTCATTGTACCATGCATTTCATACAGCATGACATTGCATACAACTGATATTTTTAGCCTTTTCAGGATAAGATTAATCAATAGCTACCATTAACAATGTGGAAAGGCTTTTCTGATACAATTCAGATACGCTCCAGACACGGATGCCATCCTGATACTCATTCAAATTCAACTTTCAGATACAATTCAGATACGCTCCAGACACGGATGCCATTCTGATACTCATTCAGATACAGTTCAGATACGCTCCAGAAATGGACACCATTATGATATTCATTCAGATTCAACTTTCAGACACAGTTGAGATACGCTCCAGAAACGGATGCCATTCTGATACTCATTCAAATTCAACTTTTAGATACAATTCAGATACACTCCAGACACGGATGCCATTCTAATACTCATTCAGACTCAACTTTTGATACAGTTCATATACGCTCCAGACACGGATGATATTCTGATACTCATTCAGACTCAACTTTTGATACAGTTCAGATACGCTCTAGACACGGATGCCATTCTGGTACTCATTCAGTTTTAGTTTACAGATACGCTTCAACAATCACTTCTGAATGGCATCTGCAAGCCCATATAAGACAAACTTCCCATCATCCTTCCAAATGTCATCTTTAACGCCATTCCCTATACTATCAACCCTCACATCACCAAGTGCAAATTTTTGGGCACTCTAGTGTCCAATCATCTTCCACCTTCGAGTCACGAATGGAAAAACTCGCCAATCTAACTCTTCAGGCTTAAGAAGATTGAACAGGGGCAGCTGTTGTACCCCAAAATTTTCCCTCTCACTTATCAAGATTTTTATCACAAGATCTCCTTTGGCTCAAAGACTGCACTAGGGTTGATCAGCTCAAAAGACATCCTTAAGCATTGATGACCAAAATTAGGGTTTGAGATTTCACAAGGATTTTTGAACTTTCAATACCCCATATGACTTTCATGGATCATCATGGACCCTAAAGATCACTCATGTCAAGTTTCAAGCCTTGAATCACACTTTTGCTCAATCAATTGAGCAGTTGACCTAAAAATCAGCTGTATTGGGGAAAAAGTCAACTATGGCCAATTTACAGTCAAACTTCATAAATTTTGATCCACATCAACATTTTAAACTCATATGTATCATTTGATCAAGTTTGGACCATAATTCCTCAAGAAATTTGATCAAATCTTCAAAAGGGGCAAAATGGTCAAAATTAGGGTTTTGACTGAGAAAGGGCAATTTCTAGTTTTTGACCTAGAAAATGATAAATTGGTTTAAGGCATGATTTCAAGAGTTAAGTTGCATCATTTTGACCTAATTTCATAACCCAAAACATTGCTCAAGTCCAATGGATTGACAGATGAATTTTCAGTCAACTAATCAAAGTCAACGGTATACTGAAAAGTAAAACTTTAACTTTTTGGTCAAATTCAAATGCCAAAGATCACAATTCATCAAAACATGTCAAAAAATTAAACTTATTCATCAAGAAATCAAAAATTCAAGATTTCATTTTGAAAAGTTAAAATTTCTAAACTTAGAATTTTTTCTAAGTGTTGGAAATTTCTTATTTTTTCATAACTTTGTGCAAAATTTTCACCATGATGCAAGATGATTCAAGAGAAACTTCCAACATGAATGTTGTAGATATCCATTAAATATACAACTTTTCTTCACACAACTTCTTCCAAAAGTGCTTGGATATAAAGTTATAATTTTAAGAACATGTGGTCATGAAACAAAACACTTAGTAAAATTTTGCCCTAATTTGGTCAGGATTTTGACCCAACTTCATGGAACTTTTTCATATAGTTCCAAGTGGAATATTCAAAATCAATTCAAATATGGGTTGTATATAACATTTCAAGCTTTCAAAAATGTCCAATAACTTTTTGAGATCATTTTTGAGTAGGGAGAATCGAAGATATGAAGTTAGGGTTTTATCACTTGAATTACAAGTCATTTTGTGATGAACCAAATTCAAAATTCAAACTATGCTGCATAAACTCTACTTTGCAGGCCTCAAACTTGTTAGGAACTCCATAATTAATGACTTTCACAACTATTAGAGGTCTCATTTAAAGCATTCAATGCATGGACATGCTTTATATCCATTTTTGGAAGAAAGTGTACATTGCCATTTTGATAAAGTGTTTTTTTGCACAAAACTTGTTCTTGAGAATTGCACTTATTCTATTCTGATCATACAAGTCTTATAACTAATAAGAAATGGTTTAGACACTTACAATCACTCAGCCTATGCTTGTACTAAATATTGAAACTTTGTTTCCCTCTTTTCTTGAAAATCAAGTAACCTAGCCAAAAGCTTGTAACTTGTACTTCTGACTTGCCAATGCACTCCAATCCTTTTGCTTATAGATACACAAACTATTTGCATCAAAGACACAAATTCTTAAGCCCTGAAAACACCTAGAACTCAGAATCACATCTCATACTTCCATTTTCACATAAACTGACCAAAAACTTGAAACACATAACTCCCTCGTGTGTTTTCAAGCCTTTTGGTTTCTAAAGCTTCTAAACATCATTTAGAACTGATCCCACACCTTGTTATAGAACTGTAACACCATTAACACCATCTTCCATTTTCAAAAACAGAGCTTTGCACTTGGACTCTCCAGAACTCCCCAAGTACTTTCAGCTCATGCTAAACATCCCATTAGCTTCCTGGGAACTTGAGGAAGCTAACCCAACCATTGGAACTCCTTGAAAGCTGCTCAAACTTCAAACCCGATACCCTCTTGCAAGGTATGTTTTCTAACTTTGGAACTTTTCATACAGGCATCATCAATGGTTTATTTGTAAATGAAACATGTAGATATCATAGCCCTAAAGCTAACCATGTCCATAGCTTCCATTAATTTTGCCTGAGCTTAGAGAATTTTAAGATTGAATTTTATGAGATTTTTAGGGTTCAGAATAGGGCCATTAAAATTCATTTTTATCTTTGAGCTATAGTTTTAATGCTTTACATTTCTGAAATCGTGAGGAAATTTTCTATAAGTTTCATGTTTACAGTTTTCATTTTTGTTGAGATTTGAACAAGTTACAATTGGTCTGGATGGAGGTTGAAGATGAAGTGGAAATCTGGGCGCGTTTTCTATCATATATTTATTATTTTGCTTATGTTAACAGATGTATAGCCACTCAAGTGATAGACGCTCACGCCTCTAACCTTTGGGACCCAGGTTCGAGCCCTAGCGGTACCTTTTTGATTTGTTTTCCATATTTTTGCATTTTTCTAACCCTTTTTTGCAGGCGTTGGACTTCATCTTTGGGCCTTGTTTTTGTTTTACTTTCTAACCCCCGCTGTGGACTATTTACACTCTTGGCCAAATTTTATTTTATTTTCTTATTTTCTTTTTATATATTTTCTTAATTATTTTTCTAATACTAAAAAAAATCATAAAAAATACAAAAAATAGTGGACTTATATTTTAACTTAGTTTATTTATTTTTTCACACAAAAAAAATATTTTATTTAACCACACTTTATTTATTTTACTAATTACTCTTGTAAATTTAATTAAAACTAGGATATTATTTATTTTCCTTTACACCAATTAAAATATATTAATTTAATATAAAAAAGGCCAAAAATATTTTATAATACTATAAATTATTTTCAAGACAAAAATACCAAAAATACTTTTCTTAAACTTAATTTCCTTTTAATCAATTAATAGACTTAGGGTTTTATTTAAAATCTTTTCTTATTAAGTTAGGTTTATTTTTATTATTTTAATTAATTATTTTCTTTTAATTAATTAGGTTAAAACAAATTCCCTTTTCCTAAAAAATCCAAACTAAAATATCCATTTTCTTTATATTTGCTTTCTTGCATATTTATTCATTTTTGTACATTATTTTCATTTAATTTCTTGTACAAATTCAATTTGGTTGTAATAGATTAATTAGGTTTATATTCTTGCAATCCCCATTTACAATTGTACACCCCCTTCCCACAAGTATTGTAATAACGTAGTAACTTTAAATTCTGCAATTTATCGCTTTATACATAACATGCTAGTAATTAGGGTTTGTATGGAAAGACTAAAACCAATACTTAGAAAACCCTAATTCAAGAGATAATCAAGCATGAAAAAAATACACTTGCACACAAACACCCCTAGGGTAAATCCACTTGGTTTCCTTTACAAAATGACCATATTACGCATGTGAGGTATCTTAGCAAAAATAAACAAATACAAGATCATAGTCCCTCAATGATGCTATCTAAGTTGCCTTTCAAATGATCTTGGTCCCTAAGAGAGAATGCTAAGATACCTTGCAACATTTCTAATCATGGTTATATGATGACCCACACCCGTCCCGTTTACATCCAAAGATAGGGTTAATTACCAATTCAATGGTAAGATAACAATGTCAAAGGAAAATAAAATGAACAAAAAGACTTCTGAGTAGGTAGAATGCTCCTAATTACTTGCTCAATTTTAAACAAAACATCCTTGATATTTTCAAAACAAACACCTACACTTTCAAACATCTTACAAGCTTGAAAACATTTTCAAAAGATCAAATATCTTTGTATACATTCTTACGAACGAGAATCGTTACAAAGATTGCCTAAACAATGGCCTCTTTACAAAATACTTTAAAAAACCACACGAAGCACAATTTCAAACAAAAGCAAGTGATCTAGCAAGTAACTAAGAGCCCATGGAAAATCATGGATGAAAAAGATGCTAATACCTTCCTTTTTCATAATCTACCCCCGAACTCAAGAAATAATCTCAAAGGTATTTCCTGTGCTTTTTCACCTTTCCTTTTGGATAAAAGAAAAGTCGATGATGACTATTACTAACCAGAACATTTGCGATCAAAAGAAAAACCTTCAAGTCAGTTCTCCCACCGTATCACAATTACCAATGTCAAGTTCAAATGGTACAAATCAATTCAGTCAACTTCTTCCGACCGCAAGGGATGAGATGCTTGAAGACATAGGGGCAATAGCAGAGTTGAAACTCGATGGGATTGTTTCCACGTAGTTGTTTTTCTTTGGTTTTCTTTGTACTCCTTTTCATTTTACGATGATTTCCTCTTACTAGAATTTATGTCTCTTTGTACAAAACTGCCTTTTTATAGGCAAATTCTCAATACAAATATGTTTCAAAATTCAAATTGTTTTATTTTCTCAGTCTTGTTTGCAAAAATGTCCAATGATTACACTGAATGAACATATGCATTTGAACATGATTGCTGTTAAAATATATATGCATAAAAAACAAGAATGGAATTTACTAAAAACTCTAGGAATTAGGATAATGTTCAAAGTTATCCACAAATCCCCACAGAGCACTCTCTATGGAACTATCTCTACAGAGTTACCTTCACAAGCTCATCCTCGACAGAGATATATTCCCCAGTGAGTCTAATATTCCCTCAGACAGATATTGGGGCATCTCCCATCAACTCATATCAAATATTATCTCCTAAACACGGTTTACAAGAATTTAATTCTCCAGCGGAGTTTATTTCTCCAACACCGTAATATCCCCGACAAATTTCTTTTCTCCAGTAGGGTTTATTT
The DNA here is from genome assembly GCA_948472305.1 of Vicia faba. Classification (NCBI taxonomy): domain Eukaryota; kingdom Viridiplantae; phylum Streptophyta; class Magnoliopsida; order Fabales; family Fabaceae; genus Vicia; species Vicia faba. The sequence continues at coordinate 27,102,101 of OX451736.1, forward strand.
CCCCAACAAAGTTTATTTCTATGATTATTGAAATTCCCCGGCAGGACTCTCTTCCCGACCAAATGTCATTCAACTTTGCGCTTCCCAGAAGAGTTGCTACGGTATCTGAAACCTGGTCAGATAGCGCATCAGAGGAGTATCCATCTATTTTATCCCCAGTTAGGGTATATAAGAATCAAGTCCTCCAAAAGAATGGTGATCAACCAATTTTCCTGGAAATTCTTTCATCCCCAAGCAGACGTCGAACATCCCCAGCGGAATATCCTCAAACAGAAAGCAGGAATCCCCAGCGAAGACGTTCTAGACAAGATTGAAGACTCATATTCTTCATCCCTAGCAACAGTCAGGGATTTATTTTCCCTAGCCAAAGATGTTACATGGAGTTGCCGATACGTTCCAGCAACATCTTACATCCATACATTATTTGCAGAATATCATAACATATGCATATGAAACGCATATAACACTCTCATTTATTTTAAGAATATCATTATGCAATACATTACATACATCATGAAATTGCGTAAAAATAACTTTATTTTCTTTCAGGTTAGTTCACGAACAGATAAATATTGTCAACAACTTATCATCCTTCAGATACAATCAATTGACAATTTATTCTGATGATCTTCTGGAGACAGTCAGGTGTAGACTCATTCGGATACATGTTCAAGATACATTTCAGATATGATCGAGACATAGATCTATTCTGATACTCATTTCAGTACATATTCTAGATACAATTCAGATATGATCAAGATGTAGATCCATTCTGATATTCATTTCGGTATATATTTCGATATAGCCAGGCGTAGGATCATTCTAATAAAAATCTCAAATACAATCAGGAGAAGACTCATTATGATATCCTCTCATAGATACAGCCAGACGTAGGCTTATTCTAAATACAAATTTTAGATACAGTCAAGCGTAGACTCATTCTAACACAGATCTCAGATACGGTTAGGTGAAGACTCATTCTGATCCTATTATAGATACAATCAAGACATAGACTCATTCTAGAATATCATTCAGATACAATCGATACACAAGATTCATCATTACACTCTCCATCACACCTTCTAGATACAGTCAGACACAGACTCATTCTAGTATACTTCTCAGATACAGTCGACCGAAGACTCATTTTGATATTTCTATCAACAGTCACTTTGGATGGCATCTATAAGACCATCTCTGATGACACTCAGTCACCTCTCCAAATGGTATCTTTAAACCCAGTCAAGCAATACTATCAACCAACAACTTTACATCATGCATATGCGAGTGCAAATTTCTGGGCAGTTAAGTGTTCAATCCTCTTCCACCTTCAGATCACGAATGAAGGACAAGCCTATCTAACTCTTTAGGTTTAAGAATATTAAACAGGGGCAGCTATTGTACCCCAAAATTTTATCTCCCATTTTCTTCAAGATATCCCCTCACGCTTCTATGGTTTCAATTGCTTAAGGCCACTCAATGTTTGATCAGACCAAACTCTCATCCTAAGCAGTTGACCTATAACTAGGGTTTCATTTTTCTCAAGGAAGATTGAGCTTATAATGCCTTAAGTGGATTTCATGGTTTCTCATATGTCCCTAAGAATTCTCATGTCAAGTTTCAAGCCTTGCATCACAAGTTTGATCAGTCAATTGCTTAGATGACTAAAAATCAACTGTATTGGACAAAAAGTCAACTGTGATCAACGTACAGTCAAACTTCAAGATTTTTGGTCAACATTAAGATTTTGAAGTGACGTTCATTATTTGATCAAGGGTTTATCATTATTCATGAAGAAAACTCAAGATTCATCAAAAGTCAAAAGTTGCTAAATTAGGGTTATCTTAAGGAGAAGTCAACTGAACTTTGACCAAGCGCAACTTTCACACGCTTCATCAGATTTTTCTCAACCAAAGCTTATTTTGAAGGAAATTCATTTCTCTACATCTTTTTCTCTCTAATTCAAGTACAAAAAATGCTTCATTTGAGAGATATGGGCCAAAACATTATAGGTCATTTCAAAAGTCAACAAAAAGACACTTTTTGTCAAGGCAACTTACATCAAGATAAAGTCTTCAAATGAAAATATGATTAACATAGATATTGTATAGGACATCTTGAGCTTTGCAGAAAGTCAAAGATCACCTTCATATGATAAAATTTGAGAGAGTTATGATTGGTGCAAGTTTGGAAATTTTGAGAAAATGCATAAAACCCAAATTGATCAAACTTGAATTTTTGGGCTAATGGGCTTATGTTCCAAGGTCCACACGAGTTTTAGACCTCATAGTGAACCTCTGAATCTATTCATGCACACCTTTTGATTTTTATTCCCTTTATTTTGATTTTATTTATTTTAAATAAAAATTAAATTGAATAAAACAAAAGGGTTTCATACAAAGGTCCAAGCCCATTCTTTTGACCTAATTTTTTCTCTATATATTCTCTTCATTCATACAACAAGACAACATGAAAACCTTGTACAAGATCACTTTTACAAAATTCCAAAATTATCAAAAACTAGGGTAAACTACAAACCCTATTTAGTCCCTTTCAAAGCAAGCCAACCATCTCATTCATTTCCAAAAGCATTGTAGGGTAGGAATGGATCAATCTTGATGATCCAAAGAAAACGAAACCAGCATCCCATGCATCTCTGATTGCCATATATTTTGTAAGTTCATATTTTTGTTTTCTTTGTGCTTTGATCGAAGCTAACCTTACTAATATGTTTCTGAGATGTCAATGTGCAGGATAGACCCATCACATGGCCCCTATAATGGTTGAATTGCGTATTGCCAAGCTTGAATCCTTTTAGGTTGTTTGCATCATATCTCATCATACAAGATGTTTTAGCCAAAACCAAGGGGACCATGGAATTCGCAAGGCCCAAATTATGGGGGGTAGGATACTATTGAATTACTGTTGTGCTTTATTTTACAGGAACAAAAAATGTGTTCGCTGGAGAAGACGACCAGAGCTAGGGCTCTGGCGCCTCTCCGGCCCAATTATTTGAGTTTGTATTATATTTAATTGATTCCATAATGATATCATATTTACAGCCACCCCAGTTGCAAGCGTGCACATGATAATGCATTACTCTACCTGGGCTGGGTTTGATCCATGCCTTTTAGTGTTTTCATATTTTTTCTGATTTTTGCAGATCATATGTAGCACGTCCCCATACATCAACCGCGAACCTTTAATTCCCAGCCCTCTGATTTAAATCTAATGCTCCAGACCTGCATGCCCATGATGCACCTTCCTGGCTAATTGCACTGGATCGAGCAGACCCCACTCTCTTGGGCCTAACGAATTTTGTTCAGCACCCCATTTTTCTGCTATATCCAGGCCCAGTACCTTTTTTCCTTATATTTTCTTTTTTTACTCACATTTTATTATTTAATTAAAATACAAAAAAATAGTTTAAGGTTTTATTAATTAAAATTAATTAGATTTTAGGTTTTAATTAACTTTTTAATAATTTAATTAATTAACTATTGTTTCCAATTTTAAAATTAATTAACTTTTTTTATTAATTTAAAGTTAATTAGATTTTAGGTTTCTTTAATTAATTATCATAAATCATTCTTTTCATAAAAAATCACCAAAAACATTTCTTTTTTCTATTTTCATCTTATTTTTATTTTCATAGATAAATTGCATAGGATGTCTTCGCAAATGTAATAGCCTAGATCTTATTTTCCGCATTTTTTTTTCATGTAACTGCTTTCTAGTATGTAATAGTTGTAGGATTTCTTTTCCGCACTTCCTTTATCATGTAACTGCCCCAAAACTTTGTAATAGCCCAGATTTATGTTTCTGCATATATTTATTATATTACTACTTAGTAATTAGAGTTGTATGACAAGATAACACCAACCAATAGAATAACCCTAATTTCAAAGATAAATAACTACAAACAACACACTTGCACCTCTAGGGTAGCTTCTCTTCACTACCTTCAGAACAAACAGTCATGTCCCTCGAATGTGGAGATGCTTTAGCAAAGACCCTCGAATAAAAGATCATAGTCCCTCGATGACCCTTCGATGTTGCCTTTCGAAAAATGATGTAGTCCCTTACAAAATTGCTAAAGTGTCCTTACAAGTTTCCTTATGAACGTACGATTACCCTTCGTCTGTCCCTTCACATCCAACGGATAAGGCTTCCTACTAACTAATGGTACTAATAACACTATCTAAAAGAGAAGGAAAAGTATAAGAATGACCTTGAGTGAGTAGAAACTGTTAATCATTTGCTAACAAAAAAAAAAGAAAATATTTCTCACATCACACTTTAAAAATATTTTCAAAACCCTTTGTATACAGTCTTGGGGACCGATATAAGAGTTATTAAAAAGTTCACCTTACATTGGAAAATTCCAAAATATTTTCAAAACGTACACACAAAAAGAAAATTTTCAAAGTGAGCTGAGCGATTAAGAGCCCGTAGATAACTACAGATGAAAAGAGTGCTAACACTTTCCCTTTTCATAAGCTACCCCCCGAACTCAAAATCTATCGAGGTCTTTCCTATTCTTTTCACCCTTTCCTTATCGGATAAAAGAAAAGTCGGTGGCGACTCTTGCTATCCGCAACATTTGTGATAAAACGTAAAAAAAGTCAGTTCTCCCACCGTATTACACGTAGGTTTACTTTCTCGCGAATTTTTATACTCATGTACCTCTCCCAAAGTTATATAATAGCTTAGGACTTTACATTCCGCACTTAATAAATATAATTGAACTGATCATACTTTTCACACTCACACCTCTATGGTAACTTCTCTTTGTTGCCTTTATAATAAATGGTCACGTCCCTCGAAAGTTGGGATACTTTAGCAAAAGACCCTCGATTAAATCATCATCATACAAAAGATCATAGTCTTTAAATGTCCCTCGAGTTGCCGATGGAAAAATGATCTAGTCCCCTGAGTTGCCTACAAATAATATGATGGCAACCCCTTACAAAATTTCTAAAGTATCCTTACATGTTACTTTCAATGACCATACAATGACCCTACGCCTGTCCCTTCACATCTAATAGATAGGACTACCTACCAACTAATGGTATAAATAGTACAATATTCAAAGGAGAGGGAAAAGAATAAGAATGACCTTTAGTGGGTAAGAACTCTTAAATTCTTGCTCACAAAAAAAACATTTTCTTACATCACACTTTCAAAAAAAATATTTTCAAATAAACACTTTGTAAACATTCTTGAGGACTGATACAAAAATTATTACAAAGTCATCCTTATATTGGCATTTAAAAATATTTTCAAACAATTCACACACGCAAAGCAAAGTTTAAAAAGTGAGCTAAGTAATTAAGAGTCTGTAGATAATTATGGGTGAAAAGGGTGCTAACACCTTATCTTTTCATATCTTACACACCCCCCCCCCCCCCCCCCCCCCCGAACTCAAAATCTACCAAGGTCTTTCCAGTTCTTTTCATCCTTTCCTTGTTGAATAAAATAAAAGTAGGTGGCGACTCTTGCTATTCGCATATTTGGATAAAACCAAAAACTCAGTTCTCCCACCGTATTACACAAGGAAATTAAGAATATGACAACAAATAAAAAGTATGGATAATCACAAGTTTAACACGATAAAATTTTGTTTTTTATATATGATTTTGTTTTGGTTTTTTGTTTTCTTCATATATATATATATATATATATATATATATATATATATATATATATATATATATATATATATATATATATATATATATATATATATATATATATATATATATATATATATATATATATATATATATGTGTGTGTGTGTGTGTGTGTGTGTGTATGTGTGTGTGTGTGTGTGTGTGTGTGTGTGTGTGTGTGTGTGTGTGTGTGTGTACATGTGTGTGCGTGTGTGTCTGTGCGTGATTCAGTACAAACTAATAAGAAAGTTAATTAAAATTTGCAATAAAAAGTGATTCAATATGAATCTTTCTCTTGATACCACTTGTTATCTAGCCAATTTGAAATTCATAATTTTTTTCATACTTTGTTAAGCTTATGATACTTGTGATTTATAGTGATAAGATAGAGTATGAATAACAAAATTGAAAGTAACGTTTGAAATTGGGCAGAATTTAAACAAACAAAGATCAAGACAAAAAATGATGGAAATGAATAGAAATGGGGTGCTACACTCTTTTTATAAATAACAAAGGATGATAAGTCTTAATGAAGATCACCACAAGAAACATGACTTCTTGGTAAGATTAAAAACTTGGTCCAGTCCATAACCAAAGAAGCAAATATCCCATATTCACACAATGCGTTTGTTTAACAAAAATAAAATTCATTTTCCATTCCTGATTAACTCCTTTTTTATATTTATAAGGTAACATGTTTAATTTACAATAATAACTCATGAAATTTGTATTGTCCAAAAACTACAGTGTGTGTTTGCCTTGTAAGGGAAGAAAGACTCAGAGTCCTTAGTAGGTAATTACAAGTTTGGGGGTTAGGTCTAACTCATGGTGGCGGGCAGCCTATATGTTGATTTTTGAGGCTATTTTAGGGACCAACTAATGTAAGGTGAAAGGTCCTGTAGGTGGCCAGTGCTACTGGGTTGCAGGCATGCGTTTAACTTAACAGTGTTAAGGCTACTAGGAGCAAAGTGCTATCTAAGTAGTAGTAAATGTGTACGACTTAAGAATCTGTCTTGTTCCCTTGAGGGATAGTTTATTTTTAAGAGTTCATGATACATAGGGTTTCCTTGGGAAAGATCGTTACCCACCTAGTCAAAAGGTGGACAATTGAATCCATATTCCCAAAGGAGATGTGGGTCAGTAACGAGTATGCCTTTATCTTTATCCAAAACACATATTATTCCATGTTTCTTCTCTCTAGTGGCGAGGAAAACTTAAGGGTGATGGGATACCTCCTATTCGGATGACCTCATGATGTCTCCTTTTCCTAGGGCGATTGCAAGTTGTCGCCCTAAGCATGACTATTTGTAAATATAACACTACATAATCCATCATGCATGAGTCCTCTGGTAGAGGGAAAAGTGTTTTTTACCTGTGGCTAATGGGATTATCCCGAGGATTGATATTTTCCCTTGTGAGTTTCTAGTTGACCTTTAGGAATTTGGGCCTTTACAGACTTACTAACATGCAACTTGGTCGATGAGGCACTAAGTATCTTAGATGATGCACTCTTAGTCATTTTTTAAAGAATCTTAGCTCCTCAACATTGTATCACATGGCCTGTTTGATGGATACGTTGAGTCCCTCAGGAGGGGTATTCAGCCTTTTAGACGCGACTTCCATTGAGCCCTCTAGTAAGACTTAACACAAAGTATTCAGGGATTGATATAGCTGCGCCCCTTAGGCGTGATTTTTGGGGGGAATCTCTCCCGAGGAGATACTGATTCCTTCAGGAAATAATTTTATCAACTCTGGGATTCTAGTTCCCTCATATGTTATATCATGTAGCCGGATGAGGGAGATGGTGAGTCCCTCAGGCAGGGTGTTCAGTCTTTCAAGAGGGATATCCATTGAGCCCTCTAGCAAGACTTGAACCCAAGTATCTGGGGCTTGATATATGTCATGCCCGATAGACGTGATTTTTGGGAGCAATCTCGCCCGAGGAGATATTGAGTCCCTCAAGCGAGAGTTTTATCTTGGCCAATTTGGAATAGCTCGACAGGGATCTTCATGTGGAAGTTCAGTTGCGTGATTTCCTTGTGGGATAACAATGATCCTTTAGTGAAGGTCCAACATATAATTGCCACAAGAGGTAGCAAGGATCCTTTCGTAAAGGTCCAACATATAATTTCCTTGAGGAGCGGAAAGGATCCTTTTGTGAAGGTCCAACATATAATTTCCTCGAGGGGCGGAAAGGACCCTTCTGTGAAGGTCAAGCATATAATTTCCAAGAGGGGTGACAAGGATCCTTTTGTGAAGGCCCAACGTATAATTCCCATGAGGAGCTGCAAGGATCCTTCCTTGAAGGTCCAATATATAATTGCCATAAGGGGTGATAATGATCCTTGAGTGAAGGTCCAACATATAATTACCTCGAGGGGTGCAAGGATCCTTCCATGAAGGCCCACCATATAATTGCCACAAGGGGTGGCAAGGATCCTTCTGTGAAGGTCCAACATATAATTTCCACAAGGGGCGACAATGATCTTCTGTGAATGTCCAACATATAATTTCCTCGAGGGGCGACAAGGATCCTTCCGTGGAGGTCAAACATACAAGATATTTTAAAGAGGGGGTGCCCCCGGTGAAGTAAAATATTTGAATGATTTTTCAAAATTACACGGTCATAAAATTTATTGGAAAATTACTAATAATTTTAACTGTAATAATATCAGAGATGAAATATGTTCTAAGTCCTGGGTAAAAATGGCCCGTCAAACTCCTGCAACTTGTATGCTCCGTGAGGAAGTTTTTGGTATATGCAATATGGTATTTCCCAGTTAGGTTGTAGCTTCCCATATTATGCAAGTATGAATACTTCCTTTAGTACCAGTTCGCCCTCATGCATCTCCTCCGACATTACCATGGAGTTGTATCTCCTTGCAGGTCTATGTTTAGCAACAAACTCTCATACATGGGAGACTTCTAATAGTTAATCGATTAGTTTCTCCACATATTTTAATCCTATCTCGTTTTCTTTTTTGTTGAAGTATTCTATTTTCCATGACAGTGTCTCAATTTCTACAGGAAGCACCACTTCCACCCCATACACCAAGGAAAATAGGTTTCCTTGATCATGGACAGTGTCATGGTGTGGTATGCCCATAATATCTCGTGGAGCAGTTTTTCCCACAGACCTTTGGATTCGTACAACTTTTTCTTGAGTCTTTTGAGGATTTTCTTGTTTGTTGATTCGGCTTTCCCGTTGGCTTGAGGGTGTACGATGCACATGAACTTTGTTTACACGCTTAAATACTTACAGAAGTAAGTGACCATGGTGTTGGAAAATTAGGTTCCATTGTCTGAGAGAATGACGTTAGGGAGACTGTATTGTCATATAATCCTCTACCAGTACAAGCGCTTGATTCTTTCTATTATTACTTTTTCCACTGCCTCCGTTTATATCCACTTGGTCAAGTAGTCTACTCCCACTATCAAGAATTTCAATTGACCTGGTGCCAAAGGGAACAAGCCTAGGATATCCACACCCTAATGAAAGAATGGCTAGAGAAAGGACATCAATTGGAGAAACTCTACTGGGGCGTGGTGAAGGTCAGCATGTCTCTGACATTGATCACACTTCTTAACAATTGTGATGTTGTATTTCATTAGTGTGGGCCAGTAATACCCTGCCTTGAGTTGTTTGTGAGCGATGGTATTTCCACCGATGTGACTGTTGTAGGATCCCCTATGGACTTCCACGGGCACTAAGGTGGCTTCATTCTTGTCTAAGAACCTAAACATGGGAGTAGCCATCCCAATTCTATAAAGTTTTCCTAAGATTAGTGTGTACATGGAAGCTTTCCTCCTAATCTTTTTGGCTTCTCCCTCATCTGGTGGGAGTTCGTCAGATTGTAAGTAGTAGAGTATGGACGAAATCCAATTAGACTCGCGAGAGAGTTCCAAGGAGATGATGATAGGGGAGACGACAGACTCTTATATGACTGTTCTTTTGAACCATGCAACCTTTAAGGTGGGTAAAAATACATTCTTTAGAGAGGAGAGAACTCGTCAAGATTGGATTTCATCTTCCCATCAAATACTTAAACCTATTAATCAATTATACTCAACCTAAATCACTCATCAATATCATCACATGTCGCCCACAACAAAGGTTATGTCTAACATAAAGTTGAGAGAAAAACCATATTGTCTCATCAAAAATATCTCGCACAACTAAATAACACAGAGGCATTAAGAATCAACACCCACTGTGAATATTAGGTCTAAATTTATCTCTAGAGTCTAGAACCTAATAGATGTTCATCCTAATTCTAGATCCAAATCATATATGTCTATAGAAACTTAAATCCAAACATTAAGCTAGCAAACAAGGATAACATTAACATTGATTTGTAAAAGAGATTTTATACAACACCATGATTGTAGCGGTGGAAAGTTGAGATTAATCTATTGATTAATTTAACTCACAAAGTGAAAGTCGCCACTGCACTTTATTGTTTCCAAAGATATGGGAAAAGATCGAATAAAATCCACAAATTTTTTTAAACATAACTAATAAAACAAAGATCTAGGTACGAGGGTTGGTTGTGCAAAGAGAAGATATTAGCACTCTAAACATTTGTGGTACTCCACAGGAACCTCTTTGAAAATCTGCATATTTGACTAAAATGAGTTGTTTGCAAAACATTGTGGAGATGGGAATAAAAATGGTTTTTACAATTTTTAATTCGGAAAGATTTAAATGAGCCATGTGCCTACGTACCACCAATGTGCAATGGCGAAATCAGAACCACGTAGTTCTTCTAAAAAAGAACAAAATTAATTGTTGGTTGATTTTAAATGTGGATACATTTTGTCATCTTAAGGAGAATACTCAACCAAATATCCATAAACATGAGAATGATGGACCTTTGCATCATAAATGAAAGAAGGGCTTTAACTTGGATAACTCAACAAGTATGCCACTAGCTATTTCAAGTGGAAAAGGTTCAACATCATATCAATCAAGGTTATGGACATGGGACAATCACATCTCAACCATAAAGATGACTCATATCTAATCTTAAGAAAATGTTTTAAAATCAAAAGCCAAAAGTGGTGAAAAGTTTAAAGTGAGGTTTGTGTTTTTTAGTCTTAGAAGAAAATAGTTTAACTTTGATTAAATGAAATAAGGTTTAATTAAGAAAAAGATTTTGAAAATTCACTTAACAAAGTCAAGGTTTTTATTGAAAGTGGTTTAAATTTAAGAAAACAAGAAGGTTTTGAAAAAGGGAGAAGATTTGAAAATTGAAGAAGATGAGCAAGAGATGAAGGGACTATCCTAAATCATAAAGTAAAGGCTAAGGCAAAGAAAAATATAACCAAACAAGAAGCAAACACTTGACATAAGTCAACATAAGCATTCCTTTTCCCTTGGATTTTTAAGCCACAAGCCAACATAATACTCAGATGAAAACCAAGCATCAGGTGAATCAGTGATTTTAAGCCAAAGAACTAAAGAAAGGTCTTAATTTAATTCCACAAAGTCAAACAAGGCTCCATGTTTTAGATGAATTTCTTAAGTTCAAAATAACAACACCTGCACACATAAAATTTCTAAATACACAAACAAAATAACAACAAGGTCTCAAGGTCCAAAGGTCTCAAAGTCTCAAGATTCTATCCTAAGATCCAAAAGATCCAAATACTCTAAGATACAAAGGATAGTCACCATAGTCCAAAGAGAGCCTTAAGTATTCTTAATTGGTCAAGTTGATTATTAATGTCTTTAAAAGAAAAAGAAAGCTCAAGTGAGCAAATGAAAAATGACATAAAAAATGCTCAAGTGAGTAAAGGAAAAATAGCATAAAAGTAAAATTCTCAAGGAGCAAAATAAAAATGACATAAAATAAAGGCTAGAGAATAAAATGACAAGAATGATAGATGCTGAAAGTGAAGGTCGTAAAGTAAATCGCGGGAAGTTTAAATGACAGAAAAGTAAAGGTGAGGAAAATTAAATGTTAGTATAATTAATAGTTAGTGTTAGTAGTTAGTTTTCCGATTGGGGACAATTTGAAGCTATGTTAAGCAATTGTAACTGAACTTATATAAAAGTTGCACCTATCTAAGGCCGGGTCAAAATAATAGAGGTGTATTGCATATAATGCACACCATGGTTTAAAAGCAAAGAGTATCAAGATCTAAGTCATGGAGATGATATCATTACATCAGTCAAATCCTTCACGATACCTTGGGACAAACTTAATAATAATCCAAAGAACCTTGAGTGATCAATTTATCACTTAGAGGTAGATTTGAAATGATGAAAGTTCATCAAGTAACAATCCACATTCAATTGAACAAGATGAATCATCAATCATCCAATTGATCCAAAAAAAGAAGAAGAAGAAAGAGATGGAACATCAATAACTTGAATGAGAAAGTAAATCCCAAAATTGGATCAAAGTCATAGATCAAGTTATCATCAACATCATTCATCCATCTCGATGGATTAGGGTTTTCACTCCATCAACATCCAAGATCCAATGAGGTTGATGAAACCTATGAATACAAATGCTAAGATCCAAGGCCAGTTAGTCAACAAAGTCAAACAATAATTAAAATGCAATAAAGCAATTAATAAATGCATGAAAATGAATTTCTAATTGAATTTTAAATGGAAATGAAATGTAAAATATCAAAGTCTAATAAAAATAAAAGAAAATTCAAACGAGACCATAGAAAGATTAGAGATGGTCTATAATTTTTTTAGAAAAATTTGCATAATTTTTGGAAACATAAAACTATTTTAAAACAAATAAAATTAAACTACAAAAGCTAAAATCAATTAAAAATAGTAAAACTAAAAATAAACTTCTGGAAAAATAATATTAAAATGTAACGTGATAAAAGAAAGTTATAAAATATTTTTTTGGTAATTTTCAGAAACTTAAAACTAATTTTAAACTAATTAAAATCAAGATAGAATGAGAAAATTAAACAAAAATAGCAAATGATAAAACAAAATCTCAAAAAATAAAATCAAGTGAAGAAAAATATGAAGAAAGTATAAAATTATTTTGGTACTTTTTGAATTAAAAATGAATTTAAAATGAATTAAAGAAGTTTAAAAAAATTTAAAAATAAAAAAGAAATTAAACTAAAGCTATAAAAAATGTGAGCCACTTGATCAAGTCAGAGATGTAAAGAATGCACATCAGACGGTTCAGATCACAAGGTACTTGGTAACATGGTGAAACACATCACACATATCTTAAAAAATGTTGGCCAATTAAAACATTTCATGCGACGAACCATGATTGGCTCTTATTCAAATTTTACACGAAAATCACACAGTCACCACTGTAATTACTTCAATCGTCTTCTCCATTTGGTTTTTGCTGGAGATTCATAAAATAGCAACATTAGGTCATGAAACCCATACTATTTGAATCCTCTCAATGGAGCTAACTCAACCATGTCCTCAATCTTCATTTATTTGAAGTGAGTCATGAGAAATTTGCATAAACTTAACATAATAACAAAACTAAAAACTCAACTAAACACATAACCAATAGATCAGATTCTCAAAATTAAGGACACAGTTAGCATCAGTGCATCAAATGCTACATTGCAGTGTATCAAATTATTCAAAACGAAACTCTAAACTACCTAAACAAAGTATGCACGATGAGCTTCAAAACTGGACTTGGTGAGAGAGCTTTATCTCACTGTTTGTCTTGCTTTTTCTTTGGTTAGATTTAGGGAAGATCAAGGATGCTAAAGAGAACTAGAAAAGAGAATAAAAATGCTTCGAAGAAGGAAATTGAAGCAATACATTTTAGAGTTCGAATGGGATATGAACATAGTGTTTTTGGCTATCAAAGCTTGATAAAATGTGTAGAAATCATGCTTTATTTATAGGATGAGGGTTCATGATCTCATACGTGCGAATTGATCAATAAATGAATGAAATCGTGTGAGCTCCACAAGTGAGAAAAGTGTGACTTCAATTTTGCCAAAACACAACAAAATGGATGGTTTCCAAGTCGTTTTCACTTTAAGAAAGCCCATAAACATGATTATGAGGTAAAAAACGTGATAATTTGGTCTAACAAGTGAGTTTAGTTAAATAAAAATTTGACCAAATGGTCAAAATTTTAGTTCAAGGGTCATACTTTGCACACATGGGAAATGGAGTAGATGGAACCTTTTTTGGTCAATCTTTTTGCCAATTGTAGACAATATCATGATGAACACAATGTGCTAAGAAAGTATTGATTTTGAAGATTGGGAAAAGTTATGGCATGTTGAAGTTGGCAAAAAAAATTGTCTTGATACTTAGAAAAAATTCTAAATATAAGTGCCTTAAAATGACTTGTAATGTCCCAATGAATTACATGGCCTTCCAATCAGATTTAGCTCTTGTCCATTTAAGATAACTTGTAGAGGGAATCAAGAAGATTATTATGCAAAAATAATGAGCTCTATATGTTCAATATTGAGCAATTTATAATTTTTGAAAGTTGAGTAAAAATAACTTGGAAATAGGTCAAAATTTCACTAAGTCCACAATTGACCTATAAAGTCTTCAAACTTTTGATGATATTACTCACATAATTAGCTCTTGACTTGTAAGCGAGTTTGAAAGGATATCAAGGAGAGTCGTATGCAAAATTAACCATTCAAAAATATTGAATAATGAAGGAGTTGTGGTCTTTGACTTGAAAACTTGCCAAATTAGGTCAAACCACTTTGCATAACCTTGGTACTTTTGATATTTTATTGCACTTAAAAGCATGATGAGGCTCATATGAAATTAGAATGATGAAATATTCATTGAAATTTGATTGATCATGGCCATACTTTAGGTTACTTGATGATGAAGACATGGAAATAAACACATGAACCTTTGACCTATCTTGAGAAATAAGCAACTAATCCTTGGGGAAATCTTGATCAATTGAGATTGAATGATGTTTGAATATGATATGACCTAAGATTAATAGGTCAATCCCTAATGCACAAGTCCCTGAGAATTAATGTTGACCATGTTTTGACTTTGATCATATGAAACCCAAGCTGAGCGTACTTGCTTGATCCACTTGGTTCACATTTGTCCTTGAAAAAAAAAAGAAACAAAGACATACCTTTTTGTATTTTAATTAGAGGTTAGTAAAACATAAAGTAGGTATAAAAAAGGTGTAAGATTCACAATAGGGTGCTTGGTGATCCCACAAAGGAAAACCTAAAGAATAGAGGGAAAAAAAAGGTTAAGATGTAAATGAGGAAACCCAATGTAGTGATTTTGATGTGTTGCAAAGATGTAAATGAGGTAAGATCTTACGGGGAAAATTAAGGTATGACAACTACCCATATTTAAGTGTATTCTATACGGAGACATGAATATTGAAATCTTCATCTCGACGTGATTGAAGATACTTAAATATAAGAAGACCCAATTTTTCCCCCTAAGATGCCATGCAATGGTTATGATTATGAATTCAAAAGAAAGACTTCGCATGGGAGGAAAGACACCACTGGGTATAACTATGAATGGGGAAAACCAAAATCACAACTACAACACAAAAGGAAAAGTAAGATTCCAATTATGGAATACTTAATAATGCAGACAACAAACCAACAAGGAGATAATATTTAAGAAAGGATTACCGATTCGATTGGGGAAAAAAACTTAATTCCATTGGAGAAAACTTAACTCCACTAGGGAAATGAACAACAAACTTCAAGTGAGAGACTGTAACTGGGGAATAACCCTAAGAGGGAAAGATACGACTGAATCTATCGGGAAAATACCCTGCATAGGTAGTGAAAAGGAAAATGGTTACCCACTCATAATTCAGGGTGACACACAAGATAAAAGGTAAACTACCAACTTTTACTGAAGGTAGAAAAATGAAATATACTCCAACTTTTACTAAAGGTGAACTACCAACTTCCACTAAAGGTAGCAAGCTTCTTCTTTGACCAAGATATCACTTTAAAAGGGTAATAAATTTCACATGACTTTTGGATTTCTCTTAGAACAATAATAACTTATTCTTTGACCAAGATCTCACTTGGAAAAGGGTAATAAACTTCACTTGACTTGTGGATTTCTCCTAAAACAGTAATAGCTTATTCTTTGACCAAGATATCACTTGGGAAAGGACCAAATACAATTTGTCTCCACTAAAGAGACTGAGGCCTGCTAGGAATTAAGATAAACCTCCCAAATCTTTGGTCAACCAGCCAAAAATGGGTTACAGTTTCTTCTTTAATCAAGTCTTCCACTTGAAAAATACCAAATACAAGTTGTCTCCGCTAAATGGACTGAGGCTTGCTAGGAATTAGGAATCATCAACTCTACTGGGGGAACTCAAAAAGAGACGTGGGGAGTTTGAATTGCAAGACAGGTTTCTCGAATAAAGAGAATACCAACTGTAAGGATTTCACAACGAACTTCTCTGCAGGACTTTTCTTGAGAGATGCCATTTGATGGAAAAAGGCTTCACAATAAACTTCTCTACGGGAAATTTCTGGAGAGATGCCATTTGATGGAAAAAAACTTCACAACAAACTTCTCTACGGGAATTTTTCAGAGAGATGCCATTTAATGGAAAATAAAGGCTTCAACGTCAAACTTCTCTGATGAGAATTTTTTGGAGAGATGCCATTTGATGGAAAATAACTAATTAATATCTGGATGACATACAAGCTTCTTAAATAAATAGGCCGCCACTTGTTGTCAAACAAAAGCATGTTGGGAACATACAAGCTTCTCAAATAAAGAGACTGCCACTTGCTGCCAAGCAAAGATTCCAAGAGAGTGTTGCATCAACATTGCTAGGAAATAAGGTTTCTTCATCTTCTGATGAGGAAATCATAAACATATTTCAGTTCAGGAAAATAGAGCCCTCAAGTGTGCAAAATCAATGCACTCTCAATCTATGTTTAATAACCTAGAGAGATTAAATTATATTTCTACAAGGGACCAAAGTTTGATCCAAGAACAAGCTGGAGAGAAAGGGTCAAACATGACTCTACACAATGAGGAATAAACTCAAATGCAGATTAGTTCCATCCAGATAATGGACTGGGGAGGAAAGCTGTAGCAAAATTTCTCCCACAAGGGATAAATTCAACGGGGAATTTAGAAAGGATATACACTTTGTGCTTAAGGTTGACATCCTATTGGAGAGAGACAAATACACACTCTGCCAAGGGATAAAAATCATCAAAAACATCAGGAAATGCAAATGAGCAATGAATTTTCATTCAGTTGTGCATGATGTATGTATGGATAAATGTATGAATGTTATGTTATGATGCGTATGCTGACAAGCCATATACACAGACTACACTGGGGATGACTAGACAAAAATACCAGGTACAACTAGGAACTCGGCTGAATCACACAAAGAATAGAGATCCTGCTGGAGAGTAAAAGCAACCAACAAAGGAAAGAAATTCTTGTTTCAAGGATTAACTCTCTAGGGTATGAAGATACTGCTTAGAAATAAACTATAACACCATCTTCTAATATCAAAATCCATTGTATGAAAACAAATCTACTGCATAGAAATATGCCAGATGAATGGATGAAACTGCTAAAATCAACACCACATCTTCCAAATATTATCGGGATGAAAGTATGTCAACTCTGTAACAAAGGTCCTATTACCTCTTGGGGTACGAAGGTACTGTACAATCTTCAGATAACAAAGATCCGCTAGAAAAGGACCTGTACAAATTCTGCTATGGAAGAAGCAATTTCTACACAAAGCAAAAATCCTGGGGATGCTGAACTTATCTAGGGAAAGCTCAGTTAAACATTCCAAGGCTCAATCACTTCAAACCAGCTTGGCATAAAAACCACTGTCTACTCAAACAATTGCATGGAAAGATGAACATGTCTACAAGATGATTCTCTACTCGGAAAAGCTAAGGGTTGCACTTCGAGACTTAAACATCTTTAGGCAACAATTATTGTTCCTTTTTAGTTTGATTCGTAAATCATAAGAAAATAATTTCATAATTTTCAAAGACATGATTTTTTATTTAAACCTTTTTATTTCAAAAATTACTATCAACAATAAATGAAATTTTACAAACAGAAAGAAATAAGAATTGCGAATAATTGGATAAAGGTTAAAACCTTATTAATAGAATGGTAGTACGCAAATGGCGTGACTCCATGGATGATTACAAAGTTTAAAAAAATGGTAAATATACTGAAAGGGCTACGTTGAAATACAATGACTATTATTCTCCCTAACAACTTTGAATTCCAGTGCTGAAACTTCTATTGAGCAATGATGAGACTCCCTGATGGGTACCGTTGCTTTAGGCGATCAAGTCTGATTTGATGCAGTTACTTTCCCTAAATCCCTAAGTTTTACCTAGATTTCCCCTGGAGGTTTTCAATTTACCAAGAAGATTTATTGTGTTTATGTCTCTAACTTTTTCCCGGACCGCCCTTTTAGGTTTTCAACCCACCGAGACACTTATTTTTGCCTTAGCCTCCCTTTCGGGTTTTCAACTTAGTGAGCTGTTCTTTTATTTTTCTAGGAGAAGTATTTCTTAACTACATCAACATTCATGGAACGTGGGAGCTCCTCGGCATCCATAGTTGCAAGAATGAATGCACCATCGTAGAAGGCTTTCTTGACAACATATGAGCCTTTGTAGTTAGGAATCCACTTGCCCTTAGAATCAGAGTTGAAAGACAAGATCTTTTTAGCACGAGTTCGCCTTCTCGGAATACATGAGGTCAGACCTTATTATAAAATGCTTTCTCGATTCTCTGTTGGTATAACTGGCCATGTCACAAGGCTGCAATTCTATTTTCTTCTATCAAATTCAATTGATCATATCTTCTTTGGAACTATTAAACCTCGATCAACTTGGTTTCCATCAAAACTCGCATTGAAGGGATCTCAACCTCTACATGGAGCACTGCTTCCAAGCCATAAACAAGAGAGAAGGGGGTTTCCCTTGTTGAAGTGCAAATGGATGTATGATACTAGGATATGGTGGCAGAACCTACTGTTTAATACTGGTTTTTGCATTTTATTGCAAATGTTACGGTTAGCAAGAGTCGCCACCGAATTTTCTTTTATCCAACAAAGGAATGGGTGAAAAGAACAGAAAAATACCTTTTTCTAGATTTTCTGAGTAAGGGGGGAAGATTATAGAAAGGGAAGGTCTTAACACTCTTTCCATTTGTAGTTATCTACGGGCTCTTAGGTATTTGCTTATTTTGAAAACTGATTGTGTTTGTGTGTTTTGAAAGATTTTTTGTTTGCTTTATGGTAACTCTTGTATTAGTCCTCAAGAGTGTGATAAATCGTTTTTGAAAGTGTGTAAGTGTGAAAATTTTAGGTTTGAGAAAGTAAAGAGTCATCTACCTACTCGAAAAAGGACGTTCTTTTCCTCCTTTCCTTTAGATAGTGTTATCCTACTATTAGTGAGTAGGTAGCCCTATCGTCGGATGTTTAGGGATTATCAAAAGGGACGCTATGGTCATTGAAGGCAACGTGTATGGATATCTTAGCATTCGAAGGGACTGTCATCATATAGGAAACATCGAGGGACAAGATCATTTCTCGTAGGCAACTCGAGAGACTGTAAGGGACTATGATCTTTATGATGACTTTTAAACTGAGGGTCATTGCTAAGATATCCCTATGTTCGAGGGACAAGACCATTATTTTCTGAGGCAACCAAGTGAGGTATACCCTAAGGATGCAAGTGTGCAACAATGTGATTTTTCAGATATTTGTCTTGAGATTAGTGATCTAATGGTTGATTGATTAATCTTGTTATGCACACATAAGTTACTAACAATTATATATAAGCATATAAGAATATAGAGAGCGAGAAATAAAAGTTCCTACGCTATTACAATGCTTTGGTGTAGATACGTAAGTAATGGACTGAAAAGTAAAATGCGAAAATAAAAAACCCTAATTTACTATTACAAACCGGGCACAATTACAAAAATGGTAAACAATATAACCGGGCGTAATGTACTGGATCTGCAAGAAATTAGTGAGAAAAATATAACATTCTAGACCTGGGGATCGAACCCGGGTCTCTCCCTTTGACAAGCGCTTCCTCTACCATCATGCCAATCTGTCCATTCGTTATATGAAACAAACATAAAACAATATAATTCAAATAAATGGCCAGAAATTCTTTTTAAAAGAAAACGCACGATGTTTCAAATGGGCCAACCAGGCTGTGCCACGCCTTCATCTTCCCCACCCCTCTGTCGTCTTAGCTTATAGACTTTTACCCACGGATAGTGTCCATCAATAAATCATCTACAAATTTCAAAAATCTCTCACAAGCAATATAAATTCAATTCAAGGTCATGGATCAACTGGGTTTGGTCCTCTGAGCATGATGGTAGTAGGAAACTCGAGGGACTGTAAGGGACTATGATCTTTATGATGACTTTTAAAATGAGGGTCATTGCTAAGATATCCCTACGTTCGAGGGACATGACCATTATTTTTTGAGGCAACCAAGTAAGGTATATCCTAAGAGTGCAAGTGTGCAACAATGTGTTTTTTCAGATATTTGTCTTGAGATTAGTGATCTAATGGTTGATTGATTAATCTTGTCATGCACGCCTAAGTTACTAACAATTATATACAAGCATATCAGAATATAGAGAGCGGGATATAAAAGTTCCTACGCTATTACAAGGATTTGGTGTAGATATGTAAGTAATGGACTGAAAAGTAAAATGAGAAAATAAAAAACCCTAATTTACTATTACAAACCGGGCGCAATTACATAAATGGTAAACCATATAACCGGGCGTAATGTACTAGATCTACAAGAAATTGGTGAGAAAAATATAACATTCCAGACCTGGGGATTGAACCCGGGTCTCTCCCTTTGCCAAGCGCTTCCTCTACAATCATGCCAATCTTTCCATTCGTTATATGAAACAAACATAAAAAAATATAATTCAAATAAATGGCCAGAAATTCTTTTTATATGAAATCGCGCGATGTTTTAAATGGGCCAACCAGGCTGTGCCACACCTTCATCTTCCCCACCCTCTGTCGTCTTAGCTTATATACTTTTACCCACGGACAGTGTCCGTCACTAAATCACCTGCAAATTTCAAAAATCTCACAGAAGCAATATAAATTCAATTCAAGGTCATGGATCAACTGGGTTTGATCCTCTGAGCATGATGGTACTCCTCTTATGGCTTAATTGTACCTGTATCTGAAAACCCTAAAATGAACGTTTAAACCCTAACAATGGCAGATTATCATATATGCATCAAAACTGGAAATTAACCATTCAAATACGTTCTAAATGCTCATACAACCAAGAATTCATACTCAAAATCTATTTCTAACGCATGTATGATCAAAATCGATTTAAAAAAATAAGGCGCAAACTCTGATGATGTAAGTGATGATTCTGGGTGCTTTGATGCTTGGGAATGATGCTGTTAGCTTCAAAATGTCCTCGGGAATGAATTGCAAACGTCAAAACTCCTTGAATCCCTCTACAACTATCAACCCGATTGCCACTTTTTTTGTGAAAAAATTGGAACTTTTGTGTGTGTTCTATGCAGCCAATCCTTCTTTTTTTGGTCTGGAAATGTTATGCATATATATCTGGATGCATTAGGGTAACAAAAGTGGCCTCAATCTTGGAGATTTATGTAGAAAAGATTTGATTTGCCTATGGAATTTTAAGTTTCTAAACCTGGCCAAAACATTCTCTTTTCTTTCCAATCAACCCTTGCACGAAATCATGATTTTCTCATCAGATTCTAGACTCATTATATGATCATAAAACAAATCTTTGGATTTTATTTCATTATTTCACTATTTTATTTGATTTATTATGATTTAAATGAATAAAAATTCAAATAAATAAAAAGAAATATCATAAAAATAAAATAATAGATTTAAATATCTTAAATAATTGCATGGATATGTTTGAGATCCAAAACCCACTCCCATTAGTCCAAAAGATCCAATTTGCTCACATTGACTTTTGTGCATTTTCCTAAAATTTGTCAACTTTAGCAATGCATATCTCTCTCAATTTTAACCATTAGAGGGTGTTCTTTGACTTTTTAGAGATCTTGGGATGTCCTCTAAATAATCCTTTTGGTTTCATCTCAGTTGGATATTCCATGTTCATCTAAGGAATTTTGATCCAAAAGGTGTGTTTGTTGACTTTTTGAAAGGACCTATAATGTCTGAGCTTGTACCTTTTGATTGATGATTTTATTGAACTTTAGGGATGAAGAGAAGCTGTAGGGAATTGGATTCTATTCCAAATGAGCCTTTGAGGAAAAATTTCTGATAAAGTATGAGAAAGTTATGCTTGGTCAAAGTTTGGTTGACTTTTCCTATAGAAACCCTAATTTGCCATTTTTGACTTTTGATGAGTTAGGACCATTGATAAAATGATGGATATTACTTCAAAATATTGATGTTGACCAAAAATCTTGAAGTTTGACTGTATTTGGGCCACAATTGACTTTTGACCTAGTATAGTTAATTTTTAGGCATTTGAGCAGTTGACTGAGCAAACTTGTTGTGCAAGGCATGAAATTTGAAATTGATGATCTTGAGGACATATTAGGACCTTGGAAAGAATTTGAGACCTTTGGAGCTTAAACATCTTGATGAAAATTGAAACCCTAGTTGAGGTTTGTTGCCTTAGGAGGAGAATTTGCCTAGTCAATTCTTAGTCATTCTTGAGAAATTGAGGACCTCTAGAAGTATGTCTTGAGTGAAATTGGGGGAAAATTTTGGGGTACAACATCTACCCCTGTTCAATCTTCTTAAACCTGAGGATGCAGATTGGCTGGTCTGTCTTTCGTGATCTGAAGGTGGAAGATGATTGAACACTAGAGTGCCCAGAAATTTGCACTCGTCTGTAAGATACTTGACTGTGTAGGTAATATCAGGAATGGGATTAAAGATGCCATCCATGGAAATATTGAGGGATAGTCTTCAGAGATGGGCTTAGAGATGCCATCCAGAGAAATGTTGATTTCATGGGATACTCCTTTATGGGAACCCCTATTTCTGTTGTTGAGGAGGACTCCGCTGAGGAATATTGGTCTCTGATTTAGGAAATAGAGTTTAGGAGCTTCAATTGTTCACTACTCTATTGGGGAGTGTGATCGGTGGATCTGGAACTGACTGTTTAACGTTGGTTCGCGAAATGTCGCGGAAGCAAGAGTCGCCACCGTCTTTTATTTTCTCCAAATGGAAAGGACAAAAGCACAGAAAAATTCCTTATAGAGATTGCTCTCGGTTCGGGAGGTAGATTATAGAAAGGGAAGGTGTTAGCACCCTTTCTATCCATGGTTATCCATGGGCTCTTAGATACTTGCTCACTTGTGTTTTCAAAAATGGTTTGTTTGCTTTTCAACTGTGGGTTTTAAAAAAAAGTTTCTTTGAAAATTCCAGTTCGACTCTTGTATCGGTCCTCAAGAGTGTTTGAAAAGTTGCTTTCGAAAGCTTTTTGAAAATGTGTCAGTGTGAAAAGTATTTTTGAATTTGTTTTGTTTTAAATTAGAGCAAGTATCCACGAGTCGTCTACCTACCCTAAGGAATTCGTCTGTGTAAATGTCCTTTAAAGTAGTGCCATCCCACCATTGAGAGGTAGGTAGCACCACCATTGGAGGTGTTCGGGTCAATTCGAGGTTCGGGACATGGTGATCACCAGAGCAATGGGAAGACACCTTAGAAGCTACCCTCATGCCAGGTTCCCGGATCATGAGGACTTACTAAGACATCCTCTACTCGACGATCACCTTTCGAGGCAAGGCAACAGTGAGGCGTACCCTAGGGGTGGTGTGTGCGATTCGTGTGTCGTTTTCATTTGCATTTATCTTGTCATGTTATTGGTTTTCTACGCTTGTTTTTATTTTGTCCATACATTCTTTCATGCTTTTGAGTCAGCAGTTAAAAAGTCGCGAGGAAAAGTAAATCTAAAGCTATTACAAATGGCGCGGGTCCACATCGCCAAAATTAACCAGGACCCGATTTGAC
Organism: Vicia faba; assembly: GCA_948472305.1. Classification (NCBI taxonomy): domain Eukaryota; kingdom Viridiplantae; phylum Streptophyta; class Magnoliopsida; order Fabales; family Fabaceae; genus Vicia; species Vicia faba. The sequence continues at coordinate 27,125,770 of OX451736.1, forward strand.
AGAAAATAAATAAAGTAAAAGATAAAAGTGCGAGCAATTATTTACAAGGCTTTGGGAGAGGTACATAATTATTTAAGTAAAATAAAATAAATATGCGAAATTAAATCGAAACGAGGGCGTCGGACCCTTTTGCAAAAATCAAATCAATGATGAAGTTAATTAATTAAAAAGAAAGCAAGAATTTGTTTTTTTTGGTATTTTATGTTTTTTAGGACTTAATAGAAAAAATTAATTGCAATTAAACGCTAACCCTAATCCTATTTTATTTTAACTTGTTAAGAAAATATTGAAGTTTTTAACCTAAATTAAACTTAATTTTTACATGCAAATTTGATTATAAAAATAAATAAAATAAATATTTAATTATTTGAAAGAAAAATAAAAAGGGTGAAAAATTATTAATTAAACCCTAGTTCTACATTTTTTAGGTTTTTATCAAAAGAATTAAAATTAACCTAATTTAAAACTAAATTTAATTACATGCAAATTTATTCATGAAAATATTAAAACAAAAATATTTATTATTTAATTCTTTTTTCTGATTTTTTAGGGTGTTTTTGTATTTATGAGAATAATTAATTAACCAAACAAATAATAATTAGAAGGAATAAAAAAATAATAATACAAAAAAAAAGGTGAAGAAAATAAAAAGAATGTGCAAACCTGGGGGTTCAGACCCCAATATGGAGGTTTGGCCTTAGTAATTCAGGCCCAATAAGCCTGGTCCGTTTGACTTTTTTGAGTAGCATGCTGAAGCGTGGACCAGGGTTTATGGTGCTCTCCAACTCTCAGCCTTTGATCTGAATCTGTTAGACGCGTGGACGTTGGATAGCGAGAGTGTATGGTGAACCACACTGTTGAGCCTTCATATGAACATGTATTGCAAAATAATATGGAAATAACGTACACCTGGGGCTCGAACCCAGGTCACATACCTTGCCAATCCTTATGCCCACCAACCGTGCCAGTTTACGCGTTTGACATATTAATAACGAACAAATAATATAAAAGAAAACAAAGGAGTTAGTGGACACTGCACGCGAAATTCAAACGGCCCTATCACCATATGCCACGAGGTCATCTTCTTCGCACAGTTTTGTTTTCCTGAAACATGAATATTATAAGCAACGGTTTTATATGCGTTCTGTTAGGCAGCTTATGGGAAAATAACGATTAGCCCTCTAACGCTCATAAATTGAGCGCGAGGGTTCCATTGCCTTCGTCCAAATGCACTGGTTTGAATGGTGGTGGTCTTGAGGGCCAATTTTTCCCCAGTCAAAAACCCCTAATCTGAAGCTCTGTAAACCCTAAAATTCAAACATGGTGAAATCGCGTATACAACATAAAAACATAATTGAATGCATTGGTTAGCTTCAAAACTTCATAATGAACATGAATCAAGTATTAAAAATTACAAAGGATGCGTAAATCATGATGCACAATTATGAATTTTATTCGACACAGTATGCACTCGTGTTACCAATTCTTGAGGTTCTGATGAGTATTCTTGATTGAGAATCGTTCAGTAGACCTTGAGGAAGCTAATGGAAGAAGTCTCGAGACCTGAATCGCCTTGCAAAGGTGTTTACAATTTTGACTTTTTTTGCAATTTTTTCAAGTTTGATAATGGCTTTTTGGAGCAGCTGTGCGTGTATCTTGATTAGGGTTGTATTCAGGCTTTTGTATTGAGTGCATTAGGTCAAAAAACTTGCTCCAAATCTCTTGCAATCATGGTTTTGAAGATTTGATTTTTCACCATGATTTCCATATCTTTTTCCATGTGTTTTTGGTTCAAATCATATCCAATTGCTCCAAATCTTTCCTTATCTGCATATACACGAAATCTTGAGGCTAAAACATGTATAAAAAGATTTGTTAGGTTAAGTTAAATATTTTTCACATATTTAATTGATTTAAGTGAATTATTATAAATAAAAATTCAAATAAATAAATAAAAAATGAGAAAATACTTCCCTTTGGGCCAAGTGGTCGTGCACATGCTTGGAATGATGAATTGTGGAAGAAAAATGGGCCCATTAGCAATTTTAGGTCATTTGAATCAATGTTGACTTTTCAAAATACCCAAAACTTTCCCAACTTCTACAAGGCATAACTTGCTCCATTTTTAAGCTTTTCTCATGTTCTTGGACATTTTGGAAAGGTCTTTGAGTCCTCTAACCAATGTCTTTGGTCCCATGTCATTTTGATTTACCAATATCAAGTTATGGCCTTTGACTTAAAGTCCCTTTTTGTTGACTTTTGAAAATGACCTATAATGTTGAAATTGATAACTTTTTGTGAGAGCATTTCTTGGACTTGAAGTATGAAGATGAGTTGTAGGAAATGTCTTTCTCTTCGAAATGAGCTTTGGATGGAATTTTTCTGATAATCCATGTGAAAGTTATGCCCTGGTCAATTTCAGTTGACTTTTTCAGCTGTCCAAATAAGGAAACTTTTGCATCTTGATGATTTCTGAGCCAAATTTTGAGAATCATGATCAAGCATTGATCAAATGATGTTTGTGGCTTCAAAATGATATGTTGACCAAAAATTTGAACTTTTGACTGTCAAATGACCATTTTGCCCCTACAGTTGACTGTAGTGCAATTTAGGGTTTTGACTGTGCAATTTTGTGCTGAATGCCTTGAAACTTGATATGAGGATGCTTGACCATATTTGTAGACATGTGAGACTTGATTGGACCTTTGGAAACTTCAACTTCTTGATCAGAACACAAACCCTAATCTTGACTGTATAGGAGGCTCTTGCACTGTGCAACCCTTGGGGAATTTTGTAGCTTGTCCTGGCAAATCTTTGGAGAATTATGGGAGGGCAAATTTTGGGGTACAACAGTTGCCCCTGTTCAATCTTCTTAGACCTAAGGATGCAGATTGGCTGACGTGCCTTTCGTAATCCGAGGGTAGAAGATGATTGAACACTAGAGTGCCCAGATATTTGCGCTCACATAGTAGCAGTGTGGTGATGGGAATGGGCTTATAGATGCCATTTAGAGATTGCTGGATAGGATGATGGGTTTATAGATGCCATCTGGATGTTGATCGCGTAAGAGATTCCTTAGCGAGAACCTGCATACCTGCAAAAGAAAAAGAGTACCTGACACGTTGCAAGAACTGGTTTTCAGATGCTTGGTATAGATATGTCCTGACTGGTTACAGGAGCTGGGTCTGGAGCTTCAAAAGATGATGAATGAACCAGGGATGGTTACTACCTTAGCATGAATGGTAAGAGAACCTTGGGTGACTTTAACTTCAACAACGTTCGTTGAGGAAAATCTTGGTGGGAATTACCATCTTTGCAGTATCGGGAAGAGAACCAAAGGCAATTATAACCTGAGAGGGAATCACCTCACTCACCGTCGGAGAGGGAACCCTAGGAAATTATAATCTGAAAGGAATTATCACCTCACTCACCGTCGGAGAGGGAATCATTAGGGAAGTAATTATCACCTCACTCACCGTCGGAGAGGGAACCATCTTGAAAAGGAATTATCACCTCACTCACCGTCGGAGAGGGAACCATAGGAGATTATCACCTCACTCACCGTCGGAGAGGGAACCATCTGAAAAGGAATTATCACCTCACTCACCGTCGGAGAGGGAACCATAGGAGATTATCACCTCACTCACCGTCGGAGAGGGAACCATCTGAAAAGGAATTATCACCTCACTCAGCGTCGAAGAGGGAACCATAGGAGATTATCACCTCACTCACTGTCGGAGAGGGAACCATCTGAAAAGGAATTATCACCTCACTCACCGTCGTAGAGGGAACCATAGAAGATTATCACCTCACTCACCGTCGGAGAGGGAACCATCTGAAAAGGGATTACCACCTCACTCACCGTCGGAGAGGGAACCATAGGAGATTATCACCTCACTCACCGTTAGAGAGGGAACCATCTGAAAAGGAATTATCGCCTCACTCACCGTCAGAGAGGGAACCATATGAAATTATCACCTCACTCACCGTCGGAGAGGGAACCATCTGAAAAGGAATTATCGCCTCACTCACCGTCGGAGAGGGAACCATAGGAAAAGGAATTACTGGGGATAACTTTTACTGAGTCTTTATCAGAAAAATCTGTTGGGAGTCGATTTAGCTGGACTAGAGAAGGCCTGGGACTGGATAAGAAATCTTCGAAGTCGATTAATTGAACCGGTCTAGGTCTTGAAATATGATTGAGAATTTCAACTGCATCTTTCCTGAAAGGTAAAGGTCAGTCATATGCAATGCATGATATGGATCAAGCAATGATATTCTCAACATAAATGAGATTTGTATGATATGATGCGTCTATGCATGCTATAATGATGTATGTGATGTTTTATGAATGTATGTTTTCGTCTAGGAAAGTAAATCCTTGACGGATGCTGGGAAGTCACTCCTGGGATGCTGTTGGAGAATAGCTTTCGCTTCCGCTGGGGATGATAACTGCAAGAATACAGGTAGGAGAAGATGACTCCGTTGCGGAATAAACTTGGCAAATGGAAGATTCTGCGGGGAGAAAAGATACTCTAGCGACCATGCTGGGAAGCCATACTCTGTGGGAAGAGGGGTGCTTTGCTGAGTGTTGATAATAATTTGCTGGGGGTAAGAAGACTTCGTCGAGGACGCTCTTTCCGTGGCTTTTGGCTGAGGATAACCCAGTTATATCCTGTTAAGGAAATAACTCTTTGAATAAAGTCGGCAGACGCGTTCGTGCTCTACGAAGGATAAGCTTCCAGAATTTACTGGGGATAAGCTTACTGCTTGGGGATATGAATTCCAAATTTCCTGAGGAAACTGGATTGGACTCTTCTGGGGAAGTTTTGATATGCTGGGGAAAGTGATCCCTTTGAATGTTGGTCTGCCGCCGGGGAACAATCTTTAGACCAAGACTGCCGGGGATGCTTGTTAAGAATATATGCGTACTGCTGGGGAATGTTGGGATCTGCTGGAGGAAACCCAATTTCCTTGAGATTTGATAACTCTGCTTGGAGAAGAGTGTATTGGCTGCTGACTTATTCTCTGGGGAATTAAGATGTACTGGTCATGTTCTTTAGCTAAACCTACCTTGGTACCTTGGAGGATAGAACAATTAGACTGCTCAGACAACTCTTTATTGCCCCTGTTTCTAGTGTCACCTGTAATTAACCCTTTGTTTCGTATGCAAATATTTATGAGTTAACAAATTATTGTCAATGCATATATCACAAATTGAACCTTGGACGTTCTTCGCAAAACAAAACAGAAAAAGAAAAACACTTGGCACGTTTAACTGAAAAGCATATTTGTATTGATTTTTGAATGGCCTGAAAATAGGCGTTTTGTGTACAAGAGGCTGACGTCCTAGTAAGAGAACGCCACCGAGCAAAAGAGTTTATACAAATTTTGTACAAAAGAAAATAAAACAGCTGTGTGAAATGGATGATCCACTAGGTTTCAACTCTGCTATTGCCTTTATAACTCTGAGCGTCTCATCACTTGATGACCTTGGTTGAAGGTGAAGCTGATTGATCGATGCCGTCTGAACTTGATGTAGATACCGGATTCTGGGTGCAAAGTAATCAATGAGACATAGTATTACGCTTTTATCCCTAATTTTTGCCTGGACCGCCCTTTCGGGTTTTCGGTCCACCGGGATACCCATTTTTGCCCAAGCCGCCTTTTCAGGTTTTCGACTTGCCGGGTGTACAAATTTTTTCATTTTCATCCCTTCATTTTTCCCGAACCCTTTTGGTTCGACGGGAAGCCCTAATTTTTGCCTAGGCATGTCAGCCTAGCGGGTCTTTTTCATGCGTAGTATCTTTTTACTATGTCTGTATTGGCGGGGTGAGGAAGGTCGTCACCATCCATGTTGGTTAGAATCATGGCTCCTCCTGAGAACACATGTTTAACCACAAATGGCCCTTCGTACGTAGGGGTCCATTTGCCCCTTGGATCACTCTGAGGAAGGATGATTCTCTTGATTACCAGATCCCCAACTTGATATTCCTGTGGTTTGACCTTTTTGTTAAATGCCCTGATCATCCGTTTCTGATACGTCTGACCATGACAGATAGCAACAAGTCTCTTTTCATCAATAAGGTTGAGTTGATCAAGTCGTGTCTGGATCTAATCGTCCTCGTTCAGATTTGCATCCTTCATTATCCGGAGAGAGGGTATTTGCACTTCGATCGGCAAGACTGCCTCCATGCCATAAACCAGAGAGAAAGGAGTTGCCCCGGTTGACGTCCTAGCTGAGGTACGGTACCCGTGTAGAGCGAACGGTAACATCTCGTGCCAATCTTTATAGGTCACTGTCATCTTCTGCACGATTTTCTTGATGTTCTTATTTGCTGCTTCTACAGCCCCATTCATCTTCGGTCTGTAAGGAGAAGAATTGTGGTGCTGTATCTTGAACTGTTCGCAGAGCTCAGCGATCATCTTATTATTCAGATTGGTACCGTTGTCTGTAATGATTCTCTCAGGGACGCCGTACCGACAGATCAGGTTATGCCGAATGAACCGTGCCACAACAGTCTTGGTTACCGTAGCATAGGATGCTGCTCCAACCCACTTCGTAAAATAATCAATCGCCACTAGGATGAAGCGATGCCCATTAGATTCCGTAGGTTTAATCTCACCGATCATGTCTATGCCCCACATTGCAAACGGCCAAGGCGCAGTCAAAACATTCAGGGGAACCGGAGGAACATGCACCTTGTCTGCATAAATCTGGCACTTGTGGCATGTCCTGGAATGTTGGTAACAGTCAGCTTCCATTGTGGACCAGTAATATCCTGCCTGTAGGATCTTCTTAGCCATAGTGTGTCCACTGGAGTGTGTACCAAAGGTCCCTTCATGTAGCTCTTCCATGACTCTTTCTGCTTCAATCTTATCCACACAACGCAGTAGGGTTGAATCATGGTTTCGCTTGTACAAGATGCCGTTGCTAAGGAAGAACTTTGCTGCGAACCTTCTCAGGAACTTCTTATCGTTGACAGATGCACCTTCAGGGTATTCCTGAGCTTCTAGATATCTTTTCACTTCATGGTACCAAGGCTTCTCAGTTACCAATTCAGTTTCGAGATCGCAACAGTATGCCGGTTCGTCCAGTTTCCAGATGATGATTCGAGGAGCCTCGTTATCCCATTTGACCTTGAACATTGAAGACATTGTAGCTAAGGCGTCCGCCAGCTGATTCTCTTCTCTTGGAAAGTGCTCAAAGGTTATCTCCGTGAAGTGGGGGATCAAGGTCAACACACATTCTCTGTAAGGAATCAGGTTGGGATGTTTCGTATCCCACTCTCCTTTGATCTGATTGATCACAAGAGCGGAATCTCCGAAGACACTCAGAAACTTGATTCTTAGGTCGATCGCAGCTTGAAGACCCATGATGCATGCCTCATACTCCGCCATGTTGTTGGTACAGTTGAAACACAACCGGGCAGTGAGTGGAGTATGAGTACCTTGAGGTGATATGATTATGGCGCCGATACCATTTCCCAAAGCATTGGAGGCTCCGTCAAAGTGCATAGACCATCGGGATCCTGGTTCAGGTCCTTCATCCGGTCCAGGTACTTCACAGTCAGTTACTATCATAATGCTCTCATCCGGAAATTCAAAGTTCATTGACTGATAGTCATCTACACTTCCCTTGATGGCTTTCTGGGTCGTGTACTGAATGTCGTATTCTGTCAAGATCATTTGCCATCTTGCGATTCTCCCAGACAGAGCAGGCTTTTCGAATATGTACTTTATAGGATCCATTTTTGAGATCAACAAGGTAGTGTGAGTCAGCATATACTGTCTCAGCCGGCGAGCCGCCCATACCAAAGCGCAGCAAGTTTTCTCAAGCAGTGAGTATCGGGTCTCACAGTCGGTAAACTTTTTGCTAAGGTAATAAATGGCATGCTCTTTTCGGCCAGACTCGTCATGCTGCCCCAGCACACACCCCATTGAGTTGTCCAGCACTGTCAGGTATAGTATCAGAGGTCTCCCTTCAACCGGTGGCATAAGGATGGGTGGTTCTTGGAGATACTCTTTGATTCTGTCGAAAGCAGCCTGACATTCATCGTTCCAACGTACTACCTGATCTTTCTTCAGCAGCTTGAAGATTGGCTCACAAGTAGCAGTCAGGTGTGAGATGAAGCGAGCTATGTAATTCAGGCGTCCTAAAAAGCCTCTGACCTCTTTCTCTGTCCTGGGAACTGGCATCTCTTGAATAGCTTTGACCTTAGCAGGGTCCACTTGAATTCCCTTGTCACTTACCACAAAGCCTAGCAACTTCCCAGATCTTACCCCGAAGGTGCACTTGTTCGGGTTCAATCTCAGCTTGTACAGTTTCAACCGGTCAAACAACTTCTGCAGATGATCTAGGTGTTCTTCCTCAGTCTGGGACCTTGCGATCATGTCGTCCACATACACTTCTATCTCATGATGGATCATGTCATGAAATAAAGAAACCATGGCACGTTGGTAGGTTGCCCCAGCGTTCTTTAATCCAAATGGCATGACCTTGTAACAAAAGGTGCCCCACTGAGTAACAAATGTAGTATTTTCCATGTCTTCAGGTGCCATCTTGATCTGATTGTAACCTGAAAAGCCATCCATGAAAGAGAATACCTTGTGCTGAGCCGTATTGTCAACAAGGACATCAATGTGAGGTAGGGGGAAGTCATCTTTGGGGCTGGCCCTGTTCAGATCCCTGTAGTCGACACACATTCTGACCTTCCCGTCTTTCTTTGGTACCGGCACCACATTAGCAACCCACTGAGGGTAAGAAGTCACTGCAAGGAACCCAACATCAAACTGTTTCATGACCTCGGCTTTAATCTTCTCAGACATCTCTGGACGCATCCGACGGACCTTTTGCTTAACTGGAGGGCAGTCTTCCTTAGTTGGCAAGTGATGGACCACAATATCGGTATCCAACCCGGGCATGTCTTCGTAGGACCAGGCAAAGATCTCCATATAATCATGTAGCATCTGAGTCAACCGTTGCTTCACGCTGAGCTCTAGGTTGGCGCCAATCTTTACCTCTCTCCTGTCTGCTTCAGTACCCAAGTTTATTGTTTCCACTGGCTCTTCATGGGGTTGAATTGCCCTCTCTTCCTGAAGCAACAGTCTTGCAAGCTCGCCAGGCACTTCGCAATCATCTTCACTTTCGTCTTCGGCTAAGTTGATCGGATTTTCGAAGTCATAACTGGCAGTAGCAGAGTTGTTATCAGTGAGATCCAGAGTGGATTGGAACCTGTATGAGTGAGTGTGTGTGTAAATACAGCTGTTTTGAGAAATATGTAAAGGAAAGAAAGACAGAAAAGGAGCACAAGATTTGTAATGCGAGAAAACGTCCAAGATTTTCATTCATGATATATGAAATGACAATTTATATGCCCTCACAAACGAAACCACGGTGCCTCGGGTAAGACACCGGGCTGTAGAGTTTATTTATTGTTTATTACAAAATAGCAAAACAAAGAAATTTATTACTGCGTCACAAAGGTAACAGGGGTATGGTCTTTAGCAATCCAATTGTTCAACCCGCCTTCAGTCGTTGGATAGATCCAGCTATTGAATTCAGCCTCATCCACTTCATTGTTTTCCCCAACCGCATTCACTCCTGAACTTGTAATGAATACAGAAGGTCTTCCGATCTTCGCTTTCCTCATAGCCTTCTGACCTTCTGTGGTAAAACCCAACCCAAATTTATCAGTCTTCTGTGTGAAGTCTGGGAGCCTGCCCCAGTCGGCACCTTCACCCTTCTGAACCACAGCCCGGGCGTCCTTTAGGGAAGCCATCTTCAAAGGAACACTTTCTTCTGTTGCTGTTTCTGCTGCTGCTGCTGCAATTGGAAACACCTCCTAGAAATGCTGAAAGGGGGTTTCCAATAAACTCCCCATCCATCTCAATGTATCTGAAGGAGTTCAGGTGGCTCACCATATATTCCTCCTCTCCCTGCACAATGACGATCTTCCCTCTGTCGGGGTACTTCAACTTCTGGTGCAAGGTAGAGGTCACTGCCCCAGCCTTATGTATCCAAGGTCGACCCAATAGACAAGAGTAAGATGGACGGATATCCATCACATAAAATGTGGATTCGAACACCTGAGAGCCCACACGAATCGGAATGTCAACCTCTCCATGAACCATCCTCTTTGAACCATCAAAGGCCCTGACGATGATATTGCTGGGTTTTAATTCCAGGCCTTCACAATCTAGACGGTCCAAAGCCTTCTTGGGCAGCACATTCAAAGATGAACCAGTATCCACCAACACATGTGCCAAGGTAGTGCCCCTGCATTCGATAGAGACATGCAGAGCATCATTATGGTCTCTTCCCTTCGCGGTGAAGTCAGCATCTGAGAAACCCAAGCCATTGTCTGCCGTCAGATTTGCTACGCAATCAGTGAACTGGACTGCAGATGTCTCATGTGGCACATGGGCCGTCTTGAGGAATGAGATTAAGGCCTTGGCATGGGCCTCGGAGCACAGAAATAAAGAGAGCATGGAGATTTTAGAGGGCGTATGCCCCAACTGTTCCACAACATTGAAGTCACTCTTCTTTATAATTTTTAGAATCTCCTCCATCTCCTGTTGGGAGGCCTCAGCAGTTATAGGTACAGGTGCCTCCATCTGGGCAGGCTCAACTTCAACTCCTTTGCCCCGAGCATTAGATGACTCGGCAGCAGGAGAAACAATTGGATCAGCAGCAGGAACATGTGCACTTGTAGGAGTTATGAGAAGTGGTCTTTGGGCAGCAGGCGGTGCAATGTCAGGCGAGAAGAGCCTGCCACTGCGGGTAACCTTGGCTGGGCCAGTGATGTCACAAATGCTGGCGCCAACGTTGAATTCTTGTTTAATACCCTTTACATACACATCTACCCCATAATGCCAAGGGACAGCTTTATCAGATACATAGGGCAGGGGCCCCGGAACAGTGATAATAATAGGTGCGACGGTCATGATTTGAACGGGCTTCTTCGGGAGAGCCGGGATCGAATTATTGAAGATAGTCACCACAGAAACTTCTTCCACTGGAACCAACCGAACAGCGGACTTCTTAAACAGAAACTCCTTGCTATCCATTAGGCTTTGGATGCCTAACCTCAGCAAGGGACAACCAGATGGGGACACAACACAGAGCAGGCAACCCTCACTGCAACCCGGAAATAAACCGGCTTGCAGTAGGTTCTTCTTGACAATCTTCAGAGGAGTGGCTAGATCATCCACATAAACAGCATAAACATCTTCGTCAACAGCATTTACCCCATGTTGAGGCATAGGAGCAGTAACTACATTTGGCCTCTCAGGAGCTTCGAACTGTATCTCCTTCGCGTCGATAAGGTCTTGCACCTTATTCTTTAATGCCCAACAGTCATCAGTGGCATGCCCCGGGCTATCAGAATGGTAAGCACAACGAGCATTCGGGTTGTACTTAGGAGATGCAGTATTGGGGAACTTCGGAGCCTCCCTGACAGTCACCAAATTGGTGGATAGCAACTGTGGCAGGATCTGCGATAGGGTCATGCTTAACCGGGTAAACTCCCTACGGGGTCTTTCAGCCCTTTGAGGATTGGTTGGCCGAGGAGCGGCAGCAGGCTTGGCAATCATCACCGCACTGACAGATTGGCGGCGCTCAGGTCTCTCCGATTTCCTGGAACCATACACGGCACTAGACTCCTTCTTGAAGGGTTTCTTCTCAGAACTAGATGATGCACCCTTCGGAATTTTTCCAGACTTTAACCCAGCTTCAATTCTCTCTCCAGTCAAGATTAGATCAGTGAACCCTGCAGATGAATTCCCGATGAGATGGTTGAAAAACGGCCCAGATAGGGTCCCCAAGAACATGTCCACCAACTCCCGATCAGTCAACGGTGGCTGCTCCCTGCCAGCCAGGTCTCTCCACTTCTGAGCGTACTCCTTAAAACCTTCGCTTGCACCTAACGACATACCCTGCAGTTGGGTACGTGTGGGGGCAAGGTCGGCATTATATTGATACTGCTTATAGAAAGCAGTAGCCAACTCCTCCCAGTTACGAACCTTGGTCCCATCCAGCTGATAGAACCATTCGAGATGAGTCCCTGAAAGACTATCCTGGAAGAAGTGGATCCATAAATTCTTATCCGCAGAGTACGGCTGAATTTTCCGAACATAGGACCTTAAATGCAGCTTGGGACAAGACGCCCCGTCATACTTAGAGAAGGATGGTGATTTGAACTTGTGAGGGATGATCACACCAGTTGACAAACCCAGATCTCTGAAATCCAGCCCAGGTACCTGTTGAACCTCCATAGCCTTCAACCTATCCTCCAGTTGCTTGTATCTGTCTTCTGCAGGAGGGTACTGCTCTTCATCAAAATCAGTCTCGTTGTCGGAGACTACCGGACTAGGAACCCTTGCTTCTGCCTGAGGACTACTCTTGCCAACAGAAGAACCAGCCTCTTCCTGTTGCAGAGCATTACCAAACCTTCGGCCCGAGTTGAACAGAACAGTTCTTCTCTTCTTCTTCTTCTTCTCCTTCTTCAGGAGCATAGCCTTCAGCTCCTCTTGGCCTTGAGCCAGGCCCTTGATTAATTCCTGAAACTGCGCATTCTGCGCCTGAAGAGCCTTGATGGAAGTCTCAGTTGATGAAGATTCGGGATTCATGATGCTGAAATAAACAGCGAAGAACTGTAAGCAACCTGAAAAGAGGAAAGACCTGCTATGCACATGATGTATGAAATGCGTATGAGTTATGTTTTCAAAGACAATCGGGAATCAACTTTGTAAACAAAAAAAAAGAACACACTTCATTAGATTCAACTTTGAAACTGAAATTATTCAACAGGTTGCCCTTAGGCGTTACATGAAAGGAAATACTGAAAAGGAAATAAAACTGTAAAAGCACATCTGGAGCTCATTATTGATCCCATGGTCTCCTCTTCTCAGTATGGATGTAGGCATTCAGAGCTCTCTCATTCTCCAACTGTTTGGTCAGCTTCTGGATCTTTGATTCCTGCTCGTTGAACTTTTCCCGGTAAGAATCCCGCTCTTCCCGTAGTTGCGACTAAGATCTCTTCAATGTCTCATAATCAATAGGTATCTGAGGAGGAAGGACAGTTGGAGTAACACCATCTTTGTCAGGACACTCAAGGATGACGGGTCTGACAGCTTCATACGGCATACCTAACTTCTGAGCACGGATGCGAACCCATTTGTAGTAGGCTTCCATAGGTAAAGAAGTCTTTGGCCCTAACTCTTGTGGGTCAGCTTTATGAACTTTGTCCCAAGCCTTGATGAACCTACGACGCAGCTCGTCACTATCCACCTGAAACTCGAAACTGATGTGAGGCACCAACATCTCATGGGGCCCTGCTCTTCTTGCTCTTCCAAACTGACGGAGTGCTAGACATGGATTGTAGGAGATCCCTCCTTGGGTACCAATCAGAGGAACATTAGGGTATTCCCCGCATCGATCAATAATAGCTATCTCGTCCAAACCTCTGCAAGTCCAAATGATGTCTTTATCGGTGAGAGACATTAACCTATGAGCCCAACCTCTTCCTTCTTGGTTCTTCAGTACGAACTTAGGGAGGTGCGAAATAAACCACCTCACCAACAAAGGGATACAACACCATAGGGTTCCTCGTCTTCGGGTAGTACGGGCATGAAGTTGTTGCAAGATGTCACCCAAGAGAGTAGGCACAGGATTCTGAGACATAAAGATCCTTATGGCAGTGACATTGATGAAGTTATCAGGATTAGTAAACAGGACGAACCCATGGATTAGGAGAGCCAAGATGTCCTCATATGCCCTAAAGTCCAGGTCATTCCAGAAACTGTTAGCTTTACTAATCAGAAACTTGGCCAAGAAACCCTTAACTCCGCTTCTAGTCACCCAGTTGTCTGTTACCTCTTGATGGGTCAAAGGAAGAGCTGCAGCAACATCCTCAAGCCTGAGGGTCTTTTCCCAACCAGTAAAGGGAGTCTGATCCAAGATAGGGATACCAAGCAAATTAGAGAACTCTTCCAGGGTAGGGACCAGCTGGAAGTCTTGAAAGGTGAAGCACTGGTACAGAGGGTCATAGAACTGGGTCAGAACACTCATCAACTGTTGATCCCGCTTTACAGTGACTAAACTGAGAAGGGAACCATGCCTCTGAATGAAGGAAGTGGTATTTGGAATTCTGCTAACCAACTCATCAAGCAACTCAGGTGAACGAACAAAGTTGAACCGGATAGTATTCCTTCGCACAGGCATCATAATGTCCTACAAAACAGAGCAAAGGTGAAACCCTCTTGTCTTTGAAATGGTTAGTCCTTATGCAGGATGCATGCAATGCTCATGATGCTATGATGTTATGGTAAAGCACACCACATACAGATACAAAGGCAAACATGGTAAGGCACACAAGTCACACAAGGCAAGCCCCTAAAGTTTAGGCCAGCATGAGGTCTAGGTACTACCCTCTTTCAGTTTGTTGGTTCATACCTGTCCTAATCAAAAGTAACCGAGTTCTTAGAGGATCCCAATATCATTGACTACCCTCAACCGGTCATAACTCCAGCATCGCAATCTTTTCTTGCGGCCAGAACCATCACGAGAGTTTAGCCTCAATGGGCGTAGCATACTGCTACAATTCTAAAGGCCAAGTTGTGTCAATTAAGGTTCTAAGGTTGTTGGTGCTTAATGACTCCTTAGAAGACCCATATTCTCCTTGTTGCGACACAAGGGATATCGGTACAGACAAAGGTGCCACACCAACGTAGCCACTGCTTCACCTATGTCGTTCTACGCCGGACAGGTCCCTCACAGCTTACGCTACCTAAACAGGGTATCCCCAGATCCGGGTTAGGATCTATGTAACTCCGATGCAACCCACAATTTAAAGCATACAAGGAAAACAATTGAAAACACAGTTATGAACTAGCCCTAAGGTACACCTCACTTTAAGTTTAGTCCCCAGCAGAGTCGCCAGTTCTGTGATCGGTGGATCTGGAACTGACTGTTTAACGCTGGTTCGTGAAATGTCGCGGAAGCAAGAGTTTCCACCGTCTTTTATTTTCTCCAAATGGAAAGGACAAAAGCACAGAAAAATTCCTTATAGAGATTGCTCTCGGTTCGGGAGGTAGATTATAGAAAGGGAAGGTGTTAGCACCCTTTCTATCCATGGTTATCCATGGGCTCTTAGATACTTGCTCACTTGTGTTTTCAAAAATGGTTTGTTTGCTTTTCAACTGTGGGTTTTAAAAAAAAGTTTCTTTGAAAATTCCAGTTCGACTCTTGTATCGGTCCTCAAGAGTGTTTGAAAAGTTGCTTTCGAAAGCTTTTTGAAAATGTGTCAGTGTGAAAAGTATTTTTGAATTTGTTTTGTTTTGAATTAGAGCAAGTATCCACGAGTCGTCTACCTACCCTAAGGAATTCGTCTGTGTAAATGTCCTTTAAAGTAGTGCCATCCCACCATTGAGAGGTAGGTAGCACCACCATTGGAGGTGTTCGGGTCAATTCGAGGTTCAGGACATGGTGATCACCAGAGCAATGGGAAGACACCTTAGAAGCTACCCTCATGCCAGGTTCCCGGATCATGAGGACTTACTAAGACATCCTCTACTCGACGATCACCTTTCGAGGCAAGGCAACAGTGAGGCGTACCCTAGGGGTGGTGTGTGCGATTCGTGTGTCGTTTTCATTTGCATTTATCTTGTCATGTTATTGGTTTTCTACGCTTGTTTTTATTTTGTCCATACATTCTTTCATTCTTTTGAGTCAGCAGTTAAAAAGTCGCGAGGAAAAGTAAATCTAAAGCTATTACAAATGGTGCGGGTCCACATCGCCAAAATTAACCAGGACCCGATTTGACAGAAAATAAATAAAGTAAAAGATAAAAGTGCGAGCAATTATTTACAAGGCTTTGGGAGAGGTACATAATTATTTAAGAAAAATAAAATAAATATGCGAAATTAAATCGAAACGAGGGCGTCGGACCCTTTTGCAAAAATCAAATCAATGATGAAGTTAATTAATTAAAAAGAAAGCAAGAATTTGTTTTTTTTGGTATTTTATGTTTTTTAGGACTTAATAGAAAAAATTAATTGCAATTAAACGCTAACCCTAATCCTATTTTATTTTAACTTGTTAAGAAAATATTGAAGTTTTTAACCTAAATTAAACTTAATTTTTACATGCAAATTTGATTATAAAAATAAATAAAATAAATATTTAATTATTTGAAAGAAAAATAAAAAGGGTGAAAAATTATTAATTAAACCCTAGTTCTACATTTTTTAGGTTTTTATCAAAAGAATTAAAATTAACCTAATTTAAAACTAAATTTAATTACATGCAAATTTATTCATGAAAATATTAAAACAAAAATATTTATTATTTAATTCTTTTTTCTGATTTTTTAGGGTGTTTTTGTATTTATGAGAATAATTAATTAACTAAACAAATAATAATTAGAAGGAATAAAAAAATAATAATACAAAAAAAAAAGGTGAAGAAAATAAAAAGAATGTGCAAACCTGGGGGTTCAGACCCCAATATGGAGGTTTGGCCTTAGTAATTCAGGCCCAATAAGCCTGGTCCGTTTGACTTTTTTGAGTAGCATGCTGAAGCGTGGACCAGGGTTTATGGTGCTCTCCAACTCTCAGCCTTTGATCTGAACCTGTTAGACGCGTGGACGTTGGATAGCGAGAGTGTATGGTGAACCACACTGCTGAGCCTTCATATGAACATGTATTGCAAAATAATATGGAAATAATGTAGACCTGGGGCTCGAACCCAGGTCACATACCTTGCCAATCCTTATGCCCACCAACCGTGCCAGTTTACGCGTTTGACATATTAATAACGAACAAATAATATAAAAGAAAACAAAGGAGTTAGTGGACACTGCGCGCGAAATTCAAACGGCCCTATCACCATATGCCACGAGGTCATCTTCTTCGCACAATTTTGTTTTCCTGAAACATGAATATTATAAGCAACGGTTTTATATGCGTTCTGTTAGGCAGCTTATGGGAAAATAACGATTAGCCCTCTAACGCTCATAAATTGAGCCCGAGGGTTCCATTGCCTTCGTCCAAATGCACTGGTTTGAATGGTGGTGGTCTTGAGGGCCAATTTTTCCCCAGTCAAAAACCCCTAATCTGAAGCTCTATAAACCCTAAAATTCAAACATGGTGAAATCGCGTATACAACATAAAAACATAATTGAATGCATTGGTTAGCTTCAAAACTTCATAATGAACATGAATCAAGTATTAAAAATTACAAAGTATGCGTAAATCATGATGCACGATTATGAATTTTATTCGACACAGTTTGCACTCGTGTTACCAATTCTTGAGGTTTTGATGAGTATTCTTGATTGAGAATCGACCAGTAGACCTTGAGGAAGCTAATGGAAGAAGTCTTGAGACCTGAATCGCCTTGCAAAGGTGTTTACAATTTTGACTTTTTTTGCAATTTTTCAAGTTTGATAATGGCTTTTTGGAGCAGCTGTGCGTGTATCTTGATTAGGGTTGTATTCAGGCTTTTGTATTGAGTGCATTAGGTCAAAAAACTTGCTCCAAATCTCTTGCATTCATGGTTTTGAAGATTTGATTTTTCACCATGATTTCCATATCTTTTTCCATGTGTTTTTCGTTCAAATCATATCCAATTGCTCCAAATCTTTCCTTATCTGCATATACACGAAATCTTGAGGCTAAAACATGTATAAAAAGATTTGTTAGGTAAAGTTAAATATTTTTCACATATTTAATTGATTTAAGTTAATTATTATAAATAAAAATTCAAATAAATAAATAAAAAATGAGAAAATACTTCCCTTTGGGCCAAGTGGTCGTGCACATGCTTGGAATGATGAATTGTGGAAGAAAAATGGGCCCATTAGCAATTTTAGGTCATTTGAATCAATGTTGACTTTTCAAAATACCCAAAAATTTCCCAACTTCTACAAGGCATAACTTGCTCAATTTATACGCTTTTCTCATGTTCTTTGACATTTTGGAAAGGTCTTTGAGTCCTCTAACCAATGTCTTTGGTCCCATGTCATTTTGATTTACCAATCTCAAGTTATGGCTTTTGACTTAAAGTCCCTTTTTGTTGACTTTTGAAAATGACCTATAATGTTGAAATTGATAACTTTTTGTGAGAGCATTTCTTGGACTTGAAGTATGAAGATGAGTTGTAGGAAATGTCTTTCTCTTAAAAATGAGCTTTGGATGGAATTTTTCTGATGATCCATGTGAAAGGTATGCCCTGGTCAATTTCAGTTGACTTTTTCAGCTGTCCAAATAAGGAAACTTTTGCATCTTGATGATTTCTGAGCCAAATTTTGAGAATCATGATCAAGCATTGATCAAATGATGTTTGTGGCTTCAAAATGATATGTTGACCAAAAATTTGAACTTTTGACTGTCAAATGACCATTTTGCCCCTACAGTTGACTGTAGTGCAATTTAGGGTTTTGACTGTGCAATTTTGTGCTGAATGCCTTGAAACTTGATATGAGGATGCTTGACCATATTTGTAGACATGTGAGACTTGATTGGACCTTTGGAAACTTCAAATTCTTGATCAGAACACAAACCCTAATCTTGACTGTATAGGAGGCTCTTGCACTGTGCAACCCTTGGGGAATTTTGTAGTTTGTCCTGGCAAATCTTTGGAGAATTATGGGAGGGCAAATTTTGGGGTACAACAGGGAGTTATCTCTTGACTGAAGAGATGGGAGTGAACTGCTATCTGGTCCGGATCCAGGCTTCACAATGACTTGCTGAGGATAATAAGGCTGACTGCTATCCGGTCGTATTCTAGGCTTCACAGCGACTTACTGGGGGAATGAGATTGAACTGTTATTTGGTCGTACTTCCGACTTTGCAGCTTTTTTAACTAAGGGTTGATTCAGCTGAACAAGACAAAAGTCTTGGGTCATCTTCAACTGGAATAGAAATCAGAGAGATCTTAGTGGTGATCTGACTGAACCAGAGAAGGTCTTTAATTAACTTTGACTGGAATGGAAATTAGAAGAATCTTAGGATCGATTCAACTGAACCAGACAAAAGTCTTGGCATATGTTCAACTGGAATAGGAATCAGAGAGATCTTAGTGGCGATATGACTGAACTAGATAAGGTCTTTAATTAACTTTGACTGGAATGGAAATCATTAGAATATTAGGATCGATTCAACTAAACCAGACAAAAGTCTTGGAATATCTTCAACTGGAATAGGAATCAGAGAGATCTTAGTGGCGATCTTACTGAACCAGAGGAGGTTTTTAATTAACTTTGACTGGAATGGAAATTAGAAGAATCTTAGGATCGATTTAACTGAATCAGACAAAAGTCTTGGAATATCTTCAACTGGAAGAGGAATCAGAGAGATCTTAGTGGCGATCTGACTAAACCAGAGAAGGTCTTTAATTAACTTTGATTGGAATGGAAATCAGAAGAATCTTAGGATCGATTCAACTGAACCAGAAAAAAGTCTTGACATATCTTCAATTGGAATAGGAATTAGAGAGATCTTAGTGGCGATCTGACTGAACCAGAGAAGGTCTTTAATTAACTTTGACTGGAATGGAAATAGAAGAATCTTAGGATCGATTCAACTGAACCAGACAAAAGTCTTGGAATATCTTCAACTTGAATAGGAATCAGAGAGATCTTAGTGGCAATCTGACTGAACCAAAGAAGGTCTTCTGAGAACTTCGTTCTGAGGAAGATGCTGAAATAGCCTTTCGTTAGACGTAGCTTTGGCGAAGACTACAAGGTCTCGTAGGTAGCCAACAGTGTTTATTGATTTGATTTTTTTTTCCTGAAAATGGTAAAGAGTTAGTCGTATGCAATGTCATGATGCATGAAATGCATTGTGATGATGTTCTCAAAATAAATGAGATTATGATGTATGCGATGTGTATGTGCATGCCATGATGTATAAATATGGGATGCTATTGCGACATTTCTTAGTCGGGGAAAGTAAATCCCTGACTGCTGCTGAAGAGTATTGGGAGGACAAATCCTTCGTTTCTGCTGGGGATGATGAATGTATATGATTTTCCGGGGATTTCCTCTTTCTACTTGAGGATGTTCTTCTAGGGATTGACTTTGCTTGAGAATAACTCTATAAGGGAGATGCTTTATTGGAATATTTTTCCGTTGTAGAGAAATAAAATCTGTTGGGGCCTGAACTTTTGCAATTAGAAAAATAAACTCTACTCGGGAGGAGGTTTTATAAATTGTTTGCAATTATAAAGCTCGGCTGGGGAACACATATTTCAGCTCTTGACTGGAACTTTGCTGGAGGAGATAATTCCTGCTCGGGGAAGGAGAGATCGAAACTTTTGTTATTTCTACTCTGTGGGGAACATAGACGTCATAGGGTCATACGTAATGGTGACTTCATCTCAAAACTGTCTTTGCCCCTGTACCTGCTTGAAGGAGTAACTGTCGGGACTAAATGGTTTGTTAGACTTTGCCCCGTTCCTTAAAGTCATGAGCAACTGTCTTTCTATTTCTTATGCAAATATCTGTGAACAGTAATCATATTCAAATGCATATGTAAAAAATAATCATTGGACGTTTTTGCAAAAAAAAAACAGAAAAAGAAAAACAAACAATTTTGTACTTTCAAAGAAATGATTTATATTTTTTTTGAAGTTCGCCTATAAAAGGCATTTTGTATAAAGAGGTTGACGTTCTAGTAGGAGAATGCTGCCGTAAAGAGTGAACTATACAAAATAGTGTATAAAGAGAAGAAAACAACTATTTGTAACAATCCCATTGAGTTTCAATTCTGCTATTTCCTTTATGTCTTCGAGCGTCTCATCACTTTGCTACTTGTCCGAAGCTATTTGGATTGATCGGTACCGTTTGAGCTTGATAGTTGATACTGAAGTCGGATCGCAATGTGATCCAATGGGACAAAGTGATACGCTTCAAATCCCTAACTTTTTCCTGGACCGCCCTTTTAGGTTTTCAGTCCACCGGGATACCCTTTTTTTCCCAAGCCGCCTCTGCAGGTTTTTGACTTGTCGGGTGTACAGATTTTTTTGTTTTTATCCCTAACTTTTACTCGAACCCTTTTGGTTCATCGGAATGCCCTTATTTTTTCCTAGGCCAGTCAACCTAGCGGGTCTTTATTTATGCGTAGTATCTTTTCACTATGTCCGCATTAACAGGGTGAGGAAGGTCGTCACCATCCATGGTGGTAAGAATCATGGCTCCACCGGAAAATATGCTTTTGATTTCAAATGGCCCTTCGTACGTGGGAGTCCACTTGACCCTGGGATCACCTTACGGTAGTATGATGCGCTTGATTACTAGATCACCCACTTGATACACTTGGCGTCTTACCTTTTTGTTAAAAGCCTTGGTCATTCGCTTTTAATACATTTGACCATGACAGACAGCAGTAAGCCTTTTCTCATTAATCAGATTCAGTTGATCAAGTCGAGTCTGGATCCAATCATATTCGTTCAAGCCCTCATCCTTCATGATCCTAAAAGAATGGATCTGGACTTCAATGGGTAGGACAACCTCCATACCATATACCAGAGAATAAGGTGTTGCCCCTGTTGACGTACGCGCTGAGGTGCGGTAACCATGCAAAGAAAACGGTAACATCTCATGCCAGTCTTTGTATGTCACTGTCATCTTCTGTATGATTTTCTTAATATTCTTGTTAGCAGCCTCCACAACGCCATTCATCTTCGGCTGGTAAGGGAAAGAATTGTAATGCTGGATCTTGAATTGTTTACAGAGTTCGGTGATCATCATATTGTTAAGATTTGTACCATTGTCTGTAATGATTCTCTCTGGAACACCATACCGACAAATCAGGTTATGCTTGATAAACTGCACCACAACATTCTTGGTAACAGTAGAAAAAGAGGCAGCCTCAACCCACTTCGTGAAGTAATCAATGGCCATTAGAATGAAGCGATGTCCATTGGAAGCGGTAGGTCTAATCTCTCTTATCATGTCAATGCCCCACATTGCAAAGGGTCAGGGAGCCGTCAAGACATTCAAGGGAACCAGAGGTTCATGATTTTATCAGCGTATGTCTGGAATTTGTGACAAGTTCGGGAATGTTGATAACAATCTGCTTCCATAGTGGACCAATAGTATCCTGCCCGTAGGATCTTTTTAGCCATGGTGTATCCACTAGACTGGGTGCCAAAGGTACCTTCGTGTAGATCTGCCATAATCCTCTCTGCTTCGCTCTTATCTACGCACTGAAGTAAAGTAGAGTCATGGTTGCGCTTGTAGAGGATTCCATTTTTGAGGAAGAACTTTATGGAGAACCTTCTTAGAAACTTCTTATCATTGACAGACGCCCCCTCAGGATATTCTTAGGCCTCGATATACCTTTTCACTTCATAGAACCAAGGTTTGTCTGCTACTTTTTCAGTATCAATCTCATAGCAGTACGCCGGTTCATCCAACCTCTCAATGGTGATCCGAGGATCCTTGTTGTCCCACTTGACTTTGAACATAGATGAAATAATAGCTAGCGTGTCCGCTAACTAGTTCTCTTCTCGTGGAAAATGTTCAAAGGTGACCTCTTCAAAGTGTGGAAGCAATGTCAGCACATGTTCTCTGTAAGGGATGATTTTCGGGAGCTTCGTGTCCCACTCTCCTTTGATTTAACTTATTACCAAAGATGAATCCTCGAAAACTCTCAAAAACTTGATCCTTAGGTCAATAGCAGATTTGAGACCCATGATGCATGCTTCATACTCCGCCATATTGTTGGTACAGTTGAAACATAGTCTGGCGGTGAAAGGAGTATAACAGCCCTCAGGGGATATGATTACAACACCGATGCCATTGTCGAGTTCGTTGGAGGCTCCATCAAAAACCATAGTCCATTGGGATCATTCCTCAGGTCCTTCATCCGGTCTAGGTTTTTCATAGTCAGTCACTAGCATAATATTCTCGTCCGGGAACTCAAAATTCATGGACTGGTAGTCATCCACAGCCTGATGAGTCAAATGATCAGCTAGTACACTTCCCTTGATTTCTTTCTTGGTTGTGTATTGGATATTGTATTCGGTCAGGATCGTTTTCCATCTCTCTATTCTTCCGGAGAGAGCGAGCTTCTTGAAGATGTACTTGATCGGATCCATTTTAGATATCAACAAAGTGGTGTGGGTCAACATATATTGTCTCAGTCGGCGAGCAGCGCATGCCAAAGCGCAACAAGTTTTCTCAAGCAGTGAGTATCTTGTTTCACAGTCGGTAAACTTTTTTCTAAGGTAGTATATTGCGTGCTCTTTTCGATCGGACTCGTCATGCTGCCCCACCACACACCCCATTGAATTATATAACACTGTTAAGTACATTATCAAAGGTCTTCCTTCAATAGGAGGCATCCGAATTGGAGGCTCTTGAAGGTATTCTTTGATTCTTTCGAAGGTAATATGGCATTCATCATTCCACTTTACCACTTGATCTTTCTTCAGGAGTTTGAAGATTGGCTCACAAGTAGCAGTTAAATGGGAAATGAATCTGGAAATGTAATTCAAGCGTCCCAAGAAAACTCTAACCTCCTTCTCAGTGCGAGGAGCCGGCATCTCTTATATAGCCTTCACCTTTGCAGGGTCTACCTGAATACCCTTGTCACTAACAATGAAATATAGGAGTTTACCAGACCTCACCCCAAAGGTGCAGTTGTTCGGATTTAACCTCAGCTTGTACGTCTTTAACCTGTCAAAAAGCTTTCACATATGATCGAGGTTCTCTTTCTCAGTTTGAGACCTGGCTATCATGTCATCAACATAGACTTCTATCTCATGGTGAATCATGTTGTGGAACAAAGCTACCATGGATCGCTAATAGGTTGCCCCAACATTCTTCAATCCAAACGACATCACTTTGTAACAGAAAGTGCCCCACTGCGTGACAAAGGTTGTCTTTTCCATGTCTTCAGGTGCCATCTTGATTTGATTGTAACCAGAGAAACCGTCCATGAAGGAAAAGATCTTGTGTTGCGCAGTGTTGTCAACCAGAACGTCAATGTGGGGAAGCGGAAAGTCATCCTTGGGGCTTGACCTGTTCAAATCTCGGTAGCCCACACACATTTGTACCTTGTTGTCCTTTTTAGGCACTGGGACTACGTTAGCAACCCATTATGGATAAGAGGTGACAGCTAAGAACCCAACGTTGAACTGCTTCATAACCTCTGCTTTGATCTTTTATGACATTTCAGGGCGCATACAACGTACCTTCTGCTTTACCAGAGGGAAATCTTCTTTAGTTTGCAGCAGATGAACCACAATATTCGTGTCTAGTCCCGGCATGTCTTCATATGACCAGGCGAATATCTCGACATAATTATGAAACATCTATATCAACCGTTGTTTGACACCAAGCTCCAGATTGGCACCGACCTTGACTTCTTTTCTGTCTTCCTCTGTGCCCAAGTTTATTGTCTCAACTGGCTCTTCATAAGGTAGTATGGCCCTTTCTTCCTGCTGTAACAGCCTAGCAAGTTCTCCGGGTACCTCACAATCTTCCTCACCTTCATCCTCGGCTTGGTTGATCGGATTTTCAAAGTCATAATTTGCAATAGCAGAACTGTTATCAATGTGATCTAGAGTGTATATGGATCTGCAGTTTATACGTGAGTGTGCGTAAGAGCATAGTTGTATAGACGAAGTAAAAGTAGAAAAGAAAAACAGAGAGCGCAAGTCTTGTATGCATAAACGTCCAATGCTTTATTAATGCCATATGAAATTGAAACATGATAACCCTCACAAATAAACCATTGTGCCCCGGGTAAGACACATGGCCATAGAGTTTATATTGTTTATTACATATCCAAAAAACAAGAAAGACAATTACTTCTGAACAAAAGTAATCGGTACAAAGTCTTTTTCTGTCCAGTTACTGGGTCCATCGTTGGTAGTAGGGAAGGTCCAGCTATCCATGTCATCGTCACCATCACTATTTTCTAAGGCGTTGACCCCATGATTATTGATACGTAGGGGAGGTCTTCCAGCATGAGCACGACGAACAACCCTCTGAGCCCCTGAAGTGAAACCCAAAGCAAATTTATTAGACTTGTATGGAATATCAGGGAGTTGACCCTAGATGTTAGACCCACCTTCAATAACCGCTTTTGCATCCTTGAGAGAAGCCATCTTCAAGGGAGGTCTGGTGGTCTTTGGAAGATTGGTGACAGTTTCAGTTGCAGCCATAGTCTGAGGCACCTCTTCGAAGTTCTGACACAGAGTCTCGATGAACTCGCCATCCATTTCTACATATCTGAAGGAATTCAGGTGATTGACCATGTATTCTTCTTCACCATGTACTATGACAATCCTTCCTTTCACCAGGTATTTCATCATCTGATGTAGAGTGGATATGACAACTCCCGCCCCATGGATCCAAGGGTGACCCAACAAAAAAGAATAAGATGGTCTGATATCCATCACGTAGAAGGTGGAGTCGAAAGTCTGAGAACCAACCTTGATGGGGATTTCTACCTCCCCGTGCACCATTCTCTTTGATCCATCGAAAGCCCTTACCACTATGTTGTTGGGCTTCAAGGTCAAACATTCACAGTCTAGTCTATCCAGAGCCTTCTTGGGTAGCACGTTTATGATACAGTGGCAGAATGGACTGTTTTTTGTTACTACCGGTTTTTGCGTTTTTTATTTGCAAATGTATGGTAAGCAAGAGTCGCCACCGAATTTTATTTTATCCAACAAAGGAAAAGGGAAAAAGAACAGAAAAAACATTTTTCAAGATGTTTCTGAGTATGGGGGTAGATTATACCAAGGGAAGGTGTTAGCACCCTTTCTATCCATGGTTTTCCATGTGTTCTTAGGTGCTTGCTCATTTTTAAATTGCTTATGTGTGTGTTTTGAAAAATCTTTGAAAATGCCTTAGTGCGGCGTTTCACTTTATGGTAACCCTTGTATCAGTCCTCAAGGGTGTGATAAAGTGTTTTTGAAAACTTTTGTTTGAAAAGTGTTTGAAAGTGTAAGTGTGAAAAATCGATTGTTTTGAGCAAGTATTTAAAAGTTTCTACCTACTCGAAAAAGACTATTCATTTTCTTATTTCCTTTAGACAACGCTATCCTACTATTAAGGAGTAGGTAGCTCCATCGTTGGAGTTTAAAGGACAATCGAAAGGGACGTAATGGTCATTGAAGGCAACATGTAAGGATACCTTAGCATTTCGAAGGGACTATCATCATAAGATCATTTCTCGTAGGCAACTCGAGGGATAGTAAGGGACTATGATCTTTATGACAACTTTTGAATTGAGGGTCTTTGCTAAGATATCCCTACATTCGAGGGACATGACCATTTTTCCGAGGCAACCAAGTGAGGAATACCCTAGGGGTGCTAGTGTGCAGCATTATTTGTTTTCAGATATTTATCTTGAAGTTATGTGATCTACCGATTAATTGATTAAGTGTACGAGCCTAGGTTACTAACAATTATATACAAGCATAAGATATAAACGCGAGAAAGTAAAAGATTCTTACACTATTACAAGGCTTTTGGACAAATACATAAAGAATTGGCTGAAAGTAAATTTGCAGAAACTAAACCCTAATTAATCTATTACAAACCGGGCGCAGTTACATTAATATTGAAAAAGTATCGTACGTCAAAAAGAATTCAGCGCGAGAATAAAGCTTGGAAAAAGTTTAAAACCCTAAAAACCCTAATTTGATCATTAAAATATTTTTGGATTTTTTGTGAAAAAAATATTTGAATTTATCCTAATTTCTAATTGATTTTAATTAATGAAAAATAAATTAAAGTTGAGGAAATTAATTTATTTACAAAAGTTAATTTATTATAAAAAAAAACTAAGTACTATTTTTTTTTTTGATTTTATGATTTTGTAAAAAAAATGATTAATAAAAATAATTAAACAAAATAATGATGATAAATAAAACTAAAAAAAGGTTAGAAATTAGTCCTGAGGGGGTGTAGGCCCAAATTGGAGGGTTTGCAATCTGAATCTTATCCAAAGCCCAATCCTGTTGGCCCATCACAAGTGTTGGATTCAGTGAGAAATTTACCAAGAGAGTCCACCATGCGCCCGCATGCTTGAGGCGTTGGATCTGGATACATATTGATCCAATGATGATGATATGGAGGCATATGGTGTATGCACATGTGCCGAAACCACTGAATCTGCAAACAGATATAGAGAAAAATATTATGTAGGAGGCAGGGATCGAACCCCTGACCTCTTACACGTGCGCCTTACAAAACCTTCTCCTTTGCCACTGAACCATTTGCTTCATTCGTAAATACACACGCATAACATATATAATATAATATGCAAAAGTCAGTTTTATAAAAAAACACGCAAACATTCAAATTGGCCATTCAGGATCTGCCACGCCTTCATCTTCTTCGCTGATACTGTTGTCTTAGGTAAACACTTTTACTTATGGACGTTTTCCATAACTATAACCTGTGCATCTCAAAAATCATATCCATGCAATATAAATCAAATCTAATTACACAGATAAATTGGGTTTGATCTCTTGAATGCAGTGGTATCCATCTTTGGCCCTGATTTTTCCTGAAATGAAAATACCTAAAAAGAACCTCTAAACCCTAACAATGGCAGGTTGTCCAATACGCATCAAAACTCACAATTTAATATGAAAACATGTTCTAAATAATGATACAAACATGAATGTATAGTTAGGAATCGTTTATCAGGCGTAAATTACAAAAACCAATTTCAAGAAGGAAGGCAAACCGTGGTACTCGTGTAGAGCGTTTCTGGGCGTGTTGAGGCTTGGTGATGATCCAAATAGCTCCCAAATACTTCCAGGAATGAATTTATGGCCTTGAAAAACCTTGAATCTCCTTGTAGAAGGAAATGCGATTTCCTCTTTCTTCTTCAAAATTTGAGTTTTGTGCTACCAATTCACACGGTCAAACCTTGTTTTTATGCTTTGGAAATGTTGTCTATATATAATAAAAGCAATTAGGTTAACAAAAGTGTATTCAATCTTTGCAAATTGTTGAAAAAGATTTGAATTTTTTGCCTTGTATGATTTGTTTCTAAAACAAACCAAATCATGATCTTTTTCAATCAATTAGCCCTTGCACGAATTTAACTGATTTGCTAGCTGTTCATGGACTCATAATGTGTCACAAAATCAAATCTTTGATTTTATTTGATTATTCCACTATTTAAATTGATTTATTTTGATTTAAATGAATAAAAAATCAAAATAAATAATAAAAATAATGAAATAATAGGTGAATAAGCTCAGGGGTCGTGGGCCATCTTAGGAACAAGTTTCAAACAAGAAAACATGGGCCCATTTGGAAAAAGTCATTTTGATCAATGTTGACTTCATGAACATTTCCAAAAATTGGTTAACTTTAGAAATGCACATATCTCTCATTTTTGACCCAAAGAGGGTGTTCTTTGACTTTTTAGAAAGCTTAGGATGTCCTCTAAACAACCGTTTTGGTTTCATCTCAATTGGATCTTCCATTTTCATGTAAGGATCTTTGACCCAAAAGGTGTTTTTGTTGACTTTTTGAAATAACCTATAATGTAGGAACTTGTATCTTTTGATTGAGGCATTTATTGACCTAGAGGGCTGAAGAGAAGTTGTAAGGATTTGGATTACCTTCAAAATGAGCCTTGGTTGGAATATTTTTGATAAATTATGAGAAAGTTATGCTTGGTCAATGTTTGGTTGACTTTTCCAATAGAAACCCTAAATTGCCATTTTTGACTTTTGATGAGTTAGGAGCATTTCTTGAGGAATCATGACCTACCCTTGATAAAATGATGGATTTTACTTCAAAATGGTGATGTTGACCAAAAATATTAAAGTTTGACTGTATGTGGGTAACAGTTGACTTTTGGCCTAGCACAGTTGATTTCAGGCATCTTAGCAGTTGACTGAGCAAAATTATAGTTCAAGGCATGAAACTTGGCATGGATGATCTCGGGGACATATTATGGAAATATAGACCATTTGGAACCCTTGGAACTCAACCATCTTGCTTAAAATTGAAACCCTAGTTTGAGCCTTATTGCCTTAGGAGGAGGATTTGTCTAGTCAACCCTTAGTCCACCTTGAGCAATTGAGGACCTCTAGAGGCATGTCTTTGAGTGAAATGAGAGGGTAAGTTTTGGGGTACAACAGCTTCCCCTATTCAATCTTCTTAAACCTGAGGATGTAGATTGGCTGGTCTGCCTTTCGTGATCTGAAGGTGGAAGATGATTGAACACTAGAGTGCCCAGAAATTTGCACTCGTCTGAAATGATGCTTGATTTGTATATGTAGTATCGGGAATGGGCTTACAGATGCCATTTGGAGAAGATGACTAAAAGTCGTCAGAGATGGGCTTAAAGACGCCATCTTGAGAATGTCACGAAGAGTCGTCAGAGATGGGCTTAAAGATGCCATCTAGAATAATGATGATTTCGTGAGATATTCCTTCATGGGAATTCATGTTCCTGTTGTTAGGGAGGACTTCACTGAGGAATGTTGGTCTTTTTCTTGGGGAATAGAGTCTTGGAGCTTCAGTTGTTTGTTATTCTACTTGGGAGTTATATCTTGATTGAGGAGACGGAAGTGAACTGCTTATCTGATCAGGATCTAGGCTTCACAGTGACTGGTTGAGGATGATAAGGTTGACTGCTATCTAGTTGTATTCCAGGCTTCACATCGACTTACTGGGGAAATGTGAAATCGACCGTATCTGGTCGGGTCCAGGTTTTATAGTGTTGTAAACTGTTGTTCAGAGATAAAAGAGAAGGAACCTGTATAGGGCTTTCTCGGGATAAGTCCATGAAAAATTGCATCAAGTAATTCATGAAAAGGAGTCTGGATAGTAGGGCTATGAGAAGGAACCTGGGTAGTAGGGTTACTTTGAAATAAAAGCCTGGATAATAGGGCTATGAGAAGGAACCTGGGTAGTAGGGTTACATCGAAATGAAGCCTGGATAATAGGGCTGCTTTGGAACAAAAGCCTGGGTAGTAGGGCTATGAGAAGGAACCTGGATAGTAGGGTTACTTCGAAATAAAGCCTAAATACTAGGGCTATGAGAAGGAACCTGGGTAGTAGGGTTACTTCGAAATGAAGGCCTGGATAGTAAGGCTATGAGGAGGAACCTGGGTAGTAGGGTTACTTCGGAATAAAGCCTGGGTAGTAGGGCTATGAGAAGGAACCTGGGTAGTAGGACTATGAGAAGGAACCTGGGTAGTAGGGTTACTTCGAAATAAAGCCTGGGTAGTAGGGCTGCTTCGGAATAAAAGCTTGGGTAGTAGGGCTATGAGAAGGAACCTGGGTACTAGGGCTACTTTGAAATAAAGCCTGGGTAGTAGGGCTGCTTCAGAATAAAACCTGGGTGGTAAGACTATGAGAAGGAACCTGGGTAGTAGGGTTACTTCGAAATAGAAGTCTGGGTAGTAGGGCTATCTCATTTGACCACGTAGATTAGTTGACCCGTTTAGTTTCGGGAACTGGTTTTCCATTAGTTGTCTGCAGATATGACATGTATGGCTTTGTGGATTTAATCTTGAACTGTTGGAATTGTTGATGATAACCATCTTTGCTGAAAAAATACATGATTAATTATATACGATGCACTAAATGCATCGTGTTATGATGTTCTCAAAATAAATGAGATTATGCTGTATGCAATATGTATGCGCACGTCATGATGTATGAACATGAAATGCTATTGTGACATATATGAGTCTGAGAAAATAAATCCCTGACTGTTGCTGGAGAGTACTGGAAATTGAATTCCTGATCGTTGTAGGAAAAATGGTTCTTCTATTTCCACTAGTGATGGTGAACGGAGATGACTATGCCATGGATTTACTCCTTTCTGTTTTTGAATATTCTTTCAGGGAGAGACTCTGCTTGAGAATAACTCTGCGGGGGAATAACTCTATTTGAGAGAGGAGATGCTTTGCTGGAAGATTTTGCTGATTCAGAGAAATAAACTCCGCAGGGGGATGAACTTCTGTAGCTGGAGGAATAAACTCCATTGGGGATTGAGCTTTTGTACTCAGAGAAATAAATTCTTCTCGGGAGAAAACTTTATGAACCGCTTGCGATTATAAAATTCGGACGGGGAATATAAACGTCGGCTGTCTGAAGGAACTTTTCTGGGGAAAGTAAATCCTGTTTGGGGAAGTCGATTTCAAAGATTTGATAGCCTCTACTCTGTGGGGAGTATAAACGTCACAGGGTCGCATGTAATGGTGACCTTGTTTCAGAATTGTCCCTGCTGGAGAAAGTACATGTGGAGGCTTTATGGATGGATCTATATGTTGAAATAAGTGTCAAAATGGCATCCATATTTGGATCGTATCTGAACTGTATTTGAAGAGAATCTGAATAAGTATCAGGATGACATCCGTCTCTGGATCGTACATGAACCATTTCTAGATGAGAATCTGGAGTGAGTGTTAGGATGACATCCTTATTTGGATTGTACCTGGACCGTTTCTAGATGTGAATCTGTTTTATTCAGAATGTTTCCGTTGGGGGGAGGCAAACTTTGTAATCCGCTTGGGGAATCCTAAGAATCTTGGCGACTTCATTGGAGAATTTTCATTGGAGCAGTAATTTGGAGACTTTGTTGTGTCGAGGGTATGAGAACACCTGACATCAATAGGTTGTAAGCTGAGAATATGGCGGTGACCTTGTAGTAGAATGCCCATGTCTCAATACATGTTATAGAAAATATCAACCGAGGATTTTGTAGACGGTTTGACTGTTATCCAAACTCTTGGAGTCCTTGGTGAATGTAGATTAGGGTAATAAACTTTCTACTGATTAGACAAGTGACGAGATGACGGGATGTAGTTGTACGCTTTAATCCCTAACTGTTGTCTGGACTGTCTTTTCAGATTTTCAGTCCACCGGGATACCCTTCTTTGCCCAAGCAGCCTTTTTCAGGTTTTCGACTTGCCGGGTGTACAGTTTTTTTTTTCATATGTATATCCCTAACTTTTTCCCGAACCCTTTTGGTTCGCCGGGATGCCCTTATTTTTGCCCAGGTCAGTCAACCTAGCGGGTCTTTTCATGCGTAGTCTTTTTTGACTATGTCCATGTTCACCGGGTGCAGAGAATTGTCATTGTCCTTAGTAGTAAATGTTGTCACACTACCAGAAGGTGTTTGTTTGATCGTACATGATTCGTTGTTGGAATTCATGCCCAATGCCCCAAGTGATTCAGATGGAGATCTGCCCCTGACTATTCGGTCATCTTTGAGATATTATTTGAATCTTGACCTGACTGCCCCAGGTGATGGACAGTGATCATGCCGTGCCCCTTAGTTAGAAGTGTTTTTCCACTTGAGGTGATCCTTTTCATTGAGAAGGTTTTTGTTCACTACATATTCGTCATGCGAATTTCTCTACTGTTGAACAAATAGTCATATGAAAACAATCATATTTTAAGAATGCAAAGCTTATGTCTGTCTTGAAGGAATTTTTTTTTTGAAAATGAGTTTTTCGTAGTAAAACAAAATTTGCAAGAATGTGATATCAACTCACGATTTATAGCAAACCTTACAGGAGTCAGGATACATTTTGTAAAAATATACTTTCGAACTAACCCATGCTTCAGCTAGGACTTTTAAGGGTTATAACGTTGCCTGGTTCACGGTTTAAGAAACAAAGGATAAAGGCTCAAATTTTATTTGTACCCACCCGCTCTTCGTGATGTCCTTCAGTCATATGCTCAATTAATCGCGCGTTTAGAATCCCAGTTGAGTTATGGAGTATTGTCCTTGATGTTCCGGTGATGGTTCAGATACTGAAAGTTTATTTGAAAGAGGCAGTCATTTTGTAATTTTTTTTCTTCTGAGGATTTGTAGTAACCTCTTTTTTGGTTTTACTATCCCTGTCTTTTGCCTGAATTGTTTCTTTTGTGATTATAGTCAGCGGGATGCCCCAATTTTTCCTTAAGTCTCCTTCATAGGTTTTGACTTAACAGGCTTTTATTTCGAGATATAATGACTGCCTGTCTTGACGATTATACGGAACCATCACCATCTTTTGATTTAGAAGGACGTCTTTGATGCCATTCATTGTGTACGAAGCGGAAGATTACGACTAAATGCACACCTGAATTAACTGAGAAAACTACCCTGCCCCAGGTTATGATTAAGTGTTTTAATTTGTGTGAAAAGAAAACTCCTACTTCTTAGGCTCAAAGGGGTTGACTAGGGATTATCTTCCTTATAACTCCATTGTTTGGGATTTGAAACAACACTTGTACATTGTAAGTGAGGTTTGTTCAAAAGCATATTGTAGAGATTATGGTATCATTTTCGTCATCCTCCCTCTAAAGGCTTAGAGATTTTAATCAAGAGTTGAATATCACAAAAGGAAGTAAGAAAGCAGTTTTGAAATAGTGAATACGAATGAATTGATTCAAGACAAACATATCCAATGCAATGATGAAGTAACAACGTTTGACATGAATAAATGTTTGAACAATCGAATAAAAATTACAAATTGAAAATTCTAATGAACAAAAGCCTCCTTGTCTGATCTTGTCACTTCAGATGGTGTGCCTTGGAGGGATGGCAAAAGAATTTAGTCTGATCACCTTGTGTGAACTCCAGTACTTCTTCATTGATCAGGTCCTGAATCTTATTTTTCAATGCCCAACAGTCATTTGTATCATGTCCAGGACTATCAGAATGGTATGCACACCTTTCGTCAGGGTGGTAACTAGGAGTAGAAGTATTTGGATTTCACAAAGGAGCCCTTAACGTAATCAACTCTACCTTCAACATGTGTTGTAACGCTTGGGCTAGTGACATATTGATTCTGGTGAATTGTCTCTTGGGCTTGTCTTGCTTTTGCTGATTACCCCGTTGTGGTTGGTGAGATTTTTATTGGGCTTGCAACGTAGCAGCAATTTAGAAAGGTCCACTCTTCACCAAACTAACTCCTTGTCTCATAAGGGGCTGAATAACGACCTGGTTCCCGGCCTCGACTGTTTGCTTCATACAGTTGTATCCGTCTTGATGAAGTTGGTTGATGATGGCTCTCAGCTCTTCTTGTCCCCAGGCTAGGCCTTGGATAAGAGCCACCGGCCCCAGCATCTGGGTTCTCATTGCCTCTACCTCAGCTTGCAATTGTTCCAACCGTTCGTCCTTATTGTCTTCAGGACTTTTCTTGACCAAGTTCCCAGCGAGGAGTGTTTTCAACTCTTCCTGCCCCTTGGATAGGTTTAGGAACATTTCCCTGAACCGAGCCTCTTGAGTTTGGGGATCTCTGTTGTCTTGTTTGAGAGCCATTGCTGAAATAAACAGCGAGAACATGAAAGACCTGCTTTGAATCCTGCTTATGCAATGATATGTATGATATATGTATGCAATGTTTTCAAGGATTCTTAAAGACTCAAATTTTCTTAAACAAAAGAAACATACGTTAATTGTATTAATAAGTTCGAATCGTTACAAAGAGTTCCCTTTAGGATTACTATCAAACAAAATAAAACTTAAAGCAAAAAGAAATTTAAGTTTCCCATAAGTGCATCCTCTTTGGTGCAATGTACGCATTTATATTCCTCTCTTCATGAAGTAGCCTAGTGAGTTCCAGGACTTTCTTCTCGTTGGCGTAGAATTGAGCTTCAAACATATCCCGATCCTCCTTAAGTTGCACCCAGGATTTTTGTAACTCCTCATGATCAGTTGGCACGCCAAGATGAAGAACAAGATAAGGAGTGTCTCCTTCAGCAGCCGGTTCCATAATCATAGGTAGGATGGCGGGGTAAGGAATTATAATACTCTAAGCACGGGCTCATACCCATTTGAGATAAGGCTCAAAAGGGATGGAATTCTTGTGTCCCAGTGTCTTGCTATCAATTTTATGTACCATGCCCCAAGCTCGCATGAACCTTTTACGGTAACCCTGAGCATCATTCTCATAGTTGAAGGTGATTCCTTGGATAAGTGTATCATGAGGACCATCCCTTCTCGCATATCCAAACTATCGCAGTTCCAAACAAGGATTGTAAGTGATTCCTCCCCTAATGCCTAAGAGAGGGACATTAGGGAACTCTCTGCATCGATCAATGATGGTAACATTGTCCGAGGATAGAGGACACCAATGAATACCTGAATGTGTAAGAGACATTAGCCTATGAGACTATCTCAAACCCTGTTCATTCTTCAAGATAGATCGGGGTAGGTGCGAAATAAACCACCTATCCAAAAGAGGAGTGTAACACAGAAGGGTCCTTCTCTTCCTTATAGTGCGAGTATGTAAAGAATGTAGGATATATCCAAGAAGAGTAGGTACCGGATTGCGTGACAGGAAAACCTTAACCGCATTCACGTCTATGAGCTGGTCCGAATTAGGGAACAATACCAACCAATAGATGAGAAGGGCTAACACCTCTCCAAAAGCTTGTAAGTCCAGGGTATCCTAAAAATGATGAGTTTTCTCAAACAAGAACTTAGCCAAAAATCCCTTGACACCTCTCCTGGTTTCCCAATTTTCTACTACGTCAGACCGCTGTAAGGATATAGCTTTAGCAATATCTTCAGGTTTAGGGTCTCTTTCCATACCATTGTAAGGTTCCTTGTTAAGGATAGGAACCCCTAGTAACAGATAAAACTCCTCCATAGTAGGCACTAACTGGTAATCCAGAAAACTGAAACAGTGATGTAGAGGGTCAAAGAACTGAAAGAGCACTTTTAACATTTCTTCATCAGGGTTTGAGGTGACCAAGCTGAGAAGTCGACCATGTCTTTCAGTTAAAGGAGAGCTTTCAGGAACCCTTGATACCAACTCCTTAATCTGAGGAGGTACCTTTACCAGATTGACTTGGATAGTGAATCTGCGGTCAAGGGCCATGTCCTACAAAACAAGACAAAAATAAATCCTAAGAATCCTTGAAACGGTTAGTATGTTATGCTATGATATGATATCATGATTATGATCAAATATAGAAGATATAGCAAACACAATCAAATCACACAAAGACCTTAGGTTTAAGGCTTGCATGAGTTTTAAAGTAATACTCTCTTGAAGTTGGGTTGGTTCAACCTGTCCTAAATATAGTAACCGGGTTATAAGGGATCTCAATATCACCGATCTTTCCCAAAATTTTTGTTCCGATAGACAATTTACTTTCCACCAAACAAAACTCAAGAGTCAAACCTCAATGAGTGTAACATCGAGTATCAACCGACTTTGGGTTTACACCAAAGACGGTTATCTCACTACGTCCTAAAAAGCCAAGTTGGTCAATTAAGGTGCTAAGGTCAGTTGACGCTTTATGATACCACGCAGCGGACCTATATTCTCCTTGATTACTCAAGGGCTACTGGTACACTCCAACGTATCGCATCAATGTAGCTATTTTTTCAACCGTGTCGGTATACCCCGCACAACTCCCTCATAGTTTATTGCTACTTACCTAAAAGGAATTCCCCGATCCGGGTTTAGGATCCAAACAACCCAAACAGATACCCTTAAAAGTAAATCAAACAAGACAATCCAAATACGCAATTAAGAATGACCTAGATCTTAAGGTAAACCCCACTTTATACTTATTCCCCAACAGAGTCGCCAGTTCTGTGATACGGTGGCAGAACTGGCTGTTTCTTGTTAGTACTAGTTTTTGTGTTTTTTATTCGCAAATGTACAGTAAGCAAGAGTCGCCACCGAATTTTACTTTATCCAACAAAGGAAAAGGGAAAAAGAACAGAAAAAACATTTTTCGAGATGTTTTTGAGGACGGGGGTAGATGATAGAAAGGGAAGATGTTAGCATCCTTTCTATCCATGGTTTTCCATGGGCTCTTAGGTACTTGCTCATTTTTAAATTGCTTTTGTGTGTGTTTTGAAAAAGCTTTGAAAATGCCTTAGTGCGGAATTTCACTTTATGGTAACCCTTGTATCAGTCCTCAAGGGTGTGATAAAGTGTTTTTGAAAACTTTTATTTGAAAAGTGTTTGAAAGTGTAAGTGTGAAAAATCGAATGTTTTGAGGAAGTACTTAAAAGTTTCTACCTACTCGAAAAAGACTTTTCATTTTCTTATTTTCTTTAGACAATGCTATCCTACTATTAAGGAGTAGGTAGCTCCATCGTTGGAGTTTCAGGGACAATCGAAAGGGACGTAATGGTCATTGAAGGCAACATGTAAGGATACCTTAGCATTTCGAAGGGACTATCATCATAAGATCATTTCTCGTAGGAAACTCGAGGGACAGTAAGAAACTATGATCTTTATGACGACTTTTGAATTGAGGTTCTTTGCTAAGATATCCCTACGTTCGAGGGACATGACCACTGTTTCTGAGGCAACCAAGTGAGGAGTACCCTAGGGGCGCAAGTCTGCAGCAGTGTTTGTTTTCAGATATTTATCTTGAGGTTAAGTGATATACTGTTTAATTGATTAAGCATACAAGCCTAGGTTGCTAACAATTATATACAAGCATAAGATATAAAAGCGAGAAATTAAAAGAGTCCTACGCTATTACAAGGCTTTTGGACAAATACATAAAGAATTGGCTGAAAGTAAATTTGTGGAAACTAAACCCTAATTAATCTATTACAAACTGGGAGCAGTTACATCAATATTGAAAAAGTATCATACAACAAAAAGAATACAGCGCGAGAATAATGCTTGTAAAAAGTTTAAAACCCTAAAAACCCTAATTTGATCATTAAAATATTTTTGGATTTTTTGTGAAAAAAAGATTTGAATTTAACCTAATTTCTAATTTATTTTAATTTATGAAAAATAAATTAAAGTTGATGAAATTAATTTATTTACAAAATTTAATTTCTTATAAAAAAACTAAGTACTATTTTTGTGATTTTTTATTTTATGATTTTGTAAAAAAAAATTGATTAATAAAAATAATTAAACAAAATAATGATGATAAATAAAACTAAAAAAAGGTTAGAAATTAGGCCTGAGGGGGTGTAGGCCCAAATTAGAGGGGTTGCAATCTGAATCTTATCCAAAGCCCAATAGTGTTGGACCATCACCAGCGTTGGATTCAGTGAGAAGCTTGCCAAGAGAGTCCACCATGCGCCTACATACTTGAGGCGTTGGATCTGGATACAGATTGATCCAATGATGATGATATGGAGACGTATGGTGTATGCACATGTGATGAAACCACTGAATCTGCAAACAAATATTGAGAAAAATATTATGTAGGAGGTAGGCATCGAACCCTTGACCTCCTACACGCGCGCCTTGCACACCCTTCTCCTTTGCCACTGAACTGTTTGCTTCATTCGTTAATACACACACATAACATATATTATATAATATGAAAAAGTCAGTTTTATAAAAAAATGCGCAAAAATTCAAATGGGCCATTCAGGATCTGCCACGCCTTCATCTTCTTTGTTGATACTGTTGTCTTAGGTAAAGACTTTTACCTACGGAAGTTTGCCATAGCTATAACATGTGCATCTCAAAAATCATATCCAGGCAATATAAATCAAATCTAATTACACAGATCAATTGGGTTTGATCTCTTGAATGCAGTGGTATCAATCTTTGGCCCTGATTTTTCTTGAATCGAAAAGCCCTAAAAATAAATTCTGAACCCTAACAATGGCAGGTTGTCTAATATGCATCAAAACTCACAATTAAATATGCAAACATGTTTTGAATAATGATACAAACATGAATGTATAGTTAGAAATTATTTATCAGGTGTAAATTGCAAAATTCAATTTCAAGAAGGAAGGCAAGCCGTGGTACTCGTGTAGAGCGTTTATGGGCATGTTGAGGCTTGGTGGTGATCCAAATAGCTCCCAAATACTTCCTGGAATGAATTGCTGGTATTGAAACACCTTGAATCTCCTTGTAGAAGGAAATCCTATTGCCTCTTTTTTGTTCAAAATTTGAGTTTTGTGCTGCCAATTCACATGGCCAAACCTTGTTTTTATGCTTTGGAAATGTTGTCTATATATAATAGAAGCAATTAGGTTAACAAAAATGTATTCAATCTTTGAAAATTGTTGAAAAAGATTTGATTTTTTTGCCTTGTATGATTTATTTCTAAAACAAACCAAATCATGATCTTTTCCAATCAATTAGCCCTTACACGAATTTTCCTGATTTTCTAGCTGTTCATGGACTTATAATGTGCTCACAAAATCAAATCTTTGATTTTATTTGATTATTCCACTATTTAAATTGATTTATTTTGATTAAAATGAATAAAAAATCAAAATAAATAATAAAAATAATGAAATAATAGGTGGATAAGCTCAGGGGTAGTGGGCCATCTTAGGAATAAGTTTCAAACAAGAAAACATGGGCCCATTTGGAAAAAAAAAGTCATTTTGATCAATGTTGACTTAATGCATATTTCCAAAAATTGGTCAACTTTAGCAATGCACATATCTCTCATTTTTTACTCTAAGATGGTGTTCTTGGACTTTTTAGAAAGCTCAAGGTGTCCTATAAACAACCCTTTTGGTTTCATCTCAATCGGATCTTCCATGTTCATGTAAGGAGCTTTGACCCAAAAGGTGTTTTTGTTGACTCTTTGAAATGACCTATAATGTAGGAACTTGTATCTTTTGATTGAGGCATTTATTAACCTTGAGGGATGAATAGAATTTGTAAGGAATTGGATTATCTTCAAAATGAGCCTTGGTTGGAAAATTTCTGATAAAGTATGATAAAGTTATGCTTGGTCAAATTTGGTGGGCTTTTCCTATAGAAACCTTAAATTGCCATTTTTGACTTTTGATGAGTTATGAGCATTTCTTGAGGAATCATGACCTACCCTAGATCAAATGATGGATGTTGCTTAAAAATGGTGATGTTGACCAAAAATCTTGAAGTTTGACTGTATGTGGGTCACAATTGACTTTTGACCTAACACATTTGATTTCAGGCATCTGAGCAGTTGACTGAGCAAACTTATAGTGCAAGGCATGAAACTTGGGATATGTTATATTGGGTACATATTAGGGAAATGGATACCATTTTGGACCCTTGGAACTCAATAATCTTTCTTGAAATTGAAACCCTAGTTTGAGCCTTGTTGCCTTAAGAGGAGGATTTGTCTAGTTAACCCTTAGTCCACCTTGAGCAATTGAGGACCTCTAGAGGCATGTCTTTGAGTAAAATGAGAGGGAAAATTTTGGGGTACAACAACAATTAAAGATGAACCAGTATCTACTAGGACATGGGCCAAAGTAGTGCCCCTGCATTCGATAGAAACATGCAGCGCATCATTGTGTTTTCTCCCTCTGGGTGTCATATCAGCATCAGAGAAACCCAAGCCGTTATCAGCTATTAAACTAGCCACACAATCTTTGAAATTGTCAGCAGAGGTTTCCTGTGGCACATGAGAAGTTTCAAGGAACTTCACCAAAGCCTTCGCATGAGTTTCAAAGCATAATTGTAAGGCTAACATAGAAATCTTTGAAGGGGTCTGCCCCAACTGTTCGACCACATTGTAGTCTCTCCTATTTATTATTTTCAAAATCTCTTCCATTTCCTTCTTGGAAGCCTCTGGGATAGATATTGACTGCGTCTTCATATGGACAGGCTCAATTAATATGTCCTTTCCCCGAGTCTCGGCCGACTCGGTGATAGGGGTGTCAGTAAGGGTAATAACAGGAATTGCAGTAGTTGTATCAGCATGAACAAAAGTAGGAATGATCACAGGACCAGTAACAACTTTCAGAGGAGAAATCTCAGGGGAGAACATTCTTCCACTTCTTGTTATTTTGCTGGTTCCAAAAATGTTGCCAATGTCGGGATCATCATTTTCAGAAATCTGGTCTTCAACAGCCAGCGGGTCTTGTTTCACAC
The DNA here is from genome assembly GCA_948472305.1 of Vicia faba. Classification (NCBI taxonomy): domain Eukaryota; kingdom Viridiplantae; phylum Streptophyta; class Magnoliopsida; order Fabales; family Fabaceae; genus Vicia; species Vicia faba. The sequence goes on from OX451736.1 coordinate 27,166,541, forward strand.
CGTGGTAGTACACGTCACCCCCATAGTTCTTTGGAATAGTTTTTCATAGGAGTATGGGATTGGACTTGGAATATTATTAATTAGTGGAGCCAACTTCGGAGTAGATGTAATCCTGACGGGTCTTTTGGTGGAGACCCTGGGAGGATTAGCGAAAATGGTTATTATTGAAACATCCTTGCAAGAAATAGTTGGAACGAGATTCTTCTCAAACAAAATCTCTCTATCATCCATCAGGCGCTAAACACCTTCCTTGAACAAATGACAACTAATCGGTAGAGATAAAGATAAGTGGCAACCTTTTCCACAACCTAGAAATAAACCGGCTTTCAACAAGTTCCACTTGACGGTCATGAGAGGAGTAACAAGTTCTTTAACATAAGTAACAAATGCATCATCTTCAATAGCATTAACACCACAACCGTACTTGGGCATAGGAGCAGTGAAAACATTTGGAATCTCACGGGCGTCAAATTCAATTTCCTTCGCCTCGAGAAAGTCTTGCACCTTATTTTTCAAAGCCTAGGAATAGTCGGTATCATGGTCTGGACTTTCTGAATGGTAAGCACAGCGAGCATTAGGGTTGTAGCAAGGAGAGGCAGTGTTGGAATTCTTCAGTGCTTCTCGCAAAGTTACCAGATTAGACTTTAGTAGATATGGCAAGACTTGACACATATTCATATTTATTTGGGTAAACTGTCTTACCGGTCTTTCCGCCCTAGGATGATTGTTCCTTTGTTGAGTAGGTGCAGGTTTAGAGGTCATAACAGCCCCTACCACCGGATGGCGTTCAGTTCTATCCTGATTCCTTTGACTCTACACAACACTAACCTCTTTATTTCCAGCAAATGTCTTCCTTACTGTACTGGAGGATGCATCCTTTTGGATCTTACCACTCCTAATTCCAGCTTCCATTATTTCCCCTGTCAAGATCAATTCAGTAAAGCCGACTGAGGAGCTTCCAATCAGCTGATTGAAAAATGGACCAGATAGGGTACCTAGAAACATATCCACTAGCTCCCTATCAGACATGGGAGGTTAAACTCTTCCTTCTAAGTCCCTCCACTTCTGAGCATAGTCTTTAAAACCCTCGCTCGAACCCATAAACATACTTTGGAGTTGTGTACGGATAGGAGCAAGGTCTGTGTTATACTGATACTGCTTGTAGAAAGCAGCAGCCAAGTCTTCCCAATTACGAATGTTGGTCCTTTCCAGCTGGTAGAACCTTTCTAGTTAAGTTCCGGATAGACTATCTTGAAAGAAGTGGACCCATAAGTCCTTGTCAACAGTGTGAGGCTAGATCTTCCTCAGATAAGACCGAAGGTGCATCTTGGGACACATAACACCATCTTACTTGGCGAACACCGACACCTTGAACTTTTGTGGGATAACAACCCCAGAAACCAAACCCAGCTCTTCAAAGTCCAGCCCAGGCACTTTCTGGATTTCCATTGCACTCAGACGCTCTTCCAGCTGTTTGTACTTTTCGTCGGCCGGAGGGTACTTCTCTTCATTGTAATCAGTCTCATTATCAGATTCCCTTGGACTGGGGTCTTCCTCTCTTGTCTCCCCTTCTTGATTATCTCCTTCTTTAGAGGAAGATGTCAGCTCAACCACTTGCATTAGCGGTCCTTTGAATCTCCTTCCCAGATTTACCACACCAGTTGTCTTCCTTAGCTTCTTAGTATTCTCTTTCACAATCAGGGCTTCCAGTTCCTCTTGCCCCTTGGCCAAAACCATGATCATATATTGAAATTGTGCATTATGAGTCTGTAGATCATTCACTGTTTGTTCTAGAGCCATTGCTGAAATAAACAGTGGAGAGGATGAGAAACCTGCTATGACACCTGCTTATGCAATGATATATATGATATATGTATGCAATGTTTTCAAGGATCTCGCGGGATAAACAAGAAAATGTTAGAAGTTGAAATTTGCAGCTTTGATTGAAGAACTCCGTATCATTGAGTGTCCTTCTATGAGAGTCAAGCTCACCATATCAAGTGGGTCATAGCCCCTGACTCAAGTTGTTGAGTTTTGATATTTTGACGGCATTGGCTAGAGGAAAATAAATCCCCTTTGCCCCTTGCTAGACGTCTGATTTACTATAACCTTCATCACAAACCCTTGAGATCCTTGAAATGGTTAGTATGATATGCCATGTTATGATGTCATGTTTATGCTAAGAAATCACATATATGGCAAGCACAAGAAAATCACACCAAAACCTTAGGTTTAAGGCTTGCCTGGGTTTTAAGGTCAAACCCTCTTGAAGTTGGATTGGTTCAACCTGTCCTATAAATAGTAACCGGGTTATAAGGGATCTCAATATCACTGACCTTTCCCACAAGCTTCGTTAGATAGGCGACTTACTCGCAACCAAACAAAACATAGGAGTCAAGTCTCAATGAGTGTAGCATCGAGTATCTGCCGACTTTGGGAATACACTAAAGACGACTATCTCGCTATGCCCTAATTGCCAAGTTGTTCAATTATAGGTTCTAAGGTCAGTTGACTCTTCATGACACCATGCAGCAGCCCCGTATTCTCCTTGATTCACTCAAGGGCTACCGGTACCAACCAAATTGTCGCATCAAAGTAGCCATCGCTTCAACCGTGTCGGTATACACCGCATAGTTTCCATGATCTATTGTTACTTGCCTAAAAGGTTTCCCCAGATCCGGGTGTAGGATCTATAGTAACCCAACAAAGCCCTCAAAAGTAAATCAAACAAAGCATACAAAAGCAATTAAATAATGAACTTACTCTAAGGTAAACCCCACTTTTTATAATCCTCAGCAGAGTCGCCAGTTCTGTGATACAGTGGCAGAACCGACTGTTTAATACTGGTTTTTGTGTTTTATCGCAAATGTTGCGGTTAGCAAGAGTCGCCACTGACTTTTCATTTATCCAACAAAGGAAAGGGTGAAAAGAACAGAAAAAGACCTTTTTGAGATTTTGAGTAAGGGGGTAGATTATGGAAATGGAAGGTGTTAGCATCCTTTCCATCCGTAGTTATCTATGGGTTCTTAGGTACTTGCTCATTTTGAAAACTTTTTGTGTTTGTGTGTTTTGAAAGATTTTTTGTTTGCTTTATGGTAACTCTTGTATCAGTCCTCAAGAGTGTGATAAAACATTTTTGAAAGTAGTTTTTGAAAGTGTGTAAGTGTGGAAATTTCAGGTTTGAGCATGTACTTAAGAGTCATCTACCTACTCGAAAAAGGACGATTTTTACTCCTTTCCTTTAGATAGTGCTATCCTACTATTAGTGAGTAGGTAGCCCTACCGTCGGATGTTGAGGGACTATCTAAAGGGACTCTATGGTCATTGAAGGCAATGTGTAAGGATATCTTAGCATTCGAAGGGACTGTCATCATATAGGCAACATCGAGGGACAAGATCATTTCTCGTAGGGAACTCAAAGGATTGTAAGGGACTATGATCTTTATGATGACTTTTAAATTGAGGTTCATTGCTAGGATATCCCTACGTTCGAGGGACAAGACCATTATTTTCCGAGGCAACCAAGTGAGGTATACCCTAAGGGTACAAGTGTGCAACAGTGTGTTTTTTTAGATATTTGTCTTGAGATTAGTGATCTAATGGTTGATTTATTAATCTTGTCATGCACGCCTAAGTTACTAACAATTATATACAAGCATATAATAATATAGAGAGCGAGAAATAAAAGTTCCTACGCTATTACAAGGCTTTGGTGTAGATACATAAGTAATGGACTGAAAAGTATAATGCGAAAATAAAAACCCTAATTTAATATTACAAACCGGGCGTAATTACATAAATGGTAAACAATAATCGTATGGAAAAAATAATAGCGTGTAAAGTTAAGACGGGAAAAAGTTTTAAACCCTAAAAAATCTATTGTTTATCAAAAATGTTTTTTTTTGTATTTTATGAAAAATAATTTGAACTTTAACCTAATTCTCTAATTAATTTTAATTAATGAAATAAGTCAAAATAATTAGGTTAAATTAATTTATTTATCAAAAATTAAATTTAATTAGAAAACCTAAGTCTATTATTTTTTGGTGATTTTATGATTTTATGATTTAAAAATAGAATAAACTAAAAAAAAATATAAACTAAAAAAAAAGAAAAAAGAAATTGAGAAATGGGCCTGAGGGGATGTACACCCAATTTTAGGGGTGTGTTATTGGATTGTGTCAAAGACTAAGTCTGGTTGGCCCACAGCCTTGCGCCTGATTCAGTGTTGTTGTGGCAGGAAGGTCCATGGTGTGCCTGCATGCTAGAGGTCCTAGATCCAGAACCATGTAGATTTGATTGTTGGATCTGAGGGTATATGATGTGTGCTTGGGGGTGTAATGTACTGGATCTACAAGAAATTAGTGAGAAAAATATAACATTCCAGACCTGGGGATCGAACCCAGGTCTCTCCCTTTGCAAAGCGCTTCCTCTACCATCACGCTAATCTGTCCATTCGTTATATGAAACAAACATAAAACAATATAATTCAAATAAATGGCCATAAATTCTTTTTATAAGAAAACGCGCACTGTTTCATATGGGCCAACCAGGCTATGCCACGCCTTTATCTTCCCCACCCCTCCGTCGTCTTAGCTTATGGACTTTTACCCACGGACAGTCTCTGTCACTAAATCACCTACAAGTTTCAAAAATCTCACACAAGCAATATAAATTCAATTCAAGGTCATGGATCAACTGGGTTTGATCCTATGAGCATGATGGTACTCCTCTTATGGCTTAATTGTACCTGTATCTAAAAACCCTAAAACGAACGTTTAAACCCTAACAATGGCAGATTATCATATATGCATCAAAACTGGAAATTAACCATTCAAATACGTTCTAAATGCTCATACAACCAAGAATACATACTTAAAATCTATTTATAATGCATGTATGATCCAAATCAATTTCAAAAAATAAGGCACAAACCGTGATGATGTAAGTGATGATTCTGGGTGCGTTGATGCTTGGGAATGATGCTGTTAGCTTCAGAATGTCCCCAGGAATGGATTGCAAACATCAAAACTCCTTGAATCCCTCTGCAACTATCAACCCGATTGCCACTTTTTTTTGTGAAAAAATTGGAACTTTTTGAGTTTGTTCTATGCGGCCAATACTTCTTTTTTTTTGGTCTAGAAGTGTTATGCATATATATCTGGATGCATTAGGGTAACAAAAGTGGCCTGAATCTTGGAGATTTATGTAGAAAAGATTTGATTTGCCTATGGAATTTTAAGTTTCTAAACCTGGCCAAAACATGTTATTTTCTTTCCAATCAACCCTTGCACTAAATCATGATTTGCTCATCATATTCTAGACTCATTATATGATCATAAAACAAATCTTTGGATTTTATTTCATTATTTCACTATTTTATTTGATTTATTATGATTTAAATGAATAAAAATTCAAATAAATAAATAAAAATTCATAAAAAATAAATTAATGGATTTAAATATCTTAAATAAGTCCATGGATATATTTGAGATCCAAAACCCACGCCCATTAGTCCAAAAGATCCAATTAGCTCACATTGACTTTTGTGCATTTTCCTAAAATTGGTCAACTTTAACAATTCATATCTCTCTCAATTTTAACCCTAAGAGGGTGTTCTTGGACTTTCTAGAGATATTAGGATGTCTTCTAAACAACCCTTTTGGTTTCATCTCAATTGGATCTTCCATGTTCATGTAAGGAGTTTTGATCCGAAAGGTGTTTTTGTTGACTTTTTGAAAGGACCTATAATGTTTGAGCTTGTACCTTTTGATTGAGGATTTTATTGAACTTGAGGGCTGAAGAGAAGTTGTAGGGAATTGGATTATGTTCAAAATTAGCCTTTGAGGAAAAATTTCTGATAAAGTATGAGAATGTTATGCTTGGTCAAAGTTTGGTTGACTTTTCCAATAGAACCCTAATTTTCCATTTATGACTTTTGATAAGTTAGGAGCATTTTTTGAGGAATCATGATCAACCCTTGATCAAATGATGGATATTACTTCAAAATATTGATGTTGACCAAAAATCTTGAAGTTTGACTGTATTTGGGCCACAATTGACTTTTGACCTAGTACATTTGATTTCCAAGCATTTGAGTAGTTGACTGAGCAAACTTGTTGTGCAAGGCATGAAATTTGGCATGGGTGATCTTGAGTAGATATTAGGACCATGGAAAGTATTTGAGACCTTTGGAGCTTAAACATCTTGATGAAAATTGAAACTCTAGTTGAGGTTTGTTGCCTTATGAGGAGAATTTACCTAGTCAATTCTTAGTCATCCTTGAGCAATTGAGGACCTCTAGAAGTATGTCTTGAGTGAAAATGGGGGGAAAATTTTGGGGTACAACAAATACCCATGCAGACCAAATGGGACCATCTCATGCCAGTCCTTGTATGTAACAACCAACTTTTGGATCTTCTTAATGTTCTTATTAGCAGCTTCAACAACGTCATTCATCTTGGGCCTATAGGGGGAAGAGTTGTGATATTCAATATGGAAACTATCACAAAGCTCTTTCATCATCTTGTTATTCAAAATTTAACTATTATAAATGATTATCTTACTTGGTACGCCATAATGGAAAATAATCTGATTCTTGATAACCTGAACGACAACCTTCTTAGTCATATTTTCATAGAATGCCTCTTCCACCCATTTGGTCAAGTAATCAATAACCACAAGGATGAACCTATGTCCATTCAATGATTTACGCTTGATCATACCAATCATGTCAATGCCCCACATAGAGAAAGGCCAATGAGAAGGAATACCATTGAAAAGAGTTGGTGTCAGATAGATCTTATCAATATAGATATGACACTTGTGGCACTTCTTCACAAACTTGCAGCAATCAGAATTCATTGTCAGCCAATAGTAACCTGCTCTGAGAATTTTCTTAGCTATTGCATGTCCATTGGCATGGGTACCAAAGGATCCCTCATGAACTTCTTGCATTAACATGTCTGCTAACCATGTCAAGGTTTCTCTTATATAATACATCTTCATTAAGGAAGAAACTACCAACTAACCTTTTCACCCCTTTTCTGTTGTTGTGTCTGTGCTCCTCGGAAAGTATAGGTAATCAGGTACTTGAGTAGTGGTTGGAGTGAGTGTTACTTGATCGAGTATTATGAGTCTCTCTGATACGTAACACATGATTTGGGAATTTGTTATGTTTTTGCATTATTGTATTTGTTACTTATCTTATTTCATACATGTGTTGAACCACATACTTTGTGGAGGCCTTAAGGTCATGGAAGTGAGATAATTTAATTGTTCCGCTGTTGAATTGATTTTTATGAAAAATGAAGTAATAAAGTAACTCAAGATTTTATGAGTTGTTGAAATATGTGAAATCCTACGTGTATACTCTGATATATTTTGTAAATAATTATTATTATTTATATGGGGAAAGTAAGGTGTTATAATTGGTATCAGAGCAGGTCAGTCGATCCATTCAAGTTGTTGAGTCAGTAGTATAGTGTAACAGTTGAGTACTATCGATGTGTTTCTTCTAACCATTGTTTGATGCTATGGTGTGAAAAATAGAAATGGCTGGAAGAAACGATGATGCTCTGGTTGCTGCTTTACAGGCTATAGCTCAGGATGTGTAACATCAGACTAATGCTGGTGGGAATGATGGATCCCTTATTTTGGAGAGATTCTAGAGGAACCGTCCGCCTATGTTCAAGAGTAGGTATGATCCTGATGGGGTGCAAAATTGGCTCAAGGAGATCGAAAGGATCTTTCAGGTTATGGAATATTCTGAGGCACAGAAGGTGCGATTCAATACACATATGTTGGCAGAAGAAGCTGATGACTGGTGGATTAGCGCTCGTCAGAGGCTGGATGGTGAAAGTGAAGAGATTACTTGGGCTGCGTTCAGCAAGGAGTTTTTGAGGAAGTATTTTCCTGAAGATGTCCGCGGGAAGAAAGAAATTGATTTTCTAGAATTTAAACAGGGAGGTTTTTCGATGATTGAATATGCTGCTAAGTTCATGGAGCTGGAAAAGTTCAACCCTCACTACAACGATGCGACTGCTGAATTTTCAAAGTGCAATAAGTTTGAATATGGTTTGCGTCCAAAACTCAAGCGGGCTATTGGATATCAGCAGATTCATAAATGTCCAAATTTGGTGAATAACTGTAGGATTTATGAGGAGGATAGTAAGGCTCACTACAAGATCATCAATTATAGGAGAGGCAAGTAACAACATAACTATGGGAAGCCTTACAATGCTTCAACTGACAAAGGCAAACAGAGAGTTGCTGATGCTGACATCATATGTTTCAGGTGTGGAAAAACAGGTCATCAAGCTAATGAGTGTACTGAGGAAGTGAAAAGGTGTTTCCGTTATGTTAAAGTTGGGCATGATATAGCTGATTGTAAACACAAAGAGGTAATATGTTTCAACTATGGTGAGGAAGGACATATCAGTACTCAATATCAGAAACCGAAGAAATCTCAATCAGGTGGGAATGTGTTTGCTTTAGCCAAAACTCATACATCCACTGGAGACCGTTTAATCAAAGGTATATGTTTAATCAATAATACTCCTTTGAATACTATTATTGATACTAGTGTTATCCATTTTTTTATTGCTGCTGATTGTGTAAAAAAGTTGGGTCATGTATTATCTTCTATGAATGGAGAGATGGTTGTCAATACTCTAGCTAAGGGATCAATGACTGCTTATATTGTATGTTCGAGGTGTCCTTTATCAATATTTGACAGAGACTTTGTTGTGGATTTAGTATGTTTACTGTTGAGTGGTCTGGACGTGATTCTAGGCATGAACTGGTTGGAATACAATTATGTCCATATTAACTGTTACAACAAATCAGTGTTGTTTTCAACTCCTGATGAGGAAGGAGTGGCTTGATTCTTATATGCCTGATAGTTGAATGAATTGATGCAAGATAATGCCCAGGCATTTTCTTAGATGGAGTCTTTGTGTATTGAGAATCAGGCTGCAATTGATGAGTTGCAGGTAGTGCATAATTTTCTTGAAGTTTTCCTATATGTTATTCCAGATGTGCCGCCAGAAAGAGAAGTGGAGTTTTCTATTGATCTTGTTTCTGGTACCAGACCCGTTTCTATGGAACTCTACAGGATGTTTGCATCTAAATTAAAAGAGTTGAAGAAGAAATTAAAAGACTTTCTTGAGAATAAATTTATGAGACCATATGTATTGCCTTGGGGAGCCCCAATGTTACTAGTGAAAAAGAAGGACTGTAGTATGAGACTCTGTGTTATTTACCAACAATTGAATAAAGTAACAATTAAAAACAAGTATCCACTTTTGAGAATAAATGACTTGATGGATAAACTGGTGGGTGCACGTGTATTTAGCAAGATTGACTTGAGATCGGGCTATCACCAGAATCGAGTCAAAGATGACGATATTCAGAAGACAGCTTTCAGAACTCGATATGAACATTATGAGTATTCGGTGATTCCATTTGGTGTTACCAATGTACCCAGAGTGTTGATGGAGTATATGAATCGTATCTTTTACACCTATTTGGTTGACTCTTAGTCGTATTCATTGATGTTGATCCGTCCAAGGTAGATGCAGTATTGCAGTGGGAGACTCCAAAGTCGGTTATAGAAATTAGAAGCTTTTTGGGCTTGGCTGGTTATTATAGAAGATTCATTGAAGGATTTAAAAGTTAGCACTTCCGTTGACTCATCTGACTTGTAAAGGAAAACCATTTGTGTGGGATATCCAGTGTGAGGAAAGTTTTATCGAGCTAAAGAAGAAATTGACGACGGTTCCAATTTTGATATTACCTAACCCTGAAGAATTGTTTGTTGAATATTATGATGCTTCTAAATTGGATTCAGGTGGTGTGCTTATACAGAATGATAAAGTGATAGCCTTTGCGTCGAGGAAATTAAAGATTCATGAAAGGAATTACCATACTCATGATCTAGAATTAGATGCAGTGGTGTTTGTACTAAATATTTAGAGGCACCATCATTACGGCTCTAGATTTGAAGTATTTAGTGATCACAAGAGCTTGAAATATTTGTTCGACCAAAAGGAGATGAATATGAAACAACGAAGATGACTAGAACTGTTTAAGGACTACGATTTTGGCTTAAATTACCATTCGAGTAAAGATAATGTCGTGGCGGATGCTTTAAGTCAAAAATTGATACATATGTCTAATATGTCCGTTAAAGAATTAGAATTGATTGAACAATTCAAAGACATGTGTTTAGTTTGTGAATTAACACCGCAAAGTGCGATATTGAGAATGTTGAAGATTAATAGTGATTTATTGAGTAATATTAAAGAGGATCAGAAAGTGGATTTCAAACTGGTTGATTTGATGGTTGGAGGTAATCAGTCTGAAGATAATAATTTCAAAGTAGATGCACAAGGTATGTTGAGATTTCGGTATAGAATTTGTATTTCTGATGACTCCACGATGAAAAAGATGATTATAGAAGAAACCCATAGAAGTAATTTGAGTGTTGACATAGGTGCGACTAAGATGTATCAAGACTTGAAGAAGTTGTTTTGGTGGTCTGAATTGAAACGAGATGTGGCACGGTTTGTGTATGCATGTTTGAATTTCCAAAAGTTGAAAGCCAAACCTCAAAGAAAATGTGGGGTTGTTGAAACCTACATATGTTCTGGAGTGTAAGTGGTATAGTATATCCTTGGTGTAATACGGTGGGAGAACTGACTTTTGGTTTTACATTTTATCGAAAATGTTGCAGATAGCAAGATTCACCATCGACTTTTCTTTTATCCAATAAGGAAAGGGTGAAAAGAACAGGAAAAACCTTTGAGAATTTTCTGAGTTCGGGGTGTAGGTTATGAAAAGGGAAGGTGTTAGAACAAAGTTTGAATCTACTACCCTAAGTTAAAGTTTTGATGATAACAAAATGCAAGAATATATAAATTGTATGATTCATGTAAGACATATATGCTACCTAAAAATTATATTGTGTTTTACAGAAACTCTGATGAGTATCAGCATAAGAACATCATCATCAGCATCAGAAGATAAAATATCAACATCAGCAACAGAGGATGTTATATCAGATGCCAGAATCAGAAGATCAAAGCATGTGCTTACGCCGAAGCTTGATGAACAAATCTGCACGTAACAATCTAAACCCTGATCAAGACCACAACATTTCATCCGCACCTAGCAGCGTCAGAATAAGACAAAGCCAGAACACGCTTAATTGGCAATGGTACTGTGCATTCAAGACACTTTATTATCAACGACATTATTCCAGACAAAGATATGCTCAATATGGAAAGAATGTAATTGGCATTGAAACGGAATAACTGACTCCAACGTATCATTTCCAATGCTATATAAACAAGCAAGTGAGGAATGAATTGGATAATTCTCTACAACTCTCTACACGCCTAAAGCAATTCATCTTCATCCTCATTCACAGTTTGCTAAAGCTCTCAAATTACTTACTCCATTGTTTTAGCATTCCAATTCTCATACGCTTAATTTGTGTAGTATCACAGTTGTGATAAACAGTTTTGTAGAAAACATTCAACACACTTAGATTTCATTTATCTGTAAGAAAGTATTTCCTTGAGAAATCGGATTGTGGTTTTGACTCAAGAAGGCTTTAGCAGTTGTTAAAGCAGTTGTAATATTCAGTTGAATATAGTGGATTAAGACCTCGTTGGAGAGAGGCGAAATCACCATGACGGGTGGACTGGAGTAGTTTGAGATCAAACGAACCAGGATAAAAATAACGTGTTGTCTGCATTTGATTTCAAGTTTTACAATTCAACCCCCCTTCTTGTGTTTTTCACTTCTTCAATTGGCATCAGAGCGCCTGGTTCTGAGCTAAAACACTTAACCGTGTCAGTACAAGATCCAGCTTCAGCAAAACACAATGGCAGGAACATATCAACATAGCAGTAATGACAACAATGAAGACAAAGACAGATTCAGCGGCAAACCTCCAGTCTTTGATGGAGAGAATTTTGATTACTGGAAAGACATAATTGAAAGCTTCTTTCTGGCACATGATGCTGATCTGTGGGACATGGTGACAGATGGATACACGCACCTAGTGAATGCAAGCGGTCAGAAGATTGACAGGAAAGCAATGTTTGATCAACAAAAGCGTGACTTCAAAAATCACCACAAGGCCAGCACCATTCTTCTCAGCGCCATCTCTTACGTTGAATATGAAAAGATATCTAACAGAGATACAGCAAATAACATGTTTGACTCACTCAGAATGACGCATGAAGGCAACATTCAGGTCAAAGAAACTAAAGCTCTTGCGCTCATTCAGAAGTATGAGGCATTCAAAATGGAAGAAAGTGAATCCATTGAAACAATGTTCTCAAGATTCCAAATTCTGGTGGTTGGTCTCAAGGTTCTGGACAAAGCATACTCTACTGCTGATCATGTCAAGAAGATCATCAGAAGCTTGCCAAAACAGTGGAGGCCAATGGTTACAGCGCTGAAGCTAGCTAAAGATCTCAACAAAATTTCTCTGGAGGAACTTATCAGCTCCCTCAGAAGTCACGAGATAGAGCTAGAAGCTGATGAACCTCATAAGCAAGGTAAGCCTCTAGCATTAAAATCTAACAGAAACTCTGACTCTAAAGTTTTGCAGGCAGTTGAAGAAACATCTGATGGGTCCTAATCAGAAGAAGACGAACTTTCCCTCATCTCCAGAAGAGTGAACCAACTATGGAAGCAGAGGCAAAGGAAGTTCAGGAATCCCAGAAGATCTGATCAGAATGAGTCCTCTTCCAGATACAGAAGGTCAGACTCTTCCTCTGGATACAGAAGATCTGAAGGCTCTTCAGGAAGCAGAAAGTCAAACACCAAGGACATCACTTGCTATGAATGCAACGAGAAAGGACACTATAAGAGTGACTATCCAAAGCTTCAGAGGGAAAAGCCCAAAAAGAAGTTTGGAAGAGAAAAGAAGAAAAGTCTCATGGCTACATGGGATGACTCTGACTCGTCTGAAGCTGACTCAGAATCAGATGATGAGAGAGCAAACATAGCTCTCATGGCCAACATATCAGAAGACAGTGAAGCTTCTGAATCAGACTCAGAATCAGACACCGAAGAGGTATTTCCTGACTTTGCAATTAATTTTACTAAGGCTGAACTTGCTGAAAGCCTTAACGAAATTCTGGAAAGGTACCAGCAGATCAGAGTTAAATTCAGAAACCTGAAAAGGAATCTTGATTCTGACTCTGACAAAACTGAGAGTCTCAAATTGGAAAATTCTGAGTTGAAAAATAAAATTTCAAAATTAGAAAATGTTTTACAAAACTCTCAGAAGGAAACAATTTCTGAAACTCCCAGCAGCGCTGATGAGATCATCAAGGAGTATGATCATAGCTTTCAGAAGTTCCTTGCTAAAAGCATAGATAGAAGCAAAATGGCTTCAATGATCTATGGAGTTAGCAGAAATGGCAGAAAGGGAATAGGATACTAAGGTAAGGTTCCTACACCAAAGAATGCCATGGATTTAACTATTAAACACACTCCTCTGAATTGACACTTTGTGTATGGTCACACACATGACATTAAATATACTAGTAGTATTTATTCTATGAAACCAAAATTCAACCAGAGTTTTGGTAAAGTTAACAAATCAGGACCCAAGAAAATATGGGTACCTAAGGATAAAATAATACATGTTGCAGATATCTTTAGCAGCAAATCAGAAACACCAGTCATGGTACCTGGACTATGGCTGCTCACGACACATGACGGGAAGAAGGCATGTGTTCCAAAGCCTGGAACTTAAGCCTGGTGGCCACGTAGGCTTTGGAGGCAATCAGAGGGGAAAGATCATTGGCTCTGGAACTGTAGGTAATGGAAATCTTCCCTCTATAAACAATGTTCTGTTAGTAGATGGATTAATGCATAATCTGTTATCCATAAGTCAATTAAGTGATAACGGTTATGATATAATCTTTAATAAAAAATCATGTAAAGCTGTTAGTCAGAAAGATGGGACTGTCCTATTTAATGGAAAGTGGAAAAACAACATTTATAAAATCAAACTTTCTGAACTGAAAAGTCAGAATGTAAAGTGTCTTCTGTCTGTTAACAACGAGCAATGGATCTGGCACAGAAGATTGGGGCATGTTAGTATGAGAAGAATATCTCAGATTAACAAACTCAATCTGGTCAGAGGACTTCCTAATCTGAAGTTCAATTCAGATGCTCTGTGTGAAGCATGTCAGAAAGGCAAGTTTGCAAAACCTTCTTTCAAATCTAAAAATGTTGTTTCTACCTCTAAGCCATTAGAACTTTTGCACATTAACTTATTTGGACCAGTTAAAACTGCTTCAGTCAGTGGCAAGAAGTATGGGTTAGTACTCGTAGATGAATGTGATCGGTGGAAATAGAACTGACTGTTTTTTAAGCTGGTTCGTGAAATGTCGCGGTAAGCAATAGTCGCCACCGTCTTTTATGTTATCAAACATGGAAAGGACAAAAGCACAGCAAAATTCCTTCTTTGAGAATGTTTCTCGGTTCGGGAGGTAGATTTATAGAAAGGGAAGGTGTTAGAACCCTTTCTATCCATGGTTATCCATGGGCTCTTAGGTACTTGCTCTTATGTTTTCAAAAGATTGTTTGCTTTTCAAGTGTGTGTGGGTTTTGAAAAAGTTTCGTTTGAAAAATTTCTAAGTAACTCTTGTATCAGTCCTCAAGAGTGTATGAAAAATTTGTTTGAAAACTTTTAGAAAGTGTGAGTGCGAAAAGTTGTTTTGTTTGTTTGAGAAGAGCAAGTACCCAAGAGAATCTACCTACTCTAAGGAATTAGGCTGTGTAAGAGTCCTTTAGATAGTGATATCCTACCATTGAGAGGTAGGTAGCACCGTCGTTGGAGTTATTCGGGTCAATTCGATTAAGGGACAGTGTGGTCACCAAAGCAATGGTAGGACATCTTAGAAGTAACCCTAATGTCCTAGATCCTTTTTATCCGAGGCAACCGTTTCGAGGCGACAGGATCTTTAGACAGGAGGGCGACCTCTAAGACACCCTATACTTGATGACCACGTTCGAGGCAACCAGTGAGGCGTACCTTAGGAGTGGCATGTGCTTGTGTGTTGTTTTCAGGTTATGTTTATCTTGTACATGTTATTTGTGAGCTACGGATTGGTTTTATTTTCGTACATTCTTTCATGCATTTTTTTAACAGTTAGGAGTGCGGAAAATAAATTGAGGAAAGATAAATTCTAACTATTACAAGGCGCGGGTCTATACATCGCCAAAAACAAAAACCCGTTTTGAAAAATAAAGTGCGAGAATTTAAATAAAGCGATAAAAATCCTATTTAACTATTACATACTGTGTACAGATACTTAAATATAATCAATAAGAAAATAAAGCGTGAAAGAAAATTGAATCGGGAACGTCTTAGGGTGTTGACCCTTTTTTATGAAAGAACTGAATTTTTGTCTTTTTTTGTAATTAATGAAATTAAAACTAATAGCTAATTAATTAATTATTTAAGAAAATATTTTTTTGTGTTTTTATGTTTTAATAAAAAAAAGGAATTAAAAATGTCAAAAGAAAAGCCTAAGTCTAAATTATTTTATTTATTGTAAAAAGGTATTAAAGTTAACTAAATAAACTAATTTAATTTAATTCACATTTATTTACAAAATAAATTAATAAATAGTAAAATGTTTTTTTATTTTTATTTTTTCTGAATGTTTATGGAAAAATAATTATTTAGCTAATAATAAAAAAGAGAATAAAAAATAAAATAAAGCAAATGAGAAATAAAAAGACAAAAATAAAATGCAAACCCATGGGGGGTTTGGGCCAGATATGGAGGGTGTATTGGCAATCTGAGCCCATTTGCACAAAGTCACGTTGATTCTTGGAATCATGTGCTTGCTCATTGACTTGGAACATGGTGATCCTCCACTCTAAGCCCTTGGATTTGGGTTTGAGGCCACATGGCAGGCTGATGCGTGAGGACATATGGTGAACTTCTGGACAAGTGCTGCATGGGAAGATGTTAGAAAAAATATGAAACAAGGTTTGGGGGACCTGGGAATCGAACCCAGGTCCCAGTAATAACCAAGCACGTTACCAACCATTACACCATTTGAGCGCGTTTGATATCATAATACAAACTACTCATTATATTAGAAAGTCAGGCAATATGCTTCCTCAAAAGAAAAGCGCGTGTTTTATTTCAAATGCTCCAATCACTTAATAACACGTAATCATCTTCTTCATCAAACCTGCACAAAAACAAAACACATAGCGGGGGTTTTAAACCCCCACAAAATACAAGATGTAAAAATAGCGATTAGAAATGTACGCTATATAAATAGGGCGCGAGTATGGTGTTGAATTCGTCTTGTCATTCTTAGTTCAACCATGGGTATCATTGGTTCTAATTTCACTTATGCTGTAAAGACCCAATTCTAAACCTTAAGAACCCTAAAATATGTTAATGGCAAGTCACAATTCTGTGTGTTATACTGCAATTAAACCATGCCAAAAGTTCCCTGTGTATTCCTACAGTACAAAACAAACTACAAATTGTGTTAATAATGCATGGAATATGGATTTCGATTCTCAAAATAATTGACAAACCGTGGGGCTGTAATGAGTGATTCCTTGAGTGTTAGGGCGTGTTTGTGATCGTAATAGATTCCTGGGAGTGTTAGGAATGTGTTTGGATCAAGAAAGGACTTTAAATCGTGCTGAAAAGTGGATTTCAGTTTTTAAATTTGTTTGGAATTTTAGGTATTTGGTTTGGCCGTTTTTATGAGTTCTAGCTCGTGTATCCTATATGGCTTGCTTGCATATGTATGTATCAAGGGATTTAAGTCAGCATTAGGAGTCTTTAACTTGTGCATTGAAGTTTTGGATTTCCTCTTAACCACCATTAAAGGCCTTTCAAAGCTTTGTCCAAATTTGAATTTTCATGCATAAATGAGCTTTACACGAATTTGGCAACTAGAATATGCTTCATGAAGGCTAATCAAACCACAAGATACCATTTAATCAATTTTTTTTTATTTTACTTGAATTATTATGGATTAAAATGAATTAAATCCATAAAAATTAAATAAAAATAGAAAAATAATTATTTGGTCTTGAAATTGATCATGGGACACGTGGGTGGCATGACAAGGCTGAATCAAGTGGAAGAAAGTGGGCCCTTTTGTCAAAAATTGAAGTTTTAAGGATAGTTGACTTTTGCCATTTCACAAAAATTTCCCAATTTCTTCAATGCATATCTTGCACAATTTTGATCATATGAACATGTTCTTGGACATTTTGGAAAGGTCTTGAAGTCCTCTAACCAATGCCTTTGGTCCCATGTCATTTGAATTTACCAATATCAAGTTATGGTCTTTGACTTAAAGTTCCTTTTTGTTGACTTTTGAATATGACCTATAATGTTGAAATTGATAACTTTTTGTGAGAGCATTTCTTGGACTTGGAATGTGAAGATGAGTTGTAGGAAATGTCATCCCATTCAAAATGAGCATTGGATGGGATTTTTATGATGAACCATGAAAAATTTATGCCTTGGTCAAGTTACAGTTGACTTTTCAGCTGGCCAAAAATAGAAACTTTTGCATCTTGATGATTTTTGAGCCATTCTTGTGAAATCATGGTCAAGATTTGACCAAATGATGATTGTGGCTTCAAAATAAGATGTTGACCAAATTTTTTGACTTTTGACTACCAAATGACCATTTTGCCCCTATAGTTGATTGTGAAGCAATTAGGGTTTTTGACTGTGCAACTTGACCTTGTGAGCCTTGAAACTTGGCATGTAGATGCTTGACAATGTTTATAGGCGTGTGGGACTTGATTGAGCCCTTGAAAACCTCAACTTCCTTGAAGGAACCAAAACCCTAATTTGACTGGCTTAGGAGGGTGTTTGAACTGTGCAATCCTTGAGAAGACTTGAGCAAATTGAGATGATACTTTTCAAATAATTGAAGAATATGGGAGGGAAAATTTTGGGGTACAACAGTTGCCCCTGTTCAATCTTCTTAGACCTGAGGATGTAGATTGGCTTGCGTGCCTTTCGTGATCCGAAGGTGGAAGATGATTGAACACTAGAGTGCCCAGAAATTTGCACTCACATAGTAGAGTATCAGCAAAGTGATGTCGGGAATGGGCTTACAGATGCCATTTGGAAAGATGGTGGATAGGAGGATGGGATTATAGATTCCATCTGGAGATGTGACAGAACCTTGTCCGGAATGGGCTTATAGATACCATTTGCAAAGATGGTATGGGAGGATGGGCTTATAGATGCCATCTGGAGATGTGACAGAACCTTGTCGGGAATGGGCTTGTAGATGCCATTTGGAGACTGTTGACAGGTGGATGGGCTTATAGATGCCATCTGTAATTTTTGTAAGTTGAAAGAGGGAACCTGTGTAGGGTTGCCTGATGTTGAGCTCGTGTAAAGCTGTATCTTGGAAAGAAGGACACCTGTGTAGGGTTGACTGATGATGAGCTCGTGTAAAACTGCATCTTTGGGGGAAGGAAACCTGTGTAGGGTTTACTGATAATGAGTCCGTATAAGACTGCATTTGAAAGGGAGAAGGAACCTGTGTAGGGTTACTTTGATGACGAGTTCGTGTAAAACCGCATCTAGAGCTGAGAAGGAAACCTGTGTAGGGTTTACTGATGATGAGTCCGTGTAAAACTACGTCTGGAGTTTGAGAAGGGAACCTGTATGGGGTTACTTTGATGATGAGCCCGTGTAAAACTGCATCCTGGAAGAAGTAAAACCTGGGTAGGGTTTCTGATGACGAGTCCGTGTAAAACTGCATCTTTGGGAAGAGAGAACCTGTGTAGGGTTTCTTTGATGACGAGCCCGTGTAAAACTACGTCTGGAGAGAGAGAACCTGTGTAGGGTTTCTTCGGGATAAGTTCGTGTAAGACTTCCGGAGGAACCGGGGTAAGGTTACTTCGGGACAAGTCCGTGTAAGACTTCTGGAGGAACCGGGGTAAGGTTACTGCAGGATAAGTTCGTGTAAAACTTCTGGATGAACCGGGGTAAGGTCATCTTGAGATAAGTCCGTGTAAGACTTCTGGAGGAACCGGGTTAAGGTCATCTTGAGATAAGTCCGTGTAAGACTTCTGGAGGAACCGGGGTAAGGTTACTGCAGGATAAGTTCGTGTAAAACTTCTGGATGAACCGGGGTAAGGTCATCTTGAGATAAGTTCGTGTAAGACTTCTGGATGAACCGGGGTAAGGTCATCTTGAGATAAGTTCGTGTAAGACTTCGTCTGAAAATTGAGAAGGAACTGGTGTAGAGTTGCCTGATGATGAGTTCGTGTAAAACTACATCTGAGGTTGAGAAGGAACCGGTGTAGGGTTGCCTGTTGATGGTCAAGTAGATAATTGTCCTGTTTGGTTTCGGATATTAACCCATGATCAGTCGTCCACATAATTTTCCTGGCTTGTTACCGGTGTTGATCTGGAACTGTAAAGGTAGATGGTAATCATCTTTTGATTGACTTTTTCCTGAAAAGGCAAAGTATTAGTCGTATTTAACGTCATGATGCATGAACTGCATGATTTTAAGATGTTCTCAAAAATAAATGAGATTTGTGTTGTATGATGCGTATGCATGCTATAATGTATGAAGATGTGATGTTTATGAATGTATTCTCGTCTGGGAAAATAAATCCTGGACGAATGCCGGGAGTTTGTTGAATCCTGGGCTGATGTTGAAGAGTAGAGTTCTTCGTTTCCACTGGGGATGATGATTGCAAGAACAAACCGGTAGGAGAAGATGACTCCGTTGGGGGAATAATCCTGGTGAAGATATTACTCTGAGGGGAATATACTCTGTGGGAAGAGATACTTCGCTGAGGTTTTGATGATAACTCCACTGGGAATTCCGTTGATATGTTTTGTTGAGGATTCTGATGAACTCCGCTGGGGGTAGAAAGAACTTCGCCGAGGACGATCTTTCTGTGGTAATTAGCTGAGGATAACCCAGTTATAAGCTCTGGTGGGGAATAACCTTTGCACAAAGTCGGGGAGATGCGTTTGTATTCTGCAGGGGATAAGCTTCCAGAATCTACTGGGGATAAGCTTCCACAATCTACTGGAGAGATTGATTCAACTCTCCTGGGGAAACTTTTGAACTGTACTGGGGAAGTGGCTCCACTGGAGGTATCTGGTATTCCGCCGGGGCACAATCTTAGATCAAGACTGCCGGGGATGCTTGCTTAGGAACATCTGTATACTCCGCTGGGGAATATTGAGATTTTCTAGGGATACCCAACTTCCTTGGGGCTGACAGTAGGCTAACTCTGCTTGGGGAGAGTGTTGCTGACTTGCTAGGGATATTGCGCCTTGTCAGGGCTGACGGGAGACCAACTCTACTCGGGGGAGAGTATTGTTGAACCTTGTCTTACTCCGTGGGAAGTGAAGGTATCTTGGTCACGTTCTTCAGCTGAACCTACCTTAGTACCTTGGTGGACAGAGCAACTAGATCACTTAGACAACTCATATTGCCCCTGTTTCTGTGGGAGAAGATACCTGTGGAGGCGCTTGATGACTTCCGGTTGACAAATCTTCTTCTGGTAGGCAAGTGACGAGATGATGGAACATAGTTGTACGCTTTTGATCCCTAACTTTTGCCCGGACCGCCCTTTCGGGTTTTCAGTCCACCGGGATACCCGTTTTTGCCCAAGCCGCCTTTTCAGGTTTTCGACTTGCCGAGTGTATAGATTTTTTTTTTCATTTCATCCCTTATTTTTGCCTAGGTGTGTCAACCTAGCGGGTCTTTGCTTATGCGTAGTGTTTTTTCGACTATGTTCGTGCTCTCAGGATGCAGGGAGTTGTCACTTTCAATAGTGTTGTATCGTCATACCACTAAAAGATCTTCGTTTGATCGTCCAATGCCCAAAGTGACTCAGACGGGGATTTGCCCCAAGCTGGTCGGCCTTTTGAGAGATTCTACGAATCTTGACTTAACTGCCCCAGATGATGGACAATGATCATGCCATGCCCCTTGATTGGAGGTGCTTTTGTTCATTAGACATTCATCGTGCGAACTTCTATGCTGTTCAAACAAATAGTCATATGCAAGCAATGTTATATTAATATGCAAAGCTCATGTCTGTCTTGAAGTTTTTGAAAATGTGTTTTTTCAGTAAAACCAGTGAATTTTGTAAAATGTGATGTCAACTCAGTATTTTATAGCAAACCTCAAGGAGTCAGGATACCTTTTGTAACAGTATGCTTTCGAACCAACCCATGCTTCAGCTAGGACTTTTAAGGGTTGTAACATGGCCTGGTTCACGGTTTAAGAAACAAAGGATAAAGGCTCAAAACTTATTTGTACCCACCCGTTCTTCGTGATGTTTTTCAAACCAAAAATCAGCTGATCGTGCGTTAGACCTTGTTTGAGTCTTTGCTTTGATATACCAGTGATGGTTCGGATACTGACAGTTTATTTTTAATAGGCAGTCATTTCCTTTTGTGTTGAAGGTTTGTAGGACCTCTTTCTTTTTTGATTTCGTTATCCCTATTTTGGCCTGAACTGTTTCTTTTGTGATTACAGTCAGCGGGATGCCCCAGTTTTGTAAGTCTCTTTCATAGGTTTTGACTTAATGGGCTTTTATTTTTTGGGAGATAATGACTTCCTGTCTTTATGATTATTCGGAACCATCACTGTCTTTGATTTTGACAGGACTCCTTTGGTGCCATTCGTTGTGCGCTTGGATCAACTGAGAGAACTACCCTGCCCCAGGTTATGATTAAGAGTTTTTAATTTTTGAAAAGAAAAACTCCTACTTCTTTCGCTCAAAGGGGTTGACGAGGGATTATCATCCTTATAACTCCAGTGTTTAGGAATTGAAACAATGCTTGTACCTCATCAGCGGGGTCTGTTCAAAAGCATATTGTATATTATGGTATCGTTTTCGTCATCCTCCCTCAAGAGGCTTAGAATTTTCAATCGAGAGTTGAACATCAAGAAAAAAAAGCAATTTTGAATATAGCGAACACAATTACTTCAAAACAAGACACGTGTAACGCATTAATGAAATAATAGAGTTTGACATGATAATTGTTTGAATAAGCATAGAAAAATACAATATCAGAATTTAAATGAACAAGAGTCTCTCAATCCTAGCCATGTTTTGGAAAGGGAGCAGTGATCACATCGGGAGTCTCAACAGGCTCGAATTCGATCTCTTTGGCGTCAATCATATTCTGGATTTTGTATTTCAGCGCCCAACAATCCTCAGTATCATGCCCCAGGCTACCAGAATGATAAGCACACCTCGCATCTGGGTTGTAGTTTGGAGAAGAGGTCTTGGGATTTGCAGGAGGGTTGATCACCGCAATCAGATTTATTTTCAACATGTGCTGCAATGCTTGTGAGAATGGCATGTTGATGTTGGTGAATTGTCTTTTAGGTTCGTCTGGCCTCGCTGATTTCCATTTGGCGGTTGTCGGCGTGACGCAGAACCTGAGATCATGACTGCCCCTACGTGTTGGTCACGACGATCCTTCTGACTGTATGCAGCATTGGACTCTTTCTTGAATGGTTTCTTCTCAGCGTTCGAGGATTCACCCTTTTGTATCTTCCCGGACTTGATACCAGCTTCTATCCTCTCACCAGTTAAGATCAGATCTGTGAATCCAGCAGAAGAATTCCCAATCAGATGGTTGAAGAAAGGACCAGACAGGGTCCCCAAGAACATGTTGACGAGTTCACGGTCAGTCAAAGGCGGTTGCACCCTTCCAGCCAAGTGTCTCCACCTTTGCGCATACTCCTTAAAACCTTCACCCGTCCCCAGTGACATACCCTGGAGTTGGGTACGCGTAGGAGTGAGGTCGGCATTATACTGATACTGCTTATAAAAAGCAGTTGCGAAGTCCTCCCAGTTACGAATACTAGTTCCATCCAGCTGATAGAACCATTCGAGCTGAGTCCCTGAAAGACTTTCCTGGAAGAAATGGATCCATAGATTCTTGTCTGCCGTGTAGGGCTGGATCTTCCTTGCGTATGAACGGAGGTGCAACTTAGGACAGGAAGCCCCGTCGTATTTTGCAAAGGCAGGTGCCTTGAACTTGTGAGGGATCACCACCCCAGAAGATAAACCTAGATCTCCAAAATCCAACCCAGGTACACGTTGAATCTCCATAGCATTTAACCGGTCCTCCAACTGTTTGTACGTGTCCTCAGCAGGAGGGTATTGTTCATCATTGAAATTTTTCTCGTTGTCAGAGACCATGGGACTAGGGACCTCTCTCCCTTGTGGGCTGTCTTTCCCAGCAGATGGGGTGGTCAGCTCGGCCTCATTTTGTGATCCATTCCCAGATCTGTGTCTAGGGTTGAACAAGACAGTCTTCTTCTTCTTTTTCTTCTTCTCCTTCAAGAGCAGAGTCTTCAATTCCTGTTGTCCTTGGGCTAAGCTCATGACCAGCTCCTGGAACTGGGCGTTCTGGGCCTGGAGGGCCTTGATAGCTTGTTCATTGGATGATTCAGGATTCATGATGACTGCTAAAATAAACAGCGAAGAAGGTAAGTAACCTATAGAAAAGAGTACCTGTAATGCAATGATATGTATGTATGCATGCGATGTTTTCAAGGATCTCGCGGGGTAAACAGAGAAACTTGTTAGAATTTGAATTTGGGTAGCTTGATTGAAGGAACTTCATGTTGCTGAGAGTCCTTCTTCAAGAGTCAAGGCTCACCATATCGAGTGGGTCATAGCCCCTGACAACCTTGGCTAGAGGAAAGTAAATCCCCTTTGCCCCTTGCTGGACATTTGATTCATCATGACCTGCATCACAAACCCACGAGATCCTTGAAATGGATTAGCCCTTATGCGGGATGTATGCAATGGTATGATGGCATGATGTTATGCTATGCGTGGAGTAATATAGGTAAACCCTGTTATGAGTCCAGATTAAGGAGTGTAAACAAAACCTGCAAGAAACTCAAGTGTCAGACAACAAGCATGCAAGTAGTCAAGTTTGAAGGCACACAAGTCACACAAGACAGCCCTTAGAGTTCAGGCCAGCATGAAGTTTGGGTACTACCCTCTTGAAGTTGGTGGGCTCAAAAACCTGTCCTATCAAAAGTAACCGGGTTCTAAGGAGATCAATATCATTGGGTTGTTTTCTGTGTTCATTGTTTTGATTTAGCCACTGAACTGGCGATCAAAATATTCCAAGAAAACAACCCTCAATGAGTGTAGTATCGAGTATCAACCAACTTCGGACTGTACCAAAGTCGGTCATCTCACTACCCTAAAGAGGCCAGGATGGTCAAGTAAGGTTCCTAAGGTCAGTTGATGCTTCATGACACCACGCGACGGCCCCGTACTCTCCTTGACTTGACTCAAGGGTTACCGGTACTCACCAAAGTGCCACATCAACGTAGCAAACTGCTTCAACCGTATCGGTATACCCCGCACAGTTCCCTCACAGTTTTGTTGCTACTTTCTAAAAGGTATCCCCCAGATCCGGGTTAGGATCTATGAAACTCCCAAAACAGGCCCACAATATTAAATCAAGCAAAGCAAGCAATTGAAAACATGATGATGAACTATTCCTAAGGTACACCCCACTTATATGTCCCCAGCAGAGTCGCCAGTTCTGTGATCGGTGGAAATAGAACTGACTGTTTTTTAAGCTGGTTCGTGAAATGTCGCGGTAAGCAAGATTCGCCACCGTCTTTTATGTTCTCCAACATGGAAAGGACAAAAGCACAACAAAATTCCTTCTTTGAGAATGTTTCTCGGTTCGGGAGGTAGATTTATAGAAAGGGAAGGTGTTAGCACCCTTTCTATCCATGGTTATCCATAGGCTCTTAGGTACTTGCTCTTATGTTTTCAAAAGATTGTTTGCTTTTCAAGTGTGTGTGGGTTTTGAAAAAGTTTCGTTTGAAAAATTTCTAAGTAACTCTTGTATCAATCCTCAAGAGTGTATGAAAAATTTGTTTGAAAACTTTTAGAAAGTGTGAGTGCGAAAAGTTGTTTTGTTTGTTTGAGAAGAGCAAGTACCCAGGAGAATCTACCTACTCTAAGGAATTAGGCTGTGTAAGAGTCCTTTAGACAGTGCTATCCCACCATTGAGAGGTAGGTAGCACCGTCGTTGGAGTTATTCGGGTCAATTCGATTAAGGGACAGTGTGGTCACCAAAGCAATGGTAGGACATCTTAGAAGTAACCCTAATGTCCTAGATCCTTTTTATCCGAGGCAACCGTTTTGAGGCGACAGGATCTTTAGACAGGAGGGCGACCTCTAAGACACCCTATACTTGATGACCACGTTCGAGGAAACCAGAGAGGCGTACCCTAGGAGTGGCATGTGCTTGTGTGTTGTTTTCAGGTTATGTTTATCTTGTACATGTTATTTGTGAGTTACGGATTGGTTTTATTTTCACACATTCTTTCATGCATTATTTTAACAGTTAGGAGTGCGGAAAATAAATTGCGGAAAGATAAATTCTAACTATTACAAGGCGCGGGTCTATACATCGCCAAAAACAAAAACCCGTTTTGAAAAATAAAGTGCGAGAATTTAAATAAAGCGATAAAAATCCTATTTAACTATTACATACTCTGTACAAATACATAAATATAATCAATAAGAAAATAAAGCGCGAAAGAAAATTGAATCGGGAACGTCTTAGGGTGTTGACCCTTTTTTAAGAAAGAACTGAATTTTTGTCTTTTTTTATAATTAATGAAATTAAAACTAATAGCTAATTAATTAATTAATTAAGAAAATATTTTTTTGTGTTTTTATGTTTTAATAAAAAAAAGGAATTAAAAATGTCAAAAGAAAAGCCTAAGTCTAAATTATTTTATTTATTGTAAAAAGGTATTAAAGTTAACTAAATAAACTAATTTAATTTAATTCAAATTTATTTACAAAATAAATTAATAAATAGTAAAATGTTTTTTTTTTTGATTTTTTCTAAATGTTTATGGAAAAATAATTATTTAGCTAATAATAAAAAAGAGAATAAAAAATAAAATAAAGCAAATGAGAAATAAAAAGACAAAAATAAAATGCAAACCCATGGGGGGTTTGGGCCAGATATGGAGGGTGTATTGGCAATCTGAGCCCATTTGCACAAAGTCACGTTGACTCATGGAATCATGTGCATGCTCATTGACTTGGAACATGGTGATCCTCCACTCTAAGCCCTTGGATTTGGGTTTGAGGCCACATGGCAGGCTGATGCGTGAGGACATATGGTGAACTTCTGGACAAGTGCTGCATGGGAAGATGTTAGAAAAAATATGAAACAAGGTTTGGGGGACCTGGGAATCGAACCCAGGTCCCAGTAATTACCAAGCACGTTACCAACCATTACACCATTTGAGCGCGTTTGATATCATAATACAAACTGCTCATTATATTAGAAAGTCAGGCAATATGCTTCCTCAAAAGAAAAGCGCGCGTTTTATTTCAAATGCTCCAATCACTTAATAACACGTAATCATCTTCTTCATCAAACCTGCACAAAAACAAAACACATAGCGGGGGTTTTAAACCCCCACAAAATACAAGATGTAAAAATAGCGATTAGAAATGTACGCTATATAAATAGGGCGCGAGTATGGTGTTGAATTCGTCTTGTCATTCTGAGTTCAACCATGGGTATCATTGGTTCTAATTTCACTTATGCTGTAAAGCCCCAATTCTAAACCTTAAGAACCCTAAAATATGTTAATGGCAAGTCACGATTCTGCGTGTTATACTGCAATTAAACCATGCCAAAAGTTCCCTGTGTATTCATACAGTACAAAACAAACTACAAATTATGTTAATAATGCATGGAATATGGATTTCGATTCTCAAAATAATTGACAAACCGTGGGGCTGTAATGAATGATTCCTTGAGTGTTAGAGCGTGTTTATGATCGCAATAGATTCCTGGGAGTGTTAGGAATGTGTTTGGATCAAGAAAGGACTTTAAATTGTGCTGAAAAGTGGATTTCAGTTTTCAAATTTCTTTGGAATTTTTAGTATTTGGTTTTGCCGTTTTTATGAGTTCTAGCTCGTGTATCCTATATGGCTTGCTTGCATATGTATGTATCAAGGGATTTAAGTCAGCATTAGGATCCTTTAACTTGTGCATTGAAGTTTTGGATTTCCTCTTAACCACCATTAAAGGCCTTTCAAAGCTTTGTCCAAATTAGAATTTTCATGCATAAATGAGCTTTACACGAATTTGGCAACTAGAATATGCTTCATGAAGGCTAATCAAACCATAGAAAAATAATTATTTGGTCTTGAAATTGATCATGGGACACTTGGGTGGCATGACAAGGCTGAATCAAGTGGAAGAAAGTGGGCCCTTTTGTCAAAAATTGATGTTTTAAGGATAGTTGACTTTTGCCATTTCACAAAAATTTCCCAATTTCTTCAATGCATATCTTGCTCAATTTTGATCATATGAACATGTTCTTGGACATTTTGGAAAGGTCTTGAAGTCCTCTAACCCATGCCTCTGGTCCCATGTCATTTGAAGTTACCAATCTCAAGTTATGGTCTTTGACTTAAAGTGCCTTTTTGTTGACTTTTGAAAATGACCTATAATGTTGAAATTGATAACTTTTTGTGAGAGAATTTCTTGGACTTGGAATGTGAAGATGAGTTATAGGAAATTTCATCCCCTTCAAAATGAGAATTGGATTGGATTTTTATGATGAACCATGAAAAAGTTATGCCTTGGTCAAGTTACAGTTGACTTTTCAGCTGTCCAAAAATAGAAACTTTTGCATCTTGATGATTTTTGAGCCATTCTTGTGAAATCATGGTCAAGATTTGACCAAATGATGATTGTGGCTTCAAAATAAGATGTTGACCAAAATTTTTGACTTTTGACTGCCAAATGACCATTTTGCCCCTACAGTTGATTGTGAAGCAATTAGGGTTTTTGACTGTGCAACTTGACCTTGTGAGCCTTGAAACTTGGCATGTAGATGCTTGACAATGTTTATAGGCACGTGGGACTTGATTTAGCCCTTGAAAACCTCAACTTCCTTGAAGGAACCAAAACCCTAATTTGACTGGCTTAGGAGGGTGTTTGAACTGTGCAATCCTTGAGAAGACTTGAGCAAATTGAGATGATGCTTGTCAAAACTTTGAAGAATATGGGAGGGCAAATTTTGGGGTACAACAATGACTATAGCAGATGGACATGGGTAAAGTTCTTAAGACACAAGGACGAGTCACACTCTGTGTTTGTCACCTTCTGTAACCAAGTTCAGAATGAAAAGGATCTTAGAATCGTTAAAGTCAGAAGTGATCATGGTGGAGAGTTTGAAAACAAAGATTTTGAGTCATTCTTTAATGACAAAGGCATTCTGCATGATTTCTCTTGTCCTAGAACTCCCCAGCAAAATGGAGTTGTAGAACGAAAGAACAGAACATTGCAAGAAATGGCCAGAACCATGATCAATGAGACAAACGTTGCTAAGATCTTCTGGGTAGAGGAAATAAACACAGCGTGCTACATTCAGAATAGAATCTTCATAAGACCTATTCTGGAAAAGACTCCATATGAATTGTGGAAGAATAGAAAGCCCAACATTTCATATTTTCATCCATTTGGATGTACTTGTTTTATGTTAAATACAAAAAATTATTTGAACAAGTTTGACTCTAAAGCACAGAAGTGTATTATGTTAGGATACTCTGAACGCTCAAGAGGGTACAGAGTATACAATACAAAAACACAAATTGTGGAAGAATCAATCAGTGTTCGTTTTGATGATAAGCTTGACTCTGAAAAGTCAAAGCAAAATGAAGTATTTGCAGGTATGGAAGTAGAATTCACAGGTTCTGAAGACAAGTCATCAGAAGCTCTCAACAAAGACACTCCTTCAACATCTGAAAGGAGCACTGCAAGAAATCCAACAACAGCTGCTGATCAACCTCAGAAAAGAGTACCCAGAAGCAGCATGGATCACCCAGAAGAAACAATCCTAGGAAGAAAGGAAGATCCAATCAGAACAAGAGCCAGCTTCACTAACTCTGAAGAATCCCTCATGGAACTTGTGTCTCGGATTGAACCCTCTTCTATTGATGAAGCACTTCTGGACAACGACTGGATTCTAGCAATGCAAGAAGAGATGAATCAATTCACCAGAAATGACGTATGGGATCTTGTTCCCAGACCAAAAGGATTCAACGTCATTGGAACAAAATGGGTGTTCAGAAACAAGCTGAACGAACAAGGTGAAGTTATCAGAAACAAAGCACGACTGGTAGCACAAGGTTATAGTCAGCAAGAGGGGATAGACTATACAGAAACCTTTGCCCCAGTCGCCAGGTTAGAATCTATCAGACTTTTAATTTCGTTTGCTGTTAATAAAGGCATCACTCTGTATCAGATGGATGTCAAGAGTGCATTCTTAAATGGATATATAGAAGAAGAGGTTTATGTGCACCAACCCCCTGGTTTTGAAAGTACAAAAAATCCAGAATATGTTTTCAAACTAAATAAGTCACTATATGGTCTGAAACAAGCTCCCAGAGCTTGGTATGAAAGACTAAGTAACTTTCTGTTAGAAAAAGAATTCACCAGAGGGAAGGTGGACACTACCTTATTTTGTAAGTCAGTTAAGAATGACATCTTAGTTTGTCAAATTTATGTTGACGATATTATTTTTGGATCTACTAATTCTTCTCTTGGAAGAAAATTCGCTAAGTGTATACAGGCAGAATTTGAGATGAGCCTCATGGGAGAACTGAAATTCTTTCTGGGAATTCAGATCAATCAAAATCCTGAGGGAACTTACATTCATCAGAGCAAATATGTCAGAGAACTTCTGAAGAAATTTGATCTCTCAGAATGTAAGTTATCGAAGATTCCAATGCATCCCACGTGCATTCTGGAAAGAGAAGAGTTAAGCAAAAAGGTAGAACAAAAGGTCTACAGAGGTATGATTGGTTCTCTTCTTTATCTGACGGCTTCAAGGCCTGATATTTTATTCAGCGTATGTATTTGTGCAAGATTCCAATCAGATCCTAGAGAATCTCACTTAGCAGCTGTTAAGCGAATTTTCAAGTATCTGAAAGGTACTACTAATCTGGGTTTATTTTATAGAAAATCTAGTGATTACAGCTTAGTAGGTTACTGCGATGCTGACTTTGCTGGAGACAGAGTAGAGCGTAAAAGTACTTCTGGAAGCTGCCAGTTTCTGGGAGAAAATATAATCTCTTGGTCCAGCAAAAGGAAATCCACAATTGCGCTATCAACAGCAGAAGCTGAGTACATAGCAGCAGCAGGGTGCAGCACACAAATGCTCTGGATGAAAAGTCAGCTTGAAGACTTCCAGATTTTTGAGAGTAACATCCCTATACTCTGTGACAATACTTCTGCCATTTGCTTAAGTAAAAATCCTATTTTGCATTCTAGGGCTAAGCATATAGAAATAAAACATCACTTCATTAGGGACTATATTCAGAAAGGAATTTTAAACTTAAAATTTATTGATACAGACCATGAATGGGCTGATATCTTCACTAAACCACTTTCTGAAGATAGGTTCAACTTCATTCTGAAACATATCAACATGAAGCTCTTCCCAGAGTGAAAATATTTTAACTTTATATAATAACCTTCAGAATGTGTTTTATTTTACTGTGAACTTCTGATCAATCTTCTTTCAGAAACGTAGACATGCAGATTGTATCAGATTCTATTCTTAAAGATATGAGCGTTTCAGTTCAAGAATAGATGTGTTGTTCACTAAATCAAACAGGTGTCATCCAGTCATCAGCTTATTCCTGAGGCAGAACACGCGTGCACGCTTCTGAGAAGGAAAAGCGCTGATTGGATGCATTGAGACACATGTCACTGGTAACCGTTCCAAATATCTTTCTCAAATCCCCCAAAATCAGCAAACATTAAATGCGTGTAATCATGAGTTAAATTGTAATCATGAGTTAATTCTCTCTCTTAAAAATGTTTACGTTTTCAAAACATCTTTTGAAATCTATTTAAACGCCTTAACATCATTCATTAATTTTTTACCGTCTCTTGCAATCATCTAAATATTTTCTGCATTCTTACTTGTGTGTTCATCTTTTTCCAAAGAAACCCTTTTTTCAAGCTTTTTCTCAAAGAAACCCTATTGTGAACATGGCAACTTCTAGCACCGTTTCTGCAGGTTCCCAGCAAGAGGCTTCATCTGAACAATATCAAATTCCCTTAAGAACTCTACTCACACCGGTGAAGAACTTGGAAGTTCTGTCTGAACTGATCGTTGATTTCAACAGTCTGAAAGAAAATGGCTTCGATTTGACTGAAGAAATTAGGGCACAAGGATGGGAGAGGTATTTTGATAGGTTGGTGGGTCCAACATTCCCCATTCTGGTTAAAGAGTTCTGGATTCATGCGTCTGCTTCAACTCATCAGGTTACATCATATATCATGGGGAAGAAGATAGTGATCACTAAGGATCACATTGCTAGGCTGATTGGATACAACGGTGGTGGCATCCGCTGTATTGACATGGCAGAAAGAGCTGGAAACACTGGTATAGTTGCTAGACAGATTTTCACGCATGGGGTTCCATCCAGCAAGATCAGAGATTTGATGGATAAGCATAGAATCTGGGCAAAGATCATCTTGGGCTGCTTCAACCACAGGAAGCCCATAAGCTCTCCTGACTACATCAACATAGATCATCAATTTATGCTCTATTTTATTGCAAAGAAGACCAAGATCAACCTTGCTCATCTTCTGTTCAATCATCTGAAGACCAGTGTCAAGGAGAAGAGAGAATAAGAAAAGACTAAAAGGGATTGGATACCCTTCGGAAGATTAATATCAGATATTCTAACTGAGAATAGGCTAATAGAACACCTTACAGAAGCACAGGAAATAAGCTCTCTGGAACCAGCTGTTGGCAAGCAGCTGAACGCCAAGAATCTGAAAAAGATGAAACTGATAGAGAATATCAAAAAGGAGCCCAGCGTCACTCCTCTTGCTGACATCACCAGCAGAAGAGTCCCTCTGAGCGACTTTCCCATATTCTCTGAGATTGACTCTAAACCAGTCATCATTGTCAGATACTTGGATGCGTGTAAAGCTGATGTCACAGATCCTGATCTGAACATCAAATATCTGCACCAGCAAACACCAGAGGTTACTTTGAAGAAGAATAAGAAGAGAAAGGCTGCTTCAGAAGGACCATCCCAGCAGACCCCAAAGAAGAGAGGTAATCTATCTGCTGTTAATGTTTTAAATTCATCTGTTGTTCCAACATTGATCCCAACCCCAACTTCATATGAACTCCCAATTCCCATACCAACCATTGATGATACCAAACCAGAGTTTGACCTTTCTGAGTCACTAACTCTCAGGAGATCCCGCACCAAACCTCAAAATCCAAAACCCAAAACATCAACAGAATCAGAACTTGATAAAGTTCTTTCTAAAATTGATCAACGTTCTTCCGCTCCCCTCTCAGAAAATCCAAACACTCAACCAGAAACTGCCCATTCACCTCAACCAAAATATACACTCTCACCAATACCAGAAAATCCACATTCACCAGAACCAGAAACTACTCCACCTCCCTCTCCACAACCAGAACTTAATCCACCTTCACCTCAACACTATGAGTCTCAACATTATGAGGCTCAAACCCATGAACCTCAA
Organism: Vicia faba; assembly: GCA_948472305.1. Classification (NCBI taxonomy): domain Eukaryota; kingdom Viridiplantae; phylum Streptophyta; class Magnoliopsida; order Fabales; family Fabaceae; genus Vicia; species Vicia faba. Next base: position 27,199,185 of record OX451736.1, read on the forward strand.
TCACCTCAATCCTCTGAACCACAACCCTTGGCAATTCAACTGCCTTATGGTTCAACTGTAAACATACCCCAACTGCCATCCTCACCAGAAACTACCCCTCCTAATACTCCACACAGTCCAATAATCATTTCTGAATCTCCTACTCCCTCACCCAAACAAAATACAGATGACCACAGCAAGACCTTCATTGACCTAACATTCCTTGACCGCCTTGCTGACCTTAAAAATAAAATCGCCATTCCCAAACCCAAACAACTAGATGTTGGTTCTAGCATCTTGAATTTTGAAACAGGAATGCAGAATTGGATTGCTTCTCTAAAGCAGGTTTGTCCTGGAATGATTGATCCTGCTGCTTCAGACCAACTCTGGACACAATTCAGAAAGTGGGTACGCGCTGAAACCTTCAAGCTGCAAGACATAAACTATGAACAGGCTCAACAGAACTTCAGCAAGCTGCTGAAAGAAGTTGAAGGTCCAATCACGAGTCAGCTGCTGAAGGAGGAAGTGCTCTTTCTGGATAGTGAGCCATGGTCTGAAAAGCGTCCAGCTTCAAAAGTTCAACCAGCAGAAGATCTGAAAATTCCAGCTGAAGACTTTAGTCAAGCAGAAGATGTTGCAGAAAGCTCTCAGAAGCATCCTATTTCTGACGTCTCTCAAGCTGCTTTGGACAGGCAGACTCTTGAAGAGCTGAAGCAAAATGATATTCGTCTGCAACAAAGAATGGATGAGAATGATCAACGGATGAAGGAAAGGATGGATGTGCAAGACAGTAAGATTGATACATTAGTCAGCATGGTGCATCAGCAGAAGGAAACCGCTGATCAGATTAAGAACATGCTAGAAGCTCTGTTCACACGCCTTCCACCCCAACCTTAGATTTTGTTTTTCATTGTTTTTCTTTCCATGTTTTCTGTACTATCTTCTAAGCTTTGAACTAAATACAAGAGTTTTTCTGCACTGATCGTTTTAACTTCAATTACTTGCACTTTTTGATTGTTGACAAAAAGGGGGAGAAAAAGAATGATATTTTTCCAATAACGGATTACTGAGACAAAGTCTCAAACATTCTAACACTCTGATATACTTGAATGTTTCCTTGTTCGGCATAAGCTTACAGGTACAAGAAGTTAATTATCTCTGATACATTGAAGCTCTGCTCGAGTAAAAGAAAGTTCAAGAAAGGTCTGATGCTAAAGGACTCATGGAATTAAAAAGGGAAGTAATAAATTCAGGGGGAGTATTTCCGATATAAACTCTGATACCTCCTTAATTCTTCTTATCTTTGATAACTTCCTATTTAATTCTGATATAATTTATTATTTGGTTATCTCTGATACTTTTCTCGTTAAATTTCAATTGAAAAAAATCTAGTTTTTGTCATCATCAAAAAGGGGGAGATTGTTAGAACAAAGTTTGAATCTACTACCCTAAGTTAAAGTTTTGATGATAACAAAATGCAAGAATATATAAATTGTATGATTCATGTAAGGCATATATGCTACCTAAAAATTATATTGTGTTTTACAGAAACTCTGATGAGTATCAGCATAAGAACATCATCATCAGCATCATAAGATAAAATATCAACATCAGCATCAGAGGATGTTACATCAGATGCCAGAATCAGAAGATCAAAGCATGTGCTTACGCTGAAGCTTGATGAACAGATCTGCGCGTAACAATCTAAACTCTGATCAAGACCACAACATTTCATCAACACCTAGCAGCGTCAAAATAAGCCAAAGCCAGAACACGCTTAATTGGCAACGGTACTGTGCATTCAAGACACTTTATTATCAACGATATTATTCCAGACAAAGATCTGCTCAATATGGAAAGAATGTAATTGGCATTGAAACGGAATAACTGACTCCAACGTATCATTTCCAATGCTATATAAACAAGCAAGTGAGGAATGAATTGGCTAATGCTCTACAACTCTCTACACGCCTAAAGCAATTCATCTTCATCCTCATTCACAGTTTGCTAAAGCTCTCAAATTACTTACTCCATTTTTTTAGCATTCCAGTTCTCATACGCTTAATTTGTGTGGTATCACAGTTGTGATAAACAGTTTTGTAGAAAACATTCAACATACTTAGATTTCATTTATCTGTAAGAAAGTATTTCCTTGAGAAACCGGTTTGTGGTTTTGACTCAAGAAGGCTTTAGCAGTTGTTAAAGAAGTTGTAATATTCAGTTGAATATAGTGGATTAAGACCTCGTTGGAGAGAGGCGAAATCACCTTGACGGGTGGACTGGAGTAGTTTGAGATCAAACAAACCAGGATAAAAATAACGTGTTGTCTGCATTTGATTTCAAGTTTTACAATTCAACCCCCCTTCTTGTGTTTTTCACTTCTTCAGAAGGTGTTAGCAACGTTTTCATCCGTAGTTATCTACTGGCTCTTAATCAGTAGTTCACATTTTGAAAATGCTTTTGTGTGTGTATGTTTGAAAATATTTTGAAAATGCCTAAGTGCGGCAACTTTGTAATAATTCCTGTATTAGTTAAAGAATGCGAACAAACTGTTTGTTTTTGAAAATATTTCTTAAAAGTGTTTTGTATGAAAAAAAGATGTTTTGTTTTTGTGAACAAGCGATTACGAGCTATCTACCTACTCAAAAGTCTTTTGTTCTTTTCTTCCTCCTTTAGGTAGTGCAATCCTACCATTAGTTAGTAGGAAGCCTTATCGTGGGATATGCGAGGGAAAGGCGCGAGTTATCGTTATGGTCATAGAAGGCAACATATAGGGATATCTTAGCAATTCGAAGGGACTATCATCATATATTCGTAGACAACATCGAGGGACAAGATCATTTATCGTAGGCAACTCGAGGGACATCGCGTGACTATGATCTTTATGATAACTTTAATCGAGGGCCTTTGCTAAGGGTATCCCTACGTTCGAGGGGCATGACCATGTTTATCCGAAGGCAACAAGTGAGGTTACCCTAGAGGTGCATGTGTGAAGAGTGAATTAATTAAGTTATTTTTAGTATGCAATTAGGGTTTTCTATTTTTTATTTTATATCTTTCCATGCAATCCTATCAAGCTAAACAATTATAAGTAAAATGGCAAATAGGCAGAAATTAAAGGGTCCATGCTATTACAAAGCTTCGGGAAAGGGGGTACAAAATAGTAAAAACGGGGGGGGGGGGGGGGGGGGGATATAGTAAAACCCTAATTAAAGTACTATTACATACTGTTACAGATACATAATGATGAAAATATTGAAACACACGGCAGTAAAATACGCGAGGCGAAAAAATTGAAAAGAAAAGAGAAAATTGTTTTATGATTGTTTGATGAAAAAAATTTGATGGTTAACCTAAAATCTAATTGATTTTAATTGATTAAAAAAAGTTAGTTAATTAAACAAAACCCTAAAATCTAAGTTGATTTTAATTTAATTAAGAAAAAACCTAAAAAAATAAATAAATTAGGGTTGATTAAGTAAAAACCTAAAATTAAATTATGGTTAATTAAGTAAAACCTAAAATTAAATTAAAACCTAAAATTAAATTTAAACCTAAAATTAAATTAAAAACCTAAAACTAAATTAAAACCTAAAATTAAATTAAAACCTAAAATTAAATTTAAAACCTAAAATTAAATTAAAACCTAAAATTAAATTAAAACCTAAAATCAAATTAAAAACCTAAAAATAAATTAAAACCTAAAATTAAATAAAAACCTAAAATTAAATTAAAAACCTAAAATTAAATAAAAACCTAAAATTAAATTAAAACCTAAAATTAAATTAGGGTTTGTTAAAAAAAGGTTTTGAAAAAGGTTTCCGTTATTCGTGAAAATAGGGAAAAAAGGATGAAAAAAGTAAGGAGAATAGAGAATTGAAACAAGAAATAACCTAAACGGGTAGGGGTGGGTATTGAACCCGCGCCCTCAAGACTTTCTAGCAACATGCTCACCACCAGGCCAAGCGCGCCTTGGTGTTAGGATCTGGCCTCAACGCGTTTAGTAATAAACATGCAAAATAGACAAAGTTAGTAATTCACAAACATCATACCCCCTTAAATCAAGGGTTGTGGATCCAATGGAAGTATTTTTGTGGGCTAAAACGCAAGGGATCAAGATCTATGGCAAAAACGCGTGGAATCGGTGTAACCATGACATTTCATGGTTTCGACTGCGTGAGACCATTACGATGGTCCAAACCTGTATTGTTGATTATCATGAATATATTACACAAATTAGTATACCATGAAATATAAAGAAAACAAAGATATGGAATTTTGTAATGTTAAAACTGATATGGCATGTATGAATGCTTCTATGCCCTTTTGATCATAGAGGTTAAACCAAACATACCCTACTGAGTTCCTAGAAGTGAATGAGATGACTTATTTATAGTGAAAATGGTTTGTAACAAGGATCTCAAGATTTATAAGGTTCTTGAAAGAAATTGATATTTTGACAAGGTTGTGGCAAGAGTTTTTTTCCATGCCTTGCTTGTATGAAAAGAATGAGATTATATAATGGAAATTAGGGCAAAGATATGAGCTTTGGGTGTGCAATTGGGCCTCCAATAACCACAAGCAATAGTGCAGATTTTTATTCACCTGAGTTTGACACGTTCCAGGTAATTTTGTAGGGACCTCAGTGCGATTTTTGAAGTCGAAATGTGAATAGAAAATGTAGCTGACAGTGAGAAAAAACTCATGTCCAAAAATGCGCTCAATCGGATAAATGTTAAATTAGTTATGAATTTTTGAAGTTTCTCCCCAGACAATTTAATTTCCAGCTTCAAAATTTTCGAATCAGTTGCACGCGATTCAGGTAAAAAACGGAAGACTTCGGGGTACCGTTTGCTTTTGAAAATGAAAACCAGAATTTAACTAACTCAATTTTTGAGACAATGACAGCAGAACCAGCTTGACACAATAAAAATTGACCGAGTTATGTTTTTTTTAAAATACGGAGTAGATAAAAAGGCTGTGTAACATCAGACTAATGCTGGTGGGAATGAAGGATCACTTGTTTTGGAGAGATTCTAGAGGAACCGTCCGCCTACGTTCAAGAGTAGGTATAATCCTGATGGGGTGAAAACTTGGCTCAAGGAGATCGAAAGGATCTTTTAGGTTATGGACTATTCTGAGGCATAGAAGGTGTGATTCAGTACACATTTGTTGGCAGAAGAAGCTGATGACTGGTGGATTAGCGCTCGTCAGAGGATGAATGGTGAAAGTGAAGAGATTACTTGGGATGCATTCAGCAAGGAGTTTCTGAGGAACTATTTTCCTGAAGATGTCCACGGGAAGAAAGAAATTGAATTTCTGGAATTTAAACAGGAGGTTTTTCGATGATTGAATATGCTGCTAAGTTCATGGAGCTGGAAAAGTTCAACCATCACTACAACGATGCGACTGTTGAATTTTCAAAGTGCAGTAAGTTTGAAAAAGGTTTGCGACCAAAAATCAAGCGGGCGATTGGATATCAGCAGATTAATAAATGTCCAAATTTGGTGAATAACTGTAGGATTTATGAGGAGGATAGTGAGGCTCACGACAAGATCAAAAATTATAGGAGAGGCAAGTAACAACATAACTATGGGAAGCCTTACAATGCTTCAACTGACAAAGGAAAACAAACAGTTGTTGATGGTAAAAGGACAAGTGGGGAAGGTGCTCCTGCTGACATCATTTGTTTCAAGTGTGGAAAAACAGGTCATTGAAGTAATGAGTGTACTTGGGAAGTGAAGAGGTGTTTCCGTTATGTTAAAGTTGGGCATGATATAGCTGATTGTAAACACAAAGATGTAATATGTTTCAATTGTGGCGAGGAAGGACATATCAGTACTCAATGTCAGAAACCGAAGAAAGCTCAATCAGGTGGGAATGTGTTTGCTTTAGCCAAAACTCAAACATCCACTGGAGACCGTTTAATCAAAGGTATATTTTTAATCAATAATACTCCTTTGAATACTATTATCGATATTGGTGCTATCCATTTTTTATTGTTGTTGATTGTGTAAAAAAGTTGGGTCCTGTATTATCTTCTATGAATGGCGAGATGGTTGTCAATACTCCAGCTAAGGGATCAATGACTACTTATCTTGTATGTTAGAAGTGTCCTATTTCAATCTTTGATAGAGACTTTGTTGTGGATTTAGTTTGTTTACCTTTGAGTGGTCTGGACGTGATTCTAGGCATGAACTGCTTGGAATACAATTATGTCCATATTAACTGTTACAACAAATCAGTGTTGTTTTCAACTCCTGATGAGGAAGGCGAGGCTTGATTCTTATATGCCATATAGTTGAATGAATTGATGAAAGATGAAGCTCAGTTGTTTTCTTTGATGGAGTCCTTGTGTATTGAGAACCAGGCTGTAATTGATGAGTTGCAGGTAGTGCGTGATTTTCTTGAAGTTTTCCTAGATGATATTCCAGATGTGCCACCAGAAAGAGAAGTGGAGTTTTCTATTGATCTTGTTTGGGGTACCAAACCCATTTCTATGGAACTCTACAAGATGTTGGCATCTAAACTAGAAGAGTTGAAGAAGAAATTAGAAGACTTGCTTGAGAAGAAATTTATGAGACCATGTGTATCGCCTTGGGGAGCCCCAGTGTTACTAGTGAAAAAGAAGGATTGTAGTATGAGACTCTGTGTTGATTACCAACAATTGAATAAAGTAAGAATTAAAAACAAGTATCCACTTTTGAGAATAGATGACTTGATGGATCAACTGGTGGGTGCACGTGTATTTAGCAAGATTGAGTTGAGATCGGGCTATCACCAGATTCGAGTCAAAGATGACGATATTCAGAAGACAACTTTCAGAACTCGATATGAACATTATGAATATTCAGTGATCCCATTCGGTGTTACCAATGTACCCAGAGTGTTAATGGAGTATATGAATCGTATCTTTTACACCTATTTGGATCGGCTCTTAGTCGTATTCATTGATGTAGATCCGTCCAAGGTAGATACAGTATTGTAGTGGGAGACTCCAAAGTCGGTTATAGAAATTAGAAGCTTTTTGGCTTGGCTGGTTATTATAGAAGATTCATTGAAGGAATTCTAAGTTAGCACTTCCGTTGACTCAGCTGACTTGTAAAGGAAAAGCATTTGTATGGGATATCCAGTGTGAGGAAAGTTTTATCGAGCTAAAGAAGAAATTGACGATGATTCCAATTTTGATATTACCTAATCCTGAAGAATTGTTTATTGTATATTATAATGATTCTAAATTGGATTCAAGTGGTGTGCTTATACAGAATGATAAAGTGATAGCCTTTGCATCGAGGAAATTAAATATTCATGAAAGGAATTACCATACTCATGATCTAGAATTAGCTGCAGTGGTGTTTGTACTAAATATTTAGAGGCACTATCTTTACGGCTCCAGATTTGAAGTATTTAGTGATCACAAGAGCTTGAAATATTTGTTCGACCAAAAGGAGATGAATATGAAACAACGAAGATGACTAGAACTGTTTAAGGACTACGATTTTGGCTTAAATTACCATTCGAGTAAAGATAATGTTGTGGCGGATGCTTTAAGTCAAAAATTGATACATATGTCTATTATGTCGGTTAAAGAATTAGAATTGATTGAACAATTCAAAGACATGAGTTTAGTTTGTGAGTTGACACCGCAAAGTGCGATGTTGAGAATGTTGAAGATCAATAGTGATTTATTAAATAATATTAAAGAGGATCAGAAATTGGATGTCAAACTGGTAGATTTGATGGTTAGAGGTAATCAGTCTGAAGATAGTGATTTCAAAGTAGATGCACAAGGTATGTTGAGATTCCGGTATAGAATTTGTATTTCTGATGACTCCACGATGAAAAAGATGATTATAGAAGAAACCCATAGAAGTAATTTGAGTGTTGACATAGGTGCGACTAAGATGTATCAAGACTTGAAGAAGTTGTTTTGGTGGTCTGAATTGAAACGAGATGTGGCACGGTTTGTGTATGCATGTTTGAATTTCCAGAAGTTGAAAGCCAAACCTCAAAGAAAATTTGGGGTTGTTGAAACCTACATATGTTCTGGAGTGTAAGTGGTATAGTATATCCTTGGTGTAATACGATGGGAGAACTGACTTTTGGTTTTATATTTTATCGAAAATGTTGCAGATAGCAAGATTCACCACCGACTTTTCTTTTATCCAATAAGGAAAGGGTGAAAAGAACAGGAAAAACCTTTGAGAATTTTCTGAGTTCGGGGTGTAGGTTATGAAAAGGGAAGGTGTTAGCAATCTTTTCATCCGTAGTTATCTACGGGCTCTTAATCAGTAGTTCACTTTTTGGAAATACTTTTGTGTGTGTATGTTTGAAAATATTTTGAAAATGCCTAAGTGCGGCAACTTTGTAATAATTCCTGTATTAGTTAAAGAATGCGAACAAACTGTTTGTTTTTGAAAATATTTCTTAAAAGTGTTTTGTGTGAAAAAAATATGTTTTGTTTTTGTGAACAAGCGATTATGAGCTATCTACCTACTCAAAAGTCTTTTGTTCTTTTCTTCCTCCTTTAGGTAGTGCAATCCTACCATTAGTTAGTAGGAAGCCTTATCGTGGGATATGCGAGGGACAGGTGCGAGTCATCGTTATGGACATAGAAGGAAACATATAGGGATATCTTAGCCATTCGAAGGGACTGTCATTATATATTCGTAGACAACATCGAGGGACAAGATCATTTCTCGTAGGCAACTCGAGGGACATCGCGTGACTATGATCTTTATGATAACTTTAATCGAGGGCCTTTGCTAAGGGTATCCCTATGTTCGAGGGACATGACCATGTTTATCCGAAGGCAACAAGTGAGGTTACCCTAGAGGTGCACGTGTGAAGAGTGAATTAATTAAGTTATTTTTAGTATGCAATTAGGGTTTTCTATTTTTTATTTTATATCTTTCCATGCAATCGTATCAAGCTAAACAATTATAAGTAAAATGGCCAATGCATAAAGTAAAGGTAGAAATTAAAGGGTCATATGCTATTACAAAGCTTCGGGAAAGGGGGTACAAAATAGTAAAAACGGGGAGGGGGGGATATAGTAAAACCCTATTTAAACTATTACATACTGTTACAGATACATAAAGATGAAAATAATGAAATACACGGCAGTAAAATACGCGAGGCGGTAAAATTGAAAAGAAAAGAGAAAATTATTTTATGATTGTTTGATGAAAACAATTTGATGGTTAACCTAAAATCTAGTTGATTTTAATTGATTAAAAAAAGTTAGTTAATTAAACAAAACCCTAAAATCTAAGTTGATTTTAATTTAATTAAGAAAAAACCTAAAAATATAATTAAACTAGGGTTGATTAAGTAAAAACCTAAAATTAAATTGTGGTTAATTAAGTAAAACTTAAAATTAAATTAAAACCTAAAATTAAATTAAAACCTAAAATTAAATTAAAAACCTAAAACTAAATTAAAACCTAAAATTAAATTAAAACCTAAAATTATATTAAAAACCTAAAATTGAATTAAAACCTAAAATTAAATTAAAACCTAAAATCAAATTAAAAACCTAAAATTAAATTAAAACCTAAAATTAAATTAAAACCTAAAATTAAATTAAAAACCTAAAATTAAATTAAAACCTAAAATTAAATTAAAACCTAAAATTGAATTAGGGTTTGTTAAAAAAACGGTTTTGAAAAAGGTTTTCGTTATTCGTGAAAATAGGGGAAAATAGGATGAAAAGAGTAAGGAGAATAGAGAATTGAAACAAGAAATAACCGAAAAGGGTAGGGATGGATATTGAACCCATGCCATCAAGACTTTCTAGCAACATGCTCACCACCAGGCCAAGCGCGCCTTGGTGTTAGGATCTGGCCTCAAAGCGTTTTGTAATAAACCTGCAAAACAGACAAAGTTAGTAATTCAAACACATCATGCCCTCCTAAATCAAGGGTTGTGGATCTGATGGAAGTATTTTTTAGGGCTAAAATGCAAGGGATCAAGATCTATGGTAAAAACATGTGGAATCGGTGTAACCATGACATTTCTTGGTTTCGACTACATGAGACCATTACGATGGGCCAAACCTGTAGTGTTGAATCTCATGAATATATTAAACAAATTAGTATACCATGAAATACAAAGAAAACAAAGATATGGAATTTTGTAATGTTAAAACTGATATGGCATGTTAAAATTGAATTAGGGTTTGTTAAAAAAACGGTTTTGAAAAATGTTAAAACATAGAGATTGAACTAGCCTTACCCTACCGAGTTCCTGGAAGTGAATGAGATGACTTATTTGTAGGGAAAATGGTTTGTAACAAGGATCTCAAGATTTCTAAGGTTCTTGAAAGAATTTTATATTTTGACAAGATTATGGCAATAGTTTTTTTCCATGTCCTTGCTTGTATGAAAACAATGAGATTATATAATGGAAATTATGGCAAAGATATGAGCTTTGGATGTGCAAATGGGCCTCCAATAACCACAAGCAATAGTGCAGATTTTTATTCACCTGAGTTTGACACGTTCCAGGTAATTTCGTAGAGACCTCAGTACGATTTTTGAAGTTGAAATGTGAATACAAATTGTATCTGACATCGAGAAAAAACTCCTGTCCGAAAATGGGCTCAATCGGATAAACGTTAAATTAGTTATGAATTTTTAAAGTTTTGCCCCAGACAATTTAATTTCCAGCTTCAAAATTTTCCAGTGAGTTGCACGCGATTCGGGTAAAAAACGGAAGACTTCGGGGTACCGTTTGCTTTTAAAAATGAAAACCAGAATTTAACTAACTCAATTTTTGAGACAATTAAACCAGAACCATCTTGACACAATAAAAAAAGACCGAGTTATGTTTTTTTAATACAGAGTAGATAAACATATGTCACAATTTTCCCATGCGAAAACACTTGATAAATCCATATTTTTGGAGACTTTCTAAATGAAATTGGCTTCCGGACGTGAGAGATGAAAACATAGATGATGTCAAGATGGAATTTTGGCCACCAGAATGGGTTCAAAATGAGCCACTGGCTTCAAGTTATGAATTTTTTAGTGCGTAAAAAACTGCACTTTCAACACACTTTTCACCATATTTCTTCGAGAAAACTCGCATATTCAGAGACCTTCTTTAAAGAATTGGCTCTCGAGCCGAACCTGAAATTGAGAATATGTCACCAGGGATATCTTGGTGAAATAACACCTTAATATGATGCACTAGGTTGGACTTATGAATCTTTGAACCCCGAACCATTGTGAAACGGCGAACCGGTCTTCAGCACAGAAAATACTTTGAGAACATCCACTGACGAAATAAATGTCACCTGTAACCTGAAGGGGCTTGATAGAGATACCTTAACCCTATAACCATAGAACCAATGATATGCATGCATCTAATGATGAAATATAAGCCAAAAAGGTCGAAATGAAGAGGGTAAATTTTGAGGTATAACACTTGGACTTTGTGATGGGGACACGGAGTACTCCAAAGGGGTATGATATGATTTGAGCGATTGTTGATAGGCTAACAAAGTTATCTTATTTTATTCCGATCAATATCAGTTTTCCGGTACCAAAGTTAGCGGAGATTTATATCCGTGTGATTGTGAAACTTCATGGTGTTCCATCTAGCTTTGTGTCTGATAGATATCCAAGGTTCAATTCAGGATTTTGGGAGAGTTTACTGGATGTGTTGGGCTCTAAGCTTAGATTAAGTTTGGCATATCAACAATAGACAAATGGACAGACGGAGAGAACTATTCAGTCGTTGGAATATTTGTTGAGAGCTTGCATGCTTGAGCAAGGAGGAACGTGGGATATTTATCTTCCATTGGTAGAGTTTACTTATAACAATAGTTACCATTCTAGAACTGGAATGGCACCATTTAAGGCATTGTATGGTCGGAGGTGTAAGACTCTATTGTGTTGGTATGAATCTAGTGAAAGCGTGGTGCTGGGGCCGAAAATTATCCAACAAACTACAAAAAAGTGAATCTATTTCGGGAAAAGATGAGGACTTCGCAGAGTAGGCATAAGAGTTACCATGACAAGCAAAGGAAGGAACTTGAGTTTCAAGAGAGAGATCATGTATTTTTGAGAGTCACATCGGTGACCGGTGTTGGACGAGCATTGAAATCAAAGAAACTTACTCCTTGGTTTATTGGTCCGTATCACATTTTGGACAAAGTGGGAATTGTTGCTTATAGGGTGGCCTTGCCACCTAACCTTCGGATTTGCATGATGTGTTCCATGTGTCGCAACTTCAAAAGTATATTATATCCATCTCATGTGATCCCTGTAACACCCCACTTTTCCATACTAATAATTATAATAAAAATATACAGAATAATACATCAGAGTCCACAAATGGGATGTCACATCATTCAAATAAACTCATAAAGTCTCAAGTCACTTTATTACTTCACTTAATCATAGTAATCAACCAAGTAGCGGAACAACTCAAATTAATTTACTTTATGGCACTGAGGCCTTAACCATAATAAATACTCCATAAAATGAGTGGTTCGGCATAATCATGAATTAAGATACGTAACAATTAAAAATAATGCAAAAACATGGCAAACACACCAAATCTCGTGTTACGTATCAGAGAGACTCATAAGACTAGATCAAGTAACACTCACTCCAAGCACTACTCGAGTACCTGGTTATTTGTACTCCTTGAGGAGCACATACACAACAATAAAAAAAGGCGTGAGAATTACATTCAATAAATATACGGTAAATGTCACATGCTAAGGAGTAGTAATTCACACAATCACATAATTCACAAAGTACACAATTCACACAATGCTTCACATTAAATTCTTCATTCATATAACACAACATCAAATCAAGATAATGCAATGTAATGCAACCGACAAAAACTAAATACATGTGGTACCATCAACATAATGCCAAATTGGGAATCAATAGGACATAACCATCAACATAATTCCATTAAAGGTCACCAACAAGGCATAAGCCCTCACCAATGAATTCATGCATTGTCAACATGCAACACCACAACTATGCAACCACAAGGCATAAGCCTTCAACACTTGCCAATAAGGCCACCAATATTATTATCATCATGCAACATACAAATCCACACAAGGTTCCAAATTTTAACCTAATATCCATTATTACTAGCCTTCCTATACCTACTTAAGTCATACTATTCATTACGGGTCAAGAGAAACTACACTGTATGCAAAAACGGGAAAGAAATTGCAAAAATGAGAAATTCTACACTTTAGCCTGCCCATACGCATATGACCTTATCCCATAGGCGTATGGATCCTTCCTCCGCTCATCACATACATGTACCATATGCGTTATCCTCCAGATCCCAACCTCATATGCGTTCCATACGCATACGATTAGAGGGAAATTTTCCCACAAGACTCCTCTAAGATCTCCATATGTGTATTGTCTAGTCCATAAGCGTATGACATTCCTCTTATATGTGTACCATATGCATTCAGGAAGTTGTTCGTGCTGGATTGGGGACATGGCGCATACCATACATGTATGGCCTATGGGAATGTCCCCCATATGCGTAACATACGTGTATGGCCAATCTGTTATCCTAGAATTTTCTACATTCACACTAGTTCGCATTCTACTCGTTTTGAGAACTTTATACCTCTAATTTTGGGTCGAAAATAGTGTTTCTACACATAATAACTTATAGTATCTGTAGCGGTAGAAATGTTTATGACTAAGCCATTGGATTTAATAGACTTATACAGATCAAAATAAAAATCGCCACCGCGCTTTATTGCTTCCAAAGGAATGGGAAAAGAGCGAATAACACAAAAGAAGGGGAAAGATTCAAGGTAAGGGGGTTGGTTATGCAAAGGGAAGGTATTAGCACCCTAAACATCTAAGGTACTCCACATGAACCTCTTTGTAAAATCTGTATATTTTGGCTATAAAATGTTGTATAAAATAGATGGTGAAGGTGAGAAAAGAAAAATTTTTTTAATGATTTTTGCACCCGCCACGGTTGCGAACCTTTAGTGCCTGCTGTGATCGGTGGATTTAGAACTGACTGTTTAACGCTGGTTTCGCGAAATGTCGCGGAAGCAAGAGTCGCCACCGTCTTTTATTTTCTCCAACATGGACAGGACAAAAGCACAACAAAATTCCTTATGAGAACGTTTCTCGGTTCGGGAGGTAGATTTATAGAAAGGGAAGGTGCTAGCACCCTTTCTATCCATGGTTATCCATGGGCTCTTAGATACTTGCTCTTATGGAAAATTATTTTATGGTGAAAAAAACAATTAAAACAAATAAAAAGAATTAGAAAAGAAAAGAAAATAAAATTAAAAAGGATGCAAACCAAAGGGGGTTTCAGGCCCAAATGGAGGTTTGTTTGAGAAATCCTGGCCCATTAAGACAAAGCTCGTTTGACTTTCCAAGATTGTGTGTATGTTGTTGACTGGAGTGTACCATAGGCTTCAATCTGTGGCCATTGGATGAGTGATCAAGGCCACTTGGCAGGCTAACGTATGAGGATGCATGATGGAGCCTTGAACGCTTGCTGCACGTGAATATGTTAAAACAAAAATCATGGATTATGTGAGGGGACCTGGGAATCGAACCCAGGTCCCAACATTTGCAAGGCACGTCCTCCACCAACTGAGCTAGGCAACGCGTTTGTAGTATAAGTGGAAAACAATAATTATATAAAAAAACAAGTGTTAATGATATAAAACAAAAAAATACGCGCGCAGTTTGAATCACCCAACCACGCACTGCCATGCCTTCTCCTTCTTCGTTTGTACCTGTAACATAAACGAGATAGCGGGGGTTTTAAACCCCCACAAACTGAAAGTCCTGAAAATAGCGATTACGTGCACAGCTTATATAAATTGAGCGCGAATATCTTAATGAATCAGGCTTGTTGCAACGAGTTCATCCATACAGGTTTGGAAGTCCAATTTTACAGTATACGTAAAGCCCTAATTTTCCAACCTTGAAACCCTAGATATCTTCCATGGTAGATTTTGATTTAGGAAATTTCAGCACAATTCACTTATACCAATCGCTTCAGGAAGATGTCAGTAGCAAAAATCAATAATCAAAACATAACAATGATGCATAGAAATTAGAATTCGATTATGGAAATATTTGTGAAAAACGTGACTCTGTTCTACCGTTTCCTTGTGTATGGGAGCTTGTTCTTGATTGCAAAAGGCTCCTGGAGACTTAGGCAACGTATTGGAATCCTTTTTAGGCGTGGAAAGGCACTGCAAGTATGATTTCAGTTTCACCACTTTCTTGAAATTTTTGCAAATTGGTTCTATGGCTTCAGCAGCTTTTTTCGTGTATGTGGCTTCAGGGTTAGCTCTTGCATATGTATGTGAATGATTCTAGGTCAAAAATAAGCCCATGAATCCATTTCCATAATGTTTCATATCTTTGATTTTTTATCACATAATTTCCAATCTTTTTTCATTGAAACCTTTGCCAATTATGGATGATTTTCCTTTTTTGAATGTGAAACGACTTGGCCAGCTTGCCCTGATATGATTTGCTTCAAAAAAGATCCAAAAACATATCTTTTTTAATTTTCCTATAATTAAAATCAATTAAATGAATTAATATAAATATAAATTCAATTAATTAATTAAAAATAAGAAAATAAATTATTTTGAGCTCAATGGGTCGTGCATAGGCCTTGGGTAATGATTCAAGGAAGAATTTGAGGCCCATTAGCAAATTTGAAGTGTTTTATGCAAAGTTGACTTTTGAAAGTTCCCAAAAATTTCCCAACTTCTCCAATGCATATCTTACTCAATTTTGAAGCTATGAACATGTTCTTGGACATTTTGGAAAGGTCTTGAAGTCCTCTAACCAATTCCTTTGGTCCCATGTCATTTTGATTTACCAATCTCAAGTTATGGTCTTTGACGTAAAGTGCCTTTTTGTTGACTTTTGAAAATGACCTATAATGTTGAAATTGATAACTTTTTGTGAGAGCATTTCTTGGACTTGGAGTGTGAAGATGACTTGTAGGAAATGTCATCCCCTTCAAAATGAGCATTGGATGGGATTTTTCTGATAAACCATGAAAAAGTTATGCCTTGGTCAATTTGCAGTTGACTTTTCAACTGTCCAAAAATAGAAACTTTTGCATCTTTAGACTTTTTGAGCCATGCTTGTGGAATCATGATCAAGAATTGATCAAATTATGATTGTGGCTTCAAAATAAGATGTTGACCAAAAATTTTGACTTTTGACTGTCAAATGACCATTTTGCCCCTGCAGTTGACTGTAAAGCAATTAGGGTTTTTGACGGTACAACTTGATGTTGTGAGTCTTGAAACTTGACATATGAATGCTTGACAATTTTTATGGGCACATGGGACTTGATTAGACCCTTGAAAACCTCAATTTCTTTGCCAGAACCAAAACCCTAATTCTGACTGTGTTAGGAGGCAATTGGACTGTGCAACCCTTGAGATATTTTGAACCATCTGGAGATTGATCTTGGCAAATCTTGAAGAATATGGGAAGGCAAATTTTGGGGTACAACACCTACGTACCACCTTTCGTGCAATAAGGGATCAGGGTACACGTAGTTCACCTTCTAAAAAATTTAAAACACGAGTGTGTTGGTTAATTTTATGAGATAAGACATCATCGTCATTGTCTGTGTGGAAAATATACTTACTACCCACAATCATGAGAAAGGATTATTTGCATCATATTAAAGTGGAGGGTATGGCTGGGATTTTAAAATCAACAATGCCTCACTCAACACCCAAGTGGAAAATATCTCACTTCACTACATATTTTAGAAGTATAGTTGTTTGCATCACAACAAGGATTGACAAGAGTCTAATCTTTTGAGAAATTTTTTAAAGCAAAATCCAAAGTGAAAAAATGGTTTGAATGAGATTGATTGACTTTTAGTCTTCTCATAAAAATGTTAAGGTATTATTAAGTTGATTGAAGTTTATTTATGAAAAATGTTTTGAAAATGCATGGACCTAAGTCCAAGTTTATTATGAAAGTGGTTCAAGTTTAGAAACAAGAAGAGTTTTCAAAAGGAGGGAGAAGATTTTTGAAATTAAAGAAGATGGGAGGAGATGAAGAGACTATCCTAAATCATAAGATAAAAGCTAGGGAGAAGAACCGTCTAACCAACAAGAAGCAAACACTTGACATTATGAGTCAAGATAGAATTCTCATTCTTTGGATTGAAACCAAGCAAGCAAAGATACTAGACCTCTTGAGAAAACTAAAATTCAAGTGTATTAAGTCTTCACAAATAATTGGGCAGAGTAACGACCGTATATAGATGAATTCCAAATTATAGACAAAGCATGTAATCACAATAACCTGCACACAAAACAAACAAACAACCCAATGTCTTGAGGTAAACCTCAAGAGCTTCAGAAAAAAAATATCAATTAAGGTCACAAGGTCTCCAACATATGATCAAGTTCTCTAATCCTAAGTCCAAGAAGTCCAATACTCCATAATGCCAAGGATAGTAACCAAATAGTCCAAGTATCATTAATATTTTTATGGTTCATGTTGATTATTAAGTATCTTTAAAAGGAAATAAAAAGCTCAAGTGAGCAAAATAAAAATGACATAAAAGTAAATGATCAAGTGAGCAAAGATTAAAATAACATGAAATGTAAATTCTAAAGTAAATAGTACATAAAGTAAAAGAGCATAAAATAAAAGCATAAGATAAAGTCAATTGTTAGAAGTTAATGGTTAGTTGGATGACCATCTTGAAACTTGCATTTGGAGCTCATTAGAGGATTGGTAGAGCCAATGCCTCTCAACAACAAGTTGCTTTTGCTTTTTGTCAAGTATATCATCCATTTAAGAATCCTCAAGGCAACATTTAATGATAAATGATGTTTAAGTGATCCGCGTTGACCAAAATTAATGAAGATCCATTAGAGGGTTGGTAGAACCAAAGCCTCCTAATAATGAATCTCAAGGTTATTGGATCAAAGGGTTCAAATTAACATACTTGGACTTGCAAACATAGGTTTGGGCCATGAATGATCATTTTCTCAAATCGGGACAAAATTTAGCGCCATGTTAAGCAATCGTAAGTGGACTTATGTAGAAGTCGCACCTATTTTGAGGCCGATCAATAGCAATTTATGTAGTTAATGTTTGGATAAATGATATAGAGATCATTATCCCTTAACATGTAGCACAAATAAAAAAAATAGGGATAAGATGAAGAGGGAGGGGGAAGATAAGCTAATTTGGATCATTACCTCAAATTCCTTTCATCTTTAAATTCAATCACTCATCTCAATGGTTTAAAGTACTAAATATATCATTAATCCAAAACACCAAAAATGAATTAAATAATTCACTCTTTGGTAGATTTGAATTAATAAACATTTATATAACTTCATCTACCCCAAAAGTCCATTGAATTTAAAGAGAAATTGGACATTAAAATTTGTAATCCAAATAAAAAATCAAAAGGAGTGAGTAGAAAAAGAGAGATGGATCAAAACAACCCCAAAACAAGGCATAAAATACATTTTTGTTCTGTTACAATCGATTTCACTATGGCAGCAATGAATTGCATCAGTGCTTTTTAAAAAAAAAATGTAAAATCATTATGTGACAATCGATTTCACTATAAGAGAAATCGACTGCACCCTGTGAAGAATAGAAAATCATCATTTCAAAAGGCCAAATTCTTGTTCAAAATTTCCATCAAACACCTTATGATCATGAATTTAATTGAGCACGAAAATTCCATCAAATTATGAGAAAATAGCACCAATGGAATCACAAAACAATGCTCAATGAACAAATCAAAAGATCAACAAGAGATCACATTGTGAAAGATGAAGAATCCAACTTACCAAAGGTAGAATCCAACACGAGGTTTTAGTAAATTTGGAGGCCATATTCATGATCAGGAGATGTTTTTACGTAGATCTGCTTGTTTTGTTTTTGTGTTTGGTCACGTTTGCAGGGGGTCTCACCGGAGAAGACGGTGGAAACCACCGGTTCCGGTGGTCTGACTAATTTCAGGTGGTGGTCCAAGCTGGTGTGGCTTCATCCCTGCATCCCATTGGTTGATTCAAGATACGAGCTCCCTCTCTCCACTCTTGATTGGCCCATTCAAATACAAAGGGGCCCACTGGAGGGCGCACTTATGAAAACTCAGCAATATGACTCATTTTATATTATAAATGTTTCTTTGTGATTATACTAACGGATGTAAAGTCGCCCCAACGGTTGGGTGTATGAGTGTTAAGGCGTTATGTGTGTGGGAGGTCAGGGGTTCGACCCCTGCCTCTTTCATTTTCATTTTTCTAAATCTTGTATGCAGATCTCATACTTCCAGCTACCATGCGCACACCCTGTGTCCTCAGACCACTATCATCAAAGCATCACATCACCAGGTCCAATGTTCCAAAACCAGGCGCTCATGATAGACCTTCAAAAGTGCAACACCATTGAATCATATGCAGCCTCTGGGCTCCCTAATTTGGGCCTAACATTTTTAATTGTTTCTGACCCACTGATTTTTCTTTTTTGCAGCGCCTGGGCTTGTCATTCTTTTGGGCCTAACAAAAATTCCAGTGCACCCCTCCATTGTGTTTTTCACACCAGCCCCCATTGCATTTTTTTCTTTTTTTTGTTTTATCATATTTATCTCATTTAATCATGTTTTTAACAAATTAAAAACCTTAAAAATAATAGACTTAGGTTTTCTCAAATTAATTTTAATTTTGTAAATTATTTTAATTAATTATTTGGATATTATTTTATTAATTTATAATCAATTAGATTTAGCATTATTTCATTCAAATAGTTTCTTAAAAAATAACCAAAAAAGGTAGAATTAGTATATTTAATTGACAATCATTTTCTTTTATTAATTAGGATCATATTTGTGATACGGTGGCCAGAATCGGGACATGTTTCCCTATTTTTTAAGGAATTGCTGGTTTGCGTTTTGCGTTTGTGTTCACATCATTTTCAAAATTGTTTTCTTTGTGTTTGTGTGCTTTGAAAAGTTTTTGTTTTGACTTCGATATAACTCTCGCTTCTGTCTTCAAGAGTGTAATGAAGTGTTTTTGAAAACTTTGTTTGTAAAGGAGTCTAAGTGTGAAAAAGTTTTGTTTTTTCTGAGCAAGTACTTAAGAACTAATCTACCTATTCGAAAAAAGAATCGTTCTATGCTTGTTTCCTTTAGACAGCGCTATCCCACTATTAATGAGTAGGTAGCACCGTCGTTGGAGTTTTGAGGGTCAATTCGAAAGGGACGTACGGTCACTAAAGCAATGTTAGGACGTCTTAGTAGTAAACCTAATGTCTTAGATCATTTATCCGAGGCAACAATATCCGAGGCAACCTTTCCGAGGCAACTTTGATCTTTGGACAAAAGGACGACCACTAACGCATCCTATACTCAATGACCGTTTACCGAAGGCAACCAAGTGAGAGTGTACCCTAGGAGTGCGCATGTGCGAGTGATTGAGTTTCAGATTATTTATCTTTGCACATTTAAGGTTATCTAACCGTTTTAAAATTACATACATTCTTGTCATGCATCCCTAATCATACATCTAACAGTTAATATTTTGCGGAATTTAAAATGTGGAAATTAAACTATGCTATTACAAGGCTTCAGGTATTTACATAGCCAAAAACAAACCCTTTGAAAAATAAAGCGGTAAATAGAAATAAACGTCCTAATTAACTATTACAAACTGTAGGCAGTTACATCAATATGGATAAAAATAAAGCGTGCAAGAAAATTAGATTGACGAGAAATTAGGGTTTTGACCCTTCTATCCTAATTAAAATAGAAAATGTTTTTTTGTTGTTTTTAATATTTCTTAAAGAAAAGAATTAGGTTTTAAAAATAAATGACAAAATTAATTAGTGATTAAATTAATTAATAAAAATGATTACAAGACCTATTTTTGGTTTTTGTTATTTTAGGAAAAAAATAAAATATAATTAAGTTAGTAATAAAACCTATTTATTCTAATTATTTTTAATTATGTACAAAAGGAAATTAAAATTGTCTAAAATTAATAACCTAATTAAAGAAATTAATTTTTTTACTAAAAATAAATATCCTAAATTTAATTGGATAAAAATATATTCTTTGTGATTTTTTGATAAAAAGAAAATAGATTTTTGTTAGTAAAACAAATAAATAAATAAATTAAAGTAAATATAAAAGAATAGAGAAAAAGAATTGGGCCTGAGAATTGTGGGGGTGCAAATAGTCAGATTTTTGGGCCCAAAAGAGAAGGTCCACGTTGACTTTAAGGATCCCATGCTGCGCGTTTGACTTGGCTTTGGTGCACCTTCAGATGATGGCCATTAGATTTGGCCATCTGCCACTTGGCTGGCTAGATTGGGAGGATGTATGGTGGGCCTTGGATTCATGCACACATGTGATCTCCTGAAATAAATCAAGAAAAATAAAGTTCCCCACTGTGTGACAAAGGTCATCTTGTCCATGTCCTCAGGTTCTATTTTGATATGATTATACCCAGAGAAACCATCCATGAAGGAGAATACCTTTTGCTTTGTTGTGTTGTCAACCAGAACATCAATATGGGGAAGCGAAAAGTCATCCTTAGGGCTTTCCCTTTTCAGGTCTCTAATCCACACACATATGTACTTTACCGTCCTTTTTAGGTACCAGAACAACGTAGGCAACCCATTGTGGATAAGAGGTGACAGTTAAGAAACCAACGTTGAACTATTTCATGACTTCAGCCTTGATCTTTTCTGACATCTCTCGCCGCATGCGACGAACCTTTTGTTTCACTAGAGGGCAGTCCTCTTTTGTATGTAGGCGATGAACCACAATATCGGTGTCAAGTCCCGACATGTCTTTGTACGACCAGGAAAAAACCTCAACATAGTCATGTAGCATCTGTATTAACTTCTCTTTGGCACTATGCTCCAGATCAGCGCCTATCTTGACTTCTTTCTTGTCCTTTTCAGTACCCAAGTTAACTGTCTCAACCGACTCTTCATGAGACTGTATTTCCCTTTCTTCCTGTTGTAACAGTCTGGAAAGTTCTCCTGTTACTTCACAATCTTCCCCAACTTCGTCCTCGGCTTGGTAGATCATATTTTCAAAGTCATAATGGGAAATAACAGAATCGTTATCAATGGGATCCATAGTGGATACGGATCTGCAGTTTGATACGTGTGTGTGTGTAAGAGCATAGCTGTATATTTTTTGATAAATTTAAGAGGTAGAAAAGAAAACACAAAGAGTGCAAAATTTGTATGCAAAATGTCCGATGCTTTATTAATGACATATGAAAATGAAGCAATGACCCTCACAAATAGACCATTGTGCCTCGGGTAAGACACAAGGCTTTAATGTTTCAATTGTTCAAATATTACATTTCCTCAAAAAACAAAAAGACAAATTACTCTTGAATAATAGTAATGGGAACAAAATATTTAGCCTCCCAATTGCTGAGTCCATCGCTGATGGTTGGGAAGATCCACTTGTCCAGGTCATAACCATTATCGTTGTCTTCCAGAGCATTGACTCCATGGTTGCTGATCCGTAAAGGTGGTCCTTCGGTGCGAGCACGACGAATAACTCTCAGGGATCCTGAAGTAAAACCCAAACCAAAATTTTTAGATTTGTAGGGAATATCCGGAAGTTGGCCCCAAATTGTACACCCACCTTCTTTGACTACTACCTTGGCATCCTTCAGAGAAGCCATCTTCAGTGGAGGTTTGGTAATCTTCGGGACCTTGGAAGCAATCTTGGTTGCATCAATGGACTGTGTAACCTCCTCAATGTTATGACAGGGAGTCTTAATGAACTCGACGTCCATTTTGACGTACCTGAAAGAGTTCAAGTGACTCACCATGTATTCCTTTTCCCCATGAACTGTGATAATTTTCCCATTGACTGGGTACTTCAGCATCTGATGTAGGGTGGAAGTCACAACACCAACCCCATGGTTCCAGGGTCGACCCATTAAACAGGAGTAATATGGGAGTATGTTCATCATGTAGAAAGTGGAACTAAAAGTCTGAGTACCTACTTTGATATGGATGCCCACCTCCCCATGCACCATTCTTTTAGAATCGTCGAAGGTTCTCACCACAATGTTACTGGGCTTTAGTGTGAGTCCTTCGCAATCCAATCTGTCAAGAGAATTCTTGGGTAAGACATTTAATGAGGAACTTGTATCCACCAGAACATGGGCTAATGTAGTTCCCCTGCAAT
The DNA here is from genome assembly GCA_948472305.1 of Vicia faba. Classification (NCBI taxonomy): domain Eukaryota; kingdom Viridiplantae; phylum Streptophyta; class Magnoliopsida; order Fabales; family Fabaceae; genus Vicia; species Vicia faba. The sequence goes on from OX451736.1 coordinate 27,222,381, forward strand.
CAATAAAGACATACAGAGCATTATTGTGTTTCCTTCCCTTGGGAGTTAAATCTGCATAAGAGAATCCCAGGCCATTATCAGTCGTCAAACTAGCCACACAATTCTCAAATTGATCAACGGAGGTCTCTTGAGGCACGTGGGAAGACTTAAAGAATTTTACTAAAGCCTTAGCATGGGCTTCAGAGCATAGCAGTAAGGCCAGCATTGAAATTTTTGAAGGGGTCTTCCCCAATTTCTCCACGACATTATAATCACTCTTCTTGATTGTCTTTAAAATCTCTTCCATTTTCTTTTTAAAAGCCTCGAGAGTGACTTCTGGGTGCGCCTTCATCTGGACAGGCTCAGAGAATACCTCTTTTTCCTAAGTCTCGACTGACTCGGTAGTAGGGATAACAACAATACTAATAGTAGGAGTAGAAATGGGAATACTGATAGGAGTAGCAGCAGGAATAATCACACGAGTAATAATGGGAGTACTAGAAGGAGCAACAACAGGGATAATCACAGAAGTAGCAACAGTTTTTGGAGAGATCTCGGGAGAGAAAACTCTTCCGCTTCTCGTTATTTTACTGGTCCCAACGATATTGTAGACGTCAGGATCAGTACCTTCAGCAGCTTTGTCTTTAACAACCAATAGGTCTTGCTTAGCGCCATGGTAATAGACGTCAGCCCCATAACTCCAGGGAACAACTTTATCTGAGGAATATGGTATTGGCCCGGGAAGGGTAATTATTAGGGGAGCAAACTTTGGAACAAATGTAATCCTGACGGGTCTTTTGGTGGAGACCCTGGGAGGATTGTCAGAAATGGTGATTATCGAAACATCTTCACAAGAACTTCTTGCAAGAGGAACTTTCTCGAACAAAATTTCTTTGTTAACCATCAGGCGCTGGATACCCATCTTTAACAACCAACAACCATCTGGTAGGGACATAGATAAGTGGAAACCTTCACCACAACCCGAAAATAAACCGGCTCGCAATAAGTTCTCTTTAACAGTCAAAAGAGGAGTATTTAATTCATCCACGAAGGAAACAAAATAGTCATCATCAACAAAATTGACACCTTGGCCATGTTTGGGCATGGGTGCAGTTATTACATTAGGCGTCTCTAGAAGGTCTAACTCAATCTCCTTCGCCTTAATGAGATCTTGTACCTTATTCTTTAAAGCCCAACATTCATTTGTATCATGCCCCGGAGTTTCAGAGTGGTGGGCACATCGAGCATTTGGGTTTTAGCGGAGAGATGTAGTATTGGGGTTCTTCGGGGCCTCCTTTAGGGTCACCAGATTGGACTTCAGCAGTTGTGGAAAAACCTGGGATAGGGTCATGTTGATCCGAGTGAACTGTATTCTAGGCGCATCTGGCCTGCACTGATTGTTTCGTTGCTATTTTGAGGCATGATTGGAAATGATAATAGCCTCTACCGTCGGACTACGCTCAGTTTTGTTATGATTTATTTGGCTATAAGAAGCACTGACCTACTCCTTTCCAGCTTCTACCCGTTCACCAGTCAAGATCAATTCAGTAAACCCAACTGAAGAACTTCCAATCAGATGGTTAAAGAATGGCTCGGATAACATGCCCAAGAACATGTACACCAGCTCCCTGTCAGACAACGGAGGCTGGACTCTTCCTGCAAGGTCTCTCCATTTTTGGGCATAATCTTTAAAACCTTTGCCGGAACCCATAGACATACTTTACAAATGTGCAAGAGTCAGGGAGAGGTCAGCATTATATTGATACTGCTTGTAGAAAGCAGTAACCAAATCTTCCTAATTGCGGATGTTGGTTCTCTTCAGTTGATAGAACCATTCCAGCTGAGTCCCTGCCAAACTCTCCTGGAAGAAATGTACCCACAAATTCCTATTAGTAGTGTGGGGTTGAATCTTCCTAACATACGACCTTAAATGAAGCTTAGGACATGAGACATCGTCGTACTTAGCAAATGAAGGGACCTTGAATTTTTGTGGGATGACCACCCCTAAATTCAGTCCTTGCTCCTCAAAATCCAGCCCGAGTATCCTCTGGATCTCCATAGCATTGAGTTGATACTCTAGCTGTTTGTATTTATCCTCAGTAGGAGGATATTGCTCCTCAAAATAGTCAGGTTCATCTTCCTCAGACCCTGGATTGTTGTTTTCTTCCACTGGCTTTTCTTCTTGATTGTCCCCCTCCTTTGACGGGGTTGCAAAATCTATAGCTCGCTTAACTGGTCCTCTGATCCTTCTTCCAAAATTCAATACACCGACTGGTTTCTTTGCCTTCTTGGTGTTCTCTTTGATGATAAGAGATTTCAGATCTTCCTGCCCCTGGGCTAGAGCAAGGAACATTTGCTGAAACTGAGCGTTCTGAGCTTGGAGGTCCTTCACTATCTGTTCGAGAGCCATTTCTTTTGCTGAAATAAATAGCGAAAGTAATAAGAAACCTGTCTTCAAATACCTATTTATGCAATGAAATGCATGATATGCTTATGCAATGTTTTCAAGGGCCTCATAGGATTCAAACTCTTTTAACCAAAACAAAAACAAAGACTTTTTATTAGTAAGTTCAAATGAAATCAAAGTTTACAAAGGAATATCAAATAATAAACTTCTAAGACTTCTAAGACTTCTAAGTCTCCCAAGGACGCTTCCTTTTGGTGCTAATGTAGGCGATGAGATTCTTCTCTTCGTGAAGCCGCTTTGTCAGTTCCAACACCTTTTTCTCACTGGCATAGAATTAGGACTCAAAGGTATCTCGTTCTTCTTTGAGCTGTATCCAATATTTTTGCAATTCTTCAAAGTTTGTTAGCATATCAGGATGCAGGATGATGCGAGACCCGACCCTTGAACAATAGGCTCTGAAATCATTGGTAGGATAACAGCATACATCATCATAAGATTTTGAGCACGAGTTCGCACCCATTTGAGGTATGGATCCAAAAGGATGGAGTTCTTGTACCCTAGAGTCCTGATATCAGTCTTCTTAACCATTCCCCAAGTGCGAATGAACCTCTGATGATAACCTTGCAGGTCATTTGAATAGTCGAACACAATACCCTAAATGAGCATATCATGAGGGCCATCCCTCCGGGCGTAACCGAACTGACGTAAAGATAAATAGGGGTTGTATGTGATGCCTCCTTTAATGCCAAGGAGTGGCACATTGGGAAATCCTCCGCAGCGATCAATAAAAGAGATGTCTTCTTGGGAGCGAGGGAACCAATAGATGTTAGAATGAGAAAGAGACATTAATCTTTGGTTCCATCTTAAACCTAGATCATTCTTCTTTACTGATCGAGGAAGGTGTGAAATAAAACACCTATAGATTAGAGGTATGTAACACATAAGAGTCCCTCGCTTTTTCATGGTACGGGTATGGAGTGAATGCAGAATATCCCCAAGCAATGTAGGCACTGGATTGTGAGCAAGGAAGATGTTGATGGTACTGACATCTACAAACTGGTCTGCATTAGGGAACAAAACCAACCCGTAGATAAAAAGAGATAAAACATCTTCAAAGGTGTGGTAACTCATAGCGTCTAGGAATACCTGGGCTTTATTCATCAGAAAACTCGTGAGGAGGCCCTTAACTCCACTCCTTATTTCCCAATTGGACTCAATGTCATATGGATTCAAGTGTAAAGCTATGGCAACATCTTCAACAGTTGGATCTTGTTCTAAACCGGTAAAGGGTATCTGCTTCAATATAGGCAAACCAAGTATTTTGGAGAATTCTTCCAGCGTAGGCACCAACTGACAGTCTGGAAATGTGAAGCAGTGGTTCTTAGGGTCGAAGAACTGGAATAAGACACTCATCAAATCCTCGTCAAAACCGGTAGTAACCAAACTGAGCAAGTGACCATAAATCTTGTTGAATGGTGAGTTCTCAGGAACTTTTAAGACCATTTCTTTGAGTTTGGGAGAAATCTCTACAAAACTGATTCAGGTGGTTTTTCTGCGAGCTGAATCCATAACCGACAAAATAGAGGAGAGATAAATCCATATGCCCTTGAAATGGTTAGTGTACATGACTTGTTATGATATTTATCACATTATGATTATGCTTTGAAATCACAAGTATATCAAACACAAACGAGTCACACAGAGACCTTAGGTTTAAAGGCTTGCATGAGTTTTAAAGGTAAGTATCCTCTTGAAGTTTCAGTTGGTTCAACCTGTCCTATTAATAGTAACTGGGTTCTAAGGAGTCTCATATCACTGACCTTGCTTTTAGACATTGTTCTAGCTCAAGAACTGAAGTATTGCGGCCAGAATATCCCAAAAGTCCAATCTCAATGAGTGTAGTATCGAGTATCAACCAATCTTCGGTCGAAACCAAAGTTGGCCATCTCACTACTTTCTAATGTCTTATGATGAGTCAATTAAAGGTTCTAAAACTCAGTTAGCGCTTAATGACACTATAAGTAATCCTAATGTTATCCTTGACTGACTCAAGGAACATTAGTACAATCCAGAGTATCACGCTAACATAGCCATCACTTCGTCCATATCGGTCTACACCGTACAACTTCTATGATTTATTGCTACTTACCTAAAAAAGGTACCCCAGATCCGGGTGTAGGATCTTTTAGTAACAAACCAAACAAAACCCTAAAAAATAAAGCATACAAAGCAAGCAATTAAAACAGTTTTAACATGAACTAACTCTTAAGATAACCCCACTTTATAAGAAACTCCCCAGCAGAGTCGCCAGTTCTGTGATACGGTGGCAGAACCGACTGTTATACTGGTTTTGTGTTTGTGTTTGCAAATGTTGTGGTAAGCAAGAGTCGCCACCGAATTTTCTTTTATCTAAATTAAGGAAAGGGTGAAAAGAACAGAAAAATACCTTTTCGAGAATTTTGAGTAAGGCGAGTAGATTATGGAAAGGGAAGGTGTTAGCACCCTTTCCATCCATAGTTTTCTACGGGCTCTTTGATGCTTAGCTCATTTTTAAAATACCTTATGCTTTGTGTTTTGAAAAAAATAGTTTCAAAATGCCTTAGTGCGGCGATTCGCTTTATGATAACTCTTGTATCAGTCCTCAAGAGTGTTGACAAAGCGAATATTTTTGAAAGTGTTTTGAAATGTTTTGTGTAAGTGCAAAAAGTTTATTTTTGAGCAAGCATCTAATAGATATCTACTTGTACTCGAAAAATCCGTTCTTTTACTCTTTTCCTTTAGACAATGCTATCCTACTATTAGTGAGTAGGTAGCCCTATAGCTGGATGTATGAAGGACATTCGAAGAGACGTTTTTATGGCCATAAAGGAAACTGGGTAAGAAGCTTTAGTAACTACCCTAGGGTTCTAAGATCATATTTTTACCGAGGAAACATCGAGAGGGTCATCGAGGGACTTATGATCTTTTGAACTAGAGGATAATCACTAAAACCTCTCACGTTTCAAGAGTTGTGACTATTTTCCGAAGGCAACCGAAGTGGGGTACCCTAGAGGTGTATATGTGCAGATGTGTTGTATTCAGTTATTTGTCTCTTTTTGTTAGGTTTGCTAGCTTTTTGATTATTAGGTTCTTGTCATACAATCCTACATCTAAACAGTCAATATATGTATAGGAATTAAAAGTGCAGAAATGTAAATCCTACGCTATTACATGTCTTCGGGGATTAATTACATGTCCAAAACTTGGGAAAAATAAAGAAAAGCGGTAAATAGTCCTAGTTAATTTCTATTACATCCCATGAGCAGGTACAATAATAAAAAATAGTGACGAAGCAATAAACGCGCGTGAAATTGAAAGCAATGTCCATAAATCTTTAAGAAATAAAAATCTTTTTGTTTGTTTTTATTTGTTTATGAAAAGAAATGAAATTAATCCTAAGTCTATTTAGTTTTAAAGTAAAAAAATGGATTAAATAATTATTAATTAATTTACAAAATTAATTTAATTAAGAAAAATGTTAGCCAAATATTTTTATTATTTTTCTGATTTTTTTTATATTATTATGAAAAAGGATTAAATGAAATAAATAATAAAGCAAATAAGTAGAAAAATGAAGGTGGGCCAGACACAATCAGCAATGAGGGAGGGGGGTATGAATTGCACAACTAGATCCAGGCCCATTTCACCAGCACTGGATCTAGTGAGGAGAGATTTTGGGGGCACATGGTAGTCTGCGCGTGAGAGCGTTGGACCTGGCTACGTTAACACCTGGCAGCACATATTTGAAGGTGCATGATGAGTGTATTTGGCTTGTGCGCATCAAATCTGTAAACAAAATGTTAGCAAAATGAAAATGCGTGACTTGGGACTCAAACCCCAGTCCTCTCTCCAATACACGCGTTTTCACCATTCGAGCTAGTTGTTCAATCGAAATAAATGGAACCAACACTGGATCCTGCAAATTTGTTAGTTTCAATATCTATCGAAAACTTATCCCAATCGAACTCGTCCCCTGAGCTCAAATATGGGGTTGTTTCGATCTTTGATGGTCTGTACATTGAGTTTCGAAAGCAATATATTTCGAAGGCCCCTAGCATTGGTATCCTAACATCTGGATGTTGCAACTTACATATACCATATTAAATCATTCATAAACAACAAGAATAACATGAATATGCAATCCAACGAGTTAACATTATAGATTGAATGATAAAAAAGTTTACCAACTGGAGGTATTTCAATCTAAGCTTGGGATGACTTGGATCCTTCCTGTAAATGGTTGGAAATGGGAATATCCTTGTGCCTTCTTGCTTTGGAAATTTTAGAGAAAATTAGGATTTTGCTCTGAGGAAGGCTATACGTGTTTAAGGCAGTATGCGTGTAACTTATGGGCGTATGTATTTCGTGTGTCCTGGCGAATGTTTTCTTTTTTTCCCCTAGCGAACGTGTGTGGCTTTGTATTTATTGGGATGTGAGGGTGCATGAAAATGGCAAGGGACAACCATTTAACTAGGCTTTAAAATCCATGAGACAAGAATCCAACACATTGAAGGTTGGCCATATTTGGATAATTCTTGCCATTTTGAAGCCTTGAGTGAACCTGGACATGTTTGACTCTTTCGAATACCTTCCAGCCTTGCTCTTCAATTGGATTTGAGTTTCTTTCTTCGAATGGCTCAAGTATTTCCCTTTGATTGACTCTGAGTTACTTCCTTCGAATAGCTCAAATTCTCATAATTGGGGCCTCTTCGATTGAGCCCTACTCAGCTAGCCCAAACAAAAACTCTTTTCTGGCCAATTGAAGTTTCCTTGGAATGAATGTGCTTGTGCAGGAGGCTTGCATATGGAAATATGTGGAATTTTGGTCCAGCAAGCATCTTTGCATATTTCTCTTTTGTTTTGACCAACTAGATCCAATCTTTGACCAAACCCTTTTTTCAGACAACACTATATGTCCTTTGAATGGGCCTTTGAGTGCTCCTTCAAATGGATCATTTACATGTCCTTCGAATAGGCCTTTTTCCTGTGTGCTGGCATGTTGAGGGGTATTGGCCTTATGCATTAAAAGCAAGCACATAGGAAGTATTTGCCTTATGCATTGAAGACAATCATAGAAGAAGCCTTTGCCTTTGTGAATCCCAGATAAGTCTTAGGGAGCCTCTGCCTTATGGATCGAAGGCCAGTTGAAACGAGCCTTGGACTTAGTGAATCCAAGGAAATAATTAAGAGGCCTTTCCCTAGAGAGTCAAAGGTTGCATGTAGAGGCTTTTCGCCTAGTGAGTCAAAATAAACATGCAAGAGGCCACTGCTGGTGAATCAAAGGGAACTTGTAAGGGGTTCTTTCCTAAATGAAACTTGGACCTAGGCTTGCTCGAAGGGGAACCAACGCACAATCGAAGATGATGGGCCAATGCTTGATCGAAGAGTTTTAGATGCCCAATTGAAGCTTGTTGACATGCCAATCGAAGGACTGTTTGCTCTGAAATTCCAATCAAAGGACATTGTTCAGATGCCAATCGAAAGACACTGTTAACATGCCAATCGAAGTACACTATTAACATGCCAGTTGAAGGACATTGTTGACATGTCAATCGAAAGACACTTGACCATCATTCAAAAATTTCATTTTCTTTAGGCAAGTGTTTGTAACCACCCATGTAAGAGAAAACCTTGGGAAACATGAGAGGGAAAATTTTGGGGTACAACACTACCGATGTTCACTGAAGGTAGAGAGGGAAAACATAACACAAACGTTCACTGAAGGTGAACTACCAATGTTCACTGAAGATAGAGAGAAAAGAATAACACCAACATGCACTGAAGGTGAACTAAAAACGTTGACTGAAGGTAGAGAGAAAAGATAACACCAACGTTCACTGAAGGTAAACTACCAACGTTCACTAAAGGTAGAGGGAAAAGAATAACACCAACGTTCATCGAAAGTGAACTACCAACGTTCACTGAAGGTAGAGAGAAAAGAATAACACCAACGTTCAGTGAAGGTGAACTACCAACGTTCGCTGAAGGTAGAGATAAAAGAATAACACCAACGTTCACTGAAGATGAACTACCAACATTCACTGAAGGTAGAAAAAAAAGAACGTATTGATAATAACAAGTTTCCCAAAATCATGGCGTTTCATGCAGAACGGGTCTCAACTTCTTCTTTAAACAAGAGATTACCACTTGTAAATATTTCTCAAAGAACCGTCTCTATCATATTAAAAAGACTTGCCATCCATTGGAGTAATTTGACGATGAACTGCAAACTATCCACTTATAGAGAAGACAGCGAAAAAAAGTAACGTCGACTTTTACTAAATAGGAATGATAATATAATACTGATAAATACCAACATTAGGGGTGGTAATAAATTATTGGAACTAGTATTTATTACTAGAAACAAAAGAACTTCTTCAGAGCAAAGTGAATCTCAATGATGAACTATCTCCCATAATGATGTGACTACCATCCATCGGAAAAAGATCTCAGTGACGAACTATCTCCCATAATGACGAGACTACCATTCATCGAAGTACAAACAAATATTCTAAGAGAAATAACAGACTTATCGGGGTAGTACAAGTTTCTCAAATAAAGAGACCTACTACTTGCTGTTATGAGGGGATTGTAATAATGACTTCTTGGAGAAATAAATTAGGGCTTCCTTGGGAATGAATCATGACTTCCCGGGGATGAATCACGACTTCTTGGGGAAATGAACCGTGACTTCCTGGGGAAATGCCAATATATTCCTGCTGAGAAGATAAAATCTTCTCGAGCCAAAATAAATGCACATTCTCAAACTAGGGCTCGAAGCTTGCAAAAATCCATAGTAATAATATTGTTGGGAACCAATGATTCAAACCAGAAATAAACTGGAATGAAATAGTCAACAAAAGTACATCCTATGAGAAATAGACTCAAGAGGGAAACCCAAATCATCCAGACAAAGAGTTGTATAGGAAGGCTAAAGCAAAAGTCTTCAACGAGGGATAACTCAGTGGGGAAATTGAAAGAATATACACTTTCTGCTTAAGGTTGGCACTCTATTGGAGAGAGGACAACACAACTCTGCAAAACAGGGTTATATGTCAACAAAAAATGAATGAATGCGAATCAACAATGATTTTCTAAATTCAACTATGCATGATGTATGTATGAATGTATGAGTCTTATCATGTATATGCTGACAAAATAGACGTATAACATTGGGAATAACCAGAAAAAACAAACTCAGGTAACGTCAATACTCGGCTAAATCACACCCAAGACGAAGATTCCATAAGAAAGTAAGTACCAACTGAGGAAACAAAATCCTATTTCGCGGCTTAACTTCACTGGGAAGGAACATAATCCGAAAATAATCACATCATATCAATAAATCAGTACAGGTATAAGGATCTAACATCCTCCTCCAAGCTTCACCGGGGGATACCACACAAACTTCAATGAGGCAAAAACATTTTGTGGTCCGTACTTCTACTGGGGATTGCAATATAAATCTTAATAAGGCAGATGAAAACCATATCGCCAAAACATCAACTGAGGATCTCGTGCTTACTTCATTGGGGAATATCATACAAAATTCACTAGGGGAGATAATGCCTCATCATCGAGATATCAACTGGACACCTCGTGCTGACTTCATTGGGGAAGACATCACCACTTCGTCGAGGGGAAACCAAAATGCATTCTTCAATATTGAGAGTGAGTATTGCACCAACTTCTCCGGGAAGAAAGTATGAAACCTCATGGGGATAACAACTTAGAGGGTTAAGAAGTCAGACATTACAGCAAGAAATCAAACTTATGGGGATTTTAAATCAAACCCAACAATTGATGGGTGAAAACCCAAAAGATCGACAACTGTCTCAACACTTTTTAGAAAAGATATTGCCCTGGTCTAGTTTCCTGGGAAACAAACAACAACAATAATGCTATCACTGCAAAAGGACGATGTTTTTGCGAATAGTTCCATCTCGGTACACAAAGAGAGACGGAACTTTCGTCATATGAGTGAATACCTTACTGGGGAATCTGGGATAGAGACTTCATACGATGCAAACCCAAAATAAAAAATTCACCAAGACTTAACTGGGGACAATGGGATTACAAACTGATACCGCACCTTACGCCAATTGATAGCATCTTCAATTTCCTGAGAAATACAAGAAGATCATGCACATACCAACAAAAACGACCTGAGAGAACCTTCATGGGGGAAACAAAACTTCCCAAAATTACTGTAGTTCGTCCATTCCTGGGATCACCACTTTTGTTTTCCTCTTGAATCATAAAATCTGAAGTAAAAATAATTTGTAAATTCTTTTCGAATTTTTTTTTGTTATTTAATCTTTTCGGTTTGAAAATTACTATCAATAATAAATGAAGTCTTTGTAGGCAGAGTAAAATAAGAACTACAAAGAATTGGATAAAAGCTCATACTTTATTAATGGAATGATAGTCTGCGAATGGCGAGACTCCAAGGATGAATACAAAGTTCAAAAAATGTTAATATATAATGGAAAAGATACATTGAAATACAATGACCATTATTCTCTCTAACAACTTTGAAATCCTGAGCAGCAGCTTCTGTTGAAGTATGGTGAGGATCCAAGCAGATTGTTGCTTCAATGATCAAGTCTTGTCCGATGTAGTTACTTGCCAAGAAAGTCCCTAACTTTTTCCTAAGTTGCCCTTGCGGGTTTTCAACTTAGCGGGAAAATTTATTCTATTTATGTCTCTAATTTTTGCCTAGATCGCCCTTTTTGGTTTTTGGCCTACCAAGACGCTCCTTTTTGCCTAAGCCGCCCTTTCGGGTTTTCGACTTAATGAGTTATTCTTTTATTTCTTTAGGCGAAGTATTTCATGACTGCATCAGCATTCATGGGACATGGAAACTCCTCGCCATCCATAGTTTCAAGAATTAATGCACCGCTGAAGAAGGCTTTCTTGACAACATATGGGCCTTCAGAATTAGGAGTCCACTTGCCCCTAAAATCAGTGTTGAAAGACATGATCTTCCTGAGCATGAGGTTGTGTTCTCTGAATTCACGAGGTTTGACCTTCTTATCAAATGAATTCTTCATTCTCTTCTGATATAATTGTCCATGACACAAAGCCGTCATTCTCTTCTCTTCAATCAAATTCAATTGGTCAAACCTGTTCTGGACCCATTCAGCCTCTGACAACTTGGTTTCCATTATCACACGTAAAGAGGGATCTCAACCTCAATTAGGAGCACTGCTTCCATACCATACACAAGGGAGAACAGGGTTGCTCCTGTTGAAGTGCGGACATATGTCTGATATCCATGTAAAACAAAAGGGAGCATTTCATGCCAATCTTTATAAGTAACAACAATATTCTGGATTATCTTATTGATATTCTTATTAGCAGCTTCAACAACCCTTATTCATCTTTGGCCTGTACGGAGATAAATTGTGATGGACAATCCTAAATTCTTCACAAAGTTTTGTCATCATCTTATTATTCATATTCGAGCAATTATCAGTGATAATTCTGCTTGGCACACCATACCGACATATGAGATTGTTCTTCATGAAGCGCATTATCACCTTCTTAGTGACATTAGCATATGAATCATTCCAATCATTCTAATTATGTCAATACCCCACATAGAGAAAGGCCACGAGGAAGAAATAACATTGAGAAGTGTTAGAGGCGCATGAATTTTGTCCGCATAAATCTGACATTTATGGCACTTCTTTGCAAATTTGTAATAGTCAGATTCCATTGTCAGCCAATAGTAACCTTCCCTTAGCATCTTTTTAGCCATCGAATATCCATTGGCATGAGTAACAAAGAACCTTCATGAATATCTTGCATCAACATGTCTGCTTTGTGTCTATCCATGCATCTGAGCAAGAGTATGTCATAATTTCTCTTGTAGAGCACATTTTCACTAAAGAAGAAACTGCCAGCCAATATTCTTAATGTCTTTCTATCTTTATTCGATGCCCCAATTAGATATTCCTGATCCTGGAGAAAATGTTTGATATCATGATACCAAGGTTTCTCATTACTACTTCCTCTGTTGTAAACACATGAGCGAGCCTATCCAATGGCCAAACTGTAATTCAAGGTATATCATTCCAAGTGTTCACTTGATACATAGAAGCCAGAGTTGTCAGAGCATTCTCCATTTGATTTTCATCTTTGGGGATGTGATGGAATTCAACCTTATTAAAGAAGGGTAACAATCTTCTAGCATAATCTTTGAAAGGGATCAAGCCGGGGTGACGAGTATCCCATTCTCCTTTAATTTGATTTACTACCAAAGCTGAATCGCCATACACATCTAGAATTTTAATTTTGAGATCAATAGGTTTCTCGAGACCCATGATGCAAGCATCATACTTTTCCATATTATTGGTGCAATTGAATGTCAACCTTGCAGTAAAAGGTATATGTGATCCATGAGGAGTGACAATCATAACACCAATTCCTTTACCATAAGCATTCATAGCTCCATCAAATATCATGCTCCAACGAGACTTAGGATCAGGACCTTCCTCGTGTAATGGTTCATTACAATCTTTCACTTTTAGAAACATCACATCATCATCGGGGAAATCATACTTCACATACTGATAATCATCAACTGGTTGGTGAGCAAGATAGTCTGCCAACACGCTGCTTTTAATAGCTTTTTGAGTGCGGTATTCAATGTCATATTCAGATAACATCATTTTCCAACAGGAAATTCTCCCATTAAGAGAAGGCTTTTCAAAAATGTACTTGATGGAATCCATTTTGGAGATCAACCAAGTGGTTTTATTCAACATATACTACTGCAAACGTTTTGCCGCCCAAGCCAGAGCACAACATGTTTTTTCCAGCATAGAATATCGTGACTCAAAATCAATAAACTTTTTACTGATATGATAAATGGCATACTCTTTCTTCCCGGTTTCATCTTGTTGTCCCAGAATACAGCCCATGGAATTATCTAACACTGTCAGATACATAATCAATGGTCTTCCTTCAATAGGAGGGAGCAAGATAGGAGGTTCAAGTAAATATTCTTTAATACTTTCAAATTCCCTTTGGAAGTCATCCGTCCATACACAACCTTGATCTTTCTTTAACAACTTAAATATTAATTCACACGTTGCAGTCATATGGGAAATGAATATGGAGATGTAATTCAAACGCCCGAGGAAACCTACGACTTGCTTTTTAGTTCTCGGTGCTGGCATTTCTTGAATTGCTTTGACTTTATCAGGGTCGACTTCAATCCCTCTTTGGCTGACAATGAAACCCAACAACTTCCCTGATCAAACACTGAAGGTACATTTATTTGGATTCAAGCAGAGACGATACTTCCTCAAACGCTGAAACAATTTCAACAAATCTTCTATATGCCCTTCTTCAGTATGGGATTTAGCAATCATATCATCAACATATACCTCAATTTCCTTGTGCATTAGATCATGGAATAAGGTTTTCATAGCCCTCTGGTACGTTGCACCAATGTTCTTCAACCCGAAGGGCATCACTCTGTAACAGAATGTTCCCCAGGTGCGATAAATGTTGTTTTTTCCATGTCCTCAGGAGCCATCCTTATTTGATAATATCCGGAAATCCGTCCATGAATGAGAAAACTTTGAATTTTGTTGTGCTATCCACTAACATATCAATGTGTGACAATGGAGAATCATCTTTTAGACTAGCTTTATTTAGATATCTGTAATTTACGCACATGCAAACTTTTCCGTCTTTCTTCAGTACTGGGACAATATTGGCAATCCACTGAGGGTATAATGATGTCACAAGAAAACCGACATTAATCTGCTTTAGAACTTCTTCTTTTATTTTTACTGCCATATCGAGGTGAGTTCTTCGCAACTTTTGTTTGACAGGAGGTCATTCTTGCTTCAAAGGCAAATGGTGCTCTATAATATTTGTATATAAACTAGAAATGTCTTGGTATGACCAAGAAAAGATGTCCACATATTCTTTCAGCATTTCAATTAACCTTCTCTTCACATCAGGATGCAGCAATGCTTCAATCTTGACTTCCTTCAAATCTTCTTCTGAACCCAAATTGATTACTTCCAATGACTCTTTATATGGATGAATGGAACTCTCCTCGCGCTCAAGCAACCGTGACACCTCTTCGGGAATCTCATCATAATCTTCTTTTTCGGCCCTATACACAGGACATTCAAAGTTGGGAGAGGGTACAAGGTCATTATATTCAACGAGTTTTTTAATTAATTTGCACATATGATTTATGATTGCTTTTAGAAACTGACACATATAACAAGTGATTATGCATATTCAATATAAGTTATTATTTATTTTGAAAGGTTTTTTTATTACCATTTTCCAAGAAAAAGCAAAAAAAAAAACACAATTTAGGAAACAAAGACAACTTTTATCATTGATTTTAAAGGTCAAAGAAAACAGATAAGCCCATACAATATCAATACTTTCACCTTGGCTGGAGTGAAAGCTTTTCGAAAAGATTAACAAAAGAAAATTACTTTGAGACACGTATGCAACATGGAGCATCAATGGTGATCCAGTTTTGACCCCTAACTCCGTGCGTCACATGATTTGGCATTTCTGGCTCTTATTTATCTTCCACAATGGCATTAATCCTAGAAACAATTGGATGAAGATAACCCCTGCTATGAAAGATATCCTGATACTTGCCTGCAGTAGACTTCGACTTCATGTTCCTACCTTTATCATTCTTCACATAGAATCCCAAGCCAGCTCTATTCTTGTTTACAGGTGGATCAACAATTTTTCCCCATACTTCGCTATGGCCATTATGCACAACCTGTTGAGCATCCTTAAACGAAGCTATAGAATTCTAATTTGCTCTTACATTATCATTGGGTAAAGCTTGGAACTGGGTTCCAACAACAGCTTCATCCGCCTCCACAATACTGAAAGAGGACAAGTGATATATCAATAATGCTTGCTCTCCATTTCTGATGAGCACTTTTCCTTCACGCACAAACTTCAACTTCTAGTTTAAAGTCGAAGTGATAGACCCTGCATCATGTATCAACAGCCGTCCCAAAAAATAGCTATAAGCGGGTATAGTATCCATGATCTAGAAAGTAATCTGAAACAAATATGGGCCTATATGAATAGGCATGTCCACCTCACCAATAACAGATTTCCTTGATCCATCAAACACTTTCACAATAATGCCACTCGGGCGCATGGGCGTTCCTTGATATTTCAACTTCATTAGCATGCTCCTCGGTATGCCATTCAATATGGATCCATTATCAATCAACACATTGGATAATGAATCATTCTTGCAGTTCATAGAGACGTGGAGGGCCAGTTGTGATTCCTTCCTTCATCAGGAAATTCATCGTCACAGAAACTCAGGTTATTACATGATGTAATGTTCCCTACCACATTGCTGAATTGGTCTACTGGCATATCACTTTCCACGAAATCCTGGTCCAATACCCTTATCAAAGATTCTATGTGAGCAGAGGAGTTCATAAGCAAAGCCAGAATAAATATTTTTGACGGGGTCTGCAACAATTGATCTACGATCTTGTAGTCACTCATCTTTATAATTTTCAATATATCATCCACATTTTTTTCTAGTGTAGCTCCACAAGGTTCCCCTACTGCCTTCTTGGGATCAACATCTTCAACAATTTTCTTGTCAGCATCATCGTTTCCACGAACAATTGGTGCAAATACACGACCACTGTGGGTCACTCTACTAGTCTTAGCAATATTTCCAACATTAGACATAGGCTGGATGGGAACTTCCACACCATCGTCTAAAATTATAGCATTATACTTGTAGGGTACAACCTTGTCTGACTTGTAAGGGACAAGACACGGCAAGCTAATCACCAATGGAGTAATAGGTGGCTTGCCATGACATTCAACTTTAAAAGGGGTAGGCGTACCAAAATAAGGCACAATAACATTTACTCCCTCTTCAACACATTCAATCATTATAGAGCCATCTCTGGAAAATATCTCTTCATCTGAGGATAAGAACTCATCGGTAGAGGCATATTCATCATCCGACACAATCCCATCCAAACAATCTTCAATCATATAAACATAATCGTCCCTATTTCCTGAAACCTTGATGGTACCAGTGTCCAACAATAACTGAATACCCTTTCTCACAATGGAACAACCACGTGAATCTCTTTAGCAGATATGGAAAGATCCATAATGGTGCCTTTCTTGACCTTCCATATGGCAGAAGGTAGCAGGCAACTGCACGAATTCATCATTCATATATTCCACATCAAAGATTCTGAACTCTCCAAGACATCCAGAAACCATGTTTACTTCCTCCTCATACTCTGCCCTATGCCTGATTATATGGATGAGGCCCTCATCCATCATCTCTTGCAAATCAACCTTTATCTTGTCACAACCATGTATATATATGCTGCAAATACCACGACCAACACAGTCATGCGTATAATAACTAAACTTGCGAAGGTATGCTGCATTTTTAACAAATCTCCTATAACCAATTTCATGTCGAAAATTCGGAAATTGCCTAGACAACCATCAACCATATTCACAGCATTTGCTCCTCCATGCTTTGGCAGAGGATTATCTTTCATGTTAGGGCCAACATATTTAAAGGATAAGATACCAGTCCTCACCAATTTTTGTACTTCAGTTTTCAAAGGATACCAGTTCACAACATTGTGCCCTGGTGCTCCTTGATGAAAAGTACACGTTTGGTCTGCCTTATAATACCAAGGCAACAATGATGGTATAACGGGATGTGGTATGGTCTGAACCAACTTCTTTTGAATTAACGCCAGGAGTAATTCTGCATAGCTCATAGGGATAGGGCCATAATTCTACCTCCTCTGATTATACCCTTGATTCCCCTGATGGGATGGTCTCTAATAAGCAACGATGGTTGGAGAAACACCAACAACTGGAGTTACTAAGGCAACTTGTTGATGACGCTGATAATTTATTCTAGGGGGATTAACCATCCTATCGTGAATAATAGAATTTGTATCTCCTTCTTTCTTTTTGGCAAACCCATTTGATGGCTTCTTCATACTTCCGGAACTTTCACTTTTTGTTAGACGACCCTCTCTTACAGCCTCTTCCAAACAGATACCCATGCCCACCATTTCAGTAAAGTAACTTGGAGCACTCACTACCATCCTCTCATAGTAGAAAGCACCCAAAGTCTTTACGAAAATCTTAGTCATCTCATTTTCTTCCATTGGAGGAATCACTTGGGCGGCTACCTCACGCCATCTCTGTGCATATTCCTTAAATGATTCCCTATCCTTCTAGACCATGGCCCTGAGTTGATCATGGTTAGGCGCCATGTCCACATTGTATTGGTATTGTCTAATAAATGCTTCTCCCAAGTCGTTGAAAGTATGAATATGGGCACTGTCCAAACTCATGTACCACTTCAATGCAGCACCAGTCAAGCTATCCTGAAAAAAGTGAATCAGCAGACGTTGATCATCAGTGTGAGTAGACATTATTCTTACATACATCACAAGATGAGCACGAGGATAATTATTTATCTTGTACTTCTCAAATTCCGGAACTTTAAACTTTGCACATATCTTGACATTCGGGACCAAGCATAAATCATTCACATTCTTCCCTAACAATTCCTTTCCTATGAGGACCTTCATCTCCCTATGCATCTTGTCAAACCGATCTTGAAAATCATCCATTCGATCATAGAGACCCAAGCCTTAACTTGGTGGAAGAAAAGGATGATAAGCTTCGTCATTAACAACAGGCAAAACATTCACTGAAGGAGGTGCAGTAGGAGTAACATGCACCACAGGAGGTGCAGGAGTAACAGTGGTATAAACAACTAGAGTAACTTAAGGACCAAGATTAAAACCCTCTGGCGCAAAGTTCTATGGCATTCCCCGTGGATAACCTTGAAGCATGTGATTCTGAATAACAGTTGGAGTAACAGATACAGGAACAGTCGGAGCTTCAGTAGTAACCATTGTTTGTTGAGGCTGAACACTCGGTGGCTGATTCTGAGCAGCCACCAATGATTCTATCAGAGCGGTGAGGTTTGACATACCGGCCTTCAGAGCAGAAACTTCCTCGCGCAGCTCACGATTCTCTTATTCTAAGTTATCCATCTTCTTTCTGAAACTAGCTCGGGTATTATACTCGTGAGACAGCTTGCTGAACAGAGTAAAAAAGAACAATAAGACACCTGGATATGCATAGTAAATGCAATAAGTATGTACAATATGATGCATGATGTGCAATGAACAAGATTTATTTTATTATTATCATTTTAAGGGACTTAAAGATTTATAGACAACATTGCAAATATCAAAGTAATACCACATTCAAAATACTGAAATTTTTTATTATAACTTCAAAATAGATTACAAGTTTCAATAATCCCAAGTATAAGATGAAATTAAAGTCTAAAACTATAAGAAGCAAAGCTGATGGAGATCACTCTGTGCGCTGACGCTTCACGGTAAGTCTGGCAATTTGAACTTTCAACCTATGGTTTTCTTCTACATATCTGGTGGAAACCTCTTTCCAATCACCTGAATCAGGAGGTGAGAAACTAGAATCTGACTGAGGCTTAGGATAAAATAAATCCCCTTGCCTATCCATCGTCTCTACAACCCGTCTCTCAAGAATCTCAATCAAGTCGTCTTTCTCCTTCAAGTCTGCTCTGTAGGAAATCTCTAGAGTTTGGAACTCAAGCTTCCTTTCCCTGCTACATCCTGACTAAAGCAAGTTGTAGCTCTTACACATCACCCAATAAGGGAGGAGTGATCTTCATAAAAAAATCAAGAATATGTGCTTGCCGAGAATATGACATCTTCAACGGAATAGCTCTTTCTTGTACCCACTGAAGATAAGGCTTAAAAGAAACAACCCCTTAGGTCCCAAGTCCTTCCTACTCTTCCTATGAATGTGAGGCTAGGCCTTCGCAATCCGTTCCCTAACTTCCTTATGTTCTTCTCTCTCCTTTAGGAAGAAACTACTCAAATGAATATTATTTGGCTTATACCTCATCAGATAACCAAGCTGTCGTCATGCAAGAACAAAGTTGTAGTTAATTCCTCCCTTCGTACCAAGAAGAGGTACATTGGGGAAACTACCACAAATGTCGACAATCTATACATCATGTTAATCCTGATGATACCAAACAATATCTGAGTGAGTAAGTGCCATGATCTTAGGAGCCCAGCGGGGTTCCTTCCTGACATCCTAGAAAGCATCAGACTGAGACAAATGAGAAGTAAACCACCGGTACAACAAAGGCGTGCAAAAGATGATCATACCCCCATGATAAGAATACCGAAGATGGATAGAGTAATAAGTATCACCCAACAATGTAGGAATTGGGTTTCCAATCAAGAATATCCCGATGTCATTAATGTCAACAAATTTGTCTACATTAGGAAATAAGAACAACTCGTAAGCAAGTAGAGCAAAGATGCCTCAAAAGCGATTGTACTCTTCATCCTAGCAAAGTAACGAGCTTTCTCCAATAAGAACTGAGCTGGTAATCCTCTAATCCCTCCTTTGGTAGTCATATGGGCTTCAACCTCATACTTATCCAAATGTATCAAAGCAACAATCTCATGTGGTTTTGGATCACCCTCCAAACCAGTAAAAGGAATACGATCAAAAATAGGCAAACCTAGCAGATAAGAGTACTCCTCTAGTGCAGGCATCAACTGATAGTCAGGGAAAGTAAAGCATCGATACATCAGATCATAGTACTGGACCAAGGTCGAGAGAATACCCTCCTTTATCCTAAGCTTCATGAGAGAAATGATGGACCCATACTTCCTCCAAAAATCTGCAGAACACTCGATCTCTGGAATCAGACTCATGAACTCATCTATCTTGGGATCTTTGAAATTGTATTTTTGGGTCTTTCTTTTTTTAGAATACATAGTCAGAAAGTACCTGAGATATTCAAAATGATCAACTGTTAAGTCCTTTGAAATAAAATTTCTTCAAAAGATGCTTATGAGTGCATGGATGCATGATGCAACAATCACACACGAGATCACAAAGATATAGTTCATAGGTTCAACGTCACGAGTATGGGGTCGAAGGTACTAGCCATAAGGTATTGGTCTAAAAGTTATCACTTTCCGAACAAGGTTCTAGAGGTTCCCAGAGTCTACATCCTTCCTTCGGATATTACCAACTTCCCGATTAACTCGGTAATTAGTAATATTCTCAAGAAAAACTCGTCCAAGCATAGTATCCCATGATAACTATTTTCAGATTAATCTGTCATGGCTTTCGCACTACACCTAAAAGGCCAAGATGGTTTAGGTATTCTACGGCCCTTAGCTTCAGTAGGCTCCTAGGTCAAAAGTAGTATGTCTTCCCGATTACTCGGTAAACAACACTACAGTCAAAGGGGCCTCCACTGAATGGGGGATCTCATGCCTCCTCTTTTGGGATTACTCCCTCAAAGTTAACATGACTATACTGCCCGTCTTATCTTAATTTTTCCCAAGTCCAGATATAGGACTTATGAGTAATCACCAAGCACCCTGAAAACAGGAAAATTCAGACAAGAATATATACAACATATAATATATAAACAATAATAACACATATACAAATATAAACAAAGATAGGCTCAACCCACTTAGGGATGAACCAGCAAGAGGTCAATCTTTCCCCAGTGAATTCGCCATTTTTTTCTGTAGTGGTAGAAATGTTTAAGACTAAGCCATTGGATTGAGTAGACTTATACAGATCAAAATAAAAATTTCCACCGCACTTTATTGTTTCCAAAGGAATGAGAAAAGAGCTAATAACCAAAAAGAGGGGGAAAGATTCAAGGTAAGGGGGTTGGTTATGCAAAGGGATGGTATTAGCACCTTAAACATCTACGGTACTCCGCATGAACCTCTTTGTAAAATCAGTATATTTTGGCTATAAATTGTTGTATAAAAATAATGGTGGAGGTGAGAAAAGAATTTTTATTAATGATTTTTTCACCCGCCGCAGTTGCGAACCTTTAGTGCCCACGTACCACCTTTCGTGCAATAGGGGATCAGGGTACACGTAGTTCACCTTTTAAAAAATTTAAAACACAAAAGTGTTGGTTAATTTTATGAGATAAGACATCATCATCATTGTCCGTGTGGAAAATATACTTACTACCCACAATCATGAGAAAAGAGTATTTGCATCATCTCAAAATGGAGGATATGGATGGGATTTTAAAATCAACAATGCCTCACTCAACTCCCAAGTGGAAAATATCTCACTTCACTACATATTATAGAAGTATAGTTGTTTGCATCACTACAAGGATTGACAAGAGTCTAATCTTTTGAGAAAAATTTTAAAGCGAAAGCCAAAGTGGCAAAATGGTTTGAATGAGATTGATTGACTTTTAGTCTTCTCACAAAAATGTCAAGGTACTATTAAGTTGATTGAAGTTTATTAATGAAAATGTTTTGAAAATGCATGGACCTAAGTCCAAGTTTATTATGAAAGTGGTTCAAGTTTAGAGACAAGAAGAGTTTTCAAAAGTAGGGAGAAGATTTTTGAATTTAAAGAAGATGGGAGGAGATGAAGAGACTATCCTAAAGCATAAGGTAAAATCTAGGGAGAAGAACCATCTAACCAAAAAGAAGCCAACACTTTACATTATGAGTCAAGATAGAATTCACATTCTTTGAATTGAAACCAAGCAAACAAAGATACTAGACCTCTTGAGAAAACTAAACTTCAAGTGTATTAAGTATTCACAAAAAATTAGCCAGAGTAACGACTGTATACAGATAAATTCTAGATTACAAACAAAGTACGTAATCAGAATAACCTGCACACAAAACAAACAAAGGACCCAATGTCTTGACGTAAACCTCAAGAGCTCTAGACAAAATATCAATTAAGGTCACAATATCTCCAACATATGATCAAGGTCTCTAATCCTAAGTCCAAGAAGTCCAATACTCCATAATGCCAAGGATGGTAACCAAATAGTCCAAGTATCATTAATGTTTTTTATGGTTCATGTTGATTATTAAGTATCTTCAAAAGGAAAGAAAAAGCTCAAGTGAGCAAAATAAAAATGACATAAAAGTAAATGCTCAAGTGAGCAAAGATGAAAATTCCCTGAAATGTAAATGCTAAAGTAAATAGTACTTAAAGTAAAAGAACATAAAATAAAAGCATAAGATAAAGTAAATTGTTAGAAGTTAATGGTTAGTTAGATGACCATCTTGAAACTTGCATTTGGAACTCATTAGAGGATTGGTAGAGCCAAAGCCTCTCAACAATAAGTTGTATTTTCTTTTTGTCAAGTATATCATCCATTTAAGAATCCTCAAGGAAATATTTAATGATCAATGATGTTTAAGTGATCCGCTTTTACCAAAATTGATGAAGATCCATTGGAGGATTGGTAGAACCAAATCCTCCTAACAATAAATCTCAAGGTTATTGGATCAAATGGTTCAAATTAACATGCTTGGGCTTGCAAACATAGGTTTGGGCCACGAATGATCATTTTCTCAAATCGGGAAAAAATTTAGCGCTGTGTTGGGCAATCATAAGTGGACTTATGTAGAAGTCACACCTATTTTGAGGCCGATCAATAGAAATTTATGTACTTCATGTTTGGATAAATGATATTGAGATCATTATACCTTAACATGTAGCACAAATAAAAAAAAGAAAGGGATAAGATGAAGAGGGAGGGGAATGATAAGCTAATTTCGATCATTACCTCAAATTCCTTTCATCTTTAAATTTAATCGCTCATCTCAATGGATTAAAGTACTAAAGATATCATTAATCCAAAGCACCAAAAATGAATTAAATAATTCACTATTTGGTAGATTTGAATTAATGAACATTTATCCAACTTAATCTACACCAAAAGTCCATTGAATTTAAAGATTAATTGGACATTTAAAATTGCAATCCAAATCAACAATCAAAAAGAGTGAGTAGAGAAAGAGAGATGGATCAAAATAACCCCAAAACGAGGCAGAAAATACATTTTTGTTCTGTTAAAATCGATTGCACTCTAGCAGCAATCAATTGCATCCGTGCTTTTTTTTTTCAAAAAAACATAAAATCATTTTGTGACAATCGATTGCACTATGAGAGAAATCGATTGCACCCTGTGAAAAACAACAAATCAGCATTTCAAAAGGCCAAATTCTTGTTCAAACTTTCCATCAAACACCTTATGATCATGAATTTAATTGAGCACGAAAATTCCATCAAATTATGAGAAAATAGCACCAATATAATCCTAAAACAATGCTCAATGAATTTAATCAAAAGATAAATAAGAGATCACATTATGAAAGATGAACAATACAACTTTCCAAAGATAGATCTAGAGAATAATCAAAACAACTTCAAGAATTTGCTTCAATTCAGCCCCAAGAATCAATTTCCCAAGCTTGGATGTAGAGAATTGATAAAGAAGAAGTGTTTGGATGAAGGTTTAGCTTAAAGGTTAGTAAGCTTCAATGCAAAGCTTACTAACTTTTTTTTGAAAATGGAGCTTTGAGTGAATTTGGTAGATGGAGGGAATTGAGAGATTTTTTAGCAAAGTGAATTTGGCTATAAAAAGCTTAAGATTTGAATGAAATAAAGGCTCTATTTATAGAGTTTAGGCTTGGGATTAGTGGTGGTTTGGAGTTTGGTTTGGGAAAAGAAATTAGGCTTGGTAATTGATTCTTGGACCAAAATTTGAATTAATGATATAACTTTCAAAAAATGAAGAAAAATTGGAGCCAAAAAAAATGACAAGCTTGAAATTGCTATTTTTTTTCAAAATTTCACTATGTGCAATCGATTGCACTCTGAGAGAAATCAATTGCATCAGTTTTTTTCCAAATATTGCATAAAATACACTTTGTGCAATCGATTGCACTCTAAGAGCAATTGATTGTATAGTGAAAAAAATGAAAATTTTTAATTATTTTTCTTTACAAATAGAGATTTCCGGGAAATAACACTGAAAAACCTTATTTGTTAGATGCTTTGACTCGGTACCTACAAAACACAAATATAAAAAGACAGACAAATATTTTTTATATTTTGATTAGAAGTTAGTCAACAACACATATACAAAATACACAACTAAGGTGCTTGGAGATTCCTCAAGAGCAAACTTAAAGATATGAGATAGAAAAAGAGGAAGAACCAACCATAATATGATATTGTTATGATCGAGTTGATATGATATGATAGGGGAATCTTAGGGGCAAAAATTGGGGTACAATAGTATCAATCTAATTTCATTAATCCATTATTCTACGACGAATTCCTACATCTAAATCCTCAATATTCCATCATCTTCCTATATATATATATATATATATATATATATATATATATATATATATATATATATATATATATATATATATATATATATATATATATATATATATATATATATATATATAATTTTCCAAATTATGGATTCATGGAACAACAACACAACAACAAAAACATCAACAACAATACATTCATGGCATTATGTAATCAAGAATTCCACAAACAATCACCTAGAAACAACAGAAAATCCAAACAAAGAAGAACATTCATCAATTTTGCACATAACCTAAAGAAGAAAAGAAACCATCACTATCCTCTCATGTTAGAGTCATCGTTTAGAGAACTCATTCTCCCCTTTACCTTAGTTTAGAGCTTTGAACCTTCAACAATGGTGAAATCTCTCTTTCCCTAGCTTTTCTCTTCTCTTCTATTTTCTTTGTTTCTACATGACAATAGCTTTTCTCCCAAATGTTCTTACTATCTCTCTAATAATTGTTTTATTACAATTAAACAATAATAATAATAACTATATTATTACTAATAATAATATTATCAGTGGTACTATACCATATATCTAGTAATACTTTTTATTAGTAATTATAGTATATTCCATCATTTACCAATATTATTATTATTACACCATAAACTAAGTTTTATTCTAGTTTTCTAATTAAAACTAAGCTCTCACATACCCTTAGCCATGCCTTCCTACCCTTAATTATGCCAAAATAACTTAAAATCAACAAATAACGACTAAATATTCAAATAAGGCGTTACAACTCTCCCCCACTTAAAATATTTTCATCCTTGAAAATTACCTCATGCAAACAATTATGGATAAGACTCCCGCATATTACTCTCTAACTCCCACGTCATACTTTCTCCGGCTACTCCTCTCCAAACTACTTTCATGAGAGGAATTTCCTTGCCCTTCAACTTCTTAATCTCACGGATTTCAATTCTTACTAGTAAGGTCTCAACCTTAAGGTTATCCCTAACTTGGACATCATCCATCGATATCACATGATATGGATCCAAAATATATTTCTAAAGTTGTGACACATGGAACACATCATGCAAGTTTGAAATCTTAGGTGGAAAGACCAATCTATAAACAATATTTCTAACTTTGTCTAAAATCTTATATGGACCAATAAACCAAGGAGTAAGTTTCTTCGATTTCAATGCTTGTCCAACACCTGTCATTGGGGTGACTCTCAAAAATACATGATCTCCCTCCTCAAATTCAAGGTCTTTCCTCCGCTTTCCATGGTAACTCTTCTTCCTACTCTGTGAAGTCTTCATATTTTCCTGAATTAACTTCACTTTCTCTGTAGTTTGTTGGACAATTTATTGTCCAAGAATTACGCTTTCTCCAGATTCATACCAACACAATGAAGTCTTGTACCTCCAACCATACAATGCTTCGAATGGTGTCATTCCAATACTAGAATGGTAGCTATTGTTATAAGTAAACTCTATCAATGGAAGATAACTATCCAACGTTCCTCTTTGGTCAAGTATGCAAGATCTCAGCAAATCTTCCAACTACTGAATAGTTCTCTCTGATTATCCATATGTCTGTTGATGATATGCTGAATTCAATCTCAGTCTAGAGCCTAACGCATCCTGTAAACTCTTCCATAAATCAGAAGTAAATCTAGGATCTCTATCATACACAATACTAGATGGGACACTATGAGCTTCATAATCACACGAATATAAATATCTGCTAGTCATGGTTCTGAAAAACTGATAGTGATCGAAACAAAATGAGTTGACTTCATTAGCCTATCCACAATCATCCAAATTGCATCTTTTCCTCTTGGAGTGGTCGACAACCCCGTCAAAAAGTCCATGGATATACTATCCCATTTCCATTCTGGAACATTTAACGACTCCAACAACCCAACAGGTTTCTGATGTTCGAATTTTAACTTCTGACAAGTCAAACATGCATACACAAACCGCACCACTTCTCGTTTCAATTCGGGCCACCAGAACAACTTCTTCAAGTCTTGATACATCTTAGTCTCACATGGGTGAATACTCAATCTACTTATATGGTTTTCTTCTAGGATCATCTTTTTCATTTCAGGATCGTCAGGAATACAAATTCTATTCCGGAACCTCAACACACCTTGTGCGTCTACCTTGAAGTCAACATCTCCAGACTGATTACTTCCAACCATCAAATCTACCAATTTGACATCCAATTTCCGAGACTCTTTAATATTAATCATGAATTAATTATTGATATTCAACATTCCAAACATAACACCCTGCAGCGTTACTTCGCAGACCAAACTCAAATCTCTGAAAGGCTCAATCAATTCTAATTCTTTAACCATCATAGCATATATATGTAACAACTTCCAACTTAAAGCATCCTCCACAACATTAGCTTTACCTAGATGGTAGTTTAATTCGAAATCAATGTCCTTCAGAAGTTCTAGCCATCTCCGATGTTTCATATTCAATTCCTTTTGATCGAACATATACTTCAAGCTCTTCTGATCACTAAATACCTAAAACCTGGAGCCGTAAAGGTAATGCCTCTAATGTTTGAGCACAAATACCACTGCATCTAATTCTAGATCAAGAGTAGGGTCATTCCTTTCATGAATCCTTAATTGCCTCGAAGCATAAGCTACCACTTTATCATTCTACATAATTGCACCACCTAAACCCAATTTAGAAGCATCACAATACACAACGAATGATTCTTCAGGATTAGGTAATATCAAAATCGGAGCCGTCGCCAATGTCTTCTTTAGCTCTGTAAAACATTCCTCACACTAGATATCCCACACAAATGGTTTTCCTTTACAAGTTAGCTGAGTCAACGGGAGTGCTAACTTAGAAAAGCCTTCAATGGACCTTCTATAATAACCAGCCAAGCCTAAAAAGCTTCTGATTTTTGTAACTGACTTTGGAGTCTCCCACTGGAACACTGCATCTATCTTGGATGGATCTACAACAAGACCACCACCAAAAATAACATGACCAAGAAAACTAGACTTCTCTAACCAGAACTCGCACTTTGACAACTTCACATATAGCTTATTCTCTTTCAACACTTGCAATACAATTCGCAAATGCTCAATATGTTCTTCCTCTGATTTGCAATATATCAAAATATCATCAATGAATACGACTATGAACCGATCCAAGTATGTGTGAAAGATATGGTTCATATACTCCATAAACACTCCCGGCGCATTGGTAACACTGAATAGCATCACCGAGTACTCATAATTCTCAAATCGAGTTCTAAAAGTCGTCTTCTGAATATCGTAATTTTTGACTCGAATCTGGTGATATCCTGACCTCAAGTCAATCTTTCTAAACACATACGCACCCACCAGTTGATCCATCAAGTCATATATTCTCAGAAATGGATACTTTTTTTAATTGTTACTTTATTTAACTGTTAGTAATCAAAAAAGAGTCTCATACTACCATCCTTCTTTTTCACTAGTAACACCGGAGCTCCCCAAGGTGATACACTTGGTCTCACAAATTTCTTTTCAAGCAAGTCTTCTAATTGTTTCTTTAAATCTGCCAATTCACACGCTGAAATCCTATATGGAGCCATAGATACTGGTTTGGTGTCGGGAATAAGATCAATAGAAAATTCCACTTCTCTTTATGGCGGCACATCTGGAATATCATCTGGGAATACTTTGGGAAAATAGCACACTACCGGTAACTCCTCAATGGCAGCTTGATTCTCAATAGATAAGGACACCATCGTAGAAAACACCTAAGCTTCATCTTGCATCAATTCATCCAAATGCTAGCAGATAAGAATCTAGATTCCCCTTCATCATCAGGAGTAGGAAACCAAACAGAGTTATTGTAACAGTTAATAGAACATAATTGTATTCCAACCAGTTCATACCTAGAATCACGTCTAGTCCACTCAACAATGGACAAACTAAATCCACAAAAAAGTCTTTGTCGAAGATCCACAAAAGACATATTGAACATACAAGAGAAGTAGTCACTGATCCCTTAGCTGGAGTATCGACAACCATCTCTCCATTCATAGAAGATAATTCAACACCCAACTTTTCCACACAGTCAGTAACAATAAAACAATGGGTAGCACCAGTATCATAATAGTAATTAAAGGAGTACTATTAATGAAAAATATACCTTTGATCAAACAGTCTCCACCAGATTGAGCTTTCTTCGGTTTCTGACACTAAGTACTAATATGTCCTTCTTCACCACAGTTGAAACATATGTAAGAACAAGAAGTGTTTCTACATATGGCGTTCAAATTTTGATGTTAACTTTACATTTTATCTTAGAGAATAATTGTATACACTAATGGTTTCATTCTAGTGTGTAGATGATGCTATAATGTTCTAACTCTAGTACAAGGCGTGTGACATTATCAAGTTATGAACATACACTACTGGAAGAAAAAAAGTGGTTGCATGTTACAGTTGAATTCAAGGTTCTGAATCTATCTTCTGCAACGTGTCTAAGGAATGTTAGTACAAGAGGTTATGATATGAGTTTGTGGTTAAGCTTTGGAGGAATTATAAAGCTTTAATTCTAGGTGTTACAACTTCTGAAGATTATGAAGACAAGGTTCTGCTGAAAAAGTTCCGATGATCTGAAGAAATGCAAGTTTTAACAACCCAGTGCTATAGAATCTGAAGACAAGGTTCTGTGTGACAAGATTTGAAGACTCCAAGACTAAGGCTCTAAAACTTAAAGAAAGATTCTTCTACAATAAGCTTCAATGTTCAACATTCAAATATCTATAGCCCCTGAAGATAAGAAGAAAGTTTAAATGGTTAATGTGTGCTGTTGTATAAAAGGTACATAAAGTATCTGTGACCTCTACCCTATAGGGTGGCGTAAGGACATTCCTTTATACTGTATTGTCAACCATTCTCATTGTGACTGTTGGTAACAAACAACTGGATTTCCAACTATCTCTTTTTACTTAAAGGATCTCTCCATACAAGCTTAATAGAAAAACATTATTCAGAGAAAAGGTGGAAACCTATCATTGAATAGTGACGGGATACAAAAATATTATTGTATACTGTCTAAACTCTTACACCTTATTCTATCAGTTGGAAACTAATCATTGGTGCATGAAAAGTACTTTATATCCTCACAACGTCTCTCTCTGTAAAAGGCTATAAATGAAGATTGAAGATTCAAAGAAAAGTTGTTGTTGTCGTTTGACATTGTCCTTCAAGCTTCATCATGTGAAAGGAAAGCAGTGGATGCTAAAGATGTTAAAGCTGCATTGCTACACATTCTGAAGACCACTAAATAAGAGAGAAAAGAAATAAAGAAGATTTCAAAAAGATGCCATTCAACTATCATCATATGCATCTTGGATGAAACAGAAGAAGCAAGGAGTTGTTGCTCGTAGCTTGCTAAAGAAGAAGAAGACTAAAAGATGTTATTCAAATTTCAATCAAATACATCATGGTAGATCTCAAAAGAAGTATGGAGTTGTTGCTCAAAACTTGGTCAACAAGAAGAAGAAGAAGAAGAAGAACACTACAAGATGCTACTCAACTTCGGATCATATACATCTTTGTAGAACATTATAATGAACACTAGATTTGTTGTTCGTATAGTATTTATGTTCAAATCTCTTCATATAAATTGTTTTAACACTTGAGTTGTTGCTCTAAGAAGTGTTAAACAATATGTGCTTAAAACACTTGTGTAATCTGCTTAGAAGAAGCATTCATGTAAACACAAGATCACAATCAAATGTTTTTGATTGATTCCTTGGGAGACTTGGGGAAAGTCGGATCTCAAGAAGATAATGGATGCAGTCATTATAGGAAATCCTGATAGGAGATCTTGTGGGATCAGATTCTGTTAGGTCAATGTTAGTCATATCTCAAACGAGACAAATTGAAGGTCAGACTCTTGTGAGATTGCTGATGGATATCATCGAAAGGAATTTCCTGGTAGAAGATCTTGAGGGATCAAATTCTATTTGGTCAATGAATTTTATATATGGTTGGATCACTGAATGTGTCATTGTGTGTTAGTCCTTGAATAAGGAAAAATCATCCTTGCGGGGATGGACAGGAGTAGCCTAGTTAACCGCGAACCTGGATAAAATACTTGTGTCCTCTTCTCTTCATTATCCTTATAGCTATTATCATTTGGGTGCTTAGATTTTCTAAAGGTCAATGTTTTCTAAGAACATAATTCAAACCCCCTTTCTTGTGTTTTTTATACCTTCAATTAGTATCAAAGACCGACTCTGTTATTAATTCAAGAATCAAACACTTAATCGTATAAAGGGATCTAGTTAGAGAAAATTCTATAGTTTCCTGCTACTCAAATGATAAAAATCTTTTCTGATTCAAAACTCGTTCTATAGAGGTTTCTAAACTCTGGGCTAGAATTAGAAAATATGAAGACAATTCCTGAAACAAGTTCTCAGGATTCTGAAGGCTCAAGTAGCTAATGGAAAGGGAATTTATCTTCTCATTCAATAGAAGCTCTGCATCAGTAGCAAAGGATCAAATCAACGTCATCCAAAGAAGATTCATCAAGTGCTCTAAAAGGATTAACACTTCTATCAAAAGTATAAATAGGATTGGGAGAATATCAGAAGCTATACCTACTGAAGTAAGCAAAGTTGCTACTGAAGAACAAGAAGTGAATAATTATAAGATGCTCTTTTAGAAGCTTCTGATGTCTACTAAGAGGATTATTCAAAGACTTAACCTTGTGAAGAAATGTTCCTGGGTTTAGTGTCCGTGATGGCACTTGCTTCAATTGACAGAAGCATCTCAGCATAAAGAATGGAATCTGAAGATATAAGAAGAATACAATAGAAAGGATAGTCAGAAAAAAACTCAATGATAAAGGCAAACTGTTTATATAACAAGACTTACTAGGTCAGAATTTACTTGATTTCTTTAAAAGTATTTATTTAACTCTCTTTAGCCAATAAGTTAATTCTTTTAACATTAGCCAAAATGAAGATAAAATTCCCTAAAAATTTGATTGATCTAGCATAGAAACTTTTTGGGAAAATAATGCATTTAAAAACATAGGAATAATCAAATTAGAATCTATCGTAGTTTAAAGTATATTATTTCTTGAAAACTAAAAAGGTTAACGCTATAAATGCATTGTCAGAATAGTGAAGTTTTTTGTCTCACTCTTAATGATAGTTATCTTTTTTGAACCACTCATGTCGTTTGAAGTGACACATGAGAAGTAAAATAGTCTTAAGAGTAGGTAAAAATCCATTCGCCTTACCCCTTGCCAGTTTTCTCTCTTCTCGAAAGTGTAACAATCTTTTCAATTCAAAAACTTTCTTTCTCTCTCTCTCTCTCACTCTCCTCTCACTCTAGTCCCTCTCCACTTCCAATTTTTTTTGCTAGTCTTAGCCCCAAATCTTCAAAACCCTAAAACTCTCCTCTTGCATTCTAATTTTTTCGTATTTAACAATGTATTCTCAAAAATCATCTGCTTTCTTTTTGTCCCATCTAGATCAAATGGGTACCAACTTTCCTGAACGTAAATCCTCCATTCCTCATCTCAGTTATGGGTCTTATCTGAATATGTAGTGAACCTTGAAAATCTCAAGGAAATTGGGTATGATCTCTCTTTAAATGTTTCCTTTCAAGGATGGGAAACCTTCTTTAAAATTATAAAAGGTCCTACCTTTCTTGAATTAGTAAAACAGTTCTGGGTTATGGAAAATGAATCAAGACAAGAGATCATAATAAACATTGTTGGAATGCCAGTCGTGATTTCTGTAAAATCTATTGCATAACTACTTAATCATGACATGACTGGATTAAATTGCTGCAGCTTAAATGACAAGTGCATTAGTAGGAAACAAAGAATGAATGTTTCCTCCATAATCTTCTTGGAAAAGAATAGTTCCAAGCTTGTCAAGGATCTTCATCCTTATCTCAATATCTGGGGAAGAATTATTTTAAAATTCATTGATCAGAAACCTCTCACCTATAAACTTCCCTTAATCGATAATGATTTAAAAGAAATCTTATACAACCTGGCATCAAGAAGAAAGGTTAATCTTCCCTTCATTCTTTTCAAGCATTTGTGATATGCTATCAACTGCTCCAGAAGCCATGAAAAGAGTCCTATCAGATGAATACCCTTAGGAAGACTCGTCACTGCTCTCTTAATCAACTATGGATTAGTTGATTCCCTCGTTCAATTGAACATGCGTGAGTACCTGACCCCATGATCTAGAAAACTCTTTGATGGATGAAATTTAAGAGCCATGCTGCCAATTGTCATCCCTCCGTCAGAAGATTTATAGTCAAACTCTACAAACTACTATTAACCTCAACCAGAAGATAATTATGTATTCACTACTATAGATGGACCATATATTTGTTTCTCTCATCTAAAAGATTGAATGACCAAGAATGTACCAACAAGTGTTTCTCCTGAAGCCGTTGTATCAATGCTTCATGATCCTCCTAAAATTCTCTCATGGGGAACCATTAAATAAATCCTTAGTCTTGCTAACATCTTTGGATACAAAGAAAGACTTCCATCTATTTTTGAAGTTCGTGCCACAATCATTCGAAAATATGCTGAGCTTAATCAAAAGTTTGATGATTCGTCCAGTAAAGAAGATTCATGTCCTTCATCACCAAAATCTCATATGCCTTTTTCTGATGAACCCAGTCCTCTTCAAACCATTCTACCTTTACTATCTTCTCCCCCTTTCAAAGACCCTCATCAATTTGAAAACTTTCTTGAATCTCTTGATAGAGAAACATCCTCTAACCCTATTGATATAGTTGAGGTGTCATCTAACTATGAGGAGGAAATCAAATCATCCAATCATACTGAGCTTTGTGAAATAGACTGTCCTTTACAAAAACCTAATCCTGATATTGGTTCCCTTGTCAAGTCCTATTATAATCTTCTCCACTAATTATCTCTTCCTGATCATCAATCAGAAACATGTCTTTAATACAGTGGGAGAACTGACTTGGGTGTTTTTCGTTTGATCATAATTGTTGCCGATAGCAAGATTCGTTGCCGACTTTTATTTTATCCAATAAAGGGAAGGGTGAAAAGGATAGGAAAGACCTTTTGAGAATTTTCTTGAGTTCGGGGGGTAGGTTATGAAAAGGGAAGGTGTTAGAACCCTTTTCATCCATAGTTATCTACGGGCTCTTAGTTGCTAGCTCACTTTTAAATGATTTGTTTGAAATGTGTTTGTGATGTATTAAAAGTATTTTTGAAAAGTGCCTTCCTTTAGGCAAACTTTGTAATGATTCTCGTCTCTATAAGAATGCATATAAAGTGTCGACTTTTAAAAATATTTCATGGAAAAGTGTTGGTGTATTTGAAATATGTTTTGAAATGTTATGAGCAAGAAACTACGAGCGTTCTACCTACTCAAAAAGTCTTTGTTCATTTCCTCCTCATTTAGATATTGATATCTTACCATTGATTGATAAGAAGCTCTATCATTGGATTTGAAAGGGCGAGAATGGGTCTTCGTATAGTCATAGATGGCAACATTGTAGGATACCATAGCAATTTTTCGTAAGGGTCTAAGATCATTTACCGAAGGAAACATTAAAGGGTCATCGAGGGACTACGATCTATTATTAGAGGTCTTTGCTAAAGTATCTCACGTTCGAGGGACATGACTATTTTTCTCTAGGAAACAAGTGAGGTTAACCCTAGAGGTAAAAGTGTGCAAAGTATTTGTTTTTCATGCTTTTTTTTCTTGAGATTAGGGTTCTCTATTGTTTGATATTTAGTTTTACTATACACACCCTAATTACTAGCATTTATATTCGAAAGCGATAAATTGCGGAAATGTAAATTCTACGCTATTACATCTTTTTTTTTGGGATGGGGGATACAAATTTACAAATGGGGAATGAAAGCAATTAAAACCTAATTACTATTACAACCATATTGAATAATGAATAACAATAAAAATATAAAGAAATATAAATATAATGTAAAAAAATGTTTTAAAAAAAACCTATTATGTATTGACACATACGCTTATGTATTGATACGAAAATTTTTATGTATTGACGCATGCGCTTATGTATTGATACGAAAACTTTTATGCATTAATACATATCAGTCCTTGTTCCTGGAAGTTAAAATCAAATCAGTATGAGTCGAAACATAAGGGTTTGTATCGACTCATACTGCTTTGTATCGACACATGCACGTTTTGTATCGACTCATACTCATTTCTTTCCCTGGAAGTCAAAAACAAATCAGTATGAGTCGACACATAATGGTTTCTATCGACTCATTTCTGTTTTGTATCGACACATGCGTGTTTTGTATCGACTCATAACCTTTTTTGTACATAATATGTGTCAACTCATAGTGTTATGCATTGACTCATACTGCTGTTTTTTACTTCTAACGTTATTCTGCTACATGTAAAAGTCAGTTATCAACACATGGTTAGTAAAAATGAAAAGAAGGCATATGGTTAACTTCAAAGAAATGATATCTACACTTTATCTTCACAAATGAACCACTAATGATGTTTGTATGAAGAGTTCAAAGTCAACAAAACTTACCTTGAAACTGAAATTTGTGTTTTGATTTTGAGTTGGAGAAGTCAAGTTGCAGGTGGTTGTTTTTGAGTTTGGAAAATAGTGATGTTATAGAAGTTGTTCTTGAGTTTGGACAACTTTTAAATGATGTATGTGGAGTGTTTGGATGGTTTGTTTGGACAGAACTTGCAAGGTGTGAGAGGTTCAATGATTTGGACTTCCAAGCTCAAAAGTGCAGGTTTTATGGACAATTATGGTTTTTTAAGAGTATGGAGGGTTTTGAGAAACTTGTCTACACAACAAAAACTTCTGCCTTTAGCTTGAAAATGTCCTCTCTATTTAAGGAGGAGGTTTGAGAGGATGAGAGAGTTTTTTCAAAACTTGTCAAAATTCTGGTTTGGTTGAGATGAAATAACCAAGTTATGTGAAATTTGATGTCCCAATGCATGGTACAAAAGGGATCTGAAGTGGCTAGGAGTTTTTACGCATGTTGCATCTTTCTTTGACATTGTGTGTGCAGAAAAAAACAGTTGAGAAGCTCAAGGAGAGCTGACCTTTTATAAAGCATGCTTTATGTGAATGACAATGGTGCCTTTGTGCCATAAGTGGAATGATGCAATGGAAAATACTTGAATCACTTGGATAATGGTTCAATCAATTGTGTAAAAATCTGATTATGAATAGATTTGTAAGTCACAAGGCCTGCAAAATAAGAGTATGTAGCACATCATGCAAATTGAATTATTTGTTCTTCAACAAAATGACATGCAATTCAAGAATGGATGCCCAACTTCATGCCCTTGAATCTCCTAGCTCAAGTATGATAAATTCATGCCCTTGGATGTTCTAGAAAGCTTGAAACATCCTCTATAACTTTCATGTTAGCCATTTTGACAAAATAATCTTGGAACTATGTGAAAAAATGCCAAGAAGTTGAGATAAAATCCTGACCAAAATCTTAAAAATTTCTCTAAGTGTTAGATTAAAATGTCACGACTTCATGGGCTTATATCTTCAAATCTAAGTGTTTTTTGGTCATCAAAACTCTAATACAAAGATGTAGAATTCATTAATATCTACAACTTTCATGTTGAAAGTTTCCTTTGAATCATTTTTCATCATGCTGAAAAATTGGTATGAAGTTATGAAATAAACATGTATAAAACACTTAGAAAAATTTCTAAGTCTTGAAAAGTTTTGACTTTTCAAATTGAATTTTGACTTTCTTGACTTCTTGATGATCAAGTATGATATTCTTGAATGTCTTGATGAATTTTGATCTTTGAAACTTAATGTTGACCAAAAAATCAAAGTTTGACTTTTCAGTGTACAGTTGACTTTTTCATCAGTTGACCAAGTTTCATCTATCAATCCACTAATCTTGAGAAATGTTTTGAGCCATGAAATTAGGTCAAGATGATGTCCTTGAATCCTTGATATCATGTTTCAAACCAATAAGTCACGTATTAAATCAAAAGTCAAGAATCAATCATTCTCAATCAAAACCCTAATTTTGACCATTTTGTCCTTTTGATTATTTGAACATTTTTCTTGAGGAATTATGATCCAAACTAGATAAATTGATGCATATCACTTCAAAATGTTGATATTGGTAAAAAATATTAAAGTTTGGCTGTAAGTTGGCCACAATTGACTTTTTACCCAATACAACTGATTTTCAGTCATCTGAGCAATTGATTGAGTAAACTTGTGATCCAAGACTTAAAACTTGACATGAGTAATCTTGGAGGTCCATTATGATCCAGGAAACTCATTTGAGGCATTAAAAGTTCAATTTTC
Organism: Vicia faba; assembly: GCA_948472305.1. NCBI lineage: Eukaryota > Viridiplantae > Streptophyta > Magnoliopsida > Fabales > Fabaceae > Vicia > Vicia faba. Next base: position 27,259,422 of record OX451736.1, read on the forward strand.
CTTGTGCAAATCAAAACCCTAATTTAAGGCATCAGTGTTGAGGAGATGGCTTGGTCTAGTCGACATTTGTGCAAGCTTGAGATATTGAAGATCTTGTGAGATATATCTTGAGAAAAGAGAGGGAAAATTTTGGGATACAACAGCTTCCCCTGTTCAATCTTCTTAAACCTGAAGAGTTAGACTGCCGTGTCAGCCATTCGTGACTTGTAGGTAGAAGATGATTGAACACTAGAGTGCTCAGAAATTTGCACTCATTGATGTACAAAGTAATGATGTTGGTTGATTGTGTCGGGAATAGGGTTAAAGATGTCATCCAAAGTGACTACTGGTAAGTATAAAACTTGACTATGACTATTATTTTAACGTATATTGGAAGGAATCTTGTGGTGACTACTACTTCAATTGTTGTGTAGTATTTATTTACTATGTTCGCATTCACAGGATGCGGGAAATCTTCATCGTCCATAGTAGTTAGCATCATAGCACCTTCAGAGAATACTTTTTTGACAACAAATGACCCTTCGTAAGTCGGAGTCTATTTGCCCCTGGGTCGCCTTGTGGTAAAATGATGCGCTTTATTACCAAGTTGCTAGCCTGTTATGCTTGAGGTTTGATCTCTTTGTTGAATGCCTTGACCATACGTTTTTGATACATTTGACCATGACATATATCATCCAGCCTCTTTTCATCAATCAAGATCAAATGATCCAATCTTGTCTGAATCCATTCATCTTCTCCTAATCTCGCTTCTTTCATAATCCTTAGAGAAGGATTATGAACTTCGATGGGCATGACATCTTCCATGCCATAGACTAAAGAGAAATTTGTTTCCCTAGTTGATGTTCGAGCTGAAGCACGATAGCCATGAAGAGAAAATGGTAGCATCTCATGCCAGTCTTTATAGGTCACTACCATATTTTGTATAATCTTCTTTATATTTTTGTTGGCAGCCTCCACTGCGCCATTCATCTTAGGTCTGTATGGAGAAGAATTGTGATGCTTAATTTTGAACTACGTGTAGAGTTCAGTGATCATGGAATTGTTGAAGATTGGTTTCGTTTTCAGTGATAATCCTTTCAAGGATTTCTTATCGACATATGAGGTTATGCTTGATAAAACGGGCTACAACATTCTTTGTAACTGAGGAAAAATGAGGCATCTTCGACCCATTTGGTGAAGTAATCAATAGCAACGAGGATGAAATGATGTCCATTAGAGGCGGTGGGATTGATATATCCAATCATGGCAATGCCCCACATTGAAAATGGCCGCGGAGCAGTCATCACATTCAAAGGAATTGGAGGCACATGAACCTTGTCGGCATAGATTTGATACTTATGGCAAGTCCTCGAGTGTTGGTGACAATCAGTTTCCATAGTCAACCAATAGTAACCAGCCCTCAGAATCTTCTTGGCCATAATGTGTCCACTAGAGTGAGTCCCAAAGATACCTTCATGCATGTCTTCCATGATCTCGTCTGCTTCCTTCTTGTCCATATAACAGAGCAGGGTCGAATCATGGTTGCGCTTGTATAGGATCCCATTTCATAGGAAAATTTTGGTTGAGAACCTTCGCAGAAATATTTTGTCGTTGATTGAAGCTCCTTCAGGATACTCTTGTGTTTCAAGGTGCCTCTTCACTTCATGATACCAAGGCTTTAACTCGTCAGTGCCAATCTCATAACAGGTTGCAGGTCCGTCAAATATTTCGATAGTAGCTCTAGCGGCTTCTGATCGGGACTTTATGAGTCTATCGGGATACTAACTGCAAGTATACAGTTTAGTCGTTCTAGTTTTAAATGATTATCGAACCCACAGAGACTGAGCATCAATCGCATATGATCTGATGTTACAAATGTTTAACTAAGCGATGAGTATTTGGTTTTAGGGGAAAGAGATTTTAATTAATAGTAATAGTTATAGTTATACCGATATATGATAGTCGGACTTCGGGAACTCGGTGAATCACTTGGCATATAAAGTATTTCGGTAAAAACGAATTTTTTAAAAACCCGAGACATACACTCTCGTGTTCATGAAATAAGTTATGCTACTAAACCTAATGGATGCACTTTAAATTTAATAACACTTTTTGAAAATGACTTGAGTTTAATTAATTTGTTAAAACACTCTCGTGTATTTAAAAATTAATGTTTCGTTACCACTATCTGGGTCGAACCCCAACTCTCGCATGCAGGTTCTTGCCTTAATTAATTTCCCACTCTCGTGGAAAAATCGTGTTAAATATCCTTTCACTCTCGTGACAAGGGTAGTTAAATTAATTATGGAAATTGGAAACCAAAAACTATTTATAAAAGATTTTAGCCAACTTATCACTGAATTCCTTCAGTGCTTAAGAGTCACATACCGGTACAAACAAAATTATCCAGACATAATGTATTTAGCAAGCATGCAACATAAAATACAGTTCATGAAAATAATCAACATAGCATATAAACAATAAAGATTGAATTGCATAAAAAACCTGTAATTATATTGTCGTGGTATTCTTGAATTCGTACAGTAGCTTTGCGATTAATTGAAATATAGAACTAAGTGTGTTAATCCTTCGATGTGAAGAATTAACACTTTTGGGAACTGGAAAATTACAGAGGCTTGAAAGGAAAATATAATGGTTTAAAAGCAAGAAAACAAAGTAATGCAATACAGAAGGAAATTATGGTTCTGAAACAAATTCTCCGACCCTTTCAAAGTGAAATCTTCAGCATATATAGGCTCTCTCTTGTAACTGTCATGTTCCATTATTTCAGTACGTGCGCTAAATTCTCAACTGATGGAATGAGGTCAGGTGGACTTCGTGTGGGTTGCTTCGTGGTTTACTGCATAGACTGAGTTTTTAAGGTGTTACGTTCGTAATGCAAATCCTCACGTCTGTAACAACTTAGGCCTTTTGTTACGTTCGTAACGCGTTACGTTACGTTCGTAACAGTGTGCGCTAGGTGTTACATTCGTAACGCTAGGCGTTGCGCTCGTAACGCTCTTCTGGTGTGAGCTTTTAGCAGAATGCCATTTTTTTATTCTTTCTTCTTGCCATTTCTTAGCTTGTTTTTCTCCTTTTATCTTATTTGCCATCTTATGCCTTGGAAAATATAATTTACCTGAAAACAAATAAAAATACCTTCGTGATGCATATTATTCGATAAAAACGTACAAATAACTCGTGTAAATTAGGCCTAAAAAACGATACATTTTCGTGTTATCAAACTCCCCTACACTTGAACCTTTGTTTGTCCTCAAGCAAAAAGATAAGGCGGTTTATAAAAACAATGAATTAAACACACGCGACGATGTTCGCAAACTAGCTAGTTTGTAAATTTTGATTAGGCCAAGAGATTTAGACGCAAAAGAGGTACGGTGACGACATTAGAGCATTCCAATTGTGCAAACCATTCCGAGTCATGTTGTTATAGCACCAATCAACCCTTTAAACTAAATTTCACCCGTGTTCATTCAAGGGAAATCACATTAAGCCCTTTATCTCCACACGCACATAGCAAAGCAACCGGTTAGCGACTATGATCCATTGATTCTTGGGGTTCTGGAACTTATAAGTGGTAACCCCTTCTTTTTATAACTTAATTGTAAATTGCGGGGGATCGGTACGTAGTCCGCCCTACCAAGTTCAGTACCAGATACTTCTGAACCAATTTATAATAAGTTTTCTTTTATCTTGTGAGAATTACATCCTTTTGGCTAAATGACCGAGTGAGGGTCACCTAACTTACTTTGGGCATTTCACGACAAAATTTTGATATTTTATCATCATCTCTTTCGGATTATTCACTTATATTCATCGGTTCCTTGCGTAGTTTGTGTTTTGACGGTGTCGACTGCTAGATAAACTACTAGGGGCTAATTTAAAGTAAAATTTGTGGTTGGAGGTATAATAAGTACCCAAAATGGAATCTCATAAGGTGGAGTTCTAAAATGTCAAAACCGTAACGATTTTGTCAAACTTCCTCAAGTGGCCTAAGCTGAATTGAGTATTTGGTTTTAACTAGCCGTTTGGACACATCGTGTTGTGTGATAATCGTATACTTTTCGTTATGGCTCAAGAATTATAAAGTTTTGGGAAATCCAATAATGCACAAAAAAGAACTTAGAAATTAAGGACTTAATTGTACATGAAGTTGTTTTGTTGAAGGGAAAGTACAAGAAAGGAAAAACAATGCAAAAAATTAAATCTAATATAGAAAGCAAAATAAAATTATAGAGTTTGCTCCCCCACACTTAAATCTAACATTGTCCTCAATGTTTCGAAATAAGGTAAATGAGGTAAGGATGGGAGGAGATATCTTCATTCAGGCCCTCTCCCTCTGGCTCTTCCATGACCTCTTCTCTGTCCATCAAAGCAGGGCAATCTAACATGGTTCAGGATCTCTTGAAAAGCGTCCATGCGTATACTCAAACCACCCATTTTTGTCGTCAAAGTATCCATACGAGCCTCATACCTAGCTCTTTGTTCAATTTGTTGTTGTTTCATCTGTTGCATGAGTTGCATCATTGCAGTCTGCTGAGCTTGGATATCAGTGTCCTGTTGGGATTGGCGGGTAAGCTGAGCATTCATATCTGTCATCCTTTGGTTTTGATCCATCATTGCCTCATAAAGGTCTTCAGTAGTCGGGTTATGAGGCCTTCTTTTGCGCCTAGTTGAAGTGCTTGGTATATCCTGTTGAGGTGTTGTCTGCTGCTGTGCATCCATTTCTTCTTCTACCTCATCAGCAGGTTGAGGATTTTGATTCATCTGAGAAGCTAGGTCGGGTTCAGGGGCATTTAAATCATAAATCCACTTATCCATATTCACCACATTTATGAGCAACCTATTCTGCATAATCACACTTGGAACAATCGTGTTCTTCACCATCAAATTATACCTGCCATCTTCTCGGTTCCTAATTAAACGCATGTATTTGCAGTTATCCAAATCCATGAGAAGAGGCGGTAGAGCATCAAGATTCTCCAATTGGCTTTGCAAATTAATCCCATGAGCTAATATGGTTATCAGCCCCCCGATCAAAAATGGTTATTGTCCCCTTGCACAAAGGGACTCAATATGACGTAGAAGGAACGTAGTAGCATTTACCTTGGTTTTCCTAACTAAGCAGCAATGAAGGAAAAATACCTCCTTTGAGTTGACTTTATTGCTATTAGCTCGTCCAAAAATGGCGTTGGAGAGAATCTTGAAGTAGTACCTAGTGGTGGGGTTGTGAACGTGAGATGCCAGACAGTCATCCCAATTTCCTGTCGAGACATTTCTGAGTTTCTTCCACAATTCGAACAACACAACGGCCTAATACTCGGTAACAGGGACCTTGTGGTGCACCATCTCGAATTCGTCTTCCTTTATTGAAAATTTGAGCAGCTCCGTGATTCTTTCTTGGTTTAATGTATATTCGGTGTTGAACATACGGAAAGATGCGGTGCCCGTGAGGAACATGCCGTCATCACTCAGTGTTGAATAAGAGAACGAACTAAGGAACTCGAGCGTCAGCTTAGGGTACGTCGGGTGATGTTGCGTGAATGCGAATGAGAGGCCAGAGAGACGGAGCAGCCAATGCACTCCATCAAATATTCCCAATTTGTTGAGACAGTCGTTGTCGGGATATCTCGTGGCCAAGACTCCCCTACGGTGAAACTTCAAATATTGCTCCCTTTGGTGTCCACCGTCTTGATTCCTAAAAATGATTCCACCCATGTCAGCCTCTCTGTTCTCCATTGATAACTTGTTGACTGAAGCAAGGTTCTACTGTGAAAGTGGTGAGGGAGAGGTTTTGCAGAGAGTTTTTGAATGGGATGGGATGAAACTATGTGAAGCTTTTTATAGGATGCAAATGTGGGTCGCTCTTAATTGGGAATGAATGCAAGTTTGAAAAATGGGGATGGTGGAGAATTTTGAACGTGGGTAAGAGCTGGGGTTTACAGCGTGCGTTTGGAAAAGTGAGAGGGAAAGAAAAAATGAAACGCCTCTGTTTCTGTTTCGTAACAGGGAGTAGCCCCGTTACGTTCGCAACGCAGGGGCGTTACATTCGTAACGCGGAAGGGGCTATTACATTCGTAACACCTCTGTTTATGGCAGACTCAATTTTTCATATCGTGCCATTCTTCTTAGCATTATTAGTTGCACTTTTTATGATTAGGGAAGATAAAACACATAGCAACATAGTTGAATATAGTAACAGTAGTGTAAAGCAGCAATATTAGCACTAACAGTAACAATAATAGCTCGTAATAACAGAAAAAATAATGACAGTAAAATTGAAACTGATGATAAATAAATGAAATATCATTAACTAATAGAATTGTTTAGAATTTGAAACAAACAAAAACAGTAACAATTTGGAACAAACAATAACTAAATGCAAGGAATAAAAAACTAAAACTAAGGTTCCTCCCCCACACTTAGACGAAACAGTGACCTCATTGTGTACATAAATGCAAGAAACGGAACACATTAATATAACTACGACAACTCCTAGCCATGATGAGTAGAGAACATATGTTGGTGAAAGAAATCCAATTGTTCAGTTACCAAATCCATAAAACCAAGGAAATCCACATGTAAAGAGGTAAGCTCACCCCGCAAGCCGGTTATTTCAGTATTCAAAGAGTCGAGTGTGACAGCAGGTGGAGGTGGTGGTGGTATCTCAGGAACTGGGAAGGTAGACTTAGTGGACACTACAGGCTGATCCCATGGGTCAGGAAATTGGTGGTATCCAGGTGGTGTTTCAGGATCGGATTCTTCAGTAGCTGGAGAGGTATTTGGGACTTCATAAATTTCAATAGTGGATGGAGTCGAAGGCGGTGTAGAAGGATGGTGGAGATTAAAAAGCCAACTTGCTCTGTTATGGACACTATTAATAGGATTTGGGAGTACAAACTGGTGAACAGTTTCATGGTTAATCAGCAGCTCAAATTCATTTGGCCCAAGGTTTCCTATGAAGCTAGTGTGAAAGCAAAACTCAATATTCATTGGGCTAATCCCACAATGCGGATTTGTTTCTAACATAGGTCTTCGAATTCCAATAGCATTGGAGATCATAGTAACTAACCCGCCTATAAGGATTGGTGCATTCTCTGTTTGGATAATGCGCTCCATATTAGCAATCATGTAGGTGGCACCATTAACTGGACGGTTCTGCGAAGCACAATACATGATGAAAAGCTCATTACGTGACACAGCTGTAACATTCTGCTCTTTTCCGAAGAGGGTGTGGGAAATGATTTTGTGGAAGTACCTAATAGTAGGGTTATGGATGGACTCTAAGTAAAGATCATTTGGCTCAGGATGGTTGTTTCCAGCAATACTACCCCAGAAGTAATCAAGGTCATGGTCTAGTATTAGGTCTTCTTGGGTCATGATGAAAACATCAGGGCCATTATGGAATCCTAACAGATTGGCAAACTCCATATGATTGTAGCGGTAGTCTATATTAAACATTCTAAAGGTGATCAACCCGCGGTTAAAACCTGACCCATGGTTTGGCAGATAGCTTAGTGTGCTCAAAAACTCAAGGGTCAGCTTACGGTAGGTACAATAGCGTCTCCGAATTGGAGCAACGTCCCACCCTATTTGGTTAAGCAGATACATAACACTCTCACGAATGCCTAAGGCATTCATCGCATGGTCGTCAGCATAAATGGTTGGACGCATCTCTCGCTCAGCTAGATCCTCAAAGCGCCTTCTCTGATGTCTACCTCTCAGGGTTATGTTCATGTAGTTCCTACGTGCCATGGAGGTAAAAAAAAATAAAGCTAATGAATTACCCTGAAAATATTTAATAAATGTATGAAAAACTAAGTTAGTATTTTTAGGTTAAAATGCCGAAGCTAATCAAAAGAAAAATAAGTTCTAAAATAAAAAGAAATAAATGATGCAACATAAAAATTGAAAGATTAAAACAAAGTTAAAAGAAAAATAAAAAGCATATCAAAACAACAAAAACAATTAAAAGTAAACATGGGTTGCCTCCCATGAAGCGCTTTTGTTTAATGTCGATGGCTCGATAGAAAGTACCTATTCAGTTAGGTATCAGGGTAGGTGGCTCACTTAATTGCAGATAAGCCGAATAGTTTAGATTTTCGACGTTAAAATAATGCTTTAAACGCTGGCCATTGACTATAAATGGTTCTATGGAATTTCCTTTAATTTCTATCGCACCACTAAGGAAAACTTTATTAATTTCGAATGGTCCTGACCACCTGGAAGCGATTTTACCCGGAAAGAGTTTCAGTCTAGAGTTGAATAGGAGTACAATGTCTCCTTCCTTAAATTCTTTCCGCGAGATACGCTTATCATGCCATCTTTTTTTTTCTCCTTATAGATTCTAGCATTTTCATAAGCGTCTAAACACAATTATTATAATTCATGGATATCTAATATTCGTTTCTCGCCAGCAGTCGTGTAATTTAAGTTAAGAGTTTTAATAGCCCAATAAGCTTTATGTTCTAGTTCTATTGGTAAATGACAAGATTTTCCATAAACTAATTTAAACGGCGTTATTCCTATAGGGGTTTTAAAAGTTGTCCTATATGCCCAAAGAGCATCATTTATCTTGGAGGACCAATCCTTTCTAGATGTGGCTACGGTTTTCTCAAGGATTTGTTTAATTTCCCTATTTGACACTTCCACTTGTCCACTTGTTTGAGGATGGTATGGTGTGGCTATGCGATGTTTAACGTCATATTTCGAAAGTAGTTTTTCGAAGATTTTAGAGATAAAATGGGAACCACCATCACTAATTACTACTCTTGGTATACCTAATCATGGGAAGATAACATTCTTGAATAGTTTAAGTACCACTCGTGTATCGTTTGTGGGTGCAGCAACGACTTCAATCCATTTCGATACATAATCAACAACTACCAGTATATACTTATTTCCAAGGCATGCGAGAAACGGTCCCATGAAATCAATTCCCCATACATCGAAAATTTCAACTTCAAGAATCCCTTTTTGCGGCATTTCGTCACGTCTAGATATATTTCCTGTGCGCTGACATCTATCGCAGTTCATAATTGCTACGTGGACATCTTTCCATAAAGTAGGCCAAAAAAACCAGCTTATAGTATTTTTGCGCAAGTTTTTGAAGTGCTAGCATGTCCACCATAAGGGGCGGAATGACAATGAGCAATGACATTGTCCACTTCATCGTTAGTAACACAACGACGGTAGATACCACCGGCGCCTCTTTTATAGAGTAGTGGTTCATCCCAAAAGTATTGTCTAAGATCATGGAAGAATTTCTTCCGCTGTTGGTACGTTAAATCGGGTGGTAGAACACCGGCGGCTAAGTAGTTAACAAAATCAGCGTACCATGGTAATATGGTGTTGGTACATATGGCTTCTACTACCGCAGTTGTTAAATGTTTATCGCATTGTTCTAAACTGTCGGTAGGAGTTGTCTCTAGTTGAGCAATAAGGCGCTCATATGGGAAATCATCATTTATGGGAACACTCTCGGTTTGGATTCCATCCAATCTTGATAAATGGTCTGCTACTATGTTTTCAGTTCCCCTTTTGTATTTTATTTCCATGTTAAACTCTTGTAGGAGTAAGATCCATCTGAGTAGTCTTGGTTTGGCGTCTTTCTTACTTAGCAAGTATCGGATCGCAGCATGGTCCGTGTAAATAACAATTTTGGCGCTTACTAAGTAGGAACGAAATTTTTCCAACGCGAATACAACAGCTAAGATTTCCTTTTCCGTAGTGGCGTAATTCATTTGTGCGGGATCAAGTGTTCTGCTTGCATAGTAAATAGCGTGAATCTTTTTATCATTGTGTTATCCTAGGACTGCGCCTACAGCATAATCGCTCATGTCGCACATTATTTCAAATTGTTGGTTCCAATCAGGAGGTTGCATTATAGGTGTTGAAATTAATGCTTCTTTAAGCGTATCAAATGCGTTTAAGCATTTATCATCGAAAATAAACTCAGCGTCTTTCATCAATAGTTCAGTTAGTGGCTTAGTGATTTTAGAGAAATCTTTTATAAAACGTCGGTAAAAACCAGCATGTCCTAGAAAACTTCTTATTTCTCTAACGGTTTTGGGTGGTTGAAGGTTTTTGATAATTTCGATTTTTTCTTTATCGACTTCAATCCCTCTGTTTGATACAATGTGACCCAACATAATTCCTTGTCTCACCATGACATGACATTTTTCCCAGTTGAGCACTAGGTTGACATTGACACAGCGTTTTAGTACCAACTCAAGATTTGATAAACATCCGTCAAAACTTTCTCCACAGACAGAAAAATCGTCCATGAATACTTCCATAATTTCGTCCAAAAAGTCTGCGAAAATCGCCATCATGCATCGTTGAAAAGTTGCAGGTGTGTTACATAGTCCAAATGGCATTCTTCAGTATGCAAAGGTACCATAAGGGCATGTGAACGTATTTTTCTCTTGATCATTAGGATGAATGGGAATTTGAAAGAATCCTGAGTATCCGTCAAGATAGCAGAAGTGGGAATGTTTAGCTAAGCGCTCGAGCATTTGATCTATGAATGGTAATGGGAAATGGTCCTTGCGCGTAGCTTTGTTTAGTTTTCTGTAATCGATACACATTCTCCATCCTGTTTGGGTACGTTGTGCTACCTATTCGCCTTTTGTGTTTGTTATAACCGTAACACCTCCTTTCTTAGGTACTACGTGAACTGGACTGACCTAGTTGCTATCGAATATCGGGTATATGATGCCTGCCTCTAGTAGTAATCAGTTAAGTTAAAGGAGAATGGGATAACAAACATCCAAATATGATGCCAGCAAGCTGGGCCAGCATATCGGATATCAGATATGGGCTTAAAGATGCCATCCATAGTGGGTGCTGACATCATAAGAGGTCCCTTTGTGGGAATTCCTGTTCCTGCTGTTTGAGGAGGTCTCCGCTGGGGAATGTGGGTTTCTATTGTTCTCCTAATTGAGGAAAAATCTATGGGGAATAAAGTCTAGGAACTTCAGTTGTCCATGGCTCTACTAAGGAGTTATCTCTGTACTGGAGAGATGAGAGTTTGCTGCTTTCTGGTTGAAATCCAGGTTTCACAGTAACTTGTTAGGGATAAGGGAATTAACTGTTACCTGGAAATGTATTAGAAAGAGCCTGTGTAGGGCTGTTCCAGGATGAGTTCGTGATAGTTTGCATCTGACGATATATGAGAAGGAGCCTGTGTGGGGCTGTTTCAGGATGAGTATGTTTTAGACTGCATCTGGAAAGTTGAGAAGGAATCCATGTAATATTGCTTCAGGATGAGTCCGTGTTAGCCTGCATCTGGAGATATATGAGAAGGAGAATGTGTGGGGCTGCTTCAGGATGAGTCTGTGTTAGACTGCATCTAGATGATGAGAAGGAACCCGTGTGAGATTGCTTCGTCTGGTCATGTAGATAGTTTTCCTGTCTGGTTTCAGGTGTTAATCTACAAATCAGTTGTTCACAGATAGTAGCCCTGTCTGGTTTCAGGTATTAATCTGGAACTTGAAAATTGTCGGTCATTTGAGATAGTTATCCTGTCTGATTTCAGGTATTAATCTCTGACCTGAGAAAGAAAGATAGTTTTCCTGGCTTGTTACAGGTATTAATCTTCAATATCCTCATGTAGATAGTTTTCCTAGCTTGTTACAGGTATTAATTTACAATCGGTCGTCCACAGATAGTTTTCCTAGCTTGTTATAGGTATTAATCTGGAACTTGCAAATTTTGGTCGTTAAGATAGTTGTCCTGGCTGTTTTTAGGTATTAATCTGTAAGCTGAGAAAGAAAGATAGTTTTCCTGGCTTTTTACAGGTATTAATCTTCAATCTCCTCATGTAGATGGTTTTCCTTGCTTGTTACAGGTATTAATCTACAATTAGTCGTCCATAGATAGTTGTCCTGGCTTGTTATAGGTATTAATCTGGAACTTGGTTTTGTCGGTCACATAGATAGTTTCCCCATTCGGTTTTGGGAATTAATCCATGGTTTGTTGTATTTGTCGGTAAACCCGTCTTGTTCCAGGAGTTTATACCACTTGGTCGTGTAGATAGTTTCCCCGTCTGGTTTCGGGCATTAATCTTTGACCTGCTGTATAGGTTGATAGTGTTTGTCTTTCTGCAAACTCAACCTGGAAAGGTAAAGTCAGTTTCATGTGATGTCATGATGTATGAATTCCATGATGATCTAAAAATAAATGAGAGTGCGATATACGCATTTGTGCTGCATATAATATGATGTTTGTAGAATGATGTATGAATGCATGTATGAATGATGCATCTCATGCCAGTCTTTGTATGTCACCATCATCTTCTGTATGATTTTCTTGATATTTTTGTTAGCAGCTTTAACAACGCCATTCATCTTCGGTCGGTAAGGAGAAGAGTTATGATGCTGGATTTTGAATTGCATGCAGAGCTCGGTGATCATAGTGTTATTGAGATTAGTACCATTATCCGTGATGATTCTTTCTGGAATACCGTACCGACAGATGAGGTTATGTTTAATGAATCAGGCCACAACGTTCTTGGTAATAGAAGCAAATGAAGCTGCCTCGACCCACTTTGTGAAGTAATCAATGGCCACCAAGATGAATCGGTGCCCATTAGAAGCTGTAGGTCTGATTTCCCCAATCATATTGATGCCCCACATTGCGAATGGCCAAGGAGCAATCTGGACGTTTAGAGGAACCAAAGGCACATGTACTTTATCAGCATAGATCTGGCATTTGTAACAAGTTCGCGAATGCTGATAACAGTCTGCTTCCATAGTGGACCAATAGTATCCTTCCTGTAGGATCTTTTAGCCATCATGTTCCCACTAGAATGGGTGCCAAAGGTACCTTAATGCAAATCAGCCATAATCTTTTCTGCCTCACTCTTGTCCACACACCAAAGCAAAGTAGAATCGTGGTTGCGCTTGTAGAGGATCCTGTTACTAAGGAAGAACTTGGCAGAGAACCTTCTTAGGACCTTCTTGTCATTGGACGAAGCTCCCTCGGGATACTCTTGGGCTTCGGGATATCTTTTGACTTCATGGAACCAAGGTTTGTCCACTACTTCTTCAGTACCAATCTCGTGACTATTCATCCATTCTCTCAATAGTGATCTGAGGAGCCTCATTATTCCACCTGACTTTGAACATGGACGACACCGTAGCTAGCGCGTCCGATAGTTGTTTTTCCTCTCGTGTAAAATGCTCAAAGGTAACTTCTTCAAAGTGTGGAATCAGTGTTAACACATGCTCCTTGTAAGGGATGAGATTAGGATGCTTCGTGTCAAATTCTCCTTTGATTTTACTGATTACTAAAGTCGAGTCTCTGAATATGCTCAAGAATTTGATCCTCAATTCGATAGCAGCTTTGAGACCCATGATACATGCTTTATATTCATCCATGTTATTGGTATAATTAAAACACAATCTAGTAGTGAAAGGAGTATGACAGCCTTCGGGAGATATGATCATGGTGCCAATGCCAATGCTAAGAGCGTTGGAAGCACCGTCAAAAACCATAGTCCATCGGGATCCTTTTTTAGGTCCTTCACCCGTCCCGGGTTCTTTACAATCAGTTACTAACATGATGTTCTCTCCCGGCAACTCAAAATTCATGGATTAGTAGTCATCCACAAGCTGATAAGCCAAATGATCAGCCAATACACTTCCCATAATTTCTTTCTGGGTTGTATACTGAATGTCTTATTCAGTCAGGATCATCTTCCATCTTGCTATTCTTTCGAAGAGAGAAGGCTTCTCAAAAATATACTTGATAGGGTCCATTTTAGATATCAAAAAGGTAGTGTGAGAAGCCCATTCCAAAGCGGAGAAAGTTTTCTCGAGCAGTGAGTATCTTGTTTCACAAGCGGTAAACTTTTTGCTAAGGTAGTATATTGCATGCTCTTTTTGACCAGACTCGCCATGCTGCCCCAGCACACATCCCATTGAGTTTTCTAACACTGTTAAGTACATGATAGGTCTTCCTTCAACTGGTGACATTAAGATTGGAGGCTCTTGAAGATATTTTTTTATTTTGTCAGAGGAATTCTAGCAGTCGTCATTCCACTTCAAGGCTTGATCTTTCATCAGTAATTTGAAGATAGGCTCACAAGTAGCGGTCAGATGTAAAATGAATCTAGCAATGTAGTTCAGATGTCCCAAGAATCCCCCAACTTCCTTCTCAGTGTGAGGATTTGTCATTTCTTGTATAGCTTTAAACTTTGCCGGGTCAACATCAATGCCTTTGTTGCTTACAACGAAGCCTAAGAGCTTACCAGATCTTACTCCAAAGGTGCATTTATTTGGGTTCAGTCTTAGTTTGTACTTCTTCAACCTTTCAAAAAGCTTCTGTAGGTGATCAAGGTGCTCCTCTTCAGTCTGAGACTTGGCTATCATATCATCAACGTAGAGCTCTATCTCATGATGGATCATATCATGAAACAAAGGTACCATGGCACGCTGATAGGTTGCCCCGATGTTCTTTAACCCAAATGGCATAACTTTGTAACAGAAAGTTCCCCACTGTGTGACAAAGGTCATCTTGTCCATGTCCTCAGGTTCTATTTTGATATGATTATACCCAGAGAAACCATCCATGAAGGAGAATACCTTATGCTTTGTTGTGTTGTCAACCAGAACATCAATATGGGGAAGCGAAAAGTCATCCTTAGGGCTTTCCCTTTTCAGGTCTCTAATCCACACACATATGTACTTTACCGTCCTTTTTAGGTACCAGAACAACGTAGGCAACCCATTATGGATAAGAGGTGACAGTTAAGAAACCAACGTTGAACTGTTTCATGACTTCAGCCTTGATCTTTTCTGACATCTCTCGCCGCATGCGACGAACCTTTTGTTTCACTAGAGGGCAGTCCTCTTTTGTATGTAGGCGATGAACCACAATATCGGTGTCAAGTCCCGACATGTCTTTGTACGACCAGGAAAAAACCTCAACATAGTCATGTAGCATCTGTATTAACTGCTCTTTGGCACTATGCTCCATATCGGCACCTATCTTGACTTCTTTCTTGTCCTTTTCAGTACCCAAGTTAACTGTCTCAACCGACTCTTCATGAGACTGTATTTCCCTTTCTTCCTGTTGTAACAGTCTGGAAAGTTCTCCTGTTACTTCACAATCTTCCTCAACTTCGTCCTCGGCTTGGTAGTTCATATTTTCAAAGTCATAATGGGAAATAACAGAATCGTTATCAATGGGATCCATAGTGGATACGGATCTGCAGTTTGATATGTGTGTGTGTGTAAGAGCATAGCTGTATATTTTTTGATAAAGTTAAGAGGTAGAAAAGAAAACACAAAGAGTGCAAAAATTTGTATGCAAAACGTCCGATGCTTTATTAATGACATATGAAAATGAAGCAATGACCCTCACAAATAGACCATTGTGCCTCGGGTAAGACACAAGGCTTTAATGTTTCAATTGTTCAAATATTACATTTCCTTAAAAAACAAAAAGACAAATTACTCTTGAATAATAGTAATGGGAACAAAATATTTAGCCTCCCAATTGCTGAGTCCATCTCTGATGGTTGGGAAGATCCACTTGTCCAGGTCATAACCATTATCGCTGTCTTCCAGAGCATTGACTCCATGGTTGTTGATCCGTAAAGGTGGTCCTCCGGTGCGAGCACGACGAATAGCTCTCAGGGCTCCTGAAGTAAAACCCAAACCAATTTTTTTTGATTTGTAGGGAATATCCGGAAGTTGGCCCCAAATTGTACACCCACCTTCTTTGACTACTACCTTGGCATCTTTCAGAGAAGCCATCTTCAGTGGAGGTTTGGTAATCTTCGGGACCTTGGAAGCAATCTTGGTTGCATCAATGGACAATGTAACCTCCTCAATGTTCTGACAGGGAGTCTTAATGAACTCGACGTCCATTTCGACGTACCTGAAAGAGTTCAAGTGACTCACCATGTATTCCTTTTCCCCATGAACTGTGATAATTTTCCCATTGACTGGGTACTTCAGCATCTGATGTAGGGTGGAAGTCACAACACCAACCCCATGGTTCCAGGGTCGACCCAATAAATAGGAGTAATATGGGAGTATGTTCATCACGTAGAAAGTGGAACTAAAAGTCTGAGTACCAACTTTGATATGGATGCCCACCTCCCCATGCACCATTCTTTTAGAATCGTCGAAGGTTCTCACCACAATGTTACTGGGCTTTAGTGTGAGTCCTTCGCAATCCAATCTGTCAAGAGAATTCTTGGGTAAGACATTTAATGAGGAACTTGTATCCACCAGAACATGGGCTAATGTAGTGCCCATGCAATCAATAAAGACATATAGAGCATTATTGTGTTTCCTTCCCTTGGGAGTTAAATCCGCATAAGAGAATCCCAGGCCATTATCAGCCGTCAAACTAGCCACAAAATTCTCAAATTGATCAACGGAGGTCTCTTGAGGCACGTGGGAAGACTTAAAGAATTTTACTAAAGCCTTAGCATGGGCTTCAGAGCATAGCAGTAAGGCCAGCATTGAAATTTTTGAAGGGGTCTTCCCCAATTTCTCCACGACATTATAATCACTCTTCTTGATTGTCTTTAAAATATCTTCCATTTACTTTTTAGAAGCCTCGAAAGTGACTTCTGGGTGCGCCTTCATCCGGACAGGCTCAGAGAATACCTCTTTTTCCTGAGTCTCGGCTGACTCGGTAGTAGGGATAACAACAGTACTAATAGTAGGAGTAGAAATGGGAATACTGATAGGAGTAGCAGCAGGAATAATCACACGAGTAATAATGGGAGTACTAGAAGGAGCAACAACAGGGATAATCACAGAAGTAGCAACAGTTTTTGGAGAGATCTCGGGAGAGAAAACTCTTCCGCTTCTCGTTATTTTACTGGTCCCAACGATATTGTAGACGTCAGGATCAGTACCTTCAGCAACTTTGTCTTTAACAACCAATAGGTCTTGCTTAGCGCCATGGTAATAGACGTCAGCCCCATAACTCCAGGGAACAACTTTATCCGAGGAATATGGTATTGGCTCGGGAAGGGTAATTATTAGGGGAGCAAACTTTGGAACAAATGTAATCCTGGCGGGTCTTTTGGTGGAGACCCTGGGAGGATTGTCAGAAATGGTGATTATCGAAACATCTTCACAAGAACTTCTTGCAAGAAGAACTTTCTCGAACAAAATTTCTTTGTTAACCATCAGGCGCTGGATACCCATCTTTAACAACCAACAACCATCTGGTAGGGACATAGATAAGTGGAAACTTTAACCACAACCCGAAAATAAATCGGCTCGCAATAAATTCTCTTTAACAGTCAAAAGAGGAGTATTTAATTCATCCACGAAGGAAACAAAATAGTCATCATCAACAACATTGACACCTAGGCCATGTTTGGGCATGGGTGCAGTTATTACATTAGGCGTATCTAGAAGGTCTAACTCAATCTCCTTCGCCTTAATGAGATCTTGTACCTTATTCTTTAAAGCCCAACATTCATTTGTATCATGCCCCGGAGTTTCAGAGTGGTGGGCACATCGAGCATTTGGGTTGTAGCGGAGAGATGTAGTATTGGGGTTCTTCGGGGCCTCCTTTAAGGTCACCAGATTGGACTTCAGCAATTGTGGAAAAACCTGGGATAGGGTCATGTTGATCCGAGTGAACTGTATTCTAGGCGCATCTGGCCTGCGCTGATTGTTTCGTTGCTATTTTGAGGCATGATTGGAAATGATAATAGCCTCTACCGTCGGACTACCCTCAATTTTGTTATGATTTCTTTGGCTATAAGAAGCACTGACCTACTCCTTTCCAGCTTCTACCCGTTCACCAGTCAAGATCAATTCAGTAAACTCAGCTGAAGAACTTCCAATCAGATGGTTAAAGAATGGCTCGGATAACGTGCCCAAGAACATGTACACCAGCTCCCTGTCAGACAACGGAGGCTGGACTCTTCCTGTAAGGTCTCTCCATTTTTGGGCATAATCTTTAAAACCTCTGCCGGAACCCATAGACATACTTTACAAATGTGCACGAGTCAGGGCGAGGTCAGCATTATATTGATACTGCTTGTAGAAAGCAGTAACCAAATCTTCCTAATTACGGATGTTGGTTCTCTTCAGTTGATAGAACCATTCCAGCTGAGTCCCTGCCAAACTCTCCTGGAAGAAATGTACCCACAAATTCCTATTAGTAGTGTGGGGTTGAATCTTCCTGACATACGACCTTAAATGAAGCTTAGGACATGAGACATCATCGTACTTAGCAAATGAAGGGACCTTGAATTTTTGTGGGATGACCACCCCTAAATTCAATCCTTGCTCCTCAAAATCCAGCCCGAGTATCCTCTGGATCTCCATAGCATTGAGTTGATACTCTAGCTGTTTGTATTTATCCTAAGAAGGAGGATACTGCTCCTCAGAATAGTCAGGTTCATCTTCCTCAGACCCTGGATTGTTGTTTTCTTCCACTGGCTTTTCTTCTTGATTGTCCCCCTCCTTTGACGGGGTTGCAAAATCTATAGCTCGCTTAACTGGTCCTCTGATCCTTCTTCCAAAATTCAATACACCGACTGGTTTCTTTTCCTTCTTGGTGTTCTCTTTGATGATAAGAGATTTCAGATCTTCTTGCCCCTGGGCTAGAGCAAGGAACATTTGCTGAAACTGAGCGTTCTGAGCTTGGAGGTCCTTCACTATCTGTTCGAGAGCCATTTCTTTTGCTGAAATAAATAGCGAAAGTAATAAGAAACCTGTCTTCAAATACCTATTTATGCAATGAAATGCATGATATGCTTATGCAATGTTTTCAAGGGCCTCATAGGATTCAAACTCTTTTAACCAAAACAAAAACAAAGACTTTTTATTAGTAAGTTCAAATGAAATCAAAGTTTACAAAGGAATATCAAATAATAAACTTCTAAGACTTCTAAGACTTCTAAGTCTCCCAAGGACGCTTCCTTTTGGTGCTAATGTAGGCGATGAGATTCTTATCTTCGTGAAGCCGCTTTGTCAGTTCCAACACCTTTTTCTCACTGGCATAGAATTGGGACTCAAAGGTATCTCGTTCTTCTTTGAGCTGTATCCAATATTTTTGCAATTCTTCAAAGTTTGTTAGCATATCCGGATGCAGGATGATGCGAGACCCGACCCTTGAACAATAGGCTCTGAAATCATTGGTAGGATAACAGCATACATCATCATAAGATTTTGAGCACGAGTTCGCACCCATTTGAGGTATGGATCCAAAAGGATGGAGTTCTTGTACCCTAGAGTCCTGATATCAGTCTTCTTAACCATTCTCCAAGTGCGAATGAACCTCTGATGATAACCTTGCAGGTCATTTGAATAGTCGAACACAATACCCTAAATGAGCATATCATGAGGGCCATCCCTTCGGGCGTAACCGAACTGACGTAAAGATAAATATGGGTTGTATGTGATGCCTCCTTTAATGCCAAGGAGTGGCACATTGGGAAATCCTCCACAGCGATCAATAAAAGAGATGTCTTCTTGGGAGCGAGGGCACCAATAAATGTTTGAGTGAGAAAGAGACATTAATCTTTGGTTCCATCTTAAACCTAGATCATTCTTCTTTACTGATCGAGGAAGGTGTGAAATAAAACACCTATAGATTAGAGGTATGCAACACATAAGATTCCCTCGCTTTTTCATGGTACGGGTATGGAGTGAATGCAGAATATCCCCGAGCAATGTAGGCACTGGATTGTGAGCAAGGAAGATGTTGATGGTACTGACATCTACAAACTGGTCTGCATTAGGGAACAAAACCAACCCGTAGATAAAAAGAGATAAAACATCTTCAAAGGTGTGGTAACTCATAGCGTCTAGGAATACCTGGGCTTTATTCATCAGAAAACTCGTGAGGAGGCCCTTAACTCCACTCCTTCTTTCCCAATTGGACTCAATGTCATATGGATTCAAGTGTAAAGCTATGGCAACATCTTCAGCAGTTGGATCTTGTTCTAAACCGGTAAAGGGTATCTTCTTCAATATAGGCAAACCAAGTATTTTGGAGAATTCTTCCAGTGTAGGCACCAACTGACAGTCTGGAAATGTGAAGCAGTGGTTCTTAGAGTCGAAGAACTGGAATAAGACACTCATCAAATCCTCGTCAAAACCGGTAGTAACCAAACTGAGCAAGTGACCATAAATCTTGTTGAATGGTGAGTTCTCAGGAACTATTAAGTCCATTTCTTTGAGTTTGGGAGAAATCTCTACAAAACTGATTCAGATGGTTTTTCTGCGAGCTGAATCCATAACCGACAAAATAGAGGAGAGATAAATCCATATGCCCTTGAAATGGTTAGTGTACATGACTTGTTATGATATTTATCACATTATGATTATGCTTTGAAATCACAAGTATATCAAACACAAACGAGTCACACAGAGACCTTAGGTTTAAAGGCTTGCATGAGTTTTAAAGGTAAGTATCCTCTTGAAGTTTCAGTTGGTTCAACCTGTCCTATTAATAGTAACTGGGTTCTAAGGAGTCTCATATCACTGACCTTGCTTTTAGACATTGTTCTAGCTCAAGAACTGAAGTATTGCGGCCAGAATATCCCAAAAGTCCAATCTCAATGAGTGTAGTATCGAGTATCAACCAATCTTCGGTCGAAACCAAAGTTGGCCATCTCACTACTTTCTAATGTCTTATGATGAGTCAATTAAAGGTTCTAAAGCTCAGTAAGCACTTAATGACACTATAAGTAATCCTAATGTTATCCTTGACTGACTCAAGGAACATTAGTACAATCCAGAGTATCACGCTAACATAGCCATCACTTCGTCCATATCGGTCTACACCGTACAACTTCTATGATTTATTGCTACTTACCTAAAAAAGGTACCCCAGATCCGGGTGTAGGATCTTTTAGTAACAAACCAAACAAATTCCTAAAAAATAAAGCATACAAAGCAAGTAATTAAAACAGTTTTAACATGAACTAACTCTTAAGATAACCCCACTTTGTAAGAAACTCCCCAGCAGAGTCGCCAGTTCTGTGATACGGTGGCAGAACCGACTGTTATACTGGTTTTGTGTTTGTGTTTGCAAATGTTGTGGTAAGCAAGAGTCGCCACCGAATTTTCTTTTATCTAAATTAAGGAAAGGGTGAAAAGAACAGAAAAATACCTTTTCGAGAATTTTGAGTAAGGCGGGTAGATTATGGAAAGGGAAGGTGTTAGCACCCTTTCCATCCATAGTTTTCTACGGGCTCTTTGATGCTTAGCTCATTTTTAAAATACCTTATGCTTTGTGTTTTTGAAAAAAATAGTTTCAAAATGCCTTAGTGCGGCGATTCGCTTTATGATAACTCTTGTATCAATCCTCAAGAGTGTTGACAAAGCGAATATTTTTGAAAGTGTTTTGAAATGTTTTGTGTAAGTGCAAACAGTTTATTTTTGAGCAAGCATCTAATAGATATCTACTTGTACTCGAAAAAGCCGTTCTTTTACTCTTTTCCTTTAGACAATGCTATCCTACTATTAGTGAGTAGGTAGCCCTATAGCTGGATGTATGAAGGACATTCGAAGAGACGTTTTTATGGCCATAAAGGAAACTGGGCAAGAAGCTTTAGTAACTACCCTAGGGTTCTAAGATCATATTTTTACCGAGGAAACATCGAGAGGGTCATCGAGGGACTTATGATCTTTTGAACTAGAGGATAATCACTAAAACCTCTCACGTTTCAAGAGTTGTGACTATTTTCCGAAGGCAACCGAAGTGGGGTACCCTAGAGGTGTATATGTGCAGATGTGTTGTATTCAGTTATTTGTCTCTTTTTGTTAGGTTTGCTAGCGTTTTGATTATTAGGTTCTTGTCATACAATCCTACATCTAAACAGTCAATATATGTACAGGAATTAAAAGTGCAGAAATGTAAATCCTACGCTATTACATGTCTTCGGGGATTAATTACATGTCCAAAACTTGGGAAAAATAAAGAAAAGCGGTAAATAGTCCTAGTTAATTTCTATTACATCTCATGAGCAGGTACAATAATAAAAAATAGTGACGAAGCAATAAACGCGCGTGAAATTGAAAGCAATGTCCATAAATCTTTAAGAAATAAAAATCTTTTTGTTTGTTTTTATTTGTTTATGAAAAGAAATGAAATTAATCCTAAGTCTATTTAGTTTTAAAGTAAAAAAATGGATTAAATAATTATTAATTAATTTACAAAATTAATTTAATTAAGAAAAATGTTAGCCAAATATTTTTATGATTTTTCTGATTTTTTTTATATTATTATGAAAAAGGATTAAATGAAATAAATAATAAAGCAAATAAGTAGAAAAATGAAGGTGGGCCAGACACAATCAGCAATGAGGGAGGGGGGTATGAATTGCACAACTAGATCCAGGCCCATTTCACCAGCACTGGATCTAGTGAGGAGAGATTTTGGGGGCACATGGTAGTCTGCGCGTGAGAGCGTTGGATCTGGCTACGTTAACACCTGGCAGCACATATTTGAAGGTGCATGATGAGTGTATTTGGCTTGTGCGCATCAAATCTGTAAACAAAATGTTAGCAAAATGAAAATGCGTGACTTGGGACTCAAACCCCAGTCCTCTCTCCAATACATGCGTTTTCACCATTCGAGCTAGTTGTTCAATCGAAATAAATGGAACCAACACTGGATCCTGCAAATTTGTTAGTTTCAATATCTATCGAAAACTTATCCCAATCGAACTCGTCCCTTGAGCTCAAATATGGGGTTGTTTCGATCTTTGATGGTCTGTACCTTGAGTTTCGAAAGAATTCTATTTCGAAGGCCCCTAGCATTTGTATCCTAACATCTGGATGTTGCAACTTACATATACCATATTAAATCATTCATAAACAACAAGAATAACATGAATATGCAATCCAACGAGTTAACATTATAGATTGAATGATAAAAAAGTTTACCAACTGGAGGTATTTCAATCTAAGCTTGGGATGACTTGGATCCTTCCTGTAAATGGTTGGAAATGGGAATCTCCTTGTGCCTTCTTGCTTTGGAAATTTTAGAGAAAATTAGGATTTTGCTCTGAGGAAGGCTATACGTGTTTAAGGCAGTATGCGTGTAACTTATGGGCGTATGTATTTCGTGTTTCCTGGCGAATGTTTTCTTTTTTTCCCCTGGCGAACGTGTGTGGCTTTGTATTTATTGGGATGTGAGGGTGCATGAAAATGGCAAGGGACAACCATTTAACTAGGCTTTAAAATCCATGAGACAAGAATCCAACACATTGAAGGTTGGCCATATTTGGATAATTCTTGCCATTTTGAAGCCTTGAGTGAACCTGGACATGTTTGACTCTTTCGAATACCTTCCAGCCTTGCTCTTCAATTGTATTTGAGTTTCTTTATTCGAATGGCTCAAGTATTTACCTTTGATTGACTCTGAGTTACTTCCTTCGAATAGCTCAAATTCTCATAATTGGGGCCTCTTCGATTGAGCCCCTACTCAGCTAGCCCAAACAAAAACTCTTTTCTGGCCAATTGAAGTTTCTTTGGAATGAATGTGCTTGTGCAGGAGGCTTGCATATGGAAATATGTGGAATTTTGGTCCAGCAAGCATCTTTGCATATTTCTCTTTTGTTTTGACCAACTAGATCCAATCTTTGACCAAACCCTTTTTTCAGACAACACTATATGTCCTTTGAATGGGCCTTTGAATGCTCCTTCGAATGGATCATTTACATGTCCTTCGAATATGCCTTTTGCCTTGTGTGCTAGCATGTTGAGGGGTATTGGCCTTATGCATTAAAAGCAAGCACATAGGAAGTATTTGCCTTATGCATTGAAGACAATCATAGAAGAAGCCTTTGCCTTTGTGAATCCCAGACAAGTCTTAGGGAGCCTCTGCCTTATGGATCGAAGGCCAGTTGAAACGAGCCTTGGACTTAGTGAATCCAAGGAAATAATGAAGAGGCCTTTGCCTAGAGAGTCAGAGGTTGCATGTAGAGGCCTTTCGCCTAGTGAGTCAAAATAAACATGCAAGAGGCCACTGCTGGTGAATCAAAGGGAACTTGTAAGGGGTTCTTTCCTAAATGAAACTTGGACCTAGGCTTGCTCGAAGGGGAACCAACGCACAATCGAAGATGATGGGCCAATGCTTGATCGAAGAGTTTTAGATGCCCAATTGAAGCTTGTTGACATGCCAATCGAAGGACTGTTTGCTCTGAAATTCCAATCAAAGGACATTGTTCAGATGCCAATCGAAAGACACTGTTAACATGCCAATCGAAGTACACTATTGACATGCCAGTTGAAGGAAATTGTTGACATGTCAATCGAAAGACACTTGACCATCATTCAAAAATTTTATTTTCTTTAGGCAAGTGTTTGTAACCACCCATGTAAGAGAAAACCTTGGGAAACATGAGAGGGAAAATTTTGGGGTACAACACTACCGATGTTCACTGAAGGTAGAGAGGGAAAACATAACACAAACGTTCACTGAAGGTGAACTACCAATGTTCACTGAAGATAGAGAGAAAAGAATAACACCAACATTCACTGAAGGTGAACTACAAACGTTGACTGAAGGTAGAGAGAAAAGATAACACCAACGTTCACTGAAGGTGAACTACCAACGTTCACTAAAGGTAGAGGGAAAAGAATAACACCAACGTTCATCGAAAGTGAACTACCAACGTTCACTGAAGGTAGAGAGAAAAGTAACACCAACGTTCAGTGAAGGTGAACTACCAACGTTCACTGAAGGTAGAGATAAAAGAATAACACCAACGTTCACTGAAGATGAACTACCAACATTCACTGAAGGTAGAAAAAAAAGAACGTATTGATAATAACAAGTTTCCCAAAATCATGGCGTTTCATGCAGAACGGGTCTCAACTTCTTCTTTAAACAAGAGATTACCACTTGTAAATATTTCTCAAAGAACCGTCTCTATCATATTAAAAAGACTTGCCATCCATTGGAGTAATTTGACGATGAACTGCAAACTATCCACTTATAGAGAAGATAGCGAAAAAAAGTAACGTCGATTTTTACTAAATAGGAATGATAATATAATACTGATAAATACCAACATTAGGGGTGGTAATAAATTATTGGAACTAGTATTTATTACTAGAAACAAAAGAACTTCTTCAGAGCAAAGTGAATCTCAATGACGAACTATCTCCCATAATGATGTGACTACCATCCATCGGAAAAAGATCTCAATGACGAACTATCTCCCATAATGACGAGACTACCATTCATCGAAGTACAAACGAATATTCTAAGAGAAATAACAGACTTATCGGGGTAGTACAAGTTTCTCAAATAAAGAGACCTACTACTTGCTGTTATGAGGGGATTGTAATAATGACTTCTTGGAGAAAGAAATTAGGGCTTCCTTGGGAATGAATCATGACTTCCCGGGGATGAATCACGACTTCTTGGGGAAATGAACCGTGACTTCCTGGGGAAATGCCAATATATTCCTGCTGAGAAGATAAAATCTTCTCGAGCCAAAATAAATGCACATTCTCAAACTAGGGCTCGAAGCTTGCAAAAATCCATAGTAATAATATTGTTGGGAACAAATGATTCAAACCAGAAATAAACTGGAATGAAATAGTCAACAAAAGTACATCCTATGAGAAATAGACTCAAGAGGGAAACCTAAATCATCCAGACAAAGAGCTGTATAGGAAGGCTAAAGCAAAAGTCTTCAATGAGGGATAACTCAGTGGGGAAATTGAAAGAATATACACTTTCTGCTTAAGGTTGGCACTCTATTGGAGAAAGGACAACACAACTCTGCAAAATAGGGTTATATCTCAACAAAAAATGAATGAATGCGAATCAGCAATGATTTTCTAAATTCAACTATGCATGATGTATGTATGAATGTATGAGTCTTATCATGTATATGTTGACAAAATAGACGTATAACATTGGGAATAACCAGAAAAAACAAACTCAGGTAACGTCAATACTCGGCTAAATCACACCCAAGATGAAGATTCCATAAGAAAGTAAGTACCAACTGAGGAAACAAAATCCTATTTCGCGGCTTAACTTCACTGGGAAGGAACATAATCCGAAAATAATCACATCATATCAATAAATCAGTACAGGTATAAGGATCTAACATCCTCCTCCAAGCTTCACTGGGGGATACCACACAAACTTCAATGAGGCAAAAACATTTTGTAGTCCGTACTTCTACTGGGGATTGCAATATAAATCTTAATAAGGCAGATGAAAACCATATCGCCAAAACATCAACTGAGGATCTCGTGCTTACTTCATTGGGGAATATCATACAAAATTCACTAGGGGAGATAATGCCTCATCATCGAGATATCAACTGGAGACCTCGTGCTGACTTCATTGGGGAAGACATCACCACTTCGTCGAGGGGAAACCAAAATGCATTCTTCAATATTGAGAGTGAGTATTGCACCAACTTCTCCGGGAAGAAAGCATGAAACCTCATGGGGATAACAACTTAGAGGGTTAAGAAGTCAGACATTACAGCAAGAAATCAAACTTATGGGGATTTTAAATCAAACCCAACAATTGATGGGTGAAAACCCAAAAGATCGACAACTGTCTCAACACTTTTTAGAAAAGATATTGCCCTGGTCTAGTTTCCTGGGAAACAAACAACAACAATAATGCTATCACTGCAAAAGGACGATGTTTTTGCGAATAGTTACATCTCGGCACACAAAGAGAGACGAAACTTTCGTCATATGAGTGAATACCTTACTGGGGAATCTGGGATAGAGACTTCATACGATGCAAACCCAAAATAAAAAATTCACCAAGACTTAACTGGGGACAATGGGATTACAAACTGATACCGCACCTTACGCCAATTGATAGCATCTTCAATTTCCTGAGAAATACAAGAAGATCATGCACATACTAACAATAACGACCTGAGAGAACCTTCATGGGGGAAACAAAACTTCCCAAAATTACTGTAGTTCGTCCATTCCTGGGATCACCACTTTTGTTTTCCTCTTGAATCATAAAATCTGAAGTAAAAATAATTTGTAAATTCTTTTCGAATTTTTTTTTGTTATTTAATCTTTTCGGTTTGAAAATTACTATCAATAATAAATGAAGTCTTTGTAGGCAGAGTAAAATAAGAACTACAAAGAATTGGATAAAAGCTCATACTTTATTAATGGAATGATAGTCTGCGAATGGCGAGACTCCAAGGATGAATACAAAGTTCAAAAAATGGTAATATATAAGGGAAAAGATACATTGAAATACAATGACCACTATTCTCTCAAACAACTTTGAAATCCTGAGCAGCAGCTTCTGTTGAAGTATGGTGAGGATCCAAGAAGATTGTTGCTTCAATGATCAAGTCTTGTCCGATGTAGTTACTTGCCAAGAAATTCCCTAACTTTTTCCTAAGTTGCCCTTGCGGGTTTTTAACTTAGCGGGAAAATTTATTCTATTTATGTCTCTAATTTTTGCATAGATCGCCCTTTTTGGTTTTTGGCCTACCGAGACGCTCCTTTTTGCCTAAGCCGCCCTTTCGGGTTTTCGACTTAACGAGTTATTCTTTTATTTCTTTAGGTGAAGTATTTCTTGACTGCATCAGCATTCATGGGACATGGAAACTCCTCGCCATCCATAGTTTCAAGAATTAATGCACCGCTGAAGAAGGCTTTCTTGATAACATATGGGCCTTCAGAATTAGAAGTCCACTTGCCCCTAAAATCAGTGTTGAAAGACATGATCTTCCTGAGCATGAGGTTGTGTTCTCTGAATTCACGAGGTTTGACCTTCTTATCAAATGAATTCTTCATTCTCTTCTGATATAATTGTCCATGACATAAAGCCGTCATTCTCTTCTCTTCAATCAAATTCAATTGGTCAAACCTGTTCTGGACCCATTCAGCCTCTGACAACTTGGTTTCCATTATCACACGTAAAGAGGGAATCTCAACCTCAATTAGGAGCACTGCTTCCATACCATACACAAGGGAGAACAGGGTTGCTCCTGTTGAAGTGCGGACATATGTCTGATATCCATGTAAAACAAAAGGGAGCATTTCATGCCAATCTTTATAAGTAACAACAATATTCTGGATTATCTTATTGATATTCTTATTAGCAGCTTCAACAGCCCTATTCATCTTTGGCCTGTACGGAGATAAATTGTGATAGACAATCCTAAATTCTTCACAAAGTTTTGTCATCATCTTATTATTCATATTCGAGCCATTATCAGTGATAATTCTGCTTGGCACACCATACCAACATATGAGATTGTTCTTCATGAAGCGCATTATCACCTTCTTAGTGACATTATCATATGAATCATTCCAATCATTCCAATCATGTCAATACCCCACATAGAGAAAGGCCACGAGGAAGAAATAACATTGAGAAGTGTTAGAGGCACATGAATTTTGTCCGCATAAATCTGACATTTATGGCACTTCTTTGGAAATTTGTAATAGTCAGATTCCATTGTCAGCCAATAGCAACATTCCCTTAGCATCTTTTTAGCCATCGAATATCCATTGGCATGATTAACAACGGAACCTTCATGAATATCTTGCATCAACATGTTTGCTTTGTGTCTATCCATGCATCTGAGCAAGACTATGTCATAATTTCTCTTGTAGAGCACATTTTCACTAAAGAAGAAACTGCCAGCCAATATTCTTAATGTCTTTCTATCTTTATTCGATGCCCCAATTAGATATTCCTGATCCTGGAGAAAATGTTTGATATCATGATACCAAGGTTTCTCATTACTACTTCCTCTGTTGTAAACACATGAGCGAGCCTATCCAATGGCCAAACTGTAATTCAAGGTATATCATTCCAAGTGTTCACTTGATACATAGAAGCCAGAGTTGTCAGAGCATCCTCCATTTGATTTTCATCTTTGGGGATGTGATGGAATTCAACCTTATTAAAGAAGGGTAACAATCTTCTAGCATAATCTTTGAAAGGGATCAAGCCGGGGTGACGAGTATCCCATTCTCCTTTAATTTTATTTACTACCAAAGCTGAATCGCCATACACATCTAGAATTTTAATTTTGAGATCAATAGGTTTCTCGAGACCCATGATGCAAGCATCATACTTTGCCATATTATTGGTGCAATTGAATGTCAACCTTTCAGTAAAAGGTATATGTGATCTATGAGGAGTGACAATCATAACACCAATTCCTTTACCATAAGCATTCATAGCTCCATCAAATATCATGCTCCAACGAGACTTAGGATCAGGACCTTCCTCGTGTAATGGTTCATTACAATCTTTCACTTTTAGAAACATCACATCATCATCGGGGAAATCATACTTCACATACTGATAATCATCAACTGGTTGGTGAGCAAGATAGTCTGCCAACACGCTGCTTTTAATAGCTTTTTGAGTGCGGTATTCAATGTCATATTCAGATAACATCATTTTCCAACAGGAAATTCTCCCATTAAGAGAAGGCTTTTCAAAAATGTACTTGATCGAATCCATTTTGGAGATCAACCAAGTGGTTTTATTCAACATATACTACTGCAAACGTTTTTCCGCCCAAGCCAGAGCACAACATGTTTTTTCCAGCATAGAATATCGTGACTCAAAATCAATAAACTTTTTACTGAGATGATAAATGGCATACTCTTTCTTCCCGGTTTCATCTTGTTGTCCCAGAATACAGCCCATGGAATTATCTAACACTGTCAGATACATAATCAATGGTCTTCCTTCAACAGGAGGGAGCAAGATAGGAGGTTCAAGTAGATATTCTTTAATACTTTCAAATTCCCTTTGGAAGTCATCCGTCCATACACAACCTTGATCTTTCTTTAACAACTTAAATATCAATTCACACATTGCAGTCATATGGGAAATGAATATGGAGATGTAATTCAAACGCCCGAGGAAACCTATGACTTGATTTTCAGTTCTCGGTGCTGGCATTTCTTGAATTGCTTTGACTTTATCAGGGTCGACTTCAATCCCTCTTTGGCTGACAATGAAACCCAACAACTTCCCTGATCAAACACTGAAGGTACATTTATTTGGATTCAAGCAGAGACGATACTTCCTCAAATGCTGAAACAATTTCAACAAATCTTCTATATGCCCTTCTTCAGTAT
This sequence comes from Vicia faba, assembly GCA_948472305.1. Taxonomy (NCBI): domain Eukaryota; kingdom Viridiplantae; phylum Streptophyta; class Magnoliopsida; order Fabales; family Fabaceae; genus Vicia; species Vicia faba. The sequence goes on from OX451736.1 coordinate 27,289,487, forward strand.
GGGATTTAGCAATCATATCATCAACATATACCTCAATTTACTTGTGCATTAGATCATGGAATAAGGTTGTCATAGCCCTCTGGTACGTTGCACCAATGTTCTTCAACCCGAAGGGCATCACTCTGTAACAGAATGTTCCTCAGGGTGCGATAAACGTTGTTTTTTCCATGTCCTCAGGAGCCATCCTTATTTGATAATATCCGGAAATCCGTCCATGAACGAGAAAACTTTGAATTTTGTTGTGCTATCCACTAACATATCAATGTGTGACAATGGAGAATCATCTTTTAGACTAGCTTTATTTAGATATCTGTAATTTATGCACATGCAAACTTTTCTGTCTTTCTTCAGTACTGGGACAATATTGGCAATCCACTGAGGGTATAATGATGTCACAAGAAAACCGACATTAATCTGCTTTAGAACTTCTTCTTTGATTTTTACTGCCATATCGAGGTGAGTTCTTCACAACTTTTGTTTGACAGGAGGTCATTCTTGCTTCAAAGGCAAATGGTGCTCTATAATATTTGTATATAAACTAGGAATGTCTTGGTATGACCAAGAAAAGATGTCCACATATTCTTTCAGCATTTCAATTAACCTTCTCTTCACATCAGGATGCAGCAATGCTTCAATCTTGACTTCCTTCAAATCTTCTTCTGAACCCAAATTGATTACTTCCAATGACTCTTTATATGGATGAATGGAACTCTCCTCGCGCTCAAGCAACCGTGACACCTCTTCGGGAATCTCATCATAATCTTCTTTTTCGGCCCCATACACAGGACATTCAAAGTTGGGAGAGGGTACAAGGTCATTATATTCAACGAGTTTTTTAATTAATTTGCACATATGATTTATGATTGCTTTTAGAAACTGACACATATAACAAGTGATTATGCATATTCAATATAAGTTATTATTTATTTTGAAAGGTTTTTTTATTACCATTTTCCAAGAAAAAGCAAAAAAAAACACAATTTAGGAAACAAAGACAACTTTTATCATTGATTTTAAAGGTCAAAGAAAACAGATAAGCCCATACAATATCAATACTTTCACCTTGGTTGGAGTGAAAGCTTTTCGAAAAGATTAACAAAAGAAAATTACTTTGAGACACGTATGCAACATGGAGCATCAATGGTGATCCAGTTTTGACCCCTAACTCCGTGCGTCACATGATTTGGAATTTCTGGCTCTTATTTATCTTCCACAATGGCATTAATCCTAGAAACAATTGGATGAAGATAACCCCTGCTCTGAAAGATATCCTGATACTTGCCTGCAGTAGACTTCGACTTCATGTTCCTACCTTTATCATTCTTCACATAGAATCCCAAGCCAGCTCTATTCTTGTTTACAGGTGGATCAACAATTTTTCCCCATACTTCGCTATGGCCATTATGCACAACCTGTTGAGCATCCTTAAACGAAGCTATAGAATTCTAATTTGCTCTTACATTATCAATGGGTAAAGCTTGGAACTGGGTTCCAACAACAACTTCATCCTCCTCCACAATACTGAAAGAGGACAAGTGATATATCAATAATGCTTGCTCTCCATTTCTGATGAGCACTTTTCCTTCACGCACAAACTTCAACTTCTGGTTTAAAGTCGAAGTGATAGACCCTGCATCATGTATCCACAGCCGTCCCAAAAAATATCTATAAGCGGGTATAGTATCCATGATCTAGAAAGTAATTTGAAACAAATATGGGCCTATATGAATAGGCATGTCCACCTCACCAATAACAGATTTCCTTGATCCATCAAACACTTTCACAATAATGCCACTCGGACGCATGGGCGTTCCTTGATATTTCAACTTCATTAGCATGCTCCTCGGTATGCCATTCAATATGGATCCATTATCAATCAACACATTGGATAATGAATCATTCTTGCAGTTCATAGAGACGTGGAGGGCCAGTTGTGATTCCTTCCTTCATCAGGAAATTCATCGTCGCAGAAACTCAGGTTATTACATGATGTAATGTTCCCTACCACATTGCTGAATTGGTCTACTAGCATATCACTTTCCACGAAATCCTGGTCCAATACCCTTATCAAAGATTCTATGTGAGCAGAGGAGTTCATAAGCAAAGCCAGAATAAATATTTTTGACGGGGTCTGCAACAATTGATCTACGATCTTGTAGTCACTCATCTTTATAATTTTCAATATATCATCCACATTTTTTTCTAGTGTAGCTCCACAAGGTTCCCCTACTGCCTTCTTGGGATTAACATCTTCAACAATTTTCTTGTCAGCATCATCGTTTCCACGAACAATTGGTGCAAATACACGACCACTGCGGGTCACTCTACTAGTCTTAGCAATATTTCCAACATTAGACATAGGCTGGATGGGAACTTCCACACCATCGTCTAAAATTGTAGCATTATACTTGTAGGGTACAACCTTGTCTGACTTGTAAGGGACAAGACACGGCAAGCTAATCACCAATGGAGTAATAGGTGGCTTGCCATGACATTCAACTTTAAAAGGGGTAGGCGTACCAAAATAAGGCACAATAACATTTACTCCCTCTTCAACACATTCAATCATTACTGAGTCATCTCTGGAAAATATCTCTTCATCTGAGGAGAAGAACTCATCGGCAGAGGCATATTCATCATCCGACACAATCCCATCCAAACAATCTTCAATCATATAAACATAATCGTCCCTATTTCCTGAAACCTTGATGGTACCATTGTCCAACAATAACTGAATACCCTTTCTCACAATGGAACAACCACGTGAATCTCTTTAGCAAATATGGAAAGATCCATAATGGTGCCTTTCTTGATCTTCCATATGGCAGAAGGTAGCAGGCAACTGCACGAATTCATCATTCATATATTCCACATCAAAGATTCTGAACTCTCCAGGACATCCAGAAACCATGTTTACTTCCTCCTCATACTCTGCCTATGCCTGATTATATGGATGAGGCCCTCATCCATCATCTCTTGCAAATCAACCTTTATCTTGTCACAACCATGTATATATATGCTGCAAATACCACGACCAGCACAGTCATGCGTATAATAACTAAACTTGCGAAGGTATGCATGCATTTTTAAAAAATCTCCTATAACCAATTTAATGTCGAAAATTCGGAAATTGCCTGGACAACCATCAACCATATTCAAAGCATTTGCTCCTCCATGCTTTGGCAGAGGATTATCTTTCATGTTAGGGCCAACATATTTAAAGGATAAGATACCAGTCCTCACCAATTTTTGTACTTCAAATTTCAAAGGATACCGGTTCACAACATTGTGCCCTGGTGCTCCTTGATGAAAAGTACACGTTTGGTCTGCCTTATAATACCAAGGCAATGGTGATGGTATAACGGGATGTGGTATGGTCTGAACCAACTTCTTTTGAATTAACGCCAGGAGTAATTCTGCATAGCTCATAGGGATAGGGCCATAATTCTACCTCCTCTGATTATACCCTTGATTCCCCGGATGGGATGGTCTCTAATAAGCAACGATGGTTGGAGAAACACCAACAACTGGAGTTACTGAGGCAACTTGTTGATGACGCTGATAATTTATTCTAGGGGGATTAACCATCCTATCGTGAATAATAGAATTTGTATCTCCTTCTTTCTTTTTGGCAAACCCATTTGATGGCTTCTTCATACTTCCGGAACTTTCACTTTTTGTTAGACGACCCTCTCTTACAGCCTCTTCCAAACAGATACCCATGCCCACCATTTCAGTAAAGTAACTTGGAGCACTCACTACCATCCTCTCATAGTAGAAAGCACCCAAAGTCTTTAGGAAAATCTTAGTCATCTCATTTTCTTCCATTGGAGGAATCACTTGGGCGGCTACCTCACGCCATCTCTGTGCATATTCCTTAAATGATTCCCTATCCTTCTAGACCATGGCCCTGAGTTGATCATGGTTAGGCGCCATGTCCACATTGTATTGGTATTGTCTAATAAATTATTCTCCCAAGTCGTTGAAAGTATGAATATGGGCACTGTCCAAACTCATGTACCACTTCAATGCAGCACCAGTCAAGCTATCCTGAAAAAAGTGAATCAGCAGACGTTGATCATCAGTGTGAGTAGACATTATTCTTAAATACATCACAAGATGAGCACGAGGACAATTATTTCTCTTGTACTTCTCAAATTCCGGAACTTTAAACTTTGCACGTATCTTGACATTCGGGACCAAGCATAAATCATTCACATTCTTCCCTAACAATTCCTTTCCTATGAGGACCTTCATCTCCCTATGCATCTTGTCAAACCGATCTTGAAAATCATCCATTCGATCATAGAGACCCAAGCCTTCACTTGGTGGAAGAAAAGGATGATAAGCTTCGTCATTAACAAAAGGCAAAACATCCAATGAAGGAGGTGTAGTAGGAGTAACATGCACCACAAGAGGTGCAGGAGTAACAGTGGTATGAACAACTAGAGTAACTTAAGGACCAAGATTAAAACCCTCTGGCGCAAAGTTCTCTGGCATTCCCCGTGGATAACCTTGAAGCATGTGATTCTGAATAACAGTTGGAGTAGCAGATACAGGAACAGTCAGAGCTTCAGTAGTAACCATTGTTTGTTGAGGCTGAACACTCGGTGGCTGATTCTGAGCAGCCACCAATGATTCTATCAGAGCGGTGAGGTTGTCCATACCGGCCTTCAGAGCAGAAACTTCCTCGCGCAGCTCACGATTCTCTTGTTCTAAGTTATCCATCTTCTTTGTGAAACTAGCTCGGGTATTGTACTCGTGAGACAGCTTGCTGAACAGAGTAAAGAAGAACAATAAGACACCTGGATATGCATAGTAAATGCAATAAGTATGTACAATATGATGCATGATGTGCAATGAACTAGATTTATTTTATTATTATCATTTTAAGGGACTTAAAGATTTATAGACAACATTGCAAATATCAAAGTAATACCACATTCAAAATACTGAAATTTTTTATTATAACTTCAAAATAGATTACAAGTTTCAATAATCCCAAGTACAAGATGAAAGTAAAGTCTAAAACTATAAGAAGCAAAGCTGATGGAGATCACTCTGTGCGCTGACGCTTCACGGTAAGTCTGGCAATTTGAACTTTCAAACTCTGGTTTTCTTCTACATATCTGGTGGAAACCTCTTTCCAATCACCTGAATCAGGAGGTGAGCAACTAGAATCTGACTGAGGCTTAGGATAAAATAAATCCCCTTTCCTATCCATCGTCTCTACAACCCGTCTCTCAAGAATCTCAATCAAGTCGTCTTTCTCCTTCAAGTCTGCTCTGTAGGAAATCTCTAGAGTTTGGAACTCAAGCTTCCTTTTCCTGCTACATCCTGACTAAAGCAAGTTGTAGCTCTTACACATCACCCAATAAGGGAGGAGTGATCTTCATAAGAAAATCAAGAATAGGTGCTTCCCGAGAATACGACATCTTCAACGGAATAGCTCTTTCTTATACCCACTGAAGATAAGGCTTAAAAGAAACAACCCCTTAGGTCCCAAGTCCTTCCTACTCTTCCTATGAATGTGAGGCTAGGCCTTCGCAATCCGCTCCCCAACTTCCTTATGTTCTTCTCTCTCCTTTAGGAAGAAACTACTCAAATGAATATTATTTGGCTTATACCTCATCAGATAACCAAGCTGTCGTCATGCAAGAACAAAGTTGTAGTTAATTCCTCCCTTCGTACCAAGAAGAGGTACATTGGGGAAACTACCACAAATGTCGACAATCTATACATCATGTTAATCCTGATGATACCAAACAATATCTGAGTGAGTAAGTGCCATGATCTTAGGAGCCCAGCGGGGTTCCTTCCTGACATCCTAGAAAGCATCAGACTGAGACAAATGAGAAGTAAACCACCGGTACAACAAAGGCGTGCAAAAGATGATCATACCCCCATGATAAGAATATCGAAGATGGATAGAGTAATAAGTATCACCCAACAATGTAGGAATTGGGTTTCCAATCAAGAATATCCCGATGTCATTAATGTCAACAAATTTGTCTACATTAGGAAATAAGAACAACTCGTAAGCAAGTAGAGCAAAGATGCCTCAAAAGCGATTGTACTCTTCATCCTAGCAAAGTAACGAGCTTTCTCCAATAAGAACTGAGCTGGTAATCCTCTAATCCCTCCTTTGGTAGTCATATGGGCTTCAACCTCATACTTATCCAAATGTATCAAAGCAACAATCTCATGTGGTTTTGGATCACCCTCCAAACCAGTAAAAGGAATACGATCAAAAATAGGCAAACCTAGCAGATAAGAGTACTCCTCTAGTGCAGGCATCAACTGATAGTCAGGGAAAGTAAAGCATCGATACATCAGATCATAGAACTGGACCAAGGTCGAGAGAATACCCTCCTTTATCCTAAGCTTCATGAGAGAAATGATGGACCCATACTTCCTCCAAAAATCTGCAGAACACTCGATCTCTGGAATCAGACTCATGAACTCATCTATCTTGGGATCTTTGAAATTGTATTTTCGGGTCTTTCTTTTTCCAGAATACATAGTCAGAAAGTACCTGAGATATTCAAAATGATCAACTGTTAAGTCCTTTGAAATAAAATTTCTTCAAAAGATGCTTATGAGTGCATGGATGCATGATGCAACAATCACACACGAGATCACAAAGATATAGTTCATAGGTTCAACGTCACGAGTATGGGGTCGAAGGTACTAGCCATAAGGTATTGGTCTAAAAGTTATCACTTTCTGAACAAGGTTCTAGAGGTTCCCAGAGTCTACATCCTTCCTTCGGATATTACCAACTTCCTGATTAACTCGGTAATTAGTAATATTCTCAAGAAAAAGTCGTCCAAGCATAGTATCCCATGATAACTATATTCAGATTAATCTGTCATGGCTTTCGCACTACACCTAAAAGGCCAAGATGGTTTAGGTATTCTACGGCCCTTAGCTTCAGTAGGCTCCTAGGTCAAAAGTAGTATGTCTTCCCGATTACTCGGTAAACGACACTACAGTCAAAGGGGCCTCCACTGAATGGGGGATCTCATGCCTCCTCTTTTGGGATTACTCCCTCAAAGTTAACATGACTATACTGCCTGTCTTATCTTAATTTTTCCCAAGTCCAGATATAGGACTTATGAGTAATCACCAAGCACCCTGAAAACAGGAAAATTCAGACATGAATATATACAACATATAATATATAAACAATAATAACACATATACAAATATAAACAAAGATAGGCTCAACCCACTTAGGGATGAACCAGCAAGAGGTCAATCTTTCCCCAGTGAATTCGCCATTTTTTTCCAGATCAAAATAAAAATTTCCACCGCACTTTATTGTTTCCAAAGGAATGAGAAAAGAGCTAATAACCAAAAAGAGGGGGAAAGATTCAAGGTAAGGGGGTTGGTTATGCAAAGGGATGGTATTAGCACCTTAAACATCTACGGTACTCCGCATGAACCTCTTTGTAAAATCAGTATATTTTGGCTATAAATTGTTGTATAAAAATAGTGGTGGAGGTGAGAAAAGAATTTTTATTAATGATTTTTTCACCTGCCGCAGTTGCGAACCTTTAGTGCCCACGTACCACCTTTCGTGCAATAGGGGATCAGGGTACACGTAGTTCACCTTTTAAAAAATTTAAAACACAAAAGTGTTGGTTAATTTTATGAGATAAGACATCATCATCATTGTCCGTGTGGAAAATATACTTACTACCCACAATCATGAGAAAAGAGTATTTGCATCATCTCAAAATGGAGGATATGGATGGGATTTTAAAATCAACAATGCCTCACTCAACACCCAAGTGGAAAATATCTCACTTCACTACATATTATAGAAGTATAGTTGTTTGCATCACTACAAGGATTGACAAGAGTCTAATCTTTTGAGAAAAATTTTAAAGCAAAAGCCAAAGTGGCAAAATGGTTTGAATGAGATTGATTGACTTTTAGTCTTCTCACAAAAATGTCAAGGTACTATTAAGTTGATTGAAGTTTATTAATGAAAATGTTTTGAAAATGCATGGACCTAAGTCCAAGTTTATTATGAAAGTGGTTCAAGTTTAGAGACAAGAAGAGTTTTCAAAAGTAGGGAGAAGATTTTTGAATTTAAAGAAGATGGGAGGAGATGAAGAGACTATCCTAAAGCATAAGGTAAAAGCTAGGGAGAAGAACCATCTAACCAAAAAGAAGCCAACACTTTACATTATGAGTCAAGATAGAATTCACATTCTTTGAATTGAAACCAAGCAAACAAAGATACTAGACCTCTTGAGAAAACTAAACTTCAAGTGTATTAAGTCTTCACAAAAAATTGGACAGAGTAGCGACTGTATACAGATAAATTCTAGATTACAAACAAAGTACGTAATCAGAATAACCTGCACATAAACCAAACAAAGGACCCAATGTCTTGACGTAAACCTCAAGAGCTTTAGACAAAATATCAATTAAGGTCACAATATCTCCAACATATGATCAAGGTCTCTAATCCTAAGTCCAAGAAGTCCAATACTCCATAATGCCAAGGATGGGAACCAAATAGTCCAAGTATCATTAATGTTTTTTATGGTTCATGTTGATTATTAAGTATCTTCAAAAGGAAAGAAAAAGCTCAAGTAAGCAAAATAAAAATGACATAAAAGTAAATGCTCAAGTGAGCAAAGATGAAAATTCCCTGAAATGTAAATGCTAAAGTAAATAGTACTTAAAGTAAAAGAACATAAAATAAAAGCATAAGATAAAGTAAATTGTTAGAAGTTAATGGTTAGTTAGATGACCATCTTGAAACTTGCATTTGGAACTCATTAGAGGATTGGTAGAGCCAAAGCCTCTCAAAAATAAGTTGTATTTTCTTTTTGTCAAGTATATCATCCATTTAGGAATCCTCAAGGAAATATTTAATGATCAATGATGTTTAAGTGATCCGCTTTGACCAAAATTGATGAAGATCCATTGGAGGATTGGTAGAACCAAATCCTCCTAACAATAAATCTCAAGGTTATTGGATCAAATGGTTCAAATTAACATGCTTGGGCTTGCAAACATAGGTTTGGGCCACGAATGATCATTTTCTCAAACCGGGATAAAATTTAGCGCTATGTTGGGCAATCATAAGTGGACTTATGTAGAAGTCGCACCTATTTTGAGGCCGATCAATAGAAATTTATGTACTTCATGTTTGGATAAATGATATTGAGATCATTATACCTTAACATGTAGCACAAATAAAAAAAAGAAAGGGATAAGATGAAGAGGGAGGGGAATGATAAGCTAATTTCGATCATTACCTCAAATTCCTTTCATCTTTAAATTTAATCGCTCATCTCAATGGATTAAAGTACTAAAGATATCATTAATCCAAAGCACCAAAAATGAATTAAATAATTCACTATTTGGTAGATTTGAATTAATGAACATTTATCCAACTTAATCTACACCAAAAGTCCATTGAATTTAAAGATTAATTGGACATTTAAAATTGCAATCCAAATCAACAATCAAAAAGAGTGAGTAGAGAAAGAGAGATGGATCAAAATAACCCCAAAACGAGGCAGAAAATACATTTTTGTTCTGTTAAAATCGATTGCACTCTAGCAGCAATCAATTGCATCCGTGCTTTTTTTTTCAAAAAAACATAAAATCATTTTGTGACAATCGATTGCACTATGAGAGAAATTGATTGCACCCTGTGAAAAACAACAAATCAGCATTTCAAAAGGCCAAATTCTTGTTCAAACTTTCCATCAAACACCTTATGATCATGAATTTAATTGAGCACGAAAATTCCATCAAATTATGAGAAAATAGCACCAATATAATCCTAAAACAATGCTCAATGAATTAAATCAAAAGATCAACAAGAGATCACATTATGAAAGATGAACAATACAACTTTCCAAAGAAAGATCTAGAGAATAATCAAAACAACTTCAACAATTTGCTTCAATTCAGCCCCAAGAATCAATTTCCCAAGCTTGGATGTAGAGAATTGATAAAGAAGAAGTGTTTGGATGAAGGTTTAGCTTAAAGGTTAGTAAGCTTCAATGCAAATATTACTAACTTTTTTTTTTGAAAATGGAGCTTTGAGTGAATTTGGTAGATGGAGGGAATTGAGAGATTTTTTAGCAAAGTGAATTTGGCTATAAAAAGCTTAAGATTTGAATGAAATAAATGCTCTATTTATAGAGTTTAGGCTTGGGATTAGTGGTGGTTTGGAGTTTGGTTTGGGAAATGAAATTAGGCTTGGTAATTGATTCTTGGACCAAAATTTGAATTAATGATATAACTTTCAAAAAATGAAGAAAAATTGGAACCAAAAAAAATGACAAGCTTGAAATTGCTATTTTTTTTCAAAATTTCACTATGTGCAATCGATTGCACTCTGAGAGCAATCAATTGCATCAGTTTTTTTCCAAGTATTGCATAAATACACTTTGTGCAATCGATTGCACTCTAAGAGCAATTGATTGTATAGTGAAAAAAATGAAAAATTTTAATTATTTTTCTTTACAAATAGAGATTTCAGGGAAATAACACTGAAAAACCTTATTTGTTAGATGCTTTGACTCGGTACCTACAAAACTCAAATATAAAAAGACAGACAAATATTTTTTATATTTTGATTAGAAGTTAGTCAACAACACATATACAAAATACACAACTAAGGTGCTTGGAGATTCCTCAAGAGCAAACTTAAAGATATGAGATAGAAAAAGAGGAAGAACCAACCATAATATGATATTGTTATGATCGAGTTGATATGATATGATAGGGGAATCTTAGGGGCAAAAATTGGGGTACAATAGTATCAATCTAATTTCATTAATCCATTATTCTACGACGAATTCCTACATCTAAATCCTCAATATTCCATCATCTTCCTATATATATATATATATATATATATATATATATATATATATATATATATATATATAATTTTCCAAATTATGGATTCATGGAACAACAACACAACAACAAAAACATCAACAACAATACATTCATGGCATTATGTAATCAAGAATTCCACAAACAATCACATAGAAACAACAGAAAATCCAAACAAAGAAGAACATTCATCAATTTTGCACATAACCTAAAGAAGAAAAGAAACCATCACTATCCTCTCATGTTAGAGTCATCGTTTAGAGAACTCATTCTCCCCTTTACCTTAGTTTAGAGCTTTGAACCTTCAACAATGGTGAAATCTCTCTTTCCCTAGCTTTTCTCTTCTCTTCTATTTTCTTTGTTTCTACGTGACAATAGCTTTTCTCCCAAATGTTCTTACTATCTCTATAATAATTGTTTTATTACAATTAAACAATAATAATAATAACTATATTATTACTAATAATAATATTATCAGTGGTACTATACCATATATCTAGTAATACTTTTTATTAATAATTATAGTATATTCCATCATTTACCAATATTATTATTATTACACCATAAACTAAGTTTTATTCTAGTTTTCTAATTAAAACTAAGCTCTCACATACCCTTAGCCATGCCTTCCTACCCTTAATTATGCCAAAATAACTTAAAATCAACAAATAACGACCAAATATTCAAATAAGACATTACAACTCTCCCCCACTTAAAATATTTTCATCCTTGAAAATTACCTCATGCAAACAATTATGGATAAGACTCCCGCATATTACTCTCTAAGTCCCACGTCATACTTTCTCCGGCTACTCCTCTCCAAACTACTTTCATGAGAGGAATTTCCTTGCCCTTCAACTTCTTAATCTCACGGATTTCAATTCTTACTAGTAAGGTCTCAACCTTAAGGTTATCCCTCACTTGGACATCATCCATCGATATCACATGATATGGATCCAAAATATATTTCTAAAGTTGTGACACATGGAACACATCATGCAAGTTTGAAAGCTTAGGTGGAAAGACCAATCTATAAACAATATTTCTAACTTTGTCTAAAATCTTATATGGACCAATAAACCAAGGAGTGAGTTTCTTCGATTTCAATGCTTGTCCAACACCTGTCATTGGGGTGACTCTCAAAAATACATGATATCCCTCCTCAAATTCAAGGTCTTTCCTCCTCTTTCCATGGTAACTCTTCTTCCTACTCTGTGAAGTCTTCATATTTTCCTGAATTAACTTCACTTTCTCTGTAGTCTGTTGGACAATTTATGGTCCAAGAATTACGCTTTCTCCAGATTCATACCAACACAATGAAGTCTTGTACCTCCAACCATACAATGCTTCGAATGGTGTCATTCCAATACTAGAATGGTAGCTATTGTTATAAGTAAACTCTATCAATGGAAGATAACTATCCAACATTCCTCTTTGGTCAAGTATGCAAGATCTCAGCAAATCTTCCAACTACTGAATAGTTCTCTCTGATTATCCATATTTCTGTTGATGATATGCTGAATTCAATCTCAGTCTAGAGCCTAACGCATCCTGTAAACTCTTCCATAAATCATAAGTAAATCTAGGATCTCTATCATACACAATACTAGATGGGACACTATGAGCTTCATAATCACACGAATATAAATATCTGCTAGTCATGGTTCTGAAAAACTGATAGTGATCGAAACAAAATGAGTTGACTTCATTAGCCTATCCACAATCATCCAAATTGCATCTTTTCCTCTTGGAGTGCTCGACAACCCCGTCAAAAAGTCCATGGATATACTATCCCATTTCCATTCTAGAACATTTAACGACTCCAACAACCCAACAGGTTTCTGATGTTCGAATTTTAACTTCTGACAAGTCAAACATGCATACACAAACCGCACCACATCTCGTTTCAATTCGGGCCACCAGAACAACTTCTTCAAGTCTTGATACATCTTAGTCTCACATGGGTGAATACTCAATCTACTTATATTGTTTTCTTCTAGGATCATCTTTTTCATTTCAGGATCGTCAGGAATACAAATTCTATTCCGGAACCTCAACACACCTTGTGCGTCTACCTTGAAGTCAACATCTCCAGACTGATTACTTCCAACCATCAAATCTACCAATTTGACATCCAATTTCCGAGACTCTTTAATATTAATCATGAATTAATTATTGATATTCAACATTCCAAACATAACACCCTGCAGCGTTACTTCGCAGACCAAACTCAAATCTCTGAAAGGCTCAATCAATTCTAATTCTTTCACCATCATAACATACATATGTAACAACTTCCAACTTAAAGCATCCTCCACAACATTAGCTTTACCTAGATGGTAGTTTAATTCGAAATCAATGTCCTTCAGAAGTTCTAGCCATCTCCGATGTTTCATATTCAATTCCTTTTGATCGAACATATACTTCAAGCTCTTCTGATCACTAAATACCTCAAACCTGGAGCCGTAAAGGTAATGCCTCCAAAGTTTGAGCACAAATACCACTGCATCTAATTCTAGATCAAGAGTAGGGTCATTCCTTTCATGAATCCTTAATTTCCTCGAAGCATAAGCTACCACTTTATCATTCTACATAAGTGCACCACCTAAACCCAATTTAGAAGCATCACAATACACAACGAACGATTCTTCAGGATTAGGTAATATCAAAATCGGAGCCGTCGCCAATGTCTTCTTTAGCTCTGCAAAACATTCCTCACACTAGATATCCCACACAAATGGTTTTCCTTTACAAGTTAGCTGAGTCAACGGGAGTGCTAACTTAGAAAAGCCTTCAATGAACCTTCTATAATAACCAGCCAAGCCTAAAAAGCTTCTGATTTTTGTAACTGACTTTGGAGTCTCCCACTGGAACACTGCATCTATCTTGGATGGATCTACAACAAGACCACCACCAAAAATAACATGACCAAGAAAACTAACCTTCTCTAACCAGAACTCGCACTTTGACAACTTCACATATAGCTTATTCTCTTTCAACACTTGCAATACAATTCACAAATGCTCAATATGTTCTTCCTCTGATTTGCAATATATCAAAATATCATCAATGAATACGACTATGAACCGATCCAAGTATGTGTGAAAGATATGGTTCATATACTCCATAAACACTCCCGGCGCATTGGTAACACCGAATAGCATCACCGAGTACTCATAATTTCAAATCGAGTTCTAAAAGTCGTCTTCTGAATATCGTAATTTTTTACTCGAATCTGGTGATATCCTGACCTCAAGTCAATCTTTCTAAACACATACGCACCCACCAGTTGATCCATCAAGTCATATATTCTCAGAAATGGATACTTTTTTTAATTGTTACTTTATTTAACTGTTAGTAATCAAAAAAGAGTCTCATACTACCATCCTTCTTTTTCACTAGTAACACCGGAGCTCCCCAAGGTGATACACTTGGTCTCACAAATTTCTTTTCAAGCAAGTCTTCTAATTGTTTCTTCAAATCTGCCAATTCACACGCTGACATCCTATATGGAGCCATAGATACGGGTTTGGTGTCGGGAATAAGATCAATAGAAAATTACACTTCTCTTTATGGCGGCACATCTGGAATATCATCTGGGAATACTTCGGGAAAATAGCACACTACCGGTAACTCCTCAATGGCAACTTGATTCTCAATAGATAAGGACACCATCGTAGAAAACACCTAAGCTTCATCTTGCATCAATTCATCCAAATGCTAGCAGATAAGAATCTAGATTCCCCTTCATCATCAGGAGTAGGAAACCACACAGAGTTATTGTAACAATTAATAGAACATAATTGTATTCCAACCAGTTCATACCTAGAATCACGTCTAGTCCACTCAACAGTGGACAAACTAAATCCACAACAAAGTCTTTGTCGAAGATCCACAAAAGACATATTGAACATACAAGAGAAGTAGTCACCGATCCCTTAGCTGGAGTATCGACAACCATCTCTCCATTCATAGGAGATAATTCAACACCCATCTTTTCCACACAGTGAGTAACAATAAAACAATGGGTAGCACCAGTATCATAATAGTAATTAAAGGAGTACTATTAATGAAAAATATACCATTGATCAAACAGTCTCCACCAGATTGAGCTTTCTTCGGTTTTTGACACTAAGTACTAATATGTCCTTCTTCACCACAGTTGAAACATATGTAAGAACAAGAAGTGTTTCTACATATGGCATTCAAATTTTGATGTTAACTTTACATTTTATCTTAGAGAATAATTGTATACACTAATGGTTTCATTCTAGTGTGTAGATGATGCTATAATGTTCTAACTCTAGTACAAGGAGTGTGACGTTATCAAGTTATGAACATACACTACTGGAAGAAAAAAGTGGTTGCATGTTACAGTTGAATTCAAGGTTCTGAATCTATCTTCTGCAACGTGTCTAAGGAATGTTAGTACAAGAGGTTATGATCATGAGTTTGTGGTTAAGCTTTTGAGGAATTATAAAGCTTTAATTCTAGGTGTTACAACTTCTGAAGATTATGAAGACAAGGTTCTGCTGAAAAAGTTATGATGATCTGAAGAAATGCAAGTTTTAACAACCCAATGCTATAGAATCTGAAGACAAGGTTCTGTGTGACAAGATTTGAAGACTCCAAGACTAAGGCTCTAAAACTTAAAGAAAGATTCTTCTACAATAAGCTTCAATGTTCAACATTCAAATATCTATAGCCCCTGAAGATAAGAAGAAAGTTTAAATGGTTAATGTGTGATGTTGTATAAAAGGTACATAAAGTATCTGTGACCTCTACCCTATAGGGTGGCGTAAGGACATTCCTTTATACTGTATTGTCAACCATTCTCATTATGACTGTTGGTAACAAACAACTGGATTTCCAACTATCTCTTTTTACTTAAAGGATCTCTGCATACAAGCTTAATAGAAAAACATCATTCAGAGAAAAGGTGGAAACCTATCATTGAATAGTGACGGGATACAAAAATATTATTGTATACTATCTAAACTCTTACACCTTATTCTATCAGTTGGAAACTAATCATTGGTGCATGAAAAGTACTTTATATCCTCACAACGTCTCTCTCTGTAAAAGGCTATAAATGAAGATTGAAGATTCAAAGAAAAGTTGTTGTTGTCGTTTGACATTGTCCTTCAAGCTTCATCATGTAAAAGGAAAGCAGTGGATGCTAAAGATGTTAAAGCTGCATTGCTACACATTCTGAAGACCACTAAATAAGAGAGAAAAGAAATAAAGAATATTTCAAAAAGATGCCATTCAACTATCATCATATGCATCTTGGATGAAACAGAAGAAGCAAGGAGTTGTTGCTCGTAGCTTGCTAAAGAAGAAGAAGACTAAAAGATGTTATTCAAATTTCAATCAAATACATCATGGTAGATCTCAAAAGAAGTATGGAGTTGTTGCTCAAAACTTGGTCAACAAGAAGAAGAAGAAGAAGAACACTACAAGATGCTACTCAACTTCGGATCATATACATCTTCGTAGAACATTATAATGAACACTAGATTTGTTGTTCGTATAGTATTTATGTTCAAATCTCTTCATATAAATTGTTTTAACACTTGAGTTGTTGATCTAAGAAGTGTTAAACAATATGTGCTTAAAACACTTGTGTAATCTTCTTAGAAGAAGCATTCATGTAAACACAAGATCACAATCAAATGTTTTTGATTGATTCCTTGGGAGACTTGGGGAAAGTCGGATCTCAAGAAGATAATGGATGCAGTCATTATAGGAAATCCTGATAGGAGATCTTGTGGGATCAGATTCTGTTAGGTCAATGTTAGTCATATCTCAAACGAGACAAATTGAAGGTCAGACTCTTGTGAGATTGCTGATGGATATCATCGAAAGGAATTTCCTGGTAGAAGATCTTGAGGGATCAAATTCTATTTGGTCAATGAATTTTATATATGGTTGGATCACTGAATGTGTCATTGTGTGTTAGTCCTTGAATAAGGAAAAATCATCCTTGCGGGGATGGACAGGAGTAGCCTAGTTAACCGCGAACCTGGATAAAATACTTGTGTCCTCTTCTCTTCATTATCCTTATAGCTATTATCATTTGGGTGCTTAGATTTTCTAAAGGTCAATGTTTTCTAAGAACATAATTCAAACCCCCTTTCTTGTGTTTTTTATACCTTCAATTAGTATCAAAGATCGACTCTGTTATTAATTCAAGAATCAAACACTTAATCGTATAAAGGGATCTAGTTAGAGAAAATTCTATAGTTGCCTGCTACTCAAATGATAAAAATCTTTTCTGATTCAAAACTCGTTCTATAGAGGTTTCTAAACTCTGGGCTAGAATTAGAAAATATGAAGACAATTCCTGAAACAAGTTCTCAGGATTCTGAAGGCTCAAGTAGCTAATGGAAAGGGAATTTATCTTCTCATTCAATAGAAGCTCTGCATCAGTAGCAAAGGATCAAATCAACGTCATCCAAAGAAGATTCATCAAGTGCTCTAAAAGGATTAACACTTCTATCAAAAGTATAAATAGGATTGGGAGAATATCAGAAGCTATACCTACTGAAGTAAGCAAAGTTGCTACTGAAGAACAAGAAGTGAATAATTATAAGATGCTCTTTTAGAAGCTTCTGATGTCTACTAAGAGGATTATTCAAAGACTTAACCTTCTGAAGAAATGTTCCTGGGTTTAGTGTCCGTGATGACACTTGCTTCAATTAACAGAAGCATCTCAGCATAAAGAATGGAATCTGAAGATATAAGAAGAATACAATAGAAAGGATAGTCAGAAAAAAACTCAATGATAAAGGCAAACTGTTTATATAACAAGACTTACTAGGTCATAATTTACTTGATTTCTTTAAAAGTATTTATTTAACTCTCTTTAGCCAATAAGTTAATTCTTTTATCATTAGCCAAAATGAAGATAAAATTCCCTAAAAATTTGATTGATCTAGCATAGAAACTTTTTGGGAAAATAATGCATTTAAAAACATAGGAATAATCAAAGTAGAATCTATCGTAGTTTAAAGTATATTATTTCTTGAAAACTAAAAAGGTTAACGCTATAAATGCATTGTCAGAATAGTGAAGTTTTTTGTTTCACTCTTAATGATAGTTATCTTTTTTGAACCACTCATGTCGTTTGAAGTGACACATGAGAAGTAAAATAGTCTTAAGAGTAGGTAAAAATCCATCCGCCTTACCCCTTGCCAGTTTTCTCTCTTCTCGAAAGTGTAACAATCTTTTCAATTCAAAAACTTTCTCTCTCTCTCTCTCTCTCTCACTCTCCTCTCACTCTAGTCCCTCTCCACTTCCAATTTTTTTTCTAGTCTTAGCCCCAAATCTTCAAAACCCTAAAACTCTCCTCTTGCATTCTAATTTGTTCGTATTTAACAATGTATTCTCAAAAATCATCTGCTTTCTTTTTGTCCCATCTAGATCAAATGGGTA
Source organism: Vicia faba (assembly GCA_948472305.1). Classification (NCBI taxonomy): domain Eukaryota; kingdom Viridiplantae; phylum Streptophyta; class Magnoliopsida; order Fabales; family Fabaceae; genus Vicia; species Vicia faba. The sequence continues at coordinate 27,307,805 of OX451736.1, forward strand.
CCAACTTTCCTGAACGTAAATCCTCCATTCCTCATCTCAGTTATGGGTCTTATCTGAATACGTAGTGAACCTTGAAAATCTCAAGGAAAATGGGTATGATCTCTCTTTAAATGTTTCCTTTCAAGGATGGGAAACCTTCTTTAAAATTATAAAAGGTCCTACCTTTCTTGAATTAGTAAAACAGTTCTGGGTTATGGAAAATGAATCAAGACAAGAGATCACAATAAACATTGTTGGAATGCCAGTCGTGATTTCTGTAAAATCTATTGCATAACTACTTAATCATGACATGACTAGATTAAATTGCTGCAGCTTAAATGACAAGTGCATTAGTAGGAAACAAAGAATGAATGTTTCCTCCATAATCTTCTTGCAAAAGAATAGTTCCAAGCTGGTCAAGGATCTTCATCCTTATCTCAATATCTGGGGAAGAATTATTTTAAAATTCATTGATCAGAAACCTCTCACCTATAAACTTCCCTTAATCGATAATGATTTAAAAGAAATCTTATACAACCTGGCATCAAGAAGAAAGGTTAATCTTCCCTTCATTCTTTTCAAGCATTTGTGATATGCTATCAACTGCTCCAGAAGCCATGAAAAGAGTCCTATCAGATGAATACCCTTAGGAAGACTCGTCACTGCTCTCTTAATCAACTATGGATTAGTTGATTCCCTCGTTCAATTGAACATGCGTGAGTACCTGACCCCATGATCTAGAAAACTCTTTGATGGATGAAATTTAAGAGCCATGCTGCCAATTGTCATCCCTCCGTCAGAAGATTTATAGTCAAACTCTACAAACTACTATTCACCTCAACCAGAAGATAATTATGTATTCGCTACTATAGATGGACCATATATTTGTTTCTCTCATCTAAAAGATTGAATGACCAAGAATGTACCAACAAGTGTTTCTCCTGAAGCCATTGTATCAATGCTTCATGATCCTCCTAAAATTCTCTCATGGGGAACCATTAAATAAATCCTTAGTCTTGCTAACATCTTTGGATACAAAGAAAGACTTCCATCTATTTTTGAAGTTCGTGCCACAATCGTTCGAAAATATGCTGAGCTTAATCAAAAGTTTGATGATTCGTCCAGTAAAGAAGATTCGTGTCCTTCATCACCAAAATCTCATATGCCTTTTTCTGATGAACCCAGTCCTCTTCAAACCATTCTACCTTTACTATCTTCTCCCCCTTTCAAAGACCCTCATCAATTTGAAAACTTTCTTGAATCTCTTGATAGAGAAACATCCTCTAACCCTATTGATATAGTTGAGGTGTCATCTAACTATGAGGAGGAAATCGAATCATCCAATCGTACTGAGCTTTGTGAAACAGACTGTCCTTTACAAAAACCTAATCCTGATATTTGTTCCCTTGTCAAGTCCTATTATAATCTTCTCCACTAATTATCTCTTCCTGATCATCAATCAGAAACATGTCTTTAATACAGTGGGAGAACTGACTTGGGTGTTTTTCGTTTGATCATAATTGTTGCCGATAGCAAGAGTCGTTGCCGACTTTTATTTTATCCAATAAAGGGAAGGGTGAAAAGGATAGGAAAGACCTTTTGAGAATTTTCTTGAGTTCAGGGGGTAGGTTATGAAAAGGGAAGGTGTTAGAACCCTTTTCATCCATAGTTATCTACGGGCTCTTAGTTGCTAGCTCACTTTTAAATGATTTGTTTGAAATGTGTTTGTGATGTATTAAAAGTATTTTTGAAAAGTGCCTTCCTTTAGGCAAACTTTGTAATGATTCTCGTCTCTATAAGAATGCATATAAAGTGTCGACTTTTAAAAATATTTCATGGAAAAGTGTTGGTGTATTTGAAATATGTTTTGAAATGTTATGAGCAAGAAACTACGAGCGTTCTACCTACTCAAAAAGTCTTTGTTCATTTCCTCCTCATTTAGATATTGATATCTTACCATTGATTGATAAGAAGCTCTATCATTGGATTTGAAAGGGCGAGAATGGGTCTTCGTATAGTCATAGAAGGCAACATTGTAGGATACCTTAGCAATTTTTCGTAAGGGTCTAAGATCATTTACCGAAGGAAACATTAAAGGGTCATCGAGGGACTACGATCTATTATTAGAGGTCTTTGCTAAAGTATCTCACGTTCGAGGGACATGACTATTTTTCTCTAGGAAACAAGTGAGGTTAACCCTAGAGGTAAAAGTGTGCAAAATATTTGTTTTTCATGCTTTTTTTCTTGAGATTAGGGTTCTCTATTGTTTGATATTTAGTTTTACTATACACACCCTAATTACTAGCATTTATATTCGAAAGCGATAAATTGCGGAAATGAAAATTCTACGCTATTACATCTTTTTTTTTGGGATGGGGGATACAAATTTACAAATGGGGAATGAAAGCAATTAAAACCTAATTACTATTACAACCATATTGAATAATGAATAACAATAAAAATATAAAGAAATATAAATATAATGTAAAAAAAATGTTTTAAAAAAAACCTATTATGTATTGACACATACGCTTATGTATTGATACGAAAATTTTTATGTATTGACGCATGCGCTTATGTATTGATACGAAAACTTTTATGCATTAATACATATCAGTCCTTGTTCCTGGAAGTTAAAATCAACTCAGTATGAGTCGAAACATAAGGGTTTGTATCAACTCATACTGCTTTGTATCGACACATGCACATTTTGTATCGACTCATACTCATTTCTTTCCATGGAAGTTAAAAACAAATCAGTATGAGTCGACACATAATGGTTTCTATCGACTCATTTATGTTTTGTATCGACACATGCGTGTTTTGTATCGACTCATAACCTATTTTGTACATAATATGTGTCAACTCATAGTGTTATGCATTGACTCATACTGCTGTTTTTTACTTCTAACGTTATTCTGCTACATGTAAAAGTCAGTTATCAACACATGGTTAGTAAAAATGAAAAGAAGGCATATGGTTAACTTCAAAGAAATGATATCTACACTTTATCTTCACAAATGAACCACTAATGATGTTTGTATGAAGATTTCAAATTCAACATAACTTACCTTGAAACTGAAATTTGTGTTTTGATTTTGAGTTGGAGAAGTCAAGTTGCAGGTGGTTGTTTTTGAGTTTGGAAAATAGTGATGTTATAGAAGTTGTTCTTGAGTTTGGACAACTTTTAAATGATGTATGTGGAGTGTTTGGATGGTTTGTTTGGACAGATCTTGCAAGGTGTGAGAGGTTCAATGATTTGGACTTCTAAGCTCAAAAGTGCAGGTTTTATGGACAATTATGGTTTTTTAAGAGTATGGAGGGTTTTGAGAAACTTGTCTACACAACAAAAACTTCTGCCTTTAGCTTGAAAATGGCCTCTCTATTTATGGAGGAGGTTTGAGAGGATGAGAGAGTTTTTTCAAAACTTGTCAAAATTCTGGTTTGGTTGAGATGAAATAACCAAGTTATGTGAAATTTGATGTCCCAATGCATGGTACAAAAGGGATCTGAAGTGGCTAGGAGTTTTTACGCATGTTGCTTCTTTATTTGACATTGTATGTGCAGAAAAAAATAGTTGAGAAGCTCAAGGAGAGCTGACTTTTTATAAAGCATGCTTTATGTGAATGGCAAGGTGCCTTTGTGCCATAAGTGGAATGATGCAATGGACAATACTTGAATCACTTGGATAATGGTTCAATCAATTGTGTAAAAATATGATTATGAATAGATTTGTAAGTCACAAGGCCTGAAAAATAAGAGTATGTAGCACATCATGCAAATTGAATTATTTGTTCTTCAACAAAATGACATGCAATTCAAGAATGGATGCCCAACTTCATGCCCTTGAATCTCCTAGCTCAAGTATGATAAATTCATGCCCTTGGATGTTCTAGAAAGCTTGAAACATCCTCTATAACTTTCATGTTAGCCATTTTGACAAAATAATCTTGGAACTATGTGAAAAAATGCCAAGAAGTTGAGATAAAATCTTGACCAAAATCTTAAAAATTTCTCTAAGTGTTAGATTTAAATGTCACGACTTCATGGGCTTATATCTTCAAATCTAAGTGTTTTTTGGTCATCAAAACTATAATACAAAGATGTAGAATTCATTAATATCTACAACTTTCATGTTGAAAGTTTCCTTTGAATCATTTTTCATCATGGTGAAAAATTGGTATGAAGTTATGAAATAAACATGTATAAAACACTTAGAAAAATTTCTAAGTCTTGAAAAGTTTTGACTTTTCAAATTGAATTTTGACTTTCTTGACTTCTTGATGATCAAGTATGATATTCTTGAATGTCTTGATGAATTTTGATCTTTGAAACTTAATGTTGACCAAAAAATCAAAGTTTGACTTTTCAGTGTACAGTTGACTTTTTCATCAGTTGACCAAATTTCATCTATCAATCCACTAATCTTGAGAAATGTTTTGATCCATGAAATTAGGTAAAGACGATGTCCTTGAATCCTTGATATCATGTTTCAAACCAATAAGTCATGTATTAAATCAAAAGTCAAGAATCAATCATTCTCAGTTAAAACCCTAATTTTGACCATTTTGTCCTTTTGATTATTTGAACATTTTTCTTGAGGAATTATGATCCAAACTAGATAAATTGATGCATATCACTTCAAAATGTTGATATTGGTAAAAAATATTAAAGTTTGGCTGTAAGTTGCCCACAATTGACTTTTTACACAATACAACTGATTTTCAGTCATCTGAGCAATTGATTGAGTAAACTTGTGATCCAAGACTTAAAACTTGACATGAGTAATCTTGAAGGTCCATTATGATCCAGGAAACTCATTTGAGGCATTAAAAGTTCAATTTTCCTTGTGCAAATCAAAACCCTAATTTAAGGCATCAGTGTTGAGGAGATGGCTTGGTCTAGTCGACATTTGTGCAAGCTTGAGATATTGAAGATCTTGTGAGATATATCTTGAGAAAAGAGAGGGAAAATTTTGGGATACAACAGCTTCCCCTGTTCAATCTTCTTAAACCTGAAGAGTTAGACTGGCGTGTCAGCCATTCGTGACTTGTAGGTAGAAGATGATTGAACACTAGAGTGCTCAGAAATTTGCGCTCATTGATGTACAAAGTAATGATGTTGGTTGATTGTGTCGGGAATAGGGTTAAAGATGTCATCCAAAGTGACTACTGGTAAGTATAAAACTTGACTATGACTATTATTTTAACGTATATTGGAAGGAATCTTGTGGTGACTACTACTTCAATTGTTGCGTAGTATTTATTTACTATGTTCGCATTCACAGGATGCGGGAAATCTTCGTCGTCCATAGTAGTTAGCATCATAGCACCTTTAGAGAATACTTTTTTGACAACAAATGACCCTTCGTAAGTCGGAGTCGATTTGCCCCTGGGTCGCCTTGTGGTAAAATGATGCGCTTTATTACCAAGTTGCCAGCCTGTTATGCTCGAGGTTTGATCTTTTTGTTGAATGCCTTGACCATACGTTTTTGATACATTTGACCATGACATATAGCATCCAGCCTCTTTTCATCAATCAAGTTCAAATGATCCAATCTTGTCTGAATCCATTCATCTTCTCCTAATCTCGCTTCTTTCATAATCCTTAGAGAAGGATTATGAACTTCGATGGGCATGACATCTTCCATGCCATAGACTAAAGAGAAATGTGTTTCCCTAGTTGATGTTCGAGCTGAAGCACGATAGCCATGAAGAGAAAATGGTAGCATCTCATGCCTGTCTTTATAGGTCACTACCATATTTTGTATAATCTTCTTTATATTTTTGTTGGCAGCCTCCACTGCGCCATTTATCTTAGGTCTGTATGGAGAAGAATTGTGATGCTTAATTTTGAACTACATGTAGAGTTCAGTGATCATGGAATTGTTGAGATTGGTTTTGTTTTCAGTGATAATCCTTTCAAGGATTCCTTACCGACATATGAGGTTATGCTTGATAAAACGGGCTACAACATTCTTTGTAACTGAGGAAAACGAGGATGAAATGATGTCCATTAGAGGCGGTGGGATTGATCTCTCCAATCATGGCAATGCCCCACATTGAAAATGGCCGCGGAGCAGTCATCACATTCAAAGGAATTGGAAGCACATGAACCTTGTCGGCATAGATTTGATACTTATGGCAAGTCCTTGAGTGTTGGTGACAATCAGTTTCCATAGTCAACCAATAGTAACCAGCCCTCAGAATCTTCTTGGCCATAATGTGTCCACTAGAGTGAGTCCCAAAGATACCTTCATGCATGTCTTCCATGATCTCGTCTGCTTCCTTCTTGTTCGTATAACAGAGCAGGGTCGAATCATGGTTGCGCTTGTATAGGATCCCATTTCATAGGAAAATTTTGGTTGAGAACCTTCGCAGAAATTTTTTGTCGTTGATTGAAGCTCCTTCGGGATACTCTTGTGTTTCAAGGTGCCTCTTCACTTCATGATACCAAGGCTTTAACTCGTCAGTGCCAATCTCATAACAGGTTGCAGGTCCGTCAAATATTTCGATAGTAGCTCTAGGGGCTTCTGATCGGGACTTTATGAGTCTATCGGGATACTAACTGTAAGTATACAGTTTAGTCGTTCTAGTTTTAAATGATTATCGAACCCACAGAGACTGAGCATCAATCGCATATGATCTGATGTTACAAATGTTTAACTAAGCGATGAGTATTTGGTTTTAGGAGAAAGAGATTTTAATTAATAGTAATAGTTATAGTTATACCGATATGTGATAGTCGGACTTTGGGAACTCGGTGAATCACTTGGCATATAAAGTATTTCGGTAAAAACGAATTTTTTAAAAACCCGAGACATACACTCTCGTGTTCATGAAATAAGTTATGCTACTAAACCTAATGGATGCACTTTAAATTTAATAACACTTTTTGAAAATGACTCGAGTTTAATTAATTTGTTAAAACACTCTCGTGTATTTAAAAATTAATGTTTCGTTACCATTATCTGGGTCGAACCCCAACTCTCGCATGCAGGTTCTTGCCTTAATTAATTTCCCACTCTCGTGGCAAAATCGTGTTAAATATCCTTTCACTCTCGTGACAAGGGTAGTTAAATTAATTATGGAAATTGGAAACCAAAAACTATTTATAAAAGATTTTAGCCAACTTATCACTGAATTCCTTCAGTGCTTAAGAGTCACATACCGGTACAAACAAAATTATCCAGACATAATGTATTTAGCAAGCATGCAACATAAAATACAGTTCATGAAAATAATCAACATAGCATATAAACAATAAAGATTTAATTGCATAAAAAACATGTAATTATATTGCCGTGGTATTCTTGAATTCGTACAGTAGCTTTACGATTAATTGAAATATAGAACTAAGTGTGTTAATCCTTCGATGTGAAGAATTAACAATTTTGGGAACTGGAAAATTACAGAGGCTTGAAAGGAAAATATAATGGTTTAAAAGCAAGAAAACAAAGTAATGCAATACAGAAGGAAATTATGGTTCTGAAACAAATTCTTCGACCCTTTCAAAGTGAAATCTTCAGCATATATAGGCTCTCTCTTGTAACTGTCATGTTCCATTATTTCAGTACGTTCGCTAAATTCTCAACTGATGGAATGAGGTCGTGTGGACTTCGTGTGGGTTGCTTCGTGGTTTACTGCATAGACTGAGTTTTTAAGGTGTTACGTTCGTAATGCAAATCCTCACGTCTGTAACAGCTTAGGCCTTTTGTTACGTTCGTAACGCGTTACGTTACGTTCGTAACAGTATGCGCTAGGTGTTACATTCGTAACGCTAGGCGTTGCGCTCGTAACGCTCTTCTGGTGTGAGCTTTTAGCAGAATGCCATTTTTTTATTCTTTCTTCTTGCCATTTCTTAGCTTGTTTTTCTCCTTTTAGCTTATTTTCCATCTTATGCCTTGGAAAATATAATTTACCTGAAAACAAATAAAAATACCTTCGTGTTATCAAACTCGTGTAAATTAGGCCTAAAAAACGATACATTTTCGTGTTATCAAACTCCCCTACACTTGAACCTTTGTTTGTCCTCAAGCAAAAAGATAAGGCGGTTTATAAAAACAACGAATTAAACACACGCGACGATGTTCGCAAACTAGCTAGTTTGTAAATTTTGATTAGGCCAAGAGATTTAGACGCAAAAGAGGTACGGTGACAACATTAGAGCATTCCAATTGTGCAAACCATTCCGAGTCATGTTGTTATAGCACCAATCAACCCTTTAAACTAAATTTCACCCGTGTTCATTCAAGGGAAATCACATTAAGCCCTTTATCTCCACACGCACATAGCAAAGCAACCGGTTAGCGACTATGATCCGTTGATTCTTGGGGTTCTGGAACTTATAAGTGGTAACCCCTTCTTTTTATAACTTAATTGTAAATTGCGAGGGATCGGTCCGTAGTCCGCCCTACCAAGTTCAGTACCAGATACTTCTGAACCAATTTACAATAAGTTTTCTTTTATCTTGTGAGAATTACATCCTTTTGGTTAAATGACCGAGTGAGGGTCACCTAACTTACTTTGGGCATTTCACGACAAAATTTTGATATTTTATCATCATCTCTTTCGGATCATTCCCTTATATTCATCGGTTCCTTGCGTAGTTTGTGTTTTGACGGTGCCGACTGCTAGATAAACTACTAGGGGCTAATTTAAAGTAAAATTTGTGGTTGGAGGTATAATAAGTACCCAAAATGGAATCTCATAAGGTGGAGTTTTAAAATGTCAAAACCGTAACGATTTTGTCAAACTTCCTCAAGTGGCCTAAGCTGAATTGAGTATTTGGTTTTAGCTAGCCGTTTGGACACATCGTGTTGTGTGATAATCGTATACTTTTTGTTATGGCTCAAGAATTATAAAGTTTTGGGAAATCCAATAATGCACGAAAAAGAACTTAGAAATTAAGGACTTAATTGTACATGAAGTTGTTTTTTTGAAGGGAAAGTACAAGAAAGGAATAACGATGAAAAAATTAAATCTAATATAGAAAGCAAAATAAAATGATAGAGTTTGCTCCCCCACACTTAAATCTAACATTGTCCTCAATGTTTCGAAATAAGGTAAAGGAGGTAAGGATGGGAGGAGATATCTTCATTCAGGCCCTCTCCCTCTAGCTCTTCCACAACCTCTTCTCTGTCCATCAAAGCAGGGCAATCTAACATGGTTCAGGATCTCTTGAAAAGCGTCCATGTGTACACTCAAACCACCCATTTCTGTCGTCAAAGTATCCATACGAGCCTCATACCTAGCTCCTTGTTCAATTTGTTGCTGTTTCATCTGTTGCATGAGTTGCATCATTGCAGTCTGCTGAGCTTGGATATCAGTGGCCTGTTGGGATTGGCGGGTAAGCTGAGCATTCATATCTGTCATCCTTTGGTTTTGATCCATCATTGCCTCATAAAGGTCTTCAGTAGTCGGGTTATGAGGCCTTCTTCTGCGCCTAGTTGAAGTGCTTGGTATATCCTGTTGAGGTGTTGTCTGCTGCTGTGCATCCATTTCTTCTTCTACCTCATCAGCAGGTTGAGGATTTTGATTCATCTGAGAAGCTAGGTCGGGTTCAGGGGCATTTAAATCATAAATCCACTTAGCCATATTCACCACATTTATGAGCAACCTATTCTGCATAATCACACTTGGAACAATCGTGTTCTTCACCATCAAATTATACCTGCCATCTTCTCGGTTCCTAATTAAACGCATGTATTTGCAGTTATCCAAATCCATGAGAAGAGGCGGTAGAGCATCAAGATTCTCCAATTGGCTTTGCAAATTAATCCCATGAGCTAATATGGTTATCATCCCCCCGATCAAAAATGGTTATTGTCCCCTTGTACAAAGGGACTCAATATGAGGTAGAAGGAATGGAGTAGCATTTACCTTGGTTTTCCTAACTAAGCAGCAATGAAGGAAAAATACCTCCTTTGAGTTGACTTTGTTGCTATTAGCTCGTCCAAAAATGGTGTTGGAGAGAATCTTGAAGTAGTACCTAGTGGTGGGGTTGTGAACGTGAGATGCCAGACAGTCATCCCAATTTCCTGTCGAGACATTGCTGAGTTTCTTCCACAATTCGAACAACACAACGGCCCAATACTCGGTAATAAGGAGCTTGTGATGCACCATCTCGAATTCGTCTTCCTTTATTGAAAATTTGAGCAGCTCCGTGATTCTTTCTTGGTTTAACGTATATTCGGTGTTGAACATACAGAAAGATGCGGTGCCCGTGAGGAACATTCCGTCATCACTCAGTGTTGAATAAGAGAACGAACTAAGGAACTCGAGCGTCAGCTTAGGGTACGTCAGGTGATGTTGCGTGCATGCGAATGAGAGGCCAGAGAGACGAGCAGCCAATGCACTCCATTAAATATTCCCAATTTGTTGAGACAGTCGTTGTCGGGATATCTCGTGGCCAAGACTCCCCTACGGTGAAACTTCAAATATTGCTCCCTTTGGTGTCCACCGTCTTGATTCCTAAAAATGATTCCACCCATGTCAGCCTCTCTGTTCTCCATTGATAACTTGTTGACTGAAGCAAGGTTCTATTGTGAAAGTGGTGAGGGAGACGTTTTGCAGAGAGTGTTTGAATGGGATGGGATGAAACTATGTGAAGCTTTTTATAGGATGCAAATGTGGGTTGCTCTTAATTGGGAATGAATGCAAGTTTGAAAAATGGGGATGGTGGAGAATTTTGAACGTGGGTAAGAGCTGGGGTTTAAAGCGTGCGTTTGGAAAAGTGAGAGGGAAAGAAAAAATGAAACGCCTTTGTTTCTGTTTCGTAACAGGGAGTAGCCCCGTTACATTTGCAACGCAGGGGCGTTACATTCGTAACGCGGGAGGGGCTATTACGTTCGTAACACCTCTGTTTATGGCAGACTCAATTTTTCATATCGTGCCATTCTTCTTAGCATTATTAGTTGCACTTTTTATGATTAGGGAAGATAAAACACATAGCAACATAGTTGAATATAGTAACAGTAGTGTAAAGCAGCAATATTAGCACTAACAGTAACAGTAATAGCTCGTAATAACAGAAAAAATAATGACAGTAAAATTGAAACTGATGATAAATAAATGAAATATCATTAACTAATAGAATTGTTTAGAATTTGAAACAAACGAAAACAGTAACAATTTGGAACAAACAATAACTAAATGCAAGGAATAAAAAACTAAAACTAAGGTTCCTCCCCCACACTTAGACGAAACAGTGACCTCATTGTGTACATAAATGCAAGAAACGGAACACATTAATATAACTACGGCAACTCCTAGCCATGATGAGTAGATAACAGATGTTGGTGAATGAAATCCAATTGTTCAGTTACCAAATCCATAAAACTAAGGAAATCCACATGTAAAGAGGTAAGCTCACCCCGCAGGCCGGTTATTTCAGTATTCAAAGAGTCGAGTGTGACAGCAGGTGGAGGTGGTGGTGGTATCTCAGGAACTGGGAAGGTAGACTTAGTGGACACTACAGGCTGATCCCATGGGTCAGGAAATTGGTGGTATCCAGGTGGTGTTTCAGGATCGGATTCTTCAGCAGCTGGAGAGGTATTTGGGACTTCATAAATTTCAATAGTGGATGGAGTCGAAGGAGGTGTAGAAGGATGGTGGAGATTAAAAAGCCAACTTGCTCTGTTATGGACACTAGTAATAGGATTTGGGAGTACAAACTGGTGAACAGTTTCATGGTTAATCAGCAGCTCAAATTCATTTGGCCCAAGGTTTCCTATGAAGCTAGTGTGAAAGCAAAACTCAATATTCATTGGGCTAATCCCACAATGCGGATTTGTTTCTAACATAGGTCTTCGAATTCCAATAGCATTGGAGATCATAGTAACTAACCCGCCTATAAGGATTGGTGCATTCTCTGTTTGGATAATGCGCTCCATATTAGCAATCATGTAGGTGGCACCATTAACTGGACGGTTCTGCGAAGCACAATACATGATGAAAAGCTCATCACGTGACACAACTGTAACATTCTGCTCTTTTCCGAAGAGGGTGTGGGAAATGATTTTGTGGAAGTACCTAATAGTAGGGTTATGGATGGACTCTAAGTAAAGATCATTTGGCTCAGGATGGTTGTTTCCAACAATACTACCCCAGAAGTAATCAAGGTCATGATCTAGTATTAGGTCTTCTTGGGTCATGATGAAAACATCAGGGCCATTAGGGAATCCTAACAGATTGGCAAACTCCCTATGATTGTAGCGGTAGTCTATATTAAACATTCTAAAGATGATCAACCTGCGGTTAAAACCTGACCCATGGTTTGGCAGATAGCTTAGTGTGCTCAAAAACTCAAGGGTCAGCTTACGGTAGGTACAATAGCGTCTCCGAATTGGAGCAACGTCCCACCCTATTTGGTTAAGAAGATACATAACACTCTCACGAATGCCTAAGGCATTCATCGCATGGTCGTCAGCATAAATGGTTGGACGCATCTCTCGCTCAGCTAGATCCTTAAAGCGCCTTCTCTGATGTCTACCTCTCAGGGTTATGTTCATGTAGTTCCTACGTGCCATGGAGGTAAAAAAAAATAAAGCTAATGAATTACCCTGAAAATATTTAATAAGTGTATGAAACACTAAGTTAGTATTTTTAGGTTAAAATGCCGAAGCTAATCAAAAGAAAAAGAAGTTCAAAAATAAAAAGAAATAAATGATGCAACATAAAAATTGAAAGATTAAAACAAAGTTAAAAGAAAAATAAAAAGCATATCAAAACAACAAAAACAATTAAAAGTAAACATGGGTTTCCTCCCATGAAGCGCTTTTGTTTAATGTCGATGGCTCGACAGAAAGTACCTATTCAGTTAGGTATCAGGGTAGGTGGCTCACTTAATTGCAGATAAGCCGAATAGTTTAGATTTTCGACGTTAAAATAATGCTTTAAACGCTGGCCATTGACTATAAATGGTTCTATGGAATTTCCTTTAATTTATATCGCACCACTAAGGAAAACTTTATTAATTTCGAATGGTCCTGACCACCTGGAAGCGATTTTACCGGGAAAGAGTTTCAGTCTAGAGTTGAATAGGAGTACAATGTATCCTTCCTTAAATTCTTTCCGCGAGATACGCTTATCATGCCATCTTTTTTTTTCTCCTTATAGATTCTAGCATTTTCATAAGCGTCTAAACACAATTCTTCTAATTCATGGATATCTAATATTCGTTTCTCGCCATCAGTCGTGTAATTTAAGTTAAGAGTTTTAATAGCCCAATAAGCTTTATGTTCTAGTTCTATTGGTAAATGACAAGATTTTCCATAAACTAATTTAAACGGCGTTGTTCCTATAGGGGTTTTAAAAGTTGTCCTATATGCCCAAAGAGCATCATTTAGCTTGGAGGACCAATCCTTTCTAGATGTGGCTACGGTTTTCTCAAGGATTTGTTTAATTTCCCTATTTGACACTTCCACTTGTCCACTTGTTTGAGGATGGTATGGTGTGGCTATGCGATGTTTAACGTCATATTTCGAAAGTAGTTTTTCGAAGATTCTAGAGATAAAATGGGAACCACCATCACTAATTACTACTCTTGGTATACCTAATCATGGGAAGATAACATTCTTGAATAGTTTAAGTACCACTCGTGTATCGTTTGTGGGTGCAGCGACGACTTCAATCCATTTCGATACATAATCAACAACTACCAGTATATACTTATTTCCAAGGCATGCGGGAAACGGTCCCATGAAATCAATTCCCCATACATCGAAAATTTCAACTTCAAGAATCCCTTTTTGCGGCATTTCGTCACGTCTAGATATATTTCTTGTGCGCTGACATCTATCGCAGTTCATAATTGCTACGTGGACATCTTTCCATAAAGTAGGCCAGAAAAAACCAGCTTATAGTATTTTTGCGCAAGTTTTTGAAGTGCCAGCATGTCCACCATAAGGGGCGGAATGACAATGAGAAATGACATTGTCCACTTCATCGTTAGTAACACAACGACGGTAGATACCATCGGCGCCTCTTTTATAGAGTAGTGGTTCATCCCAAAAGTATTGTCTAAGATCATGGAAGAATTTCTTCCGCTGTTGGTACGTTAAATCGGGTGGTAGAACACCGGCGGCTAAGTAGTTAACAAAATCAACGTACCATGGTAATGTGGTGTTGGTACATATGGCTTCTACTACCGCAGTTGTTAAATGTTTATCGCATTGTTCAAAACTGTCGGTAGGAGCTGTCTCTAGTTGAGCAATAAGGCGCTCATATGGGAAATCATCATTTATGGGAACACTCTCGGTTTGGATTCCATCCAATCTTGATAAATGGTCTGCTACTATGTTTTCAGTTCCCCTTTTGTATTTTATTTCCAAGTCAAACTCTTGTAGGAGTAAGATCCATCTGAGTAGTCTTGGTTTTGCGTCTTTCTTACTTAGCAAGTATCGGATCGCAGCATGGTCCGTGTAAATAACAATTTTGGCGCCTACTAAGTAGAAACGAAATTTTTCCAACGCGAATACAACAGCTAAGATTTCCTTTTCCGTAGTGGCATAATTCATTTGTGCGAGATCAAGTGTTCTGCTTGCATAGTAAATAGCGTGAATCTTTTTATCATTGCGTTATCCTAGGACTGCGCCTACAGCATAATCGCTCGCGTCGCACATTATTTCAAATGGTTGGTTCCAATCAGGAGGTTGCATTATAGGTGTTGAAAGTAATGCTTCTTTAAGCGTATCAAATGCGTTTAAGCATTTATCATCGAAAATAAACTCAGCGTCTTTCATCAATAGTTCAGTTAGTGGCTTAGTGATTTTAGAGAAATCTTTTATAAAACGTCGGTAAAAACCAGCATGTCCTAGAAAACTTCTTATTTCTCTAACTGTTTTGGGTGGTTGAAGGTTTTTGATAATTTCGATTTTTGCTTTATCGACTTCAATCCCTCTGTTTGATACAATGTGACCCAACACAATTCCTTGTCTCACCATGACATGACATTTTTCCCAGTTGAGCACTAGGTTGACATTGACACAGTGTTTTAGTACCAACTCAAGATTTGATAAACATCCGTCAAAACTTTCTCCACAGACAGAAAAATAGTCCATGAATACTTCCATAATTTTGTCCAAAAAGTCTGCGAAAATCGCCATCATGCATCGTTGAAAAGTTGCAGGTGTGTTACATAGTCCAAATGGCATTCTTCGGTATGCAAAGGTACCATAAGGGCATGTGAACGTAGTTTTCTCTTGATAATTAGGATGAATGGGAATTTGAAGAAATCCTGAGTATCCGTCAAGATAGCAGAAGTGGGAATGTTTAGCTAAGCGCTCGAGCATTTGATCTATGAATGGTAATGGGAAATGGTCCTTGCGCGTAGCTTTGTTTAGTTTTCTGTAATCGATACACATTCTCCATCCTGTTTGGGTACGTTGTGCTACCTATTCGCCTTTTGTGTTTGTTATAACCGTAACACCTCCTTTCTTAGGTACTACGTGAACTGGACTGACCCAGTTGCTATCGAATATCGGGTATATGATGCCTGCCTCTAGTAGTTTCTGCACTTCTTTCTTTAGGACTTCACTTAAAATAGGATTTATTCGTCTTTGATGTTCTCTAGAAGTCTTGCAGTCCTCTTCTAGCATAATACGGTGCATACATACAGAAGAACTTATTCCTTTTAGATCTGATATGTTATATCCTAACGTGGTTGGATACTTCCTTAAGACATTAAGAAGTTTTTCGGTTTCGATCTTCCCTAAGTTAGCATTGACTATAATTGACCGTTCGAGTTCTTTATCTAAAAATTCATACCTTAGATCTTTAGGTAACGTTTTAAGTTCTATACCAGTTTTTTTAGCAGTTGGGGTAGGATCGGGTGTTAAGGCGAAACATTCGCTTAGGTTGGCATCGTGATATTCCTGTCTCCAGTCATCATCCTCGAAAATAGATGGTGTCGGAATTTTCAATATTCCATAATAATTGTCTTCTTGACTTTCTAGTTCTTTGACACATTCATCGATAATATCTAGGAAACAACATGATTCGTCTATAGAAGGGGCTTTGAAGAATTGGGAAAGAATAAATTCTACTTTTTCCTCTCCTACCTCGAAGGTAAGCTTTCCTTTCTTAACATCGATAATGGCTCCTGCAGTGGCTAAAAATGGCCTTCCTAATATGATGGGAATATTTGAATCTTCCTTTATGTCCATTATTATAAAAACAGTAGGTATGTAAAATTGTCCTATTCGGACTACAATGTTTTCTAGCATACCAACAGGGAATTTGACTGACCTGTCGGCTAGTTGTAAGGACATCTTGGTAGGTCTCAGGTCACCTTGTTTGAGCTTCTCGCAAATAGATAAGGGCATTAGAATAACACTTGCTCCTAAATCGCATATAGCTTTGTCTATGACAGATTTTCCAATTACACATGGTATGGAGAAACTACCAGGATCCTTGAACTTTGGAGGCATGTTATTTTGAATTATGGCGCTACATTCGGCAGTTAGCATAACGATTTCGTTTTCAACAATTTTTTTCTTATTATACAGTATTTCCTTTAGGAATTTAGCATATGACGGCATTTGAGTTATAGCTTCTGTAAACGGAATAGTGACGTTTAGTTGTTTCAGAAGTTCTACGAATTTCTTGAATTGTCCCTCGTTTTTGGATTTTGTAAGTCTTTGAGGGTATGGAATTGGTGGTTTATATGGCGGTGGAGGTATGTAAGGTTTATCTTTTTCTGAAACATCTCCGCTCTTGTTTGCGTCTTCCTCTACATTCTCAGATTGTTCCTTCGATTTCTCTGCTTCCTTTTCAGGTTTTTGATACATGGTCGGGTTTTGGAGTCTAGGATCTACTGGTGCATCGAGTGCTGTTCCACTTTATATTGTGATAGAATTAGCATGTCCTTTAGGATTGGGTTATGGTTGTCCAGGAAAAGTACCAGCAGGTGCGACAGAACTAGCTTGGTGTTGTGCTACTTGGGAAATTTAGGTTTCTAACATTTTATTGTGAGTTTCTAGGGCATCTACCTTATTTTATAATAGCTTCAATTGTTCACCGGTGTGAATGTTTTGATTGAGGAATTCTTTGTTTTGTTGAGCTTGATTAGCGATAAAGTTTTCCAATAGGATTTCAAGGTTAGACTTCCGAGGAACGTTAGGAACATTAGAAGTGGGTTTTTGATATCCTGGAGGTACAACGGGTGCTTGGACAGGTGCATATAAAGCATTATTATTCTTGTACGAGAAGTTATGATGGTTTTTCCGACTAGGATTATAGGTATTAGCATAAGGATTACCTTGAGCATAATTCACATGATCAACTGATATTCCTGCTAGGATTTGACATTCGGTTCCAACATGACCAGGAACTCCACAAACATCGCAGCTTGGGGTTACAGCAGCCACGGTGGCTGCAGGAGGTAAGGTAAAGCTTTCTATCTTTGGGTAAGAGCATCTACCTTAACATTAACTTTATCTAGGCTACTAATCTTGTACGTCCCACTTTTGGCTGATGTTTTCTCCACATGTGTCTTTCTCCTCCCTACTGATAGTGGTTTTGAGCCACATTTTCAATGAGTTGGTTAGCTTCGTTATAAGGCTTGTCCATCACTATACCACCTATGGCGGCATCTATAGAGAGTCTTGTGTTGTATAAGAGTCCATTGTAAAACATATGGATAATCAGCCAGTTTTCTAATCTGTGATGTGGGCACATTCGCATCATATCTTTGTAGCGTTCCCATGCATCAAATAGTGATTCAGTATCCTTCTGCCTAAATCCGTTGATATGAGATCTTAATGCAACAATCTTGCTTGGGGGAAAGTATCGTGCTAAGAATACAGTCTTAAGTCCTTCCCACGTAGTGACGGAATTCGATGGCAAGGATTGCAACCAAGCCCAAGCTCTATCTCTTAGCGAAAAAGGAAAAAGACGTAATCTTATTGCATCTTTACTAATACCATTTTCTATAACTGTGTCGACAAATTGAACGAATTTCGTAAGATGTTCATTTGGATCCTCGGTAGGATTTCCAGAGAATTGGCGTTGTTGGATAGTTGATACCAACGACGGTTTCAACTCAAAATTGTTTCGATTAATTGCTGGAGCAGCAATGCTATTGTAGGGTTCTTGTTGTGATGAGCTGCGTACTCCTTCAGTGGACGGGTCCTTCATTCTTCGGCCATGTCTACTTCTGGATTGGTTTCGGTTTCAGAGGAAGAATTAGAATCTGTTTCGGAATAAATCTTGATTTCGGGTTTTGGTAAAGGAATAGCGTGATTTAAACAGTAATCCTTGACTGCACGTCTTACGGAAAGGATGCGTTCAGGTTCGTCTGTCGATTTTTCAAGAGGTTTGCCTTGTGAGCGAGTCCTTGGCATACAAATCGAAAAAGGGTTTTTTTTGCCTAGTCTAAACGTGCAACAAAAGAATCGTACTTAATTGACTAATCATTCCTCGACAACGGTGCCAAAAACTTGATTGGGACTTTATGAGTCTATCGGGATAATAACTGCAAGTATACAGTTTAGTCTTTCTAGTTTTAAATGATTATCGAACCCACAGAGACTGAGGATCAATCGCATACGATATGATGTTACAAATGTTTAACTAAGCGATGAGTATTTGGTTTTAGGGGAAAGAGATTTTAATTAATAGTAATAGTTATAGTTATACCGATATGTGATAGTCGGACTTCGGGAACCTGGGGAATCACTTGGCATATAAAGTATTTCGGTAAAAATGAATTGTTTAAAAACCTGAGACATACACTCTCGTGTTCATGAAATAAGTTATTCTACTAAACCTAGTGGATGCACTTTAAATTTAATAACAGTTTTTGAAAACGACTCGAGTTTAATTAATTTGTTAAAACACTCTCGTGTATTTAAAAATTAAAGTTTCGTTACCACTATCTGGGTCGAACCCCAACTCTCGCATTCAGGTTCTTGCCTTAATTAATTTCCCACTTTCGTGGCAAAATCGTGTTAAATATCCTTTGACTCTCGTGACAGGGGTAGTTAAATTAATTATGGAAATTGGAAACCATAAATTATTTATAAAAGATTTTAACCAAGTTATCACCGAATTCCTTCGGTGAGATTCACATACCGGTACAAACAAAATTAGCCAGACATAATGTATTTAGCAAGCATGCAACGTAAAATACAGTTCATGAAAATAATCAACATAGAATATAAACAATAAAGATTGAATTGCATAAAAAACCTGTAATTATATTGCAGTGGTAATCTTGAATTCGTACAGTAGCTTTGTGATTAATTGAAATATAGAACTAAGTGTGTTAATCCTTCGATGTGAAGAATTAACACTTTCGGGAACTAGAAAATTACAGAGGCTTGAAAGGAAAATATAATGGTTTAAAAGCAAGAAAACAAAGTAATGCAATACATAAGGAAATTATGGTTCTGAAATAAATTCTTCGACCCTTTCAAAGTGAAATCTTCAGCATATATATAGGATCTCTCTTGTAACCGTCATGTTCCATTATTTCAGTACATGCGCTAAATTCTCAACTGATGGAATGAGGTCGTGTGGACTTCGTGTGGGCTGCTTCGTGGTTTACTGCATAGACTGAGTTTTTAAGGTGTTACATTCGTAATGCAAATCATCACATTCGTAACAGCTTAGGCCTTTTGTTACGTTCGTAACGCGTTACGTTACATTCGTAACAGTGTGCGCTAGGTGTTACGTTCGTAACGCTAGGCGTTGCGCTCGTAACGCTCTTCTGGTGTGTGAGCTTTTAGCAGAATGTCATTTTTTTCTTCTTTCTTCTTGCCATTTCTTAGCTTGTTTTTCTCCTTTTAGCTTATTTGCCATCTTATGCCTTGGAAAATATAATTTACTTGAAAACAAATAAAAATACCTTCGTGATGCATATTATTCGATAAAAACATACAAATAACTCGTGTAAATTAGGCCTAAAAAACGATACATTTTCGTGTTATCAGCTTTGTTGTTCCAATTGACCTTGAACATATATGACATGGTTGCTAAAGCGTCTGCCAACTGATTTTATTCCCTTGGAAAGTGTTCAAAAGTGACTTCCTCAAAGTATGGGATCAAGGTTAGCACAAGCTCTTTTTAGGGGATCATATTTGGATGTTTGTTATCCCATTCTCCTTTAACTTAACTGATTACTAATGCTGAATCTCTATACACGCTTAAGAATTTGATTCTTAGGTCAATAGCAGCCTTAAGAACCAAGATGTATACTTTATACTCATCCATGTTGTTTGTATATTCGAAGCATATTCTGGTAGTGAAAGGTGTATGACAGCCTTTGGGAGAAATGACCACAGAACCAATTCTGTTACCCAAAGCATTGGAAGCTCCATCAAAAACCATAGTCCATCGGATCCTTGTTCAGGTCCTTCATACGGTCCAGACTTTTCACAGTCTGTCACTAGCATGGTATTCTCATCCAGGAATTCAAAGTTCATGTATTGATAGTCATCAATAGCTTGATGGGACAAATGATACGCCAACACACTTCCTTTGATTGTTTTTTGCATAGTGTATTGGATGTCATATTCAGTCAAGATCATCTGCCATCTAGCTATTCATCCAGAGAGAGCTGGCTTCTCGAAGATATACTTGATGGGAGCCATATTAGAAATCAATAAGGTAGTATGAGTCAACATATACTGTCTTAGTCGGCGAGCAGCCCATGCCAAAGCGCATCAAGTTTTCTCGAGCAGTGAATATTTGGTTTCACAGTCGATAAACTTTTAGCTAAGGTAGTATGTTGCATGCTCTTTATATCCATACTCATCATGTTGACCCAACACACACCCCATTGAATTCTCTAATACAATCAAGTACATAATTAGAGGTTTTCCTTCAATTAGAGGCATCAAGATTGGAGGTTCTTGCAAATACTCCTTAATTTTGTCAAAAGCTGCTTGGTAATCGTCATTCCATCTGACTACTTGATCTTTCTTCAATAATTTTATGATTGGCTCACAAGTAGAAGTCAAGTGAGATATAAATCGGGCAATATAGTTGATTCGACCTAAGAAACCCTTGACCTCCTTCTCAGTACAGGGAGCTGGCATTTCTTGTATGGCTTTGACTTTCGCAAGATCGACTTCAATACCTTTGCCACTGACAACAAACCCTAGGAATTTCCAGATTATATCCCGAAGGTGCATTTATTGGGATTCAACCTCAGCTTGTAGTTCTTTATCCGTTCAAATAGCTTGTGTAGATGATCAAGGTGTTGTTCCTCTGTTTGCGATCTTGCAATCAGGTCATCAACATAGACTTTTATCTCATGATGAATCAAGTCATGAAATAGGGATACCATAGCTCATTGATAGGTTTTCCATGCATTCTCCAAACCGAAAGGCATGACTTCGTAACAGAAGGTGCCCCATTGTGTAACAAAAGTGGTATTTTCCATGTCTTCGGGCGCCATTTTGATCTGGTTATATCCGGAGAAGCCATCCATTAAGGAGAAAACTTTGTGTTAAGCAGTGTTAACGACCAAGACATTGATATGTGGTAGTGGGAAGTCATCCTTGGGGCTTGCCCTATTCAGGTCTCTATAGTCTACACACATACGGACTTTACCGTCTTTCTTAGGGACCGGGACCACATTTTCCACCCATTGAGGCTATGACATCACTGCCAGGAAACCTGCATCAAATTGTTTCATTACCTTAGCCTTTATCTTCTCAGACATATATGGTCGAATGCGATGAACCTTTTTCTTGACTGGAGGACAATCTTCCTTCATTGGTAGGCGATGAACTACAATATCAGTATCAAGCCCCGACATATCTTCATATGGCTAAGCAAACACCCAACATAATCATGCACATCTGGACCAACCTACCTTTGACGCTTTCTTCTAGGTTAGCATCGATCTTGACTTCTTTTTTGTCTTCCTCAGTACCTAGGTTTATCACTTCAACTTGTTCCTCGTGTGGTTGAATGGCCTTTTCCTCTTGCATTAGAAGTCTGGTGAGTTCCCCAGGTATTTCACAATCTTCCTTGACTTTGTCTTCGGCTTGATAGATTAGATGTTTAAAAATAGCAGAGTCGTTGTAGATCTGCATATGTGTGTGTGTGTGTGTGTAAGATCACATGGCTATTTGAAAATGTAATAAAAGTAAAAGAAAGGAAAAGAGCACAAAATTTGAATGCAAAATAGTCCAATGTTTCATTAAAATGAGCATATGGCGTATGAAAATGAACAAACTCTTAACAAATGGACCATGGTGCCCTAGGTAAGGCACATTTCTTAAAGTTAATGTTTGAAATTAAATTATAGACAAAGTTCTTGAACTGATAAAAACAGTAAATAGTAATTACTCCTTGTTGAAGGATATGTGAATGAAATCCTTGGCATGCCAGTTGTTGAGTCCTTCACCAGCAGTTGGGTAGATCCAGTCATCAAAATCAGTCATTGTGAGAGTCTTCAAGAGCATTCACTTCATGATTATTGATGAAAAGAGGTGGTTTTCCTATGCGAGCACGTCTGACCTCTTTTTGAGCTTTGGCAGTAAAACCCAGACCATACTTATCTGACTTGAATGGAATTTCGGGGAGTTTCCCCCAAATGGTACAACCTCCTTCTTCAATCACAACACGAGCATCTTTGAGGGAAGCCATCCTTGGCACATTTTTAATAGCTTTTGGAACATCAATAGTAGCCTAAGCAACAACAACCATGGGAGGGACTACTTCAAAGGCTTGACAAGGAGTTTATATGAACTCTCCATCCATATCAACATATTTGAACTAATTTAGATGGCTAACCAAAAACTCTTCTTCACCACAGACGGTAACAATTTTCCCCTTGACCGGATATTTCAACTTCTGATGTATCGTGGAAGTTACCGCACCTGCCCCATGGATCCATGGGCGTCCAAGCAGTCATGAATACGCAAGACAGATATCCATCACATAGAATGTTGATTTGAAAACTTGAGACATAACTTTGATGGGGAGATCAACTTCTCCATGAACCATCCTCTTAGAACCATCAAAATCCCTTACTACAATGTCGCTTGGTTTCAACACCAGTCCATCACAGTCTATCCTGTCCAAAGCTCCTTTAGGTAAGACATTGAGAGAAGATCCAGTATCTACTATTCCATGTGCTAGGGTAGTGCCTTTGCATTCTATGGAGATATGGAGAGCTTTGTTGTGATTCTTCCCCATTGGGGTCAAATATACATCAGAGAACCCTAAACTGTTGTCATCATTCAAGATTGCTACATATTTTTCAAATTGATCGTCCGTAGTTTCTTGAGGAACATGGGAATTCTTTAAGAATTTTTTCAGTTCTTGAGCATGTGCCTTAGAGCACAACAATAAAGACCGCATAGAAATCTTTGAGGGTATTTGCCCCAATTATTCCACTATCTTGTAATCACTTTTTCTGATAATTTTTAGGATATCCTCCATCTCTTGGGTAGATGGATCCTCAATAGTAATATATTTTGTGAGCGCCTCCGTCTTGGCAGGATCAGTCATTTTTTCCTTTCCTCTAGTGTCAACAACATGTTTAACAGCGGTAATACGAATGGGTGTAGTAGTGTTTTTTGGAGGTGAAATTTCTGGAGAGAAGATCCTCCGTTTCCTAGTAACTTTACTCGATCTAGTGATATTTTTAATGTCAGTAGTTTCATCTTTATCATCCCAAGAATCTAATTTGATACCATAGTAGTATACTTCCGCCCCATAATTTCAGGGCACCGCCTTATCAAAAGAGTAAGGGATTGGACCCGGTGTAGTGATGATTAATGGAGTTACTCTTGTTTCATTGGGAATCCTAATAGGACCTTTGGAGGTGATCCTAATAGGTTTGTTAGAGATAGCAATAATGGACACGTCTTTAAATTCTTGAGATACACTTTGGGTAAAACCTTTCGCAGATGGAGTTCTTTCAAATAGAATCTCATGGCTATCCATCAGATGTTGGACACCTTTCTTAAGCCATTCACAACCATTAGTTTGTACAACACAGCAGTAACAGTCTTCAAGGCAGCCAAGGAATACTCCAGCTTTCTACAAATTCTTTTTGATAGTCTTCAAAGGAGTAGTTAAATCATCAACGGAGGAAACAAAAGAGGAATCTTCAATAGCATTGACACCCTTACCATGATTTGGCATAGGTGCAGTGATTACATTGGGAGTTGACGGAGGGTCAAATTCAATTGTCTTGTTATCAATTAGGTCTTGGATTTTGTTCTTTAGAGACCAACAATCATTGGTATCATGTCTGGGGATGTTTGACTGGTAAGCGCATTTGGCATTGGGGTTATATTTAGGAGAGGAGGTGTCAGGGTTTTGGGGAGGATCCCTCAATGTAACCAGATCCGCTTCTAGTAAGTGATTCAATGCTTGAGAAAATGGCATATTGATCTTAGTATATTGCCTTTCTTGAAACTTCGTCCTTCGCCTATTCCCTTGTTGTTGTTGAGTAGGTGTAGGATTTTAATACTGCCCCTACTGAATGATGGAGGTCTTTCTTAGTACGGCTTCTTGATCCATGTATATCATTAGTCTCTTTTTTTCCAGCAAATGGTTTTTTCACAACATCAGAGGTGGAGGCCCTCGGTATTTTCCCTCTTTTAATCCTGCTTTCAACCTTCTCACTAGTCAAGATCAATTTAGTGAATCCGGATGGTGAACTTCCAATCAGTAGGTTGAAAAATGGTCTAGTCAAGGTTCCCATAAACATGTCTACCAATTATCTATCAATTAATGGTGGCTACACCCTTCCAGCCAGGTCTCTCCATTTTTGAGCGTATTCTTTGAAGCCCTCGTTGGTACCCATGGCCATTCCTTGCAATTGCACCCTAGTTGGCGCAAGATCAACGTTGTATTGATATTGGCGGTAAAAAGCAGTGGCCAAATCCTCCCAAGTATGGATGTTAGTCCCTTCCAATTGGTAAAACCACTCCAACTATGTCCCAACTAGACTTTCTTGAACAAAGTGCACCCACAGTTTCTTATCAGCGGTATGCGGCTGAATTTTGCGGACGTAAGATCTTAGGTGAAGCTTCAGACATGAGACACCATCATAATTGGAAAAAGCGGGGATCTTGAACTTATGGGGAATGACTACCCCAGGAACCAAATCCAAGTCACCAAAGTCTAATCCAAGCACAACTTGTATTTCCATAGCTTTCAATCTGTCTTTTAGTTGTTTATATTTCTCGCCGGCTGGTGGATATTTCTCATCAAAATAATCTCCGCCCTCAGAGATTTGATTGTTTCCACCCCCAGCACGGGTGCTCCTCGCATATTCATACTTATTCTCATCCTCCTCGGAGGAGTCTTCTTCCACTTGAACATGTAGGACGGGGCCCTTGAATCTCTTCCCCATGTTGATCATGGGCTTCTTCTTGGTCTTTTTCTTCATAACCAGAAATGCCATCAGTTCTTGCTGCCCCTTTGCTAAGTTAACAAAAGTTTCTTGAAACTGAGAGTTTTGAGTCTGCAATTCCTTCACATTTTTCTCGAGATCCATCTTGTACTGAAATAAATAGTATAAAGATGAAGAAACCTGTGTTGGAAAACCTTCTTATGATATGATGCATGTTATGCAAATGCAATGTTTTCAAGGATATTATAGAATTTAAATTTTCTAAACAAAGAGAAGACAACAAACATTATTTGCATTAATAAGTTCATGAATTATAAATGCTTCTCTTGGGCTTACAATGGAAGAAGAAAAAAATAATACAAAATAAACTCCTAAAAAAAAAGGAATCAAGCTTCCCATGGGTGCATCCTCTTTGGTGCAATGTAGGAATTCAGGCTTCACTCTTCATTAAGTTGCCTCGTGAGCTCCAAAACCTTCTTCTCGATTGCATAGAATTGTGCTTCAAAGGTATCACGTTCCCCTTTTAGTTGAATCCACAATTTTTGCAATTCCTCGAAGTTGGCAGGCATTTCAGGATGAAGAAGAGTGTAAGGGGTGTCTCCCTCAACAACGGGCTCCATAATCACAGGTAGGATGGCGGGGTAAGGCATCATGAGACTCTGAGCACGAGCTCATACCCACTTGAGGTAAGGCTCAAGAGGGATGGAATTTTTATGCCCCAAAGTCTTTCTATCCACTTTGTTTACCATTCTTCAAGCTCGTATGACTTTTTGACGATAGCCTTGGATGTCGCCCTCGTAGTCGAATACCAAACCTTGGATGAGCGCATCATAGGGACCATCTCTTCGCGCATACCCAAACTGTCGTAATGAAAGAGAAGGGTTATAGGTGATACCTCCTCTAATGCCCAAGAGTGGGACATTAGGGAATTCGCCACAACGGTCGACGATGGTAATATCCTCCAAAGATAGAGAACACCAATTAATATCTGAGTGTGAGAGTGACATCATCCTTTGAGACCATGTCAAGCCTTTCTCATTCTTCAACATTGATCGAGGTAGGCGCGAAATAAACCACCTAGACAGCAATGGAATGCAACACAAAAGATTACCCCTTTTCTTCATGGTGCGAGTGTGGAAACAATGTAGATTGTCTCTAAGCAAAGTAGGTATGGGATTACGAGAGAGAAAAACCTTGATGGCATTCACATCTATGAGTTGGTCCGAATTGGGAAATAGAACCAAACCATATATTCGAAGGGCCAAGACATCCTCAAAAGCTTGAAAATCCATATCTTCCCAAAGAAAACGAGCCTTTTCCAACAGAAACTTGGCTAAGAAACCTTTAACTCCACTCCTTGTTTCCCAATTTTCCATAATGTCAGGTCTCTTCAAATGCAAGGCTTTGGAAATAACCTCAGGCTTTGGAGTTTCCTCTAAACTGGTGAATGATATTTGATCAAGCACAAGAACTCCTAGCAATTGAGATAATTCTTCTAATATAGGCACCAATTGGTAGTCGGGAAATGTGAAGCAATGATGCATAAGATCAAAGAATTGGAAAAGCACACACATCATTTCTTCTTGGAAGTTTGAGGTAGCCAAGTTGAAAAGTCGACCATATTTCTTGGTGAAGGGAGAATCTCCAGGCACTCTTGATGATAACTCTTGAAGTTGAGGATTCATTTTCACGAATTTGACTCGGATGGTATTCCTACGAGTGGAAGCCATGTCCTACAAAACAGAACAAAGATAAATTCCTAAATCCTTGAAATTGTTAGTGAGAATGCTTATGATGTTATGGTGTTTATGGTGTCATGAATAATAATCACAAACAAAGCACACAAAGACCTTAGGTTTAGGCTTGCATGGGTTTCATAGGTAAGTACCCTCTTGAATTTTAATTGGTTCAACTTGTCCTAGAAAGTAACCGGTTTCTAAGGAAACTTAATATCACTGATATTTATTTATTGGGCATTGCTTTAGCACAATCAATATTTTCTCGCGGTCAAAATATCCCAAAAGTTCGATCTCAATGAGCATAGTATCGAGTATGAACAAATTTTAAACTTTCCACCAAAACCGGCTATCTTACTACTTCCTAATGGTCAAGTTGTTCAATTAAAAGTTCTAAGGTCAGTTAGTGCTTCATGACACCACACAACAGCCCGTATTTTCCTCGATTCACCACAAGGGATACCGATACGAACAATGTGTGTCACACTAACGTAGTTATCATCTCAACCATATCGGTCTATGCCGTACAGTGTGCGTAATCTTTGCTACTTACCTGATAATGTTCCTGGATCCAGGTAGAGGATTAATAAAAACCCAAACAAGGACCCAAAAATATAAATCAAACAAATCAAACAATGAAAGCATTTAAAGGTGATCTAGTTTCCAAGGTAACCCCATTTTAAGTTTTCCTAAGCAGAGTTGTTAGTTCTGTAATACGGTGGGAGAACTGACTAGGGTGTTTGCATTTGATCGCAATTGTTGCGGATAGTAAGATTGGCCACCGACTTTTCTTTTATCCAATAAAGGGAAGGGTGAAAAGAAGAGGAAAGACCTTTTGAGAATTTTCTTGAGTTCGGGGGGTAGGTTATGAAAAGGGAAGGTGTTAGCACCCTTTTCATCAGTAGTTATCTACGGGCTCTTAGTTTCTAGCTCACTTTTAAATGCTTTATTTGAAATGTGTTTGTGATGTTTTGAAAGTATTTTTGAAAAGTGTCTTCATTTAGAAGAACTTTGTAATGATTCTTGTCTCTATAAGAATGCATACAAAGTGTTGACTTTTGAAAATATTTCAGGAAAACGTGTTGGTGTATTTGAAAGATGTTTTGAAATGTTGTAAGCAAGAAACTACGAGCGTTCTACCTACTCAAAAAGTCTTTGTTCATATCCTCCTCCTTTATAAATTGCTATCTTACCATTTATTGATAAGAAGCCCTATAATTGGATGTGAAGGGACAGGCGTGGATCATCGTATAGTCATAGTAGGCAACATTGTAGGATAACTTAGTAGTTTGTTATAAGGGTCTAAGATCGTTTACCGAAGGTAACATTGAAGGGTCATCAAGGGACTACGATCTTGTATTCGAGGTCTTTGCTAAAGTATCTCACATTCGAGGGACATGACTACTTTTCTCTAGGCAACAAGTGAGGTTAACCCAAGAGGTACAGTGTGAAAAGTATTTGTTTTTCATGATTTTTTTTCTTGATATTAGGGTTCTCTATTGTTTTATTTTTAGTATTACCATACACACCCGAATTACTAGCATTTATATTCGAAAGCGATAAATTGGGGAAATGTAAATTCGCTATTACATCTTTTTTTTTGGGGATGGGGGATACAAATTTACAAATGGAGAATGAAAGCAATTAAAACCTAATTACTATTACAACCATATTGAATAATTAATAACAATAAAAATATAAATAAATATAAAGATAATGTAAAAAAATTGTTTTAAAAAAACATTAATGTATTGACACATACGCTTATGTATTGATACGAAAATTTTTATGTATTGACGCATGCGCTTATGTATTGATACGAAAATTTTTATGCATTGATACATATCAATCCTTGCTCATGGAAGTAAAAAATAACTCAGTACGAGTCGACACATAAGGGTCTGTATTGACTCATACTGCTTTGTATCGGCACATGCGCGTTTTGTATCGACTCATACTCATTTCTTGCCCCTGGAATTCAAAAACAACTCAATATGAGTCAACACATAATGGTTTGTATCGATTCATTTCTATTTTGTATCGTCATATACACGTTTTGTATGGAATCATAACTTGTTTTGTACATAATATGTGTCGACTCATACTGCTGGATTTTACTTCTAACATTGTTCTGCTACATGTAAAAGTTAGTTCTCAACACATGGTTAGTGAAAATGAAAAGCAAGCATATGGTTAGCTTCAAGGAAAGGATATCTTCAATTTATCTTCATAAATGAACCAATAATGATGTTTGTATAAAGAGTTCAAAGTCAAGAAAACTTACCTTGAAACTGAAATTTATGTTTTGATTTTGAGTTGAAGAAGTCAAGTTACAGGTGGCTGTTTTTGAGTTTGGAAAATAGTGATGTTACAGAAGTTGTTCTTGAGTTTCGACAACTTATATATGGTGTATTTGGAGTGTTTGGATGGTTTGTTTGGACATAACTTGCAAGGTGTGAGAGGTTCAAAGATTTGGACTTCAAAGCTCTAAAGTGGAGGTTTTGTGGACATTTATGATTTTTTGAGAGTATGAAGGGTTTTGAGAAACTTGTCTACACAAAAAAAAAACCTTCTACCTTTAGCTTGCAAATGGCCTCTCTATTTATAGAGGAGGTTTGAGAGGATGAGAGAGTTTGTTCTACAAGTTGTCAAAGTTCTAGTTTGGTTGAGATGAAACAACCAAGTTATATGAAATTTGATGTCCCAATGCATGGTGCAAAAGAGATCTTAAGTGGATATGAGTTTTTAGGCATGTTGCTTCTTGCATTGAAATTGTGTGTGCATAAAAAATAGTTGAGAGGCTCAAGGAGAGCTGACTTTGTATACAGCATGCTTTATGTGAATGGCAATGGTGCCTTTGTGCCATAAATGGAATGATACAATGGACAATACTTGAATCACTTGGATAATGGTTCAATCAATTGTGTAAACATCTGACTATGGATAGATTTGCAAGTCACAAGGCCTTCAAAATAAGATTATGCAGCACATCATGCAAATTGGATTATTTGTTCTTCAACAAAATGACTTGTAATTCAAGAATGGATGCCCAACTTCATGCCCCTGAATCTCCTAGCTCAAGTATGATAAATCCATGCCCTTAGATGTTTTGGAAAGCTTCAAACATCCTATATAACTTTCATGTTTGCATTTTGAAAAAATAATCTTGGAACTATGTGAAAAAATGCCAAGAAGTTGGGATAAAATCCCAACCAAAATCTGTTGAAAATTTCTCTAAGTGTTAGATGAAAATGTCATGACTTCATGGGCTTGTATCTTCAAATATAAGAATTTTTTGGTCATCAACCCTCTAATACAAAGTTGTATAATTCATTAAGATCTACAACTTTCATGTTCAAAGTTTCATTTGAATCATTTTGCATCATAGTGAAAAATTGGTATGAAGTTATGAAATAAACATGTATAAAACACTTAGAAAAATTTCTAAGTCTTGAAAAGTTTTGACTTTTCAAATTGAATTTTGAATTTATTGACTTCTTGATGATCAAGTTTTATATTCTTGAATATCTTGATGAATTTTGATCTTTGAAACTTAATGTTGACCAAAAAGTCAAAGTTTGACTTTTCAGTGTACAATTGACTTTTTCATCAGTTGACCAAATTTCATCTATCAATCCACTGATCTTGAGAAATGTTTTGAGCCATGAAATTAGGTCAAGATGATGTCCTTGAATCCTTGATATCATGTTTCAAACCAATAAGTCATGTATTAAATCAAAAGACAAGAATCAGTCATTCTCAGTCAAAACCCTAATTTTGACCATTTTGTCCTTTTGATTATTTGAACATTTTTCTTGAGGAATTATGATCCAAACTTGATCAATTGATTCATATGACTCAAAATGTTGATATTGGTCAAAAATCTTGAAGTTTGGCTGTAAGTTGACCACAGTTGACCTTTTTTACCCAATACAGCTGTTTTTTAGTCATCTGAGCAATTGACTGAGTAAACTTGTGATCTAAGACTTAAAACTTGACATGAGTAATCTTAGAGGTCCATTATGATCCATTAAACTCATTTGAGGAATTAAAAGTTAAATTTTCCTTGTGCAAATAAAAACCCTAATTTGAGCCATCAGTGTTGAGGAGATGGCTTGGTCTAGTCAACACTTGTGCAAGCTTGAGCTATTGAAGATCTTGTGAGAAATATCTTGAGAAAAGAGAGGAAAAATTTGGGGTACAAAAATGTCAAATAGGTGTTCCAACCATCATATCCTACAACTTTTCTCCAACACCCTTTCGTCCTGCCTTTTATCGAACCTCAATCATGCCACTAACCCCATCGGAACTCTTCCATAAATTTCAAAAACTTTCCTTAATCTCTCTTGAGGATGTCTTAGGTGTTTCTTCCTCCAGCATGGATCCTTTCAAATCTGAAGCTGCATGGATTAACTTTCGACGTGTAATGGATGTCAACTATGACATCATGCAACCTGTCGGTTGTCAAGAGGCTAAATTTAAATATGAAGAACTACTTGAATCCTTACCCTTTCCTCCCTTATGTTTACCCGCTCCAAAACCTACAAGACAAGTGGTTCTTGGCTTATAAGTTGTGCACCCCTCCAATAACCATGATATTATTTTAATAACAATTGAAAACTAACCTTATTGCTCTGGTGCAAAGTCTTCTATGGATGTAGAAAAGTAAATTTATGGGATAAAGGAAACCCTGGAGAAGATTAAAGAACCTAGTCGGATTATTCAAGAGCGTCTATAAAGTCAGGAAAAGACAAGTCTAGATCGAGCAACTTCCTTCAATCATATGGCTGAGATGTTGAAGAAGTTCATGGAGAAGTTTAACAAAGAGTCTTAGGATTAGACCACATCTTAGAACTTAGGATTTATTCCCTTCTGTTTCTAAAACTTTTATAGTTCCTAACTCTTGTGTTTGATGTAGTTTATCTCAATATTAGTTATCTTTAATGTTTATCTTAATATCTCATCTCCAGTTAATCTTAAGATAAAACTTAAAACATACTATAAATAAACCTTCATGAAAAACTCAAAGAATTAAGTAACCTTAAATCATCTGCCTTCTCTAGTTGTCTGTATTTCTTCTCTTTCATTCAATGAATTATATTTTGTGTTAATTACCTTCTCAGTTTAAATTTTCTCTATCTTTATTACCTTTCTATTATTTCAATTAATCTGTGTGATTTATACTCTCTCTAACACCTATTACCTTCATATTCTATTTCTTTGTCCTTTTGTCACCTTTTTGATTTTTAACAAAGGGGGAGAAAGTAAAATTATATTTTGATAATACTTATGCTCAGAGTATTAAACTCAAACATATAAAATGTTGTTGCTACTATCTGTTTGTTTGATGTTTTCTATCCAGAAACTCTAAACAAGTTCACTTAGTTTAGTCTAAGACAAGTTAAAGATGAAGATCCTAATGTAAGGGTTGAACACCCTATGAGTGAAATCAAATTTTATTTATACAGAAGATGTTGTACACTTTGTGAATATATGAATATTAAAACAGATGTACCAAACACAATTCAGAAGTTATAAACTTAGTTAAAGTAAAGTAATCTTGCTTGATATCATAGTGTTTAGAAGTTGCTAAATTTATGAAAGTATGGAATTCAAACTTAAAGCCTTAGAAGCTATACTATTCTGAAGGGAAGATAAGTCAACATTCTGATGCATGCTCTCATACAGAGATTCTGATCGGGACTTTCTGAGTCTATTGGGATACTAACTGCAAGTATACAGTTTAGTCGTTCTAGTTTTAAATGATTATCGAACCCACGGAGACTGAGGATCAATCTCATACGATCTAATGCTACAATTGTTTAACTAAGTGATGAATATTTGGTTTTAGGGGGGAAACAATTTAATTAAAAATAATAGTAATAGCTATATCGGTATGTGATAGTCGGACTTCAGGAATTCAGTGAATCACTTGGCATATAATGTATTTTGGTAAAAACAAATTGTTTAAAAACCTGAGACATACACTCTCATGTTCATGAAATAAGTCATGCTACTAAACCTAGTGGATGCACTTTAAATTAAATAACACTTTTTGAAAACAATTTGAGTTTAATTAATTTATTAAAACACTATCATGTATATAAAAATTAATGTTTCGTTACCACTATCTGGGTTGAACCCCAGCTCTCGCATGCAGGTTCTTGCCTTAATTAATTTCCAACTCTCGTGGCAAAATCGTGTTAATTATCCTCTCACTCTCGTGACAAGGGTAGTTAAATTAAATATGGAAATTGGAAACCAGAAATTATTTGTAAATGTTTTTAGCCAAGTTAATACTGAATTCTTTCGGTACTTAGGAG
Organism: Vicia faba; assembly: GCA_948472305.1. Lineage (NCBI taxonomy): Eukaryota > Viridiplantae > Streptophyta > Magnoliopsida > Fabales > Fabaceae > Vicia > Vicia faba. Next base: position 27,341,169 of record OX451736.1, read on the forward strand.
TCACATATCGGTACAATTAATTTAGCCGGACATAATATATTTAGTAACTATGAAATTTAAAATATAATCCATAAAAATAAATGACATAATACAAGAATAAATAAATATTAATTGCATAAAAAACCTGGAAATAATGTTGCTATGGTAATCTTGGATGCTTACAAATTCCTTGCAATGCAATCGAAATCTATAACTGTGTTAATTATTAGATGAAGAATTAACACTCTAAAACTAATGCTGGAAATAAAAATTACAGTACGTGTAGAAAAGGTTCAAAAGCAAGAAAATAAAATAATGCAGAAAAAAATATAAATTTGGCTCTGGGAAAAATTCTTCGACCATCATCCATTGAACTACCACATATATATATATAGAAGAAGATATTGCAGTTGAGAAAAACTTGGAAAAGGCTTGAGTGGAGAGAGACTCGGATGCATGGTTACTGAGGTGGAGGAAATATAGGAGAAGAGTTATGCCCTCAATGTTGCCCACGTCTCCACTAATTCATAACGTTTCCCTTTAAGCGTGTGACGGTCGTCACAAGGGGGTGACAGTTGTAATGCACTTAAATAGCGCATTACACTCGTCAATGATGTGTAACGAGCGTTCTTTCTAGTTGTGGAGGCGTTACGGTCGTCACAGGGTGTGACGGTCGTCACAGCTACAAAATCTGCAGACTTTGCAAATTTGGTTCTTTCTCTTCTGTTTCTTGGTTAGCTTCCTTCATGTGGTCCTTTTTCACTGATTGGAGTTGACAAATGTTGTACCTGTGAAAAGACACAAAAACTCAGAATAATCGGGAGTTAAACGACTCAATGTATTATGAAAATCGATAGAAAGTGTAGTAATTATATGATACGATTTCTCGTTATCAAATTCCCCCATACTTAAACCTTTGCTTGTCCTCAAGCAAATAGTCATTCGAAAGATTGGACAAGTTTTTTCAAGCGCATATGCATGACATACCTTCGATTTTTAAAGCAATTTCGGGAAATCCTCGTCAGTTCGGCCAATACTTGAGTGAAACACTAAAGATACATTAATGGCACAAGCAATAAGCTTAGTCGTAGGCTTCCATTTCAAACGAGCTGTCCAACAGTTCCGTTATAATTCTGCCCAGAGTTCCTCGTATCTATTTCACCCGGTTTCATTCTGGCGCAATCACATTAAGCCCTTTTTCTTAGCACGCACATAGTGGAGTAACCGGTTAGTGACTTTGATCCTTTTAGCACGGGGTCTGGTACACGAATGTGGAAACCCTACATATTTTATCCAAATTGGAGGTTGTGGGGGATCGAGCCGTAGCACGCCCTACCGAGTTCAGAACCAGATACCTCTAAACCAACCAACAGTGGATTCCTTCTTTATTTGCTCAACTCTTATATGTGACCGTATATTTTGGTGCACAAAATTTATTTTCTTTTAGCAGCGAGATAAGAAGGATATTTCTATGATCAGGCATCAAACACTTATATTCATCGATTCTCCACGTGGTTTGTGTCAAGACGGTGCTGACTGCTAGTATAAACTACTAGGGGTTACTTTTAGAACTATAACTAAAGATATCAGTATAATGTTTATTGAAGCGGATCGCGTAAGTAGGAAGTCTACGGTGTCATAACCGTATCGATCTTGTTATGTCGTTTTCGGCTTCCTCAATTGGGATTTCGTTAAAATAGGTATGTCGGGCTTATGCGAAGATAAAAAATTTTTGGTATGGCTAAATAAAGCGAAGAATTTGAATCGAGACATATCATAAAAATTTACTAGTTTATAAAAGATGGAAAGGTACCTCTCCCACACTAAATCCGACATTGTCCTCAATGTTGCAGTATATAGGCGGGGAAGTACAATTACAAAGACAAACAGAAAGGGAATGAAACAGAAAAAAGTAAACTACATAGAAAATAAAGAAAACTACTGGTGACCACGTCCTCTACTCCTGGTGCGAGAGCGCCTAGTAGGAGTGGCTTCTGTGTCAGTATCCTGGTAACTAAGGGTGCTGACGTCCAGCCTTAAGGCGTTGAGTTTCGACAGGGCCTCGTCCAACCTCTTGTTCATGCTCCGCTGGCCGGTCAGAATCTGAGTGTTTTGTGCATATAAATAATCATATTGTTCCTGTTGTCGTCTTTCAACTGCGGCACTCATTTGATTTTGCAGATGGATGGCGCGGAGAACTTCTTCAAGGGTAATAGGAGGTGGTACGGATGAAGGTCCTGGAATGTCGTGGACGGGGGCAGCATTATCCAGCTCTTCTTGCATCTCGTCCGTGGGGGCATTAGGCTGGTCTTCATGAATAGGAACACGCCCCTCAGGAGCTGCAGGATCGAATAACCAGTTAGCTCTGTTTTGTGGATTGATTTGGTCCCTGTAAGGCAAAGTAATGTTATGATAAACAATGTTTCTGATCACAGGATGGAATCTGCCATCCTCCCGCTCATAGATGAGGTGTGCGACCTTGCAGTGGTCCAGAGTCAGCAATGCTGGTGCCATAGAAGGCATATCTGTGAGAGCGGCACCATAATTCAGGGCTATGGCAAGAGAAGTGACAATCCCTCCGAAATAGAAGGGTTTTCCGCCTCTAGCACAAATAGAGTGAATATGGGCTAATAAAAATGGGGCGGCGTTGATCTTTTGGCCGGTGAATGCGCAATGCATGAAGAAAAGCTCCTTGGAGTTGAGCTTGTGATTGTTGTCTCGGGCGAAAATGGTGTTGCAGAGGATGCGGTGAAAGTATCGGATAGCCGGATTATGAATATTTATGGCGTTGAGGTGGTCGTAAGATCCGACACGAATGTTCGTCATACTGTGCCATAAATTAAAAGCTTCCTCGCCGAAATTATCTGGCACCTGGAGGTGAACACCTTCTTCAGAACAGAAACCGAGCAGCCGTGCAAAATCGGTTTGGGACAGTTGATGCTCGGTGCCAAACATACGAAATTTGGCCACGCCTGAGAGTAGGTTTGTGGCACCAGAGGGAGTAATGTATGCAAAGGAACTCAGAAACTCAAAGGTGAGAGTTTCGTAAATGGGTTACGGTTGGCGGCACAGGTTCCATAAGTTCACATTCTGCAAAAGTTGTCAGATGCTGTCTAGCAGTCCCAAATTCCTCAAACAATCAAGGTCAACATACCGGGTAGGTTGGAGACCGTGGTGTTGGAACTTCTGGAATTTGATTCGTTGGGTTTCACTTTGCTCGCCGACTCTGAAAGTGAGATTGGGGATTTGCTGTTTATTAGCCATATTGCATGCAAGAGATTGAATCGTGAAAATGGTTTGGAATGTGGATTGAGTAGTGGGTGATGGAGTTTAAGTGTTGGAGCGTTGGAATTTAAGAGAAAATTTGAATGGGTACTGTTACGGTTTTGGGAAAAAGGGAAGAATGAATGGAAGGTGGAACGGCTTCTATAATAGCAGAATCTGCTATTGGGTGCGCGTGACGACCGTCACAATGGGCTGACGGGCGTAACACGGTGAAACGCGTGTTACGCTCGTCATGGGGACGTTACGATCGTTACGGGTGCAAAGAATCATATTTATGAAATGAACGAAACAGTATAATTCCAAAACATTATAACACAATAATTCAACACATGCAGAGTATTTCCAACATACATCGTATAACAAAATTTTGCAAAATGATAATATTGACAATGAATATAATATTTGATGTAACCCACAATAAATTTAATGAAAATGAAAATAAACTGAAAATGAAATAAAATGAAAATAAACTGAAATTGAAATAAATATATGTTTCTAACAGAACTTTAAAAACTGTAAAGAGTAAACTTGTTTAAAATGAAATTATAAACTGCCTAGAAACATAAAACACAAGGTAAAAATAAGTGTTGATTCTGCTGCTTCATCCCATTCGCGTCTTCAAATCTTCGAAAGCTGCATTTATGTGGTAAAACTGCTCCATAGTTATATCAGTTAAGCCTATCACGTCCATACGCATACCCTTCAACTCGTTCTTGATTCCATTGATGTCTGTCTGGTAAACATCCAGTGTAGAAAAGATCTTATTCAAATTTTCAACATATTCCCCTTTTGTTATTGCAGGGGCATCAACATCCTCTACGATGTTGTTACCATCATGGTAACCAGGAGGGGTCTCGGGGTCACTCTCATCAGACATTATGGTATCATAAACTTGGTAGGATTGTGGTGTCTCAGGTGTCGAAGGGTGGTAGGGAGGGTTAATCTCATACAACCATTTGTCGCGATTGTGGGCACTCGTTTTGGCATGGTTAGGAAGTGTAAATATCGTGACTACTTCGTCCCTTATCAAGTAATCGAAGGGTGCAGGACCTAGGTTACCTATTATTCGTAGGTGGAAACAAAAATCATGGTTCATAGGGCGGATTGAACCAAATTGTGTACACCTATGTAGCTGGTATCTAAGTCCGAGGGCGTTAGCAATCATGGTAACCAGGCCTCCTATGATGATTGGCTCGCTAGGGTTTTCAGCAATGCGGGAAAAGGTATGCATTAAGAATGGCATTGTATTTACAGGTCGGCCCTGGGTCATACATTGCAGCATAAATATCTCATCTTTAGATACTGCAGTGCGGTTCTGTTCTTTTCTGAAAATTGTATGTGCTAGAATCTTATAGAAATAGCGGATAGCGGGGTTGTGTATTTCATTATTATCCATGCTATCCGGCTCAGGGTGGTAGTTTCCAGTTAAAGTCCCCCAAAAATAGTCTAGCTAATAATCCATTAACTCTGCCTGGGTGGTGGAAAAAGCAAAAGGTCCGCTAGGGAATCCTAGAAGGTCAGCTAATTCTTTATGGGTGTAAGAAAATTCAATACCAAATAACCTGAAGGCTATAAATCCCTTTCTAGTTCTGAAACCGCGCTCAGGTATGTGAACTAAGGAGCTCAGAAATTCAAGGGTGAGCTCGCAGTATGTAACAAACCTAGATTTAATGTGAGCTTTTTCCCACCCCAGCTGGCTAAACAGATAATGGACACTATCCTTAATGCCTAAAGTGTCCATTTTTGGTTCATCATAATATAAGGTCATACCAATATTTCTGTGATAATTCCTCAAACCTCCTCATTTGGTTTATGCCTCTAAAAGTGGTTTCCATAGTAAATAGCAAAGGGGGAAAGCAAATCAGGGGAGAAGGTAGGATAGAAAAAGACTTTTTTCAGAAAACCTGTAAAGTTGTTTGAAAATCAGCAGCAGTTGTATAAAATTATTTTAGGAAAAATGAAAAAGAAAATAATGAAAATAATTCTTTAAAAGAAATAAATGTAGAAACGGAATACAAAATCAAAATCAAAATAAAAACAAACGGAAATAATAACAAAAACAAATAGGTTGGTTGCCTCCCAGTAATCGTTGTTTTTAACGTTGATAGCTCGACGGCTCAGGAGTGCAAGCAGTCATGGTGGTTCTCTCGAGAATGACTCCTTGGTTGAACTTTTAGTAATCATCGTTTTCCATGGCAACTTATCAAGCCATCTCACATATCCCTCACCTTTTCTTTTCTTTCTTCTGTGGGGTGGTTCATTCTTTTGAACTTGTGGTGGTGGTTCTGGATCTATCCTAAGTATCCTATTTTCAAGTTTGGGCTTAGTGATTTCATCCACCACATCAAAGGTTAACCTTACCTTCTTAACAGTAATTATATCCCTAGTTTCACGGTCCTCTAATTTTCTCTTTTTATGCAAGACTTCCAACAATGGTGCATTAGTGTGGATATTTTCCAATACCCCCACATATGTTTTAGATTGGGAGTCTATCTGAGCTTCCATAAAACTTTTCGAGAAAGGAAACGGTGGGGTATAGGGATGAGGCATAACAATAGGTGCTCCCTTCTCTACCTCTTCTACAACCTCCCTTTTAGATGGTGTTGGAGGGTTTTTCTCAATCTTTACTCTTTTCTCATTTGAACTTTCCTCAATCACATCATCACTCTCCTCAACCTCATTATCACTCTCCTTGGGATTTTCAACTTGTTTTTCACTACTGGTTGTTACAACATCCAATTTCTCCTCAGGGAAGGGTCCTAGAGGGTTTTGTTCAATCTGGGAGATTTGAGTCTCTAAGGCAATGTTGTGAGTCGCGAGCGACTCAACCAAAGTGGTCAGTTGCCTAAGGTTTTCACTGTTTTGAAGACTTTGTTTTCTAAACTCTTCGCTCTGGACAGTTTGTGTCTCTACAAAGTGCTCTATCAGAGATTCTAACCTAGAGTGAATTAACATCGCATTGGAATCCTCCATTGATGTTTCAAAGTTGAAATCATGTAATTCTTCTGATTCTTCAAAGTGAGTTAGAGTCGCATTTTGTGTTTCCACAAAGTGCTTTGTCATCATTGATATTTCATTAAAATTTTCCATTAATATATCGAGGTCGGATTTATAGGGTTCTTGCGTCTCCTCGAAATATTGGGTGTAGTGATTGTAGGGGAAATTTGGTTGAGGATAAGTTTGGTTGGAATTATAATATTCTTGCGATTCCTTAAAACGTTGGGATTGGTGGTTGGAAAGGTAATTCGGGTGAGAATGAGTCTGTGACGCATTGAAATTCTCTAATAGTATTTCGAGGTCGGATTTATGGGATTCTTGTGATTCCTCGAAATACTCGGAGTGGGAGTTGTAGAAATTTTTTGGGTGATACATAGTAATCGGGACAAGATTTGTAGATGCAAAGGCTCGCTTCGGGAGTGAGTATTTGGCATACAAATCGAAAGAGGGTTTATGTTGCCTAGTCTAAATGCGCAATAGAAGAATCGTACTTAATTAACTAATCAGTCCCCGGCAACAGCGCCAAAAACTTGATCGGGACTTTATGAGTCTATTGGGATACTAACTGCAAGTATACAATTTAGTCGTTCTAGTTTTAAATGATTATCGAACCCACATAGACTGAGGATCAATCTCATACGATCTAATGCTACAATTGTTTAACTAAGCGATGAATATTTGGTTTTAGGGGGGAAACAGTTTAATTAAAAATAATAGTAATAGCTATACTGGTATGTGATAGTCGGACTTCGAGAATTCAGTGAATCGCTTGGCATATAAAGTATTTCGGTAAAAACAAATTGTTTAAAAACCTGAGAAATACACTCTCATGTTCATGAAATAAGTCATGCTACTAAACCTAGTGGATGCACTTTAAATTTAATAACACTTTTTGAAAACAATTTGAGTTTAATTAATTTATTAAAACACTCTCATGTATTTAAAAATTAATGTTTCGTTACCACTATCTGGGTTGAACCCCAGCTCTCGCATGCAGGTTCTTGCCTTAATTAATTTCCCACTCACGTGGTAAAATCGTGTTAATTATCCTCTCACTCTCGTGACAAGGGTAGTTAAATTAAATATGGAAATTGGAAACCAGAAATTATTTGTAAATGTTTTTAGCCAAGTTATCACTGAATTCTTTTGGTACTTAGGAGTCACATACCGGTAGAATTAATTTAGCCGGACATAATATATTTAGTACCTATGAAATTTAAAATATAATCCATAAAAATAAATGACATAATACAAGAATAAATAAATATTAATTGCATAAAAAACCTGGAAATAATGTTTCTATGGTAATCTTGAATGCTTACAAATTCCTTGCAATGCAATCGAAATCTATAACTGTGTTAATTCTTAGATGAAGAATTAAAACTCTAAAACTAATGTTGGAAATAAAAATTACAGTACGTGTAGAAAAGGTTCAAAATCAAGAAAATAGAATAATGCAGAAAAAAATAGAAATTTGGCTCTGGGAAAAATTCTTCGACCATCATCCATTGAACTACCACATATATATAGAAGAAGATATTGCAGTTGAGAAAAACTTGGAAAGGGATTGATTGGAGAGAGACCCAAATGCATGGTTACTAAGGTGGAGGAAATATAGGAGAAGAGTTTTGCCCTCAACGTTGCCCACGCCTCCACTAATTCATAATGTTTCCCTTTAAGCGTGTGACAGTCGTCACAAGGGGGTGACGGTCGTAATGCGCTTAAATAGCGCATTACGCTCGTCAATGATGTGTGACGAGCATTATTTCTAGTTGTGGAGGCGTTACGATCGTCACAGGGTGTGACGGTCGTCAAAGCTACAAAATCTGCAGACTTTGCAGATTTGGTTCTTTCTCTTCTACTTCTTGGTTATCTTCCTTCATGTGGTCCTTTTTCACTGATTTGAGTTGACAAATGTTGTACCTGTGAAAATACACAAAAACTCGGAATAATCGGGAGTTAAACGACTCAATGTATTATGAAAATCGATAGAAAGTGTAGTAATTATATGATACGATTTCTCGTTATCACATACCGGTATAGCTATTACTATTATTTTTAATTAAACTGTTTTCCCCCTAAAACCAAATATTCATCGCTTAGTTAAACAATTGTAGCATTAGATCGTATGCGATTGATCCTAAGTCTTTGTGGGTTCGATAATCATTTAAAACTAGAACGACTAAACTGTATACTTGCAGTTAGTGTCCCAATAGACTCATAAAGTCTCGATCAATATGAATATTCAAACAGATGTACCAAACACAATTCAGAAGTTATAAACTTAGTTAAAGTAAAGTAATCTTGCTTGATATCATAGTGTTTAGAAGTTGTTAAATTTATGAAATTATGGAATTCAGACTTAAAGCCTTAGAAGCTATACTATTCTGAAGGGAAGATAAGTCAACATTCTGATGCATGCTCTCATACAGAGATTCCACTCAGAAGTTATGCGCTGATACGTGGGCTTCTATAACGTATGCTATATTTAGAAGTTCTATAACGTACCCCAAAATTTTCCCTCCCATATTTCTCAAAACATTTCAAGAAAGATCCTCAAGTTGCTCAAGGAAGTCCAAGGGTTGACTAGACAAGCTCTCTCCTAAGGCAGTCTACCTCAAATTAGGGTTTCATGTTGCATCAAGATACTTTAGTCCAAGGGATCCCAAATTCTCACCATTGTCATAATATGTTCTCAAGATCATCCATGTCAAGTTTCAATCCCTACAGAGAAAGTTTGCTCAGTCAATTGCTCAAAGGCTTGAAAATCGATTGTGCTAGGGCAAAAGTCAACGGTGGCATACATAAAGTCAAACTTCAATATGTTGGGTCAACATCCTCATTTTGAAGTATATCTCATCATTTGATCAAGGGTTGATCATGATTCATCAAGGATTGCTCATAATTCCTCAAGAACCAAAAGTTTCTAAATTAGGATTTTGCAGGAAAAGTCAACTCAACTTTGACCAATCATAACTTTCTCATACTTTATGATAAATGACCCATCCAAAGATCATTTTTAAGGTTGCCATGCTCTACTATCCATCTTCAGCTCCCAAGTTCAAACTATGCACTCACAAGAAGTTATGAATTTGGACATTATAGGTCATTTTGAAAAGTCAACAAAAACACATTTTTTGTCAAAGCTTCATACATGAACATGGAATACCAAATTGAGATTAGACAAAATGGGTTGCTTAGAGTACATCTCAAGCTTTCTAAAAAGTCCAATAACACCTTCAAAGAGTCAAAATTGAGGAAGTTATGCATTGGTGAATTTGACCTTATTTGCAAAATTTTCAAAAGTCAACTATGCCTCAAAATGCAATGTTTGCTAAATGGGCCCAATCTTCTGCACTTGTTTTGAGTTGGTAGCATGGTCCACGACCCAAGGCAGCAACCACATCTTATTTTATCCATTTATTTATTTTATTATGGTTTTTATTTATTAAAAATCATTTTAAATCAAATAAATAATAAAAAATACCAAGATTTGTTTTGAAGATCTGATTTTGATGAAAATCAAATCCAAATGAGCTGGCCTAATCAACCAAATTCGAATCAAGGCAAAAGGGCATGATTTGCATGGTTATCAAAATATTTCATATGGCTTAAAGACCAAATATTCCATTCATGAATTCTTAAGATCTTGGCCAAAAATAATCAACCTAATATGATTCACTACTTATGCTGAAGTTCATGGAACCCTAAAGAGAAGAATTTTCGTGGAGAGCTTCCTCTAAGAACAAGAGCAAAACCTCAAAATTCCAAAGAAAAGTGTGAGACAGATATCCTTCTGTAAGCCAGTTCAAGGTGTGTTAAAGCTTCCAACTGACCTTAGAACCTATAATTGACCAACTTGGCCATAGGAAGTAGTGAGATAGTCGGCCTCGGTATAGAGCTGAGAACTGGTTGATACTCGATACTACACTTATTGAGACCATACTCTCGAGATAGTTCCGGCTGCAAGAAAAGATTGTGTGAGCTAAAACATTGACCGATGGAGGATGGTCAGTGATATTGAGAACCTCTATAACCCGATTACTATTATTAGGACAGGTTGAAACCAACTAAACATCAAGAGGGTAGTACCTAGACTCCATGCAAGCCTGAGACTTAAGGGTTCCTGTGTGACTTGTTTGCCTTTACCATGTCTGCTATCTGTGATACCTGTTTTGTGTTTTATCATGCCATCATGCATCATAACATCACTTGCGTATTTCATTAGGCTAACCATTTCAAAGACCGAGGGGATTTATCTTTGTTCTGTTTTGCAGATCATGACTTCTATACGCAGAAATACGATTCGAGTCAACTTCATGCAGATACCTGTTCAGCTCAGAGATTTAGTTTCAAAAGTTCCTGATACTTCTTCATTTGTTAGAAGACATGGTCATCTCCTTAGTTTGGTCACTTCAAAGTTGGATGAGCAAATGATGAGCGTCCTTTTCCAGTTCTTTGATTCGTTGCATCATTGTTTCACCTTCCCGGATTATCAGCTAGTCCCTACTTTGGAGGAGTTCTCTGATTTATTAGGCATATCTATCCTCGAGCAGACACCCTTCACAAGTTTGGAGGAGGTTCATAGACCTGAGGACATTGCTTTAGCTTTACACTTGAAAAAGGCTGATGTAGTGTCTAATTGGGAAGCACGAAGCAGGATTAAAGGTTTCTTGGCTAAGTTTCTAATGGATCAAGATCAACAGTTCTGGGATAACTTAGATTTTCAAGCTTTTGAAGACACTTTGGCTCTCCTCATCTACAACTTGGTTCTTTTCCCAAATCCAGATTCCTTCATAGACATGAATGCGGTCAAGATCTTCATGTATTGTAACCCAGTGCCTACTCTTCTAGGTGACATCTTACATGCTCTCTATACTCGTACCATGGAAAGAAGGGGGACCCTCATGTGTTGCACGCCGCTGCTGGCGAGGTGGTTTATTTCACACCTCCCCAAGTCTGTATTGAAGAATGAGGAAGGTGTAGGTTGGGCTTACAGAATCATGTCCCTTTCTCATACGAACATTCTTTGGAGTTCTAAGGATATGGAGAGAGTAGCTGTCATTGATCGATGTGGGGAATACCCTAATGTTTCTTTGCTTGGAATTAGAGGGGGAATAACCTATAGTCATTGTTTGGCTTTGAGACAGTTTGGACGCGCTCAGAGAGACGGTCCCCATGAGCTGCTTCTTCCAGACATTATCTTCGACTTCAAGGAGGACGTCAATGAGCATCGCCGAAGGTTTATACGAGCCTGGGGAAGGGTGAACAGGTCTGACCCACATGAGTTAGGACTGAAGACTTCTCTCCCGATGCAACCTTATCTCCAGTGGGTTCGAGCCCGTGCTCAAAAGCTGGGGATTCCATATGAAGTTGTTTTGCCTGTAATTATGGAGCATAATAATGAAGAAGGTGTTCCTTATACAATCCTCCATCCCTATATGACTACTGATCTTGGGGAATTGAAGAAATCTTGGATCCAGTTAAAGGAAGAAAGGGATACCTACAGGGAGAAGTATCATGAGCAGGAACGAAAGATCTTGAGGCTTACAAGGCAGCTTGAGAATGAAAGGACAATCAACGATTATGTCAGCACGAAGGGAAAGACACCATGGGACTTCTGATTTCTGTTTATTTATAGTTTAGATTTATTTTCAGTTATTTCTTTTGTAACGCCTTAAAGGCACTATTAAACATTTTACAAGGTTGAATCTAATAAAGTTTGTTTATTTCTTGTTTTACAAATTTGAATCTCCCAAATTCTTTGAAATTATTTCATACGCATTCCATTACCATGCACCTCATTACAGGTACCATTACAGTTTTCTTATCTTCTTCGCTGTTTATTTCAGCAATCATGTCTTCTGAAACACCTACTGATCAAGCCATCAAGGCTCTTCAGGCTCAAAATGCTCAATTCTAGGAAATGTTCCTGAACTTGGCCAAATGGCAGCAGGATTTGAAGACTCTTATCCTAAAGGAGAAGAAGAAGAAGAAGAAGGTGGTTCATCTGAATATGGGTAACAGATTTGGGAATAGGTTGCGACAAGAAGCCGATCTGTCTCATTCATCTAGTAAATGCGAAGAAGCTGATTCATTTATGACCTTTGTGGAAGACATTTCTACTCCTTTGACGATAGTAAAGAAGAACCTATTGTTGGCCGGTTTATTTCCAAGTTGTGGCGAAGGTTGCCACCTATGTTCAATCCTACCTGCTGGTTGCGATTTGTTGAAATCAGGTGTTCAACACCTGATGGATAACAAAGAGATCATGTTCGAGAAAACTTTGATTCCATCAATTCCTGTTGAAGATTGTGTCCATAATAACCATTTTCGCCAATCCTTCCAAGGCTTCCTCGAGAAAGCCTGTTAGGATTACACCCGTTACAAGAGTTGCTCCATTGATCATTATTATTCCTGGTCCTATCCCGTACACTTCAGATAAGGCTGTCCCGTGGAACTATGGGGCCAATGTGTATTTTCATGGGATCAAACAAGACTTGAAGGTTGAAGAGGTTGATACTGATGTCAGCAATATCGTCGGGTCTAGCAAGGTCACCTGAAGCAGAAGAATTTTCTCTCCTGAAATTACCCCTCCAGTTGTTTGGAAGCCTGTTGTTATTCCATCTTCCAGTACATTAGCTACTGTCCCAATTCATATTCCAATCATCACCCCTGTCGCCGAGTCATCTGACGCTCGGGGCAAAGAGATCACAGGTGAGCCTGCCCGGACTGAGGTGCATAAGAAGATTGTTGTAGAAACCTCTAGATAGGAGATAGAGGAAATTCTGAAGATTATCAAGAAAAGCGACTACAATGTAGTCGAACAGCTGGGGCAAACCCCATCGAAGATCTCCATGTTATCTTTATTGTTGTGCTCAGAAGCCCATGCAAAGGCTTTAATTGCTTTCCTTAAAACTGCGCATGTGCCGCAGGAAACATCTGTTGATCAATTCAAAGACTGTGTGGCTTGTTTGACCGCTGACAACGGGTTGGGTTTCTCCGACGCAGATCTGACTGCCAAAGGAAGGAATCATAATGACGCTCTGCATGTTTCGATCGATTTTAGGGGCACTACTCTGGCCCATGTACTGGTGGATACTGGGTCCTCGTTAAATGTTTTACCCAAGAAAGCGTTAGACCAGTTCGACTGTGAAGGGTTGGTTTTGAAGCAAAGTAATATTATGGTTAGGGCCTTTGATGGGTCCAAAAGGATGCTGCACGAGGAGGTGGATATCGCTGTTAAATTTGGTTCCCATACTTTCGCATCTACATTCTATGTGATGGACATCCGACCATCTTATTCTTGCTTGCTCGGTCGCCCGTGGATTCATAAAGATGGGGTAGTGACTTCCATGCTCCATCAGATGTTGAAATATCCAGTGAAGGGGAAAATTGTTACGGTACAAGGAGAAGAGGAGTATATGGTGAGCCACCTCAACTCTTTTCGGTATGTGGAGATGGATGGGGAGTTCATTGAAACCCCGTGTCAGAACTTTGAAGAAGTCCCCCAGACTCTGGAATCGACTGAAAATGTTGTTGAAGATCCTCCAATGAAGATGGCTTCCCTCAAGGATGCCCGGGCTGTTATTGAAAAATGTGGGTGTGCAAATTGGGGTCAACTCCCTGACTTCGCACACAAAACTGACAAGTTTGGTTTGGGTTTTACTGCAGAAGCTCAAAGGGCTGTTCGGCGGGCTCGGATTGGAAGACCTCCCCTGCAAATAAGTAATCCGGGAGTGAATGCAATTGAGGATGATGAAGAAGAGTCAGAGTTCGACAGCTGGATTTACCCGACTACCGATGGTGGATTGAGCAATTGGACGGTAAAGAACTTCGTGCCCACTTCTTTTATTACACAGTAATAGACTTTTGTTTTTGAGATTTGTAACAGACAGTTTGAAACTTTACGGCCCAGTACCTTGCCAGAGACACCGTGGCTTTGTTTGTGAGGGCTTAATGTGTATCATTTCCATATATCATCAATAAAGCATTGGATGTTTTCTTGCATTACAAATTTTTCGCTCCTTGTTTTTCTTTTTATTTTGCACTTTATTAAAACAGCTATTGTCTTACACACACTCACATATCATAATGCAGATCCACGTCCACTCTAGATCCTATGATAACGACTCTGCTACTGCCAGTTATGACTTCGAAAATCCGATTAACCAAGCTGAGAACGAAGGTGAGGATGATTGTGAAGTGCCTGGAGAACTTGCTAGACTGTTACTACAGGAAGAGAGGGCCATACAGCCCCATGAAGAGCCAGTAGAATCAGTGAATCTGGGTACGGAAGCAGACAAGAAAGAGGTCAAGATCGGTGCAAATCTGGATTCTAGTGTCAAGCAACGATTGATACATATGCTATGTGACTATGTTGAGATCTTCGCTTGGTCTTATAAAGATATGCCTGGGTTGGATACTGATATTATGGTATACCGCTTGCCAACTAAAGAAGATTGTCCTCCAGTGAAGCAGAAAGTACGCCGAATGCGCCCAGAGATGTATGAGAAAATCAAAGTTGAGGTCATGAAACAGTTTGATGCCGGTTTTCTAGCAGTCACTTCTTACCTGTAGTGGGTTCCCAACGTGGTTTCGGTGCCGAAGAAAGATGGTAAGGTAGGGATGTGTGTTGACTATAGGGATCTGAATAGGGCAAGCCCCAAGGATGATTTCCCTCTGCCTCACATTGATGTTTTGGTCAACAACACCGCACAACATAAGGTCTTCTCCTTTATGGATGGTTTCTCTGGTTACAATCAGATTAAAATGGCTTCCAAGTGGACCCCGAAAAGGTGAAGGCTATACAGGAAATGCCAGCTCCCCGAGCAGAAAAAAAGTCAGAGGCTTTCTGAGACGTCTGAATTACATTGCCCGATTCATTTCACATCTGACTGCTACTTGTGAGCCAATCTTTAAGCTACTGAAGAAAGATCAAGTGGTAAGGTGGAATGATGAATGTCAGGCCTCTTTTGAAAGGATCAAGGAATATCTCCAAGAGCCACCTATTCTGATGCCTCCAGTTGAAGGGAGACCTTTGATCTTATACTTGACAGTACTCGACAATTCGATGGGGTGTGTGCTGGGGCAGCATGACGAGTCTGGCCGAAAAGAGCATGCTATTTACTACCTTAGCAAAAAGTTTACCGACTGTGAGACCCGATACTCACTACTTGAGAAAACTTGCTGCGCTTTAGCATGGGCTGCTCGCCGGCTGAGACAGTATATGATGACTCACACTACTCTATTGATATCAAAGATGGACCTAATTAAGTATATCTTCGAAAAGCCTGCCTTGTCTGGAAGAATAGCAAGATGACAGATGATCTTGACTGAGTACGACATCCAATACATAACCCAAAAAGCAATAAAAGGGAGTGTGTTGGCAGATCATTTGGCGCATCAGGCCGTGGATGATTACCAGTCTATGAATTTCGAGTTTCCGGATGAGAACATCATGTTGGTGACCTACTGTGAAACACCTGGACCGGATGAAGGACCCGAAGAGGGATGCCGGTGGTATATGTTTTTTGACGGAGATTTAAACGCTTTGGGTAATGGCATTGGTGCCGTGATTATATCTCCTGAGGGCTGTCATACTCCGTTCACTGCCCGATTATGTTTTAACTGCACCAACAACATGGCGGAGTATGAAGCATGCACCATGGGCCTTCGGGCAGCTATTGACCTAAGGATTAAGTTCCTGAGTGTGTTCGGAGATTCTGCTCTCGTGATCAGTCAGATCAAAGGAGAGTGGGATACGAAGCACTCAAATCTTTATCCCTACAAAGAGTATGTACTGACGTTGCTTCCACACTTCGAGGAGATAACCTTTAAACATTTCCCCAGGGAGGAGAATCAGTTAGAGGATGAACTAGCTACCATGCCTTCTATGTTCAAGGTCAGGTAGGACAATGAGGATCCCCAGATTACCATCGAGAGGTTGGACGAACCTGCACATTGCTGTGACATTGAGACTGAAGAAGTAGCAGATAAACCCTGGTTTCATGAGGTAAAGAGGTATCTTGAGGCTCAAGAATACCCCGAGGGTGCATCTATTAACGATAAGAAGTTTATGAGGAGATCCGCTGCAAAGTTCTTTATCAGCAATGGTGTCCTTTATAAGCGTAATCATGATTCAACCTTACTGCGATGTATGGATAAGAATGAGGCAGAAAGGATTATGGCAGAGTTACATGAAGGTACTTTCGGAACTCATTCTAGTGCACACACCATGGTGAAAAAGATCCTATGGGCAGGATATTGTTGGTCTACCATGGAAGCCGATTGTTATCAACATTTTCGGACCTGTGATAAGTGCCAAGTCTATGCTGATAAGGTGTACATACCTCTAGTTCCTCTGAATGTTTTGACAGCACCTTGGCCTTTTGCAATGTGGGGCATCGATATGATCGGCAAAATCAGACCTACTGCGTCCAACGAGCATCGTTTCATTCTGGTGGCTATTGATTACTTTACAAAGTGGGTTGAAGCAGCTTCCTTTGCTACAGTGACCAAGAACATCGTGGCACGATTTATTCAGCATAATCTGATCTGTCGATATGGGGTACCAGAGAGGATCATTACGGAAAATGGTACAAATCTCAATAATATGATGATCACCGAGCTCTGCAAGCAGTTCAAGATACAGCATCACAACTCTTCTTCTTACCAGCCGAAGATGAATGGGGCTCTCGAAGCAGCTAATAAGAACATCAAGAAGATTGTGCAGAAGATGACGGTGACATAAAAAGATTGGCACGAGATGTTACCATTTTCTCTTCATGGGTACCGTACTTCAACGCGTACTTCAACAGGTGTAACACCCTACTCTTTGGTGTATGGCATGGAGGCAGTCATACCCATTGAACTCCAGATACCTTCTCTTCTGATTATGAAGGATGCAGGTTTAAGCGAGGACGACTGGATCCAAACTCGACTTGATTGCTTGAACTTAATCAACAAAAAGAGACTTACTGCTATTTGTCATGGTCAGACGTATCAAAAGTGAATGATCAAGGCATTTAACAAGAAAGTCAGACGATAAGAGTATCAAGTTGGAGATCTGGTGATCAAGCGCATCATACTACCGCAAGGTGATCCCAGGGGAAATGGACCCCTACGTACGAAGGGCCATTTGTGGTTAAGAACATTTTCTCAGGAGGAGCCATGATTCTAACCACCATGGATGGTGACGACCTTCCTCACCCCGTAATGCAGACATAGTGAAAAAAATACTACGCATAATCAAAGACCCGCTAGGTTGACTGGCCTCGGCAAAAATAAGGGCTTCCCGGTGAACCAAAAGGGTTCGAGAAAAACTAAGGGATGAAAATGAAAAAAAACTGTACACCCGACAAGTCGAAAACCTGAAAAGACGGCTTGGGCAAAAAAGGGTATCCCAGTGGACTGAAAACCCGAAAGGGTGGTCCAGGCAAAAATTAGGGATTAAAGCGTAACACTAGGTCTCATTGGATCACCTTGCAACCAGACTTCGATATCGACTATCAAGCTCAGACGACACTAATCAATCTGATCTACCTTCAACCAAGTAGCAAAGTGATGAGATGCTCGAAGATATAAAGGCGATATCAGACTTGGAACCCAGTGGGATTATTCACATAGCTGTTTTTCTTTCTTTTACACAAACTGTATAAATTCTATTGTTCGGCGGCATTCTCTTACTAGGATGTCAGCCTCTTGTACAAAAACGCCTATTTACAGGCCAACTTCAAAATCAATACAATTCATTTTCACGAAGAAATTTCAAATTGTTTTCTTTTTCTGTTTTCTTTTGCAAGAATGTCCAATGGTTCATTTTTGATATATGCATTTGACAATAATTACTGCTCATAAATATTTACATGCGAAACAAAAGACGATTACTCGTAATATCAGAAACAGGGGAAAATAAGAAATGTCAAAACCATACAGTTGCTATACCACCAGGTATAGGGATAAACCTAGTTGGAGAAAACGGTTGAAGGTACATTCACTCCCCGCAGAGTAAGGAAAAGACAGTGATGTTAGCGGTCCCGAAAAGGACACCACTCTCTCCAGCTGAGGCTCACAACCGCGAATGAATCAGTAGGATTCTCCCCAAGCAGAGTTTATCTATTTCCCGCACTAAAAGATTATCCCCAGTGAAGTCTCCAGTAAAATATTATCCCTAGGGGAGTTCATTTCTTTCACAAACAAAAACTCAATCCCCAACAGAGTTCATCATCGCCAACAATGATAATTCATCCCCAGCCGAGGTTGTTCCTCCAAATCAACAGGCCCCCTAACAGAGCATCTCTTTCCCACAGAATTATTTTCTCGCCGGTTTATTCTCCAGTAGGATTATTCTCACAATCATCTTCATTCACTATCCCTAGCGAGAACGAAGAATTCAACTTTTGTTTTCTCCAGCAGCAATCCGAGATTTATTTTCCCCAGCTAGAGATTGTCATAAAAACATTACATATCCATACATCATGACATATGCATACGCACCGTACGACCCAATCTCATTTATTTTGAGAACATCATTGCTTGATACATATCATGCATTACATCCGATTAACCCTTTACCTTTCAGGAAAGATATAGTCAAATTCTCACCAAGTTCAAGCTATGAAGCCCGAATCCGACCAGATAGTACCTTGATTTCTACAGCATATTGTGAAGCCCGGATTCGACCGGATAATAGTATCAGACACCGCGAAGCATGGATTCGACCAGATAGTGGTTTATCTTTAAGCTATGAAGCCCGAAGAACGACCGGATAATAGTTTAATCCCCTGCAAGCCGTGAAGCGCAGATTACGACCAAATAACAGCTCAACAAGTTACTGTGAAGCCTGGATTATGACCAGATAGCTGTGCAAGGTACCATGAAGCCTGGATTACGACCAGATAGTGGTTTATGATAAACACAAGCCGTGAAGCCCGGATTACGACCGAATAACAGCTCAGTAAGTTATTGTGAAGCTTGATTACGACCAGATAGCAATAAAAGTTTCTGTGAAGCCTGGATTACGACCAGATAGCAGCCAAAGACACCACGAAGCCTGGATTACAACCAGATAGTGGTATATCTTTAACACAAGTTATGAAGCCCGGATTACGACTGGATAGTATCTTGATTTCCTCCGAACACCATGAAGCTTGGATTTCGACCAGATAGTGATATGAGACATCGCGAAGCTGGATTACGACCAGATAGCGGTAAAGGACACTGTGAAGCCTGGATTACGACTAGATAACATTGAGGGACACTGTGAAGCTTGGATTACGACCAAATAGCAGTTTACCCGGCCAATTACTATGAAGCCCGAATTCGACCGGATATTAGTAGGCCCAAAAGCCAAAGGGAAGCATGGGTTACGACCGGATAACCATTTGATCTCTTCTGAAGCCTGGATTACGACCAAATAAGAAGTAAGGTATTGTGAAGCATGGGTTACGACCAGATAGCAGTACAGAACACCATGAAGCCTGAATTCGACCAAATAATGGTATAAAGCATCGTGAATCCTGGATTACGACCAGATAACGATAAAAGCACTGAAGCCTGGATTACAACCAGATAACAACACAAGACACTGCGAAGCTTGGATCTCGACCAAATAGCAGTTTACCTGGACAGTTACTAAGAAGCCCGGAGTTGACTGGATATTAGTGTGCCCTAAATTCAAGTTGAAGCTCGGAGTCGACCGAATAACAAATTAATTCCTTCTGAAGCCTAGACTACGACCAGATAAGAATCGAGAAATTGTGAAGCCCAGATTACGACCGGATAGCAAGTTTAATCTCATATCCCCAGTAAGTCACTATAAAGCCTGGATTACGACCAGATAGCAGTCGGTTTTATTACTATGAAGCCTGGATCACGACCAGATAATAGTTCATTTTCACCTCTTCGACGAAGAGATGATTCCCTAGTAGAATAACGGATGACCGAAGCTCCTAAAATTCTATTTCTCTCAAGACAGAGATCAACATTCCCCAGCGGAATCTTCCTCAACAACAGGTATACAGACTCTTGCTAAGGAATCTCTTATGCAATCGACACTCCTTCGGATGGCATCTTTAAGCCCATTCCCGACATCGCAAGACGGACACCACATCATGTGAGTGCAAATTTCTGGGCACTCTAGTGTTTAATCCTCTTCCACCTTCGGATCACGAAAGGCCAGCAAGACAATCTACATCCTCAGGTTTAAGAAGATTGAACAGGGGCAGCTGTTGTACCCCAAAATTTTCCCTCCCATATTTCTCAAAACATTTCAAGAAAGATCCTCAAGTTGCTCAAGGAAGTCCAAGGGTTGACTAGACAAGTTCTCTCCTAAGGCAGTCTACCTCAAATTAGGGTTTCATGTTGCATCAAGATGCTTGAGTCCAAGGGATCCCAAATTCTCACCATTGTCCGAATATGTTCTCAAGATCATCCATGTCAAGTTTCAAGCCCTACAGAGAAAGTTTGCTCAGTCAATTGCAAAAAGGCCTGAAAATCAACTTTGTTATGGCAAAAGTAAACTGTGGCCTAAATACAGTCAAACTTCAAGATGTTTGGTCAACATCCTCATTTTGAAGTATATCTCATCATTTGATCAAGGGTTGATCATGATTCATCAAGGATTGCTCATAATTCCTCAAGAACCAAAAGTTGCTAAATTAGGGTTTTGCAGGAAAAGTCAACTCAACTTTGACCAAGAATAACTTTATCATAATTTATGATAAATGACCCATCCAAAGATCATTTTGAATAGGATGACATTCTCTACAATCCATCTTCATCTCCCAAGTTCAAAATATGCACTCACAAGAAGTTATGAATTTGGACATTATAGGTCATTTTGAAAAGTCAACAAAAACACCTTTTTTGTCAAAGCTTCATACATAAATATAGAATAACAAATTGAGATGAGACCAAAAGGTTTGCTTAGAGGATATCTCAAGATTTCTAAAAAGTCCAAGAACACCTTCAAAGAGTCAAAATTGAGGAAGTTATGCATTGGTGAAGTTGACCTTTTTTGCAAAATTGTCAAAAGTCAACTATGCCTCAAAATGCAATTTTTGCTAAATGGGCCCAATCTTCTGCACTTGTTTTGAGTTGGTAGCATGGTCCACGACCCAAGGCAGCAACCACATCTTATTTTATCCATTTATTTATTTTATTATGGTTTTTATTTATAAAAAATCATTTTAAATCAAATAAATAATAAAAAATACCAAGATTTGTTTTGAAGATCTAATTTTGATGAAAATTAAATCCAAATGAGCTGGCCTAATCTACCAAATTCGAATCAAGGCAAAAGGGCATGATTTGCATGGTTATGGAAAGATTTCATACGGCTTAAAGACCAAATATTCCATTCATGAATTCTTGAGATCTTGGCCAAAAATAATCAACCTAATATGATTCACTACTTATGCTGAAGTTCATGGAACCCTAAAGAGAAGAATTTTCGTGCAGAGTTGCCTCCAAGAACAAGAGCAAAATCCCAAAATTCCAAAGAAAAGTGTGAGACGGATATCCTTCTTTAAGCCAGTTCAAGGTGTGTTAAAGCTTCCAATCGCTTGCTGGAAATCTCCTGGAGCTAATCCAATCTTCTGCAAGGCTTGAAACACCCTGAATCGTCCTACATCATTCATACGGTTTGCCTTCAAATTTAAAATCGTTTTCAATATTTCACGCATCCTAAACACATTCTAATCACATATTCTTGTTCAGTGAAACGTTTGCAAGATATTAGTCATAATTAATTGCATTTTTGCTAACCATACAGAGATCCACCATTGTTAGGTTTTCTTGTTTCGTTTTAGGGTTTTCTTATACAGGAACAATTGGCCCTAGGGGAACTGGCGCGTTATTCTGTCCAGAAACCGGTAGATTTGATATATTGTTGTTTCTGTGATGTTAATGAACTAATATCTAGCGCAGTTGGTCAGAAGAAGGAAATCAGAGGTTCAGTGTTCTGGGTTCGACCCCAGGCAGAAGCTTTTGGAATATTCTCATTCGTTTTCGCCAGAGTCAACACGTGCATTTTCTGAAGGTCACCACCTTCTAGATCCACCAGCCAGGAGCAGGCCCAATGTCATCATCTTCTGGATCACCATCATCCTCTGATCACCATCATCCTCTGATCACCATCATCTTCTAGATCACCATCCTCTGATCACCATCATCTTCTGGATCATCATCCTCTGATCAGAACCGTTGATACCAGGCCCATTTTCTTATTCTTTTCTTTTTATGTTTTCTTAATCAACTTATTTAGATTATTTTTATTAACACCAAATTAACTCTTTTATTCATGAAAAAAATCACAAAAAAATATTTTCATCCAATTAAATTTAGGATCTTTATTTTTTCTACAAAAAATAATTAATCTAATTAGATTATTTGATTTTAGGTTAATTTTAATTCCTTTTGTAAATAAATTAAAATTAATTAGAATAATTAGGGTTTTAATTTAATTCTATATTCTTTTTTAAAATAACCAAAAACAAAAATAGGCCATTTATTTATTTTCATTAATTTAATTACTAATTATTTTTGTATTTAATTTAAAAACTTAATTCTCTTCTTAAGAAACAAACAAAAACCAATTTTTCTTTTAATTAGGTTAGAAGGGGTCAAAACCCTAGTTCTCTCTCGATCTTAATTTCCTCACGCGCGCTTTATTATATTATTTTTCCATATTAATGTAATTGCTCACAAGTTGTAATAGCTTAATTAAGATCTTTTTACTTTCATTTATCGCTTTATTTTTAAGGGTTTGTTTTTGGCTATGTAAATATCCGAAGCCTTGTAATATCGTAGCTTACGTTCCGGACTTTAAATTCCGCAAAATATTAACTGTTAGATGTATGAATAATTAGGGTTGAATGACAAGAATGTATGATTAACTTTAAAACGGTTAGCTAACCCTAAATCTGCAAAGATAATAAATTTAAAATTGAATCACTCGCACATGCGCACTCCTAGGGTATACTCCCACTTCGGTTGCCTTCGGTAAACGATCATTAGGTATAGGATGCTTTAGTGATCTCCCTTTTGTCTCAAAGATCAAAGTTGCCTCGGAATGGTTGCCTCAGATATTGTTGCCTTGAATGATTGATCTAAGACATTAGGGTTATTACTAAGACGTCCTAACATTGCTTTAGTGATCGTACGTCCCTTTCGAATTGACCCTTACAACTCCAACGATGGTGCTACCTACTCACTAATAGTGGGATAGCGTTGTCTAAAGGAAACAAACATAGAACAATTCTTTTTCCGAGTAGGTAGATTAGTTCTTAAGTACTTGCTCAATCCAAACAAACTTTTTCACACTTACACTCCTTTTCAAACAAAGTTTTAAAAAACACTTCGTAACACTCTTGAAGACAGAAGCAAGGGTTAAATCGAAGTCAAAACAAAAACTTTTCAAATCACACAAACACACAGAGAAGCAATTTTGAAAATGATGAACAAGTACCTAAGAGCCCATAGATAACTACGGATAGAAAGGGTGCTAACACATTCCCTTTCTATAATCTACCCGTACTCAGAAAATCTCGAAAAAGGAATTTTTGTGTGATTGTTTCCTTTCCTTGTTGGATAAAATAAAAGTCGGTGGAGACTCTTGCTTACCGCGATATTTTGCGAATACAAACGCAAGACACAAACCAGCAATTCCTAAAATACAGTCCCGGTTCTGGCCACCGTATCACACATACACTACTGGAAGAAAACATGTGGTTATGTGTTACAGTTGAAGTTAAGGTTCTGAATCTATCTTCTGTAACGCGTCTAAGGAACGTTAGTACAAGAGGTTCTGATTGTGACTTTGTGGTTAAGATTTGGAGGCCTTCTAAAGATTTACTTCTAGGTGTTACAAGTTCTGAAGATGATGAAGATAAGGTTCTGCTGAACATGTTTTGATGATCTGAAGAAAAGCAAGTTCTTATAACCAAGTGTTGAAGACTATAAAGACAAGGTTATGTGTGATAAGTTCTGAAGACTCCAAGGCTTAGGTTTTAAGACTTAAAGAAAGATTCTTCTATAACAAGCTTCAACATTCAACATTCAAACATCTGAAGCCTCTAAATATAAGAAGAAAGTTCAAATGGTTAACGTGTGATATTGTATAAAGTTACATAAAGTTTCTGTGGCCTTTACCATCTAGGGTGGCGTAAGGACAATCCTTTATATTGTATTATCAACCACTCTCATTTTGACCGTTGGAAACAAACAACTGGATTTATAACTAACTTTATTTACTTAACGGATCTCTCTATACAAGCTTAATAGAAAAAATGTATTCATAGAAAAGGTGGAAAGCTATCATTGAACAGTGAAATGATAAAAAAATATTATTTTATACTGTCTAAACTCTTACACCTTATTCTATCCGTTGGAAACTAATTGTTGGTGCAGGAAAATTCCTTTCTATCCTCACAACGCCTCTCTCTGTCAAATGCTATAAATGAATATTAAAGATTCAAAAAAAGTTGTTGTTGTCGTTTTCCATTGGCCATCAAGCTTCATCCTATGAAAGGAAAGAAGTGGATGTTAAAGGTGTTAAAGCTGCATTGCTACACATTCTGAAGACCACTAAAGAAGAGAGAAAAGAAAGAAAGAAGATTTCAACAAGATACCATTCAACTATTATCATATGCATCTTAGATGAAACAAAAGAAGTAAGGAGTTGTTGCTCGTAACTTCCTAAAGAATAATGAGACTACAAGATGTTATTCAACTTTCAATCACATACATCTTGGTATATCTCAGAAGAAGCATGAAGTTGTTGCTCGGAACTTGCTCAACAAGAAGATGAAGAAGAACACTACAAGATGCTACTCAACTTCTAATTATATACATCTTCTTATAACATTGTAATGAACACTAGATTTGTTACTCGTATAGTGTTTATGTTCCTCTGGAATGTATCCAAAACACGGGACCCATCATTACCACCATCATTAGGATGATGTTGCACACTGAGCCATAACCTGCAAAGCACCAGCAAGAGCAACATTGTTTCTTCCCACCATTTCTCTGTTTCACACCATAACATCAAACAATGGTTAGAAGAAACACATGGACAATATTCAACCGTCACAATACACTATTGACTCGATAAACTGGCCGGACAGACCGACCTGCTTTGATACCAATTTTAACATCCCACTTTCCCATAATTATAATTATAATAAAAATATATAAAATAATACATTAGAGTCCACAAATGGGATGTCATATTATTTAAATAAACTCATAAAGTCTCAAGTAACTTTATTACTCACTAATCATAGTAATCAACCAAGAAGCAGAACAACACAAATTAATTTACTTCATGGCACCGAGGCCTCAACAATAATTAAAACTCCACAAAATGTGTGGTTCAACATAATAGTGATTTAAGATATGTAACAATTAAAAAAAATGAAAAAATATGGAGAAACTCTCAAATTTAATGTTACGTATCAGAGTGACTCCTAAGACTCGATCAAGTAACACTCATTCCAAGCACTACTCGAGTACTTGGTTATCTATACTCCCTGAGGAGCACAGACACAACAGTAGAAAATGGGTGAGAATTACATTCAATAAATATACGGTGAATGTCACATGGTAAGGAGTAGTAATTCACACAATCACATAATTCACAAAATACACAATTTACACAATGCTTGACAACACATTCTTCATTCATATAACACAACATCAAATCAAGATAGTCCAATGTTATGCAATCGATAACAACTAAATGCATATGGTACCATCAGAGCATAAGCCCTCAACACAATGCAAAATTGGGCTGCAACAGGGCATAAGCCCTCAACATAACGCCATTATAGGTCCAAAAAAACATGGTATAATTCCCCACCAATAAATGGATGCATTGTCAACATGCAACACCATAACTATGCAACCATAAGGCATAAGCCTTCAACACTTGCCAATAAGGCCACGAATATTATTATCATCATGCAACATACAAATCCACACAAGGTTCCACATTTTAACCCAGTATCCATTATTACTAGCCTTCCTATACCTACTCAAGTCATACTATTCATTACGAGTCAAGAGAAACTACATTGCATGCGAAAACGAGAAAGAAATTGCAAAAACGGGAATTTCTGCACTTCATCCTACCCATACGCGTATGACCCTTTCCCATACGTGTATGGCTCCTTACTCCCATCATCATATACGCGTACCATATGCGTTCTTCTCCAGCAAACAACCTAATACGTGTACCATACTCGTACGACCAGAGGGAAAATTTCCCCCCAAAACTCCTCCCAGATCTTCGTACGCGTATTGGCTAGTCCATACGCATATGTCCTTCCCCTCATACGCATACCATTCGTGTCCAGGGAGTTGGCCATGCTGGATCGGGCACAGGGTACGTACCATACGCGTATGGCCCCTAGGAACATCCCCATACGCGTACCATACGCGTATGGCCGGTCTGTTATCTCAGAATTTTCTGCATTCACACTCGCTCGCTTTCTACTCATTTTGAACACTTTCTACCTCCAATTTTGGGTCCAAAACAATGTTTCTACACATAATAACTTATAGTATCAATCTAATTTCATTAATCCATCATTCTACGACAAATTCCTACATCTAAATCCTCAAATTTCCATCATCTTCCTAGATCTATAATTTTATAGATTTGGGATTCATGGAACAACAATACAACAGAAAAATCATCTACAACAATACATTCATGGCATCATGTAATCACGAATTCCATAGAAAATCACATATAAACAACAAAAAATTCAAACAAAGAAGAACATTCATCAATTTTGTACATAACCTAAAGAGGGAAAGGAACCCTCGCTACCCTCTCATGTTAGAGTAACCATTTAGAGAACTCATTCTCCCCCCTTATCTTAGTTTAGAGCTTTGAACCTTCAACAATTGTGAAATCTCTCTTGCCCTATATTTTCCCTTCTCTTCTCTTTTCTTTATTTCTACGTGACAATAGGTTTTCTCTGAAATGTTCCTACTAGTTCTCTAATAATTGTTTTATTCTAATTAAATAATAATAATAATAATAATGATAATAATAATAATAATAATAATAATAATAATAATAATAATAATAATAATACTATATTATTACTAATAATAATATTATCAATGGTACCATACCATATATCTAATAATATTTTTATTAATAATTATAGTATATTCCATCATTTACCAATATTATTATTATTACACCATAGACTAAGTTTTATTCTAGTTTTCTAATTAAAAATAAGCTCTCACATACCCTTAGACATGCCTTCCTACCTTTAATTATGCCAAAATAACTCAAAATCAATAAATAACAATTAAGTATTTAAATGGGGCGTTACAATCCCGATGGATGACATACAAGTGAGGGATAACCTTACAGTTGAGACCTTGCTGGTGAGGATCGAAGGCCGTGAAATAAAGAAGTTGAGGGGGAAGGAAATTCCTCTCGTGAAAGTAGTTTGGGGAGGAGCAGCTGGAGAAAGCATGAATACGTAAATTAGAGAGAAAGATGTAGGAGTCTTATCCGGAATTATTCACATTAGGTAACTTTCGAGGACGAAAATATCATAAGTGGGGGAGAGTTGTAACGTCCCATTTAAATATTTAGTCATTGTTTATTGATTTTGAATTATTTTGGCCTAACTAAGGGTATGTAGGCATGACTAAGGGTATGAGAGAATTTAATTTTAATTAGATAATTAGAATTAAACTTAGCCTATGGTATAATAATAATAATATTGGTGAATGATGGAATATACTATTAGTATTAATAAAAATACTATTGTTAGATATATGGTATAGTTACCACTATTATTATTATTATTATTATTATTATTATTATTATTATTATTATTATTATTATTATTATTATTATTATTATAGTTATAATTATTATAAATATTAGTATTATTCCAATTGTTATTATTATTATTATTATTATTATTATTGGTTATTATTAGATAATAATATAACATAATTGGAAGAGTGGTAGAAGTGATTGAGAGAAAATTGTTGTCACGTAGAAACAGAGAAGAGAAGAGAAGGAACGGTTAGGGCAAGAGAGAATTCCATCATTGATGAAGGATCAAAGCTCCAAACTAAGGTAAAGGGGGTGAATGAGTTCTCTAAAGGGTGATTAAACATGAGGGGATAGTGAGGGTTCCTTTCCCTTTTTAGGTTTTTTGTGTGATTGATATAAGTTCTTCTTTTGTTTGATTGATGTTGCCTCTATGCGATTCTATGTGGAATTATGAATTAATTGATGCCAAAAATATGATTGTTGTTGATAATTATGGATGCTGTGGTGTTATTCAATGAAATCCCAATCTAGAAAATATGGGTTTAGGAAGATGATGAAAAGTGAGAATTTGGATGTAGAAAATTGTTATAGAATGATAGATTAATGAAATTGATTTAAGTATATAAGTTATTATGTGTAAAAACACTATTTTTGGTCCAAATTAGGAGGTTGAAAGTGCTCAAAACGAGTGGGAATCGTACTGGTATGAAAACAAGATCTTTGGAGTAGCAGATTGGCCATACGCGTATGATGGAGGCCATATGTTGATAGAGGGCACTCCTAGGGGTTGTACACATATGTTACACGCCCTGTCCCCATGCCAAAACAACCACCTTCCAGTACGTATATGGTACGCATACGGGGAAGTGCCACGTGCCTATCCCATGGAGCCATACGCGTATGGGGGTTACTTGGTGGGCTTTGAGGGAAACTCCCTCTTGTGGTACGCGTATGATACATTTATGAGGCTTGGCAATTGGACCCTACATGTATGATACGCATGAATTGGGGGCAAGGAAGAAACCATACTCGTATGAGGCAGGGCCATACGCGTATGAGCAGGCTGAGGTGCAAAAAATTTTGTTTTCGCGATTTCTTTCCTATTTTCGCGTGAGGTGTAAGTTATTTTGATCCGTAATGGCTAGTATGATGCCGACATAAATAGGAAGGCTAGTAATAATAGAAATGGTGGTAAAACATGGAACCTTGTGTGAATTTCGTACGACGAGTGATGTTGAATAATGTGATTTAACATAATGATGGTATATGAAAATGTATGGATGAATTACATAATATATTGCATGATGATGATGTTGTTGGACTGTATTGGTGTAATGTTGTGGGGTTATGCCCTATGATTGCATAATTTCGTTGTTGCATGTCGGTGTTGCATACTTTCATTGGTGAGGGCTTATGCCCTATTGTTGGCCGGTAATGGGGTTATGTTGAGGGATTATGCCTTGTTGCTTCCTTATCTGACATTATGTTGTGGGCTTATGCCCTGTTAGTACCACATGCATTGAATCGGTGTTGGTGTCATTACATTGCATTACCATTGATTTGATGTTGTGTTATGTAGATGATGTTTGTGATGTAAAGTAGTGAATGATATGTGAATTATATGAATGATGTGAATTACTACTCCTTAGCATGTGATATTCACCATATATTTATTGAATGTAATTTTCACCCCTTTTCTGTTGTTGTGTCTGTGCTCCTCAGGGAGTACAGATAATCAGGTACCCAATTAGTGCTTGGAGTGAGTGTTACCTGATTGAGTATTAGGAGTCGCTCTGATACACAACATGGGATTTGGAAATTTGTTATGTTTCTGCATTATTGTATTTGTTACGTATCTTATTTCATACTTGTGTTGAACCACGTACTTTGTAGAGTTTTATTATTGTGAAGGCCTTAATGCTATGGAAGTGGATTAATTTAATTGATCCGCTGCTAAATTGATTTTTATGAGAAATGAAGTAATAAAGTGACTCGAGATTTTATGAGTTTTGAAACATGTGACATCCTACGTGTATACTCATATATATTCCGTAAATAATTATTAATATTCGTATGGGGAAACTGGGATGTTACAGTCCATGTCTCAGTTTTATAAGGTAACCAGTTACCCAAGAAGTGGTAACCGGCTACTTGCAGTGCAGAAGCAATTTTCTGCTATTTTTCTAACAAGAAAATTACTTATTTTTCTCATCAAAACCGTCTCAATTTCCATACAATGCACAATTCAGTTTCCCATTTTCAATGTTCATCCACACACATAATTAGCAACATTCCAATTCACCACATAAACAATTACACATATGAATTTACACAATTAAGTCACATTCACATACATTGACATAAACCCACAATTCACAAATTCACACAACATCATCACCAAACATAATTATATCAATGAGGGTTTAACACATGAAGTAGAATTAGGTTCTGACGAGTAATTATCCTTACCCACTGATCATTATACAACCCATTAGATAGTTAGAACCCCACCCTTACCTTGGATTTCCTAGCTTGAGTTCTCTTCCCTTCTACAATGGAATCTTCTCCAAGCCCTAGCTTCCTCTTCTCTCTTCCGCTCTCTTTTCTCCAATTCCATGATCGTAACAAATGACAACAAATTCTATAATTCTCTTTTTTTTTCAATCTTACCCCTTGGACCCTTTCTATAACATTCCACTTATGCTCTCAGTTAACCACTTAAGATTATCAACAAGCCCTCCATATCTCTACATTACTATTATTATTCCAAGTAACTAAATAATTAAAATAAAACTAAAAAAATATTTAACTATTGCTAATATTATTTAATTCCTCTAATTATAATTAAATAATGCCAGTAACTATGTACCCCTAACACCCCAAGTTCTACACAATTGCTCACACGCCCATAACACCTCAAATTCTATTATTCTAAGGGTTATCAGCCTACATTAAAGCCCCCCCATACACATCAAATCACCAATTAACACACATCACCACATAATTAAATATGAAAAACCATTAATACAAAATAGGGGCGTTACAATGGCGGTAAAGTAATCTGATAGGCTACCTCACCATACCTTTCTGAAATGTGATATGGACCAACAAAACATGGCGTAAGATTTCGCGAATTCAGATCTCTACCAACACTAGTTACCTGAGTAACTATAAAAAACACACGATCTCCCTTCTGGAACTTAAGTGTTTTCCTCCTCTTATCAAGATAACTCTTCTGACAACTCCGTGAATCCTTCATCCTCTCTTAGATCATCTTGCTTGACTCATACCAACACAATGGAGTTCTACACCTCCTACCATACAATACTTAATACAGTGCCATTACAATACTAGCATAGAAACTGTTATTATAAGTAAACTAATTCAAAAGGAAGTGTCTATCCCACGCTTCCCCTTGTTCTAACACACAAGCCCTCAACAAATCCTCCAAAGATTGGATAGTCCTCTCTGTTTGACTGTCCATCTACGAATCATATGCATAACTTTTTAGAAGATGACGCCTTATATAGAGGGGGTGAATAAATCACCAAGCCAAAAGTCCATATAAAACTCTTGTTTTTAAAATTGTTAAAAGAGTGCAAACAAAAGGTTTTCATAATGTGTCGTCAATATGAACCGTGTTATTGGAAGTCAGGTATGAAAATATTAAATGAATTATGTAATGAATACAATAATATTAATTAAGTATACTTCAATCAAGTAACAAGTTATCAATCATTTATGGCAAGTTACTAGCAATGCTATTTCTAATGGCAATTATCAACAGAACTAACAAAACAATTTGTCAAACACTTGGTGTGCAATTGAATTTTCAGAACTTTCATTTAAGTTGTGTTGATACAAAAAGTACTTATAATAAAAAATGATTATAAGCAATATCAACACTCGATTCAAAACAAAAATAGTCTAGAAAAATCTTACGAGTCAATCGATTATGCAATGCTATTAGACAAATTGGTTGATGAAAATTAAAGCAAGTAAAAACAATATGAAAAAGATACACGAGGATTTGTCTTTAGAGTTCCCCACTTTGGTCCTTGCGTTTCGGTACGTCTGCGCCTATTTCCGATGGAATTAGTATAATTCTTACTATGCAAAAAGTTTATACAAGATAAGTGTTCCAAGAGAAACTCCACAAACCCTAAAGTTTATTGTTGATTCAACCCCCTCCCTTCCTTTGACTTTAGAAAGACTAAGACACAATAGATCCCAATTAACTTGTAGATATTTATACACCTTTGCATTCTTTATCTCCAAAGCTCCCATGCACGACCAATTGTACCTATTGAAACAGAAGACTTTAATTCAATTCTCCGTTCTAATGCTACTTCCTTTACGTTCTTTGTCTCTAAAGATTCCTTTGTGTTATTTATCTCCAAAGGCTTTCACTAGGTCGTAATCCTCTCTTGAACGTCTTGCATAAAAACCCTCAAATCAACCAATGATATTGGAGGACAAACCCACAATATTTCTTGATGAAGACCCCTGCAAATCTCAACCCTATATTCTCAGATACAAAATAACTTAATTAGATGTTATTGAACCTCTTCTAGATAGCACCCTAACAAAATATTATTATGATGATTTGTTAGTGTGTATGCATAGGTTGGAGGTTGAAGATGAATAGAAATTGAAGGAAATTTTTATGGTATCATCAAGTTAGAATGATGTATGAATGATGTATTTATAGTTGTGGAAGTTTAGATGTAAAAAATAGATTTTCAGAATTAAAAAGAATTGAAAAACTGACCTTATTAAACATTATGTGTCAGCCTAAAAATCGTATGTGTCGACACATACTTCAAATTTCAACTGTATGTATTAAACTGAAAGAATGGATGTGTCGATCGAAGCATGTCAGTAGCTACAAGCTTCAAAACAACAGTAAATGTGTCGACCTGAAACTCGTATGTCTCAACACATAAAATAAGAATTTTTGGAATTTCATAAAAGCTTCAATATGTATCGACCTAAGCCTTCCAAAGGGTACATGCTTCTAAACTGAGTTACATGTTTTGACCTGTAATTCGTATATGTCGACACATGCAATGAAAATTTATGTAGAAACTTGTCTTTCATGACTTAGATCAATTTCAAAATGGTTTTTAATGATTCCTAAGACCCCTAATGCAAAGGAGTTCCATAAGACATTTGAGATACCGTCCAACATACAGAAATGCTAAGTTTTACTAGTTTTGACATCATGGAAAACATCTAATGGTGATGTTGTACCCACATACTCCCCCTTTGTGATAATATCAAAACTTGCGATGATGCATTTCATGTAGTTATTGAAGGCTCCCCCTAACTTTGTGCTTCCCAACTTAATTTTGCATGTGTTTCTCCCCCTTTGACAACATCAAAAAGAAAGATAGCAAATCATGAGAAACATCATGTTCCGATACAAATACTAACATATCACTCAGAGGAATTTTTGCATAGAAGAGCAAAAATCACATATCCCTATATATGTAATGATGCAAAATTAATAAATAACCAAGACTCAACATATATATATATATATATATATATATATATATATATATATATATATATATATATATATATATATATATATATATATATATATATATATATATATATATATATATATATATATATATATGTGATGATGCAATGATGCAAAATTGATAAATAACCAGCACACAACATTACAACATATGTAATGCAGTGCATACTGAATAAATACTGCTGAGTTAGAGAAAGCTTTTCAAGTTGCTTATATAGTGTCACAATTACATAACACATCAGAATAGAACTCTCGATGTCGCACACACATGTTCCTAGCATAGCGACTAGAACATGTTGCTACTAAAACCAAAATGAAGATGTTTATGCTAACATGTTGTAAGAACAAGATTTGGTTCTGCAATATTATCTGAGTTTTGATGATAACAAATGAGTATGTTTGTATGAACAATTTTGATACTTTAATGTTTGTTATTATTGAGTACTTAACAAACATGTTCTGCTTCTGATGGATGGCGTGGCAAAGACATTAGAAGAGAATTAGTTCTGCTTCTGCGCTACATAAGTTATGTGGAACAGTAGCAAGACACTCCAGAAGGATCTGAAGTGTAAGCTCTGATATTTGTCTAAAGAAACTAGTCACAAGATCTGAAGACAAGTTTCTACTTACGTTCAAATGTTGAAGACTCATGTTTTTGAAGACAATGGGTTCTAAAGAAACAGTCAGAAGATCTGAAGACAGAAGTTTCTACTCAAGTTCAGATGCTAAAGACTCAAGTTTCTAAAGACCCATGGTTATAAAGATAAGGGTTCTAAAGACCAAGTGTTGAATACTCTAAAGATAGAAGTTCTAAATATTCTAAAGACTTGAAGTTCTAAAGACCCAAGGTTCAAAGAAAAGGTTCTTACAACCAAGTGTTGAAGACTCTGAAGACGCAGTTCTGAAGACTCTAAAGACTTGAAGTTCTGATGAACTTGTGTTATATTCTCGCTTTAAAACTCATGCTCGCAGATGCCTCTGAAGTGCAGAAGGAAAGAAGATAACATTAACATGGTACAAATAGTACATGGTACAATCAAAGTTTCATTCCACTAACATGAAAGGACAGACACGTCGCACAATCTTGTCCCCCAAGTTAATGTTCTAGCTACCAGTGTTTCTGGAAATCCCAAGATTACCCCTCAATGAATATATTATTTTACTGGCTATATAAAGGCTTGAAGACTAAGAAAGCATCCAATCAACGAAATATTCACGCACAAATGTTGTTCATAGCTTTCATATTCTTAAGTCATTATTCTTAGTCTTAGAGGTTGTTAGTCACTTGTGGGTAGCTTGTGAAAATTGTAATCAGTTTGGTTATAGTGAATTAAGTCCTAGATTGA
Source organism: Vicia faba (assembly GCA_948472305.1). Classification (NCBI taxonomy): domain Eukaryota; kingdom Viridiplantae; phylum Streptophyta; class Magnoliopsida; order Fabales; family Fabaceae; genus Vicia; species Vicia faba. Next base: position 27,376,147 of record OX451736.1, read on the forward strand.
GTGAGGTGAAATCACCTTGGCGGGTGGACTAGGCTAGCTTGATAAGTTTCAAGTGAACTAGTATTAACATACATTGTTCTTTACTTCATGTTCTTACTTATTATTATTATCAAGAGTGAAGGAAAAAGGATTTTAACTTAAAGGGGAATATTTTAAAAGAAAAGTTTTTGTTTTAAAAACCCAATTCAAACCCCCTTTCTTTTGTTTTTCACACCTTTATTTGGCATTAGAGCTCTGGTTCTGAGGAGATAAAAAGTTTGAATTTTTATCAACACTTAACAGTGTCCAATACCGATCCAGTGTGTGTGAAAAACCAATGGCTACACCTACTTCCACGGTTGATAATAGGGATAATGATAGAGATCACTATAGTTCAAAACCTCTTATGTTTGATGGGGAGAAATTTGACTATTGGAAGGATAGAATAGAAAGTTATTTTCTTGAATATGACTTGGATCTATGGGACTTGGTAGTTGATAGCTACACTCACCCAATATATGATAAAGGTCATAAGATTGCAAGAAGTGCAATGACAGAAGCACAAAAGAAAGTATGCAGAAATCACTACAAAGCAAGAACCATTCTTCTAAGTGGTATTTCATATAATCAATATGAGAAAATCACAGATACAAAGACTGCTAAGTCTATATTTTTATCATCAAATGACACATGAAGGAAATGGACAAGTAAAGGAAACAAAGGCTCAGGCCTTAATTAAAAAATATGAAGCCTTCAAAATGGAAGACGACGAATCTGTGGAAACGATGTTTTCAAGATTTCAGACTCTTGTGGAGGGACTTAAGGTTATGAATAAAGGTTACTCCAATGTAGATCATGTTAAAAAGATTATCAGAAGTCTGCTTGTCAAATGGAGACCAGTGGTAACTTCTTTAAAATTGGAAAAGGATCTGAATAACACCTCTCTTGAGGAGCTAATTAGCTCTTTCAGAATTCATGAAATAGAGCTGGAACAAGATGAACCTCAGAAGAGGGTAAAATTAGTTTCTCTAAAGTCTACTTATGGGAAAACCAAGGCTTATCAAGCTAAGGAAGAATTAGAAGAATCAGAAGAAAATTCAGATGATGATGAACTCTCTCTGATATCTAGAAGAATAAGTCAAATCTGAAAGCACCGAAAAAGCAATTTCATAGGTCAACGAAAGACATATGGAAGAGGTGAATCCACTCCCGGTCAGAGGAATGCTTATGGAAAATAAGTTACTTACTTCAAATGCAACGAGCCTGGACATTACAAAAATGATTGTCCAAAGCTTAAGAAAGAGAAGAAGCCGAAGAAGGCTTACAAAGATAAGAAGGGTCTCATGGCAACATGGGATGATTCAGAATCAGAAGATGAAGATTCTAATGAAGAGAATGCAAACATGACATTCATGGCCAGGACCAGCAAGGGAGAAGCAACATCAGAAGACAATTTGACACTTAACTATGACCCAGACTCTGATGATGACAAAGAAGCACCCTCTTCCTTATCTCGCTCTGAGCTTGAAATTAGCTTATATGAATTAATGAAAAGGTATCAATCTCTTCTAAGTAAACACAAAATCTTGAAAAAGAGTTTTGTAGCTACTTCTGAGAATACTACTATAAATGAGAAAAATATTTCTGACTTAAATGAAAGACTATTTGTTTTAGAAAAATGAAACGTCGCTCTGAAAAGTAAAATGTCTAGATTAGAAGAAGAGATTTTCTCTAACACATTTTTTACTAACAAAGTAATCATATATGATAGAGCTTTTCAACACTTCCTTACTAAAAGCATAGATAGAATAAAAATGGCTTCAATGATCTATGGTGTTAGTAGAAATGGAAGCAGAGGCTTAGGATATTTAGGACCATCAAATAAAATTGATGAGACTCTGAATGTCAAACCAAAACCTATTTCTGAACATCCGTGCCTGCTGGCCCAAATTTGAAATTTCCAGAACAAGAAGGTTCTAATACTACTGTAGCACAAACACATACACATAAGGTAACTTCTAAACCAAAGTATCATGCACAAATTTCACATGATTATCCATGTTGCACAAAAGTCTAAAGGTGTTAGAACCTCAAGAACTTCTAACAAAAGAGGACCCAGAAAGTGGGTACCTAATGATCAGATAATCTACATTGCAGATTTCTTTGATGGCACCACTGAAACACCAATTATGGCACCTGGACAATGGATGCTTGCAACATATAATGGGCGAAAGGAATATGTTCCAAGATTTGGAACATAAGTCTGGAGGCGTGCATAGTGTCATAAGCAACCAGAAAAGAAAGATTATTGGCTCTAAAATTGTTATAATCCAAAATGCTATTGTCAGAACAAGACCAAACTTTAAATCTTCTAGAGAAATGCTTCTAAGCCTTTATGATCTCTCTTGTTCCAACTCATCTTCTGAATAAAGCCTGGATTCTAAAAATTGTTTGAAGAATCAGCTGATAGACTATTAAACTATTATGAGTAATGTTTCTATTCTCTTTAAACCTTATTACTGCTATTGTATTTCTTTCAAACCCTCAATAATCAAAAGATGTTTCGGTCAAAAATGTCATTGATTAGATGGAATCCTTTTGGTTCTCCAGACTCTGAGGATATCAAACATGTCACTTAGTTAGATGTATTGATTAACATGTGTAACTCTTGGTTATGCTTAATCATGACACGCTATCTAAGCTATGCAATGAGCAGTGTGCGTATTTCTTAAAATTTGATTGATATCATAATTATTACTTTCATTTAGTGCTCCTAATTATTATGTTTAATTGTATTCATTTTTATGTTATTTTCTCTCACTTCTCAAACACTATAAATCACACACGTTCACTTCACTTCCACACTTTAGAAACCCTAAACCCTCTTTTTCTCTCAAACTGTTCAACAAGTTCTATGTGTTCATCATCTTCATCAACACTCTTCATCAAAGATCATCACCCTCGTCAATAACCTTCATCATCTTCAACTTGATGATTGCTCACCAATAAGAAGTTGTTCAATTTGCAAAAGAAATGAAATAAGACCTAAACCCTTCTAGGCCATCTTCTTCAACTATTCCAACCAATTCTTATTCTTCTTCTATGGTAACTGGTTCATCTTCTCTATCAGCTATTGATGAACACCACATAACACATAAATCTATTCAAGTCCACTGTAATCTATAACCACATGAGTTAAATGTTCTTCGTGAATATATGGTGGACTTCAATAACCTTTCTACAAATGGTTCAAACCTAATTGCTGACTTGAATGCTCAAGGATGGGAGAACTTTTCATGCGTTTTCATGGTTCTATATATGATTATTTGGTTAAGTATTTCTGGATTCAAGCGGATTATGACAATATTCATGTAGTTGCTCATGTGCTGGGTCTGAAATTGTCATTACTAAAAAGTTTATTGATGATCTTCTGGGCATGCAACATCTTGAAGGAAAACAAATTTATAACATGAATATAAAATCTATATTTGTGAAGGAGATGATTAACAAAGCCATCTTCAAGAACTACTCTCCTGAGAAAAATGAGTATAAGAGTAAATACTCCATGATGAACTTATAATCTAGCATAAAATCATTCTAAATTGTATCAACCCCAGACCGCCGTCCAGTTCTTCTGACTATTTCAACGTCAATCAGAAGGACATGTTGTACTATTTGATGACCCATCAGAAGATGTGTCTTCGAGCTCTTCTATTTTATTATTTGAGTGACTCTTTTTTAAAGACCAGAACCACTGATAATCCCAAAAAGAAGGTTTCCAACTATATTCCTTTTGGACGTCTCATCACTGACATCCTGGTAGAAAATGGCTTGGTGAAAACTCTGGTAGAAACAATTAAGTTTACAGAGGATCTGGCTTCTAGTCTTGGAGATTCCTTCAATGGACAGACTCTGAAGAATATGAGGCTAATAGAAGAAGTCATTGGTAAACCTATTCTTGTTCCCACTGAAAGAATCAAAATCACAAGAATTCATGTGAATAACTACCCTTTATTTACCAAGGGAGATAACATGTCTAGCGTTGCTATCTACATCAAAATGATGGAAGCATAAGGATATGATATGTCCAGTTTAAACTATTCTGATTTACCTCCTGATAAAAAGTATGCTACATCTATACCTATTTCATTATCTACTTCTAATTTTGTTAATGAATGTTCATTCATAACCTCCACCATCTACCACAATTATTCTTGTTTCTGATCATGTTCCCTTAACTATGGAAATATTTGTCTCTGAAACTGTATTTACAATGTTACCTGAAATAAGAACTGCTTCTATCCAAAACATCATAACCAATTCCAACCTTGAAGCCTCATAAAATGCACACATTTATAACTTACTTTCATTCATCTCTACACCCATACCATCTCAACCCATCACCACTTTCTCCTCCACATCTGTCTCATCGTTACCACAAAACATCACATTTGAACCTTCAACAAAAATTCCTATTGTTCCAAAATCCTAATCCATATCTCACTACCATAATTTCATCATAACCAATCCATACTTTTACATCTCCATTAACCTCATCTCAATCACCTTTACAAAATTCTCATTTATCAACTTTTGATACCAATCTTCATTTTGCCTTCTTTAACAAAGAAACCACTCTCCATGACTCACCCATTATCCATCCTGATCCAACTTCTCCCTATGATTGTGAAATGTCTGAAAGAATAATTTCTGATAATCGTGGAGCCGTTCAAATTTCCACAACTAAACCTTTCACTTGTTCTGAACTTTTTGATATGACTAAACAACAATTATCACAAAATCCTCCTGATCAAACTTCTGAACCAAATCATCTTGAACCTACTCAAGCCTTGGTTGTTTATGAAAAAACTACTCCTAAAACCTTGGATGAATGCATTAACATTTTTAGAATCAAGGCTAAGAAAAAGGTTGCTAAGTTAAGGGCAGAGGCAAGTACAAGTACCGAGCCTCAGGACATGGATGGTTCTAGGAAACCTTTTCAGAAGTGGATGTCTTCTGAAGTTGAACAAATGAATTCTTTTGCAGAAGCATCTTGAATTGGGATGTTCAAATGGAATCTGAAAGAAAAGAAACAAGAGAAAGAGTCAAATTTTTTGAACTAATTACTGCAAAACAAAGAGAAGCAGAAGTTAGAGCACTAAAAGAAGAAGAGGAAGCCAGGCATAAGGCTCACGAGGCAGAAGAAGCCAGAAAAGCTGAAGAAGCCAGATTGGTAGAAGAAGCTACTAAGGCTAAAGAAGAAGCCTTGGTTGCTTCATATTATGATCTTGCCATTGTGCATCTGGAAACTGTAATTGGTGAAATTAGAGGAGAATAACAGGTTTTCAGGGAAATCTTCATTGAACAGAAGGGTGTTGTAATACGGTGGGAGAACTGACTTGGGATTATTTTGATCGCAATTGTTGCGGTTAGCAAGAGTCGCCATTGACTTTTCTATTATCCAAAAGGAAAGGTGGAAAAGAACAGGAAAGACCTTTGAGATTATTTCTTGTGTTCGGGGGGTAGATTATGAAAAGGGAAGGTGTTAGCACCCTTTTCATCTATAGTTATCTATGGGCTCTTATTTTCTTGCTAGATCACTTGCTTTTGCTTGAAAATATGATTTGTGATGGTTTTTAAAAGTATTTTTTAAAAGGCTCCTTCGTTTAGGAAAACTTTGTAATGATTCTCGTTTCGTAAGAACGTATACAAAGTGTTAGACTTTTTGAAAACATTTCATGGAAAGTGTTTGGTGTTTGTTTTGAAAATGAGAAAGGATGTTTGAAAATGGCAAGTTAACTTAGACAAAGCTTGGATTTAATGGATAATAGCCATAAAGTTTGTGTAATCTTATGATTAAGGATATATACATAAGTTAGAGGGCCTAAAAAGTGGGATTATGCATCATGGCTATGGATTGGATCAAATGTTCATCATGAAAATGACTTGAAAAACAAGTTTGAAACCCTAACTTCTTGCCTTCGATTCTCTCAGATCAAGTATGATCTTGATGAGTTCTTGGACATTTTGGAAATCTTGTAACATCCTCTACAACCTTTATGTTGGACATTTTTGAAGATTCAATTTGGATCTAGGTGAAAAGTTTCCATGAAATTGGTACCAAAAATCTACCTAACTAGGGAAAAATTTCACTAAGTGTTTAAGTTTCATGAGCATGTCTTCATAAATTCATAACTTTAAATCCAAGTGTTGTACCCCAAAATTTGCCCTCCCATATTCTTCAAGATTTGCCAAGATCATGGTTCAAAATCTCTCAAGGGTTGCACAGTCCAATTGCCTCCTAACACAGTCAAAATTAGGGTTTTGGTTCTGGCAAAGAAATTGAGGTTTCCAAGGGTCCAATCAAGTCCCACATGCCTACATACATTGACAAGCATCCATATGCCAAGTTTCAAGACTCACAGCATCAAGTTGCACAGTCAAAAACCCTAATTGCTTCACAGTCAACTGCAGGGGCAAAATGGTCATTTGACAGTCAAAAGTCAAAATTTTTGGTCAACATATTATTTTGAAGCCACAATCATCATTTGATCAAGTATTGATCATGATTCCACAAGAATGGCTCAAAAATCATCAAGATGTAAAAGTTTCCATTTTTGGACAGCTGAAAAGTCAACTGTAACTTGACCAAGGCATAACTTCTTCATGGTTTATCAGAAAAATCCCATCCAAAGCTCATTTTGAATAGAATAACATTTCCTACAACTCATCTTCACACTTCAAGTCCAAGAAATGCTCTCACAAAAAGTTATCAATTTCAACATTATAGGTCATTTTCAGAAGTCAACAAAAAGGCACTTTAAGTCAAAGACCATAACATGAGATTGGTAAATCAAAATGACATGGGACCAAAGACATTGGTTAGAGGACTTCAAGGCCTTTCCAAAATGTCCAAGGACATGATCATAGCTTCAAAATTGAGCAAGATATGCCTTGGAGAAGTTGGGAAATTTTTGGAAATTTTGAAAAGTCAACTTTGCTTCAAAAGCTTCAAAATTGCTAATGGGCCTCAAATTCTTCTTTAAATCATTACCCAAAGCATATGCACGAACCATTAAGCTCAAAATGATTTATTTTCTTATTTTTAATTAATTAATTGAATTTTTATTATTATTAATTCATTTAATTAGATTTAATTATGAGAAAATATCAAATCATGTTTTTTAAATCTTTTTTGTGCAGCAAATCAAACTAGGGCAAGGTGGCAAATCGTTTCTCATTCAAAAAGGAAATATTCTCCATGATTGGAAAGGGTTCCAATGGCAAAAGATTGAAATTGATATAATTGAAAATCAAATCTTTAAATCATCAATTCATGGACCTTGGGCTTGTTTTCTTGACCTAATCACGTTCAGATACATATACAAGACTAAACCTAATTGATACAGACACGAAATAGCTGCTGCAGGCTCACAACCACTTTGAAATTTTTTCATAAAAAGCTTGAAACTGATTTCATACCTAGAGGATAATTCAAAGCTTCTAAAGGATTCCAACACGTTGCCTAAGCATCCAGGAAGCTTTTGCAATCAAGAATCAATCAAAACGTGCCAAGAATCATAGAATACATGCCATACGATTTGCCACATTTTCTTGAATTCCATATCATGATTCATGCGCATTTGATGCATATTTTTGATTGTTTTGCATTCACAGGAACATGCTGAAGCTAATGATATGATTCAATTGCATTATAAGGTTCTATATCGTGAATTACCATTAACGTGTTTTAAGGTTTCAGAGCTCAAAAATTGGGGCTTTGCATAGGGTGTAAAATTGGACCATCAAACCAGTATAGGCAAACTCGTTGCATCAAGACAAAACAAACTGACTACTCGCTCCCTTTTTATATTACAGCATGTTCTAATCGCTATTTTCATGAGTTGCAGTTTGTGGGGGTTTAAAACCCCCGCTATTTGTTTATATTGCAGGCAGAAAGATGAAGAAGAAGCTAGCGTGTCATCACATAATAGGGGCATTAAAACTTGGCGCGTGAATTTGTTGTTCATACCACTAATGCTTGCTTTTTATTATAATAATCACGCTCCATTATATTAACAAAGAAACGCAATAGCTCAGTTGGTTGGTAACGTGTCCTTCCAGCGCTGGGACCTGGGTTCGATTCCCAGGTCCCCCATTTAATCCATAATTTTTGTTGTAATGTATTCCAATGCAGTGTAGTCCTAGAGGCTCACCATACACGCTCACGCTCAGGCTTGACACGCACCCCTGATGTTCCATCCAATGGCCAGATAATGCATCCCATGGTACACGCAGTCAAGCCTCACACACATGATCAGAAAAGTCAACTAAGGCCTTGTCTTGATGGGCCAAAATTGCTTCCAAAAAACCTCCAAAATGGGCCTGACACCCCCCCTGGTTTGCATTCTTCAATTTTATTTTCTTTTCAATTTTAATTCTTTTAATTGTTTTCTTTAATTATTTTATTTAATTCACCAAAAATAATTTTCATAATAAAAAAATCAGAAACCAAAAAAATATTTAAATTTAATTCTTATTAATTTGACTATTAAAATATTTTGTAAATAAACTCTAACCATTAATTTAGTAAATTAGGTTTTAAACTTTAATCTTTTTTAATAAATAAAATAAGTAGAATTAGGGTTTTGACCTTTTCATCTTTTTTTAATAAATAATTTTCTCTTATTATTATTATTAATTACTAAATATTTTTGTAAATAAACATGTAATTTAATTAATTAGTGTAAATTAGGTTAACTTGTATATTTTTCATTAATAATTAAAAATAACTTAGAATTAGGGTTTCTCTTGATTTTCAATTTTTTTTTATTTTCATAAATACAAAAAACATAAAAAACAATTTTTTTTCTTAATTAAAAAATTAATTAGCTTTTTAATTCAATTTAATTTTAAAAGGGTTAAAACCCTCGGACATTCGATTCTAATTTCTTTTCGCGCATTTATTTTCTTTCGAATATTATGTAACTGCTCAAGGCTTGGAATAATAATTAGGACTTTTTACTTTCCGCATTTTTATTAAAACAGATCTTTGTAATTTGGCGATGTATAGACCCGCGCCTTGTAATAGCGTAGGATTTATCTTTCCGCATTTAAATTTCCGCACTCTTAAACTGCTAACTTTGTATGAAAGAATGTATGATTAACTAAAAATAACTCGTAGCTCACAATTCCCTGATTAAAGATAATTATTAAACTGAAAACAACACACAAATTCACACACCACTTCTAGGGTACGCCTCACCTGTTGCCTTCGAAACGTGGTCGTCAAGTATAGGACGTCTTAGTAAGTCCTTATGTCCATTGATCTAGTTGCCTCGACACAAGTTTCCTCGAAACGGTTGCCTCAGAACAGTTGCCTCGAAACGATTGCCTCGGAATAAAAAAGGATCAATGGCATAAGGGTAGCTTCTAAGGTGTCCTAACTGTTGCTTCGGTGACCACACTGTCCCTAAACTCGAATTGAACCGAACACCTCCAACGATGGTGCTACCTACCTCTCAATGGTGGGATGGCACTACTTAAAGGACATTTACACAGCCTAATTCCTTAGGGTAGGTAGATGACTTATAGATACTTTCTCTATTCAAAAACAAATCAAAACTCTTTTCACACCGACACTTTCAAAAAGCTTTCAAAACAATTTTTCAAACACTCTTGAGGACTGATACAAGAGTCATTCTGAAATCTTTAAACGAAACTTTTTCAAACCCACTCACATTTGGAAAGCAAACAACATTTTGAAAACATAATGGGCAAGTATCTAAGAGCCCATGGATAACCATGGATAGAAAGGGTGCTAACACCTTCCCTTTCTATAAGTCTACCTCCCGAACCGAGAGACAATCTCATAAGGAATTTTGTTGTGCTTTTGTCCTGTCCATGTTGGAGAAAATAAAAGACGGTGGTGACTCTTGCTTCCGCAACATTTCGCGAAACCAGCTTTAAACAGTCAGTTCTAAATCCACCGATCACAGAACTGGCGACTCTGCTAGGGAAAACTTATAAAGTGAGGTGTACCTTAGGATAGCTCATACTTATGATTTCAATTGTTGTGTTTTGTTTGCTTTATTATTGTGGGCATTGTCTCGGAGTTTCATAGATCCTAACCCGGATCTGGGGATACCCTGTTAGGTAGCATAAGCTGTGAGGGACCTGTCCGGCGTAGACCGACACGAGTGAAGCAGTGGCTACGTTGGTGTGGCGCCTTGGTATGTACCGATATCCCTTGTGTCGCAACGAGGAGAATATGGGTCTTCTGAGGAGTCATTAAGCACCAACCGACCTTAGAACCTTAAATGACCCAACTTGGCCAATAGAACAGTAGCAGCATGCTACGCCCATTGAGGCTAAACTCTCGTGATGGTTCTGGCCGCAAGAAAAGATTGCGATGCTGGAGTTATGACCGATTGAGGGTAGTCAGTGATATTGGGATCCTCTAGAACCCGGTTACTTCTGATAGGACATGTCTTAACCAACCAACTGAAAGAGGGTAATACCTAGACCCCATGCTGGCCTAAACTCTAAGGGCTCTCTGTGTGACTTGTGTGCCTTCTAACTTGAATTACTTGCACGTACTTGTTACCTAACACATGAGTTTCTTACAGGGTTTGCTTACCGTACTTAATTTGGGCTCATAACAGGGTTTATTTACATCGTTCCACGCATAGCATAACATCATGCCATCATACCATTGCATACATCCTGCATAAGGACTAATCCACTTCAAGGATCTCAAGGGCTTGTGATGCAGGTCATGCTGAACCAATTATCCAGCAAGGGGCAAAGGCGATTTATTTTCCTCTAGCCAAGGTTGTCAGGGGCTATGACCCACTCGATATGGTGAGCCTTGACCCTTGAAGAAGGACTCTCAACAACATGCAGTTCCTTCAATTAAGCTACCCAAATTCAAATGCTAACAATTTTCTTGTTTATCCCGCGAGATCCTTGAAAACATCGCATGCATACAAACATATCATTGCATTACATGTATCCCTTTTACAGGTTGCTTACCTTTTTCGCTGTTTATTTCAGCCGATCGTCATGAATCCTGAATCATCTACTGAGCAATCCATCAAGGCTCTCCAGGCTCAGAACGCCCAGTTCCAAGAGTTGATCATGAGTTTGGCCCAGGGGCAACAAGATCTGAAGACCCTGCTTTTGAAAAAGAAGAAGAAGAGGATGGTGTTGTTCAATCCTAGACGCAAATCTGGGAATGGATCACAAAATGAAGTTGAGCAGACTACCCCATCTGTTGGGAAAGACATTCCCCATGAGAGAGAGGAGCCTAGTCCAGCAGTCTCCGACAACGAGACCGATTACAATGATGAACAGTACCATCCAGCTGAGGACAGGTACAAACAGTAGAAGACAGGCTAAGCGCTATGGAAATACAAAAAGTTCCCGGCCTGGACTTCGAAGATCTAGGTCTGTCTTCTGGGGTAGTAATCCCGCACAAATTCAAGGCACCTGCCTTTGCCAAGTACGACGGGGCATCCTGTCCTAAGCTGCATCTCAGGTCTTACACAAGGAGGATCCAGCCCTACACGGCTGACAAGAATTTGTGGATTCACTTCTTTCAGGATAGTCTGTCGGGAACTCAACTCGACTGGTTCTATCAACTGAATGGAGCCAACATCCGCAGCTGGGAGGACTTGGCCACTGCATTCTACAAGAAGTACCAGTACAATTCCGACCCCGCTCCTACACGTACCCAACTCCAGGGTATGTCGCTAGGATCGGGAGAAGGTTTTAAAGAGTATGCGCAAAAATGGAGGGACCTTGCTGGAAGGGTACAACCACCTCTGACTGATCGGGAACTGGTCGATATGTTCTTGGGGACCCTGTCTGGGCCGTTCTTCAACCATTTGATTGGCAACTCCTCAGCCGGGTTCACAGACCTTATCCTGACTGGGGAAAGAATTGAAGCTGGTATCAAGAGTGGTAAGATTCAAGAGGCTACACCTTCTGATACTCACAAAAAGCCTTACACGGGGAGGAAAGAGTCTAATGCTGCATACAGTCAAAAGAGTCGCCGTGACCAACATGCAGGGGCAGTCATGATCTCTGGTTTTGCACCACGCTGACAACCACAAAAGGGAAATCAGCGAAGGCCAGACAAGCCTAAAAGACAATTCACCAACCTCAACATGCCATTGTCACAAGCATTGCAACACATGTTTAAAATGAATCTGATTGCAGTGATCAACCCTCCTGCAAATCCCAAGACCTCTTCTCCAAACTACAACCCAGATGTGAGGTGTGCTTATCATTCTGATAGTCCGGGGCACGATATTGAGGATTGTTGGGCGCTGAAATACAAGATCCAGAATATGATCGATACTAAAGAGATCGAATTCGAGCCTGCTGAGACTCCCAATGTGATCACTGCTCCATTGCCAAAACATGGCTAGGATTGGAAATTTTTGTTCATTTGAATGTTCAAGTTGTAATCTTCTTTGACTATTCAAACATTTTATTTCATGTCAAACTTGATTATTTCATTAATGCATTACGCGTGTCTGTTTTGAAGTAATTGTGTTCACTATATTTAAAATTGCTTTTATTTTTCTTGATGTTCAACTCTCGATTGAAAATTCTAAGCCTCTTGAGGGAGGATGACGAAAACGATACCACAATCTTTATAGTATGCTTTTGAACAGACCCCGCTGATGAGGTACAGGCATTGTTTCAATTCCTAAACACTATAGTTATAAGGAAGATAATCCCTCGTCAACCCCTTCGAGCCAAAGAAGTAGGAGTTTTTCTTTTCGCACAAATTAAAACCCGTAATCATAACCTGGGGCAGGGTAGTTCTCTCAGTTGATCCAAGTGCACAACGAATGGCACCAAAGGAGTTCTTACAAAACAAAAGACAGTGATGGTTCCGAATAATCATAAAGACAAGCAGTCATTACCAAAGAAAAAAAACTAAAGCCCATTAAGTCAAAACCTACGAAGGAGACTTAGAAAACTGGGGCATCCCGCTGACTGTAAAAAAACAAAAGAAACAGTTCAAGCAAAAAACAGGGATAAACAAAATCAAAAAAAAAAGAAGAAAGAGGTCATACAAACCCTCAACAACACAAAAAAAAAGGGAATGACTGCCTGTTCAAAATAAATTGTCAAACATCCGAACCATCACCGGAATGTCAGAGCAAAGACTCAAACAAGGTCCAACGCACGATCAACTGAGTTTAGGTTTGAAGAATATCACGAAGAGCGGGTGGGTACAAATAATTTGAGCCTTTATCCTTTGCTTCTTAAACCGTGAACCAGGCCACGTTATAACCCTCAAAAGTCCTAGCTGAAGCATGGGTTAGTTCGAAAGCATACTGTTACAAAGGTATCCTGACTCCTTAAGGCTTGCGGTAAAATAACGAGTTGACATCACAATTTACAAAATTCACTTGTTTTTTATGAAAAATGCATTTTCAAAAAAACTTCAAGACAGACATAAGCTTTGCATTTTTGAAATAACATTGCTTGCACATATGACCTTTTGTTTGAACAGCATAGAAGTTCGCACGAAGAATATCTAGTGAACAAAAGCACCTCCAATCAAGGGGCACAACATGAGCATTGTCCATAATCTGGGGCAGTCAAGTCAAGATTCAGAGAATCTCTCAAATGCCAAAATAACCAGGGGCAAATCTCCGCCTGAGTCACTTGGGGCATTGGACACGAACTCCAGCTATGAATCTTTCCTGATCAAACGAAGATCTTCTGGTCACATGGCAACACAACAATAGGGGCACCTCCCTACATCCTGAGAGCGTAGACATAGTCGAAAAATACTACGCATAATCAAAGACCCGCTAGGTTGACACACCTAGGAAAAAATAAGGGCTTCCCGGCGAACCAAAAGGGTTCGGGCAAAAATAAGGGATGAATAAAAAAAAATCCGTACACCCGGCAAGTCGAAAACCTGAAAAGGCGGCTTGGGCAAAAATGGGTATCCCGGTGGACTAAAAACCCGAAAGGGCGGTCCAGGCAAAAGTTAGGGATCAAAGCGTACGACTATGTCCCGCCATCTTGTCACTTGCCTACCAGAAGAGGATTTGTTAATCGGCGTTTATCAAGACCTCCACCGGTACCTTCTCTCATAGAAACAGGGGCAATAATGAGTTGTCTAAGCAATCTAGTGGCCCTGTCCACCAAGGTACCGAGGTAAGTTCGGCTGAAGAATGTAACCAAGATGCCTTAATTCCCCAAAGATTGAGCCAAGGTTCAGCCATACTCCCCCCGAGCCCCGAAAAGGCACAGTATCTCCTAGCAAGTCAGCAATACTCTCCCCGAGCAGAGTTATCCTGTCAGCCTCAAGGAAATTGGGTATCCCCAGCAAATCTCAACATTCCCCAGCAGTATACAAACATTCTTAACAAGCATCCCCGGCAATCTTGATCTCAGATTGTTCCCCGGCGGAATACCAGATGTTCAATGGAGCCATTCCCCAGTCCAATCTGAAAAGTTTCCCCAGGAAAGTGGAATCCATCTCCCCAGCAGAGTCGCCACCGGTTCCTTTTCTTTCAGAAGAAGTCTTACACGGACTTATCATCAAAGTAACCCTACACTGGTTCCTTTTCTTTCAAAAGAAGTCTTACACGGACTTATCATCAAAGTAACCTTACACCGGTTCCTTTTCTTTCAGAAGAAGCCTTACACGGGCTCATCAACAGGCAACCCTACACCGGTTCCTTCTCAACCTCAGATGTAGTTTTACACGAACTCATCATTAGGCAACCCTACACCGGTTCCTTCTCAATTTCAGACGAAGTCTTACACGGACTTATCTCAAGATGACCTTACCCCGGTTCATCAAGAAGTCTTACACGAACTTATCCTGCAGTAACCTTACCCCGGTTCCTCCAAAAGTCTTACACGGACTTATCTCAAGATAACCTTACCCCGGTTCATCAAGAAGTTTTACACGAACTTATCCTGCAGTAACCTTACCCCGGTTCCTCCAAAAGTCTTACACGGACTTATCTCAAGATAACCTTACCCCGGTTCATCAAGAAGTTTTACACGAACTTATCCTGCAGTAACCTTACCCCGGTTCCTCCAAAAGTCTTACGCGAACGTATCTCAAGATAACCTCACCCCGGTTCATCAAGAAGTTTTACACGAACTTATCCCGAAGTAACCTTACCCCGGTTCCTCCAGAAGTTTTACACGAACTTATCCCGAAGAAACCCTACACAGGTTCTCTCTTCCCAAAGATGAAGTTTTACACAGACTCGTCATCAGAAACCCTACCCAGGTTTTACTTCTTCCAGGATGCGGTTTTACACGGGCTCATCATCAAAGTAACCCCACACAGGTTCCCTTCTCAAACTCCAGACGTAGTTTCACACGCACTCGTCATCAGTAAACCCTACACAGGTTTCCTTCTCAGCTCTAGATGCGGTTTTACACTGACTCGTCGTCAAAGAAACCCTACACAGGTTCCTGCTCCATTTCAGATGCAGTCTTATACAAACTCATTATCAGTCAACCCTGCACAGGTTTCCTTCCTTCAAAGATGCAGTTTTACACAAGCTCGTCATCAGGCAACCCTACACAGGTTCGCTCTTTCAACTCACAAAAATTACAATTCAACAGACCACCTCCAGATGGCATCTATAAGCCCATCCGCCTATCAACAGTCTCCAAATGGCATCTATAAGCCCATTCCCGACAAGGTCTGTCACACTTCCAGATGGCATCTATAAGCCCATCCTCCTATCCATCATCACTCCAAATGGCATCTGTAAGCCCATTCCCTACATCACTGCTAACATTCTACTATGTGAGTGCAAATTTCTGGGCACTCTAGTGTTCAATCTTCTTCCACCCTCGAATTACGAAAGGCACACCAGCCAATCTACATCCTCAGGTCTAAGAAGATTGAACAGGGGAAACTGTTGTACCACAAAATTTTCCCTCCCATATTCTTCAAGATTTGCCAAGATCATGGTTCAAAATCTCTCAAGGGTTGCACAGTCCAATTGCCTCCTAACACAGTCAAAATTAGGGTTTTGGTTCTGGAAAAGAAATTGAGGTTTCCAAGGGTCCAATCAAGTCCCACATGCCTACATACATTGACAAGCATCCATATGCCAAGTTTCAAGACTCACAGCATCAAGTTGCACAGTCAAAAACCCTAATTGCTTCACAGTCAACTGCAGGGGCAAAATGGTCATTTGACAGTCAAAAGTCAAACTTTTTGGTCAACATCTTATTTTGAAGCCACAATCATCATTTTATCAAGTCTTGATCATGATTCCACAAGAATGGCTCAAAAATCATCAAGATGCAAAAGTTTCCATTTTTGGACAGCTGAAAAGTCAACTGTAACTTGACCAAGGCATAACTTCTTCATGGTTTATCAGAAAAATCCCATCCAAAGCTAATTTTTAAGAGAATGACATTTCTACAACTCATCTTCACACTTCAAGTCCAAGAAATGCTCTCACAAAAAGTTATCAATTTCAACATTATAGGTCATTTTCAGAAGTCAACAAAAAGGCACTTTAAGTCAAAGACCATAACTTGAGATTGGTAAATCAAAATGACATGGGACCAAAGACATTGGTTAGAGGACTTCAAGACCTTTCCAAAATGTCCAAGAACATGATCATATCTTCAAAATTGAGCAAGATATGCCTTGGAGAAGTTGGGAAATATTTGGAAATTTTGAAAAGTCAACTTTGCTTCAAAAGCTTCAAAATTGCTAATGGGCCTCAAATTCTTCCTTAAATCATTACCCAAAGCATATGCACGACCCATTAAGCTCAAAATGATTTATTTTCTTATTTTTAATTAATTAATTGAATATTTATTATTATTAATTCATTTAATTAGATTTAATTATGAGAAAATATCAAATCATGTTTTTTAAATCTTTTTTGTGCAGCAAATCAAACTAGGGCAAGGTGGCAAATCGTTTCTCATTCAAAAAGGAAAGATTCTCCATGATTGGCAAGGGTTCCAATGGCAAAAGATTGAAATTGATATAATTGAAAATCAAATCTTTAAATCATCAATTCATGGACCTTGGGCTTGTTTTCTTGACCTAATCACGTTCAGATACATATACAAGACTAAACCTAATTGATACAGACACGAAATAGCTGCTGCAAGCTCACAACCACTTTGAAAATTTTTCATAAAAAGCTTGAAACTGATTTCATACGTAGAGGATAATTCAAAGCTTCTAAAGGATTCCAACACGTTGCCTAAGCATCCAGGAAGCTTTTGCAATCAAGAATCAATCAAAACGTGCCAAGAATCATAGAATACAGGCCATACGGTTTGCAACATTTTCTTGAATTCCATATCATGATTCATGCGCATTTGATGCATATTTTTGATTGTTTTGCATTCACAAGAACATGCTGAAGCTAATGATATGATTCAATTGCATTATAAGGTTCTATATCATGAATTACCATTAACGTGTTTTAGGGTTTCAGAGCTCAAAAATTGGGGCTTTGCATAGGGTGTAAAATTGGACCATCAAACCAGTATAGGCAAACTCGTTGCATCAAGACAAAATAAACTGACTACTCGCGCCCTTTTTATATTACAGCATGTTCTAATCGCTATTTTCATGAGTTGCAGTTTGTGGGGGTTTAAAACCCCCGCTATTTGTTTATATTGCAGGCAGAAAGATGAAGAACAAGCTAGCGTGTCATCACATAATAGGGGCATTCAAACTTGGCGCATGAATTTGTTGTTCATACCACTAACGCTTGCTTTTTATTATAATAATCACGCTCCATTATATTAACAAAGAAACGCAATAGCTCATTTGGTTGGCAACGTGTCCTTCCAGCGCTGGGACCTGGGTTTGATTCCCAGGTCCCCCATTTAATCCATAATTTTTGTTGTAATGTATTCCAATGTAGTGTAGTCCCAGAGGCTCACCATACACGCTCACGCTCAGGCTTGACACGCACCCCTGATGTTCCATCTAATGGCCAGATAATGCATCCCATGGTACACTCAGTCAAGCTTCACACGCATGATCAGAAAAGTCAACTAAGGCCTTGTCTTGATGGGCCAAAATTGCTTCCAAAAAACCTCCAAAATGGGCCTGACACCCCCCCTGGTTTGCATTCTTCAATTTTATTTTCTTTTCAATTTTAATTCTTTTAATTGTTTTCTTTAATTATTTTATTTAATTCACCAAAAATAATTTTCATAATAAAAAAATCAGAAACCAAAAAAATATTTAATATTTAATTCTTATTAATTTGACTATTAAAATATTTTTGTAAATAAACTCTAACCATTAATTTAGTAAATTAGGTTTTAAACTTTAATCTTTTTTAATAAATAAAATAAGTAGAATTAGGGTTTTGACCTTTTCATCTTTTTTTAATAAATAATTTTCTCTTATTATTATTATTAATTACTAAATATTTTTGTAAATAAACATGTAATTTAATTAATTAGTGTAAATTAGGTTAACTTGTATATTTTTCATTAATAATTAAAAGTAACTTAGAATTAGGGTTTCTCTTGATTTTCAATTTTTTTTTATTTTCATAAATACAAAAAACAAAAAAAACAATTTCTTTTCTTAATTAAATAATTAATTAGCTTTTTAATTCAATTTAATTTTAAAAGGGTTAAAACCCTCGGACATTCGATTCTAATTTCTTTTCGCGCATTTATTTTCTTTCAAATATTATGTAACTGCTCAAGGCTTGGAATAGTAATTAGGACTTTTTACTTTCCGCATTTTTATTAAAACGGGTCTTTGTAATTTGGCGATGTATAGACCCGCGCCTTGTAATAGCGTAGGATTTATCTTTCCGAATTTAAATTTTCGCACTCTTAAACTGCTAACTTTCTATGAAAGAATGTATGATTAACTAAAAATAACTCGTAGCTCACAATGCCCTGATTAAAGATGATTATTAAACTGAAAACAACACACAAATTCACACACCACTTCTAGGGTACGCCTCACCTGTTGCCTTCGAAACGTGGTCGTCAAGTATAGGACGTCTTAGTAAGTCCTTATGTCCATTGATCTAGTTGCCTCGAAACAAGTTGCCTCGAAACGGTTGCCTCGGAACAGTTTCCTCGAAACGGTTGCCTCAGAATAAAAAAGGATCAATGGCATAAGGGTAGCTTCTAAGGTGTTCTAATTGTTGCTTCGGTGACCACACTGTCCCTAAACTCGAATTGACCCGAACACCTCCAACGGTGGTGTTACCTACCTCTCAATGGTGGGATGGCACTACTTAAAGGACATTTACACAGCCTAATTCCTTAGGGTAGGTAGATGACTCATAGATACTTGCTCTATTCAAAAACAAATCAAAACTCTTTTCACACCGACACTTTCAAAAAGCTTTCAAAACAATTTTTCAAACACTCTTGAGGACTGATACGAGAGTCATTCTGAAATCTTTAAACGAAACTTTTTCAAATCCACTCACATTTGGAAAGCAAACAACATTTTGAAAAGACAATGGGCAAGTATCTAAGAGCCCATGGATAACCATGGATAGAAAGGGTGCTAACACCTTCCCTTTCTATAAGTCTACCTCCCGAACCGAGAGACAATCTCATAAGGAATTTTGTTGTGCTTTTGTCCTGTCCATGTTGGAGAAAATAAAAGACGGTGGCGACTTTTGCTTCCGCGACATTTCCCGAAACCAGCTTTAAACAGTCAGTTCTAAATCCACTGATCACACCAAGCATTTATAGAAAAAGTTCTTCCCTACAATGTTTTAAATCTCATTGAGATCTACAACTTTCATATTGGAAGTTTTCCTTGAATCAATCTTGCATCATGGTAGAAATTTGGCACAAAGGTATGAAAACATATGAACTTTCTAACACTTAAAAAATATTCTAAGTCTTAGAATTTTGAATTTTCAAATATGAATTTTGAATTTCCAATTTCTTGATGAAAAAGTATCATTTTTTGACATGTCTTGATGAAATAGGATTTTTGAAACTTGATTTTGATCAAAAAGTCAAAGTTTGACTTTTCAGTGTACAATTGACTTTTCATCAATTGACTGAAATTCATTTGTCAATCCAATGATCTTGAGAGGTGATTTGAACTATGCAATTAGGTCAAGATGGTGCATTTGAATCCTTGAGATCATGTCTTAAACCAATAAGTCATTTGTTAGGTCAAAAGTAAAAAATTGAACCTCTTCAGTCAAAACCCTAATTTTGACCATTTTGCCCTTTTGATGATCTGATCAAATTTCTTGAGTGATTGTGATCCAAACTTGATCGATTGAAATATATGAGTTCATGATGTTTATATGGATTAAAAATTATGAATTTTGACTGTAAATTGACCATAGTTGACTTTTTATCCAATATAGCTGATTTTAAGTCATCTGATCAACTAATTGAGCAAAAATGTGATCCAAGACTTGAAACTTGACATGAGTAATCTTGAGGGTTTCTAATGATCCATGAAAATCATTTGAGGCCTTGAAAGTCCAATTGTCCTTGTGAAAACTCAAACCCTAATTTTGAGTTGTTAGAGTTGAGAAGGTGTCTTGAGCTGATCAAACCTTGTGTAGTCTTGAATCAGTGGAGATCTTATGAGAGATTTCTTGAGAAATGAGAGGGAAAATTGTGGGATACAACAACTGTCAATGAGAATGTTCAGAACATGCTACAGCTGATTCTGCAAAAGATTTCTGCTCCTACTCCTGAACCCTAGCCTATAGGACTTTATTTTTCCTTTTGCTTCTGAACCATATGATTATGTTTTGCTTCTTATTTTTTCTTTTATGACTTATGATCTTCTAATTCTAAATGAAGTTTATTCTACTTCCTTATATTTTCCTGTTAATTCTTCTGGTTTTTATGTTTTTCACACATAATTACCTTTTTTGATTATGACGAAAAGGGGAATTAATTAAATGGACGTAATTTTGATTTCAGTAAACAAGTTCTGGACAATGTTCTCTAAAAAGAGTTTCTTACATTCTAACCGAGTTAAACTTCTATTTATATTAGAATTGTTTTTATTTTTCAGGAAATTAGAACTTTGATTAAAGACAAAGATCAGAAAGCATTATGCGAGGCTTATGTCTAACCTATTGGCTTTAGACTATGAAGATGTTTTTCAATTCATAATCAGACTCCAAGAAGTGAAATATGGAATCAAACTCCAAGAATTGAGAATATGGAAGTTGTCTTAGTGACATTAAAGTTTCAAATATTTCAATTTGATTTCATTCTCATTGGAATCTAATGTCAAGATTCAATAAGAAGAAGTTCTATGAAATCAAGATCTCAAATGTTCTATTGGCATCAAGATCTCAATTTTTCCATTAGCATTCAGATTCAAGACTCTCAAGATCTCGATATTTGATATATTGAAACCAGGGGGAGTTTTACTCAAATGGTTCAGAGTTAGGATATTCAATCTTCATCAAGTAATTGACTTAGAGTGAGTATCATAAAAAGGATAAGTATTCTGTAACTTTATATTTTCACTTTTTCTAATTATATGAATAAAATGTGTCATTAAAATACATAGTTTTGTCATCATTAAAAAGGGGGAAATTGTAAGAACAAGATTTGGTTCTGCAATATCATCTCTGAGTTTTGATGATAACAAATGAGTATGTTTGTATGAATAATTTTTATACTCTAATGTTTGTTATAGTTGAGTACTTAACAAACAGGTTCTACTTCTGATGGATGGCATGACCAAGACATTAGAAGAGAATTAGTTCCCCTTCTACGCTATACAAGTTTTGTTGAAAAGTATTAAGACACTCCAGAAGGCTCTGAAGTGTAATCTATGATATTTTTCTAAAGAAACCAGTCAGAAGATCAGAAGACAGAAGTTGCTACTTAAGTCCAGATGCTGAAGACTCATGTTTCTGAAGACAACGGGTTCAAAAGAAACAGTTAAAAGATCTGAAGACAAAAGTTTCTACTCAAGTCCAGATGCTAAAGACTCAAGTTTCTAAAAGACCCATGGTTCTAAAGATAAGGGTTCTAAAAACCAAGTGTTGAAGACTCTAATGACAGAAGTTCTTAAGATTCTAAAGACTTGAAGTTATAAAGACCCAAGGTTCCAAGAAAAGTTTCTCACAACCAAGTGCTAAAGACTCTGAAGACACAATTCTGAAGACTCTGAAGACTTAAAGTTCTAATGACCTTATGTTATGTTTTCGCTTCTAAACTCATGCTCGCAGAAGCCTCTGAAGTGCAGAAGGAAAGAAGATAATGTTAACATGGTACAAATAGTACATGGTACAATCAACGTTTCATTCCACTACCATGAAAGGATGGACGCATCACACGATCTTATCCCCCATGTTACTTTTCAATATGCCAGTGTTTTCGAATGTCCCGAGAGTACCCCTCAATGGATATATTGTTTTATTGGATATTTAAATGATTTAAGACTAAGAGAGAATGCAGCCAATCAACGGAATATTTACGCGTAAATGTTGTTCATAGCTTTCAAATTCTTAAGTCATTGTTCTTATTCTTAGAGGTTATTAGTCACTTGCGGGTAGCTTGTGCAAATTGTAATCATTTTGGTTATAGTGAATTAAGTCCTCGATTGAGTGAAGCGAAATCACCTTGGCGGGTGGACTAGACTAGCTTGATAATTTTCAAGTGAACTAGTGTAAACATACACTGTTCTTTACTTCCTGTTCTTACTTATTGTTATTATCAAGAGTGGAGGAAAATGATTTTAACAAAAAGGGCAATATTTTTAAAGAAAAGTTTTTGTTTAAAAAACCCAATTCACCCCCCCCCCCCCCCTTTCTTGTGTTTTTCACACCTTCACATGTGACCAATCTACAACATGAAACTTATGTTGCACAAAACATGCATACAAATAATTCAAGCATAAATACATACAAATAAGATTAAATGAAAACATATTCTGTCAGAGCAAGAACAAGCTTATACAAATGTAAAAGAGTTATTACATGAAGTCATTATAAGCATACATATTAAGAACAAACAATGGTTACCAATCAATTTTTTTGGAAATGAACATTAATAGTTTTCATCATTTGAAAAATTATCAAGCATTTTTGGAAATTAACAAGTAACATGCATTAAGACAAATATTACTTTCAAGGAGAAATCAAAACGAAAGTACCTCACTCTTGATGGAATGAAAGTTCCACTCACATGAAGTAAAATACTATAAAAAAAGGGTAAAAAATATAGAGTGAAAGCAACAAAGTATATTTAAGCAACATTGGAGATGTCAATGATCCCCAATTTCTCACTTATGTTGAAAAACGGTTCGGCTGCAAGAGGTTTAGTGAAAATATCCGCAAGTTGATTTTTACTATCAACATGCTCAAATACAAATCCTCTTTTTCAACATGATTGCGAAGGACATGGTGACGTATCTCAATATGTTTAGTGCGAGAATGTAGCACCAGATTCTTGGTTAGATTGATAGCATTAGTGTTGTCGCACATGATAAGAATACGTGATAGTTTAATATCAAAATCAAGTAATTCTTGTTTTAACCATAATATTTGAGCACAACAACAACTACCGGCTGCCACGTATTCCGCCTCGGCCATTGACAAAGTGATAAAAACTTGCTTTTTGCTATGCGAACTAACCAAGGATTTTGAAAACATGTGACAAGTCCCACTAGTATTTTTCCTATCCAATTTTAAACTAGAAAAATCAGAATTAGAGTAACCAACCAAGCTACAATCGTTTCCATTATAATACCAAAGACCAAACTTAGAGGTACCAATGAGGTGTCTAATGATACGCTTAAACGCCTTTAAGTGTGATGCCTTGGGAGCCAATTGATATCGTGCACACATACAAATGTTAAACATAATATCGGTCCTAGATAAGATAAAATATATAAGAGATCCAATCATACTTCTATACTTTTTTACCTCAATATCCTTACCTTTTTCATCTCTATCCAAATTGCCATTTGTTGTCATAGGTGTGTCAATTTCTTTTGCATCGTTAATGCTGAATCTTTTCAGTAATTCGAGACAATAAATGGTTTGACATACAAACTTTCCTTCATTGAGTTACTTAATTTATAGTCCAATAAAGTAGTTCAACACACCCATTACACTCATTTCAAACTCTCCCTACATAAGCTTAAAGAACTCCTTGACAAGATGCATGTTAGTTGATCCCAAAATGATATCATAAACATAAATTTGAACAAGTAAAATGTGTTTCCCTTGACGTTTAATAAAGAGTGTAGTGTCTACCTACCCTCTAGAGTTCCTTGATGAAGCATGAACTTGCTAAGTCAGTCATACCACACTCTTGAGGCTTGTATAAGACCATACAAGGCAAATTTTAGCTTAAAAAATGATTAGGCAACTCATAATATTCAAAACCAGGGATTTGTGAGACATACACTTATTCATTTATGTATCTGTTAAGCAACACACTTTTAACGTCCATTTGATATAATTTGAAGTTCTTAGAGCATGCATACGCTAATAAAAGGCGTATAGCCTCAAGTCAGGCAACCAGAGCATAAGTTTCCTCATAGTCAATGCCTTCCTCTTGGTTATACCCTTGAGTCACAAGACGGGCTTTGTTCCTTATTATCACACCATGTTCGTCAAGATTATTCCTAAACACCCATTGAGTGCCTATAATTTGATGATTTTGTGGATGAGGGACAAGGTCCCAAACATCATTTATTTCAAGTTAATTCAATTCTTCTTGCATGGCCATAAGACAATGCTCATCAAGTAAGGCACCCTTATCATTTTTAGGTTTAACTTGTGATACGTACGTGTGGTGATAATAAAAATTACTTATCTTAGAGTGCGGTGTTACCCCTTTGGTGATATCACCAATAATATTGTCAAGCGGATGATCCTTGGTAGTTCTCCATGTTAGAACAATGTTTGAATCTACTACCCTATATTTAAGTTTTGATGATAACAAAGTGAAAAGATATAGTATTTATAAGTTTCATGTTTGAACTATCTGCTGCCTAAAATTATTATGTTCTGACTTACAGATACGCTGATTGAAACAAGCAAGATCACATCTATTCAGCATCAGAATTTGACTTCATACACCAGCATCAGAAGTTGCTACATCAGAACGTCAAGATCAGATGATCAACTCACGTACATGCTGAAGCCTGATGAACAAGACTGCGCTCAACACTCTGATACAGAAACACAATAGTTCATCAGCAGCGAAGCAGAATCAGAATGAGCCAAGCCAGAACGTGCATTGAAGAAGCAACGGTACTGTGCATTGAACGCTAATTAATTCCAACGGCCTCATTCCAGACAAGATCTGCTCAAAAAGGAAAGCTTGTTATTAGCATTGAATCAAGAATATTGCATTCAACGTTCATCATCTCAAGTGCTATATAAACAAGGCTTTGAAGATTATAATGGCTAATGCTCTCCAAATCTCTACACGCACAAAAGATGAACCATAATCTTCGTTCTACCAGTTTTGCTAAACCACATACTCTGATACTCCATTACTGTTTAGCAATCTAGTTTCTAAGCTTCAATTTGTGTATACATCACAGTTGTGATAAAGTTTTGTAGAAAACATCCACACATATTATTTTATCTCTTTGTAAGAAAGTGTTACCTTGACAAACCGGGTTGTGGTTTGAATCAAGAAGGCTTTAGCAGTTGTTAAAGCAGTCTGTAATATTCAGTTGAATATAGTGAATTAAGACCTCGTTGGAGAGAGGCGAAATCACCTTGACGGGTGGACTGGAGTAGTTTGAGATCAAACGAACCAGGATAAAAATATCTTGTCAATTGCTTTAGATTTCAGTTTTACAATTCAACCCCCCCTTCTTGTGTTTTTCACCCCTTCAATTGGCATCAGAGCGCCTGGTTCTGAGCTAAAACACTTAACCGTGTCAGTACAAGATCCAGCGTCAGAAAAATACAATGGCAGGAAACAATTCTCACATCAGCAATGACAACAATGAGGACAGAGACAGATTCAGTGGAAAACCTCCAGTTTTTGATGGAGAAAACTTTGATTACTGGAAAGACAGAATTGAAAGCTTCTTTCTAGCACATGATGCTGATCTGTGGGATATGGTGACAGATGGATACACGCACCCTGTGAATGCAAGTGGTCAGAAGATTGATAGAAAATCAATGACTGATCAACAAAAGCGTGACTTCAAGAATCACCACAAGGCCAGAACCATCCTCCTCAGTGCCATCTCATATACTGAGTTTGAAAAGATCTCCAACAGAGACACAGCAAAAAATATCTTTGATTCTCTCAGAATGACGCACGAGGGCAACGTTCAGGTCAAAGAAACAAAAGCTCTGGCGCTCATTCAGAAGTATGAGGCGTTCAAAATGGAAGAATCTGAATCCATTGAAACTATGTTCTCTAGATTCCAGATTCTGGTAGCTGGTCTCAAAGTTCTGGACAAAGGATACTCTACTGCTGACCATGTCAAGAAAATAATCAGAAGTTTACCCAAGCAGTGGAGGCCTATGGTTACTGCTCTGAAGCTAGCTAAAGATCTCAACAAAATCACTCTGGAGGAACTTATAAGCTCCCTCGGAAGTCATGAGATAGAGCTAGAAGCTGATGAGCCTCAGAAGCAAGGTAAGCCTTTAGCATTAAAATCTAACAAAAAATTTGAGTCTAAAGTTTTGCAGGCAGTTGAAGAAACATCTGATGGATCCTCATCAGAAGAAGACGAACTTTCCCTTCTCTCCAGAAGAGTAAATCAACTGTGGAAGCAAAGACAAAGGAAGTTCAGGAATCCCAGAAGATCTGATCAGAACGAGTCTTCTTCCAGATACAGAAGGACAGATTCTTCCTCTGGATACAGAAGATCTGAAGGCTCCTCCAGTAGCAAGAAGCCAAACACCAAAGACATCATCTGCTACGAGTGCAATGAGCAAGGACACTACAAGAGTGACTGCCCAAAGCTTCAGAGGGAAAAGCCCAAAAAGAAGTTTGGAAGAGAGAAGAAGAAAAGTCTCATGGCTACATGGGATGACTCTGACTCGTCTGAAGCTGACTCAAAATCAGATGATGAAAGGGCAAACATAGCTCTCATGGCAAACATTTCAGAAGATAGTGAAGCCTCTGAATCAGACTCAGAATCAGACACAGAAGAGGTATTTCCTAACTTCGCTGTTAACTTTACAAAGGCTGAACTTGCTGAAAGCCTTAATGAGATTCCGGAACGTTATCAGCAGATTAGAGCTAAATTCAGAGACCTGAAAAGGAATCTTGAATCTGACTCTAATAAGTCTGAGAGTCTCAAATTGGAAAATTCTGAGCTGAGAGATAAGATTTCAAAATTAGAAAACACTTTACAAAACTCTCAGAAGGAACCAATTTCTGAAACTCCCAGCAACGCTGATGAGATCATCAAGGAGTATGATCATAGTTTCCAGAAGTTCCTAGCTAAAAGCATAGATAGAAGCAGAATGGCTTCAATGATCTATGAGGTTAGCAGAAACGGCAGGAAAGGAATAGGATACCAAGGTAAGGTTCCTACACCAAAGAATGTCATGGACTTAACCATTAAACACACTCCTTTAAATTCACACTTTGTGTATGGTCACACACATGATATCAAATATACTAGCAGTAAGCACTCTGTGAAACCAAAATTCAACCAGAGTTTTGGTAAAACTAACAAGTCAGGACCCAAGAAAATCTGGGTACCTAAGGACAAAATAATACATGTTGCAGATATCTTTAGCAGCAAGTCAGAAACACCAGTCATGGTACCTGGACTCTGGCTGCTCACGACACATGACGGGAAGAAGGCATATGTTCCAAAGTCTGGAACTTAAGCCTGGAGGCCACGTTGGCTTTGGAGGCAATCAGAGGGGAAAGATAATTGGCTCTGGAACTGTAGGTAATGGAAATCTTCCCTCTATTAATAATGTTCTGCTAGTAGATGGATTGATGCATAATCTGTTATCCATAAGTCAATTAAGTGATAACGGTTATGATATAATCTTTAATCAAAAATCATGTAAAGCTGTTAGTCAGAAAGATGGGACTATCCTGTTTAATGGTAAGAGGAAAAACAACATTTACAAAATCAAACTTTCTGAACTAAAGAGTCAGAATGTAAAATGTCTTCTGTCTGTTAACAACGAGCAGTGGATCTGGCACATAAGATTGGGGCATGTTAGTATGAGAAGAATATCTCAGATTAACAAACTCAATCTGGTCAGAGGACTTCCTAATTTGAAGTTCAACTCAGATGCTCTGTGTGAAGCATGTCAGAAAGGCAAATTTGCAAAACCTTCTTTTAAATCCAAAAATGTTGTTTCCACCTCTAAACCATTAGAACTTCTGCACATTGACTTATTTGGACCAGTTAAAACTGCTTCAGTCAGTGGTAAGAAGTATGGGTTAGTAATCGTAGATGACTATAGCAGATGGACATGGGTAAAGTTCTTAAGACACAAGGACGAGTCACACTCTGTGTTTGTTACCTTCTGTAACCAAGTTTAGAATGAAAAAGATCTTAGAATCGTTAAAGTCAGAAGTGATCATGGTGGAGAATTTGAAAATAAAGATTTTGAGTCATTCTTTAATGACAGAGGCATTCTGCATGATTTCTCTTGTCCTAGAACTCCCCAACAAAATGGAGTTGTAGAACGAAAGAACAGAACATTGCAAGAAATGGCCAGAACCATGATCAATGAGACAAACGTTGCTAAGACTTTCTGGGCAGAGGCAATAAACACAGCTTGTTACATTCAGAATAGAATCTCAATAAGACCTATTCTGGAAAAGACTCCATATGAATTGTGGAAGAACAGAAAGCCCAACATTTCATATTTTCATCCATTTGGATGTACTTGCTTTATATTAAATACAAAGAATTATTTGAACAAGTTTGACTCTAAGGCACAGAAGTGTATTATGTTAGGATACTCTGAACGCTCAAGAGGGTACAGAGTATACAATACAGAAACACAGATTGTGGAAGAATCAATCAGTGTTCGTTTTGATGACAAGCTTGACTCTGAAAAGTCAAAGCAGAATGAAGTTTTTGCAGGTATAGAAATTGAATTTGCAGGTTCTGAAGACAAGTCATCAGAAGCTCTCAACACAGACATTCCTTCAACGTCTGAAAGGATCACTGCTAGAAATCCTACAACAGCTGCTGATCAACCTCAGAAGAGATTACCCAGAAGCAGTTTGGATCACCCAGAAGAGACTATCCTAGGAAGAAAGGAAGATCCAATCAGAACAAGAGCAAGCTTCAGAAACTCTGAAGAAACTCTTATGGGACTTGTGTCTCTGATTGAACCTTCTTCTATTGATGAAGCACTTCTGGATAATGACTGGATTCTGGCAATGCAAGAAGAGCTGAATCAATTCACCAGAAACGACGTATGGGATCTCGTTCCCAGACCAAAAGGATTCAACGTCATTGGAACAAGATGGGTGTTCAGAAACAAGCTAAATGAACAAGGTGAAGTCATCAGAAACAAGGCACGACTGGTTGCACAAGGTTATAGTCAACAAGAGGGGATAGACTATACAGAAACCTTTGCCCCAGTCGCCAGGTTAGAATCTATCAGACTTTTAATTTCATTTGCTGTTAACAGAGGCATCACTCTGTATCAGATGGATGTCAAAAGTGCATTCTTAAATGGTTATATAGAAGAAGAAGTTTATGTTCACCAACCCCCAGGTTTTGAAAATACAAAACATCCAGAACATGTTTTCAAACTAAAGAAGTCACTGTATGGTCTGAAACAAGCTCCCAGAGCTTGGTATGAAAGGCTAAGTAACTTTCTGCTTGAAAATGAATTCACCAGAGGGAAGGTGGACACTACTCTATTCTGTAAAACAGTTAAGAGTGACATCTTAGTCTGTCAAATTTATGTTGATGATATCATTTTTGGTTCTACTAATCCTTCTCTTGGAAGAAAATTTGCTAAGTGTATGCAGGCAGAATTTGAGATGAGCCTCATGGGGGAACTGAAATTCTTTCTAGGAATTCAGATCAATCAAACTCCAGAAGGAACTTACATTCATCAGAGCAAATACATCAGAGATCTTCTGAAGAAATTTGACCTCTCAGAATGTAAGCCATCAAAGATTCCAATGCATCCCACGTGCATTCTGGAAAGAGAAGAGGTAAGCAAAAGTGTAGAACAGAAAGTCTACAGAGGTATGATTGGTTCTCTCCTCTATCTGACTGCTTCAAGACCTGACATATTATTCAGTGTTTGTATCTGTGCTAGATTCCAATCAGATCCTAGAGAATCTCACTTAACAGCTGTTAAGCGAATTTTCAAGTATCTGAAAGGTACTACTAATCTGGGTTTGTTTTATAGAAAATCTAGTGATTACAGCTTAGTAGGCTACTGTGATGCTGATTTTGCTGGAGACAGAGTGGAACGTAAAAGTACTTCTGGAAGCTGCCAGTTTCTGGGAGAAAATCTGATCTCTTGGTCCAGCAAAAGGCAATCAACAATTGCTCTGTCAACAGCAGAAGCTGAGTACATAGCAGCAGCAGGATGTAGCACACAAATGCTCTGGATGAAAAGTCAGCTTGAAGACTTCCAGATTTTTGAGAGTAACATTCCTATACTGTGTGATAATACTTCTGCAATTTGCTTAAGTAAGAATCCTATTTTACATTCTAGGGCTAAGCATATAGAAATAAAGCATCACTTCATTAGGGACTATATTCAGAAAGGTATTTTGAACTTAAAATTTATAGATACAGACCATCAATGGGCTGATATCTTTACTAAACCCCTTTCAGAAGATAGGTTTAATATCATTCTGAAACATCTCAGCATGAAAGTTTGCCCAGAATGAAAATGTTTTAATTCCATATATTTATCTTCAGAATGTAATTTTTTTTACTGTGAACTTCTGATCAATCTCCTTTCAGAAAGATAGAACATGCAGATTGTATCAGATGCAAGTCTAAAGATCTGAGAGTCTAATCTCAAAGACAGACGTGCTGATCACTACATCAAACAAGTGTCATCCAATCATCAGCATATCTCTGAAGCAGAACGCGTGCACGCTTCTGAGAAGGCAAAGCGCTGATTGGGTGCATTGAGACACATGTCTGGTAACCGTTTTTAAGTATCTTTCTCAAATTCCCCAAAATCAGCAAGATTGACACTGTTGTCAGCATGGTTCATAAGCAAAATGAAACTTCTGAAAAGATTCAAGCGATGCTGGAGCGCCTGTTCACACGCTTGCCTCCTCAACCTTAAATCTTTTTCATGCATGACCCTTTTCATGTTTTTTCTTGATTTTCTGATGTACTGCTTTGATTAAGTTTTTGTAATATTTTCTTGCTCTGATTCTGAACTATCTTAATATAATTTGTTTTTCTGATCTTAATTGTTTTAGCACATCACCAACACTTTTTGATTGCTGACAAAAAGGGGGAGAACAAGAATGATATTTAAATCAATAGCGGGCTAACTAGACAGAAACTCTCAAACATTCTAACTCTATTACTTGAAATGTTTTTCTGTTTTGTTTAAAGTCTACAGGCACAAGGAAGCTCCTGGACACTCTGAAGACTAGAAGCTCTGATCAAGATGTAGAAGCTCTGATCAATGTTGCTCTGATCAATATGAAGTTCTGATCGTCCTAATACTCTGATCCAAAGCAAAGCTCTGACAGGAAAAGCTCTGAAGCTCTGCTCTCTGATAAGTCAAAGACTCTGATAATCTGATGTTCAAAGAAAGAAAAAGATCTGATCCTGAAGAACACGTATAATCAAAGGGAAGTAATCAACTCAGGGGGAGTATCTCTTAACTCTGACTTCTTCGTACTTCTTACTCTGATACATTTTCCAGATACCTTTTCACGTTATTTTTCATTTAAAATATCTAGTTTTTGTCATCATCAAAAAGGGGGAGATTGTTAGAACAATGTTTGAATCTACTACCCTATATTTAAGTTTTGATGATAACAAAGTGAAAAGATATAGTATTTATAAGTTTCATGTTTGAACTATCTGCTGCCTAAAATTATTATGTTCTGACTTACAGATACGCTGATTGAAACAAGCAAGATCACATCTATTCAGCATCAGAATTTGACTTCATACACCAGCATCAGAAGTTGCTACATCAGAACGTCAAGATCAGATGATCAACTCACGTACATGCTGAAGCCTGATGAACAAGACTGCGCTCAACACTCTGATACAGAAACACAATAGTTCATCAGCAGCGAAGCAGAATCAGAATGAGCCAAGGCAGAACGTGCATTGAAGAAGCAACGGTACTGTGCATTGAACGCTAATTAATTCCAACGGCCTCATTCCAGACAAGATCTGATCAAAAAGGAAAGCTTGTTATTAGCATTGAATCAAGAATATTTCATTCAACGTTCATCATCTCAAGTGCTATATAAACAAGGCTTTGAAGATTATAATGGCTAATGCTCTCCAAATCTCTACACGCACAAAAGCTGAACCATAATCTTCGTTCTACCAGTTTTGCTAAACCACATACTCTGATACTCCATTACTGTTTAGCAATCTAGTTTCTAAGCTTCAATTTGTGTATACATCACAGTTGTGATAAAGTTTTGTAGAAAACATCCACACACATTGTTTTATCTCTTTGTAAGAAAGTGTTACCTTGACAAACCGGGTTGTGGTTTAAATCAAGAAGGCTTTAGCAGTTGTTAAAGCAGTCTGTAATATTCAGTTGAATATAGTGAATTAAGACCTCGTTGGAGAGAGGCGAAATCACCTTGACGGGTGGACTGGAGTAGTTTGAGATCAAACGAACCAGGATAAAAATATCTTGTCAATTGCTTTAGATTTCAGTTTTACAATTCAACCCCCCCTTCTTGTGTTTTTCACCCCTTCACTCCACTCCAATGGAAGGCCATCATCTTCTTTTTTACTTTCCTCATCCTTCATTTCTTGGTTTCCATCTTCCTCCTTCTTAATTTCCACTGTTTTGGGTTGATCAACTCCTTTATCGGTGTCTTTGAGTATGTCTTCGGTAGATTCACATACACTATGAAAAGAAATATCTTTCGCAACATTATTTGGGCAAGTCTCATCAAAAGTAACATGAACCGACTATTCAACTATATGTAATATTTTATTATAAACTCTATATGCTTTACTAGATTATGAGTATCCAAGAAAGATACCTTCATCAACTTTCGCATCAAATTTTCCAAAATTATCCTTTCCATTGTTTAAAACAAAACATTTACATCCAAAGGCATGAAGATGCGATAAATTTGGTTTTCTATCTTTTAAAAGTTCATAAGGAGTTTTTTCAAGTATAGGAAAAATTAGTATCATATTCAAGACATAACAAGTCATGCTAGTAGCATCGGCTCAAAAAGATTTAGGTAAATCATAATCATTGAGCATTATTCTTGCCAACTCTGCTAAAAGATGATTTTTACGCTCCACAACACCATTTTATGGTGGAGTTCTAGGATCTGAAAACTTATGTTCAATACAAAATTTATCACAATATTCTTCAAACAGGTGGTTTTAAAATTCACCTCCATGATCAATTCGAATGGCAACTATTTTAGAATTCAATTTATTGAGATAACTTGGCGAAGCGTGTGAAAGCCGAGAATGTTTCATCTTTTCTACGTAAGAAAATAGTCCAATAAAATCTTGAGTAATCGTCTACAATCACAAATCCATAATAATTACCATCTATGCTTTTGGTCGGTGAGGGTCTAACTAAATCCATATGAAGGAGCTCAAGAGGTCTCGATGTTGAAACAATATTTTTAGATTTAAAAGAGACTCTTGTTTGCTTACCCTTTTGACATGCATCACATAAATGGTCTTTTGAAAACTTAATTTTAGGTATACCAATTACTAAATCTTTTCCAACTATTTTATTAAGTAGATAAAGGTTGATATGTGCCAAACGTCTATGCAAAAAAGCCAAGAGTCTTCACTCATGGTGACAAGACATTGAGAATCATTTAAGGAAACTTCTTGTAATTCTAGGATATAGATATTATTAACCCTCACACCATTAAACACATGATCCTTCTTTTCATTATATTCTATTATGCAACAATCTTTGGCAAAAGTTACCTTATACCCATTGTCACACAATTGACTAATGCTAAGAAGGTTATGTCTAAGGCCTTCAACAAACATAACATTTGAGATAGTAATAATTGAGGGATTACCTATACTGTCTTTTTCAAGTATTTCACCTTTGTTGTCATCATCGCAAGATACAGACCCTTTCTTCTTCGCCCCAAAGTAGGAGAATAAAGATATGTCTCCCATCATGTGTCTTGAACATCCACTATCGATAATCTGTTTTCCCGTCATAGCATCAAGGCACTCAACCTACGAAAATCAAACAAAGGTGGTAGGTATCCAATTCTCATTGGTTCCTTAGGAATAAGTGAAAGAATTGTGGCATTTGAGCAACCACTGGAAATTGCCTTTAGGAACTAAAAAGCACATAAATTTGAATTTTCCAATAGGATGGCCTTTCTTCCAACAATAGTGAAAAAACAATCCTTGATGAGATTTACTTTTGCTATTTGAAACCTTTCTAATAAAATAATAATTTTATGAGGCTTTTCAACCTTTGAAGAATTAATGGAAAAAGTATCATGAGGTTGTGATGCCTTGTCCACTTTGGTTTCAAGATTACTCACCTCTTGTTGCCAAATTTGACAAGTTTCACAATTGAACCAACTAGTTTCTTCATCCTCATATTTATGCTTTTGACTATCTACAATAGAAAACTTTAATGCTTCAAATTATTTATTGGTTTCTTTAACCTTTGCTTCCAAGTATGTAAGCACTTTTTCATTGGAATCTAATTTCTTATAAGCATATGAAGCTTCTTTTTGTAGATTTTCAAATACAATTTTCAATTCACTAAAAGATAACTTATCAACGTTTGAATATTGAGAATCACTTACATTATTTTTCTTACTTAGACGTTGATTAGCCATGGAACAACAATTTGCATCTTCATCGCTATTGCTTAAGCTTTCATTACTTGAGACATCACTATCGATATCTGAAGCAACATAGGCTTGTCTAGAATTCCTAGAATTGTTTCATTGGACCTTTCCTTTCTTATTGGCAAGAGAAGGACGATCAGGTCTATATGACCCAGTTTCTCCACTCATAGCATATACCCTTTGCCTTGTCTCTTTTGTTGTCTTCATATTTAGAGTATGTGGATTGTCTTTTAAATTTTACAATATTATTGTCAGAGTTTTTGACATCATTCTTTCAAATGTATCGAATGCATCTCCTCACAAATAATCTCATTTGCTCATCATCTGAATTCTCTTCATCACTAGAATCACTATCATTAGTGCGCTCATCCTTTTAGGATCTTA
The DNA here is from genome assembly GCA_948472305.1 of Vicia faba. NCBI lineage: Eukaryota > Viridiplantae > Streptophyta > Magnoliopsida > Fabales > Fabaceae > Vicia > Vicia faba. The sequence continues at coordinate 27,411,454 of OX451736.1, forward strand.
AACTTGAATCCTGTAGAGATTTAAACTTCAAAACTTCCTCCTTATTGGCGTCTTTATCCTTTTTCTTCTCTTTCTCAAGCTTCTTTTCATGTTTATCCAAGCAATTGAGTCCTTGCTCGTGTTCTTCCAACTTTCCAAACAAGCAGGTGAGATCAAGTGTTGCAAGATTGTTGGCTTCCTTGATCATGGGGACCTTAGGTTTCCAATTCATAGTAAGACATATCAAAACATTTTTAATATCAATATCATTGTAAATAGGATTTCCTAGCAATTATAAATGATTGATAAGATGCGAGAACCACTTTTGCATTTGAGCAATGGTTTCACCATGCTTTATGTGAAAGAGTTCAAATTCTTGATTGAGTGTATTAATTCTAGATTGTTTAACCTCATTAGTTATCTCATAGGTAACTTGTAGATTATCCCACATAGCTTTAGCGGTTTGATAATGGGAAATGCGATAAAACTCATCAAGCCCAAGAGCGGATATGATAATGTTTTTCACTTTCCAATCATGTGGCCACTTCTTATTATCATCCTCGTTCCATAAGTTTTCTGGATTTGGTATAGTAACACCATCAACTTTATATGTCACCAGTGTTAGACCATTTTGAATGGCTTCCCACACACCTTTGTCATGAGTTAACATGAATTTACATACAAGCTTTCCAATAACTATAGTTTTCTCCCGTGAAAATTGGGGCTCTTTTATAATCCCCTTTAGGTTCATACACCATTTCCTAATAAGTTTCGAAGCCGGAATGAATCGTTCTCTTGATTCAACTTGTTAGATGATGACGCCTTATCTAGACGGGGGGTGAATAGATCACCAAGCCAAAAGTCCAGATAAAATTCTGGTTTTTAAAATTGTTTAGTAAAAGAGTACAAACAGAAGGTTTTAAAAATGTGTCGTCAATATGAAACGTGTTATTGGAAGCCAGATATGCAAATATAAAATTGGTTATGGAATGAATACAATAATCTGAAATTAAGTATACTTCAATGAAGTAACAAGTTATAAATCGTTTATGGCAAGTTACTGGAAATGCTATTTCTAATGGCAATTATCAAAAGAACTAACAAAACAATTTGTCGAACACTTGTTGTGCAATTGAATTTTTAGAATTTTCCTTTAAGTTTTGTTGATACAAAAAAGAAGTTATAATAAAAAATGATTATAAGCAATATCAATACTTGATTCAAAACAAAAATAGTCTGGGAAAATTCTTACGAGTCAATCGATCATGCAATGCTATTAGACAAATTGATTGGTTAAAATTAAAGAAAGTTAAAACAATACAAAAAAGAGACACGAGGATTTGTTTTCACAGTTCCCCACTTTCGTCCTCGCGTGTGGGTATGTCTGTGTCTAATTCCAATGGAATTAGGATAATTCTTACTATGCAAAAAGTTGATACAAGAGAAGTGATCCAAGGGCAACTCCACAAACCCTAACGTTTGTTGTTGATTCAACCCCTTCTCTTTATTTGATCTTCAGAAAGAACAAGACACAATAGATCCTAATTAACTTGTTAATATTGCTACTCCTTTGTGTTCTTTATCTCCAAAGTTTTCATGCACTATCAATTGTACCTATTACAACACAAGACTTCAATTCAATTCGTCTTTCTTGCGCTACTTCCTTTTTGTTCTTTGTCTCCAAATAGTCCTTTGTGTTCTTTATCTCCAAAGGCTTTCACTAGTTTTCAATCCTCTCTTGAACGTCTTGCACGAAAACCCCAAAATCAACAAATGATATTGGAGGACAAACCTGCGATTTTTCCGGATGAATACCCCTGCAAATCTTAACCCAATATTCTTGGCTACACAAGAAACTAATTGGACCTTATTGAACCTCGTCTAGATGGAACCCCAACAAAAGATTATTATGATGATTTATTAGTGTGTATGCATAGGTTAGAGGTTGAAGGTGAAGAGAAATTGCATGAAATATTTATGGTATCATCAAGTTGGAATGATGCATGAATGATGTATTTATAGTTGTGGAAGTTTAGATGCAAAAAGTAAATTTTCAAAATTAAAAAGAATTTAAGAGTTGACCTTATTAAAAATATGTGTCGACCTAAAAATCGTATGTGTCGACACATACTTCAAATTTCAATGGTATGTGTCGACCTGAAAGAATGAATGTGTCGATCGAAGAAAGTCAGTAGCTACAGGCTTCAAAACAACAGTAAATATGTTAACCTAAATTCAGTATGTGTCGACTTATATGATGCATATGTCGACCTAAGCCTTCCAGAGGCTACAAACTTCAAAACTGAGTTGCATGTGTTGACCTGAAATTCGTATGTGTCGACACATGTGATCGGTAAAATAACAAGTGTACTATTTTTCCTCTGTAGTAATAGTAGGGAAATTCCCCAATGTCGATCTTGAGGACTGCATATAAGTACCAAGTTAAATTCGTGGTTCAATTAAACAAAAAAACTTAGATTATGGTTTGGTTTGAAGTTTATCCCTTAAAAATAAGCAAAATCATAAATTTGCTTTTTTCACACATATGAGTAACATGCTAGGGTAAAGTGTATATTTTGCCCTATAATAAACTTGAATCCTGATTTCTTCAACAAGTTCATAACATTTAATTACCAGATCTCTAGTTTATTTTCCCATAAGTCCTTAGTGGGAAAACCTTTGAACATTCATCATAAATCCTAAGTCCTTAGAGAATTATTATGGAATAAGGCAATGGTGTTATTAAGAGTTAACCAGTTACTATAGGTATCCCTAGTCCTAGGTGATATCTACAAAACATTAACAACCTCGGTCCATCTGATTATTAACCATAAATCAATCTTTGTTGGTTCAACAGGGAAAGATTAAAAATATTGAACAATCAAATTGAGTATGAAAAACTATTTCATTAAAGAAATTAGAACTCTAAGTCGTTTATAGAGTCAAATCATGGACACCCCCTAGCATTGGGGGTTTAGCTACTCATAGTATTCAAAGAAAACAAAACATAAAATTGAGACATTACAAGTATTCAGATGAATTTGAATCTTCAATCTTTCCATTCATGAAGATTTTCATCCACCAAAACTCTTGAATCCTCTAATCTTCTCTTAGGTCTTCTCTTCTCCTGTTGTCAAAATTCCCCTAATTCTTCGTGAAAACTCATCTAAATAGAAAATGTTCACTTAGATCAGTTGGAAATACCCAAAACACCCTCACATGCCAACTATTGAGAAAAATAGCATAAAATACTGAAATCAAAGTCGCAGCCCAACACGGGCCGTGTCAGGTGATACGGGAACCCGTGTTGCATCTCTGGCATTTTAATTGTTGAATTCTTGGTTCAGGCACCCTGACATGGGCCGTGTCAGCCCCCTGACTTCCCAATTGGCTAAGCTCTCATCCTGACAGGGCCCGTGTCAGGTGACACGGGGTGTCATGTCAGGCCTTCTGTAAATTAGTTTTTGTGACTTCCTTCGAAACTTTGAATTTTCACTTTTCACACTGATTTGTCCCGATATATTCCTCTGAGCCTATAAACAGTAAAACATACAACCAATGCATAAAATGTAGAATAACAAAGACAAATGCTTGATAATATAAAGAAAAGATAATTAAAATCAATAGTAAATAACGGTGTAAAAACCACTGATTAACATGCAATGAAAATTTATGCGAAAAACTTGTTTTTCATGACTTAGATAAACTTCAAAATGGTTTTTACTGATTCTTAAGACCCCTAATGCAAAGGAGTGCCATAAGAAATTTGAGATACCGTCCAACATAAATAAATGCTAAGTTTTCCTATTTTTAACATCATGTAAAACATATAACGGTGAAGTTGTACTCACAAAACTCAACCTCTATTTGATACCAAAAGCATTATGCAAACCTTCCTAGAACTTTGATGTAAATCTTGGATCTCTATCTGACATAATACTTTAAGGTATCCCATGTAATTTCACAATCTCTTCAATATACATCTCAGGAAACTTCTACATAGGATGCTTGATCTTCATCGGTAATAAATGAGCCGACTTAGTCAATCTATCCACTATCACCTAAATCAAATCATTGCCCTTAGCAGTCTTCGGCAAACCCGACACAAAATCCATGGAATTACTATCCTATTTTCATTCCAGAATATTCAGCGGCTCCATTAGACCGAAAGGCTTCTGATGCTTAATCTTCAACTTCTGACAAGTCAAACAAGCATACACAAATTCAGCAACTTCCTTTTTCATACCGGGCCACCAAAACAATTTCTTTATGTCCAGATACATCTTTGTAGAATTGGGATAAATACTTAGTCCACTTCAATGTCCTTCCTTAAGAATACTCTTCTTATGTTCTGGCACATTCGGAACATAAAATCTATTTCTGAACCTCATCACACCACTTTCCTCAACTAGAAACTCACCTCCATTACCTTGGTTAATCAGCAACAACCGGTCAACCAAACTAGGACCACATTTCGGACTTTATCTAATCTCTTCAATAATACCACTAGTCAACTTCAATATCCCCAACTTAACACTGTTAGGAGTTTCTTCACACACTAAGATTATATCTCTGAATTGTTCGATCAATTCCAGCTCATGCACCATAAGCATTGACATATGCATGAATTTCCTACTCAAGGCATCTACACAACATTTGCCTTACCAGGATGGTAATTCAAATAAAAATCATAATCCTTCAAAACTCAAGCCATATTATATATATCATATTTAATAATTTTTGATCAAACAAGTACTTTCGACTCTTGTGATCACTAAACACCTCGAATCTAGACCCAAACAGATAATGTTTCCAAATTTTCAACACATACACCACTGCTACCAACTCTAAGTCAAGCATAGGATACTTTCTTTCATGAATTTCAGTTGTCTAGTAGCATACGTAACAACTTTCCCATTATGCATCAGCACACCACCGAGACCCATCTTCAATGTATCACAATAAACCACAAAAGACTCATTTGGATTAGGCAAAATAAACACTAGAGCAGTTGTCAATTTCTTCTTCAGCTCCACAAAACTTTCTTCACATGCAACATCCCACACATGACCTTGACCCTTTCAAGTCAACTGAGTTAAAGGTAATGCTAACTTTGAAAAGCCTTCAATAAACCTGTGATAATAACCTTCCAAATTAAGAAAATTTGAATCTCGGTAGCATACTTTAGAGTTTCCCATTGCAACAAAACATTAAATTTAGAAGGATCCACATAAATTCCACCACTAGAAATTACATGGCCAAGGAAACTCACTTCCTTCAACTAGAACTCACACTTTAACAACTTTGCATACAACTTTTTCTCTTTCACTACTTGCAACACAATTCATAAATGCTCGAAATGCTCTTCTTCTGAATTAGAATAGATCAGAATATCATCAATGATGACCACCACAAACTTATCCAAATATGAATGGAAAGTTTGATTCATATACTCCGTGAAAACACCTACCGCATTAGATGCACCAAGTGGAATTACAGTGTACTCGTAATGACCATACCTCATTCTAAAAGTCATCTTCGAAATATCATCTGGTTTAACATAAATATGATGATAACTGGACCTCAAATCGATCCTGCTAAACACATGAGCATCCACCAACTGATCCATCATATCATTAATCCTCAGAAGAAGATACTTATTCTTGATAGTCACCTTACTCAACTTCCTGTAGACCATACACAACCTCATACTACCATCCTTCTTCTTAACAATCCACACAGGAGCACCCCACGGATAAACACTCGGTCGAAAAAACTTCTTCTCAAGTAATTATTCCAATTGTTTCTTCAACTCACCTAACTCTGAAGGTGACATAATATAAGGAGCCATTGATGTCGGGCTTGTACCTGGCACCAACTCTATAGAAAAATCTACCTCACGCTCTAGAGGCAAATCACTGATGTCATCTAGAAACACCTCTGAAAATTCACAAACAACAGGTAATTCAATACTTGAAGCTTCACGATCAACCCAAAATGACGCAAACATTACAAACATCAAGGCTTCATCTTCTAAAAGTTCTTCTACTTTCTTAGAAGACAAAAACATTAGCTCTCCACCGTCACCAAACTCATATATACACTCTAGAGACAAGTCACAAATATATTCAAGAAAAACACCAGGAATTACACATCACTGGCCCATCACTAGCCGTCACATTGCTCTCTATTCTCCGAGAAATAAACAACAACAATACCTGATCATTATCTATCAAAGACATCACAACTTGACAGGCAGGCAAGAATCATGAGTCTGTACTCTCTTTGGGTTCAGAAAACAACACCACGTCAACAATACCTACACTTTTGCAATAAAGAGTGCGTTGTACCAACTCTCATCACCTGAAACATCTCAGAGAAGCGAAAGCTTCCCCCTACTTATTTAAGTCCCACTTCTGTAGACAAGTGGTTAGAAAAACAAACGAGAACCAACAGTGTTTCACACACATGACGCATACTAAGGAACAAACAACATTAGATAACTCGACCGAACAGACCGACCTGCTCTAATACCAACACAATGTAACCACCATCTAACCCCACATGTAATTCTAATATAATTTATGAATTAATTCAAATAAAATAACCACTCAAGCGTGCCACAGTTCATTAAAAACAACATAAATACAATCCTTCTCCGTAGCACGAGTTACATCAATGTTTAACATGCATCTAGTTATACATCATCATTTCATTTAAAATCGTCACATCCGAAATCATCGTCCTAAAACAACTTCATTTCATCTTTCAAGAACTCAATGTATTATAGTCTCGTCAAAAGGTATACTTAAAAAACTTTAACATTAGAAAATCTTATAAAAACATGTTAATAAAAGTACAGCATTCACAAACATAGCATTTCCAACCCAATGTTAAATATCAGAGAAAGACACTACTAATGTAGAAAACTAAATAAAACACTCTGAAGTTATCATCAACGCTTCTACAAACTACTCCTGGTCACTTGTGTGTTACCCACATGGAGGCAACATTCAAACAGAAAGGGTGAGTAATCACAATTCATTATAAAAGATATAAGGAAAAGTTAAGTAGTTACAAATAATCTCATCATATAACAACACGTTTTATCCATCATTCAGAGATACATCACAATATCACTTAGACATCATTCATCGTCTAATCATCATATATGCACATAGTGCATGATTATCATCATATCAAACACATCATAAAATCGTGCAATGTCACATAGGATGTTAATGCATAATACTGAATCAATGCATGTGGTACCAATAATTTATGAACACCTGATTCATCACCCTCTAAAGATCCCCACCATAGGATCGATTCCCTATTAGAACTGGAGCACGTCATAAACACACTCAACCCACACATTGAGATTGAGGCTCATCACAAGCGGACCACCATACAAAAATAGCGGACCACCATCTAAAATAATGCTATGAATATGTTGTACCCCAAAATTTTCCCTCCCATTTTATTTAACACAAGCTCCTAGGGTTCTCAATTGCTCAAGGTTGCTCAAGAATTGATCAGATAAATTCTCTTCCTAAGCATTAGACCTACAACTAGGGTTTCACTTTTCACAAGGAAGATTGAGTTTCTAATTCCACAAGTGGTTCCCATTGTTTCTTATATGTCTCTAAGAATGCTCGTGTCAAGTTTCAAGCCTTGCATCACAAGTTTGCTCAGTCAATTGCTCAGATGACAGAAATTCAACTATATTGAACAAAAAGTCAACTATGGTCAACATACATTCAAACCTCAATATTTTTGGTCTACATCAAGGTTTTGAATTAATATTCATCATTTGATAAAGGGTTGATCATGATTCATCAAGAAAACTCTCAATTCATCAAAAGTCAAAAGGTGCCAAATTAATGTTTTCTTTAGGAGAAGTCAACTTAACTTTGACCAAGCACAACTTTCACATGCTTTATCAGTTTTTCCTCAACCAAATATAATTTTGAAGGAAATTCAATTCTCTACAACTTTGTCTCCCTAAGCCCAAGTTCATAAAATGCTTCATTTGAGAGATATGGGCCAATACATTATAGGTCAATTCAAACGTCAACAAAAAGACACTTTTTGTCAAGGCAACTTACATCAAGATAAAATCTTCAAATGGAAAAATAATCAAAATAGAGGTTGTATAGGACATCTTGATATTTCTAAAAATTCAAAGATTACCTTCAAATGAAAAAAATTTAGAGAGTTATGATTGGTGCAAGTTGGGAAATTTTGAGCAAATGCATGAAGACAGAAGTGATCAAACTTGGAATTTTGGGCTATCGGGCTTATGATTCAAGGTCCAAATAGTTTTGCAACTTATAATGAACCTCAGATCTTACTCATGAACCCCTTGACCTTTTTATTCTATTTATTTTGATTTTTCTTCATTTTTAATTCAAAATAAATAAATAAAAACAAGGCTTATTACAAAGGTCGAAGCCCACTCTTTGGCTGACCTAATTTCATGATATATATTCCCTTCAATTTAGATAAGCTGGACATGAAAAAAACCTTGTGCAAGAAACATCCAAAAAATCACAAAAATTATTCAAACCAGGGCAACCTTAGAACCCTAGTTTCAGCCACCTCCAACACATAACAGCACTTCCAATCGATTCCAGGAGAATTACAGGGTAAGAATGGATCAAACCTGATGATCCATAGCTCATAAAACCCGCATGCATACATCTCTGATCTCTTTTTTTTTGCAAATTCATATTTCAATTTTCATATTATTTCAAGGCATGTTAACACTATTAATGTGTTTCTGAGATATGTTTATACAAGATTGGATCATCGTAGGGGTCCCATGCAATCAGAACCACGAATTTCCATGTTTGGTCTGATCCATGATATTTCAGTCGTATCTCATAACCTAGCGCGATTTTTCCAAAAATACCACTCCCATTGTATTCGTAAAGTTGGATTTAGGGGGTAGGGTACCTTTGGATGCCTAACATTTATTATTTTGCAGGTTTGAAAAATATACTCACCGGAGAAGACGACTGGAGCTAGGGCTCTGGCGCCTCTCCGGTCCAGCCAATTGATTTTGTAATATAATTATTTTGTGTCGCTGATGATAATGAATGTATAGCCACCCCAGTGGAAAGAGAGCACGCGTTAAGGCATAACTATACCAGGGCGTGGGTTCGATTCTGGCGCTTTGCAATGTTTTTTTCTTCATATTTTCTATCTTTTGTAGATCCATTACAACGCATCCCATACGTCAATGATGCGTCCTCAGCTTCGCAGCCATCTGATCCAAGTCCAATGTCCCAGGTGCGCTCCCCCATTGTGAACTTCTTATAGCCACTCTCACTGGATCCAACATTAACATCTTGGGCCTCTCCTCTTTGGGCCTAACGAAATGCTTTTCAGCACCCCCCTGTTTGCTGATTATAGCCCAATTCTTTTTTTCTTCTATATTTTCTTTTGCATTTTTTTAATTAATTAAAATACCAAAAATATTAATTTTATTAATTAAAATTAATTATACTCTTAGGTTTTTTTAGTCAAATTTTTTTAAATTAATTAATTTAACTAATTAATTTTCTTAATTAAAATTAACTAGATTCTTAGGTTTTTTTAATTAATTGACTTTTTTTCATTAAAATTAATTAGGTTTTAGGTATATTTAAATAATTAATTAGAAATCATTTTTTTCATAAAAAACAAAAAAAAAATATTTCTTTTTTTTTTCTTCGATTCCAATTTTTTAGATTGATTGTGCTTTCGTAAACATTTTTTTATTTCCCACATTTTCCTTGATTATGTAATTGTCTATGGTTTGTAATAGCTTAGGTTTCTTTTACTTTCCGCTTTTATATTTTTTTTGTATCTTCCCCGAAGAAATATAATAGTCTAGGATTTATTTTATACCTTTACTTTCTGCACATTTATTGCTTTTCTATTTTACTATATAATTGTTAGAAATTAGGTCTTGCATGGAAAGATAAAAATGAAACGATAGCTAACCCTAATTTTAAAGATAAACATAACTGAAAACAAATCACTTGAACACTCGCACCTCTAGGGTAACCGCCTTAATTCCTTCGGATTACAAAACAATCATGTCCCTCGAACGTGGGAACACTTTAGCAAAGTCCCTCGAAAACAAAGATCATAGTCCCTTGATGACCCTTTCGACATTGCCTTCGGTAAATGATATGGTCCCTGAACGATAATCACTAAAGCGTCCTTACCAGTTGCCTTCAATGACTGTACACCTGTCCCTTCATATCCAACGATAGGGTTTCCTACTAACTAATGGTATGGATAACACTATCAAAAGGAGGCGGAAAATACAAGAACGACCTTGAGTAAGGGTAGAACTGTTAATCACTTGCTCACAAAAACAAAACATTTTCTCACAAACAGTTACAAAATATTTTCAAAAAAAACGCTTTGTATACACTCTTAATGATACAAGAGTCATTACAAAGTCCACCTTACATTGGAAATCCTTTCAAAACTATTTTCAAATACACAACACAAAGAAATTTAAATAGTAGGCTAAGCGACTAAGTGCCCGTAGATAACTACGGATGAAAATGGTGCTAACACCTTCCCTTTTCATAACCTACCCCCCGAACTCAAAATATGTCAAGGTCTTTCCTGTTATTTTCACCCTTTTCTTATTGGATAAAAGAAAAGTCGCTGGTGACTCTTGCTATCCGCAACATTTGCGATAAAACATTAAAACAAGTTATTTCTCCCACCGTGTTACAGAACTGGAGACTCTGTTGGGGAGTACTAAAAAAAGAGGGGTTACCTTAGAGTTAGATCACTTTTAAATGCTTTCCTTGTTTGTTTTGTTTTCTTTACATTTGAGGGTTGCTCGGGTTTATTTATTGTAAAGGTCCTATACACGGATCTGGGGATACATTTAGGTAAGTAGCAATAGATCATAGAAATTGTACGGTGTAGACCGATATGGTGGAAGTGACGGATACATTAGTGTGAAACATTTGTATTGGTGTTCCTTGAGTTAGTCGAGGATAACATTGGGCTTCCGCGTGGTGTCATGAGCACTAACTAACCTTTAGAACCTTAATTGACCCAACTTAGCCATTAGAAAGTAGTGAGATGGTCGACTTTGGTGCAGTCCAAGGTTTGTTAATACTCGATGCTACGCTCATTGAGATTCGAGTCTCGGGATATTTCGGTGGCAAGTCAGTTACTCTGGTGAAACAAAGCATGTAAGAAAGATCGATGATATGAGACTCCTAGAACCCGGTTACTATTCTTAGGATAGGTTGAGCCAACTGAACTTCAAGAGGGTACTTACCTATGAACCTCATGCAAGCCTTTAAACCTAAGGCTCTTGTGTGCTTTGTTTGTGTTTGTTATCTGTTTAAACATGACATCATGACATCATAATATCATACCATAGCATGCTATTAACCATTTCAAGGATCTCAAAGGCCTGTGATGCAGGTTATCATGAACCAAACATCTAGCAAAGGGAAAGAGGATTTATTTTTCTCTAACCAGATGTCGTCAAAGACTGAAGTACATTATCTTGAGTCAAAGGCTAGGACCCACTTGACATGGTAAGATTGATTCTCATAGAAGGGCGTTCAAAGATGCAAAGTTCTTCTGTCAAAGATGTATCCAAACTCAACTTCTAACATTTCCTTTTGTTTATCCTGTGAGATCCTTGAAAACATTGCATCCATATATCATGCACATCCTTACATAACGGGTTTCCGCAACAGGTTTTCTCATCTTCTTGCTGTTTATTTCAGTAAAAGATGGCTCTTGAACAAACTGTGAAAGAACTTCAAGCTCAAAACGCCCAATTCCAAGAGAAACTCCTGAACTTATCCAAGGGACAGAAAGAGATGATGGAGCTCATTGCCAAGAAGAAAAAGACTCGGAAACCGGTTGGTATCTTTAACATGGGGAGAAGATTCAAAGGTCCCGTCAAACAGGTTCAAGCTTCTGATATCCCATCAGATGAAGACGACAATCAAGAAGAAAATGGTAGAAGTATCAAAGCTGAAGGGGGAAGCAACCATGGTTCTGGTAAAATTCCTGATGAAGGAGACTATTTTGATGAGCAGTATCCTCCTGCCAATGATAGATACAAACAGTTGGAAGATCGTCTGAATGCCATAGAAATCCAGAAAGTGTCTGGACTGGATTTTGAAGAGCTGGATCTTATTTTGGGGGTTGTTATCCTTCACAAGTTCAAGGTCCCCGTATTTTCCAAATACGATGGTGTTTCTTGTCCTAAACTGCATTTAAGATCTTATGTTCAGAAGATCCAACCTCATACTACTGATAGAAAATTATGGGTCCATTTATTTCAAGAGAGCTTATCTGTGACACAATTATAATGGTTTTATCAACTGGAAGGAACCAATATTCGTACTTGGGAAGACTTGTCTTATGCCTTCTATAAAAAATATCAATATAATGCTGACCTTGCACCAACTCGTGTGCAATTACAGAGTATGACTATGGGCTCTCACGAGGGTTTTAAGGAGTCTGCCCAGAAATAAAGAGATTTAGCTGGAAGGGTTCAACCTCCTATGTCTGATAGGGAGCTCGTTGATATGTTTATGGGCACTTTTATAAGGCATTTATTTAATCATTTGATTGAAAGCTCTTCATCTGGTTTTACCGAGTTGATACTAATAGGGGAACATGTCGAAGGTGGTATCAGAAGTAGAAAGATTCAAGTGGGTGCATCTTCAAGTACTATAAAGAAGACGTTCAACAGAAAGAAGGAAGCTAATGCAGTTTATGGCCAGAAGGGTCGTGCTAGAGGTGACCGCAATCAAAATTTAGGAGTGGTGTTAATTTCTAATCCTGCACCTATGCAACAACATCAACAGTGCAATCGGCGTATGGAAAACAAACCAAGAAGAAAATTTACAAAGATCAATATTCCATTGTCTCAGGCCTTACAACACTTATTGAAGGAAAAATTAATAATGTTAAGGGATCCTCCTGTGAATCCCAACACCTCCTCTCCTCGATACAATCCCAGTGTGAAATGTGCTTATCATTCCAATAGCCCCGGGCACGACACCAATAGCTACTGGGTGTTGAAAAACAAAATTCAGGATATGATTGACAACAATGAAATTGAGTTTGATCATTCCAAGACCCCCAATGTGATTACTACACCTATGTTGAAGCACGACAAAGGCATAAGTGCTATTGGTGATGTTTCATATATTTCTACTGTAAGTGAATTGACTACTCCCCTCCTAGTCATTAAGAAGAATTTGTTGCAAGCCGATTTTTTTCTGGGTTATACTGAAAGATGCTATTGATGTGCAGCCCAACACAATAGCTGCAAGTTGTTAAAAGAAGGTATTCAACATCTAATAGTCAATCATATGATTCTAGTTGAGAAGATTCCTTCTATTGGGAATTTGTTTCAAGACTTATCCGTAATTTCCCGCACTCCTATCAAGATCACTTCCAATGGTCCTGTAAAGATTACTGCCAAAGCCAGAGTTTATCCTTTGATTATCATTGCACCTGATCCTATTCCATATTCCTCGGGAAAAGCTATCCCTTGGAACTATGGAGTCGACGTCTACTACCATGACGCCAAGAAAGAACTTTTGACTACTGAGAATGAAGGTACTGAAGTTACTGATCCCAACATCGATAATATTGTTGGACCCAGTAAGGTTACTAGAAGCGGAAGGGTTTTCTCTCCGGAAATATCTCCGAAGACTGCTGCCACACCAATTCAAGTTACTCCGACCGATTCAACTACTGAGACTCGGGACAAATAGAAAATGATGGAGTCTGCCCAGACGGAGGCACCTAAAGAAGTTGCAGCTGAAGACACCTTCAGGCAAGAGTTGGAGGAGGTGTTAAAAATCATCCAAAGAAGTGATTACCAGATTATTGAATAGCTAGGACATTCTCCCTCTAAGATATCCATGTTATCCCTTTTATTATGCTCTGAAGCCCATGCACAAGCTTTGGTGAAGTTCTTAAAGTCCGCTCACGTACCACAAGAAATTTCTCCCGATCAATTTGGAAGTTATGTTGCTAGCCTAACTACTGATAATGGGCTAGGCTTTTCTGATGTCGATTTGACTCCTGAAGGAAGAAACCACAACAAGGCCCTGTATGTCTTTATTGAATGCAGGGGCACTACATTAGCCCATGTGTTGATTGACACGGGTTTTCTTATTAAATGTTCTACCAAAGGGTGCTCTAGACAGGATTGATTATGAAGGGGTTGTGCTGAAACCCAGTGATATTATGGTCAGAGCCTTTGATGGTTCAAAGAGGATGGTACACGGAGAGGTGGATCTCCCGATCAAAGTGGGTTCCTAGGTCTTCGACTCTACTTTTATGTGATGGATATTTGTCCAACCTATTCTTCTTTATTGGGACGCCCTTGGATTCATGGGGAAGGTGTTATCACTTCGACCTTACATCAAAAGATGAAATATCCTGTGAAAGGAAAGGTTATTATTATTATTTATGGTGAAGAATAGTACATGGTAAGTCACTTGAACTCCTTCAGATATGTTGATATGGACGGAGAATTCATCGAGACTCCCTTCTAGACCTTTGAAGTTATTCCTAGGGCGACTACCGTTACTGAAGACATTTCTGCTATTCCCAAGGTTACCAGGGTTCCACCCATAACGACTTCTTTAAAGGATCCTAGAGCAGTGGTAGAAGAAGGTGGTTGCACTACTTAAGGTCAGATTCCTGACATTTCTTACATGTATGACAAATTTGGTTTGGGTTTCACTACAGAGGTTCAAAAGGATATCTGCCGTGCTCGTGCTAGTAGACCATCATTCCGTGTCAGCAATAGTGGAGTCAACGCAGTAGAAGATGATGATAGTGACTATGAACTCGACAACTGGATCTTTCCTACCATCAACAACGGGCTCAAAAATTAGAAGACTGAAGATGTTATAGCAATCTCCTTTAGTCAGGAGTAAATTCTACTTTCTGTTTTATTGCTTTCAAAGTTTTGGTTATGTAATCTTTAAACGATAACTTTAAACCATGTGCCTTGCCTAGGGCATAACAGTTCATTTGTTAGGGTTATCATTTCATTAACATATTTTCATTCAATAAAGCATTGGACATTTTTCATTCAAATTTTTTTCTCTTTGTCTTTCTTTTACTTTATTGCTTTCAAAATAGCTATGTGTTCTTACACATACCCACACAATAAATTGCAGATCGACATCCACTCTGGATCTCATTGATAACAATTCCTCTATTGCCACTTATGACTTTGAAAATCCGATCTACCAAGTCGAGGACGGAGGTGAGGTAGATTCTGAAATACCTAGAGAACTTTTCAGACTGTTAGTAGAAGAGGAAAAGGCTATACAACCGCATGAAGAGCCATTTGAGGTTGTAAACTTGGGTACTGAAGCAGACAGGAAATAAGTCAAGATAGGTGCCAACCTAGAGGACAGTGTCAAGAACATGTTAATTCAGATGTTGCATAACTATGTTGAGATATTTTCTTGGTCATACGAAGATATGCCAGGACTTGATACTGATATTGTTGTTCACCATCTACCAATGAAAGAGGATTGTTCTCCAATAAAGCAAAAGGTCGTCGTATGCGTCACAAGATGTCTGAAAAGATCAAGGCAGAGGTTATGAAACAATTCAATACAGGTTTCCTAGCTATTAGGTCCTATCACAAGTGGGTTGAAAATGTGGTTCCATTACATAACAGGGATGGAAAGGTACGTATGTGTGTAGACTGTAGGGATCTAAGCAGGGCGAGCCCCAAAGATGACTTTCCGCTTCCGCACATTGGTGTTCTTGTTGAAAACACCGCTCATCACAAAGTATTTTCTTTCATGGATGGTTTCTCAGGTTATAATCAGATTAATATGTCACCTGAAGACATGGAGAAAACTACCTTCGTCACACATTGGGGCACTTTCTATTACAAGGTTATGCCTTTTGGGTTAAAGAACGCCGACCCAACATATCAGCATACTATGGTATCCTTATTCCACGACATGTTTCATGACAAGATAGAGGTTTATGTTGACGACATGATAGCGAGGTCTCAGACTGAAGAAGAGTATCTTGATCATCTACACAAGCTATTTGAGAGACTGAAGAAGTACAAGCTAAGGTTGAATCCAAACAAGTGCACCTTTGGGGTAAGATCTGGTAAACTCATATGGTTCGTTGTCAATGGTAAAGTTATTGAAGTTGATCCCGCCAAGGTCAAAGTTATTTAAGAAATTCCTTCTCCCCATACTGAGAAGGAAGTCAGAGGTTTCTTGGGACGTCTGAATTACATTGCCATGTTTATTTCTCATTTGACCACTACTTGTGAGCCGATCTTCAAGTTGTTGAAGAAAGATTAGGTAGTGAAGTGGAATGACGATTTTCAGATAGCTTTTGAAAAAATCAAGGAGTACCTCCAAGAACCTCTGATCCTGATGCCGCTAGTTGAAGGAAGACCTCTGATCATGTACCTAACAGTGTTAGAGAACTCAATGGGGTGTGTACTGGGGCAAAATGACGAGTCTAGTCAAAAAAAGCATGCAATATACTACCTTAGAAAAAAGTTTACCGACTGTAAAACAAGATAATCACTGCTCGAGAAAACTTGCTGCACTTTGGCATGGGTTGCTCGCCGACTAAGACAATATATGTTGACTAATAATACCTTGTTGATCTCTAAGATGGATCCAATAAAATACATATTCGAGAAGCCCTCTCTCTCCGGAAGAATAGCCTGATGGAAAATGGTCTTGACATAATACGACATTCAGTATACCACTCAGAAAGAAATCAAAGGAAGTGTATTAGAAGATCATTTGGCTCATCAAGATGTAGAAGGGTACCAGTCCATGAATTTTGAGTTCCCATATGAGAATATTATGCTAGTTACAAATTGTGAAGAACTTGGACCTTATGAAGGACCTAAATCAGGATCCTGATGGACTATTGTTTTTGATAGAGCTTCCATTGCACTTGTTAATGGAATCAGTGTTGTGATTATCTCTCCAAAGGGTTTCCATACACCCTTCACTGCCAGATTATGCTTTGACTGTACCAATAACATGGCCGAATACGAAGCATGCATCATGGGTATCAAAGTCGCTATTGATATGAGAATCAAATTCTTGGATGTATACGGGGATTCAGCCCTAGTGATCCATCAGTTTAAATGAGAATGTGATACGAAACACCCGAATCTCATTCCTTATTGGGAGCATGTGTTAATGTTAATTTCGTACTTCAAGGAAATCAATTTTGAGGATATTCCACGAGAATAGAATCAGTTGGTAGATGCAATGGCTACCATGTCATCTATGTTCAAAGTCAGATGGGACAATGAAGATCCTCGAATTACTATTGAAAGACTAGATGAATCGACACACTGCTACAAAGTTGATACTGATGGAGTAGAAGGGAGGCCTTGGTTTCATGAAGTAAAAAGTTACCTCGAAGTTCAAGAGTATCCTGAAGGAGCACCTATCAATGACAATAAGTTTCTACAGATGTTCTCTACCAATTTCTTTCTAAGCAACGAAATTTTGTACAAGCACAACCATGATTCGACTCTGATATGTTGTGTAGACAAGAAGGAAGCAGAGAAGATTATGGAAGACATGCATGAAGGTGTATTCGATACTCACTCTAGTGGACATACTATGGCTAAAAAGATTCTGAGAGTGGGTTACTACTGGTCGACTATGGAAACTGATTGCCATCACCACACCAGAACTTGTCACAAATGCCAGATCTAAGCCGACAAAGTACATGTACCTTTGGTTCCTCGGAATGTCTTGACTTCTCCTTGGCCCTTTGCAATGTGGGGCATTGATATGATTGGAGAAATTAAGATTACTGCTTCTAATGGATATTATTTCATCCTGGTCGCTATTAATTATTTCATGAAGTGGGTTGAAGCAGCTTTATTTTACTCCATTACCAATAATGTTGTGGCTCGATTCATTAAGCATAATCTTATCTGTCGATATGGCATCCCAGGAAGGATTATCAGAGACAATGGTACCAATCTTAACAACACTATGATCACGGAACTTTGCATGAAACTCAAGATTAAGCACCAAAATTCTTCTCTGTATCTATTGTACCCCAATTTTTCCCTCTAATATTCCTCTATCATCTCATACCAACTCAATCACAACAAGATCACAATTGGGTTTGCTTCTTCTCTCTATCTCTAGGTTTTCCTATGGGGAATCACCAAACACATTGATTTATATTTTGTGATCATATATGTTCTATTTTGATTAACCTTTGACTAACAAATACAATGATTGTTTGCTCTAATTGATGATATTATAGGTGAAAGTATAACACATTCCCATCATGTTGATCTATAGGTTCATGAGTTTATTTTCATGCCTTTTTCAACAAAATTTCATTTATATTCAAGATTCATAATTGAATATTCTTTGAAGTGATATCATGATAAGGCCTAATATGATTCATCATGCCTAAATTTATCAAAGGAAGTCAAAGGATGCAAGAGTTGATTGAAGAAGTTTTACCTAATTCAACAAGTTCTTGATTTCTTAATCACAAGTGCATGTTTCCCTCTTTTATTAATATTTGGAAGTTTTTATGGTTTCTATGGTTTCTTATTATAATCCTCAACAACTACTATTCACATGACAAAAGTATTGGTGCAAGAAAGTTTGTCAAAATTGAAAAGGGTTTCCAAGGCATTTTGGTGCTCTAGGAGCAAGGGTTTTGAAATTCTAATGGTTATATCTTGCTCATATTTTGGTATTTTTGATTGATTCAAAAACCATGCTTCTCTTTAAAGGGTTACCAACAAATCACTTCAAAAGTTTCAATAATATTTTGTGTGGAAGATGCCTAATGATGAACAGAGATTACAAGTCTTCTAGATGAACCATCAAATTCCCTTATGTGACTTCAAGAGATCATAACTTGGTCAATTTTTATCTCCTTGATCCCATTCTTTTTCCATAATTATATTACGGATGTTAAATTTAACTCTTATTTTATGTAGAAAGCTTTAAAATAGATGGAAGATACCCTAATGATGCAAAAGATTATAGGTCATCTCATGAATTTTCACCAATTTTGCAAGACCATAAATTTTTCAATACTTGGTGTTTTTGAGTGATTAAAGTTTAAAGATGCTCTTTAGGAAGTCTATTTCAATCTAGCATCAATTATCGAATCTCAATTTTGGAGGAAAGTCATGTTTGAGCTCAAAACATTATAAGCCATTTTTGAAGAAAAAACTTAGAATTTTTCTAAGTATAAAAGTTAGCATCTTTTTTCTCAACTTTGACTCATCACAAATTTTATCTCAAGAATCAATTTGATTCCATTCTTTTCACATTTCAAATATTATGATCTCATCTTTCTAAAGCTTTGAGAATCATGTCCTAAGACCCCTTGAACTAAGAATACCATTGGTTCAAAAATGGTACCTTGAAATTGAAGTTATCTCCAAAGTCATAAATTGAAATTCATAATATGGCCTCTAATCACAAAATTCTCGCGCCTTTTTGCTTCTAATTGTGTTTAGAAACTTTCTAAAATCATTTAGCATCATAAAACGCAGGATTTGGATGAGTTTTGATGCAAAATGAGTCACACTTTTTACGTGCCGCAGATTCACACAAATTCCCTCCAAACTTCATCATTCCACACGCTTGAGCATTCCACTCACTTCCCTATAAATAGAGGGTAATACCTCACTCATTTTCTCAAGCTTGAGAGCCAAAATCACTCTATCAAACTCCCTCCACAACACACTTTTCTGAGATTTTGAATTCTTATTTCCTCCACTTTTCAATTCAATTTCTTCATTGATCCTTCATCCTTGAACTTCCCTGAAGCTAACAGAAGAAAAATCAAACCTTGAGTTTCCTGGAATCGTGCCAGCCAAGTACATTTATAGAGCATCTTCATTTTACTTTGTTTAGGTAGTTTAAGGCACCAAATCTTCTAACTCAAATTACTAGAATGGTCTATGATGTTCACCGATGCTTGCTATTAACTCAGTTTTGGAGAAACAATGCATTTAATGCTTCTGATTTTCGATTTCATTATTTTAAACATCTCTGGTTTTTTCCAAATCGACTACGCTGTGATTTATATAAATTTTTTGCGAGCATGTGATTATGATCGTCTCAAGTAGACGCATCTAATGGTACCACTATGAATGCGTAAATTTACAGATTCAATAATTTGAGGTTTGTCCTATTTGCAAGAGGCTAGAGGTTGAAGACAACCTACGTGTCGTCCTTCAACCAATGACATCAGCCCAATTGTTTTAATTTTATTGAATGTATTTTATATTGATACATGTGTGCGCTCAGCCTTGGGTCCATGATGCTCTCTCACCTCTGATCCGTTGGATGTGCCAACATGTATTAGTAAGGAAGATCCAACACGTGTGGTTTTTCTGATTTGTTTTATTTTTAGAAATTTATTTTTTAATTTCATTTTATCTTTAAAAATTCACAACTCTTTCATTTTTTATCCAAAAGTTATGTAAAAATATACAAAAATACCTTGAGTTATTTCTGACTTTGTGAATATTTTTATTTTAATGTTTAATATTTTTCATAATTTTTTCTTTGTTTGCTTTATTATAATTGTTTCAAAAACACTTTCTAGCATTTTTAAATTCTGAAATTGTTTATAAAAATCATTTTCATTGTTTCTGACCTTCTAAATTTTTTGTGGAATTTTATCTTGATTTTTACTATTTTTGATCTTTTTTCCCTTTACTTCAGCAATTAAAATAAGTTTAAAAATAGTTTTTGACTTAAAAAAATTACAAAATAATTTATAAAAATATTTGAGTTCATTTCTGATTTTTCTATGGTCTCACTTGATTTTTCTTCAGTGTTTTGAATATAATTGCTATTTTTTCCTTTATTTCCATATTTATAAATCATTTAAAAAAACCTTTTTCTTTTATTTTTAATACTATTTTATTTTTGTACATATTATGACTATGTTGACTTTTGATCATGGACTTCATTAAAATCATTGGATCTTGGGTGTTGAGTTTAACTCCACCAAAATGGATAAATGATTTTAATGATAGTTTGATTAAATTTTTATTTCAAACATTTCCCCTTCCTCCTTCATCTTTTCCCTTTATCATTGTGTTAAATGTTATTAAAAGGATGATTTACATATCATCTCTCCAAACATATGACACATAGATGGCTATTGACCGGCCCCAAAATAGGTGCGACTTCTATATAAGTCCACTTACAATTGCTTAACATATCGCTAAATTTTATCCTGATTCGAGCGATGATCATTTGTGGCTCAAACCCTACTTTTTAAGCCAAAGGATGTTTAATTTGAAACCTTTGATCCAATAACCTTGAGATTCATTGTTATGAGGATTTGGTCTTATCAATACTCTAATGAATCTTCATAAAATTTGGTATAAGTGAATCATTTAAACATTATTGATCATATGTTGTTACATTGAAGACTTGAAATGGATGGTATACTTGACAAAAAGCAAATCAAACTTATTGTTGAGAGGCTTTGATTTTATTAATATTCTAATGATTTTTCAAATGCAAGATTCAATATGGTCATTCAACTAACCTCTAATTACTAATTCATTAACAACTGAATTTTACTTTATGCTCTTTTATTTTATGCCTTTACTTTATGCACCATTTTATTTTATAATTTACATTTCATGATATTTTTCATCTTTGCTCACTTGAGCATTTACTTTTATTTCATTTTTATTTTGCTCACTTGAGCTTTTCATTTCTTTTTGAAGATACCTAATAATCAACTTGAACCATAAAAAACTTTAATGTTACTTGGATTATTTGGTTACTATCCTTGGCATTATGGAGTGATGGACTTCTTGGACTTAGGATTAGAGACCTTGACCTACCTTAAGACCTTGTGATTTCTTTTGCAATATTGTCTAGAGTTCTTGGGGTTTACCCCAAGACATTGGGTTGTTTGCTTTTCTTTGTGTGTAGGTTATTCTGATTATATGCCTTGTCTGTGATTGGGAATTCATATGTATACAATTGTTACTCTATCCAATTTTTTATAAAGGATTAATGCATTTGAAGCTTGGTTTTTCACAAGAGGTTTAGTATCCTTGCTTGCTTGGTTTCAATATAAAGAATGAGAATTCTACATTGACTCATAATGTCAAGTGTTGGCTTCTTGTTGGTTAGACGATTCTTTTCCCTAGCTTTTACCTTATGCTTTAGGATAATCCCTTCATCTCCTCCCATCTACTTAAATTTCAAAATCTTCTCCCTCCCTTTTCAAAAATCTTGTTTCTAAACTTGAACGACTTTCATAATAAACTTGGACTTAGGTCCATGCATTTTCAAAACATTTTCATAAACAAATTTTAATCAACTTAATAATACTTTGACATTTTTGTGAGAAGACTAAAAGTCAATTAACCTCATTCAAACTATTTTTCCACCTTGGCTTTTTACTTTTAAATCTTTCTCAAAAGACTAGACTCTTGTCAATCCTTGTAGTGATGCGAGCTACTATACTTCTATAATATATAGTGAAGATAGATATTTTCCACTTGGGTGTTGAGTGAGGCTTTGTTGATTTTAAATCCAAGCCATATCCTCCACTTTGAGATGAGGCAAGTTCTCCTTTCTCATGATTGTGGGTAGTAAGTATGCTCTTCCACTCGGACAATGACAATGATGTCTCGTCTCTTAAAATTAAACCAACACACTTGTGTTTTTAAAATTTGTAAAGGTGAACTATGTGTACCCTGATGTCCTATTGCACGGAAGATGGTATGTAAGCACTAGAGGTTCGTAACCACGGCGGGTGTAAAATTGTAAACAAAATACTTCTTTTCTCATCTCCACCATCTATTTTTGTATATAACATTTATAGCCAAAATACACAAATTTACAAAGAGGTTCCTGCGGAGTACCTTAGATGTTTAGGGTGCTAATATCTTCCTTTTGCATAACCAACCCACTTACCTAGATTCTCTCCCCTTCTTTTTTGGGTTATTTTCTCTTTTCCCATTCCTTTGAAAATAATAAAGCGCGGTGGCGATTTTTATTTTGATTTGTGCGAGTCAAGTCAATCCAATGGCATAGTCTCAACATTTCTACTGCTACAGTATCGGTCGAAGATGAATGGCACAGTGGAAGCCGCCAATAAGAACATCAAGAAGATTGTGCAGAAAATGGGTGTGACCTACAAAGATTGGCATGAGATGTTACCATTTTCTCTTCATGATTATCGCACTTCAGTACGGACATCAACTAGGGCAACCTTATTCTCTCTAGTCTATGGTTTGGTAGTTATCCTACCCTTCAAAGTCCAGATTCCTTCTCTAAGGATTATGAAAGATGCAGACTTCGACGAAGACGAGTGGATTCAAACTAGGCTAGACCAGATAAATCTTATTGACGAGAAAATACTTGCGGCTGTTTGTCATGGGTAGATGTACCAGAAGCGTATGATCAAAGACTTTAACAAGAAAGTCAAGCATCGGATATATCAGAATGGTAACTTGGTAATAAAGCACATCATCCTACCATAAGGTGATCCTAGGGGCAAGTGGACTCCCACATAGGGGAAAGCTTAACCACAAAGTCTCAATCATAACCTCTTATACTAATGTTCCTTAGACACATTATAAAAGATAGATTCAGAACCTTGACTTTAACTGAAACACATAACCACATGTTTTCTTCCAGTAGTGTATGTTCAGAACCTGATGACGTCACACGACTTGTACCAGAGTCAGAACATTATAGCAGAAGCTACACGCTAGAACGAAACCATTAGTGTACACAATTGTTCACTAACATAACATGTAAAGTTATCATCAAAATCTCAAGGCTATATGTAGAAACACTTCTTGTTCTTACAACAACCATTGACCCAACAAATATGATCTCTTAAGATCTCCTATCAGGATTTCCCATGATAACCGCAATCATTATATTTTTGAGATGAGACCTTCACTTGGCCACTAAAGGAATCGATCAACAATAGTTGATAAGGTTTCTATGCTAACATGATTTCTTCTTCTAAGAAGATTACACAATTTATTTAAGCACAAAGTCTCCCCCTGAGCCCAAGGCTCACAAAATAAATTTTGAGCATTCAAAACATAGAATAGAGATGTAGCACTTCCATACAAAAACTCACCAGAGTCTGACTAGAACACCTGGTCTTCATCTCAAAACCTGGTTTCTATCAACACTTGGTGAAGAATCAATACTTGATTTGAGCCTGATTAAATAATGCCACACATCATGTATCAATGCTTTTGTTTCATGATTCTAATATCACAACCAAAACACTATACTTCTCAAGCACTAGTGTTTGATCTGATATATTCCACTGTATTAGGCATTCAAACAGTTCACAACTTATGAATAGAGCGTACGTTGCTAAAGCACACGTATCAGAGCATAACTTCTAAGTGGCACCTCTGTATGAGAGCATGCATCCGAATGTTAACTTTTCTTCCCTTCAGGAGAGCACAACTTTTGAGCTTTAATACCAAATTTCATACTTTCAGAAAGTTAACAACTTCTGAATACTATAATATCAAGCAAGATTATCTTACTTTCAATAAGTTAATAACTTCTGAATTGTGTTTGGTACATCTGTTTGAATATACATATATTCACAAATTGTACAATTTCTTCTGTATAAAATCAAAGTTGATTTCATCCAAAAGGTTTTCAGCCTTAACATCAGGATCTTCATCTTCAACCTGTCTTAGAATAAACTCAGTGAACTTGGTAAGAGTTCTTGGATAGAAAATATCAAATAAACAATTAGTAGCAACAACATTATATATGTTTGAGTTTAATGATCTGAGCATAAACATTATCAAAATAACATTTTACTTTCTCCCCTTTGTCAGAAATCAAAAAGGTGATAAAGAGACAAAAGAAGTGAAATTAACAGTTTTTTGAGAGATCACAACAGAATCACTGGATGCTTATTGTAATACGGTGGGAAAATGACTTGGTTTCCCGTTTTATCGCAAATGTTGTAGATAGCAAGACTCGTCACCGACTTTTCTTTTATCCAATAAGGAAAGGGTGAAAAGAACAGGAAAGACCTTGATAGATTTTGAGTTCGGGGGTAGATTATGAAAAGGGAAGTTGTTAGCACCCTTTTCATCTGTAGTTATCTACGAGCTCTTAATCGCTTAGCTCACTTTTGAAAATTTATTTTTTGTCTGTGTGTTTTAAAAATATTTTGAAAGTTGCCAATGTAAGGCGGCACATTGTAATAACTCTTGTATCGGTCCTCAAGAGTGTATAGGAAGCGTTTGAAAATATTTTGAAAGTGTTTGTGAAATATTTTGTTTTTGTGAGGAAGCGATTAAAAAGTATCCTACCCTACTCAAGCTCGTTATTGTAATGCTC
Organism: Vicia faba; assembly: GCA_948472305.1. Taxonomy (NCBI): domain Eukaryota; kingdom Viridiplantae; phylum Streptophyta; class Magnoliopsida; order Fabales; family Fabaceae; genus Vicia; species Vicia faba. The sequence continues at coordinate 27,436,833 of OX451736.1, forward strand.
CTCCTCCTATAGATAGTGTTATCCGTACCATTAGTTAGTAGGAAGCTCTATCGTTGGATGTGAAGGGATAGGCGATAGTCATCGAACGGTCATAGATGGCAACACATAAGGACGCTTTAGAAATTTTCATAAGGGACTGTCATCGTTTTCCTCGTAGGAAACTCGAGGGACTAGATCATTTACCAAAAGGCAACGTCGAAAGGGTCATCGAGGGACTATGATTTTTTTCTATGATGACTTGATCGAGGGTCTTTGCTAAAGCATCCCCACGTTTGAGGGACATGACCTTTTATCCGAAGGCAACAAGGGAGGTTACCCTAGAGATGCAAGTGTGCGAGTGTTTCATATTCAGTTTATTTATCTTGGAAGTTAGGGTTTTCTATCATTCATTTTTTAGTCTTTCCATACAACCCTAGTTACTAAACAATAGTGGGAAATATAGAAAACATTAAAGGTGCGGAAAGTAAAGGCTGGAAATATAAACCTAAACTATTACATCGCTTTCAGGCAGGTACATAATAGAAAGTACGAAAAGGTAAACCCTAAACTATTACAACCCGGAAAACAGTTACAAAATAATGAAAAAAAGTGGCAAAAATAAACTACACTATTACAATTGTGAACCCTATATACTTTAACTATGAAAATAGAATAAAATTGAAATAGAGGAAAAAATAAATATTTTATGATGATTTTAATTAATTAAACCTAGGAATCTAATTAATTTTAATTAATAAAAATGATTAATTAGAGAGTTAATCAAATGAAATTTAATTAAAAAAACCTAGAAAAACTAATTAATTTTATTAAAGAAAAAAGTTAATTAAAAAAAAAGGTTAAGTAAAAGAGCTAAAACCTAATTAGGGTTTATAAAAGGTTATGTGATTAAGTGAAATTAGGGTTAATGGGAAAAGAGATCATGAATTTTAGGTAAAAAAATTTAATTTAAAAATTTATTAAAAAACCTAAAACCTAATTTGATTAGGGTTTTTTTTTAAAATATATAAAAAATAATTTGTATTCTAATTAATAAATGAAAATAAATAAAAAGATAAAAGAAAAATATAAGAGAAAAAAAAGGGATGGGCCTTAGTTAGTGAAAGGAGAGGGTGCGGATGGCAAAAAAAAGTCCAGGCCTACTAGTGCTAGTGTTGGATCCAGTGTGTGCAGCTCCAAGAGGTTGACCGTGCGCTTGTGCGTCTGGGACGTTGATATTGGCTAATGATAATCACACGGTTGTATGAAAAGGGTGCACGGTTGATGTTATGGAGCGCGTTTCACTTGATCTGCAAAAGTCAAAAAATACGAAAATAAATCACAAAAGGCAGGGATCGAACCCATGCCCTTGTATACGAATGCTCTAACATGCGCTGCCTTGCCACTGGGGTGGCTATACATCCTGTAATATAAACTAAATGAATTAATTATAATATAAACATTCTTGCATGGACCGGAGAAGCGTTGGAGCCCTAGCTCCGGTCGTCTTCTCCGGTGACTCTTTTTTTCGTTCCAGCAAAATAAGCATAGTTAGTAATTCAAGGTACCCTATCCCCCTAATTCAGGCCTTGTGAACATAATGGGAGTATTGGTTTTGGCTAAAACACGTTGTAGAATAAGATATGGTCAAAATAACGTGGATCGGTGCAAACATGGTGATGCACGATTCCGGTAGCATGGGACTCATGTGATGAGTCTATCCTGCACTATTAAACCTCATAAACGCATTAGGGATGTTAGTATACATTAAAACACAAAGAAATCAAAAATACAGATTTATGTAAGAATGGAAAATGATGGTGCATGTATGCTGTTTTCGTGCGCTTTGGATCTTCAAGGATGATCCATTCTTGCCCTATACCACCTCAGAAATCGATTGGAAGGGTTAATAGGCTTTGAAAGTGACTGCGAGATAGAGTTTCACTTTGCCCTAGTTTTGATATTTTATGAGATTTTTGGGAGAGGTTTCTTATTGCAAGGGTTTCTTTGTGGCTGCCTTTTCTAAAATGATAATGATATATAGAGGAGAATTATGTCAAGAGATTGTTGGGCTTGGACCTTTGTAAGAAGGCTTTGAATTTATCTTATTTAATTTTGAATTTAAATTAATAAAAATAAAAATAAATAAATTAAAAACCCAAGGGGTGTAGGAATAAGATCTAAGGTTCATTATGAAGTATATAACACACATGGACCTTGAAACAATATCCCATTAGCCCAAACCTTCAAGTTTGATCACTTTTGGTTTCATGCATTTTCTCAAAATTCCCCAACTTTCACCAATCATAACTCTCTCAATTTTTATCATTTGAAGGTGAGCTTTGACTTTTTGGAAATCTTAACATGTCCTCTATAATATCTATGTTGATAATATTTTCATTTGGAGAATTTATATTTGTGTAAGTTGCCTTGAGAAAAAATGTCTTTTTGTTGACTTTTGAAATGACCTATAATGTATGGGCCCATATCTCTCAAATGAAGCATATTTGGACTTGAGCTTAGAGAGACAAAGGTTTAGAGAATTCAATTTCTTTCAAAATGAGCTTTGGTTGAGAAAGATCTGATGAAGCATGTGGAAGTTATGCTTGGTCAAAGTTCAGGTTACTTCTCCTTAAGAAAACCCTAATTTGGTAACTTTTTTACTTTGGGTGAATTGAGAGTTTTCTTGATTAACCATGATCAAACCTTGATAAAGTGATGAATATAACTTCAAAATATTGATTTTGAGCAAAAATATTGAGGTTTGATTGAATGTTGACCACAATTGACTTTTTGTCCAATACAATTGATTTTCAGTCATCTGAGCAAACTTATGATGCAAGGCTTGAAATTTGGCATGAGAATTCTTAGAGGCACATAATAAATCATGAAGTCCACTTGAGGCATTAGAACCCCATCTTCCTTGAGAAAAGTGAAACCCTAATTGTAGGTTCATTTCTTAGGAGGGGGATTTGTATGATCAATTCTTGAGTCAATGAAAACCCTAAGAGCATGAATAGATATCTTTGAGGAAAATGGGAGGGAAAATTTTGGGTTACAACAACTGCCCTTGTTCAATCTTCTTAAACATGAAGAGTTAGATTGGCATGTTTTCCATTCGTGATCTGAAGGTAGAAGAGGATTGAACATTAAGTTCCCAGAAATTTGCACTCGCGTGTGCACGAAATACCACTGTTGGTTGATAGTACTGCTTGAATAGGTTTAAAGATACCATCCAGAGAGGTGATAGAGTGTCATCGGAGATGGGCTTATAGATTCCATCCAAAGTAACGATTGATAGGAGTATCAGAATGAGTCCACGCTTAACTGTATTTGGGAAGTATGCTAGAATGAGTTTGTGTCCGACTGTATCTAGTAGACATACTAGGGGTGTCAGAATGAATATTGTGTATCTATTGTATCTGAATGGTGTTCTAGAATGAGTCTATGTCTCGATCGTATCTATAAGTGGATCAGAATGAGTCTTTGCATGATTGTATCTGAGATCTGTATTAGAATGAGCCTATGCCTGGTTGTATCTAAATATATGCCAGAATGAATATAAGAATGGATCTATGTGTGGATAGTATCTGGAAGATATACTGGAATGAGTATTATAATGGATCCACGTTTTGATCGTATATGGAGTATATCTGGAACATGTGTTAGAATGAGTATCAAAATGGATCTATGTCTCGATCGTATCTGGAATGTATCTAGAATCTGTGTTAGAATGAGTCTACACCTGATTGTAACCAAAAGATCATCAGATTGAATCGTCAATTGATTGTATCTGACGAATGAGAAATTGTTGACAATGTTTATCTGTTTTGTAAACTATCCTGAAAAGAAACAAAGTTAGTTTTATGCAATGTTATGATGTATGTAATGCATCGTGTAATGATGCTCTCAAACTAAATGAGAATGTTATATGTGTTTTGTATACATATGCTATGATATTTCGTAAATGATGTTTGGATGTAAGATGTTGGTAACGGTTGCTTCGTATAACATCTTTGACTGGGAAAATATATTCCTGATTGTTGCTAAGGATGAAGAATATGAATCTTTTATCTCGTTTAGAATGTCTACGCTGGGGATTCCTGCTTTCTGCTTGAAGATACTCCACTGGGGACGTTTGACTTCTGCTTGGGGATAGAAGAAATGGATATTCCTCTGACGCGCTACCTGACCTGGTTTCAAATACCGTAGAAACTCCTTGGGGGTAATAACCTTGATTACACTTTGGTGGAGAAGAGAATTTTGCCGGGGATTTGTAGTAATCGGAGAAATGAACTTCGTTGGGGAAATAAACCCTACCGGGGAAATAAACCCCACCGGGGAAAAGAATTCTATAGGGGATTTTACAGTGTTAGAGAAATGAACTCCGCTGGAGAATTAAATTCATGTAAACTATGTTGAAGGAATCATTTCTAATTTCATAGGCTATGCGGAGGAAGTTTCCTCTATATGTTGGGGAGATGATCAAGCTTCCTTATACGCTAGGGAACCTACGGGGGGAAATAATCATGTGACCTGCTGGAGTATTCCCCGGTTTTGGTCTAAAGGTATATTAGACTCGCTGGGGAATATATCTCTATTGGGGATGAGCTTGTGAAGATAGCTCTGTAGAGGTAGTTCCATGGAGATTGCTCTGTGGGGATTTGTGGATGACTTGAACCTTATCCCAAATCCTAGAGTCTTTAGTAAATGCTTATTCTTGAGTGTATGTGTTGTACCCCAAAATTTGCCCTCCCATATTTTCCAAGAAATTGCCAAGTCAAGCTTCAAAATCTCCCCAAGGGTTGCACAGTCAAAGATCTCCTATACAGTCAAAATTAGGGTTTGTATTCTGATCAAGAAATTGAAGTTTCCAAAGGTCCAATCAAGTCTCATATGCCTACAAACATGGTCAAGCATCCTCATATCAAGTTTCAAGACATTCAGCTCAAAATTGCACAGTCAAAACCCTAGATTGCACTACAGTCAACTGTAGGGGCAAAATGGTCATTTGACAGTCAAAAGTTCAAATTTTTGGTCAACATATCATTTTGAAGCCACAAACATCATTTGATCAATGCTTGATCATGATTCTCAAAATTTGGCTCAGAAATCATCAAGATGCAAAAGTTTCCTTATTTGGACAGCTGAAAAAGTCAACTAAAATTGACCAGGGCATAACTTTCACATGGATTATCAGAAAAATTCCATCCAAAGCTCATTTTGAAGAGAAAGACATTTCCTACAACTCATCTTCATACTTCAAGTCCAAGAAATGCTCTCACAAAAAGTTATCAATTTCAACATTATAGGTCATTTTCAAAAGTCAACAAAAAGGGACTTTAAGTCAAAGGCCATAACTTGAGATTGGTAAATCAAAATGACATGGGACCAAAGACATTGGTTAGAAGACTCAAAGAAATTTCCAAAATGTCCAAGAACATGAGAAAATCTTAAAAATTGAGAAAGTTATGCCTTGTGGAAGTTGGGAAATTTTTGGATATTTTGAAAAGTCAACATTGGTTCAAATGACCTAAAATTGCTAATGGGCCCATTTTTCTTCCATAATTCATCATCCATGACATGTGCACAACCACTTGGCCCAAAGGGAAGTATTTCTTCATTTTTATTTATTTATTTGAATTTTTATTTATATTAATTCATTTAAATCAAATTAAATGCATGGAAAATATTTAACTTAACCTAACAAATCTTTTTGCACATGGAATCTACTCAATAATTCGTGCACATTCAAATATGGGAAGATTTAGGTTGATTGGATCATAATTGGTACAAATTTGTATGGAAAAGATTGAAAAAATAAAGCTTGAAAATCAAATCTTCAAAACCATCAATGAAAGAGATTTTGATCAATTTTGTTAACCTAATTTGTTCACTACATAAGCTAGAATGAAACCCTAATGAACAGACACACGCAGCTGCTCAAAAACTTGAAGAACAAACTTGAAAATTTTGCAAAGAAACTCAAAACTCAAAACCATATTCTAGGGCGATTCAAGGCATAATTCTTATTCCATTAGCTTGCTGAAGGTTCACTGGACATATTCCAATCAAAGACAACCATCAAAACTCAAGGAATCGGTATACAGAATTCAAGATATTTCATGAAAAATTCATAATCGTACTTTGAAATCTATGCCTTTTTATGGCATTTCAATTATTGATTCTTATTCCTTGAATGATTCTGAAGCTAACCAACATATTTAATTGTATTTTTATGCACCCTACGTGAATCCACCATTATCGTTTTTTAGGGTTTGAAGAACTTGCAATTGGGGTTTCCCAGTTCAGGAAAAATTAGAGTCCCATGGTACCATAACTGAATTCAGCATGTTGGGACGGTTCAAAATCAACCATCGCGCTTAATTTATGTGGCCTTATGGCCTATTCGTTATTTTCTCTAATGGTATATTATAGAACGGTTCAAAACCGTTGTCTATTGTCTTTGTATTTTCAGAAAAAAAAACAAAACGGAGAAGATGATGCAATGTCAAGACATGAGTGGTCCATTTAAATTTGCGCGCTAAATTTCCCATTAATCGTTGTTTCTTATTATATTGTTCTCCAGTTATTTAATATACAAAGTTACCAAGTGGCACGATTGGCAGGCACACGCGTTGATGACCTTCAGGACCTGGGTTCGATCCCAGGTCCCCTCCCTTTCCTTATATTTTTGTCTTCAATATGTTTCTATGCAGTCTTTAGGCAAGCGACTACCGTATGTCCACAAAATCCCACCTTCCACGTGTCCCAGAGCACCAGATCAAAGGTTCAGATCTAAAGAACACCTTGCACCCTGGTCAACACTGCTATACGCTGCTTGGAAAAGTCAAATGGACCCAGATTAATGGGCCTGAATCATCAAGAAAGAACCTCCCATTTGGGGTCTGAACCCCCTAGGTTTGCCATATTTTATTTATTTAATTCTATTTCTTTTAATAATTGTTTTGTTCAATTTAATTTAATATTTTCACAAAACACAAAAACATCATAAAAATCAGAAAAGAATTAAAATAATAAATATTTTTATTTGTAGTATTTTCATAAATAAATTTGCATGTAAATAAAATTAGTTTTAAATTAGGTGTTAACTTTAATTCTTTTAATAATAAATCTAAAAAATGTAGAACTAGGGTTTAATTAATAATTTTTCATCTTTTTATTTTTCTTTCATAATGATTAAATAATTAAATACTTATTTTTATAATTAAATTTGTATATAAAAATTAGGTTTAATTTAGGTTAAATTCTAATGTTTTTCTTAATAAATTAAAATAAAATAGAATTAGGATTAGCGTTTAATTGCAATTAATTTTTTCTATTGAATCTTAAAATACTAAAAAACACCAAAAAACAAGTTCTTTCTCTTTTAATTAATTAACTCCGTTATTAATTTAATTTTTGCAAAAGGGTCCAACGCCCTCGTTCTTAATTTCTTATTTATTCGCATATTTATTTTATTTCATTTGAATAATTATGTACCTCTCCCGAAGCCTTGTAAATAATTGCTCGCACTTTTATCTTTTACTTTATTTATTTTCTGTCAAATCGGGTTCGAGAAACTTTTGGCGATGTGGACCCGCGCCATTTGTAATAGCTTTAGATTTTTACGTTCCCGCAACTTTTAACTGTTAATTAAATGACATGAAAGAATGTATGGACAAAATAAAAACAAGCGTAGAACACCAATAACATGACAAGATAAATGCGAATGAAAACGACACACAAATCGCACACACCACCCCTAGGGTACGCCTCACTGTTGCCTTGCCTCGAAAGGTGATCGTCGAGTAGAGGACGTCTTAGTAAGTCCTCATGATCCGGGAACCTGGCATGAGGGTAGCTTCTAAGGTGTCTTCCCATTGCTCTGGTGATCACCATATCCCGAACCTCGAATTGACCCGAACACCTCCAACGGTGGTGCTACCTACCTCTCAATGGTGGGATGGCACTACTTTAAAGGACATTTACACAGACGAATTCCTTAGGGTAGGTAGACGACTCGTGGATACTTGCTCTAATTCAAAACAAAACAAATCAAAAATACTTTTCACACCGACACTTTCAAAAAGCTTTCGAAAGTAATTTTTCAAACACTCTTGAGGACCGATACAAGAGTCGAACTGGAATTTTCAAAGAAACTTTTTTAAAACCCACAGTTGAAAAGCAAGCAAACCATTTTTGAAAACACAAATGAGCAAGTATCTAAGAGCCCATGGATAACCATGGATAGAAAGGGTGCTAACACCTTCCCTTTCTATAACCTACCTCCCGAACCGAGAGCAATCTCTTTAAGGAATTTTTCTGTGCTTTTGTCCTTTCCATTTGGAGAAAATAAAAGACGGTGGCGACTCTTGCTTCCGCGACATTTCGCGAACCAGCGTTAAACAGTCAGTTCCAGATCCACCGATCACAGTATGCACATATTTGTTAACATTGATCATATTAATATGCATATGTTCATTCAATTTAGTCATTGGATGTGTTTGCAAACAAAACAAAAAAGTAAAATAAATTTGAATTTTTATTATATTTGTATTGAAATTTTTCCTATAAACAGGCGGTTTTGTACAAAGAGACAGAGATCCTAGTAAGAGGAAATTGTCTTAACATGAAAAGAGTATAAAGTAAAACAGAGAAAAATAGCTATGTGGAAACGATCCCATCGAGTTTCAATTCTTCTATTGCCCATATGTCTTCAAGCATCCCATCCCTCGCTGTTAGAAGAAGTTGACTGAATTGATCTGTATCATTTAAGCTTGACATTGATAATAAAGCTTGTTGTAGTAGGTGATCTAATGGGGCATAGTCAAACACTTTTAATCCCTAACTTTTTCATGGACCGCTCTTTCGGGTTTTCAGTACACCGGGATACCCTTTTTTTCCCAAGCCTCCTTTTCAAGTTTTTGACCTGTCGGGTGTACAATCTTTATATATATATATATATATATATATATATATATATATATATATATATATATATATATATATATATATATATATATATATATATATATATATATATATATATATAATTTTTGCCCGAACCCTTTTGGTTCGTTGGGGTGCCCTTATTTTTGCCTAGGCCAGTCAACCTAGCGAGTCTCTTTTATGTGTAGTATTTTTAACTATGTACGCATTCACAGGGTGTCGAAAATCTTCACCATCCATGGTGGTAAGTATCATAGCACCGCCAGAGAATATTTTCTTGATCAAAAATGGCCCTTCATATGTGGGAGTCCATTTTCCCCTGGGATCACCTTGTGGTAGGATAATACACTTTATCACTAAATCACTAGCCTGGTATATCGGGTGTTTGACTTTCCTGTTAAAGACCTTGATCATGCATTTTTGGTACATCTAACCATGATAAAAAGCCACAAGCCTTTCTCGTCAATTAAATTTATCTGGTCTAGCCTAGTCCGAATCAACTCATCTTCGTCTAAACTTGCGTCTTTCATAATCCTTAGGGAAGGAATCTAGACTTCGATAGGCAAGACAACCTCCATGCCGTAGACTAGAGACAACGGGGTTGCCCTAGTTGATGCACGTACCGAAGTGAGATAGCCATGAAGATAAAATGGTAAATCTCATGCCAATATTTGTAGGTCACAACCATTTTCTGCATAATCCTTTTGATGTTCTTGTTGGCAGCTTCCATTACACCATTCATCTTCGGTCGATACGAAGAAGAATTATGATGCCTAATCTTGAACTGTATGCAGAGTTCCATGATCATAGTATTGTTGAGATTGGTACCATTATCCATGATTAGTCTTTCAGGGATGCCATACCAACAAATAATATTATGTTTAATGAACCGAGCCACGACATTCTTGGTAACGGAGGCGAACGAGGCTTCTTTAACCCACTTTGTGAAGTAATCAATATGGATGAGGATGAAGCGGGGTCCATTGGAAGCAGTAGGATTAATATTTCCAACCATATCAATTCCCAAATTGTGAACGGCCAAGGAGTAGTCAAGACATTCAGAGGAATCGGAGGCACGTGTACTTTGTCGGCATAGATCTAGCATTTGTGACAAGTTCTGGAATGATGATGGCAATCAATTTCCACAGTAGACCAATAATAACCTGCTCTCAATATATTTTTAGCCATCCTATGCCCAATGGAGTGAGTACCAAAGATACCTTCGTCCATATCTTCCATAATCTTCTCTACTTCTTTCTTGTCTACACTACGAAGCAGAGTCGTCGTGATTGCATTTTTACAAAATTCTGTTGCTCAGGAAGAATTTGGCAGAGAACCTCCGTAGAAATTTCTTGTCATTGACAGATGCCCCTTCAGGGTATTCTTGAGCCTCGAGGTACCTTTTCACAACAGGAAACCAAGGCCTTTCCTTTTCCCTATCAATATCAATTTTGTAGTAGTGTGCTGGTTCGTCTAGTCTTTCGATAGTAATTTGAGGAGCTTCATTGTCCCATCTAACTTTGAACATAGATGATATGGTAGCCAATGCATCCGCCAATTGATTTTATTCTCATGGAATGTGTTCAAAAGTGATTTCCTCAAAGTATAGAATTAATGTAAACACATGCTCCCGATAAGGAATGTGATTTGGATGCTTCGTATCCCATTCTCCCTAAACCAGACTGATCACTAGGGTTGAGTCCCCATATACATCCAAGAACTTTATTCTCATATCGGTTGTATGGATCTTTCTTCTTGCATTAGCAGCCTAGCAAGTTATCCAGGTACTTCACAATCTTCCCCACCTTCATCCCCCGCTTGGTAGATCGGATTCTCAAAGTCATAGTTGGCAATAGCAGAATTATTATCCATGCGATCCAGAATGGATATAGATCTGCAACTTGTTGTGTGGGTGTCTGTAAGAACACATAGCTATTTTGAAAGCAAATAAAGTAAAAGAAAGACAAAGAGAACAAATTTTAATGCAAACGTCTAATGCTTTATTGAATGAAAATATGTTAATGAAATGATAACCCTAACAAATGAACCATTGTGCCCCGGGTAAGGCACAAGGCCTAAAGTTATTATTTAAAGATTACATAACCAAAACTTGAAAACAATAAAACAGAAAGTAGCATTTACTCCTGACTAAAGGAGATTGGTATAACATCTTCATTTTTCCAGTTGCTGAGTCTGTTGCCGATGGTAGGAAAAATCCAGTTGTCTTGGTCGTAGTCACTGTCAGCATCTTCTACCGTGTTGACTCCATTATTGTTGACGCAGAATGGTGGTCTTCCAACACAAGCACGACATACAACCCTCTGAGCCTCTACAGTGAAACCAAAACCAAATTTGTCAGACTTGTAAGGAATGTCAGGAAGTTGGCCCCAACTAGTGCAACCACCTTCTTCTACCGCAACTCTGGCGTCCTTCAAAGAAGCCATTCTGGGTGGAACCCTGGTAACCTTAGGAATAGCAGAAACATCTTCAGTAGCAATAGTCGTACGAGGAATAACTTCAAAATTCTGGTAGGGGGTCTCGATGAATTCTCCTTCCATTTCAACATACCTGAAGGAGTTCAAGTGACTCACCATGTACTCTTCTTCACCACAAACAATAATAACCTTTCCTTTCACGGGATATATTAAATTTTGATGTAAGGTGGAAGTAACAACACATGCCCCATGAACCCAAGGGCGTCCAAGTAAATAGGAATAAGCCTGTCGAATATCCATTACCTAGAAGGTAGAGTCGAATACCTGCAAACCTACTCTGACCGGAAGATCCACCTCTCTATGCACCATCCTTTTTGAACTGTCAAAGGCTCGGACTACAATATCATTGGGTTTCAGCACAACCCCTTCATAGTCAAGCCTGTCGAGATCACCATTCGGTAGAACATTTAATGAGGAACCCGTATCAACAAACACATGAGCTATGGTAGTGCCCCTGTATTCAAGAGAGATATACAGGGCCTTGTTATGGTTTCTTCCTTTGGGAGTAAAATTAGCGTCAGAAAAACCTAACTCGTTATCAGTCGTTAGGATAGCAACATAACTTTCAAATTGATTGGCAGAGATTTCTTGTGGTACATGTGCAGATTTCAAGAACTTCATCAAAGCTTGTACATGAGATTCAGAATACAACAACAGGGATATCATAGAGATCTTGGAGGGGGTCTTCCCCATCTGTTCAACAATCCTGTAGTCACTTTTTAGGATGATTTTTTGTAATTCCTCTATCTCTTGCTTGGAGGTATCCTCAGTGGTAATTTCTTTTGGTGCCTCCATCTGGGCAGGCTCAATCATATGTTCTTTGCCCCGAGTCTCAGTAGTTAACTCAGTAGCAGTAACATGAACTAGTGTAGTAATAGTCTTTTGAGAGATTTCTAGAGAGAAAACCTTTCCACTTATAGTAACCTTATTGGTCCCGGCAATATTGTCAATGTTGGGATCAGTAACTTCAGTATTTTCATCTTCAACAACCAATGGTTCTTTCTTAACACCATGGTAGTAAACATCAACTCCATAATTCCAGGGGAAAGCCTTATCAGAGGAATATGGAATTGGTCTGGATGCGATAATGATCAGAGGAGCAACTTTAGGTTTGGCAGTAATCTTCACGGGACCCTTGGAAGTGATTCTTGTAGGAGGACCAGAAATTACAAATACCTTTGCCAACTCCAAGTCTTGAAACAAATTCTCAATAGAAGGTGTTGTACCCCAAAATTTGCCCTCCCATATTTCTCAAAATATTTCAAGAAAAATTCACAAGTCCAACCCGGCGCATCATATTCAGGTATTCTTTCGCCAAGATATCTCTGATAATGTATTCTCAAATTCAGGTTCGGCTCAAGAGTCAATTCTTTAAAGAAAGTATCCGAATGTGTGAGTTTTCTCGAAGAAATATGGTGAAAAAAGTGTGCTGAAAGTGCAGTTTTTACGCGCTAAAAAATTCATAACTTGAAGATCATGACTCGTTTTGAACCCGTTCTGATGGCCAAAATTCCGTCTTGACATTATCTACGTTTTCATCTCTCACGGCTGGAAGCCAATTTCGTTCAGAAGGTCTTCAAAAATATGGATTTATCAAGTATTTTCGTGCAGAAAATTTGTGACAGAAGTTTATTTGCGTCATGTTCAAAAAATCATAACTTGGTCGATTTTCATCGTATCGAGCTGGTTCCGGCGCCAAAATTTCACAAATTGAGCTGGCTACATTTTCACAGAAGGTATTGAGTTCAAACGGTATTCAAAAGGCCTTCGTTTTTTGCTCAGAGTGCGAGACACGCTGAAAATCCTGAATGCTGAATATTATTTCAGCTGGGCCGAAACTTCGAAAATTCATAACTCGGTCAATTTTTATCGGATTGGACTGATATTTTTACACAAGGTTACTGACTCATAGATATACAACTTTGCTTCAAAAGTCGAGACCAAATTATGCGCCGATCAATACCAGTTTTTTATTGAAGAACGTGTCAGAGTCGACACTGGAGCCCAAAATAAGTTTGTCTGAGCTGAAACTTCAAAAATTCATAATTAATTCATCGTTTATCTGATTGAGTCGATTTTCGGACAGGAGTTAGTTCTCGATGCCGGCTACATTTTGTCTTCACATTTCAACTTCAAAAAATGCACTTAAGTCCCTGCGATTTAGCCTGGAAAGTGACGAATTCAAGTGAATATTGGAGGCCCAATTGCACATTCAAAGCCCATTTGCTTTACCCTAATTTCCATTATATAATCACCTTCTTTTCACACACACCAGAGAAGAGAAAAAAAAAAGAAAAGAGGAGGAAAAGAGAGAAAAAACCTTGCCACAATACTGTTAGAATATCAAACTCTTTCAAGAACCCTAAAACCTTGAAATCCTTATTACAAATCCCTCTCTCACTACAAACAAGCCATCACAGTTACAAACTAACACCTCACTACTTCTTCAGTAAGGGTAAGGCTGGCTTGATCTCCATGATCCTAATTTTCCAGTAAGGCATAAAAGCATTCAGGCCACTGATTTTCCAGTAAGGGTAAGATTGATTTGATCTCCATAATCAAAAGGGTATAATCATTCATACATGCCATATTGTGCTTAAACATTAAATTTCTTCATATATTGGCTTTATTTGCATTTTATGATTTTATTTAATGTGTTCGTGAGATCCAATTGCAGATTTAGACAGGATCTTCAGGTTCATTAAGGAACGTTGAGGCCAAAAGCCAAAACACAAATGGCCAAAAGCCAAAAGCCAAATGGCCAAAGTAGAACAACTTATGCATGACACCAATACATGGCGAGGCAGACATCTTGAGAAGGTTAAGGAACGTTGAAGCCGGAACACAAATGGCCAAAAGCCAAAAGCCAAATGGCCAAAACAAAACAGTTTACACATGACGCCAATAGCTGTTTCACCCCTCCAATCAGGCTCGTATACTCCTAAACTCCCTCTCTATTTGTATTATGTTCCTTTAATTAATTAATCGTTATTATTTTTATTAATCACTAACCAATTAACATTTTTTTCCTAATAAAATCAAAATACAAAATATGTTTAATTATTATTAATCTCATCATTAATCTATTTTTTGTAAATAAATAACTAACAATTAATTTAGTGTAATTTAGGTTTTAAATTTCAATCTTTTCTTAATAAATAAAAATATATAGAATTAGGTTTTTTAACATTTTTTCATCCTTTTCTTAATCAATTTTTTCTCATTTATTTATTATTATAATTACTATTTATTTTTGTAAATAAACATGCATATTAATTAATTAGTAAATTAAGTTAAACTTTAACATTTTTCTCAAATAATTAAAAATAACTTAGAATTAGGGTTTATTTTAATTTTAATTTTAATTTTCTTATTTCATAAATACAAAAAAAACCTAAAAAACACTTCTTTTATTTCAATAAATAATTAATTAATTTTTAATTTCAATTTAACTTCAAAAGGGTCCAACGCCCTCGAACGTTCAACTTTAGTTTCTTTCGCGCATTTATTCTTATTATTTCTTGTAAATATTAATGTAATTCTCCCAAAGCCTTGTAAACTCGGACATTTTATTTCTCGCACTTTATTTATTTTTCTGTCAAATCGGGTCCTGGATTTTAATTTGGCGATGTGGACCCGCGCCTTTGTAATAACTTAGAACTTTTAATTTCCGCAACTTTTTAACTGTTAACAAATGCATGCAAGAATGAATGATAAAATAAAAACAAATGCATAGATCACCTTGACATGAATAAGACAAAATAACTGAACATGACACACAAATCACACACCACCCCTAGGGTACGCCTCACTGTTGCCTTGCCTCGAAAGGTGATCGTCGAGTAGAGGATGTCTTAGTAAGTCCTCATGATCCGGGAACCTGGCATGAGGGTAGCTTCTAAGGTGTCTTCCCATTGCTCTGGTGATCACCATGTCCCGAACCTCGAATTGACCCGAATACCTCCAACGGTGGTGCTACCTACCTTTCAATGGTGGGATGGAACTACTTTAAAGGACATTTACACAGACGAATTCCTTAGGGTAGGTAGGTTCTCGTAGATACTTGCTCTAATTTCAAAAACAAATTCAAAAATACTTTTCACACCGACACCTTTTCAAAAAGCTTTCGAAAGCAATTTTTCAAACACTCTTGAGGACCGATACAAGAGTCGAACTGGAATTTTCAGAGAAACTTTTTAAAACCCACGTTGAAAAGCAAACAAACCAATTTTGAAAACACAAATGAGCAAGTATCTAAGAGCCCATGGATAACCATGGATAGAAAGGGTGCTAACACCTTCCCTTTCTATAACCTACCTCCCGAACCGAGAGCAATCTCTATAAGGAATTTTTCTGTGCTTTTGTCCTTTCCATTTGGAGAAAATAAAAGACGGTGGCGACTCTTGCTTCCGCGACATTTCGCGAACCAGCATTAAACAGTCAGTTCCAGATCCACCGATCACAGAACTGGCGACTCTGCTGGGGACATACTTATAAAGTGAGGTGTACCTTAGGGTTAGTTCATAACTGTGTTTTCAATTGTATTGACTTGTCTGCTTTAAATTTGTGGGTTGCATGGGAGTTACATAGATCCTAACCCGGATCTGGGGATACCCTGTTTAGGTAGCATAAGCTGTAAGGGACCTGTCCGGCGTATACCGACATGGGTGAAGCAGTGGCTACGTTGGTGTGGCGCCTTGGTTTGTACCGATATCCCTCGTGTTGAAACGGGGAGAATATGGGTCTTCCAAGGAGTCATTATGCACCAACAGACCTTAGAACCTTAAATGACCCAACTTGGCCATTAGAACAGTAGCAGTATGCTACGCCCATTGAGGCTAAACTCTCGTGATGGTTCTGGCCGCAAGAAAAGATTGCGATGCTGGAGTTATGACCGATTGAGGGTAGTCAATGATATTGGGATCCTCTAAGAACCCGGTTACTTTTGATTAGGACAGGTATGAACCAACAAACTGAAAGAGGGTAGTACCTAGACCTCATGCTGGCCTAAACTTTAGGGGCTTGCCTTGTGTGACTTGTGTGCCTTCGTACTTGACTACTTGCATGCTTTATCTGACACATGAACTACTTGCAGGTCTTGTTTATGGTCCTTAATTGGGACTTATAACAGGGTGTACTGAGTTTCTTGCAGGTTTTGCCTATAGTCCTTAATTAGGGACTCATAACAGGGTTTACTCACATTACCCCATGCATACCATAACATCATGCCATTGCATACATCCTAACCCATTTCAAGGATCTCAAGGGCTTGTGATGCAGGTCATGGTGAATCAACTATCCCAGCAAGGGGCAAAGAGGATTTATTTTTCTCTAGCCAGAGTTGTCAGGGGCTATGACCCACTGGATATGGTGAGCTCTGACTCCTGAAGGAGGTTCCCTTAACCAAGGTTGTTTGGAAATCAAAACCAGACATGATGACTAAAGTCAGGGGCTATGACCCACTTGATATGGTGAGCCTTTGACCCTTGAAGAAGAATTCTCAACAACATGGGTGTCCGTCAATCAAGCTAAATTCCAACTCTAATAATCTTCTTGTTTACCCCGCGAGATCCTTGAAAACATTGCATGCATATCATACATATCATTGCATTACAGGTATCCCTTTTTGCAGGTCACTTACCCTTCTCGCTGTTTATTTCAGCAATGGCTTCCCAACAAGATAACCAGAATCTGCACGCTCAAGAGACTCAGTTCAGGGAAATCTTCCTAGGTCTATCCAAGGGGCAGGAAGAGTTGAGGACACTCCTCATGGGTAATCTGATCAGAAAGAATCCTGAAGACGACAAGGACGAACAGCTGAAACGTCTACAAGCTGAGGTAGACACATTGAAAACCCAAATGCTGGGGCAGGTGACTGCCATTCAAGGGTTAGCTCAAAGACAAGAAGAGCTCGGAGTTCTCATCAACCAACTGCTTCGGGGTAACCAACTGGGACAAATGTCTAAGGGTAAAGAGCCAATCATCTTTCAACCACCTTTGAGACAAGGAGGTAAGGGGAGAACTCCTCAAATGACCCCAGTGTCACAAACTCAGCAGCAACCTCACCGGCTTCAACCAGACAAGCCTAAAAGGCAGTTCACCAAACTCAACGTGGCAACGTCTCAAGCTTTACAACAATTGTTGAGGTTGAATCTGGTGACGGTAAGGGGCCCTCCTAGGCGTCTCAATACAACCTCCCTAAAGTACAATTCTGAGGAAAGATGTGCGTACCATTCTAACAGTCCAGGACATGACACCGACGACTGCTGGGCTTTGAAGAATAAGATTCAAGATCTGATCAATGAAAGAGCTGTGGATTTTACCCAGATGGGCCAGGCTGAATGCTCCTACCATCCCTATAAGATGCACCAGTTGAAATAACAAGCCCTGAGACTGAAAAGACTTTTGTTCATTCGAATATTCAAGTTGCAATTTTCTTTTGTTCAAGCATTTACTCATGTTAAAACGTTGTTATTTCATTAATGCATCGCATATGTCTGTTTTGAAGCAATATATTCGTATTCACTATCCGCAAAATATTTTCATATTTTTTCTGATGTCAACTCTCAATCAATAATTCTAAGCCTCTTGAGGGAGGATGACAAAAATGATACCACGATCTTTACAGTATGCTTTTGAACAGACCCCGCTGATGAGGTACAGGCATTGTTTCAATCCCTAAACACTGGAGTTATAAGGAAGATAATCCCTCGTCAAACCCTTTGAGCCAAAGAAGTAGGAGTTTTTCTTTTTGAAAATTAAAACCCTTAATTATAACCTGGGGCAGGGTAGTTCTCTCAGTTGATCCAAGTGCATAATAAATGGCACCAAAAAGGTCCTTACAAAAAAAAAAAAAAAAGACAGTGATGGTTCTGAATAATC
This sequence comes from Vicia faba, assembly GCA_948472305.1. Classification (NCBI taxonomy): domain Eukaryota; kingdom Viridiplantae; phylum Streptophyta; class Magnoliopsida; order Fabales; family Fabaceae; genus Vicia; species Vicia faba. Next base: position 27,455,138 of record OX451736.1, read on the forward strand.
AATAAAGACAGGCAGTCATTATATATCTCAGAAATGAAAGCTCAATAAGTCAAAACCTACGAAGGAGACTTAAAAAACTGGGGCATCCCGCTGGCTGTAATTCCAAAAAAGGAAACAGTTCAGGCAAAAAAAGAAAGGGATAACAGAAAAAATCAGACAAGAAAGAGGTATTACCAATCCTCAACAAGAAAGGAGTGACTGCCTATTCAAAATAAGTTATCAACATCCGAATCATCACCGGAAAATCAGAGCAAAGACTCAAACAAGGTCTAACGTATGATCAACTGAGTTTAGGATTGAAGAACATCACGAAGAACGGGTGGGTACAAATAATTTGAGCCTTTATCCTTTGTTTCTTAAACCGTGAACCAGGCCACGTTATAACCCTTAAAAGTCCTAGCTGAAGCATGGGTTAGTTCGAAAGCATACTGTTACGAAAGGTATCCTGACTCCTTAAGGCCTATGGTAAATACAGAGTTGACATCACGTTTTACAAACATCTAATTGTTTTATGAAAAAAGAATGCATTTTTAAAAACCTTCAAGACAGACATAGGCTTTGCATTTTTTGATATAACATTGTTTGCATATGACTTTTTGTTTGAACAGCAGGGAAATTCGCACGATGAATACCTAGTGAGCAAAAGCACTTCCAATCAAGGGGCATGGCACGACTATTGTCCATCATCTGGGGCAGTCCAATCAAGATTTGGAGAATATCTCAAAGGCCAAACAGCCTGGGGCAAATCTCCGCCTAAGTCACTTGGGGCACTCCAGCAACGAATCTTGCCTAATCAGACATCTTCTGGTAGCAGGGCAACACGACACTATCAACAGGGGCACCCCCCCTACATCCTGAGAGCGTGGACATAGTCAAAAAAATACTACGCACAATCAAAGACCCGCTAGGTTGACACACCTAGGCAAAAATAAGGGCTTCCCGGCGAACCAAAAGGGTTCGGGCAAAAATAAGGGATGAAATGAAAAAATCTGTACACCCGGCAAGTCGAAAACCTGAAAAGGCGGCTTGGGCAAAAATGGGTATCCCGGTGGACTGAAAACCCGAAAGGGCAGTCCAGGCAAAAATTAGGGATCAAAGCGTACGACTATGTCCTGTCATCTTGTCACCTGCCTACCAGAAGAAGCTTGGTCTATCAACAACTATCAGCACCTCACAGGTCTTCCTCTCCCACCTCAGAAATAGGGGCAATAAGGAGTTGTCTGCGCAATCTAATTGCTCTGTCCTCCAAGGTACCAAGGTAGGTTCAGCTAAAGAACATGACCAGTACATCTTAATTCCCCAGAGAGTAAGTCAGCAGCCAGTACATTCTTCTCCAAGCAGAGTTATCAAATCTCAAGGAAGTTGAGTATCCCCCAGCAGATCTCAACATCCCCCAGCAGCCATGTACCTATATTCTTAACAAGCATCCCCGGCAGTCTTGGTCTAAAGATTGTTTCCCGGCGGTATACCAGACATTCAAAGGAATCACTTCCCCAGTATATCAAAACTTCCCCAGAAAGTCCAATCCAGTTTCCCAAGGAAAGTTGGAATCCATCTCCCCCAAGCAGTAAGCTTATCCCTAGTAGATTCTGGAAGCTTATCCCTCGCAAAGCGCGAACGCGTCGACCGGCTTTATTTAAAGAGTTATTTCCTTAACGGGATATAACTGGGTTATCCTCAGCCAAAAGCCACGGAAAGGTCATCGTCAACACAGTTCTTTCCCCAGCGAAGTCTATCAGCACTTCCAATACAGCAAAGATATCCTCAGCAAGTTATTATCAACAATTCAGCAAAAGCATCTCTCTCCCCACAGAGTATCACTCCCCAGCATGGTCGCTAGAGTATTTTTTCTCCCCGCAGAATCTTCCATTTGCCAATTTTATTCCGCAACGGAGTCATCTTCTCCTACCGGTATTCTTGCAGTTATCATCCCCAGCGGAAGCAAAATCTATTCTTCAACATCAGCCCAGGATATGACTTCCCGGCACCCGTCGAGGATTTACTTTCCTAGACGAAAACATATATTCATAAAACATCACATACATCATTATAGCATGCATAGACGCATTATATCATACAAATCTCATTTATGTTGAGAACATCACTGCTTGATCCATATCATGCATTGCATATGACTGGCCTTTACCTTTCAGGAAAGATGCAGTTGAAATTCTCAATCATATTTCAAGGCCTTCTCTAGTCCAGCTAAATCGACTCCCAACAGATTTTTCTGATGAAGACTCAGTAGAAGTGATTCGAGATTATAATTTCCTATTGGTTCTCTCTCCGACGGTGCATGAGATTTCCATTTTTAGGTTTTTCTTCGAGATTATAATTTCAGATGGTCCCCTCTCCGACGGTGAGTGAGGTGATAATTCCTTTTCAGATGGTTCCCTCTCCTACGGTGAGTGAGGGGATAATTCCTTTTCCAGATGTTTCCCTCTCCGACGGTGAGTGAGGTGATAATCTCCTATGGTTCCCTCTCCGACGGTGAGTGAGGCGATAATTCCTTTTCAGATGGTTCCCTCTCCGACGGCGAGTGAGGTGATAATCTCCTATGGTTCCCTCTCCGACGGTGAGTGAGGTGGTAATTCCTTTCCTAATGGTTCCCTCTCCGACAGTGAGTGAGGTGGTAAGTCCTTTTCAGATGTTTCCCTCTCCGACGGTGAGTGAGGTGATAGTCTCCTATGGTTCCCTCTCCGACGGTGAGTGAGGTGGTAAGTCCTTTTCAGATGTTTCCCTCTCCGACGGTGAGTGAGGTGATAGTCTCCTATGGTTCCCTCTCCGACGGTGAGTGAGGTGGTAAGTCCTTTTCAGATGTTTCCCTCTCCGACGGTGAGTGAGGTGATAGTCTCCTATGGTTCCCTCTCCGACGGTGAGTGAGGTGGTAAGTCCTTTTCAGATGTTTCCCTCTCCGACGGTGAGTGAGGTGATAATCTCCTATGGTTCCCTCTCCGACGGTGAGTGAGGCGATAATTCCTTTTCAGATGGTTCCCTCTCCGACGGTGAGTGAGGCGATAATTCCTTTTCAGATGGTTCCCTCTCCGACGGTGAGTGAGGCGATAATTCCTTTTCAGATGATTCCCTCTCCGACGGTGAGTGAGGTGATAATTCCTTTTCTTATGGTTCCCTCTCCGACGGTGAGTGAGGTGATAATTCTCTTTTAGGTTATAATTTCCTATGGTTCCCTCTCCGATGGTGCGTGAGGCGATAATTCCCTTTTAGGTTATAATTTCCTATGGTTCCCTCTCCGATGGTGCGTGAGGTGATAATTCCCTTTTAGGTTATAATTTCCTATGGTTCCCTCTCCGATGGTGCGTGAGGCGATAATTCCCTTTTAGGTTATAATTTCCTTTGGTTTTCTTCCCGATACTGCGAAGATGGTAATTTCCACCAGGATTTTCTCAACGAGCGTTGTTGAAGTTAAAGTCACCCAAGGTTCTCTCACCGTTCCTGTTGAGGTAGTAACCATCCCTGGTTCATTCATCATCGTTTGAAGCTCCAGATCCAGCTCCGGTAACCAGTCAGGACACATCTACAAAGAGTCTGAAGACCAGCTCCTGTAACGGGTCAGGTAATCTTTTTCTTTTGCAGGTACGCAAGTTCTCGCTAAGGAATCTCTTACGCGATCAACATCCAGATGGCATCTATAAGCCCATCCACCATCTTCCAGCATCTCTCAGCATGGCATCTATAAGCCCATCATCCTATTCATCAATCTCCAAATGGCATCTATAAGCCTATTCCACCATCATCACACTACTATGTGAGCGCAAATTTCTGGGCACTCTAGTGTTCAATCATCTTCCACCTTCGGATTACGAAAGGCACGTCAGCCAATCTGCATCCTCAGGTCTAAGAAGATTGAACAGGGGCAACTGTTGTACCCCAAAATTTGCCCTCCCATATTTCTCAAAATATTTCAAGAAAAATTCACAAGTCCAACCCGGCGCATCATATTCAGGTATTCTTTCGCCAAGATATCTCTGATAATGTATTCTCAAATTCAGGTTCGGCTCAAGAGTCAATTCTTTAAAGAAAGTATCCGAATGTGTGAGTTTTCTCGAAGAAATATGGTGAAAAAAGTGTGCTGAAAGTGCAGTTTTTACGCGCTAAAAAATTCATAACTTGAAGATCATGACTCGTTTTGAACCCGTTCTGATGGCCAAAATTCCGTCTTGACATTATCTACGTTTTCATCTCTCACGGCTGGAAGCCAATTTCGTTCAGAAGGTCTTCAAAAATATGGATTTATCAAGTATTTTCGTGCAGAAAATTTGTGACAGAAGTTTATTTGCGTCATGTTCAAAAAATCATAACTTGGTCGATTTTCATCGTATCGAGCTGGTTCCGGCGCCAAAATTTCACAAATTGAGCTGGCTACATTTTCACAGAAGGTATTGAGTTCAAACGGTATTCAAAAGGCCTTCGTTTTTTGCTCAGAGTGCGTGACACGCTGAAAATCCTGAATGCTGAATATTATTTCAGCTGGGCCGAAACTTCGAAAATTCATAACTCGGTCAATTTTTATCGGATTGGACTGATATTTTTACACAAGGTTACTGACTCATAGATATACAACTTTGCTTCAAAAGTCGAGACCAAATTATGCGCGGATCAATACCAGTTTTTTATTGAAGAACGTGTCAGAGTCGACACTGGAGCCCAAAATAAGTTTGTCTGAGCTGAAACTTCAAAAATTCATAACTAATTCATCGTTTATCTGATTGAGTCGATTTTCGGACAGGAGTTAGTTCTCGATGCCGGCTACATTTTGTCTTCACATTTCAACTTCAAAAAATGCACTTAAGTCCCTGCGATTTAGCCTGGAAAGTGACGAATTCAAGTGAATATTGGAGGCCCAATTGCACATTCAAAGCCCATTTGATTTACCCTAATTTCCATTATATAATCACCTTCTTTTCACACACACCAGAGAAGAGAAAAAAAAAAGAAAAGAGGAGGAAAAGAGAGAAAAAACCTTGCCACAATACTGTTAGAATATCAAACTCTTTCAAGAACCCTAAAACCTTGAAATCCTTATTACAAATCCCTCTCTCACTACAAACAAGCCATCACAGTTACAAACTAACACCTCACTACTTCTTCAGTAAGGGTAAGGCTGGCTTGATCTCCATGATCCTAATTTTCCAGTAAGGCATAAAAGCATTCAGGCCACTGATTTTCCAGTAAGGGTAAGATTGATTTGATCTCCATAATCAAAAGGGTATAATCATTCATACATGCCATATTGTGCTTAAACATTAAATTTCTTCATATATTGGCTTTATTTGCATTTTATGATTTTATTTAATGTGTTCGTGAGATCCAATTGCAGATTTAGACAGGATCTTCAGGTTCATTAAGGAACGTTGAGGCCAAAAGCCAAAACACAAATGGCCAAAAGCCAAAAGCCAAATGGCCAAAGTAGAACAACTTATGCATGACACCAATACATGGCGAGGCAGACATCTTGAGAAGGTTAAGGAACGTTGAAGCCGGAACACAAATGGCCAAAAGCCAAAAGCCAAATGGCCAAAACAAAACAGTTTACACATGACGCCAATAGCTGTTTCACCCCTCCAATCAGGCTCGTATACTCCTAAACTCCCTCTCTATTTGTATTATGTTCCTTTAATTAATTAATCGTTATTATTTTTATTAATCACTAACCAATTAACATTTTTTTCCTAATAAAATCAAAATACAAAATATGTTTAATTATTATTAATCTCATCATTAATCTATTTTTTGTAAATAAATAACTAACAATTAATTTAGTGTAATTTAGGTTTTAAATTTCAATCTTTTCTTAATAAATAAAAATATATAGAATTAGGTTTTTTAACATTTTTTCATCCTTTTCTTAATCAATTTTTTCTCATTTATTTATTATTATAATTACTATTTATTTTTGTAAATAAACATGCATATTAATTAATTAGTAAATTAAGTTAAACTTTAACATTTTTCTCAAATAATTAAAAATAACTTAGAATTAGGGTTTATTTTAATTTTAATTTTAATTTTCTTATTTCATAAATACAAAAAAAACCTAAAAAACACTTCTTTTATTTCAATAAATAATTAATTAATTTTTAATTTCAATTTAACTTCAAAAGGGTCCAACGCCCTCGAACGTTCAACTTTAGTTTCTTTCGCGCATTTATTCTTATTATTTCTTGTAAATATTAATGTAATTCTCCCAAAGCCTTGTAAACTCGGACATTTTATTTCTCGCACTTTATTTATTTTTCTGTCAAATCGGGTCCTGGATTTTAATTTGGCGATGTGGACCCGCGCCTTTGTAATAACTTAGAACTTTTAATTTCCGCAACTTTTTAACTGTTAACAAATGCATGCAAGAATGAATGATAAAATAAAAACAAATGCATAGATCACCTTGACATGAATAAGACAAAATAACTGAACATGACACACAAATCACACACCACCCCTAGGGTACGCCTCACTGTTGCCTTGCCTCGAAAGGTGATCGTCGAGTAGAGGATGTCTTAGTAAGTCCTCATGATCCGGGAACCTGGCATGAGGGTAGCTTCTAAGGTGTCTTCCCATTGCTCTGGTGATCACCATGTCCCGAACCTCGAATTGACCCGAATACCTCCAACGGTGGTGCTACCTACCTTTCAATGGTGGGATGGAACTACTTTAAAGGACATTTACACAGACGAATTCCTTAGGGTAGGTAGGTTCTCGTAGATACTTGCTCTAATTTCAAAAACAAATTCAAAAATACTTTTCACACCGACACCTTTTCAAAAAGCTTTCGAAAGCAATTTTTCAAACACTCTTGAGGACCGATACAAGAGTCGAACTGGAATTTTCAGAGAAACTTTTTAAAACCCACGTTGAAAAGCAAACAAACCAATTTTGAAAACACAAATGAGCAAGTATCTAAGAGCCCATGGATAACCATGGATAGAAAGGGTGCTAACACCTTCCCTTTCTATAACCTACCTCCCGAACCGAGAGCAATCTCTATAAGGAATTTTTCTGTGCTTTTGTCCTTTCCATTTGGAGAAAATAAAAGACGGTGGCGACTCTTGCTTCCGCGACATTTCGCGAACCAGCATTAAACAGTCAGTTCCAGATCCACCGATCACAGAAGGGGTCTTCTCAATTAAAATTATGTGGTTGTCCATCAGGCGCTGAATACCTTCTTTCAACAGTTTGCAACCATTGGGTTGGATACAACCCGAAAATAAACCGACTTGTAACAATTTCTTCTTAATAATTGTTAGGGTAGTAATCAAGTCACTTACAACAGAAACATGAGAAACATCATCAATTGCATTAATACCTTTGTCGTGCTTAGGCATAGGTGCAGTAACCACACTGGGAGTCTCGGGAGCTTCAAATTTAATCTTTTATTGTCAATCATATCTTGAATTTTATTCTTCAAGGCCCAACAACTATTGGTGTCGTGTCCGGGACTATTGGAGTGATAGGCACATCTTACATTTGGATTGTATTTGGTGGAGGAAGAGTTGGGATTCTGAGGAGGATCCCTTAATGTTATCAGCTTTGATTTTAATAGATGTTGTAATGCCTGAGACAACGGCATGTTGATCTTAGTAAATTGTCTCCTAGGTGCGCCTGGCCTACGATGATTGCTTTGTTGATGTTGTTGCACAGGTGCTGGATTAGAAATTAGCATAGCTCCTACAAATTGATTTCGATCACTTCTAGCACGACCCTTCTGGCCATACACAACATTAGTTTCTTTCTTTCTGTTTAAGGTCTTCTTTACAGTACTTGAAGACGCAACCACTTGAATCTATCCACTTCTGATTTAACCCTTAATATTTCCCCAATTAATATCAGCTCGATGAATCTGGCTGAAAAGCTTCCGATCAAATGATTAAAGAAAGGTCCTATCAAAGTTCCCATAAACGTGTCAACCAGCTCCCTATCAGACAAAGGAAGTTGAACTCTTCCCGGTAGGTCTCTCCATTTCTGGGCATACTCCTTAAAGCCTTTGTTCGAGCCCATATTCATACTTTGTAATTGCACACGAGTTGGTGCAAGATCAGCATTGTATTGGTATTGTTTGTAAAAAGCAGCAACCAAATCTTCCCAAGTACGAATATTGGTTCTTTCCAACTGATATAACCATTCCAATTATGTCAACGACAAGCTCTCTTGAAAAAAGTACACCCATAATTTTCTGTCAGTAGTATGAGGTTGGATCTTCCGGACATAAGACCTCAAATGAAGTTTGGGACGGGAAATACCGTCATACTTCGCAAACATAGGGACCTTGAATTTGTGAGGGATAACTATCCCCGAGACTAATCCCAACTCTTCAAAATCCAATCCAGGAACTCTCTGGATCTCCATAACATTGAGACGATCTTCCAGATATTTATATTTGTCATCAGCAGGGGGATATTGTTCATCTGAATAGTCTTCTTTGTCTTCATGAGAACCCTGGTTATTATTTTCTTCATCTTTCACACTCTTATCATCTTCCTCTTCATTATCATCTTCATTTGACGGGCTATCACAACCTTGTTCTTGCTTTGGAGGACTTTGAACCTTCTTCCCATGTTGAGGATAACATTTGGCTTCTTAGTCTTCTTTTTTCTTTCCTTGATGATGAGTCATTTCAAGTCTTCCTGCCCCTTGGCTAGATTCAGGAACATTTGTTAAAATTGGGTGTTCAGAGCTTGAAGATCCTTAACGGTTTGTTCGAAATAAATAGCAAGAAGATGAGAAAACTTCTTATGTGATGATATGTATGGTATGTGAATGTATATGAAATGGTTTCAAGGATCTCGCGGGATAAACTAAAAGAAATGAAATGTTAAAAGTTGAGCCTGCAGCTTTGTCTGAAGAACGTCAGGTTTTCATCTTTGAATGTCCCTCTATAAGAATCAAGCTCACCGTGTCAAGTTGGTCTTAGTTTTTGACTTACAAGACGTACTTTGATCTTGACAGCATTTGATTAGAGGAAAACAAATCCTCTTGCCCCTTGCTAGAAGACTAGTTCATGATAAACCTGCATCACAGGTCCCTGAGATCCTTGAAATGGTTAGTGAAAATGTGATGTTATGATGTCATGATGTCATGTTTGAACAGATAGCAAAGACAAGGAAAGCACACAAGAGCCTTAGGTTCAAAGGCTTGCATGAGGTTCGTAGGTAAGTACCCTTTTCTATTGATGTTTAGTTGGCTCAACCTATCTTAAAAATAGTATCCAGGTTTTAGGAGTCTCATATCACCGATCTTTCTTGCAGGTTTTATTTTAGCATAACTGATTTGCCGCCAAAACATCCTGAGAGTCGAATCTCAATGAGCGTAGCATCGAGTATCAACCAACTTTGGACTGCACCAAATCTAGCTATCTCACTACCTTCTAATGGCCAAGATGGGTCAATTAGGGTTCTAAAATTCAGTTAGTGCTTATGACACCACGCGGCAGCCCAGTGTTATCCTCGGCTGACTCAAGGAACACCAGTACAAACCAATGTGTCACACTAACGTAGCCATCACTTCAACCATATCGGTCTACGCCATACATCTTCCATGATCTATTGCTACTTACCTAAGGTACCTAGATCCGGGTGTAGGAATTTTTACAAGAATTTAAACCCAAACAACCCTCAAATGTAAAGCAAACAAAGCAGACAAGAAAATGAAAAGTGATCTAACCCTAAGGTAACCACTCTTTTTTAAGTTCCCCGGAAGAGTCGTTAGTTCTGTAATACGGTGGGAGAACTGACTTGGTTTTGTGTTTTATCGCAAATGTTGCATATAGCAAGAGTCGCCACCGACTTTTCTTTTATCCAATAAGAAATGGGTGAAAAGAACAGGAAATACCTTGATAGATTTTGAGTTCGAGGGGTAGATTATGAAAATGGAAGGTGTTAGCACCATTTTCATCCGTAGTTATCTACGGGCTCTTAATCTCTTAGCTCACTTTTGAAAATTGATTTTTTATGTGTGTGTTTTGAAAATATTTTGAAAGTTGCCAATGTAAGAGGAAACTTTATAATAACTCTTGTATCGGTCCTCAAGAGTGTATACGAAGCGATTGAAAATATTTTGAAAGTGTTTGTGAAATGTTTTCTTTTCGTGAGCAAGCGATTAAAAAGTATTCTACCCTACTCAAAGTAGTACTTGTAATGTTCCTCCTTCTTTAGATAGTGATATACATACCATTAGTTAGTAGGAAGCTCTATCGTTGGATGTGAAGGGATAGGCGAGGGTCATCGCACGGTCATCGAAGGCAACTCGTAAGGATGCTTCATAATTTTTCATAAGGGATTGTCGTTGTTTTATTCGTAGGAAACTCGAGGGACTAGATCATTTACCGAAAGGCAACATTGAAACGGTCATCGAGGGACTATGATTTTTTTATATGATGACTTGATCGAGGGTCTTTGCTAAAGTGTCCCTACATTCAAGGGATATGGCCGTTTATCCGAAGGCAACAAGGGAGGTTACCCTAGAGGTGAAAGTGTGTGAGTGTTTTGTATTCAGTTTATTTATCTTAGAAGTTAGAGTTTTCTATCGTTCATTTTTTAGTATTTCCATACAACCCTAGTTACTAAACAGTAGTTGTAAATATAGAAAACAATAAAGGTGCATAAATATAAACCTAAACTATTACATCGCTTTCGGGCAGGTACATAACAGAAAGTGCGAAAAGGTAAACCCTAAGCTATTACAACCCAGAAACAATTACATAATAATGAAAAAAAGCGGCAAAAATAAACTACACTATTACAATTGTGAACCCTATACACTTTATCTATGAAAATAGAATAAAATTGAAATAGAGGAAAAAATAAATATTTTTTGATGATTTTAATTAATTAAACCTAAGAACCTAATTACTTTTAATTAAAAAAATACTAATTAGAAAGTTAATCAAACGAAAGTTAATTAAAAAACCTAGAAAAACTAATTAATTTTATTTAAGAAATAAAAGTTAATTAAAAAAAAGGTTAAGTAAAAGAGCTAAAACCTAATTAGAGTTTGTAAAAAGATTATGTGGTTAAGTGAAATTAGGGTTAATAGGAAAAGAGTTAATTAATTTTAGTTTAAAAAATTTATTTTAAAAATTGATTAAAAAAACCTAAAACCTAATTTGATTAGTTTTTTTTTTAAATATAAAAAATAATTTTTATTCTAATTAATAAATAAAAACAAATAAAAATATAAAAATAAATATAAGAGAAAAAAAAGGAATGGGCCTGAGTTAGTGAAAGGAGGGGGTGCGGATGGCAAAAAAGAGTCCAGGCCCACTAGTGTCAGTGTTGGATCCAGTGTGAGCAGCTCCAAGAGGTTCACCATGTACTTGCACATCTGGGACATTGATATTGGCTGATGATAATCACACAGTTGTAAGGAAAGCATGCACAGTTGATGTTATGGAGCGTGTTGCACTTGATCTGCAAAAGTCAGAAAATATGAAAATAAATCACAAAAGGCAGGGATCGAACACACGCCCTTGTATACGAATGCTCTAGCACGCGCTGCCTTGCCACTGAGGTGGCTATACATCTGGTAATATAAATGAAATGAATTAAATATAATATAAACATTCTTGCATGGACCGCAGAAGCGTTGGAGCCCTAGCTCCGGTCGTCTCCTCCGGTGACTCTTTTTTTCGTTCCTGCAAAATAAGCACAGTTAGTAATTCAAGGGCATCCTATCCCCCTAATTCAGGCCTTGCAAACACAATGGGAGTATTGATTTTGGCTGAAACACACTATAGAATGAGATATGGTCAAAATAGCATGGATCGGTGCAAACATGGTGATGTACGATTCCGGTAGCATGGGACTCCTACGATGAGTCTATCATGCACTATTAAACCTCATAAATGCATTAGGGATGTCAGTACCCATTAAAACACAAAGAAAGCGGAAATACATATTTATGCATGAATGGAAAACTATGGTGTATTTATGGTTTTTCGTGCGCCTTGGATCTTCAAGGATGATCCATTTGTACCCTATACCACCTCAGAAATTGATTGGAAGGGTTGATAGGCTTTTAAAGTATCTACAAGATAAGGTTTCACTTTGCCCTAGTTTTGATATTTTAAGATTTTTGGAAGAGGTTTCTTGTTGCAAGGTTTTCTTCGTTATTGCCTTGTCTGAAATGATAATGATATATAGAGGAGAATTAGGTCAACAGATTGTTGGGCTTAGACCTTTGTAAGAAGGATTTGACTTTATCTTATTTAATTTTGAATTTAAATTAATAAAAATAAAAATAAAAAAATAAAAACCCAAGGGGTGTATGAATAGGATCTGGGGTTGATTATGAAGTATATAACACACATGGACCTTGAAACAATAGCCCATTAGCCCAAAATTTCAAGTTTGATCACTTTTGGTTTCATGCATTTTCTCAAAATTTCCCAACTTGCACCAATCATAAATCTCTTGATTTTTATTATTTGAAGGTGATCTTTAACTTTTTGAAAATACCAAGATGTCCTCTAAGATCTCTATGTTGATCACTTTTGCATTTGGAGAATGTTTCTTGATGTAATTTTCCTTGACAAAAAGGGTCTTCTTGTTGAGTTTTGAAATGACCTATAATGTATTGTCCCATATCTCTCAAATGAAGCATTTTTGGACTTGAGCTTAGAGAGACAAATTTGTAGAGAATTGAATCTCCTTCAAAATGATATTTGGTTGATAAATATCTGATGAAGCATGTGGAAGTTATGCTTGGTCAAAAATTCAATTGACTTCTCCTTAAGAAAACCCTAATTTGGTAACTTTTGACTTTGAGTGAATTGAGAGTTTTCTTGATGAATCATGATCAACCCTTAATCAAATCATGAATATAACTTTAAAACCTTGATGTTAACCAAAAATATTGATGTTTGACTATATCTTGACCCTAATTGACTTTTTGTCCATTATAGTTGATTTTCAATCATTTGAGCAATTGACTGAACAAACTTGTGATGCAAGGCTTGAAATTTTGCATGAGCATTCTTAGAGGCATATAAGAAATCATGAAGTCAACTTCAGGCATTAGAAACCCCATCTTCCTTGAGAAAAGTGAAACCCTAGTCGTAGGTCCATTGCTTAGGAAGAGGATTTGTATGATCAATTCTTGAGTCAATGAAAACCCTAAGAGCGTGAAGACACATCTTTGAAGAAAATGGGAGGGAAAATTTTGGGATACAACAGCTTCCCCTGTTCAATCTTCTTAAACCTGAAGAGTTAGATTGGTATGTCCACCATTCTTGATCTAAAGGTAGAAGAGGATTGAACACTTAAGTGCCCAGAAATTTGCACTCGCATGTGCATGAAATACCATTATTAGTTGATAGTACTGCTTGAATGGGTTCAAAGATGCCATTCGGAGAGGTGATATGGTGTCACCAGAGATGCGCTTATAGATGCCATCCAAAGTAAGGTTGATAGGAGTATCATAATGAGTCCACACTCGACTGTATCTGTAACACCCCAATTCTACCCGACAATTATATAAATAAATCAGAGTTATAAAATCATTCATGCAAATGAATTGGGATGTCACAAATTCATCATTAAAAACTCATTGCATTCATCGTGGATACATAACATTTTAAAACATCGGATGAACCATCAGCATAATAATTAAATCTCATAAATCAACAATTTAACATCTACGCAGCCGAATTCTTAATATCATCTTTAACCATCGTTACAGCAACTTCAAAACAACACATACTTAATAAAAATCAACTTAAAGTTCAACAACTGAATAATCAACTATTAAAAGCAACAAGTGTTCATCCCCCCACCCCCGAGAGTTACATATCAGAGCAATGACACCTACTCGAACTATTGAAGGTATACAACCTTCACTCTCGATTACCTGCACGTTACCAACATAAGGGAAACTTTCAAACAAAAGGGGTGAGATATCTAACAATATAATAAAGAGTATGATAATTAATATATTGAATTAGATCACATAACATCACCACTTCTCATCTTATAATCAACAATAATCGCATCAATAATACACATTCACACATAAATATGCAACTTCTTTATGCAATCATATAATGCGACTCCATACTATGCAAATGCATGTGGTACCATTGGAGCAGAACTCCCATCTTAAAAATTTGCCAATAAATAGAGGCATCAACAAGGCATAAGCCTTCATTTTGATATTCGCCAATACAAGCCATCTTAACGAGCATAAGCTCCATCTTGAAATGCAATGTATGCGGCACAATCATGAATGTAATGCAAACACCATAATTAACAACATCTCAACATAACATCATCATTGGCCATAAGTCTGCATCTTAAAACTGCCAATTATTAGAGGCATCTCAGCATGTTTCATCATATATCATCATAATTCATCACATGTCATATATCATCATAATTCATCAAAGGTCATATATCATCATAATTCATCAAACATCATATATCATCGCAATTTATCAAACATCATATATCATCATAATTCACGGCAATTCAGCCACAACCACATTACAACAGCAATTCGTCAATCTCGCAAAGTTGGCCACAAGCCTATAACTTGATATTGACTTAAATTAATTAATCATCTAAGGCTTACTTCTAAATCACTAGACCTCTACATATTATTATTCTGTAATACTACATCATTAGCATCATTAATCCTACTGTTACAAACCAAACAACAATCTATATACATCTCATCCTCATCATTCTTCACAAAATCAACTTAACGATCAACACAGGAACTAATTCGATTCCTAACTTGGATACTAGGATTATCCTTCCTATTCTTCATTTTAATCCTTAAGAATGATATTCATCGCATTAGCTATTCCAAGCTTCGAACGGAACCTCGAACGGGGTCCGAAAACTCAAGTTACAGCCTTCTCAAACCGATTCTGCAAAAATCCAGACAACATAGATCGATGCGTAACGCCTTAGGTCGTCGCATACTGAACTGAACTCACAACATGAGTCAATGCATCCTCTCTTGTATCGACTCATCCAGAGTCTGAAATACTGCATGTATCGACATGCTCCTTCGTGTCGACTCCTCCTGAGTCTAAAAGCCCTTATGTATCAACGTAGGACCCCTTCATGTCGACTCATCCTGAGTCTCTAAACCTTCTTATATCGAAACATAGCATTTGGGGTCGACACATACTTCTCTGCTAAGGATATTTTCCGCGATTTCTCTGCATTTTTCACTACGGGTTCCATACTTTAAGCCCTAAAAACATCTCTTAAGCATAGAAAATCATTAACTATAATTATCCTACAATTCTACATCAAATATACAGCATTGGGACATCATCATTCATCCTTCAATCATCAATTTCCATCATATAACATCATATATAATTCAATCATGAACAAAACAACATTTCACCTCTAACCCAACATACCAATTATCATGAACCCTATTATAGAGTCAGAACCCCACCCTTACCTTGGATTGAAGGTAGCTCTATAACTTTCCGGTTGAATTCCTGTTCGGCCTCTTTTCCTCTTTTCCAACAACTTTCACGTTCTTCTTTCCAACCCTTATTCTTCCACTGCTTCTTCTTTCTTGTTATTTTAACAACAATAAAATAACCTATTATTCTCTTTATTCTTTATTGGGATTAAAACTAATACACCCCCTTATTACTACTTCTATCCTTTAAAGCAAGTCCACATTAAATAATATCATCCTTCTCATAATATTATTTCACCACTTAATAAAATAAATAAATCCAACTAATCACCACACAACTTCACAAATATTCCAAAAATAATTTAATTAAATAATTAATTAAATTACGGGCGTTACAACTCTCCCCCACTTAGAATATTTTCGTCCTCGAAAATTTACCTTAATCAAACAACTCAGGGTGGGAGTCTCGCATCTTGCTCTCCAAATCCCAAGTTATACTTTCACCGACAAATCCTAGCCAAACCACTTTAACCAACACAATCTCTTTGCCCCTCAGAGTATTTATTTCATGATCCGCGATCCGTACAGGCATCGTCTCCATCGTAAGATTATCCTGTACTTGCACATCCTCCATATGAATCACATGAGATGGATCTGAAATATACTTCCGGAGTTGCGACACATGAAACACATTATGCAAATTCAAAAGATTAGGCGGTAAAGCCACTCTATAAGCAACATTCCCCACTCTCTCCAAAATCTGATATGGTCCAATAAAACTAGAAGTGAGCTTCTTAGACTTCAATGCTCGTCCAACACCAGTCACATGTGTAACTCTTAAAAACACATGGTCACCCACTTGAAATTCTAAATATTTCCTTTGCTTGTCATGATAACTTTTCTGTCTACTTTGGGAAGCTTTCATCTTTTCTCGAATCAACTTCACCTACTCAGTAGTCTCACGAACAAGTTCAGGTCCAAGTACTACACTTTCACCAGATTCATGCCAACATAAAGGAGTTCTACATCTTCGACCATACAACGCTTCAAAAGGTGCCATCCCAATACTAGAATGGTAACTGTTATTATAAGTGAACTCTATCAACGGAAGATAAGTATCCCACGAACCTCCCTGCTCAAGAACACATGCCCTTAACAAGTCTTCCAACGATTGAATAGTCCACTCGGTCTGACCATCTGTCTGAGGATGATACGCTGAACTCAACCTCAACTTAGAACCCAACGCTTCTTGCAGACTCTTCTAAAAATCAAAAGTAAATCTTGGATCTCTATCTAATACAATGCACAAAGGAACACCATGCAGTTTCACTATCACACTAGTGTAAATCTCAGCCAACTTCGACACTGGAAAGCTGATGTTAATAGGAATAAAATGAGTCGACTTTGTAAACATATCAACAATCACCCAAATCTAATCATGTCCTCTTATAGTATTAGGTAACCCCGTCACAAAGTCCATCGAAATGCTATCCCATTTCCATTCTAGAACTTCTAACGGTTGCATCAACCCTGCAGGTTTCTGATGTTCAACTTTCAACTTCTAACAAGTCAAACATGCATACACAAACCGAGCCACATCACTCTTCGTTCCAGGCCACCAAAACAAACCTTTCAAATCTTTATACATCTTTGTAGCTCCTGGATGAATACTCAACTTACTTCTATGACTCTCTTCAAGTATAACTTTCTTCATCTCAGCATCGTCAGGAATACAAATCCGGTTACGAAATCTCAACACACCTTGCGCATATAGCTTAAAAGCACTATTCTCAGACTGATCGATTCCAACCATCGAATCTACCAGTTTCACATCCAACTTCTGAGCTTCTCTAATACTGTCTAGAAATCCATTATTAATCTTCAACATACCCAACATAACACTTTGCGGTGTAACCTCGCAAACTAAGCTCATGTCTCTGAACTATTCAATTAATTCCAACTCTTTAACCATCATTGCCGACATGTGTAAAGTATTTCGACTCAACGCATCAGCTACCACATTTTCTTTTCCTGGATGATAATTCAAACCGAAATCATAATCCTTTAATAATTCCAACCATCTCCGTTGCCTCATATTCAACTCCTTCTGATCGAATAAATACTTTAAGCTCTTATGGTCACTAAACACTTAAAATCTAGAACCATAAAGATAATGCCTCCAAATCTTCAACACAAAGACAACTGCAACAAGCTCTAAATCATGCGAAGGATAGTTCTTCTCATAAGTCCTTAACTTCCTTGACGCATAAGCAACTACCTTACCATTCTGCATTAGCACACCTTCTAAACTCATCTTAGAAGCATCAAAATACACCATAAAAGGCTCTCCTGGATTAGGCAACATCAAAATCGGAGCTGACGTCAACCTCTTCTTCAATTCTATAAAACTTTCTTCGCACTGAACATCCCATACAAAAGCTCTACCTTTACAAGTCAACTTAGTCAGTGGAAGTGCGAACTTATAAAAACCTTCGATAAACCTTCTATAGTAACCAGCTAATCCCAAAAAGCTTATAATCTCAGTAGCTGACTTTGGAGTCTCCCATTGCGACACAACATCAACCTTTGATGGATCTACAACAATACCACTACCTAAGATCACATGACCAAGAAAACTAACCTCCTTTAACCAGAATTCACACTTGGACAGCTTTGCATACAACTTCTTCTCTTTTAAAACTTGCAATACTACTCTTAAGTGTTCTGCATGCTCTTCTCCTGACTTAGAGTAAATCAAAATATCATCAATGAACACCACTACAAACCAATCCAAATAAGTATGAAAGTTACAATTCATGTATTCCATGAATACTCTCGGCGCATTAGTAACACCGAAAGGCATCACCGAATACTCATAATGTCCATAACATGTTCTGAAAGTCGTCTTCTGGATATCTTCATCCTTCACCTTAATCTGATGGTAACCCAACCTCAAATCAATCTTACTAAACACACGAGCGTCCACCAATTGGTCCATCAAGTCATCTATTCTTAAAAGCGGATACTTGTTCTTAATCGTCGCTTTATTCAACTATCTATAATTAACACAAAGCCCCATACTTCCATATTTCTTCTTTACTAACAACACTGGAGCTCCGCACGGCGATACACTTGGTCTTACAAACTTCTTTTCAAGTAACTCTTCCAATTGCTTCTTTAACTCTGACAATTCAGATGCAGACATCATGTATGGTGTCATAGACACAAGTCTGGTACCAGATACAAGATCAATAGAAAATTCAACTTCCCTCTCCAATGGTACATCAAGAATTTCATCGGGGAAAACTTCAGGAAATTCGCACACCACCTGCAATTCCTCAATTATAGCTTGAGTCTCTACAGATAGCGATGCCATCAACGAGAACATTTTTGCTTCCTCTTGCATCAACTTTCTCAACTGTCTAGCAGACAATAGACTACCCTCCTCTTGTTCAGGAGTAGAAAACTTCACAGACTTGTCATAACAGTTAATATGAACATAGATATGCTCTAAAAAGTTCATACCCAAAATCACATCCAAACCTCTTAACGGTAAACAAACCAAGTCAACAGCAAAGTATATATCGAAGATCGACAAGGGACACTTCAAATACACAAAAGAAATAGTGACCGACCCCTTGGCTGGAGTATCGACGACCATTTCTCCATTCAAAGAAGACAATATAAGACCCAATCTTTCAACACAATCAGAAGCAATAAGATAATGAGTAGCACAGGTATAAATAATAGTAATTAAAGGAGTACTATTAATGAAACATGTACCTCTGATAAGTCTGTCCTCAGTAGTTGTCTGATCCTTAACCAAAGCGAACACTTTACTACTTGTCTGCGCCCTCCTTGGTTTCTGACACTGACTACCAATGTGCCCTTCTTCACTACAGTTGAACAAATTACATCCTTATGCTTTCACTCAGATACAACATGCCCGTTCTTACCACAAAGAAAGCACCTCTTTACTTCAGTAGTACACACATGACTCTTATACCCAGGTTTCCCACATTTAAACCAAACCACACCACATGAGAATCTCTCCCACTAGTCCTCTGACCCTGAGCAACTTCTGTTTACCTTTACCAGCTGGGGTATCATAAGGCTTACCACGATTCTATTGGTGTTTACCCCTCTTCTCACTGAAAATCTTATAATGAGCATTATTATCCTCCTCATAAATCCTGCAACTATAAATAAAATCAACAAAGACACGAATCTTATGGTATCCAACTGCCTTCTTGATCTTCAGGCGTAACCCGTTCTCAAACTTGATACACTTTGAAAACTCAGCATCTGCATTAGCGTAGTGAGGATTAAACTTAGCCAACTCAGAAAACTTGGTTGCATACTCAACAACCGACATACATCCTTGCTTCAGCTCAAGGAATTCAATCTCCTTTTTAACACGAACATCTTCAGGAAAGTACTTCCTCAAAAGTTCCCTACTGAACACAGCCCAAGTAACATTCACATCTGCAGCTTCAAATCTCTGACAAGTCTCTAACCACCAGTCATCAGCCTCGACTGCTAGCATATGAGTACCATATTGAACCTTTTGCGCTGGAGTGTAGTCCATCACACGGAAGATTCTCTCAATCTCTTTCAACCATTCCAATGCTCCATCAGAATCATACTTTCCCTTGAACGTAGGCGGATTCTCTCTCTGGGAAGTCGCCAAGCTACGAGATCTAGCATTCCCTTCAGCATTCGGCTGATTTTCCATCGCATGAGCCATTTCTTCTAAAGCAGCATCAAGTGTAGCATCATTCCTTCTAGCCATCGCAACTTACCACAATAACATAAACAACGGTTAGAAATTAAATTAACAATAGTCGATTGTTAGAAAACTACGACTCGACGACAAGGTGGGACCAACCTTTTTCTCTAATACCAACTTTGTAACACCCCAATTCTACCCGACAATTATATAAATAAATCAGAGTTATAAAATCATTCATGCAAACGAATCGGGATGCCACAAATTCAACACAATCATGAATGCGACACAATCATGAATGTAATGAAAACACCATAATTAACAACGTCTCAACACAACATCATCGTTGGCCATAAGCCTACATCTTAAAAGCTGCCAATTATTAGAGGCATCTCAACATCTTTCATCATTTATCATCATAATTCATCACACGCCATATATCATCATAATTCATCAAACATCATATATCATTGCAATTTATCAAACATCATATATCATCATAATTCACAGCAATTCATCCACAACCACATTACAACAACAATTCGTCAATCTCGCAACGTTGGCCACAGGCCTATAACTTGATATTTCCTATAATTAATTAATCATATAAGGATAACTTCTAAGTCACTAGACCTCTACATATTACTATTCTGTAATACTACATCATTAGCATCATTAATCCTACTGTTACAAGCCAAACAACAATCTATATACATCTCATCCTCATCATTCTTCACAAAATCAACTTAATGATCAACACGAGAACTAATTCGATTCCTAACTTGTATACTAGGATTATCCTTCCTATTCTTCATTTTAATCCTTAAGAATTAAGTTCACCACGTTAGTTATTCCACACTTCGAACGACACCTCAAACGGAGTCTGAAAACTCAAGTTACAGCCTTCTCGAACTGATTCTGCCGAAAACCAGACAACTTGGATCGATGCATAACGCCTTGGGTCGACGCGTACTAAACTGAACTTGCAACATGATTCGATGCATCCTCTCTTATATCGACTCATCCTGAGTCTGCAATACTGCATGTATCGATACATGCTCCTTCGTGTCGACTCATCCTGAGTCTAAAAGCCCTCATGTATCGACAGAGGACCCTTCGTGTCGACTCATCCTGAGTCTCTAAACCTTCTTGTATCGACACATAGTATTTGGTGTCGACACATACTGCTCTGCTAAGGATATTTTCCGCGATTTCTCTATATTTTTCACTACAGGTTCCATACTTTAAGCCCTAAAAACATCTCCTAATCATAGAAAATCATCAACTATAATTATCCTACAATTCTACATCAAATATACAACATTGGGACATCATCATTCATCATTCGATCATCAATTTCCATCATATAACATCATACATAATTCAATCATGAAAAAAACAACATTTCACCTCTAACCCCACATACCAATTATCATGAACCCTATTATAGAGTCAGAACCCCACCCTTACCTTGGATTGAAGGTTGCTCTAGAACTTTCCAGTTAAATTCCCGTTCTGCCTCTTTTCCAACAGCTTTCACGTTCTTCTTTCCAACCCTTATTCTTCTACTGCTTCTTCTTTCTTGTTATTCTAACAATAATAAAATAACCTATTATTCTCTTTATTACTTATTGGGTTTAAAACTAATACACCCCCTTATTACTACTTCTATCCTTTAAAACAAGCTCACATCAAATAATATCGTCCTTCTCATGATATTATTTCACAACTTAATAAAATAAATAAATCCAACTAATCACCACACAACTTCACGAATATTCCAAAAATAATTTAATTGAATAATTAATTAAATTATGGGCGTTACAATATCTAGGAAGTATGCCAGAAGGAATCTATGTTCGAATGTATCTAGTAGACGTACTGGGGAGTGTCATAATGAATCTTGTGTCTCGATTGTATCTGGATGGTGTTCTAGAATGAGTCTATGTCTTGATCGTATCTATAAGTGGATCAAAATAAGTCTTCGCCCGACTGTATCTAAGATCTAAGTTAGAATGAGCTTATGTCTGATTGTATCTAAATATATACCGAAATGAATATCAGAATGGATTTATGTCTTGATCGTATATGGACGGTATCTGGAAGATATACTGGAATGATTATTAGAATGGATCCACGTTTTGATCGTATCTAGAGTATATCTAAAATATGTGTTAGAATGAGTATCAGAATGGATCCATGTCTCGACCGTATCTGGACTATATCTAGAATCTGTGTTGGAATGAGTCTACGCCTGACTGTATCCAAAAGATCATCATAATGAATTGTTGATTGATTCTATCTAACGGGTGAGAAATTGTTGACAATGTTTATCTGTTTTGTGAACTAACCTGAAAGAAAACAAAGTTAGTTTTATGCAATATCATGATGTATGTAATGCATCGCGTAATGATGCTCTCAAAATAAATGAGAATTCTATATGTGTTTTGTATACATATTTTTGTACCCCAAAATTTTCCCGCTCACTTATCAAGGTCTTCCTCACAAGATCTCTTGGACACAAGACTGCATTAGGGTTTGAACATCTCAAGACACCTCCTCATGCACTGATGACCAAAATTAGGGTTTGGGTTTGCACAAGGATTTTTGGATTATCAATGCTTCATATTACTTTCAAGGATAATTATGGACCCCCAAGATTACTCATGTCAAGTTTCAAGCCTTGAGTCACATTTTTGATCAGTCAATTGGACAGTTAACCTAAATATCAGCTATATTAGGGAAAAAGTCAACCATGGAAAATTTATAGTAAAACTTCATAATGTTTTATCCACATCAACATCTTAGACTCATATGTATCATTTGATCAAGTTTGGACCATAATTCCTCAAGAAATTTGATCAAATCATCAAAAGGGCAAAATGGTCAAAATTAGGGTTTTTGACTGAGGAAGGGGAATTTCTGATTTTTGACGTAGAAAATGACCAATTGGTTTGAAGAATGATTTCAAGAGTTCAATTGCATCATCTTGACCCAAAAACATGATTCAAAACATTACAAATCCATTGGATTGATAAATGAATTTTTCAGTCAACTGACAAAAGTCAATTGTATACTAAAAAGTCAAACATTGACTTTTTGGTCAAAATCAAGTGCCAAAGATCATAATTCATCAAAATATGTCAAAATGTGAAACTTGTTCATCAAGAAATCAAGGAATGAAGATTTTGTTTTAAAAATTTGAAATTTCTTAACTTAGAAATTTTTCTAAGTATAGAAAATTTCTTATTTTTTCTCAACTTTAAGCCAAATTTTCACCAAGATACAAGATGATTCAAAGGAAGTTCCCAACATGAATGTTGTAGATCTCCATGAAATATGCAAATTTTATTCATATAATTTCTCCTAAAGATGCTTTTATCTCAAGATATAATTTTCTGAATACATGCTCATGAACTAAAAATAACTTAGTGAAATTTTGCCCTAGTTAGGCACGTTTTTAACCTAACTTCATGCCAATTTTCACATAGTTCAAAGGGGAATATTTGAAAGTAATTCAAAGATGAGTTTTAGATCACATAGCAAGCTTTCCAAAATGTCCAATAACTCCTTGAGATCATTCTTGAGTAGGGAGAATCGAAGAGATGAAATTGGCAATTTCTCACTTTGATTTCAAGCCATTTCATGATGAACCAAAATTCAAATTCAAGCCTAGGCTGTATAATATTTGCTTTGCAGGCCTCAAACTTGTTTCTCACTCCATAATTAAATGTTTACACAGCTAATAAAGCTTTAATCAAATCATTAAAGCCTTTGTCCAAGATACAATTCCATTTATGGCACAAAGTTGTCATTTGCATTTTGATAAAGCACAACTTTTACAATTGTCAACTCCTTGAGCTTTGCACTTGTTCTTTCTACACACACAAACCCTATAAACCAAAAGAAACTTTCCTGAAGCCTCTACCAAACTAGACTATGCTTGTACAACACTTAGGGACTTGTCTCCTCACTTTTCTTCAAAAACAAGTAACAGAGCCAAAAGGCTTAAACTCAAAAACCTGGTGTGGAATTGATCCAAAACCTTTTCTATACTTATACACAAAGGCATTACAACATAGAACATGATTTCTAAGACTCAAAAACTCTCCCAAACACTCTATCACTGAAAATCTACCATAACTTACAGTTTTGCACCTTACATAGCAATCTCAAAACCACTCGTGCGTTTTGAATTTTAACCATCTAAACACTTAATATACATCATCTCTAAGTGTTCCAGACCTTGGTTCCCTGACTGTAACTCCTCCTCCTCCATCTTCCATTTTTACATTTCAAGCTTGCAGGTTGACTTGACTAAGGAGATTTAGGAACTTTCAAGGCAAAGTAAGGATTGGAACAGACTCAGGGAGGTCCAGGCAAGCTAAACAGATCCTCAGGCCTTCTCAAAACTTGCTCAAACTCCATTCACGATCTCAACTGAAAGAGGTAAAAACTCAAACTTCTATCTCTTCATACAAGCATCCTTTGGTCTTGATTTGTGAAAACAAAATGTAGATATCCTTGCACTAAAGCCAACCATGTTCATAGATTTCATTTATATTCATTGTGTATAGAGAATTTTGGATTTGAATTTTCTATAAAAATTAGGTTTTAAATTAGGGCAAGCAAAATTAACTTTGATCTTTGACTTTTAGTTTACATAAGATATATGGTTGAACTCGTGAGAAGAAACACTGTAATTTTCATGTTTGGACTTTCCATTTTCATGAAGAAATGAGAGAGATACAGGTGGTCCGGCCATGGCTCAAGGTTGAAGATGAAGTTGCCTTCAGGGGGCGTATTATAATATATATTTATTCCTTTGTTTATATGAACAGATGTACAGCCACCCCAATGGTAAGGCAGCGTGCAAAAATGCCACAGGTCATGGGTTCGAGCCTTGGCGCTGCCTTTTTGCAATTTTCCATATTTTTTCCACCTTTTTTTGTTGTTTTTGCAGCATGGGCTTCAGACTTTGGGCCTTGTGTTTTTTTGCTAACCTCCTGCCTCCCATTTGCTTGCAGCACCCCTGGCCCAAATATTTTCATTTACTTATTTTATTTTTGTTTTATTTTATCAAATATATTTTTCTTAATATTAAAAATCACAAAAAAATTTAAAAATGATAGATTTTATTTTGACTTATTTTATTTCAAGATTTCTCAATAAAAAATATTTTCTTTAGTTATATATATTATCCATTTCTCTTAAATAACTAGGTAAATTAATTTATAACTAGTTTTAATATATATTTTTCTTTATATTTATTAAACATATTACTTTAATACAAAAAGACCAAAATACCTCATAAATACCATATATTATTTTTCAAGACAAAAAAATGTAAAAAATACTTACTTTTTCTCAAAGAAATTTATTTCCTTTTAATAGAATAGAATTAGGGTTTATAAAAAAATCCTTTTTAAAAACAATTTCCTTTCCTAATTAATTTGAGTTTAATCTTGATTTATTTATTAGGTTTAGGTTAAAAAAAGTTTCACATAAAAAACCAAACAAAATATTCTTTTGCATTTACATATCTTTGCATATTTAATTTATCTTGTACATTATTTACTCCAGTATTTGTACAAATTCAATTGGGTTGTAATAGATTAATTAGGTTCATATTATTACAATCCCCATTCAAAGTTGTATACCCCCCTCCCACAAATATTGTAATAGCGTAGTAACATTTAAATTTTGCAATTTATCGCTTTCATATAACATGCTAGTAATTAGGGTTTGTATGGCAAAATAAACTCAATCAAATAGAAAACCCTAATTCAAGACAAAATCAAGCATGAAAATGGCACACTTGCACACTAAACACCCCTAGGGTTATCTCACTTGGTTGCCTTATACAAAAATGGCCATATGACGCATGTAAACTGTCTTAGCAAAAATAAACAAAGACAAGATCATAGTCCCTCGATGACACTATTCAAAGTTGCCTTATAAGATGATCTTAGTCCCTCAAAAATGCTAAGACACCTTGAAACATTGCTAATCATGGCTATACGATGACCCACGCACATCTCGTTTACATCCAAAGATAGGGTTGCTTACCAAATGAATGGTAAGACAACAATGTCAAAGGAAAAGAAAATGAACAAGAAAGACATTTGAGTAGGTAGTTTGCTCTTAATTACTTACTCCATTTCAAACAAATATCCTTGCTATTTTCAAAACAAACACACACATTTCCAAAAAGATCAAACATCTTTGTATACATTCTTACAAACAAGAATCATTACAAAGATTTCCTAAACAATGGCCTCTTTACAAAATACTTTCAAAACCCCACTAAGCACAATTTAAAACAAAAGCAAGTGATCTAGAAAGTAACTAAGAGCCCATGGAAAACCATGGATAAAAAGGGTGCTAATACATTCCCTTTTTATAATCTACCCCCCGAACTCAAGAAACAATCTCAAACGTCTTTCCTATGATTTTTCACCTTTCCTTTTGGATAAAAGAAAAGTCGGTGGCGACTCTTGCGAACCGCAACATTTGCAACAAAACGCAAAACCTCAAGTCAGTTCTCCTACCGCATCACACATATGCTATGATATTTCGTAAATGATGTATGGATGTAAGATATTGGTAATGGTTGCTTCGTATAAAATCTTTGACTGGGAAAATAAATTCCTAACTGTTGCTGAGGATGAAGAATATGAATCTTCTATCTCGTTTAGAATGTCTACGATGGGTTCATACCCATAGGAAGTGTCATGAATGGTTGGGAAAATATCGACATCCATGAAATCAAAACTAGCATGATCAAAGGAGTTAGATTTAGGAGGACACCTAATTGCTTCATCAATGGAGAAGCAAGTGATAACAAAAGGAATACCATAGATATTCGATTTTATGTACTTCCATCACTGCTAACATATACATAAATCCAGGAATTTTCACAATATTTAGGTAGATGGGACCTCGTAGCATAGCAGTATACCTTGTCCAACCTTGACTTTCAATACATATGTTGATGAAACCATCATTAGACACGCTATTAGGCTATTTCACATTAATTACCTCTAGAAGGTTTTCATCTCAATGAAACGTCTGGATGACCATAAGATGCAAGAATCTCTAGAGATACTTAAAGAGATGTGAAGAGAGAACAATGATTGAAACTAAATATGATGGATGATATAAATAGATACAAAGATGTTAGAAAAATTAGACGATTGAGTTACTACAGAGTAATCAATCTTGAGATACCCAAGACATTTAATGTCTGATGCAAAAAAGAATCAGACGACTTCACAAACTTCTAAAAAGAAAGGTTATTGAAGGATAGGGCATGCACTAATTAGGGTAGGTAGTGCATGGGAAATCTTTTGAAATTGACAGCCAATTATCTTATCCTTTCATTTCAGTCAAGAGATAAAAGTATAGCAATAAATATTTATCATATATTCCAAAAAAAATTAATTGCTCTAGGATTTCTTATTGAGTACAAATCCTTTTTAATTTAAACATTTCCTGTCAAGATAACTTCTAACTGGTAAAAGTATCTATAAGTACTTTATTAGAAAGCATATAAATACTAGCCTGGTGTATTTTGACTGATGAGAGATCACTTTCATTTTCTTCCATGTTTTTGATCATCCATTTGATTGCAACATGAGTTCCTTTCTAATCAGATACTTGGTTTGAAACGTCCTTCTTGAAGGTTTATCTTTTACATGAGTTTATTCAATAGGGGCTTCTTATTAAACATCTTATGATCATCTTTTTTCTTGTTCTTTAAAACTTGTCACACATAACCTTGTCTTCAGAGTCTGCAGCACTTGGTTGTAAGAACTTTCTTTTCTTCAGATCATCAGAACTTGTTCAGAAGAACCTCGTATTCATAATATTTAGAAGTTATAACACATAAAATCAAAGCTTTAGAAGGCCTCCAAAGCTTAACCACAAACTCACAATCAGAACCTTTTGTACTAACATTCCTTAAACGCGTTGAAGAAGATAGATTCAGAACCTTGACTTCATTTGTAACACGTAACCACATGTTTTCTTCCAGTAGTGTATGTTCAAAACCTGATGATGTCACACGCCTTGTACCAGAGTCAGAACATTATAGTAACAACTACACACTAGAACGAAATCATTAGTGTATACAATTGTTCTCTAAGATAACATGTAATGTTATCATCAAAATCCCAAGGCCAGATGTAGAAACACTTCTTGTTCTTACAACAACCATTGACCCAACAAAATCTTATCACTTAAGATCTCCTATCAGGATTTCCCATAATTACCGCAACCATTATCTTCTTGAGATCAAACTATCACTTGGCCACTCAAGGAATCAATGAACAAAATTTGATAAGGTTTCTGTGTTTACATGATTGCTACTTCTAAGAAGATTATACAAGTGATTTAAACACATATTATTTAACACAATTTCAAATAATAACCCTTGTGTTAAAAAGATTTACATGAAGAGATCAGAACTAGCACAATACGAGCAACAACTCTTGTGTACATTACAATGTTCTATCAAGATGTATTTGATCAGAAGTTGAGTAGCATCTTGTAGTGTCCTTCTTATTCATCTTTTGTTGAGCAAGTTACGAGCAATAACTCCTTACTTCTTCTAAGATCTACCAAGATGTATGTGATGATAGTTTGTATAGCATCTTGTAGTCTTATTCTTCTTCTTTCTTTCTTTTATCTCATTTATATGTAGTGGGTCTTCAGCATGTTTAGCATTGCAGCTTTGACAACTTCAACATCCACGACTTTTCAGCTTGATGGCCAAACTCACTTTACTTCACGTCTTTGATCTTCTTTTATAGCATTGAGAGTGAGAGAGAGAGAGAGAGGTAAAGAGATGTTTTTAGGATAAATAAGTCTTTACCTGCATCAACAGTTAGTTCTCAACGAATAAAATAAGGTGTTAGAGTTTAGACAATATAAAATAAGTTCTTCATAGCCTGTCTGTGATACGGTGGCAAAACCGACTGTTATACTGGATTGCGTTTTGTATTCACAAATGTCACAGTAAGCAAGAATCGCCACCGACTTTTATTTTATCCAACAAAGGAAAAGGAAAAAGAATAGAAAAAACCTTTTTCGAGAATGTTTCTGAGTACGGGGGGTAGATTATAGAAAGGGAAGGTGTTATAACCATTTCTATCCATGGTTTTCCATGGGCTCTTAGGTACTTTGCTCATTTGTAAAATTGCTTGTGTGTGCTTGTTTTGAAAAAGTTTTACTTCGTGATAACCCTTGTATCGGTCCTCAAGAGTGTGATGAAGTTGTTTTAAAAACTGTTTTGAAATGTGTTTGTGTGAAGAAATTTGTTTGAGCAAGTACCTAGGAACTAATCTACCTACTCGAAAAAAGTATGTTCGTTTTCCTTTGGACAGCGCTATCCTATTATTAAGGAATAGGTAGCACCGTCGTTGGAGTTTTAAGGGACATTTGAAGGGACAAATACGATCACAAAAGGAATGTTAGGAAATTTTAGTAATCGTTCTAAAGTCTTAAAGATCTTTTTCCGAGGCAACATCTGAATGGGTCATTTTAGATCTTTTGGGACTAGAGGATGACGACTAACATTCCCTATACTTTATGATCGTTTACCAAAGGCAACCGGAGTGGAGTAAACCCTAGGAGTGAGCATGTGCGAGTGTATTTTTTTCCAATTAACTATCTTTGCATAATTAGGGTTTTCTACTGTTTTAATTTCAATTCGTCTTTTCATACAATCCTATACATACATCTAAGCAGTTTATAGTTTGCGGAAATAAAAATGCGAGCAGTCAGAGTCCTAATTATTACATGGCTTTGGGCAGATACATAATTATTTTTGACTGAAAATAAAATGCGGAATTAAAACCCTATTTAAATCTCTTACAAACTCGGAGCAGTTACAAATAATAATAAAAAAGGAAAATTAAAAGCGCGCGGAAAATTAATTGCGAGAAATAATTAGATGACCTAAAAATCTAATTTGAGAAAATATTTATGTTGTTTTTTTAAGGAAAAATTAGGTTAAGTAAAAAGTTAAACCCTAATTCTAATTATTTTGAATTATAATAAAAAGACATTAAATTACCCTAATTTAATTAAACTAATTAACTAATAAAATATTTTTTATATAAAAAAGATTTTTGATGTTTTTTATGATTTTTTATTAAATAAAAAATATGATTTTTTTGGTGTTATTAAAAAATAATTAATAAATAATAAGAAAAAGAATTAGAATAAAATAAAAAAATAAGAACTTGGGCCTGTATGATAAGCAAATGGGGGGTGGCTTTCTGATTTTGTTTAGGCCCAATATGGCCAGGCCCATTCCTGCGCTTGGTTTTGTGTTGGCACGCTTGGGAGGTGGACCATAGTCTCTCCTTGATTGGAACGCTGGATCTGTACTGGCAACGATTCAGTGGTTGGATCAATGGGGTGCATGATGGACGTTTGGCTTTGGAATGTATGGAATCTGCAAGTGTATATTGAGAAAATAAAGAAAATGTTGGCACCTAGGATCGAACCCAGGTCCTTCCACTCATTCCACGCTTTCCCTGGCCATCTGTGCTATGCTGCTTAGTTGAAATAATAATAACATTAAAGCATAATATGTAAAACAAAGTGGATGGACTAAAAAACATGCGATTATTCAAACTGGCCACTAGGATGGTGACAAATCATCATCTTCTTCCCTGTCCGTCGTCTTAGGTATCAGATCTGTACCTACGGACAAAGCTCCATAGCCATAAACCTGCAAACTTCAGAAATCCATACCACGCATGATAAATTAATTCTAAATACACCAATCAACCCATCTTGATCTCACGAGTATCATGGCATCATTTTCTTGGCCTAATTTTATCTGTAAAGAGAAGCCCCAAAATGGATTGGTAAACCCTAATCATGGTAATCATCAGTATATGCATCAAAACGTCAATTAAACCATTCAAACATGTTCTAAACATCCATACAAACAAGAATGCATTATCAAAAAGTATTTATAACGCGTGTATGATTGTAATTGTTTTCGAAAAAAATACAAACGTGATTGGATTGGTCGTGATTCTGAGAGTTTTGACACTTGAAAATAATGCAGTTAGTCTCAGTGTGTCTCCAGGAATGCGTTGCAACCTTTAGAACCTTTTGAATCTGCCTCAAAATACAAATTCAATGATCACTTTTCCTTCAAATTCAAGCTTGTGTAGAAGGTATCTTTTGAGCAGTTGCACCTCTCTCTCTTACGCCTAGGGTTCAAACAAACCTTAGTATATGTAATGAGTCTAATTAGGTTAACAAATTTGGATCCAATCTTGAGAGTTGATGGATAAAATCTTTGACTTTTAAGCCATATTATTTCATTTCAAACTTGACCAAATCATGCCTTTTTTGCCTTGATTCTATTTGGCTTGATTAGGCTAGCTCAAATGTATTTGATTCTCATAAAAATCATATAAAAAAAACAATCTTTCATATTTTTTGTCATTTATTTGATTTAATGTGATTTTTAATAGATAAAAATCAAAACAAAATAAATAAATAGATCAAATAATATATTGCTGCTGATTTGGGTCGTGGGTCATGTCCTTAACAAGATACAATCCTGAAATGCTAGCCCCTTTTGGCCAAAATGCATTTTTGAGCACATTTGACTTTTGGCAATTTTCCAAAAATGGTCAACTTTGACAATACATAACTCTTCCAATTTTAACCCTAGATAGGTTTTCTTGGACTTTTTAGAAATATTTAGATGTCCCCTACACAACCCTTTTGGTCTCATCTCAATTGAGTCTTCCATGTTCATGTAAGAAGCTTTGACCCAAAGGGTGTTTTTGTTAACTTTTCAAAAGGACCTATAATGTAGAAATCCATATTTTCTTATGAGTGAATTTTTTGAACTTGAGGGATGAAGATGAGTTGTAGGAAATTGAATTCCCTTCAAAATGAGATTTGGAGGAAAAATATATGAAAAAGTATGAGAAAGTTATGCTTGTTCAAAGTTTGGTTGACTTTTCCTAAGAAACCCTAATTTATTAACTTTTGAGTTTTGATGAATTAGGAGCATTCCTTGGGGAATCATGGTCAACCCTTGATCAAATTATGGATGTCACTTCAAAATGTTGATGTTGACCAAAAATCTTGAAGTTTGACTGTATATGGGTCACAATTGACTTTTGACCTAATACAGTCGATTCTCAAGCATTTGAGCAGTTGAGTGAGCAAACTTCTTGTGCAAGGCTTGAAATTTGACATGGAGGGTATTGAGGACATATTAGGACTATGGAGAGCGTATGAGGACTTTGGAGCTCACCCTTCTTGATGAAAATGGAAACCCTAGTTGGAGTTTCATTGCTTTAGGAGAGAGTTTGTTTGGTCAACTCTTGGGCATCCTTGGGCAAGTTGAGGGTCTTAATGAGCACATGTTGAGTAAAATGGGAGGGCAAGTTTTAGGGTACAACATTGTCCTTATTTAATGTTAGCTTTCCACCTTTTCTCTAAATATTTTTTTTCTAATAAGTTTGTAAATAGAGATCCATTAGGGAAAGAAAGTAATTGTATTTCCAGCTGCTTGTTCCCAACTGCCACAATGAGAGTGGTTGACAATACAGTACGAAAGAATTGTCCTTACGCCACCCTAGAGGGTAGAGGTCATAGATCAATTTTATTACCTTTTGTACACCATCACACATTAACCATTTAAAACTTCTTCTTATCTTCAAAGGCTTCAAATAATTTGAATATTTGAATCTTATTGTAGAAGAATCACTCTTAAGTATTAGAACCTAAGTCTTGGAGTCTTCATAACTTGTCCTATCAGAATCTCGTCTTAAGAGTCACCAGCACTCGTTTGTAAAAACTTTCTTTTCTTGAAATCATCATAACATGTTCAGCAAAACCTCGTCTTCATAATCTTCAAAACTTGTAACACATAGAGGCAAAGATTTAGAAGGCCTCTAAAGCTTAACCACAAAGTCACAATCAGAACCTTTTTTACTAACGTTCCTAAGACCCATTGCATAATATGAATTCTAAAATATTGACGTCAATTGTAACATTTAACCACATGTTTTCATTCAGTAGTGTTTATGTTCAGAACCTGATGACGTCACACGCCTTGATACAAGATCTAGAACATTGCAACAGTAGCTACACACTAGAACGAAACCATTAGAGTATACAATTGTTATCTAATATATCATGTAAAGTTATCATCAAAATCTTAAGGTCAGATGTATAAACACTTCTTGTTCTTACAACAACCATTGACCCAAAAAAATCTGATCACTTCAGATCTCCTATCAAGATTTCCCATAATGACTGCAACCATTATCTTCTTGAGATCAAACTATCACTTGGCCACTCAAGGAATCAATGAACAACAGTTGATAAGGTTTATGTGTTTACATGATTTCTTCTTCTAAGAAGATTACACAAGTGATTTAAACACATATTATTTAACACAATTTCAAACAATAACCCTTGTGTTAAAATAATTTACATGAAGAGATCAGAACTAGCACAATAGAGCAACAAATCTTGTGTACATTACAATGTTCTATCAAGATGTATTTGTCAGAATTTGAGTAGTATCTTGTAGTGTTCTTCTTATTCATCTTCTTGTTGAGCAATTTACGAGCAACAACTCCTTACTTCTTCTAAGATCTGCCAAGATGTATGTGATGATAGTTTGTATAACATCTTGTAGTCTTCTTTTCTTCTTTCTTTCTTTTCTCTCATTTATATGTAGTGGGTCTTCAACATGTTTAGCATTGCAACTTTGACAGATTCAGCATCCACGGCTTTTCAGCTTGATGGCCAAACTCACTTTACTTCAAGTCTTTGATCTTCTTTTATAGCATTTAGAGAGAGAGAGAGATACATTGTGAGGATATATAATTCTTTATCTTCATCAATGTTTATTTCTCAACAAATAAAATAAGGTGTAAGAGTTTAGAAAATATAAAATAATATTCTCCATAGCTTATCCTTTTTCAATGCTAGCTTTCCACCTTTTCCAAAATAATGTTTTTATAATAATCTTGTAAATAGAGATCCGTTTGGGAAAGAAAGTAATTGTAATTCTAGTTGTTTGTTCCCAACTATCACAACGAGAGTGGTTGACAATACAGTATGAAAGGATTGTCCTTACTCCACCCTAGAGGGTAGAGGTTACAGAGCACTTTTAGTACCTTTTGTACACCATCACACGTTCACCATTTAGAACTTCTTCTTATCTTCAGAGGCTTCAGATAATTTGAATGTTTGAAGCTTGTTGTAGAAGAATCACTCTAAAGTCTTAGAACCTAAGTCTTGGAGTCTTCATAACTTGTCCTATCAGAACCTCGTCTTAAGAGTCTTCAGCACTCGGTTGTAAGAACTTGCTTTTCTTCAAATCATCATAACATGTTCAACAGAACCTCGTCTTCATAATCTTCATAACTTGTAACACAAAGAAGAAAAGCTTTAGAAGGCCTCTAAAGCTTAACCATACAGTCATGATTAAAACTTCTTTTACTAACGTTCCTAAGACCTGTTGCATAAGATGAATTCTAGAATCTTGACTTTAATTATAACACATAACCACATGTTTTCATCAAGTAATGTTTATGTTCAGAACCTGATGACGTCACACGCCTTGATACCAGATCTAGAACATTACAGCAGCAACTACACACTAGAACGAAACCGTTAGAGTATAAAATTGTTCTTTAAGATATCATGTATAGTTAACATTGAAATCTTAAGGCCAGCTGTAGAAACACTTCTTGTTCTTACAGGTCTGACCTCTTTCTTCTGCACACATTTGGCACCAGCTAATGACATCAGTCATGACAGCCATTCACACCATAGACTGCTCCAAATTAGGCCAGTGGCTTGACCTTACACTCCACCATGAACAAACCCAAAAACTTCCTTGGTTGAAGAAGCAAGGAACTGAAACGATGTTCTAACATCAATTCCTACATCAGCCTAGAATACATGGACTTAACCATTTACCATGGCTCTGTAGACAACATCCATAGAAGTCTATATAAAACTCTTACAAGGGACATAAGAGGATAAACCATCAGTAGATGATCAACCTTCAAGACCAGATCATAATACTTGCAGAGCATGCACACCTCAAGAAAATTTCTTCTCATAAGCACAATGTCCAGACCTCATGTCTTACCTTGAGGTGTTAGACGCCATTCTTCTGCACCTAAAGAGGAGATTCCCTCTAACAGGTATCTGGAGCAGATCACAACAATAACCGAGTACTGACTAATCATAATGCCACACAGGCTATTTAGAAAAAGTATGATTCTCTAAATTATTCAACACACAAGGATTCCCTTCAGTCCTTGCAAAAGAAAATGTTCCATTATGTGAGTACACCACATAATTGAACCCAACAACTTCTCCATTCTCCAGATAAATATTTGAAATGCTCATCCTATGTGATTTGGATGACACTCCAAAGTGCAGACACCAATCAAACACTGAATTATACACTCCATAATTGTAAGTTAATCTTCCAGAATATTAACTTAACTCAGGTTGATTCATCTCTACTGCACAGAACCCCTTGACTGTCTCTTCTACAATAGCAGAACAAGAGTTCCATGTTCTAATAGACTTGATAAGAAAAATCAAGTTTGAATAAACAGCCTTTATCTTGTTTATGAGAAACATCACCATACATATTGAGAAAAATACATTCTCAATACAAAGATGTCAAGACATTATGTCTTACATTTCTTCAAGTTCTTTCAACTTCAAATTAAGGACTCCCCCTTATTAACTACTAAGAACTCCTTAGGTAATTATACATTCTCCCCTCTAATAGTTGTAAATATTGTAGTTGGTACACACAAATTACTCCCCTAAAAAAGAATATCTTATATGGCCACATACAAGATTCCATAAATCTGGCTCCTTTGATCAGAAAGATCCTCCAGATATCAAAGAGAATGTCCTTACCAACAGAACTTGATATCAACATATAAAGGATCTAGATGAGATACCTTTAACAAGCCTCCACAGGAAAACAAAGCACAACCTCATCACTTCTACTTACTTGGATCAGAAATAAAATAATCCAAGAAGTAACAAAATGTTAATCATCTCTTGACTAACACACTTGTCTAAGACATGTTTATAGAGAAAAAACTTCTCATAAACACAACCTCGAAGCCTCCTCTTCCAAACCAGGAGTAAGTTCCAAACATATGTTTACCAACACACATTTGTTTAGCAACTAAAGCATTTGCAAATCCAATCCTTTGTCCAATAGGATTCTACTTAAATTTTTGAGGAGATGTTCCAACATCTGGTAGAACATTTTTCATATACCCAATCAACAAATTGTTGACATTGGTTTTGAAGTCCTTACTTCTCCCAAAAAATTAGAACATACCTTGATCACCTTCAAGGTTTTAAATAGGCTTCCATCTTCCATACAATCAACAACAAACAATAGGGTCAGAGCCACTTTCCTAATTTAGCCATTAATTAGGAATAACCACGCAGATGTGAATGATCACAAATTATATTTAATCTTGACCAATTTCTCTACAGATTCTCACTAAACTTATTAATAAGTTCCTTTATGAGTGGACTTTGGAAACATAAATAAATAGATTGAAATTTTCTTCTGCATAAAACAGTATTATAAGATGCATCTTCAGAAAGGAACAACCCTTTATATATTCTCAACACCAGAGACACACAAACCACCAAGAGTTTTCCATCAGATACATATGCAACAGAACACAAACCAGAAAACTCCTCAACAAACTTTAGGAAAAACCTAATAACCCTTGCACAAACATAGCACACTACAGGTGTAACAGGTTAACATTGGCTTGAAAGTAAATCAAACCACAAAGCATCTCACCACCAAAGCTACACGCCTGACAACATCAAACAGGGCCATTACACAATCCATCCTCCACTTAAAGGGATCATTCAAACAACAATATGAACTAACCAAGTTCAAATAGCTCTTCAGTAGATACCTCCTTCCTCGCCCATGACCAGAAACTATCATCCCAGGATCTCACCCAGAAATAGAACAGGATGCCTGCTATGATACCAATTGAAATTCCGGTATATCGGACTTCAGATGTCCTATGACATGTTGAGACATCTGAATCCGAACAAAACAAACATGGTAAGGTATAAACAATCAAAACAGTATCGAAAAGAATAACCAACATACTAGAATTGTTAACCCAGTTCGGAGAAACTCTCATACTCTGGGGGCATACCAAGCCAGGAATAAATTTCACAATAATAGTATCAATTCAAAGCTAAACTCCCCCGTTTACAGCTTCTCACTTAATCACTATGTGTGCTAACTTTCTACCTAAGACTCATCTAGGTATGAGACCCTCCTCAACTCCCTCATCAATCACATACAACGATTAGATCAAAACAGGAAGACACACTTCCATGATGCAAAACCAGAAGACACACATTCATGAAAATATTAGAAGACTCACTTATAAAACAATACCTAGCCAAGACTCTTGACTAAGAACAACAACTTGGAGTTGCTTACAAGTCTACTCCAAGAACAATACTCACTTTTGATTCACAACTTCGAGGAGAGAAAAACCTTACAACTCAAGGAACATAGTCCAACTCATAACCCGAGTGGACTACACATAGCAACAATCCTAGAGAGTGGAACAAACTCAGCCCTAATAATATTACATTTTCGGTTGATACCTTTTCTAGGTTACAAAGCTTCTATGTGTAACCTTTTTCCCAACTAGATTTAGGCTTCAGATCACAACATATCAGTAGCTACAAATTAGCATAAACTTCTGCTACAAAATAGGTTTTCAATCATATTCGTCCTAATTTATCTCTATAATTAGAAAGTGCATATTCTTCTTGATTATGACTTGAATCTTCCTGACCTATAAAACAGTGCCACATAGGATAGCATAATATTCCTAGAATATTTTGCATCTGTTAAATCATAACAGAATCCAACTGTCCAGCTCAACACAAGCGCAATGTCGTATTACCCTGCATAGGACATCTTACCCGACATGTTTCTCCAGATGTTTAAACATTATAACTCAACATATTCTTCATAAAATAGGACTTCTTGCTTAACCTGTTATTCATAGTAAGTAATCAAATCCTATTTTATATATTGTTGCTATATTTATTTTACTACAAGTAATGCCAATCCTAAAAAAAGAGAACTAACACCTTTCTTCATGTTGGTACCTAAAAGAGATAAAATCCTTCCATATTTACCCTTGAAAACCTAGGTACTAGCAACCAAAGATCCAAACTTTCTCAATTATTCTACCTTAGGACTCTTAAAATTATACTTTTGAGTCTTTCGCCTTCAAAAATCCATGGTCAAAGATACCTGTGATATTTCCAAAGAGAATTCTTAAGTTCCTTGAAAACTTGGTCAAAGAATGTTCATGGATGCATGAGTGCATGATTATGTAACAATCACTCATAAGATCACAAATATAGGGGGTTCATAGGTTCAACGTCACGAGAAAGGAGTCAAAGGGTACTACCTACAATGCATGAACTAAGGATTTCAGCCACCAGTAGAACAAGGTTCTAAAAAGTTTCTCAGAGTCGTCGATCCTCTTTCAAACATTACCAACACTCTGATTACTCGGGAATTGATAATATTCTCAAGAGAAACTCGTATGAGTGTACTATCGCGTATCAAATACTTCAGGACTACTTTTTCATAGTACCACACTACATCCTAAAAATCCAAGATGGGTTAAGGGTTCTAAGGTCCTTAAATTCTCAGGCTCTCAGTTCAAAAGTATCAATGTATTCCCGATTACTCGGTAAACAAATACTACAAAATAAGCTTCCACTGAGGGGGGATCTCAAGCCAACTTTTTCAGGACTACTCTTTCAAAGACAACAAGACTATACCACCCTCCTAAACTTAAGTTTTCCTAAGTATGGGTATGGGACTTCCAAGAGATTACCAAGCACCCTAAAAACCATAAAATACCAGACAAACAAGCAAACAAATACAATAATAGCACAAACATAAATAAACAAATATAGGCTCAACCCACTGAGAGATTTCTCCCCAATGAACTCGCCAAATTTCTTTATTGGTGAAAAGTTGAGATTAAGATATTGATTAACTTAACTCATAAAGAAGTTTTTAAACAAAAATAATAAAACAAAGATCCAGGTACAGGGTTGGTTATGCAAAGGTTACGCATTATCACCCTAAACATTTGTGGTACTCCACAAGAACCACTTTAAAAATTTATGTATTTGGCTAAATGGAGTTGTTTGCAAAAGATTATAGAGATGGGAAAAGAAATGGTTTTTACAATTTTTGATTTGGCAAGACTTAAATGAGCCATGTGCCTACATACCTCCAATGTTCAATAGTGAAATCAGAACCATGTAGTTCTTCTAAAAAAGAATAAAATTGTTTGTTGGTTGATTTTAAATGAAGAGACAAGTCAAACAAACCTAAAGGAACAAAAGTTACAACCAATCAATCACAACTCAACAAGTTTAAAAAACAAAAACAAATGTATGGTTCAAATAAAAACGTACATGCAAAGTAAAACTTACCACTAAACTACAACGACAACATGAAAATGAAATAACTCCTAAATACAAAACACGTGTAAAAAATTCTAAGACAATACAATGTTCAAAAATGAATCACACCTCTCACTTTGCTCATTTGCTACAACCTTTATTTTATTCACACACTTTTTTCTTTTTCTTTTTCTTTCTCTTTTCTTTTTCCTTTTTCACATTTTTTTATTATATTTTTCTTGGCTCCATCCACTTATTTATTTTCAACCACAAAGTAACTAACATATAAGCTACCAAACAATGCTCTCCCTAACTTGAATATAACTGAATATATAATGTGAATGATCCCAACTTTCTAAGGCAAGGAAAACAAAATCAAACCACAAGTTATGGTTAAAGGGTCAAGTGTTTAAAGAAAGGAATTCAGAATCCATACAAAAAATAAATGAAGAACTAGTTAGTTATTTAAAAGTCCAACATTTTATATACCAATATGGATCCTATCATTAAGGCTCAAAGGGGCTACCAATTGCTTGCACACTCACATGATAAATTACTTTTGGTTGGGTGGTTACGCTCAATTTCAAAAATGTCTCGATCCTTTTCACGCTTTCATACACATCAACACAAATACAAGATTAAACATAATAAAACCAAGTTAAACAAGAATGTTGGTCTCCTGCATATAGTAAACAATGGAAATCTCCTCGCAAAAAAGATTTTGTTCTAAAGTGATTGAAAATTGAACACATATGGCAAAAGAATGAATGATATCAAATTCTGTACAAATGAAAAGTCTCCAAATTATGCTATGTTCTAGAAAGTGATAAACGAGTATCTTGCAAAGTACCAACTTCAAACAATATCATTATCATACATTCACAAGTTGAAATGATCAAACTTAAAAAATTACTCCATGCGTCTTCAAATTATCAGAACAAAATTTGACGACAAACAACAAACAAAAATATTAGAAAATACTACTACTATTTACTACTATAAACAACCTTGGTGAAAGTGGGTAAAAGGGCCGAGTGAAACACAATTTCCACTGGTACATAGCAGGGCGTTCTTATCCCCATAGAGTGTGCATATACCACGCTCAGTACAAGCAGGTCTATGCAAAAGAATCATAATTTCATCTGAACCTTCATGCTAAGCATCCACTACACGTATAATACCTAAAAAACAACATATACAGAATTTATAAATGATGGGGTGCCTCCCAACAAGCACTTGTTTTATGTCGTTAGCTCGACACCTTTATTCATTTACACTCCTCTAAGTCGCCTCTTTGCACAGTTAGTTGTCACCAACGGTTATTCCTAACCAAACACATTAGCAAACTTGAATAGAAATAAACATGCATATGATATTCACAAGTATAAAAAACATGTACAAATTCATAATTATGGTGATCATAGACAAGTATCAATATACACAAGTATATATCTATACATTATAAACATTGTGTGAAAGGCTCAAAATTAAAGAAACTATTTTAATGTGATTCAATATCTAAACATCAATCTCCGGCAACAACACCATTTTTTTATTGCAGTAATGCACCAAGCAAAAGTAAGTACTTTTAGTTTTGTTTTGAAATTCTGGCATTTGCAACACATATGCTAATACTGATATCCTAACACCCCACAATGTCAAGAGATATGTTGTGACATTTGTTGACAGACATAAACAAACATATCAAAACTGTAAGTTATATGGAAAATAAATTTCAGAATGATAAATAACACAACTGATTATTAACCCAGTTTAGTGCAACGTCACCAACTTTGGGGGCAACCAAGCCATGAAGGAAATTCACTATGACAACATTAGTTCAAAGCCTAAACAATTACAATTTACAAATTCTCGCCTAATCACTTCCTTGTGTAACTTCTATCTAGAAACCTTCTAGTTATGAGATCCCCGTCTCACTTCCTACCAATCACCTCAGTGATAAACTATAGTCACAACCCAGTGACTAAAATAAATGAAAAACAGAAGATTACTCTTCCAATAAACAATACTTAACTCTTTGCTTAAAAGCTCATGAGTGAGAATAATACTTATTTTTACTTAAAAGCTTTAACCAAGAATAGTAACTTGATAAACAATCAAGTAACAATCAATCTATCTCACTATATCAAAAGATGTGAGTGCAACTTCAATAATTAGATGTTTTGCATGATGTCAAACTCGGAAACTTGGAATTTCAGTATGGTGGATGATATCCTTATGTATTGTGGCACTCCCTTGCATTAGAGGTCTTAGTAATCATTTAAAGAAACTTTAAAATTGATCTAAATCATGAAAAATCAGTTTTTGCATAAAAAGAACACTTATGTGTCGACCTGAAATTTCTATGTGTCGAAACATAAATTATGAATTTCTGCATTTTCTTATAAGCTTCAGTATAGATCGACACATACGATTTTTAGGTCAGCACATGTACTGCTTTATTAAAGCTTTCGCCATTTATGCTTTAAAACACACGCACATAGGTCAACACATATGATTTTCAGGTCAGCACATGTACTGCATTTTTAAAGCCTTTAAATACTATTTTCCATGTGTCGGCACATAACATTTTTAGGTCGACACATACTGTTTTTTCGGTCATATTTTCATTCCGAAACTACCCTCTTTTACCAAAAAAGAGTCCAACTATAAATGTATCATTCATGCATCATTTCAACTTGATGGTACCATAAAATTAGCCTACATTTCTTCTTCTTCTTCAACCTTCCAGTCTATGCATACACACCAGCATTACATTGTGGTGATGTTCCGTCGGGGTGCCATCTAGACGAAGAATTATGGATTTCCAATTTGTTTGGGTTAAGATTTATAGGGGTATTCATCCAGGGAAAACCATCGGGTTTGTCCTCCAAAACCATTTGTTGAATTAGGGGTTTTCATGCAAGATCATACGAGATGGAATCGTCCATGTGTAAAATCCCTTGGAGTGTTTGAAATATTTTCAAAGAACCTTCAACTGTTTGAAATATTTTTAAGGAAGTAGAAAGAATTGAATGATAGAATCAGTGATCTTGTGTTGATAGTGCACAATCGAATTTACTCAAGTGAAAAATCCCTTGGAGTGCTTGAAATCTTTACAAGGAACCTTGGAATGTTTGAAATCTTTTCAAGAAAGTAACTTAAGCGGTGAGTAGGTTGCATTTATCAGTATTGGTCTTGTTGAAGATAAAATGAAGATAAGGGGTTGAGTTGACATCAAATGATTATGTTTTT
The DNA here is from genome assembly GCA_948472305.1 of Vicia faba. Lineage (NCBI taxonomy): Eukaryota > Viridiplantae > Streptophyta > Magnoliopsida > Fabales > Fabaceae > Vicia > Vicia faba. The sequence goes on from OX451736.1 coordinate 27,498,057, forward strand.
GTATAGTTGCTCTGAACACTTCTCTTGTAATCATACTTCTGCAAAGTAAGAAATTATCCTAATTCCAAATTTGGAATTGGGGGGAGATGTAGCCATAGCAAGGACGATTGGAGAACTTCATAAATAAATCCTTGTGTCTCTTTTCTTTTATTGCTTTACTTGCTTTAAACTTCAAACATCAATTTGTCAAATAACATTGAGTAATTTATCAATGCGTAGGAATTTTCTGAAACTGTTTTTGTTTTGGATTGTATGTTGAGTTGCTTATAATCACTTTTGATTATAAGTGCTTTTTCATATCATCACAACACAAAGGAAAATTTTGAAACTTTGATTGCACGCCAAGTGTTTGAAATTTTTTTTGGCTTGTTTAACTCAAATGAAAATTGATATGTTCTATCTCATACTTTCATTTACTCTCTATATGAAATGTGTTGAATGTGTTGTTTGATCGATTGATTTGTATAGAATTTCTCTATGATTATTAAATTTTAAATTTCCTTGTTTATTAGCTTGTAATCACTTTGATTGTAAGTGATTTTGAATATCAACAAATCTCAAAGAAAATTATGAAAAATTGATTGTGTGCCACATGTTCGATAAATTGTCATATTATGTTTTTAATATGATTTCATTGGAAATAGGAAACTATTGTGTTGAATATTAAACGGTTAATTGAGATATTATTATGTTGATTGATTTTATCAGTATGATTAATCCCATATGGCTCGTGCATATCTAAGTTTCCAATAACTAGGTTTGTTTAGACTACTATGTTGATCTAGGCGAAAATCCTTCTTCTCAACATTGTTTTTCAAATAGTTTTTATAAAATCATTTTGAAAGATAATTCTTATTTGGGGATCTATTCATCCCCTGCTCCCTCAAGATCTTGTGTTGTAGTCTAACAAGTGGTATTAGAACTCCGTTTAATTCCATGCTTTGAAACTCTTATTAAAAAATGGCGTACGAACCTAAATGGATTTACAAAATAGCCCATTTTTTCGATAAATAATTGTTATTGGAAAGCTTGTATGCATATTTATGTTAATTCATATGAAAAGTATATGTATGGCGCTATTACTTAAAACAATTCTAATGGCATTGTCACATCTAAGCCGGAAGCACTATGGCTGAATGATGATAAGAAAAATTCATCAAATCTCATTAATTGTTTGAACGCACTTGGTATACCTATTTCCAATAAAATTGTTACTATAAAGTTTTGAGATGTCTTAAAATAATTAGGAACCAAAGATCACCATAATCTAGGAAGCTAATGATCTTACATCACTTGATATCACTACATTATTTGGTAAGCTTGAAGAACATGGGCAAGAACTTACTTGCTTAGTCAAGCATGAGAAAAAGCTTGAGAAGAAGAATAAAAAGGAGAAAGACACAAATAAGGAGGAAATAACAAAGTATAAATCTCTTAGGACGTCAAGTTCAATGTCCTAAATTTAAGAGCATGTAATTCATAGTGATTTTTGTGACGGTGAAGATTTAAATTGTCACTATGGTTGTATTGCCCAAATGCAACCAATTGTTTCACTAACCCCCAAGGACTAAATGAAGATTGAGTACCTAGCTTGTCTTGTTGTTTTGTAGGAACATTGTCTTAACTCTATGAAGATAATATGAGTTCTCTTTTATGATGGATCAAGGCATATGAACATATTGTAATTCTATTGAATATGGGGCAAGATGATGGATTATGTGATCTAGAAAGCAACAATAAGTTTTTGTTTTATTGGTAAAAGATGTGTAAGTTACTTTTGATGTTGTATCTGAGAATACTCGGAAAAAGTATTTCATTTCATGATGTAGGTTTATCTTTAAGAGACATACTCAATGACGTCAAAGAAGGAATTTGTCAACCCAAATCGGTGAAACATGAGGAGGAGAAAGATAACTAATATGGAAAGGATAAAAGATGATAGTTCAACCAAAATGAATGATCATCAAATTAATGACCTTCTTGGACTCATCACAAGTTATACTTTTGGGTACTTTGTCAAAGTGAAAAGTTGTAAGATTGTGGTGTTCTAAAATCTTTGCGACATACTTTGCATTTGGTTCAACTTTCTTTTGAGAGTCTCGTGTGAAATGCAATTATATTCTCCATCACATTATACGGTGACGTAGTATCGATTTAAGTTTCACTTTGTTAGTAAGTTTTCTCTTTTACTTGTTTATTTCTCTAAAGACGTGACATAATTGATGTATGGTATACATATTATGGGTGTTCATTTGCAACATAATTCTTAATTGATAATCATAGTGAGTTATCAATTTGTATACTTGAAATGACTTCATCACATTATATTTCCATGTATTTCTTATAAACACTTATGTGTACATAAGCATGTTTAGCTTCATTTAACATCAAGCATAACACATTTGACGTTACATCATATTTTATTCTACTAACGTGCGACTTGTCAAACAATTCTCTAAGCAGTAGGTCAAAACTTCTTTTAGGAATCACACCTTAGACATCACTTCTGTACCAAAGTGCTTCTATATGTCCCGATAAAATTTTAAATTTTAAAACTATATACATTAGACAGCGCTTTATAAAAAAGCGTTGCCTAAAGTTTAAAAAAAATGATGCCTAAGCCACACTTTAGGCAGCGCTTTATGAAAGCACTGCCTAAGGTCAATTAAAATTGAAATAAAATAAATAAATTCTAGAAAGTGCTGCCTAAGTTCAAAGCGCTGCTATAGGTCCAATAGTAAAAAGTGTTGCCATAGGCTCTAAGCGTTGCTAAAGCCACAGTTTAGGAAGCACTTCCTACTACAAAATTTGTTTTAGGTAGCACACTATAGACAATGTTTTTTTCCCAATGCGCTCCTATAGCTTTTAAAAAATTGAGAAAAAGTGTTTCTATGGCTTTAAATTTTTTTCTGAGAAAAAGAACTGCTAAAGACTTACTTTAGAAAGCGCTTCTAAAAAGTGCTGCTTAAGGCTATACATACCCACAATTTAGGAAGTGCTTCTAGAAAGCGCTGCTAAAGGATGTGTTTAGAAAGTGCTTCATATAAGCGTTGTGATAGGCCATAACTCAGAAAGCGCTTTATGAAAAAGTGTTGCTAAAGGAAATACATCAGAAAGCGCTTCAAAAAGCGCTGCCTAAGTTCATTAATTTCTAATTTCTAAATTAAAAATACGAAAACCCTAAAACTCATATTTTTTCCATATTCTCAAAACATCTTCCTTCGCGCGACTTCCAACATCGTGATTCCCTTCTACTTCTGGTTACTTCATCATCTATTCGATCAGCTTCAGACTGCACAACCTTCTCCGCCTCTCCAGCTCTTCAACGATTAACACCTTCTCCTTCATCGTGGTTCGCAGCATCAAATGCTCTCCCATGTTCAGCAATCTCATCTATTTTCTCTTCCCTTCAACCTCTATTCAACTCAGTTGCTATCCTCACAAGTTCCTCTCCACAAGCAACAATCATAAGTCATCGAGAACAACTCCCTTTGTTTTAGTTCATCACCAAAATCGCATCTTCAACTATTCTGATTATTTCAACATTTTGGTAATGTTGTACCCCAAAATTTTCCCTCTCATTTTATTCAAAACATCCTCATAAGGTCCTCAAATGCTCAAGGATGCTCAAGAAATGATCAGACAAATTCTCCTTCTAAGCAATGGGTCTACAAATTGGGTTTCACTTTTCATAAAGAAGATAGGGTTTCAAATGCCTCAAGTGGTTTCCATGGTCTCTTATATGTCTTCAGGAATACCCATACCAAGTTTCATGCCTTGCATCACAAGTTTGCTTAGTCAATTGCCCAGATGTATGAAAATTAATTATATTGGGTAAAAAGTCAATCATGCTCAACATACAGTCAAACCTCAATATTTTTTATCAGTATCAAAATTTTGAAGTCACATTCATCATTTGATCAAGGTTTGATCATGATTCCTCAAGAAAAATCCTCAAATCATCAAAAGTCAAAAGTTGCCAAATTAGGGTTTCCTTAGGAGAAGTCAACTAAACTTTGACCAAGCATAACTTCCACATGCTTCATCAGTTTTTCCCCAACCAAAGCTCTATTTGAAGGAAATTAAATTCTATACAACTTTGTATTTATAAGTTTAAGTCTAAAAGATGCTTCATTTAAGAGATATGAGCCAATACATTACAGGTCATTTCAAAAGTCAATAAAAAGATACTTTTTGTCAAGGCAACTTACATCAAGATAAAGTCTCCAAATGCAAAAATGATCATAAGAGGAATTGTAGAGGACAACTTGAGCTTTCAAAAAAGTCAATGATCACCTTAAAAAGATGAAAATTGAGTAAGTTATGACCAGTGCAAGTTGGGAAATTTTGAGCAAATGCATGAAGTTCAAATTGAGTAAACTTGATATGTTGGGCTATTGGGCCATTATTTAAGAGTCCAAACGTGCTCTTTACTCCTTATACACCTCAGAATTCATTCATACACCCCTTGGGCATTTTATTTTTTTATTTTTTTATTTTTATTAATTTAAAGTCAAAATAAATAAGATAAAATTATATCTTCTTACACAAGGTCCAAGCCTATGATAATTTTGGCCTAAATGCAAGATATATATTCTCCATCTTCATACAAGCCAAAGACATAAAAACCTTGCCTCACAAATTTACAAAAAAAGAGAAAAATATTTCAAGAATCCTAGAATCTTCAAATCCTTATTATAAGCCCTTTAACCATAAACTTTCCATCCCAATCAAATCAATTCACTCCCAGGGAAATATTGAATTGTTTATAATGACCCAAATGGCCAGAAAACACTTGTGCATGCATCACAGTTTCATCTTTGTTTAAATTTCGTATATTTCGTTTTAATGAATTCTAACGCTTACTAATGCTTGTTATGTGTTTATAAGACTCAACTATGCAGGAATGACCCATCATGGAGGTCCCATACAATCGAAATCGTAAAACACCATGTTTGCTCCGATCTGCACCATTTACGCTATAGTGTCCAAACCATTGGTTTTAACCCAAAATAATTATCTCATCAAACACGCAGCCCTCGATTTAAGGGGTAGGATGTTTTTGGACTTCTAATTCTTTGTATTTTGCAGGTTTTATCAAAGAAGGAAACTGGAGAAGAAGGTCGGAGTTAGGGCTCTGGCGCATCTCTGTTCAATACATTCGTGTTTATATTATATATTTATTGGTTCATTTAAACTAACGGATGTACAGCTTCCCCAGCGGTAGAAGCGAGCGTGATAAAGCCTTATTGTACCAGGGCACGAGTTTAATCCCTGCCTCTTGTATTTTGTTTTGATATTTTCTTGTGTTTGCAGATCCAGCGTGGTAAGCCCTTATGCGTCCATCGTACGCCTCACCCCATCACCATCAGATCTCCATAAATTTAGATTTGACGCCCTAGCTCTGCTGGACCATGGTGAACCCTCCTTAGCATCCACACTGGATCCAATGAAGGCATACTGGGCTTGCACGTTTTGTGCCTAGTGAATTTCTGTTCTCACACCCCCTGGTTTGCTACCATAACAGGGCCAATCTCATTTTTATTATTTTATTTTTTAACTTTTGTTTAACATAATTAGATTAACTTTTTTTCTTAATTAAAATAAATCTAGACTTTAGGTTTTTAATTAACTTAATTAATCATTTTTTTAATTAAATTAATTTAACTTTTTTTCATTTAATTAATTAACTTTGTTTTTTTCATTAATTAACTTTTTTTCTTAATTAAAATCAACTTAGGGTTTTTCATCAATTTCTATTTTTTCTTAATTAAAATTAATTAGGGTTTTTAGATTAAACATCAAACCTTTTCTGTCAAAAAACCACAAAAACAATTTATTTTCCCGTTTCTCTTTATTTTACCGCTTCACGTATTTTACTGTCGTGTATTTATATGTAACTGCTTACGGTTGTAATAGTTTAATTAAGGTTTAAACTTTCCCCCCGATTTTAAATATTTGTACCCCCTTTCACGAAGCTTTGTAATAGCATAAGACCCTTTAATTTATGGCTTTACTTTCTGCATTTACTGCTTTCCTTATAACTGTTTAGCCTAATAGGATTGTATGGAAAGACATAAAAACAATCATAGAAACCTTAACTGCAAGATTAAAATAACCGAATATGAAGCACTCTTCACACTTGCACCTCTAGGGTAACCTCATTTGTTTCCTTCGGAATGACAAACACAGTTATGTCCCTCGAACGTGGGGACGCTTTAGCACTGTCCCTCAGTTAAAATATTGCAGTTCCTAGATGACCATTTGATGCTGCCTTCGGTAAACGATCTAGTCCCTTACGAAGAATTGCTAAAGCGCCCCTACAAGTTGCCTTTATGACTGTACAATGACCCGCGCCTATCCCTTCACATCCAATGATGGGGATTCCTACTAAATAATGGTAGGATAGAACTATCTAAAGAAGGAGGAAAATAATGCGAAAGACCTTAAGTATGGGTAGAATATTGTTAATCGCTTGCTCACAAACAAAAATATCTTTTCACACAAACACTTCTTATGAAATATTTTCAAAAACAAACACTTTGTACGCATTCTTAACAGATACAAGAATCATTACAAAGTTTCCGTACTATTGGAATTTTAAAAATACTTTCAAACACATTCAAAAAGAATTTTCAAAAGTGAGCTAGCGATTAAGAGCCCGTAGATAACTACAGATGAAAAGGGTGCTAACACCTTCCCTTTTCATAACCTACCCCCTGAACTCAGAAATATCAAAGGTTTTTCCTGTTCTTTTCACCTTTCCTTATTTGGATAAAAGAATAGTCGGTGGCAACTCTTTCTATCTGCAACATTTATGATAAAATGCAAAACCTAAAGTCAGTTCTTCCACCGTATTACAAAACGGGCGACTCTTTTGGGGAAAACTAAAAAAGTGGTGTTACCTTAGAGATAAATCACATTTAAATGATTTCCTTGTTTGATTTGATTGCTTTACGATTCAGGGTTATTTGGATTTATTTTTCTTGCAAATATTCTATACCCGGATTTATGGACATTTTAGGTAAGTAGCTATAGATCGTGGAAACTATATAGCATAGACCGATATGGTTGAAGCGATGGCTACGTTAGTGCGACACATTGGTTTGTGCTGGTGTCCCTTGAGTCAGTCAATGAGAATGTTGGGCTGCCGCGTGGTGTCATAAGCACTAAATGACCTTTAGAACCTTAATTGTCCCAACATAGCCATTAGAAGGTAGTGAGATGGTCGGCTTTGGTGCAGACTGAAGTTAGTTGATAATCTGTACTACACTCATTAAGATCAGACTCTCATGATATTTCAGTAAAAAATTAGATGCGGTGCTAAAACAATGCATGAGAGAAAGATCGGTGATATGAGACTCCTATAACTTGGTTACTTTTCTTAGGACAGATTGAGCCAACTTACTTTCAAGAGGGTACTTACCTACAAAATCCATGCAAGCCTAAACCTAAGGCTTTGGTGTGTTTTGCTTGTGTTTGATTATTTGTTCGAACATCACATCATAACATCATGACATCATGCAATATCATTTTCACCAACCATTTCAAGGATCTCAAGAGCCTGTGATGCAGGTTATCATGAACCAGACGTCTAGTAAGGGGAAAGGGGATTTATTTTCCTCTAACCAAATGTCGTCAAAATATCGTGAACCATACGTCTAGCAAGGGGCAAAGGGATTTATTTTCCTCTAAGAAATGTCATCAAAGACCAAAGTATGTTATCTTAAGTCAAAGGCTAAGACCCACTTGACATGTTGAGCTTGATGCTCATAGGAGGACATTCAGTGACGCGAAATTCTTTAGTAAAAGCTACATCCAGACTCGACTTCTAACACTTCTTTTTTGTTTACCCCGCGAGATCCTTGAAAATATTGCATCTACATATCATGCATCATTTCATATCAGGTTTTCCAATATAGGGTTTTCTCATCTTCTTTCTATTTTTTTCAAATAAAATATGGCTCTAGAACAAACTATTAAGGAACTCTAAGCTCATAATGCTCAATTTCAGGAAACACTCTTGAACTTAGCTCAGGGGAAGAAAGACATGATGGCCCTCATCACAAAAGTGAAGAATAAGAAGACCAGAAAACTAGTCGTCCTCAACATGGGAAGAAGGTTCAAAGGTCCTCTTAAAGAGATTCAGAACGGTGATATTTCCTCTAATGAAGATGACAATTAGGGTGAAGAAGATAAGAGTGTAAGGGCTGAGAGAGGTAGCAACATTGGTTCTGATAATATTCCTGAGGATGAAGACTACTCTGATGAATAGTATCCTCCGGTGGATGACAGATACAAATAGTTGGAAGATCGCCTTAATGCTATGGAAATCCAGAAGGTACCCGGGCTGGATTTTGAAGAGTTGGGTCTTATTCCGGGAAATGTTATCCCTCACAAATTCAAGACTCCCACTATGAAGAAGACATTCAGTGGTCAGAAGGAAACCAATGTTGTTTATGGCCAGAAGGGTCATGTTAAAAGTGTCTACAATCAGTCTGTAGGAGTGGTGCTAATTTCTAATCCTGCATCTGTGCAACAACAACAACAGGGAAGTCAACGTATGTCAGATGCTCCGAGAAGACAATATACAAAGATCAGAATGCCGTTGTCTCGGGCATTATAACATTTACTGAAAGCGGAACTGATTACATTGTGGGATCCTCCTCAGAATCCCAACACCTCCTCTCCTTGCTACAATCCAAATGTGAAGTGTGCCTACCATTCTAACAGTCTTGGGAACGACACCAATAACTATTGGGCCTTGAAAAACAAAATTTAGGACATGATTGACAACAAATAGATTGAGTTTGATCCACCCAAAACTCCAAACGTAATTACTGCACCTATGCCAAAGCATGATAAAGGAAAAAGTGCTATTGATGATTTTATTTTTTTTGCTACTGTAAGTGAATTGGTTACTCCCCTCCCAATTATCAAGAAAAATCGGTTGCAAGCCGGTTTATTTTCGGGATGTATTGAAAGATGTTACTGTTGTGCAGCCCAACCCAATGGCTGCAATTTATTGAAGGAAGGCATTCAGCGCCTAATGGATAATCACATAATTCTGGTTGAGAAGATTTCGTCTGTTGAGAATTTATTTCAAGACTTATCTGTAATTTCTGGCACTCCCGTCAGGATCACCTCCAAAGGTCCTGTAAGGATTACTGCCAATCCAAAAGCTTCTCCTCTAATCATCACTACACCTGGACCAATTCCATATTCTTCGAATAAAGCTATTCCTTGGAAGTATAGATCCGACATCTACTACCATGGCATTGAGCAAGAACTACCGACTACTGAATATGAAGGTATTAAAGCTATTGATTCCAATATTAACAATATTGTTGGAACCAGTAAGGTTACTAGAAGCATAAGGGTTTTCCCTCCGGAAATATCTCTGAAGATTGTTACTACACATGTTAAAGTTACCACTACCGAGTCAACCACTAAGGCTCTGGGTAAAGAGCAAGTAACGGAGCCTGCCCAGACGGAGGCACCTAAAGAAGTTGCAGCTGAAAACACCTCTAGACAAGAGTTGGAAGAGGTTTTGAAGATTATCCGTAAGAGCGATTACGAGATTGTTGAACAGTTGGGGAAGACCCCATCCAAGATCTCTATGTTATCCCTATTACTATGTTCTGAAGCCCACACACAGGCTTTAGTGAAATCATTGAAGACTGTTCACGTGCCATAATAGATTTATGCCGATTAATTTGGAAGCTATGTTGCTAGCTTAACTACTGACAATGGTTTAGGTTTTTCCGATGCTGACCTGACTCCGGAAGGGAGAAACCACAACAAGGCCTTATATATCTCCATTTAATGCAGGGGCACTACTTTGGCTCATGCATTGGTTGATACTGTTCCTCATCAAACGTTCTGCCAAAGGGTGCTCTTGACATACTTTATTGTGAAGGGGTTTTACTGAAACCCAGTGATATTATAGTCTGAGTCTTCGATGGGTCAAAGAGGATGGTACACATGGAAGTGGATCTCCCGATCAAGGTAGGTTCACAGGTCTTCGAATCTACGTTATATGTAATGGATATTCAGCCAGCTTATTCTTGCTTACTGGGACGCCCCTGGATCCATGGGGCAAGAGCTTTTACCTCAACCCTACACCAACAGTTAAAGTATCCAGTGTAAGGAAAGGTTATTACAGTCTGTGGCGAAGAAGAGTATATGGTTAACCACTTGAAATCATTCTGGTATGTGGAGATGGACAACGAATTCATCAAAACTCCATGTCATACTTTTGAAGTAATTACTCCTTCCGTTCGTGAAGACGTTTTTCCTATTCCCAAAGTTACCAAGGTTCCACCCATAATGGATTCTTTGAAGGATGCTAAAGCTGCTATAGAAGAAGGTGGTTGTACTACTTGGGGTCAACTACCTGACATTTCGTATAAATCTAACAAATTTGGTTTGGGTTTCACTGCAGAAGGTCAAAGGGTTTTTTTTCATACTCGGGCTGGAAGACCACCATTCTGCATCAACAACAACGGAGTCAGAGCCATAGAAGATGTTGACAATAATTATGACCTTGGCAGCTAGATCTTTCCTACCATTGGCAATGGACCTAGCAACTGGAAGACTCGAGACATTATCTCTATCTCCTTTAGTCAGGAGTAATAGCTACATTTCTATTTTTATTGATTTAAAGTTTTGGTTATGTAACATTTAAACAATGACTTTAAGCCTTGTTCCTTACCCGGGGCACAATGGTCCGTTTGCTAAGGGTTGTCCTTTCATAAACATATTTTCATTTAATAAAGCACTGCACATTTTGAATTATAATTTTGCGCTCTTTTTCTTTCTTTTACTTTTATCACTTTCAAATATCTATGTGTTCTTACACACCCCCATGCAATACATTGCAGATCCACATCCACTCTGGATTCCGTTAATAACGATTCTGCTATTGCCACTTATGACTTTGAAAATCCAATATACCAAGTCGAGGACGAAGGTGAGGAAGATTGTCAAATACCTGGAGAACTAGGCAGGCTGTTATTGCAAGAGGAAAAGGTTATACAACCGCATGAAGAGTCGGTCGAGACTGTAAACTTGGGTTCTGAGACAGACAGAAAACAAGTCAGGATAGGCGCCAACTTAGAGGGCAGCGTTAAGAATAGGTTAATCAAGATGTTGGATGAATATGTGGAGATCTTTGCTTAGTAATATGAAGACATGCCAGGGCTCGATGGAGATATTATAGTTCACCGTCTATCAATGAAAGAGGGTTGTGCTCCGATGAAGCAGAAGGTTCATCGCATGCGTCCCGAGACGTCAGAAAAGATCAAGGCTAAGTTTATGAAACAATTCAATGCAGGTTTCTTGGCTATTACATCATATTCTCAATGGGTTTCAATTTTTTTCTAGTACCAATGAAAGAAGGTAAGGTACGTATGTGTGTAGTTTACAGGGATCTGAATAGGGAGAGCCCCAAAGATGACTTCCCGCTTCCATATATTGATGTTCTGGTTGATAAAACCACCCAACATAAGGTATTCTCCTTCATGGACGTGTTATCGGGTTATAATCAGATCAAGATGGCACCTGAAGATATGGAGAAAACTACTTTTGTCATATAGTGGGGCACTTTCTGCTACACGGTTATGCCTTTTGGGTTAAAGAATGCTGACGCAACATATCAGTGGGCCATGGTAGGTTTGTTTCATGATATGATTCATCACGAGATAGAGGTCTACGTCAACGACATGATAGCCAGATATCAGACTGAAGAAGAACATCTTGACCATCTACACAAGTTGTTTGAGAGACTGAAGAAGTACAAGTTGGGCTGAATCCGAACAAGTGAACTTTTGGGATAAGATGCGGTAAACTCATAGGTTTCATCGTAAGTGGTAAAGGTATTGAAGTTGATCCCGCCAAAGTCAAAGCTATTCAAGAAATTCCAGCTCCCCATATTGAGAAGGAAAATAGGGATTTCTTAGGACGACTGAACTATGTTGCCCGATTTATTCCCCATCTGACTGCTACTTCTGAGCCGATCTTCAAGCTGCTGAAGAAAGATCAGGTAGTAAAATGGAATGACGATTTCCAGATAGCCTTTTACAAAACCAAGGAGTACCTCCAATAACCTCTGATTCAGATGCCACTAGTTGAAGGAAGACCTCTAATAATGTATCTAACTGTGTTAGAGAACTCAATGGGGTGTGTACTAGGCCAACATAACGAGTCTGGTCAAAAAGAGCTTGCAATATACTACCTTAGAAAAAAGTTTACCGACTGTGAAATAAGATACTCACTACTCGAGAAAACTTGTTGCGCTTTTACATAGGTTTCTCACTAACTAAGACAATATATGTGTACTTATACTACCTTGTTGATCTCTAGGAGGGATCCGATCAAATACATATTCGAGAAGCCAGCTCTCTCCGGAAGGATAGCTAGATGGTAAATGGTCTTAACAGAATACGACATTTAGTACACCACTTAGAAATCTATCAAAGGAAGTGTACTGGAAGATCATTTGGCTCATCAAGCTGTTGAGAACTACCAATCTATGAATTTTGAGTTCTCGGACGAGAACATTATGCTAATTACAGATTGTGAAGAACCTGAATCATATGAAGGACCTGATCCAGGATGGACTATGGTTTTTGATGGAGCTTCTAACGCACTTGGAAACGGAATTAGTGTTGTGATTATCTCTCCTAAGGGTTGCCATATGCCCTTCATTGCTAGACTATGCTTTGATTGTACCAATAACATGGTTGAATATGAAGTGTGCATCATGGGTATTAAAGCCGCTATTGACCTGAGAATCAAGTCCTTGAGCGTATACGAGGACTCAACCCTGGTAATCAGTCAGATCAAGGGAGAATGGGATACGAAGCACCCGAATCTCATTCCTTATAGAGAGCATGTTCTTACTTTAATTCCATACTTCGAGGAAATCACTTTTGAGCACATCCCACGAGAAGAGAATTAGTTGTCAGGCGCATTGGCTACGATGTGATCTATGTTCAAGGTTAGATGGGACAATGAGGCTCCTTGAATTATCATTGAAAGACTGGATGAGCCGACACATTGCTACGAGGTTGGAAATGACGAAGTAGAAGAAAAGACTTGGTAATACAAATTGAAAAGATACCTTGATGCTCAAGAGTACCCTGAGGGGGCATCTACCAATGACAAGAAATTCCTATGAAGGTACTCAGCAAAATTATTCTTGAGCAACATAATTTTGTACAAGCACAATCATGATTCGACTTTGCTTCATTGTATGGATAAGAATGAAGCAGAGAAAATTATGGAAGATTTGCATGAAGGAATCTTTGGTACTCATTCTAGTGGGCATACTATGGCTAAGAAGATTCTGAGAGCGGGTTATTATTGGTCGACCATGGAAACTGATTGCCATCACCACTCAAGAACTTGTCACAAATGTCAGATCTATGCTGACAAGGTACATGTACCTCTAGTTCCTCTGAATGTCTTGATTTCTCCTTAGCCGTTTGCAATGTGGGGCATTGATATCATCGGAGAAATCAAACCTACCGCTTCTAATGGACATCGCATCATCCTCGTCCCCATTGATTATTTCACAAAATAGGTTGAACCAGCCTTGTTTGCCTCCGCCACCAAGAATGTTGTGGCTCGGTTCATCAAACATAACCTTATCTATCGATATGGCATCCCTGAAAGTATTATCACAGACAATGGTACTAATCTCAACAACACTATGATCACGGAACTCTACACGCAGTTTAAGATCAAGCACCACAACTCTTCTCTGTATCGACCAAAGATGAATGGCACAGTGGAAGTCGCTAATAAGAACATCAAGAAGATTATACAGAACATGACAGTGACCTATAAAGATTGGCATGAGATATTACCATTTATTCTCCATGGATATCGCACTTCAGCTCAGACATCAACTAGGGAAACCCCATTCTCTCTAGTCTACGGTATGGAAGTTGTCCAACCTGTCGAAATTCAGATTCCTTCTCTTATAATTATGAAAGATGAATATTTAGACGAAGACGAATGGATTAAGACTAGGCTGGACCAGTTAAATTTGATTGACGAGAATAGGCTTGCGGCCATCTTTCTTGGTCAGATATATTAGAAGCGTATGATCAAAGCTTTAAGCAAGAAGGTCAAGCATCAAGCATATCAGGCTGGTGACTTAGTAATAAAATTCATCATCCTACCGAAAGGTGATTCTAGGGGAAAATGGACTCCCACCTATGAAGGGCCATTTGTAATCAAGAGAATATTTTTGTGCGGCGCTATGATACTTACCACCATGGACGCTGAAGATTTTTTGCATCCTGTGAACATGGACATAGTCAAAAGATACTACGCATAAAAATACTCGCTAGGTTGAATGGCCTAAGAAAAAATAAGGGCATCCCGGCGAACCAAAAGGGTTCGGAAAAAAATTTGGGATATATATAAAAATATTGTATACCCGACAAGTCAAAAACCTGAAAAGGCAGCTTGGGAAAAAAAGGGTATCCCGGTGGGCTGAAAACCCGAAAGGGAGGTCCAGAAAAAATTAGGGATTAAAGCGTACGACGATGTCCCATTGGATCACTTACAGCCAACTTTATTACCAACGTCAAGTTCGAATGGTGCATATCAATTCAGTCAACTTCTTCCGATAGCTAGGGATGAGATGCTCGAAGACATAGAGGTAATAACATAGTTGAAATTCAATAAGATCATTTACACGTAGCTATATGTTTTGTTGTTACTTTGTACTCTTTTCATTGTTCAACAATTTCAACTTACTAGGATTTCTGTCTCTTTGTAAAAAAACCGCTTGTTGATAGGCAAATTATCAATACAAATACCATTTCAAAATTCAAATTTTTGTTTTACTTTTTCTGTTTTGTTTGCAAAAACATCCAATGACTAAAATTGAATGAACATATGCATATGAATATGATTAAAATTAATATGATTACTGTTAACAAATATACGGATAAAAACAAGAATCAACATTTGCTCAAGACTCTATGAGTTAGGATAGTGTTCAAGTCATCCAAAAATCCCTACAAAAAAACTTCCATGGGATGGTCCCTGCAGAGTCATATTCACAAGTTCACTCCTGACAAAGATATGTTCCCTGCAAGTCCAATTTGCTTTTGAGACAGGAATTGGGACTTCTTCCAGCAATTAACCTAATCACACTCCCCAACAGATCCCCTAGCAGATAAAGGAGTACGATCTCTTCCCCAGAAATGTCGCCACCCTATGGAGTCCCTATCCTCATCATAGATTATGTCCTCAGCACAGTCCATAGAAGTTTTCTTCCCCAGCTGAGTTTATTTCTCTAAAACTATAGAACCCCTACAGAATGCTCTTCTCTGATGGGGCCCATTTCCTCAGCAGAGTATTTCTATAGAACACACTTCAATGACATTGCACATGCATACATCATTTACAAATATCATAGCATATGCATAACAAAACAAATATGACATACTCTCATTTACTTTAAGAACATTATTATGCATTACATACACCATGACGTTGCATATAGCTAACTCTTTATCTTTTCAGGTAAAGTGTACAACACAGACAGATATCATCAACAATCCTCAAACAGGTCGCAAATTAATTCCCGAAACAAGACAGGGAAACTATCTATACGACCGAGCAAAGATTCACTCCCGAAACAGGATGGGGAAACTAAATTTCTATCTTTATGACCAGGTGAAGATCAATTACCAAAATAGGAAGGGGCGACTATATTTATCACTAGGTGGTATGAATTCCCGAAATAGAACAGGTTTACCAACAAAAAAAGACTGTAGATCTATCCCCAAAACAGGACGAGGCGACTATCTACATGACAAGCATTTCCCTCAGAGACTAAATATAACAAATATCTACTCAAATACCTTCCCCAAAGGTTCATTATAGAAAGCATTCTTTTGATACAGTCGAGCGTAGACTCATTCAGATACTTCCATCAATGGTTAAATTGGATGGCATCTATAATCCCATCTCCGATGACTCTCCGTCACCCATCCGAATGGCATCTTCAAGCCCATTCAAGCAATGTCATCAACTAACAGTGTTATCTCTTGCATAGGCGAGTGAAAATTTTTGGGCACTTAAGTGTTCAATCATCTTCTACCTTCAGATCACGAATGGCGGACACGCCAATCTAATTCCTTAGATTTAAGAAGATTGAACAGGGGAAGTTGTTGTACCCTAAAATTTTCCCTCTCATTTTATTCAAAACATCTTCCTAAGGTCCACAAATGCTCAAGGATGTTAAAAAATTGGTCAGACAAATTCTCCTCCAAAGCAATGGGTCCACAATTAGGGTTTCAATTTTCACAAAGAAGATGGGGTTTCAAATGCCTCAAGTGGTTTCCATGGTCTCTTATATGTCTTCAAGAATGCTAATACCATGTTTCATGCCTTGTATTACAAGTTTTCTCCGTCAATTGCCCAGATGACTAAATATCAACTGTATTGAGTAAAAAGTCAACAATGGTTAACATACAGTCAAACCTCAATATTTTTTGTCAACATCAAGATTTTGAAGTCACATTAATCATTTAAGCAAGGGTTGATCATGATTCCTCAAAAGAAACCCTCAAATCATCAAAAGTCAAAAGTTTCCAAATTAGGGTTTCCTTAGGAGAAGTCAACTAAACCTTGACCAAGCATAACTTCCACATGCTTCATCAGTTTTTCCCCAACCAAAGCTCATTTTGAAGGAAATTCAATTCTCTACAACTTAGTATATCTAATTTAAAGTCCAAAAGATGCTTCATTTGAGAGATATGAGCCAATACATTATAGGTCATTTCAAAAGTCAACAAAAAGACACTTTTTGTCAAGGCAACTTACATCAAGATAAAGTCTCCAAATGCAAAAATGATCATAAGAGGAATTGTAGAGGACATCTTGAGCTTTCCAAAAAGTCAAATATCACCTTCAAAATATGAAAATTGAGTGAGTTATAACCAGTGCAAGTTGGGAAATTTTGAGCAAATGCTTGAAGTTCAAATTGAGTAAACTTGATATATTGGGATATTGGGCCATTGTTTAAGAGTCCAAACGTGCTATTTACTCCTTATACACCTCAGAACTTATTCATACACCCCTTGGGTCTTTTTATTTTTTTATTTTTTTTATTTTTATTAATTTAAAGTCAAAATAAATAAGATAAAATCATATCTTCTTACACAAGGTCCAAGCCCATGATAATTCTGACCTAAATGCAAGATATATATTCTCCATCTTCATACAAGCCAAAGACACGAAAACCTTGCCTCACAAATTTGCAAAAAAAGATAAAAAATTTCAAGAAACCTAGAATCTTCATATCCTTATTATAAGCCCTTTCACCACAAACTTGCCATCCCAATGAACTCCATTTACTCCTAGGGTAAGATTGGATCGTTTACAACGACCCAAATGGCCAGAAAACAGTTGTGCATGCATCACAAATTCATCTTTGTTTAAATTTTGTATTTTTTGTTTTACTGTATTATAACGCTTACCAATGATTGTTATGTGTTTACGAGACTCAACTATTCAGGAATGACCCATCGTGGAGGTCCCATGCACTCGAAATCATAAAACACAATGTTTGCTCCGATCTGCACCGTTTATGCTATAACATCCAAACCATTGAGTTTTAGCCCAAATAATCATCCCATCAGACTCGCATCCCTCGACTTAGGGGGGGTAGGATGTGTTTGGACTTCTAATTCTTTGTATTTTGCAGGTTTGATCAAAGAAGGAAACCGAAGAAGACCAGAGCTAGGGCTCCTGCACCTCTCCGATTAATACATTCATGTTTATATTATATATTTATTGGTTCATTTAAACTAATAGATGTACATCCGCCCCAGCGGTAGAAGTGAGTGTGATAAAGCCTTATTGTACAAGAGCATGGGTTCGATCCCTACCTCTTGTATTTGTTTTGATATTTTCTGGTGTTTGTCGATCTAGCACGGTAATCCCTAATGCGTCCATCGTACACCTCACCCCATCACCATCAGATCTCCACAAGTTCAGATCTGATGCCTCAGATCTGTTGGACCATGGTGAACCCTTCTTAGCAGCCACACTGGATCCAATGAAGATATATTGGGCTTGCACGTTTTAGGCCTAGTGAATTTTTGTTCTCACACCTCCTGGTTTGCTACCATAACAGGCCCAATCTCATTTTTATTATTTTATTTTTTAACTTTTTTTGACATTATTAGATTAAATTTTTTTCTTAATTAAAATAAAACTAGACTTTAGGTTTTTAATTTACTTAATTAATAATTTTTTTAATTAAATTAATTTAACTTTTTTTCATTTAATTAATTAACTTAGTTTTTTAGGTTTTCACTAATTAACTTTTTTTCTTAATTAAAATCAACTTAGGGTTTTTAAACAATATCTTTTTTTTCTTAATTAAAATTAATTAAGGTTTTTAGATTAAACATCAAACATTTTCCTGTCAAAAAATCACAAAAACAAATTCTTTTCGCGTTTCTCTTTATTTTACCACTTCGTGTATTTTACTGTCCAAATTTCATTATTTTTATTATTATGTAACTGCTTATGGTTGTAATAGTATAATTAGGGTTTACTATGCCCCCCCCCCCCCCCCCCCCCATTTTTACTATTTGTACCACCTTTCCCGAAGCTTTGTAATAGCGTAGGACCCTTTAATTTATGCCTTTACTTTCTACATTTACTGCTTTCCTTATAATTGTTTAGCCTAATAGAATTGTATGGAAAGACATAAAAACAATCGTAGAAAACCTTAATTACAAGATTAAAATAACTGAATATGAAACACTCTTCACACTTGCACCTCTAGGGTAACCTCGCTTATTGCCTTCGGAACGAAAAACACAGTCATGTCCCTCGAACGTGGGGATGCTTAAGCATTGTCCCTCGGTTAAAAAGATCGTAGTCCCTAGATGACCCTTCGATTCTGCCTTCGGTAAATGATCTAGTCCCTTACAAAGAATTGCTAAAGTTCCCCTACGAGTTGCTTTTATGATTGTACAATGACCCGCGCCTGTCCCTTCACTTCCAACGATGGGGCTTCTTACTAACTAATGGTAGGATAGTACTATATAAAGGATTAGGGAAACAATTTGAAAGACCTCGAGTAAGGGTAGAATACTGTTAATCGCTTGCTCACAAACAAAAATATCTTTTCACACAACACTTCTTCTGAAATATTTTCAAAAACAAACACTTTGTACGCATTCTTAACAGATACAAGAATCATTACAAAGTTACCTTACTATTGGTATTTTCAAAATATTTTCGAACACATTTACAAAGCATTTTCAAAAGTGAGATTGCAATTAAGAGCCCAAAAATAACTACAGATGAAAAGGGTGCTAACACCTTCCATTTTCATAACCTACCCCCCGAACTCAAATCTCAAAGGTCTTTGTTGTTCTTTTCACCTTTCCTTATTTGGATAAAAGAAAAGTCAGTGGCGAAGCTTGCTATCGGCAATATTTGCGATGAAACGCAAAGCCTAAACTCAGTTCTTCCACCGTATTACAGGTAAGTTTCAATTTCTTTTGATTTGAGTTATTGTCAAGTTTCTGTAACGAATAGGTGTTATAAATTTCAGTTTGAACTTATATGTTGATGGATCTGTTAAAATATCGATTTGATTATGTTGTCTTTTCAATTCGAAAGGATATGTTGTTTGATTTTAATCTGATAAAATGATTCTTCAGCTTGAATATGTTAATTTTGTTTGATTTTTGAGCTCGTTGGTTTATGTCGATATATGTTAAAATTCTGCGTAATTGTGTTTTCCTGGTTGTGTTGGAGTAGGATGTTAGACTTGTATCGATACTTTGTTGAATTTGAATAGGATTGCTAAATGTTGCGTTAGTTTGAAGTGTTATGTTAAACCAAAATGTTGAAATTATTTCAGTAACACTTTTTGTAGTGTGAAGATCATCATGTTCGTATTTGGTATCGAAACCGGATATCAAAATTCATGTGGCCGTTATGTTTTATTTGTGTTGAGTCCGTAAGGTTTTCGATTTTAATGTGTAACGACAATATTTCTCTTGATTTTTATGTAGAATGAAGTTATTGTATGCCATTGTTGTGTTGGTTTCAATTTGGAGAAGTTTCAGTGACTGTTTTTGTTGTATTCGAGTTTGACTTGAAGGATGGAAATCTTGGTTATAATATTGATGGTTTTCCGGTAGTTCCACTTTCCCTCTATAGTGTTTAACACCGCTAAGTCTCTTCTAATAGCGGTAGGCCTTCGCTCTGCTATAGCGGGATAACACCGCTATTGACCTTTATTGAATACTCTGATTCCAATCTCAATGCATTTATTTGCATTTGAATCATGATCTAAAGTAACTATATTGGGTTAATACTTTTTTGATGTTAGTCTAGCTTTATGATAAGAAATCAGTGTAATTGGTTGAAATAATAATTCTTTTTCTTACTACCAAATCTGGACATCTTTTGTGTTATATCATTTGGTTTCAAATGATAATTTTGGTCGTATCATTGGTTGCTTTCTCGTTTCATGTGTAGTTGCTGCCCGATTTCATCGCCGCTAATGCATCTTTGATTTCTCTTGTGATGAGTGAATTTATAGTCGTTCCAAGAATCTTACACTGTGTGGTTCCAGAAGTTGCTGACTTCTCTACAGGTAATTAGTTTTTCTTTTGTTATAGCAGCGTGAATAATTATAGTGTTTTTGTTTATCTTACTTATTAGTAAAACCATGGATAAAAAATGGATGTCTTCCAATAAATTGTCAAAAGAGTACGAGAATGGGGTATTAGAATTCGTTAAGTTTGCTATTAAACATGCCGAAAACCCTAGTCGAATGAAATGTCCTTGCTTGGGTTGTTGTTATGGGGTTCGAGTTGACGCAGTTGGGTTGGAATCGCATTTACTGAGGAATGGAATTGATCAAATTTATACATGTTGGATATTTCATGGTGAGAAAAGTAACGGGAATGTTGAACCGGTGGATAGTACGACATATGCTTCAGATGAAAATAATACAGATACATACGATTGTGATCGAGTCGAAGAGATTGCAGAAGCACTTGAAGAAGATCTTCAGGATTGTCCCAAAATGTTTGAGAGGTTCTTAAGTGATGTAGAGATACCATTGTATAAAGGTTGCACTAAATTCACAAGACTGTTTGCAGTATTAAAGTTGTACAATTTAAAGGCGGGAAATAGATGGTCGGATAAAAGTTTCACAAAGTTATTAGTCCTTATGAAAGATATGCTTCCGAAGGATAATATTCTTCCTAATCGAACCTATAAGGCCAAAAAAATGTTGTGCTCTATTGGCATGAGCTATGATAAGATACATGCTTGTCCA
Source organism: Vicia faba (assembly GCA_948472305.1). NCBI lineage: Eukaryota > Viridiplantae > Streptophyta > Magnoliopsida > Fabales > Fabaceae > Vicia > Vicia faba. Next base: position 27,519,403 of record OX451736.1, read on the forward strand.
AATGATTGGATTTTGTTTCGAAATGAATATACATCGTTAAATGAGTGTCCTAAATGCGGTTTATCTCGATATAAGGAAAAATTGTCTCCAGCAAAAGTCTTATGGTATTTTTCTATAATTCTGAGATTTAGACGCATGTTTTGTAGTTAAACCTATGTAAGACACTTGACTTGGCATGCAGATGAAAGAATTATTGATGAAAAGTTTCGACATCTGGGAGATTAACCATAGTGGTCAAAAATTGATAATGATTATCCTGATTTTTGGAGGATATGGATCAAGTTTATGGAAATTCGGAATTAAGCATTGGTGTTATCGATACATACATTAGGTATACTCCGATCAAATTTTTTTTTAATTAACTGAACAATTAATTTACTCGTTTCAATGAATAGTCTTAATGTTAATGGAGTTTTTATTTAAGGTTCATGTATGACAACTTGATGCGCTCACATTAATTGGAACAAAGATTATGTTTCTTATCTCCCAACAATATCATCTCAAGATTGATCAATCAAAGACCTGTTAAGTCAAAGAGTACTTTGTTCGCGCATTTATGGCCAACAAAGATACATAAATGTTGTTTTTTACCATTTAATACTGGCAATGGGTTAGATTTTCATTCTAACTTCGTCTATTATAATTTTTCGTATTTTAACGTTGTGTAGAAAATTTTCATCTAACCTTTGTTAATCTTACAGTGGACACTAGTTGTTGGTTGCGATTAATCCTATAAGACAAATTGTATATTAGCTGGATTCATTAGAAGGTGATTGGACAAAATACCCAAATATGAAGAAGATGGTTGATACGTAAGTTAGATTGTTCTAAATATTTGTTTGTATATTTATTTATTATTTATGTGAGATTGTTCTAAATATTCGTTTATATTTTGTTAGAGTTATACAAATTTTTTGATCACAAAGAGATACTCAAGTACCAAAGAGTAAAGCAAACAACATTACATGGATCAGAGTATAGGTATATTTTTAATATTTTGATTATATTAGTGAGGCTACTTGATAAAACAAGTTAAACTATATATCCTAATATATATTCGTATTTTTTCCATGTGTAGTGTCCTCGTCAGCGTAATGGTATAGATTGCGGTTATTTCATGTTGAGGTTTATCAAAGAAATTATTCTTTTGAATCAAATAGAGATTCCAACCATGGTATGGGTTTCTAACTTATGATTTATTTTAATATTTAACACATTTCATCTAATTAATTAGTTTTAACTAAATGATATTATGTTATATTATGTAGTACTTTGATGAATACAAGTCTTCTACTTACTTGAAAGATTAATTGGACGAAATTAAGGAGGATTGGTGTCAATACATTATTGAGATGAGAAATTTATAAGGTATTGTGACACTTTCTTTAATGATAATTTTGAGTATATATAAGTTTGAGTTTTGATGAGATACTATGTCGTCGTTAGTGTGGTAAGTTGTGTTGCAATATTGTTGTGATTATGTGGAAGGTTAGTTATGATGGTATTGGATTTAAATTCAAATAAAGTTTTATTTGTATCATGGTATGAATTGGGGAATTTTTAAGGGTGAATTATAACGGATTTTTGATTTGTTTTTGTTACATTGGTTCATGTTCAGTTATAATAGTTATAAGATTTAAGTATTATATAGCTTGGTTCTGATATGCCTTTGTTGGTTTTGTTTCAGGTAGGTGCATATGTAGAAGATGTAGAGATAACAAGTTTATTTAGGATTCTTCATTGTTTTTGTTTGTAGAGAAGATAGTAGAGAAGATAGCAGCTCTAAAAGATGGTAATATGTACATTTGCATATATATTCCAAAAACTAACAAATTTAACTCTCTCTCTCTCTCTCTCTCTCTCTCTATATATATATATATATATATATATATATATATATATATATATATATATATATATATATATATATATATATATATATATATATATATATATATATATATATATATATATATATATATATATATATATATATATATTCAAGTTGTATCAAATTTATGTATATATAAATTATTGGACTAAAGTTGTATATATAAATATATAAATTTGGTGCATACTTATTGGATTGAAGCTGCAAATTTGAAATACAACGCTTATTTTTAGTGATTATTTACAGAGAGTGCTTAAAATATAAGTGGTATATATTAAAAAATTCGTCAACACTAGACAGCGCTTTAAACAAAAAAGTGCTGCCTATTGTGGGGAATAGAAAGCACTTTTAAAGAAAGTGTTACCTAAAGGGGTGCATTATTAAAGGGGTGCAGTAAAAAGCGCTGTCTAAAAGGGACTTTAGAGAGAGCTTTTAAAGAAAGTTCTGCCTAAAACAGAAGAAAGAAAAGTGAACAAAAATATACATTACACAAAGCTTTTAAAAGTATTGTCTAAAGTGAAAGCTCTATATAAAGGGGTGCTTTAGAAAGCGCTTCTGATGTAAAAAGCGCTGCCTATGGGGGCCTTTAGAGAGCGCTTATTTAATAAAGCACTACCTAAAGGCTACATTAAGCAACGCTTTTACATTGATAAAAAGCGTTGTCTTTACTTATAGTAGTGTAGGAATAAGCAGTGCTTTAAAGTGCTATCTATAGCAAAAAAAAGCGTTGTTTATTCCCTTATATGGCGTAGTGAAGCTTATGCAGGGAGTATTTGAAATGAATCTTATGGGGAGTTGAATTACTCTCCCAGACTCCAAATAAAGTAACTCAAGGAACGAACACATGCATGGGGAATTACCTTCGCGATCATGTTGAAAAAAGGGATGTTGTATTCGTGCATCTTGATAGTGAAAATCAACTTGCCAATTTTTTCACAAAAATGTTTGCAACCAAACTATCTTTCAACAAACATATGGAATTTAGGATTATTAATGTCTCCAATGTTTCCTTCTTTATTATGATGCTTGAGTTTTTATACCTTTTCTCTAACACATTGTTTTAGTATTTTACATCATATGAGTGCAACTTCCATTCAATCAAAAGAGAGGTAATGTTGTTCCAAATCTCTCCTTGAAAGTAAGATGTTTCCTAGTGCGTGTTTTAGTTGATGAAAAATGCTTGCTATGTTCTCAAATGATGAAAATCGTGAATGGTCATTTCCAAACAAAATTTATTGATAACCATTGTGTGTTCTCAATGTATATGCTTATAATGACTTCATGTATTAATTCTTTCACATTTGTATAAGTTTTTTCTTATATGTACAAGTATGTGTTTCTATTATTATTTCTTTCATGTGTGCATGAGTTGAATGTAAGCATGTTAATTGAATTTATGATTCTTGTTGTAAGTTGAGTCACATTTTATGAAGATATTTAGATTTTGGATTGAGTAGTGACATGTTCTTATCGCTATGTTAGGCACATGCGTGTGCGGCATCAAGAGTTCCATTATATTGTGTTATGTAATTGTGACGCTATAGAAGAAACCTGAGTAGCTTACTCTTACATCGCATTCATTATTATTCATGCAATTTCATTACATGTTTAGTAATGTTTTATGCTTCTTATCTATTAATTTTTGCATCATTACATATATATGGGGATATGTAAGTGTATGCTCTTCTTTTGCAAAAATGTCTTTGTGTGATATATTAGTATTGGTATTGGAATATGATACTTTTCATGATTTGCCTTCTTTCTTTTTGATGTTGTCAAAGGGAGAGAAGAATATGCGAGATGGAGATGGGAAGTACAAAGTCAGGGGGAGCCTTTGTTAACTACATGAAATGCATCGTCACAAGTTTTGTCATCATCAAAAAGAGAGAGTTTGTGAGTGCAACTTCACTAATTAGATGTTTTGCATAATGTCAAAACTCGAAAAGCTGGCACTTTAGTATGGTGGACGGTATGCTTATGCTTTGTGGAACTCCCTTGTATTAGAGGTTTTAGGAATCATTTAAAACAACTTTAAAATTGATCCCAATCATGAAAAATCAGTTTTTGCAAAAAAACACCACTTATGTGTCGACCTGAAATTTCTATGTGTCGACAGATAAATTATGCATTTCCGCATTTTCTTAAAAGCTTCAATATAGGTCGACACATACGATTTTCAGGTCAGCAGATGTACTGCATTATTAAATCTTTTAGTATTTCTTCTTTAAAACACAGTTACATAGTTCGACACATACGATTTTCAGGTCAACACATGTACTGCATTTTTAAAGCCTGTAGCTATTGTTTTGAATGTGTCGACACATAACTTTTTCAGATCGACACATGTTGTTTTGTGGGTCATTTTTAATTATTTTTTCATTTTTAAACTACCCTATTTTACCTAAAAAGAGTTCAACTATAAATATGTCATTCATGCATTATCCCAACTCGATGATACCATAAAATTAGCCTACATTTCTTCTTCTTCTTCTTCAACATTCTAATCTATGCATACACATCACCATTGCATTGTGATGATCTTCTGTCGGAGTTCCATTTAGACTAAGAATTGTGGATTTCCAATTGGTTTGGGTTGAGATTTATAGGGGTCTTCATCCGGGTAAAACCATCGGGTTTGTCCTCCAAAATCATTTGTTGAGTTTGGAGTTTTCGTGCAAGATCGTACAAGATGGAATCGTCCATGTGAAACATTCCTTGGAGTGTTTGAAATCTTTTCAAGGAACCTTAGAGTGTTTGAAATCTTTATAAGAAAGTAGCAAGAATTGAATGATAGAATCAGTGATCTTGTGTTGATAGTGTGCAATCGGATTTACTTGAGTGAAAAATCCCTTGGAGTGTTTGAAATCTTTGCAAGGAACCTTGGAGTGTATAAAATTTTTTCAAGGGAGTAACTTAAGCGGCGAATAGGATGCATCTACCAGTCTTGGTATTTTTTAATATCAAAAGAAGAGGAGGGTTTAATCGACATCAAACGGTTATGTTTTGTATAGTTTCTCTGAACACTTCTCTTATAATCATACTTTTGCAAAGTAAGAAATTATCCTAATTCTAAATTTGGAATTGGGGGGAGATATAGCCATAGCAAGGACGATTGGTGAACTTCCTAAACAAATCCTTGTGCCTCTTTTCATTATTGCTTTACTTTCTTTAATCTTCATACATCAATTTGTCAAATAGCATTGAGTAATTTATCGACGCGTATGAATTTTCCGAAACTGTTTTTGTTTTGAGTTGTGTGTTGAGTTGCTTATAATCACTTTTGATTATAAGTGATTTTTCATATCAACACAACACAAATGAAAATTATGAAACTTTGATTGTACGCCAAGTGTTTTACAAATTGTTTACCTTGTTTAACTCAAAGGAAAATTGATTTGTTCTATCTCTAATTTCATTTACTCTCTATATGAAATGTGTTGAATGTATTGTTTGATCGATTGATTCATATATAATTTCCATTTGATTATTAAATTTTAAATTTCCTTTTTTATTAGCTTATAATCACTTTGATTATAAGTGCTTTTGCATATCAACAAATCTCAAAGAAAATTCTGAAAAATTGATTGCGTGCCACAAGTTTGATAAATTGTCATATTATGTTTTTAATATGATTTCATTGGAAATTGGAAACCGTTGTGTTGAATATTAAACGGTTAATTGAGATATTATTATGTTGTTTGATTTTATCATTATGATTAATTCCATATGGCTCGTGCATATCTGGGTTTCCAATAACTAGGTTCGTTTAGCCTATTATGTTGATCTAGGCCAAAATCCTTCTGCTCAACATTTGTTTTCAAATAAGTTTTAAATAATTATTTCGAAAGGAAATTTTTATTTGGAGATATATTCATCCCCCAACCCCTCTCTAGATTCGGTACCATAGTCTAACAAGTGGTATCAGAGCTCCGATTAATTTCGTGCTTTGAAACTCTTATTAGAAAATAACGTACGAACTTAAAGGGATTTATAAAACAACCTCAATTTTTTCGAAAAAAATAGTTATTGGAACGTTTGTATACATATTTATGTTAATTCATATAACCAGGATATGTGTGACACTATTACTCAAAACAATGCTAATGGCGTTGTCACATCTATGCCGAAAGCACTATGGAATAACGATGACAAGAAAAATTCATCGAATCTCATTAATTGTTTGAACTCACTTGGTATACCTATTTCCAATGCAATTGCTACTAAAAAAGTTTTGAGATGTCTTATTAGGAATTAGAAACCGAAGTTCACCATGATCAAGGAAGCTAATGATCTTACAACACTTGATATCACTATATTGTTTGGTTCGCTTAAAGAACATGAGCAAGAACTTACTTGCTTAGACAAGCATGAGAAAAAGCTTGAGAAGAAGATTAAAAAGGAGAAAAACATGGATAAGGAGGAAAGAACAAAGTCTAAATCTCTTAGGAAGTCAAGTTCAAGGTCCTAAAATTGTGAGCACGTAATACGATAGTGATTTTAGTGATGGTGAAGATTTAAATTTTCACTATGGTTGTATTTCCTAAATACAACCAATTGTTTCACTAACCCCCAAGGACTCAATGAAGATTGAGTACCTAGCTTGTCTTGTTGTTTTGTAGGAACATTGTCTTGACTATATGAAGAGAATATGGATTCTAATTTATGATGGATTATGGCATATGAACATATTCTAATTATATTGAATATGGGTCAAGATGATGGATTATGCGATCTAGAAAGCAACAACAAGTTTTTGTTTTATTGATAAAAGACACGTAAGCTACTTTTGATGTTGTATCCGAGAATACTTGGAAAAAGTATTTCATTTCATGATGTAGGTTTATCTTCAAGAGACATACTCAATGACGCTGAAGAAGGAATTGATCAACCAGAATCAGTAAAACATTTGGAGGAGAAAGATAAATAACATGGAAATGATAAAAGACGAGAGTTCAATAAAAATGAATGATCATTAAATTAATGAACTTCTTGGACTCATCACCAGTTATACTTTTGGGTACTTTGTCAAATTGAAAAGTGGTAAGATCTTGTTGTTCTAAAATCTTTGTAGCATACTTTGCATTTGGTTCAATTTCTTTCGAGAGTCCCTTGTGAAATGCAAGTGCATTCTCCGTTATATTACACGGTGACGTAGTATCGATTTAACTTTCGCTTTGTTAGTAAGTTCTCTCTTTTACTTGTTTATTTCTATAAATACATGACATAATTGATGTATGGTATACATATTATGAGTGTTCATTTGCAACATAATTCTTAATTTATAATCATAGTGAGTTATCAATTTATATACTTGAAATGACTTCATCACATTATATTTTCATGTATTTCTTACAAACACTTATGTGTACATAAGCATGTTTAGCTTCATCAAACATCAAGCATAACACATTTGACATTAAATCATATTTGATTATACTAACATGGGAATTTTCAAAGAATTCTCTAAGCTTATGCAGGGAGTATTTGAACTTAATCTTATGGGGAGTTGAATTACTCTCCCGGACTCCAAATAAAGGAACTCAAGGAAGGAACACATGTGTAGGGAATCACCTTCGTTATCATGTAGTAAAAGGTTATGTTGACTTATTTATTATGATGTGTTGTACCCCAAAATTTTCCCTCCCTTTATTCAAGACATCATCCTAGGGTTCTCAAATGCTCAAGGTTGCTCAAGAATTGATCAGACAAATTCTCCTCCTAAGCAATGGGCTTATAACTAGGATTTCACTTTTATCAAGGAATTTTGGGTTTCTAAGACCTCAAGTGGTTTTAATGGTTTCTCATATGTCTCCAATAATGCTCATTCCAAGTTTCAATCCGTGCATCACAAGTTTGCTCAGTCAATGGCTCAGATGACTAAAAATCACCTATATTGGGGAAAAAAAGGTAATTATGGTCAACATACAGTCAAACTTCAAGATTTTAGGTCAAAATCAAGATTTTGAAGTCATATCATCATTTGATCAAGTTTTTATCATGATTCTCCAAGAATACTCTTAAATCATCAAAAGTCAAAAGTTGCCAAATTAGGGTTTTTCTTAAGGAGAAGTCAACTGAACTTTGACCAAACATAACTTTCACATGCTTCATCGGATTTTCCTCAACCAAAGCTCATTTTGAAGAAAATTTAATTCTCTACAACTTTGTCTCTCTAGGTTCAAGTCCAAAAAATTCTTCATTTGAGAGACACGAGCCAATACATTATAGGTCATTTCAAAAGTCAACAAAAAGACATTTTTTGTCAAGGCAACTTACATCAAGAAAAAGTCTTTAAACTCCTTTCCTATTTTTCTATATTAGTGTTAGTAATTAGGTCATGTATGAAAAGATAAAAATAAATCGGTAGCTAATCATAATCAAAGATTAAAATAACTGAAAACAAATCACTTCGCACAATCACACATCTAGGGTAAGATAAAATAAGACAAGGCTTATTACACAAGTCCAAGCCCATATTATTTGACCTAAATTATCTTCTATATATTGCATGTATTCAGACATCAAAAGCCACGAAACCTTGTAGCAACATCACCTTCCAAAAATCACAAAAATACTCAAATCTAGGGCAACTTGCAAAACCTATTTGCAGTTGTTTTCAATATATTCAAGTCGTTCCAATCAACCCTTGGAAGATCCTAGGGTAAGGTTCGATCATTTGCAATGATCCAAACTATCAGAAACACACGGGCATATATCACAATTTCATCATTGCATGATTTTTACATTTTTTATTTTTGTTATGTTTTAGGATAAACTAACCACGTTAATGTGTTCATAAGGTCTCCATATGTAGGAAAAGTTAATCGCATGACCTACATGCTATCAGAATCACGATTTGCCATATTTGCACCGATCTGGGTTGTTTTGGTCATACCTCACAAACCATTGTGTTTTAGTACAAAATAATGACTCCATCGGATCCGCAATCCTCGATTTAGGGGGTAGGGACCCCTAGGGCCTCTAACATTGTTTATTTCATAGGTTGAGAGAAAATACTCGCTGGAGAAGGCGACCGGAGCTCCCCTAGGGCTACGAAGCCTCTCCGATCCAGGAATTTTGTTTAATATTTGTTTTAAGGGTTTCATTTTAATTATCGGATGTATCACCACCCCAATGGTTAAGAGCGCGTGCTAAAGGCTTTACTATGCAAGGGCACGGGTTCGATCCCTGCCCCTTGCATTTTTCATATTGTTTTTATACTCTTGCAGATCCAACACAGAAAACTCTCACGCGTCCACCATGCACCCTCTCATCATCACCCTTGGATCTCAACATATCCAGGTCCAATAGACCCAGGGCGAGTCCTCACGATGCACCTCCTAGAGCTACCCATACTGGATCCAACACTAATGTCTTGGGCTTCTCATTCTTGGGCCTAACAGATTCCTCTCCACACCCCTCAGATTTGTTACAAATTCAGGTCCAATTTCTATCTTTTTTTATTTAACTCTTACTCTTTTTTCTACAACATAATTAGGTTAATTTAATTAATTAAAATTAATTTAGACTTTTTAGGTTTTTCTAATGATTTTTTATTAATTTACTAATTAACTTTTTTAAATTAATTAATTAATTTCTTTTTTTAATCAAAATTAATTAGGTTTTTTTAGGTTTTATTTTAATTAATAAATTCTTTTTCTTAATCGACATTAATTATTTTTTTAGAATAACCATCAAAGCTCTTTTTTATCAAAAAAATCACCAAAAAACAATAACTTCCCTTTTCCTATTCTTACTTTTTTTCCCGTAGTTTATTCTTTTCGCGTTTTTTACAATTATTATAACTTCTCACGATTTGTAATAGTAATTAGGACTTTATTTTCCATATTTTCCTATTTATGTACCTCTCTCAAAGCCGTGTAATAGTTTAGGATTTATTTTCCGCTTTTATTTTCCGCATGTTTACTGCTTTCCGATTTTGCTATATTATTGTTAGTAATTAGGTCATATATGGCAAGATAAAAATTAATCGATAGCTAACCCTAATCAAAGATTAAAATAACTGAAAACAAATCACTTCACACACTCACACCTCTAGGGTAACCTCCCTTGTTTCCTTTCAGAAAAACAGTATTGTCCCTCGAACGTGGGGACACTTTAGCAAAGTCCCTCGAAAACAAAGATTATAGTCCCTCGATGACCCTTTCAATGTTTCCTTTGATAACTGATCTAGTCCCTTAACGATAATTGCTAAAGTGTCTCTACCAGTTGCCTTCAACGATTGTATGATGACCCACACATGTCCCTGCACATCCAACGATAGGGCTTCTTACTAACTAATGGTAGGATATCTCTATCTAAAGAAGGAGGAAAATTACAAGAAAGACTTTGAGTAGGTAGAACGCTCGTAACCGCTTGCTCGCAAACATTTCAAAAACAAAACATTTTCACAATCACTCTTTCAAAAATATTTTCAAACAAACACTTTATATACTCTCTTAACGATACGAGAGTCATTACAAAGTCTTTCCTTACAATTGGCAACTTTCCAAAATATTTTTCAAACACCCGACACAAAGCATTTTCAAAACAAATTGAGCTAGCGATTAAGAGCCCGTGGATAAATACGGATGAAAAGGGTGCTAACACCTTCCCTTTTCATAACCTACCCCCGAACTTAAAATTCTCAAAGGTCTTTCTTGTTCTTTTCACTCTTTCCTTATTGGATAAAAGAAAAGTTAGTGGCAACTCTTACTATCCGCAACATTTGTGATAAAATGCAAAACCAAGTCAGTTCTACAACTGTATTACAAAACAGGCGACTTTGCTGGGGAACTACAAAAAGAGGGGTTAACTTAGAGTTAGATCACTTTATCTGCTTTGTTTGAAATTTATTTATTTATCTTTATTAGGTTGCTTGGGTTTATTTTTTGCAAAGATCCTACAACCGGATCTGGGGACATTTTAGGTAAGTAGCTATAGATCATGGAAACTCTACGGCATAGATCAATATGGTTGAAGTGATGGCTACGTTAGTGCGACATATTGGTTTGTGCTGGTATCTCTTGAGTCAGTAGAGGAGAATACTAGGCTGCCACGTGGTGTCATAAGCACTAACTGACCTTTAGAACCTTAATTGACCCAACTTAGCAATTAGAAAGTAGTGAGATGGCCGACTTTGGTGCAATCCAAAGTTTGTTGATACTCGATGTTACACTCATTGAGATCTGACTCTTGGGATGTTTTGATGGCAAGTCAGTTATACTATTGAACCAAAGCCTGAGAGAAAGATTGGTGATATGAGACTCCTTGAACCCGGTTACTATTCTTAGGACAGGTTGAGCCAGCTAAACTTCAAGAGGGTACTTACCTACAAACCCCATGCAAGCCATAAACCTAAGGCTCTTTTGTGCTTTGTTTGTGTTTTTTATCTGTTCGAACATGACATCATAGCATCATAACATTATACCATATCATTTTCACTGATCATTTCAAGGATCTCAAGGGCATGTGATGCAGGTTTATTATGAACCAGACGTCTAGAAAGGGCCAAGAGGATTTATTTTCCTCTAACCAGATGCCGTAAAAAACTGAAGTACGTTATCTTGAGTAAAAGGCTAGGACCCACTTGACATGGTGAGCTTGATTCTCATAGAAGGACGGTCAAAGACGCAATGTTCTTCAGTCAAAGCTACAGCCAGACTCAACTTCTAACATTTCATTTTGGTTTATCCCGCGAGATCCTTGAAAACATTGCATCCATATATCATGCACATCATTACATAACAGGTTTCTAAGACAGGTTTTCTCATATTCTTGCTGTTTATTTCAGTAAAAGATGGCCCTCGAACAAACTGTGAAAAATCTTCAAGCTCAGAACACTCAGTTTCAACAAATTTTTCTGGACTTAGCTAAGGAACAAGACGAGTTGAAGACTATCATCACAAAAGGAAAGAAGAAAAAGACTAGAAAGCTAGTCATCCTTAACATGGGAAGAAGGTTCAAAGGTCCTCTCAAACAAGTTCAAATATGTGATATTTCCTCTGATAAAGATGACAATCAGGGTGAGGAAGATAAGAGTGTGAAGGATGAAAGGGGAAGTAACATTGGTTTTGGCCAAGATTCTGATAAAGAAGACTACTCTGATGAACAATATCCTCCCTTTAATGACATATACAAACAGTTGGAAGATTTCCTGAATACCATGGAAATCCAGAAAGTGCTTGGTCTGGATTTTGAAGAGGTTGGTCTTATATCAGGGGTTGTTATCCCTCACAAATTCAAGGTCTCCGTCTTTTCCAAATATGATGGTGTTTCCTGTCCTAAACTGCATTTAAGGTCTTATGTTTGGAAGATCCAACCCCATACTGCTGACAAAAAGTTATGGGTTCACTTTTTTCAAGAGAGCTTATCGGGGACACTTCTAGAATGGTTCTATTAGCTGGAAGGAAGCAACATCTGCACTTGGGAAGACCTGGCTGCTGCTTTTTACAAGCAGTATCAGTATAATGCTGACCTTGCACCAACTCGTGCGCAATTACAAAGTATGACCATGGGCTCTCACGAAGGCTTTAAAGAGTATGCTCAGAAGTGAAGAGACTTAGCTGGAAGGGTGCAACCTCCTCTGTCTGATAGGTAGCTGGTTGACATGTTCATGGGAACTCTGACAGGGCCTTTCTTTAATCATCTTATCGGAAGCTCTTCATCTGGTTTTACCGAATTGATACTAATGGGGGAACATGTTGAAGGTGGTATCAAGAGTGGAAATATTCAAGTGGTTGAATCTTCATGTTTTATAAGGAAGACATTCAATGGTAAGAAGGAAACAAATTTTGTGTATGTCCAGAAGGGTCGTGCTAGAAATGATCATAATCAATATGTGGGAGCAGTGTTAATTTCTAATATGGCCCCTGTGCAACAACATGAGTAAAATAATCAGCGTAGGTCAGATGTACCTAGAAGGAAATATGCCATTATCTCAAGCATTACAACACTTATTGAAAGCGAAACTAATTAAGCTAAGGGATCCTCCTCAGAATCCCAACACTTCATCTCCTTGTTATAATCCTAATGTGAAGTGTTCCTACCGTTGCAATAGTCCCGAGAATGACACCAATAGCTGCTGGGCCTTGAAGAACAAAATTCGAGACATGATTGACAGCAAGGAAATTGAATTTGATCTTCCCTAGAATCCCAATGTGATTATTGCACCAATGTCGAAGCATGACAAAGGCATAAGTGCTATTGATGATGTTCTTTCTTATTCTGTTTTAAGTGAATTGGCTACTCCCCTCCCATTTATCAAGAAGAATCTGTTACAAGTTGGTTTATTTCCATGTTTTATTGAAAGATGTTACTACTGCATAGCTCGACCCAATGGTTGCAAGTGGATGGAAGAAAGAATTCAACGTCTAATGGAAAATCACATAATTTTGGTTGAAAAGATTTTGTTTGATGAGAATTTGTTTCAAGAGTCATCTGTAATTTCTGGAACTCCCATCAGGATCACTTCCAAGGGTCCTGTAAGGATCACTGCCAAACCCAAAGTTGCTCCTCTTATGATCAACGCATCCGGACCTATTCCATATTCTTCAGATAAGGCTATCCCTTAGAACTATGGAGCCGACGTCTACTACCATAACGTCAAGCAAGAATTATCAATTATTGACAATGAAGGTATTAAAGCTACTGATTCCAACATTAACAACATTGTTTGGACCAGTAAACTTACTAGAAGCGGAAGGATTTTCTCTCCGGAAATCTGTCTGAAGACTACTACTACACCAATTAGAGTTACCGCTACCGAGTCAGCTACTGAGGCTCGGGGAAAAGAGAAAATGATTTTTCCTTCCCAGACAAAGGCACCTAAACAAGTTACCGCTAAAGACACCTCCATACAAGAGTTGGAGGAGGTATTGAAAATCATTCGAAAAAGTGATTACAAGATTGGTGAACATTTGGGACAAACTCCCTCTAAGATCTCCATGTTATCTCTATTATCGTGTTCTGAAGCCCATGCGCAAGCTTTAGTGAAGTTCTTGAAATCTGCGCATGTACCGCAAGAAATTTCTACAGATCAATTTGGAAGTTATGTTTCTAGCTTAACTATTGATAATGGGATGGGTTTTTCTGACACTGACTTGACTCCGGAAGGAAAAAATCACAACAAGGCTTTGTATGTCTCTATTGAATGCAGGGGCACTACTTTGGCTCATGTGTTGCTTGATATTGGTTCCTCACTAAATGTTCTACCAAAAGGTGCTCTTGACAGACTTGATTGTGAAGGGGTTGTGCTGAAACCCAGGGATATTATGGTCAGAGCCTTTGATGGTTCAAAAAGGATGGTGCATGGAGAGGTGGATCTCACGATTAAAGTGGGTTCCCAAGTATTAAACTTTACTTTTTATGTGATAGATATTCATCTGGCTTACTCTTGTTTACTAGGACGCCCCTGGATCCATGGGGCATGTGTTGTTACATCAACCTTACATCAGAAGCTGAAGTATCACGTGAAAGGGAAGGTTGTTATAGTTTGTGGCGATAAGGAGTATATGGTGAGTCACTTAAATTCATTCAGGTATGTTGAGATGGACGGAGAATTCATTGAAACTCCTTGCCAGACTTTTGAAGTTATCCCTCCTACTTCTACTGAATATGTTTATACTATTCCCAAGGCTACCAGGATTCCACCCAAAATGGCTTCTTTGAAGGATTCTAGAGCTGTTGTAGAAGAAGGTGGTTGTACTACTTGGGGTCAGCTTTCGGATATTCCATACAAATCTGAAAAATTTGGTTTGGGTTTCACTGCAAAGAATCGGAGGACTGTTCTTCGTGCTCGTGCTAGAATACCATCATTACACGTCAGCAACAATGGAGTCAATGTAGTAGAAGACACTGACAATGACTACGATCTCGACAGCTGGATCTTTCCGACCATCAATAACGGGCTTAAAAACTTGAAGACTGAAGACCTTACAATCTCCTTTAGTAAGGAGTAATTTCTACATTCTTTTTTCATTTCTTTCAAAGTTTTTGTTATGTAATCTTAAAACAATAACTTTAAGCCTTGTGTCTTATCTGGGGCACAACGGTTCACTTGTTAAGGGTTGTCATTTCATAAACATATCTTAATTTAAATAAATCATTGGATGTTTTGCATTCAAAATTTGTGCTCTTTGTCTTTCTTTTTACTTTTATCACTTTCAAACAGCTATGTGTTCTTACACACACCCATATCACAAATTATAGATCCACATTATTGTACCCCAAAATTTGCCCTCTCATGTTTTCCAAGATCTTTTCTTACATGGTTACACTTGCTTAAAGAAAATGAAATTTTTTGAAGATAATCAAGTGTCTTTCGATTTCCATCTTGACAAGCTTCGATTGGGCATCTAAATCTTTCGAGCAAGCTTTCTTTCAAAGTCTTTGATTAGGCATTTGGCACTCTTCGGTGTAGGTTTGATTCACAAGCTTCGAGTGGGCATTGGGTCCCCCATCAATCACGTTCAAATCACAAGGCTTCGACTGTGTATTGGCTACTTCAGGATTTCCTTCGATTCACAAGGCTAATGGCCTCTACAAGTTCCTTCTGATTCACAAGGCTAAAGGCCACTTCAAGCTCTCTTCGATTCGCTAGGCCAAAAGCACCTTCCTGCTTGCTTTGGATTCACAAGGGCAAAGGTTTCTTCTATGATTACTTTCAATGCATGAGGCAAAGACTTTCTTTGTGCTTGATTTCAAGGCCAAGAACCCTCAACATAGTTTCTGCACTATGACACACAATATGACCCCTTTGAAATAGCACTCCAAAAGTCCATTCGAAGGACACATATTGCTGGCCATTTGAAGTAGACACATAATTAATGAATGCAATTTTGTCTTATGGTGGGTCTTGGTCCAACATGTAGCTAGGCCCAGACCTCTTGTGCAAAGGCATTTGAAAGAAGTGACAAAGGAGGCTTCAATTGACAGAATAAAGTTCTCACTTTGGGGTATGTGAATCAAAAAGCTAAGGTAAATAGATGGGTCCAATCTAAACCCATTCGAAGGACATGTAAATGATCCATTCGAAGAAGTAATTCAAAGGCCCATTCGAAGGACACTTAGTGTTGTCTGAAAGAAAGGGGTATGGTCAAAGATTAGAGCTAGTTGGCCAAAATGAAAGAGAAATATGCAAAAATGTTGGCTGGCCCAAAATCCCACATATTTCCATACTCAAGCTTCTTGCACAAGAATTCATGTCAATGGAAGCTTCGATTGGCCTGGAAAGAGTTTTCGTTTGGGCTAGTTGAGTAGGGGTTCAATCGAAGAGGCCCCAATGATGAGAATTTGAGCTATTCGAAAGAAGTGGCTCAAAGTCAATCGAAGGGCAAGGCTTGAGCCATTCGAAGGAAACAACTCATAGTCAATCGAAAGGCAGGGACTAAAAGCATTCGAAGGAGCCAAATGTCTCCAGGTTCATCCTAAGGCTCAAAGAGGCATGAATATTTCAAAAATGGAAGTGCTTTAATGTGTCTGATTTTGGTCTCATGGCCTTCAAAGCTTGGGTAATGGTTGTCTCTTGCCATTTCCATGCACCCCTGTCTCCTATAAATACAAGCCACTTCCACAAGCCAACGAGGACATACACACAAGAATGAGATACACACGCACATTAGAGACACTCCACCCCATAAAGCACCCCAAAGCTATAAAAATACTCATAAGTGGTCCCAGTCGAAGGAGTCTTCAGCAACGCTATATTCACTCCCTAAAGTCTGCAAGAAGGGGTCCCAAGCACTAGCCAAAAGCCATGCATCAAGCCCACTAGTCCTTGGTAAAATTCTGGATCACAACCTTTTGATTACTATTTGAATTATTTTTATATGCATGTTTATGTTATTATTGACCATTCATATAAATATAAGTGTGGAAGTACAGGGTGCCATTTTAAGGCTTCGAAGCACCTAGGCCTCAAACTAGGTGGTACAAAGATCTTGTGCTAGTTTTAACCCCAGATTTGAGTTTAGGAAATGATCATACGTATGGTAGGGTCTTTGGATCTGTTTAGATCCAGCATTTGATCAAACTTGCTGGTGTATGTGCAGGAGAAGAACATGGGTTCGACACCCAAGTTTGTATTTGTTTCTTTTTCTAACGCTTATACTGCAGATCAAGCCTGAGCATACCAGCACGCACAGGACCGAAGGACCTGGGTTCGACACCCAGGTCCTGCATCTTTATTGTTCTAATGCTTGTCTTGCAGATATGGATCGAAAAGCAGTTTCCCCTCCTGGATTGAAGAAGACAGCTCCTTCTCTGGATCTAAGGAGACATTTCCTTCTTTGGATCGAAACCTCCCATTTTTCCCCTAGATCGAAAGACACCTTCTCTGGGTAGATGCCTCCCATTTTTCTCCCTGGATCGAAGGATGCCCCTTTGTATTTTTATTTTGTTTTCGTTATTTCTTTATTGACTTTATCATTTGAATCCACTTTAAATCAAAAAAATCACAAAAAAAAAACATTAGGTTAGTGTTTTATTAATCAAATTAATTTTGTAAACAAATGAATTAATTATTTTAACCTTTTCTTGAAATTAAAATTAAATAGACTTAAGTTTTATTTTCTTTTATAAATAAAAACAAAACAAAAAGGTTTTCTTGTTTATTTAGAATTTTTTAGACGTATCTTTCTCAATTCGCGCACGTTCAATATTTCCTTTCTATTTTTCTTTTTCATATTTTTGTATGTGCTAATGGGATGTGATAGATTAAAATAGGACTTTATCTCTTTCTTTATTTTTCTCCAATTTGAACATGTAAATACCCCCTCCCCGAAGCATTATAATAGCGTAGGATTTAACTTTTCGCACTTTAAATTTCTGCAAAATATTAACTGCTAGTAATTAGGCTTGTATGGAAAGATTGAAATCAAACGTTAGGAAACCTAATGCAAAGATTAAAATAATTGAAAAAAACAAAATTGCACATGCGCACCTCTAGGATACCCCACTTTGGCTGCCTTCGGAAAAACAATCATGTCCCTCAAAACGGGGACGCTTTAGCAAAGACCCGCAAAACAAAAGATCATAGTCCCTCGATGACCCTACAGTTGACTCTCGGTAAATGATCTAGTCCCTAAAAAAATTTCTAAACCGTCTCCACATGTTGCCTTTATGATTGTACGTCCCTTCGAATGTCCCTCATACATCCAACGATAGGGCTACCTACTCACTAATAGTAGGATAGCACTATCTAAGGATAGGAGGAAAAGAACGAACTTTTTCGAGTATAAGTATATAGTTCTTAGATGCTATGCTCAAAACAAAATTTTTACACTTACAGATTTCAAAAACAACTTTCAAAAACATTTGCTTTGTTAACATTCTTGAGGACTGATGCAAGAGTTATCATGAAGCAAATATCCGCACTAAGGCATTTCAAAACATTTTTTCAAAACACACAAAGCACAAGGTACTTTTAAAATGAGCTAAGCATCTAAGAGGCAGTAGAAAACTACAGATGGAAAGAGTGCTAACACCTTCCATTTCCATAATCTACCCCCCTTACTCAGAAAATTCTCGAAAAGGTCTTTTTCTGTTCTTTTCACCCTTTCCTTAATTTGGATAAAAGAAAAGTCGGTGGCGACTCTTGCTTACCGCAACATTTGCAAATACAAACGCAAAACCAGTATAACAATCATTTTTGCCACCGTATCACACACATCGAGTCTGGATCCCGTTGATAATAATCTTGCTATTGCCACTTATGACTTTGAAAATCCGATCTACCAAGCCGAGGACAAAGGTGAGGAAGATTGTGAAATACTTGGAGAACTTGCCAGAATTTTAGTACAAGAGGAAAAGGATATACAATCGCATGAAGAGTTAGTTGAGGTTGTAAACTTTGGTACTGTAGAAGAAAAAAAGAAGTCAAGGTAGGTGCCAACCGGGAGGACAATGTCAAGAACAGGTTAATTCATATGTTGTATGACTATGTTCAGATCTTTTCTTGGTTGTACGAAGACATGCCAGGGCTCAATACTGATATTGTGGTTCACCGTCTGCCAATGAAAGAGGGTTGTTCTCCAATAAAGTAGAAGGTTCGTCGGATGCCTCCTAAGATGTCACAGATGATCAAGGTTGAGGTTATGAAATAATTCAATGTAGGTTTCTTAGCTATTTCATCATATCTTCAATGGGTTGAAAATGTGGTGCCAGTACTAAAAGAAAGACGAAAAAATGGGTATGCGTGTGGACTATATGGACCTAAATAGGGCAATCCCCAAAGATAACTATTCTGCTTCCACATATTGATGTTCTGGTCGAAAACACCACTCAACACAAGGAGTTTTTCTTCATGGATGGTTTCTCAGGTTATAATCAGATCAAGATGGCACCTGAAGACATGGAAAAACTACACTTGTCACACAGTGGGGAACTTTCAATTACAAGGTTATGCCTTTCGGTTTGAAGAACGTTGGCACAACATATCAGCGGGCCATGGTAGCCATGTTCCATGACATGGTTCATCACAAGATAGAGGTTTACGTTGATGACATAATAGCCAGATCCCAGACTGAAGAGCAACACCTTGACCATCTACACAATCTGTTTGAAATGTTAAAGAAGTACAAGCTAAGGTTGAATCCGAACAAGTTCACCTTTGGGGTAAGATCCGGTAAACTCTTAAGTTTCGTTGTCAGTGGTAAAGGTATTAAATTTGATCCCTCCAAGGTCAAAGCTATTCAAGAAATTCCTGCTCCCTGAACTGAGAAGGAAGTCAGAGGTTTCTTAGGATGCCTGAATTATATTGCCAGGTTTATTTCTAATTTGACTGCTACTTGTGAGTCCAACTTCAAGCTGCTGAAGAAAGATCAAGTAGTGAAATGGAACGATGATTGCCAGATCGCTTTTGATAAAATCAAGGTGTACCTAAAAAAACCTCTGATTCTGATTCCACCAGTTGAAGGAATACCTCTAATCATGTACCTAATAGTGTTAGAGAACTCAATGGGGTGTGTACTGGGCCAACATGAAGAGCTTGGTTGAAAATAGCATGCAATATACTACCTTAGAAAAAAGTTTACCGAATGTAAAACAAGATACTCACTGCTCGAGAAAACTTGATGTGCTTTGGCGTGGGATGCTCGCTGACTAAGACAGTATATGTTGACCCATAATACCTTGTTAATCTCTAAAATGGATCCTATAAAGTATATATTCGAGAAACCCGCTCTCTCCAGAAGAATAGCAAGATGGAAAATGGTCTTGACAGAATACGACATTCCATATACCATTCAGAAAGCAATCAAAGGAAGTGTACTGGTGGATCATTTGGCTAAGCAAGCCGTAGGCGACTACTAATCTATGAATTTTAAGTTCCCGAATGAGAATATTATGCTAGTTACAGATTGTGAAGAACCTGGACAGTATGAAGGACCTGAGCCAGAATCCCGATGGACTATGGTTTTCGATAGAGCTTCTAATGCACTTGACAACAAAATCAGTGTTGTGATTATCTCCCCAAAGGGTTTCCATACGCCCTTTATTGCCAGATTATACTTTGACTGTACTAACAACATGGCCGAATATGAAGCTTGCATTATGGGTATCAAAGCTGCTATCGATTCTTGAGTGTATATAGGGACTCGGCCATGGTAATTAGTCAAGTCAACGGAGAATAGGATACGAAGCATCAGAATCTTATTCCTTACCAAGAACATGTGTTATCCTTAATCCCATACTTAGAGGAAATCACTTTTGAGCATATCCCACGAGAAGAGAACCAGTTGGCAGACGCGTTAGCTACCATGTCATCTATGTTCAGAGTCAGATGGGACAATGAAGCTCCTCGATTACAATTGAGAGATTAGACGAACCGGTAAACTGTTACGAAGTTGATACTGATGGAGTAGAAGAGAAGCCTTGGTTTCATGAAGTAAAGAGGTACCTCGAAGCTCAAGAGTATCCTGAAGGAGCATCCATTAACGAAAAGAAATTCCTACAAAGGTTCTCTTCTAAGTTCTTTCTGAGCAACGAAATTTTGTACAAACGCAATCACGATTCGACTCTACTTCATTGTGTAGAAAAGAAGGAAGTCGATAAGAGTATGGAAGATATGAATGAATGAGTCGTTCATACTCACTCCAGTGGACATACTGTGATACGGTGGCAGAACTGACTGTTATACTTGTTTGCATTTTTTGTTCGCAAATGTTGCGGTGAGCAAGAGTTGCCACCGACTTTTATTTCATCCAACAAAGGAAAAGGAAAAAGAACAGAAAAAAACCTTTTTTCGAGATGTTTCTTAGGTACTTGCTCATTTTTTAAATTGTTTGTGTGTGCTTGTTTTGAAAAGTTTTGTTTACTTCGTGACAACCCTTCTATCGGTCCTCAAGAGTGTGACGAAGTTGTTTTGAAAATTGTTTTTGAAAAGTTTTTGTGTGAAAAGTTTTGTTTTGAGCAAGTACTTAAGATTTTTCTACCTACTCGAAAAAAGTCTATTCATTTTCGTTTCCTTTAGACAGCGCTATCCTACTATTAAGGAGTAGGTAGCTCGTCGTTGGAATTTTAAATGGACGTTCGAAGGGATGAAATGGTCTCTGAAGGCAACAAGTAAGGATACCTTAGCATTTTGAAGGGACTATCATCATAAGATCAACTCGTAGGCAACTCAAGGGACAAGTAGGGACTATGATCTTTATGACGACTTTGAATCGCAGGTCATTTCTAAGGTATCCCTACGTTCGAACGACACGACCATTATTTTCGAGGAAACCAAGTGGGGCAAACCCTAGGAGTGAGCATGTGCAAGTGTGTTTTTTCTAGTCAATTATCTTTGCACAATTAGGGTTATCTACCGTTTTTAAAGTTATTTGTCTTGCCATTCAATCCTATTATTCATACATCTAGGCAATTAATAATTGCGGAAATTAAAAGCGGAAAAGAAAAATCTACGCTATTACACGACTTTTGGACAGATACACAAATATTTGACTGAAAAGTAAATATGCAGAAATTTAAAATCCTAATTAGTCTATTATAAACCAAAAGCACATACAATAATTCGAAATAAATAAATAAAACGCGCACGAAGAATTAAGACGGGAATGAGGAAAAGATATTTTTTTGGATTTTTGAGAAAAGTGATTAATCTTGTAAATCATCCTAATTTCTATTTAATTTTAATTATAAAAAAATATTTAAGTTAACCTAACTTTCTATTAAATTTTAATCACAAAAAAAAGTATTTAAGTTAACCTAATTAACTAATTAATTAATGCAAATAAATATTTTACATAAAAAAAAGCTAAACCTAATATTTTTTGTGATCTTCTGATTTTTATGATTTAATAAAAAAAATGATCTTTTTGTGAAAATAAATAAAATAAACAATTAAAAAAACAAATAGAAAAGAATAGAAAGAAAAATAAAATGGGCCTGATGCAGTTAGCATTCCAGGGGGTGCATTGCCAAATTTGTAATGGGCCTAGAATGATGGCCCAAAGTCCAGTGCGTGATCCAGTAAGGTCATCTTCTGAGTATTCATGGTGGACCTGCGTATGCTGGGCGTTGGATCTGGCTAGAGATGGACCCAAAGGATGAGATATAAGGGCGCGTGATAATCTTATAAAGGTGAGATGCATGGAACCTGCAAGTAAACTGGAAGAAAAATAACAAATGTTGGAGGCAGGGGTCGAATCCCTGACCTCTCGAATGCAATGCCTTATCTACCTTCTTGCACACCACTGGGCCATTCAGCCTCTTGTTAATATAAATCAACAAAATATAATATAATGCAAAAGCGCACTATGCCCAGAATAAAACATGCTAACATTCAAATGGTCAAACAAGACGTTGCCACACAGTCTTCTTCTTCCCTGGTACTATCGTTTTAGATGGAGACCTTTACCTATGATTTCATGTCTATAACTACAACCCTTCAAATCTCAAAAATTAATACCAAGCATGATAAATCCCTTCCAAGCATACAAATCAGCTCATTTTGATCTCACGAGTATAATGGCATCCTTCTTTTGCCCTGATTTTACCTGCATCACAAAGCCCTAAAACATGACCTCAAACCCTAACAATGGAAACCATCAGCACATGTGCTAAAACTCTTAATTAACCATATCGATAAGTTCTAAATGATGACATAAACAAGAAAACATACTTAGAAATTATTTAGGATGCATAAATTTGCATAACCAAATTCAAAAAATGTAACAAACCGTGCGGGGTGTAGAGCCTGTTTCTAGGCGTCTTAGTGCGTGCAAATGATTGGAACAACTTCTGGATGTGTCCAGGAACGTATTGCAAGCCTTGAGTCTACTTGAGAATGGCTGTAATTTGGAATTCAGTTTGAGATTTTTTGGACAAAATTGCAATTTGTTCTTGGCCGTTTCACACGATTCTTTCTTCTCCTCGTGCTTGGGATTTGTTCTGTATATGTATCTCTTTGAATTAGGTTAACAAAAAGGCTTCAAATCCTTGCCAATTATCAAGATTTGATTTCATTCTATCTTTGACTTATTTCTTTCCAAATCAAGCTAAATCATTCCATTCTCACTCCAATCAACCTTAGACAGATTTGATTATGTTTTGCCAGCATAAATGGATTGCATTTTCATTCAAAATCAGATCAAAAACAAATCTTCCATATTTTATATCATTTATTTGATTTAATTTGATTTTTAAATGATTAAAATAAAAAATAAATTAAATAAATAAAGTCAATAAAACATGGAAGAGTTTTTGGGTCGTGGATATTGCTATAAGTAAGATGCAAGCATAAAAAGTTAGCCCCATTTGCCAAAAAATGCAATTTTGAGCATTGTTGACTTTTGACAATTCTTCAAAAATGGCCAACTTTGAAAATGCATATCTCCTTCAATTTTGACCCTAAGAGGGTGTTCTTTTACTTTTTAGAAATATTAGCATGTCCCCTAAACAACCCTTTTAGTTTCATCTCCATTGGATCTTCCATGTTCATGTAAGAAACTTTGACCCCAAAGGTGTTTTTGTTGACTTTTTGGAATGACCTATAATGTTTAAATTCTTATATTTTCATGAGTGCATTTCTTGAGCTTGAGGGCTGAAGTTGAGTTGTATGGAATTGGATTCTCTTAAAAATGAGCCTTTGATAGAAAATTTCTGATAAAGTATGAGAAAGTTATGCTTGGTCAAAGTTTGGTTGACTTTTCCTATAGAAACCCTAATTTAGCAACTTTTGAGTTTTGATGAATTAGGAGCATTCCTTGAGGAATAATGATCAACCCTTGATCAAATGCTGGATATCACTTCAAAATGTTGATGTTGACCAAAAATATTGAAGTTTGACCTAGTTTGAGGTTCATTGCTTTAGGAGAGAGTTTGTCTGGTCAACTCTTGGGCATCCTTGAGCAAGTTGAGTATCTTATTGAACATATGTCTAGTAAAATGGGAGGGCATATTTTGGGGTACAATAGCTACCCCTGTTCAATCTTCTTAAACCTGAGGATGTAGATTGGTTGGTCTGCCTTTCGTGATCTGAAGGTAGAAGATGATTGAACACTAGAGTGCCCATAAATTTAAACTCGCATGGAGTAATATTGATTGGTGATATCGGGAATGGTTTTATAGATGCCATTCGGAAGTCAACAGAGAATCATCGGATATGGGCTTAAAGATGCCATCCATAAAATATTTCGATTGCATAAGAGATTCCTTTGCGAGAATTCCTGTAACTGCCGTTGAGGGGAACTTCACCGGGGAATGTTGATTTATATCTTGGGAAATAGAGGCTATGAGCTTTGTCTTTCTGCTACACTACTGTGGAATTAACTCTTGATTGAGGAGGTGAAAGTAGAATGCATATCTGGTCAGGGTCTAGGCTGTACAACAACTTACTAGGGAAATGTGAAATCGACCGTATATGGTCGGGTCCAGGTCTGGCAGTGTTATAAACTATTGTCTAGAGATAAGAGAGAAGGAACCTGGATAGTATGGTTGCTTCGAATTGAAAGCCTGGGTAGTAGGGTTGTGAGAAGGAACCTGGATAGTAGGGTTACTTCGAAATGAAAGCCTGGATAGTAGGGCTATGAGAAGGAACCAGGATAGTAGGGTTACTTCGAAATGAAAGCCTGTATAGTAGGGCTTATGGGAAGGAACTTGGATAGTAGGGTTACTTCGAGATAAAAGCCTGGATAGTAGGGCTATGAGAAGGAACCTGGATAGTAGAGTTACTTCGTGAAAGCTTGGATAATTGGGCTTATGGGAAGAAACTTGGATAGTAGGGTTACTTCGAGATGAAAGCCTGGATAGTAGGGCTTATGGGAAGGAACCTGGGTCATACGGTTACTTCGAGATGAAAGCCTGGATAGTAGGGCTATGAGGAGGAACCTGGATAGTAGGGTTACTTCAAAATGAGAGCCTGGATAGTAGGGCTTATGGGAAGGAATCTGGGTCGTAGGGTTACTTCGAGATGAAAGCATGGATAGTAGGGCTATGAGAAGGAACCTGGATAGTAGGGTTACTTCGAAATGAGAGCCTGGATAGTAAGGATTATGGGAAGGAACCTGGGTAGTAGGGTTACTTCGAGATGAAAGCCTGGATAGTAGGGCTATGGGAAGGAACCTGGATAGTAGGGTTACTTCGGGATAAAGATTAGTTGACCCATTTGATCTTCGGGAACTGATTTTCCATTAGCTTTCTACAGATATGACATGTATAACTGTTGGAATTGTTGGTGATAATTGTCTTTCCTAAAAAGATAACAAGGTTAACTATATGTGATGCATGGAATGTTATTGTGAGATGATGTTCTCAAAATAAGATTATGTTTGTTATGTGATATGTATGTGCATGTCATGATGTATGGGCACGTGATGCTATTATGGCATGTCCGAGTCTGGGAAAGTAAATCCCCGACTACTGCTGGAGAGTAAAGCATTCCTGATTGTTGTAGAGAATTGTGGTTCTTCTACTTCCGCTGGGGATGGTGAATGGAAATTCCTGTGCTGGAGATTTACTCCTTGTTGTCTGTGAATATTCTGTCAGGGAGAGACTCTGTTTGAGAGTAGCTCTGCGGGGAATAATTCTGTTGGAAGGTGAATTTTCATAGCTGAAGTAATAAGCTTTGTTGGGGATTGAGCTTTGTATTCATAGAAATAAACTCTGCTTGGGGAGATGAAAATTATGATGATCTGCTCCCCATTATGAAATTCGGCTGAGGAATATAGATTTCAGGTTTCTGAAAGACCCTGACTGGGGAGATTACTTCCCGTTTTGAGAAAGCTGATATCAATGCTTTAATTACCTTTACTCTGTGTGGAATGTAGATGTTACAAGGTTGTATGTACTGATGATTGTGCTCCAAAGTTGTCTCTTCCCTGGTACCTGCTAGACAGAGTAACTGTCGGGTTTGACATTTCTGGTTTTTTGCCCCTGTTTCTTAAGTTACGAGCAATTGTCTTTTCGTTTCTTATGTAAATATTTATGAGAAGCAATCATATTCAAATTCATATGTCAAGAATAAATCATTGGACGTTCTTGCAAAACAAAACAGAAAAGGAAAAAACACATAATTTTGTAAAAATGATTTGTATTGATTTTCAAAGTTGGCCTGTAATAGGCATTTTTTGTACAAGGAGGTCGACGCTCTAGTAAGAGAACGCCGCCGTGAAAAATAGAAGTTATACAATTTTGTGTAAAAAGAAAACAACTATGTACAACAATTCCATTGGGTTCCAATTCCGCTATTGCCCCTACGTCTTCGAGCGTCTCATCACTTTGCTGCTTGTCCGAAGCTGAATAGATTGATCGGTGCCGATCGAGTTTGATAATTGATACTGAGGTCTGATAACAAGGTGGTCAAATGGGACATAGTGATACACTTTACATCCCTAATTTTTTCCTGGACTTCCCTTTCGGGTTTTTAGTCCACCAGGATACCCTTTGTTGCCCAAGCCGCCTTTTTAGGTTTTCGACTTGCTGGGTGTACATATTTTTCATTTTCATCCCTTATTTTTTCCTGAACCCTTTTGGTTCACCGGGAAGCCCTTATTTTTGCCTAGGCCAGTCAACCTAGCGGGTCTTTTATCGTGCGTAGTATGTTTTCACTTTGTCCACATTGACAGTGTGAGGAAGGTCGTCACCGTCCATAGTGGTTAGAATCATGGCTCCACCCGAGAAAATGTTTTTAATTACAAACGGCCCTTCATAGGTGGGAGTCCATTTGCCCCTGGGATCACCTTGCGGCAGTATGATGCGCTTGATTAACAGATCTCCGACTTCATACTCTTGACGTTTAACTTTTTTGGTGAAAGCCTTGATCATTCGTTTTTGATACGGATGACCATGACAGAAAGAAGTAAGCCTATTCTCGTCAATCAGATTTAGTTGATCAAGTCGGGTCTGGATCTAGTCGTCTTTGTTCAAACCCGCATCTTTCATAATCCTTAAAGAAGGGATCTAGACCTCGATGGGTAGGACTGTTGCCCCTGTCGATGTTCGTGATGAGGTACGGTACCCATGAAGATCGAATGGTAACATCTTATGCCAGTCTTTGTATGTCACCGTCATCTTTGTATAATATTTTTGATGTTCTTGCTAGCTGCTTCGACAATTCCATTCATCTTCGACCGGTAAGGAGAAGATTTATAATGTTGTATCGTGAATTGTTTACAGAGCTCGGTGATCATCGTGTTGTTGAGATTTGTACCATTGTCAGTAATAATTCTCTCTGGCACACCATACCGATAGATCAAATTATGTCAGATAAACCACGCCACGACGTTCTTGGTCACAGTAGCAAAAGAGGCCGCCTCAACCCATTTTATGAAGTAATCAATGGCCACCAGGATGAAGCGATGTCCATTAGAAGCGGTAGGCCTCATTTCTCCAATCATGTCAATGCCCCACATTGCAAAGGGCCACAGAGATGTCCAGACGTTCAAAGGAACCGGAGGCACATGCACCTTATCAGCATAGATTTGGCACTTATGACAAGTTCGAGAGTGTTGATAACAATTTGCTTCCATAGTGAACCAGTAGTATCCTGCCCGTAGGATTTTCTTAGCCATGGTATGTCCACTTGAATGGGTTCCGAAGGTACCTTCATGTAGATCTGTCATAATCCTCTCTGCTTCGCTCTTGTCTACACACCACAGTAAGGTAGAGTCATGGTTGCGCTTGTTGAGGATTCCATTGCTGAGGAAGAATTTTGTGGCGAACCTTCTCAAAAACCTCTTATCATTGACAGATGCCCCTTCGGGATACTCTTGAGTCTCGAGGTGCTTCTTTATTTCATGAAACTAGGGTTTTTCTGCCACCTCTTCAGTATCAATCTCATAGCAGTGTGCTGGTTCATCCAACCTTTCAATGGTGAATCGGGGAGCTTCGTTGTCCCACCTGACTTTGAACATATAAGACATGGTAGCTAGCACGTCCGCTAACTGGTTCTCCTCTCGTGTGAAATGTTCAAAGCTTACCTCCTCAATGTGTGGTAGAAATGTAAGTACGTTATCTTCTTATGGGATGAGATTCAGATGCTTCGTATCCCATTCGCCTTTGATCTGACTTATCACCAAGGCTGAATCCCCGAAGACATTTAAGAACTTGATCCTGAGGTCGATAGCGGCTTTGAGACCCATAATGCAGGCTTCATACTCTTCCATGGTGTTAGTGCAGTTGAAACATAATCGAGAAGTGAAAGGAGTATGACAGCCCTCAAGAGATATGATTACGGCGCCAATGCCATTACCGAGTGCGTTCGAAGCTCCGTAAAAAATCATAGTCCATCGGGATCCTTCTTCAGGTCCTTCATCTGGTCTAGGTTCTTCATAGTCAGTCACCAACATAATGTTCTCGTCCGGGAACTCAAAATTCATGGACTGGTAGTCATCCACGGCCTAATGAGCCAAATGATCAGCCAATACACTTCCTTTGATTACTTTATGAGTTATATATTGTATATCGTATTCAGTTAAGATCATTTGCTTCCGGAGAGTGCAGGCTTCTTGAAGATGTATTTGATTGGGTCCATCTTAGATATCAACAGAGTAGTGTGGGTCAGCATATATTGTCTTAGTCGGCGAGCAGCCCATGCCAAAGCGCAGCAAGTTTTCTCGAGAAATGAGTATCTTGTCTCACAGTCGGTAAACTTTTTCTAAGGTAGTATATTACGTGCTCTTTTCGACCAGACTCGTCATGTTGCCCCAGCACACACCCCATTGAATTGTCTAGCACTGTTAAGTATAATATTAAAGGTCTTCCTTCAACCGGAGGCATCAAAATTGGTGTTTCTTGAAGGTATTCCTTGATTCTTTTGAAAGAAGTATGTCATTCGTCATTCCACCTTACCACTTGATCTTTCTTCAGAAGCTTGAATATGGGCTCACAAGTAGCAGTTAGATGTGAAATGAACCTGGCGATATAATTCAAGTGTCCCAAGAAACCTCTAACTTCCTTCTCTGTACGGGGAGCTGGCATCTCTTGTATGGCCTTTACCTTTGTGGGGTCTACCTGAATACCTTTGTCACTGACGATGAAACCCAGAAGTTTACCAGACCTTACCCCGAAAGTTCACTTGTTCGGATTCAACCTCAGCTTGTATGTCTTTAACCTGTCGAACAACTTTTGTAGATGATCAAGGTGTTCCTCTTTGGTTTGAGACCTGGATATCATGTCATCAACATAAACCTCGATCTCATGGTGAATCATATCGTGGAACAAAGAGACCATGGCTCACTGATAGGTTGCCTCAGCGTTCTTCAGCCCAAAAAGCCTCACCTTGTAACAGAAGGTGCCCCACTGTGTGACAAAGGTTGTATTCTCCATGTCTTCGGGAGCCATCTTGATCTGGTTGTAGCCATATAAACCATACATGAAGGAGAAAATTTTGTGTTGCACGACATTGTCAACCAGAACATTAATGTGAGGAAGCGAGAAGTCATCCTTGGGGCTCTCCCTGTTCAGATCTTTGTAGTCTACACACATCCGTACCTTTCCGTCCTTTTTAGGTACCGGAACGATGTTAGCAACCCACTGCAGATAGGAGGTGACAGCTAAGAACCCTACGTCAAACTGCTTCATAACCTCTGCCTTGATCTTCTCTGACATTTCAGGGTGCATACGGAGAACCTTCTATTTAACCGGAGGAAAATCTTCTTTAGTTGGCAGGTGGTGTACCACGATATCAGTTTCTAAACCAGGCATGTCTTCATATGACCAGGCGAAGATCTCAACATAGTCGTGCAACATCTGCATTAACCGTTGTTTGATCTTAGTCTCCAGATTTGCACCGATCTTGACTTATCTTTTGTCCACCTCTGTGCCCAAGTTTATCATTTCAACTGGCTCTTCATGAGGTTGTATATCCCTCTCTTCCTGCTGTAATAGTCTAGCAAGTTCTCCAGGAATCTCACAATCGTCCTCACCTTCGTCCTCGGCTTGGTTGATCGGATTTTCGAAATCATAACTGGAAAGAGCATGTTTGTTACCAATGGGATCCAGAGGGGATATGGATCTGCAGTTTGATACGTGAGTGTGTGTAAGAGCATGGCTGTATTGATAAAGTAAAGGCAGAAAAGAAAAATAGAGAGCGCAAAATTTGTAGGCAAGGAATGTCTAATGTTTTATTGATGATATATAAAATGACATATAATAACCCTCACAGATAGAACCATTGTGCCTCGGGTAAGACACAAGGCCATAAAGTTTAAATTGTTTATTAAAAACTCAAAAAACAAGTAAGACAATTACTACGAGATAAAAGAAACTAGTATAAAATCTCTAGCTGTCTAATTACTCAGTCCACCATTGGTAGTCGGGTATATCCAGCTCTCAATGTCAGAGTCTTCCTCATTGTCTTCAATAGCGTTAACCCCACGATTGCTGATGCGTAGGGGAGGCCCTCCAGCTCGAGCGCGTCGAACAACCCTTTGAGCTCCTGAAGTAAAGCGCAAACCAAACTTGTCAATTTTGTGAGTAAAATTAGTGAGTTGTCCCCAGTTGGTACACCCACCTTCTTCAACCACTGCTCTGGCTTCCTTGAGGGAAGACATCTTCAAAAGAGGTTTACTGATGGTGGTAGTTTTGGTTGACGCCAAAATCTGGGGAACCTCTTCAAAGTTTTAACAAGGAGTCTCTATGAATTCCCCGTCCATCTCCACATATCTGAAGGAGTTCAGGTGGCTCACCATATACTCCTCTTCGTCATGCACAATGACTATCTTCCCCTTCACTGGATACTTTAGCATTTGGTGCAGTGTAGAAGTAACATCCCCAACTTCATGGATCCATGGATGACCCAACAAACAAGAGTATGATGGCCTGATGTCCATCACATTGAAGGTGGACCCAAAGGTTTGAGAGCCTACCTTGACAGGGATGTCCACCTCCCCATGCACCATTCTCGTCCACCCGTCAAAATCCCTTACCACAATGTTACTAGGCTTTAAGGTCAAACCTTCACAATCCAGGTGATCAAGAGCCTTCTTAGGCAGAACATTCAGTGAAGACCCAGTATCCACCAGCACATGAGCCATAGTGGTGCCCCTGCATTCGATTGAGACATGCAGAGCATCATTATGCTTCCTCCCTTTTGGCGTTAAGTCGTCATCTGAAAATTCCAGCCCATTGTCAGTAGTTAAGCTGGCTACACAGTCTTTGAATTGATCAGCCGAGGTCTCTTGCGGCACATGCGCAGTCTTGAGGAATGTGATCAAAGTCTTTGCATGGGCCTCGGAACATAGAAACAGAGACAACATTAATATTTTCGTGGGGGTCTGCCCCAGCTGCTCGACCACATTGTAGTCGCTCTTTTTAATTATTTTTAATATCTCCTTTATCTCTTTCTTAGAGGATTCCATAAAAACTTTTATAGGTGCCTTCGTCCGGGCAGGCTCACCTATAGCTTCTTTGCCTCGAGTACCAGATGACTCGATGGCAGGACTAACAAATAGACTAAGAATAGGAGTAGCAGTTGAAGTACCAGTTGGAATAACAGGTGAAATAACAACAGGCTTATTAACAGTCTTTGGGGTAATCTCGGGAGAGAAAACCCTTCCACTTCTAGTAATCTTACTGGTCCCAACAATTTTACTGAAATCAGGATCAGCCTCTTCATTCTTCAGATCTTGTTTAACGCCATGATAGTAAACATCAGCGCCATAATGCCAAGGGACAACTTTGTCTGAGGCGTATGGGACAGGACCAGGAAAGTGATTATTAACGGAGAGACTCTCGGAGTGGGTGTAATCCTAACAGGTATTCTCGAGGAGACCTTGGAAGGATTGGCGGAAATGGTTATAATAGAAACATCTTCAAACGGAACAGTTGGAATCAAAGTTTTCTCGAACAAAATTTCTCTTCTGTCCATCAGGCGTTGGACACCTATTTTCAGCAAATAGAAACCAGTAGGCAGAGACGAACACATGTGGCAATCTTCACCACGACCCGGAAATAAACCAGACAACAACAAATTCTTCTTATCTGTCATAAGAGGAGTAGAAACTTCATCAACTGAGGTCACAAATAGGTCGGTATCAACGGAATTAACTCCACGGTTATGCTTAGGCATGGGAGCAGTTATGACATTGGGATTCTCAGGAGCATCAAACTCAATCTCTTTGGCTTCAATCAGATCTTGTATTTTATTTCTTAGAGCCCATAAGTCATTTGTATCGTGGCTAGGACTCTCAGAATGGTAGGCACATCGACCATTTGGATTGTACCAAGGAGATGTGGTATTAGGATCTTGCGAGCCTCTTTCAAGGTTTCCAAGTTGGATCTCAGCAGATGGGGTAGAACCTCTGTCAATGTCATGTTAATCCGGGTAAACTTCCTTTGTGGTCGTTCTACACTTTGTTGATTGTTGCATTGTGGAGCAGCCGCAAGCCTATGTATCATTACATCACTTACCTTCGAACGATGTTCAACTCTGCTCTGACCTCTTGGGCTATAGATAACATTGGCTTCCTTCTTACCAGCGAAGGGCTTCTTTACTGAACTAGATGAAGTGTCTTTCTGTATTTTTCCGTTCTAGATCCCGGCTTCTAGCCTTTCTCCAGTTAAGATCAGCTCAGTGAAACCAGTTGACGAGCTTCCAATCAAATGATTAAAGAATGGACCAGACAGCGTCCCAAGAAACATGTCAACCAACTCCCTGTCAGATAAAGATGGTTGGACTCTCTCAACCAAGTCTCTCCACTTCTGCACATAGTCCTTAAAGCCTTCACCTGCACCCATGGACATACTCTGGAGTTGAGTACGAGTAGGGGAAAGGTCGGTGTTGTATTGATACTGCTTATAAAAAGCAGCAGCCAAATCCTCCTAGTTTCGGACATTGGTTCCCTCCAGTTGGTAGAACCATTCAAGCTGAGTCCCTGACAGACAGTCTTGAAAGAATTGAACCCACAAGTTTCTATCAGCGGTGTGGGGCTGGACCTTCCTTACATAGGAATAGAGATGAAGCTTTGGGCAAGACACCCCATCATACTTTGCAAAAACCGGAGCCTTAAACTTCTGCGGGATGACCACTCCAGACACCAATCCCAGTTCTCCAAATTCCAACCCAGGAATTCTCTGGACTTCCATAGTGCTCAACCGATCTTCTAACTGCTTGTGTCTATCCTGAGTGGGAGGACACTTCTCATCATTGTAGTATATATCATTGTCAGAAACTTCAGGACTGGGGTCCTCCTCCCTTGTCTCCCTCTCTTGATTCACCCCTTCTTTGGACGAGGAGGCCAGATCGATTGGCTGCTTTAGCGACCCTTTGAATCTTTTGCCCGTATTAAGGATACCAGCGGGCTTCTTCTTCTTCTTCTTCTTCTCTTTCAGTATGAGGGCCTTCAGATCCTCCTGCCCTTTTTCTAGAGTTATGAACATTTGTTGAAATTGGGCATTTTGTGCCTGAAGATCTTTGATGCTTTGTTCAGAAGACATTTTTGCTGAAATAAACAGCAAAAAAGATGAGAAACCTGTAATGGTACCTGTTTATGTAATGCTATGGATGGGATGCGTATGACATGATTTCAAGGACTTTGGGAAATTTAAATTTGCGAACAAAAATAAAACAAAGATTTTATTAGTAGAATTCAAAATACAATTTCCTTTTAGGCGTTACAATTGAAAATTCTAAAAACTTAAAGAAATCAAATTTCCCATGGATGCTTCCTCTTCGTGCCGAGATAAACATTAAGGCTTATTTCCTCATGAAGCTGCTTTGTGAGCTCTAAAACTTTCTTCTCCTGGGCATAGAACTGGTCCTTATAAGTATCATGCTCCTTCTTCAATTGAATCCAGGACCTTTGTAGTTCTTCAAGATCAGTGGGCATATCAGGATGAAGAACCGTGTAGGGGATATCCCCTTCAATAAGAGGCTCCACAATCACTGGTAAGACGGCTATGTAGGGCATCATAAGTTTCTGAGCACGAGCTCGTACCCATCGGAGATAAGGTTCCATAGGAATGGAATTCCTCGGACCCAAAGTCTTGGCATCAGATCTGTTTACCATGCCCCAAGATCGTATGAACCTCTGGCGATACCCTTGAACATCATCCTCATAGTTAAACACAATGCCCTGGATAAGTATCTCATGAGGACCATCCCTTCGAGCGTAACCAGATTGTCGCAGAGCCAAACAAGGATTGTAAGTTATGCCTCCCCTAATACCATGTAGTGGGACATTAGGGAACTCCCCACAGCGGTTAATAATAGAAATATCTCCCATAAATTGGGAATACTAGAGAATATCCG
The DNA here is from genome assembly GCA_948472305.1 of Vicia faba. Lineage (NCBI taxonomy): Eukaryota > Viridiplantae > Streptophyta > Magnoliopsida > Fabales > Fabaceae > Vicia > Vicia faba. The sequence goes on from OX451736.1 coordinate 27,553,983, forward strand.
CGTGAGAACGTGATATTATCCTTTGCGACCAACCTAAACTTTCTTCATTCTTCAGAACTGACTTAGGGAGGTGAGAAATAAACCACCTCGACAGTAATGGCATACATCCCATAAGAACCCCTCTTCTCTTCATGGTACGAGTATGGATAGCATGCAAGATATCTCCGAGCAAGGTAGGCACAGGGTTGCGAGAGAGGAAGATCTTGATAGCATTCACATCTATGAGTAAGTCTGGATTAGGGAACAATACTAACCCATAAATTAGAAGGGCCAAGACTTCCTCAAAATCCTGAAAGTCCAAATCATCTAAAAACAATTGGGCCTTATCTATTACGAACTTGGCTAGAAAACCCTTGACTCTGCTTCTTGTTTCCCAATTGGATACCACGTCGGGCCCGTTCATATGCAAAGCTGAGGCAATGACTTCTGGCTTAGGAACCTCTTCTAAACATGTGAAAGGCACATGGTCAAGAATGGGTAGATTCAATAACTGAGAGAACTCTTCCATGGTAGGCACCAACTGATAGTCTGGAAAGGTGAAGCAGTGGTGCTTGGGATTAAAGAACTGAAAGATTACACCCATCATCTTTTCATCAAATCTTGAAGTAACCAGGTTGAGAAGTCGGCCATGTCTCTTAATGAACGAAGAAGTTTCAGGAACCCTTGATACTAGTACATTGAGTAGGGGAGGTATTCTCACAAAGCTAATTTGGATAGTGTTTCTATGAGCGGAAGCCATGATTTTCAAAACAGAACAAAGATAAATTCCCTCGATCCTTGAAATGATTAGTGTAATAAGAATGGATTCTATGTTATGATGCATGATGTTATGTTCAAACAGAGTAGACCACACACAAGCAAAGCACACAATAGACCTTAGGTTCAAAGGCTTGCATGAGGTTAAAGGTAAGTACCCTCTTGAAGTTTATTTGGTTTCAAACTTGTCTTAGAAAAGTAACCGGGTTCTAAGGATTCTCAATATCACTGATCATCCTTTATCAGGCATTGTTTCAGCTCAGGCAATCTTTTCTTGCAGCCGAAATATCCTGAAAGTCTGATCTCATTGAGTGTAGCATCGAGTATCAACCAATCCTCATTTTTATATTGAGGCCGGAAATCTCACTACTTTCTAATGGCCAAGTTTGTTCAACTAAGGTTCTAAGGTCTGTTAGTACTTCACGACACCATACGGCGACCCTGTATTCTCCTTGTTTCCACACGAAGGATACCGGTACCAACCAAAGTGTCACACCAACACAGCCATCGCTTAAACCATATCAGTCTACGCCGTACAGTCTCCACGGTCTATTGTTGTTTACCTAAAAAAGTGTCCCCAGATCCGGGTGTAGGATCTTTAAAAATGCCCAAACAAAACCCTTTAAGAATAAAGCAGACAAAACAAACAAGAAAGCAATTTTTAGAAATGACCTAGATCCTAAGGTATACCCCACTTTATAATTATCCCTGGCAGAGTCGCCAATTCTTTGATACGGTGGCAGAACCGACTTTTATACTAGTTTGTGTTTTTTGTTCGCAAATGTTGCGGCAAGCAAGAGTCGCCACCGACTTTTATTTCATCCAACAAAGGAAAAGGAAAAAGAATAGAAAAAAACCTTTTTTCGAGATGTTTCTGAGTACGGGGGGGGGGGGGGGGGGGGGGGGGTAGATTATAGAAAGGGAAGGTGTTAACACCCTTTCTATCTGTGGTTTTCCACGGGCTCTTAGGTACTTGCACATTTTTTAAATTGTTTGTGTGTGCTTGTTTTGAAAGGTTTTGTTTACTTCGTGATAACCCTTGTATCGGTCCTCAAGAGTGTGACGAAGTTGTTTTGAAAACTGTTTTTGAAAAGTGTTTGTGTGAAAAGTTTTGTTTTGAGCAAGTACTTAAGATTTTCCTACCTACTCAAAAAAAGTCTGTTCATTTTCGTTTCCTTTAGACAGCGCTATCCTACTATTAAGGAGTAGGTAGCTCCGTCGTTGGAATTTTAAAGGGACGTTCGAAGGGACGAAATGGTCTCTGAAGGCAACAAGTAAGGATACCTTGGCATTTCGAAGGGACTATCGTCATAAGATCAACTCGTAGGCAACTCGAGGGACAAGTAGGGACTATGATCTTTATTAAGACTTTGAATCGCGGGTCATTGCTAAGGTATCCCTACGTTCGAGGGACACGACCATTATTTCCGAGGCAACCAAGTGGGGAAAACCCTAGGAGTGAGCATGTGCAAGTGTGTTTTTTTCAGTCAATTATCTTTGCACAATTAGGGTTATATACCGTTTTTAATGTTATTTGTCTTGCCATTCAATCCTATTGTTCATACATCTAGGCAATTAATAATTGCGGAAATTAAAAGCGAAAAAGAATAATCTACACTATTACACGGCTTTTGGACAGATACACAAATATATGACTAAAAAATAAAGATACATAAATTTAAAATCCTAATTAGTCTATTACAAACCCAAAGCAGATACAATAATTCGAAATAAATAAATAAAACACGCGCGAAGAATTAAGACGGAAATGAGGAAAATATATTTTTTTGGATTTTTGAGAAAAGTGATTAATCTTATAAATCATCCTAATTTCTATTTAATTTTAATTATAAAAAAAATATTTAAGTTAACCTAACTTTCTATTAAATTTTAATCACAAAAAAGTATTTAAGTTAACCTAATTAACTACTTAATTAATGCAAATACATATTTTACATAAAAAAAAGCTAAACCTAATTTTTTTGTGATCTTCTGATTTTTATGATTTAATAAAAAAATGATATTTTTGTGAAAATAAATAAAATAAACAATTAAAAAACAAATAAAAAAGAAAAGAAAGAAAAAGAAAATGTGCCTGATGCAGTTAGCATTCCAGGGGGGTGCATTGCCGAATTTGTAATGGCCCAGAATGATGGCCCAGAGTCTAGCGCGTGATCCGGTGAAGTCATCTTCTGAGGATTCATGGTGGACCTGTGTATGTTGGGCGTTGGATCGAGCTAGAGATGGACCCAAAGGATGAGACCTGAGGGCGCGTGATAATCTTCTGAAGGTGAGATGCATGGAACCTACAAGGAAACTGGAAGAAAAATAACAAATGTTAGAAGCAGGGGTCGAACCTTTGACCTCTCGTATGCAACGCCTTATCTACCTTCATGCACACCAATGGGCCATTTGGCCTCTTGTTAATATAAATCAACAAAATATAATATAATGCAAAAGCGCATTATCCCCAGAACAAAACGCGCCAACAATCAAATGGTCCAACAGGACATTGCCACGTAATCTTCTTCTTCCCTAGTACTTTCATTTTAGATGGAGACCATTACCTACGGTTTCATGTCTGTAACTACAACCCTGCAAATCTCAAAAATTAATACCAAGCATGATAATCCCTTCCAAGCATACAGATCAACTCATTTTAATCCCACGAGTATAATGCCATCCTTCTTTTGCCCTGATTTTACCTGCATCACAAAGCCCTAAAACATGACCTCAAACCCTAACAATGGAAACTATAAGTACATGTGCTAAACTCTTAATTAACCATACCAATACGTTCTAAATGATGACATAAACAAGAAAACATGCTTAGAAATTATTTAGGATGCATAAATTTGCAGAACCAAATTCAAAAAATGTAACAAACCGTACGGGGTATGGAGGCTGCTTATGGGCGTCTTAGTGCGTGCAAATGATTGTAACAACTTCTAGATGTGTCCAAGAACGTATTGCAAGCCTTGAATCTACATGAGAATGGTTGTAATATAGAATTCAGCTTGAGATTTTTTTGACAAAAGTGCAATTTGTTCTTGGTCGTTTCACATGATTCTTTCTTCTCCTCGTGCTTGGGATTTGTTCTGTATATGTATCTCTTTGAATTAGGTTAACAAAAAGGCTTCAAATCCTTGCCAATTATCAAGATTTGATTTCATTCCATCTTTGAATTATTTCTTTCCAAGTCAAGCTAAATCATTCCATTCTCACTCCAATCAACCTTGGCACGATTTGATTCTATTTTGGCAGCATAAATGGATTGCATTTTCATTCAAAATCAGATCAAAAACAAATCTTCCATATTTTATATCATTTATTTGATTTAATTTGATTTTTAAATGATTAAAATCAAAAATAAATTAAATAAATAAATTCAATAAAAAATGAAGAGTGTTTGGGTCGTGGACATTTCTATAAGTAATATGCAAGCATAAAAAGTTAGCCCCATTTGCCAAAAAATGCAATTTTGGGCATTGTTGACTTTTGACAATTCTCCAAAAATGGCCAACTTTGAAAATGCATATCTCCTTCAATTTTGACCCTAAGAGGGTGTTGTTGGACTTTTTAGAAAGCTTATGATGTCCCCTAAACAACTCATTCGGTTTCATCTCTATTGGATCTTCCGTGTTCATGTAAGAAGCTTTGACCCAAAAGGTGTTTTTGTTGACTTTTTGGAATGACCTATAATGTCTGAATTCATATCTTTTCATGAGTGCATTTCTCGAGCTTGAGGGGTAAAGATGAGTTGTATGGAATTGGATTCTCTTCAAAATGATCCTTGGATGAAAAATTCTGATAAACGATGAGAAAGTTATGCTTGGTCAAAGTTTGGTTAACTTTTCCTATAGAAACCCGAATTTAGTAACTTTTGAGTTTTGATGAATTGGGAGCATTCCTTGAGGAATCATGATCAACCCTTGATCAAATGATGGATATCACTTCAAAATGTTGATGTTGACCAAAAACCTTGAAGTTTGTCTGTATAGGGGCCATAGTTGACTTTTGACCTAATACAATTGATTTTTAAACATCTTAGCAGTTGACTGAGCAAACTTCTTGTGCAAGGCATGAAACTTGACATGGATGGTCTTGAGAAAATATTAGGACTATGGAGATCATATGAGGCCTTTGGATCTTCCCCATCTCGATGAAAATGGAAACCCTAGTTGGAGGTTCATTGCTTTAGGAGAGAGTTTGTTTGGTCAACTCTTGGACATCCTTGAGCAAGTTGAGTATCTTAATGAACATATGTTGAGTAAAATGGGAGGGAAATTTTTGGGGTACAACATATACCGTGGCTAATAATATTTTGAGAGCAGGTTATTACTGGTCGGTTATGGAAACTGATTGCCATCATCACTCCAGAACCTGTCACAAATGCCAGATCTACGCCGTCAAAGTAAACGTGCCTCTAGTTCCTTTGAATGTCTTGACTGCTCCTTGGCCATTTTCAATGTGGGGCATTAATATGATTGGATAAATCAAACCTATTTCTTCTAATGGGCATCAGTTCATCCTGGTCGCCATTGACTATTTCACGAAGTGGGTTGAAGCAGCCTCATTTTCCTCTGTTACCAAGAATGTTGTGGCATGGTTCATCAAGCATAACCTTATTTGTCGATATGGAATCCCCGAAAGGATTATCACAGAAAATGGTACCAATATCAACAACACTATGATCACTGAACTTTGCACGTAGTTCAAGATCAAGCACCACAATTCTTCTCTGTATCGACCGAATATGAATGGTGTAGTGGAAGCCGCCAATAAGAACATCAAGAAGATTATATAGAACATGACGATGACATATAAATATTGGCATGAGATGTTACCATTTTCTCTTCGTGGTTATCGCACTTCAGTATGGACATCAACTAGGGCAACCCCATTCTCTCTAGTCTACGGTATGGAAGTTATGTTACCAGTCAAAGTCCAGATTTCTTCACTAAGGATTATGAAAGACACAGATTTAGATTCAGACGAATGGATTTAGACTAGGTTGGACAAGTTAAATTTTATTGATGACAAAAGACTTGCAGCTGTTTGTCATGGTCAGATGTACTAGAAGCGTATGATCAAAGCCTTCAACAAGAAAGTCAAGCATCAATTATACCAGGCTGGTGACTTGGTGATAAAGCGCATCATCCTACCGCAAGGTGATCCTAGAAGAAAATGGACTCCTACCTACGAAGGGCCATTTGTAATCAAGAAAATATTTTCTGGTGGTGCTATGATAATTACCACCATGGACGGTGAATATTTTCCGCCCCCTGTGAATGCAGACATAGTCAAAAGATACTACGTATGAAAGAAACCTGCTAGGTTGATTGTCCTAGGAAAAAATAAGGGCATCCCGAAGAACGAAAAGAGTTCAGGAAAAAATTAGGGATATATATAAAGATTGTACACCCGGCAAGTCGAAAACCTAAAAAGACGGCTTGGGCAAAAAAGTGTATCTCGGTGGACTAAAAACCCGAAAGGGCGGTCCAGGAAAATGTTAAGGTATAAAGCGAATGACTATGTCCCGTTGGATCACCTACTTACAGTAAGCTTTATTACCATGTCAAGTTCAAATGGTACAGATCAATTTAGTCAACTTCTTCCGACAGCGAGGGATGAGATGCTCGAAGACATAGGGGCAATAGTAGAGTTGAAACTCGACGGGATCGTTTACACATAGCTATATTTTTTGTTTTACTGTGTACTCTTTTCATTTTATGACAATTTCCTCTTACTAGGATTTCTGTCTCTATGTATAAAATTGCTTGTTTATAGGAAAATTATCAATACAAAACACCATTTCAAATTCAAATTTTGTTTTACTTTCTCTGTTTTGTTTGCAAAAAATGTCCAATGACTAAATTGAATGAACATATGCATATGAATATGATTACTATTAGCAAATATATGCATAAGAATAAGAATTATCATTTACTGAAGACTCTAGGAGTTGGGATATTGTTCAACTCGTCCACAAATCCCCATAAAGCTACCTTCACAAACTCATCACCGACAGGGATACATTCCCCAACAACTCTAATATGCCTTCAAGACAAAAATCGAGGCATCTTTCAGCTATTCACATGATAATACTCCCCAGCAGATCCCCCTAGCGGATAAAGGAGTTTGATCATTTCTCCAGCATATAGTGGAAACATTCTCTGCATAGCCTACGAAATTCCAATCCTCATCAGAGATTAATCCCTCAACACAATTCTCCAACTGAGTTTATTTCTCCAACATTGTAAAATCCTTGCATGATTATCTTTTACAGCAGGGCTCATTTCCTCAGTAGAGTATATTTCTCTAGTATGGTTTATTTCCCCAACAGAATTTAATTTCTCAAGCAGAGTTCTTTTCTCTGATTACTGTGAATCACCGACAAGATTCCTCTTTCCAGCAAAGGGTAGTCAGGGCTGTTATTCCTAGAGAGTTGCTACGGACTCTGAAGCCGGTACATACATCTTTGTCCTCCCTAGAATAGTCAGAATGTATATCTAAAACACGGTCATATAGCACTTTGGAAGGTTATCCATCTCTTTTATCCCCAATCAGGGCATATAAGAACTGAATTTCCCAGTAGAGCGATAAATGACCAATGTTCCCGAATTCTTATATCCCCAAGCGAAAGTCAAACATCCCCAGCGGAGTACCCTCAAATTGAAGAGCATGAATCCCTAGCGGAGATATTCTAAACAAGATTGAAGATCTATATTCGTCATCCCCAGCGACAGCCAGGGTTTATTTTCCCCAGTCAAGGATGTTATATAAAGGTGCCAATACGCTTCAACGACATCTTACATCCATACATCATCTACAAGTATCATAGCATATACATACGAAACGCATATAGCAAACTCTCATTTACTTTAAGAAAATAATTGCACAATGCATTACATATATCATGACATTGCATAAAGACTAACTTTGTATTTTCAGGTAAAGTCTACAAACAGACGAATATCATTAACAATGCTCAAATAGGTAAGAGATTAATTCCCTAAATAAGACGGGGAAACTATGTATGTGACCAGGTCCAAGATTAATTCCCGAAACAACATGGGGCAACTATATGTATGACTGAGCAAAGATTAACTCCTGAAACAGGACGAGAAACTATCTTTATAATCAGGAAAAGATTAACTCCTGAAATAAGACGGGGAAATTATCATTATAACCAGGCAAAGATTAACTCCCTAAATAGGATGGGGAAACTATGGATATGACCAGGTGGTATGATATGATTACCAACAAAAACAGATGGTAGATTAATTCCCAAAACAAGACGGGGTGACTATCTACATGACAAGCATTTCCCTCAGAGGCTAAACCTGACAAGCATCTCCCTCAGAGACAATCTGACAAGAAGCTACTTAAGCACCTTCCCCAGAGGTTCATTCTGGAAAGCATTCTTCAGATATAGTTAAGCATAGACTCATTATGATACATCTATCAACATTTCCTTTGGATGGCATCTATAAGCCCATCTCTAACGAAATTTTGTCACCTCTCCAAATGGCATCTTTAATCCCATCAAGCAATATCATCAACCAACAGTGTTACTTCCTGCACATGCGAGTGCAAATTTCTGAGCACTTAAGTGTTCAATCCTCTTCCACCTTCAGATCACGAATGGAGGACGGGCCAATCTAACTCTTCAGGTTTAAGAAAATTTAACAGGGTAGCTGTTGTACCCTAAATTTTCCCTCCCTTTATTCAAGACATCCTCCTATGGTTCTCAAATGCTCAAGGTTGCTCAATTACTGATCAGACAAATTCTCCTCCTAAGCAATGGACTTATAACTAGGGTTTCACTTTTCTCAAGCAAGTTTGGGTTTCTAAGGGCTCAAGTGATTTTCATGGTTCCTAATATGTCACCAAGAATGCTCATACCAAGTTTCAAGCCTTGCATCACAAGTTTTCTCAGTCAATGGCTCAGATGAGTAAAAATCAACTATATTGGGAAAAAAGTCAATTGTGGTCAGCATACAGTCAAACTTCAAGATTTTTGCTCAACATCAATATTTTTAAGTCATATTCATCATTTTATGAAGGGTTGATCATGATTCATCAAGAAGACTCTTAAATCATCAAAAGTTAAAAGTTGCCAAATTAAGGTTTTTCTTAAGGAGAAGTCAACTGAACTTTGATCAAACATAACTTTCACATGCTTCATTGGATTTTCCTCAACCAAAGCTCATTTTGAAGGAAATTAAATTCTCTACAACAATGACTCTCTAGGTTCAAGTCCAAAAAATGCTTCATTTAAGAGATATGGGCCAATACATTTTAGGTCATTTCAAAAGTCAACAAAAAGACAATTTTTGTCAAGGCAACTTACTTCAAGATAAATTCTTCAAATGCAAAAATTATCAAAAGAGAGAGATTGTATAGGACGTCTTGAGCTTCCCAAAAAGTCAAAGATCACCTTCAAAAGGTGAAAATTGAGAGATTTATCACCAGTGCAAGTTGGGAAATTTTGAGTAAATACATGAAGTTCAAATTGAGCAAACTTGAATTTTCGGGCTATTGGGCTATTGTCTCAGAGTCCAAACGTGTTCTACACTCCATATACACCTCAAAACGTATTATTACACCTCCCTTTGGTAATTATATTTTATTTTTAATTTTTATTATTTTAAAATTCAAAATAAGATAAAATAAGACAAGGCTTATTACACAAGTCCAAGCCCACATTATTTTACCTAAATTCTCTTCTATATATTGAATGTATTCAAACATCAAAATCCATGAAACCTTACAGTAACATAACCATCCAAAAATCACAAAAATACTCAAATCTAGGGAAACTTGTAAAACCTATTTGCAACCGTTTTCAATACATTCAAGTCGTTCCAGTCCACCCCAGAAAGATCATAGGGTAAGGTTGGATCGTTTACAATGATCCAAACGGTCAGAAACACACAAGCATGTATCATGATTTTATCATTGCATGATTTTTACATTTTTGATTTTTGTTATGTTTTAGGATAAACTAACCATGTTGATGTGTTCATTAGGTCTCCATATGCAGGAAAAGTTAATCGCATGACCATCATACTATCAGAATCATGATTTGCCATATTTTCACCAATCAGTGTTGTTTTGATCATACCTCATAAACCATTTCGTTTCAGTCCAAAATAATGACTCAATCGGATCTGCAAGCCTCGACTTAGGGTGTAGAGTCCCCTAAGGCCTTTAACATTATTTATTTCGCAGGTTTAGTGAAAAGACTAGCCGAAGAAGACGACTGAAGCTAGGGCTCTAGCGCCTCTCTGATCCATGCGTTTTGTTTAATATTTTTTTTAAGGGTTTCAATTTAATTATCGGATGTATCACCACCCCAATGGTTAAATGTGCGCGCTAACGGCTTTACTATGTAAGGGCACGGGTTCGATCCCTTCCCCTTGAATTTTTCATATTAGTTTTCTATTCTTGCAGATCCAACGCAGCAAACTCTTACACGTCCACCATGCACCCTCTCATCATCACCCTTGGATCTCAACAGATCCAGATCCAGTAGACCCAGAGCGAGTCCTCACAATTCACCTCCTGGAGCTACCCATGCTGGATCTAACACTAATGTCTTGGGCTTCTCATTCTTGGGCCTAACGGATTCCCCTCCACACCCCCTAGATTTGTTACAAATTCAGGCCCAATTTCTATCTTTTTTATTTAACTCTTACTCTTTTTTTTACAACATAATTAGGTTAATTTAAATAATTAAAATTAATTTAGACTTTTTATGTTTTTCTAATAATTTTTATTAATTAACTAATCAACTTTTTTTAATAGATAAATTAATTTCTTTTTTAATAAAATTAATTAGGTTTTTTTAGGTTTTTTTAATAAATAAATTCTTTTTCTTAATCAACATTAATTAGTTTTTCAGATTAATCATCAAAGCCCTTTTTTATCAAAAAAATCACCAAAAAAATAACTTCCCTTTTCCTATTTTTTACATTATTTTGGTAGTTTATTCTTTTCGCATTTTTTACAATTATTGTAACTGCTCACGGTTTGTAATAGTAGTAATTAGGACTTTACTTTCTGTATTTTCCTATTTATGTACCTCTCCCAAAGTTGTGTAATAGTTTAGGGTTTATTTTCCGCACATTTGTTGATTTCCTATTTTTCTATATTAACTTTAGTAATTAGGTCATATATGGCAAGATAAAAATTAATCGATAACTAACCCTAATCAAAGATTAAAATAACTGAAAACAAATCACTTTGCACACTCACACCTCTAGGGTAACCTCCCTTGTTTCCTTTCAGAAAAACAGTATTGTCCCTCGAATGTGGGGACACTTTAGCAAATTCCCTCGAAAACAAAGATCATAGTCCCTCGATGACCCTTTTAATGTTTCCTTCGGTAAACGATCTAGTCCCTTAATGATAATTACTAAAGCGTCTCTACCTGTTGCCTTCAACGAATGTATGACGACCCACGCCTATCCCTGCACATTCAACGATAGGTCTTCTTACTAACTAATGGTAGGATAGCACTATCTAAATGGGGTGGAAATTTATAAGAAATATTTTGACTAGGTAGAACGCTTGTAATCGCTTGCTCGCAAACATTTCAAAAACAAAACATTTTCACAATCACTCTTTCAAAAATATTTTTAAACAAACACTTTGTATAATCTCTTAACGATACGACAGTCATTACAAAGTCTTGCCTTACAATTTGGCAACTTTCCAAAATATTACTCAAACACCCGACACAAAGCATTTTCAAAACAAAGTGAGCTATCAATTAAGAGCCCGTAGATAACTATGGATGAAAAGGGTGCTAAGACCTTCCCTTTTCATAACTTATCCCCCGAACTCAAAATTATCAAAGGTATTTCCTGTTCCTTTCACCCTTTCCTTATTGTATAAAATAAAAGTTGGTGGTGACTCTTGCTATCCACAACATTTGCGATAAAACGCAAAACCAAGTCAATTCTCCCACTGTATTACACGATGCTTGCACTTTTATACCTTTTCTCTGACACTTTGTTTGAGTATTTTACATCATGTGAGTGTAACTTCCATTCAATCAAAAGTGAGGTAATATTGCTCCAAATCTCTCCTTGAAAGTAAGAAGTTTCCTAGGTGCATGGTTTAGTTGATGAAAAATGCTTGCCATATTCTCAAATGATGAAAACCATGAATGTTTATTTCCAAAAAAAAATTTATTGATAAACATTGTGTGTTCTCAATGCATATGCTTATAATGACTTCATGTATTAATTCTTTCACATTTGTATAAGTTTATTCTTATATGTACAAGTATGTGTTTCTATTATTATTTCTTGCATGTGGGCATGAATTAAATGTAAGTATGTTAATTGCATGTAAGATTCTTATTGTAAGTTCAGTCACATTCTGTGAAGATATTTTCATTTTCGATTGAGTAGTGAGATATTCTTGTCGCTATGCTAGGCATATGCATTATGCTTATTATCTATTAATTTTTGCATCATTACATATATAGGGATATGTAAGTGTATGCTCTTCTTTGCAAAAATGCCTCTGTGTGATATATTAGTATTGGTATTCGAATATGATACTTCTCATGCTTTGCCTTCTTTCTTTTAAATATTGTCAAAGGGGGGGAAGAATATGCAATATGAAGATTTAAAGCACAAAGTCAGTGGGAGCCTTCGATAACTATATGAAATGCATCGTCACAAATTTTTCCATCATAAAAATGAGGGAGTTTGTGAGTGCAACTTCACTAATTAGATGTTTTGCATGATGTCAAAACTCGGAAAAATGGCATTTCAGTATGGTGGATGGTATCCTTATTTCTTGTGGCACTCCCTTGTATTAGAGCTCTTAGGAATCATTTAAAACAACTTTAAAATTGATCCCAATCATGAAAATTTAGTTTTTGCACAAAAACAACACTTATGTGTCGACCTGAATTTTCTATGTATCGACACATAAATTCTGCATTTCTGCATTTTCTTAAAAGCTTCAATATTGGTCGACACATACGATTTTCAGGTCAGCACATGTACTGCATTATTAAAGATTTCAACACTTCTACTTTAAAACACATGTACATAGGTCGACGCATACAATTTTCGGGTCAACATATGTACTGCATTTTTAAAGCATATAGCTACAGTTTTGCATGTGACGACACATTAATTTTTCAAGTCGACACATACTGCTTTATGGGTTATTTTTTTCATTCCAAAACTACCCTCTTTTACCTAAAAAGAGTCTGACTATAAATATATCATTCATGCATCATTCCAACTTGATGATACCATAAATTAGCCTACATTTCGTCTTCTTCTTCTTCTTCAACCTTCCAGTGTATGCATATACACCAACATTACATTGTGATGATGTTACATCGGAGTGCCATCTAGACGAATAATTCTAGATTTCTAATTGGTTTGGGTTGAGATTTGTAGGGGTCTTCAACTGGGAAAAACCATCAGGTTTGTCCTCCAAAATTATTTGTTGAATTGGGGGTTTTCGTGCAAAATCATGCGAGATGGAATCGTGCATGTGAAAAAAAACCTTGGATTGTTTAAAATATTTTCAAGGAACCTTAATGTGTTTGAAATATTTTTAAGGAAGTGTCATGAATTGGATGATAGAATCGGTGATCTTATGTTGATAGTGTGCAATCGGATTTACTCAATTGAAAAATCTCTTGCAGTGTTTGAAATCTTTGCAAGGAACCTTGGAGTGTTTGAAATATTTTCAAGGAAGTAACTTAAGCGGCGAATAGATTTCATCTATCGGTCTTGGTCTTGTTGAATATCCAAAGAAGATAAGGGGTTGAATCGACATCAAATGGTTCTGTTTTATATAGTTGCTCTGAGCACTTCTCTTGCAATCATATTTTTGCAAAGTAAGAAATTATCCTAATTCCAAATTTGGAATTTTGGGGAGATGTAGCCATAGCGAGGACGATCCGTGAACTTCCTAAAAAAATCCTTGTGCCTCTTTTCTTTTATTGCTTTACTTGTTTTAATCTTCATACATCTATTTGTCAAATAGCATTGAGTAATTTATCGACGCGTACGAATTTTCCGAAACTGTTTTTATTTTGAATTGTGTGTCGAGTTTCGTATAATCAATTTTTTTATAAGTGCTTTTTCATATCAACACAACACCAAAGAAAATTCTGAAACTTTGATTGCACGCCAAGTGTTTGACAAATTTTTTAGCTTGTTTAACTCGAAGGAAAATTGCTATGTTCTATATCTTACTTTGATTTACTCTCTATATGAAATGTGTTGAATGTGTGTTGTTTGATCGATTAATTCATATAGAATTTATCTTTGATTATTAAAGTTTAAATTTCCTTGTCGATTAGCTTATAATCACTTTGAATGTAAGTGCTTTTGCATATGAATAAATCTCAAAGAAAACCGTTGTGTTGAATATTGGCCACATGTTCAATAAATTGTCATATTATGTTTTTTATATGATTTCATTGGAAATAGGAAACCATTGTGTTGAATATTAAATGGTTAATTTAGATATTATCATTTTATTGATTTTATCATTATAATTAATTCCATATGGCTCATGCATATCTGAATTTCCAATAACTATGTTCGTTTAGACTACTATGTTGATCTAGGTAATCCTTCTACTCAACATTGTTTTTCAAATAATCATTTTGAAAGGTAATTTTTATTTAGGGATCTATTCACCCCTGTAGATATGGTATCATAGTCTAACAAAGATACCTGAGTGACTTACAAAAACACCAGAGACTGTCAAAACCAAATACTTTAGACTTCCCCTAATTTTACAATTGTGAAAGTTAAATTACATTAGGTCTAGGTTTCTATTTAAATACTCCTCATTAGTCCATGGGCTTCAAAATCTTCACCCAAATATTTCTTGATCCACAAGATGGAGGTTGCACCAATTATGCAAAAAAATCTCCTTAAATCTTAGAACAAAACATCAAGTTTCCTAAATTGTCTCAACATCTAATTTTAGAAACTTATGTACAGCTGGAAATTAAATCACTTGTTCCAGATTAAATATTTTTGACCTGTGTAAATCATTGAGATATATCCAAAATAAATATCATAAAATCAAATAAATTATGTTAAGATTTAAAATAGCTTGTACTAATGTTCTGGTACAACATGTCACAACATCTGTCAAAACATTTATCTTCAAGGTAAAATCACACTCTGTTGTATCAGTTTGATCAATATGTTATAGCATCTTACTCAACATCTGTCAAGAACCATGTTTTATCAAAATTGTTGCCAATCCTGAAACCATGGATCTAACAATCTCCCTCTTTAGCAAAATTTGGCTAAAATAACCTATACACAATAACCCTGGAGAGAGGAATAAAACCACAACGCAAGCTACACGCAAAGATGTAAACTTTGTACAAACTGTAAAAATATATTAGAGATTACATCAGTTACAAGAATGTATTCCAAAACATCAAAACACATATGTCAAGACATGAGGTCTGAGTTACACATCACAACTCCAAGTTCAGAAAGGACCAATACTCCCCCCTATCACACATAACCAAATTCTCCCCCTCAAACGGAAAACCCAAAGCATAAGAAAACCAACCTTGGCCTTCAAGGGAAAATCCCAAAGTACAATAAAACCAACCTTGTACTAAACCTTGAACTATCCATGTTCATACATTAGGATAACATGCAACAAAAGCAGCACAAATAACTCAGAGCACTAGAGTCATACACTACCATAAGGTAACCAAGAGAAACCATCACAAAACACAATAGAGAGGATGTTAGAACATTTGGTAAGACATCCTGCACATAGACAACCAGCAGTAGTAGTAGCAACAATAGTAGTAGCAGGAGAAGCAACAAACAAGCATGATAGACAATCATGATCCCCCTAAATAGTTACATACAACAAGAAACGATAAATACTACTCTTCCCTTAGCAGTAGCACAGTTCTATCAGCAGGCTAATCAACATGTCAAGACATGTGTCATGAGATCAGGACAAACAAAAACATACTAACACTTTACTCCCCATTTTTAGCCAAAAATTGACAAAAATTAGAGTAAATGTAAAGACGCAAATTGGAAGCACACAGTGATACTGGAAACAAACAAGAATCTAAAATCACAAAAAAAAATTGATGGAAAATAGAAAAATACACTAGAGCTGAAAACAAACATATGGAAACAAAAATGGAAATTGAACCAAACCATGTTAGGGAATTATTACATCCAACTAACAAAGAACAAAGCAGGAAAATTTAAGACCAATTATTCAAACGAGCCACTGAGTCAACATAAGCAACCCAATCTTCATCCCCATACGAGTCAGAATCATGTTATTGAATATGATTTTTCTTGAGAGACTTCATCTTTGTCACAAACTTTTCCCTGTCACTAGTGCACTAGTAGATGATCCAACAGATGCTTCAACATTGGTCTTAACCTTCTTTGGATCAGTATTCTCTTCCATCTTGGCTTCCAACAGATGTTACCTTTTAGATGCAGCATTTTTGGAAGATTTTCTCATGTTGAAGCGCATCTTGTGAGGAGGAACGTCCAATAAGGTATTAATTAAAATGAGATTAACCTAGTTTATAAAGATACCTTGCTTGTAATGATAGACCATTCAATGAGAGTGTTTAGATTGAAGTGTAACGTTCCTTATTAACAATGCACCACTCACCATTGGAGAAAGACACTCTCTTGTTCTTCTTTCTCACTCCCCAAGCTTTGACTGTTGGGACTTTTAAAACATCTGGAATGACAAATACTTTAACCAAAGACAACAATATTTAATTGACATTGGAAAAATGTTTGTCTTGAATTTGCATGCTCCACTTAAATGAAGAGAAGAGAATATTGAGTGTAAGCCTCCTAGTCTGTAATTGCGATTCTAATGATTTGCATGAGTAGTTTCTCAAAAATTCCAAGCGTAGGAGAAACACTATTGCATGTAGCAAGACCTATAACAAATAATATGACTAGTAATAATGAGCTTTGTCTTGCTATGCAAACTGGAATCCTTGAACATACATGCTGAACCCAACTTGCCACAATATGATGTCATGACATCATGTTGGACATTGTAATATTCTAGCTACCAACTCAATTGAGAGCAACAACATTCTTCATAAATAAGTCAATTGAGAGCAACAACATTCTTCAGCAATAAGCCAATTAAGAGTAACAACATTCTTCAGTAGTATACTTAGAGACACTTTCTTGTTCTTCTAGGATACATAAATTGACTTATTGTTGATCCAAAAGAAAAGATTATTTCCTGAGAAGAAACACAAACTATAAAAAACTTGTTCTTGTAAATCAATAATGTTTGTTGTACCCCAAAATTTTCCCTCTCACTTATCAAGATTTTGCTCACAAAATCTCCTTTGGCTCAAGACTGCACTAGGGTTGATCAGCTCAAGACACCTCCTTAAACACTGATGACTAAAATTAGGGTTTGATATTGCACAAGGATATTTGAACTTTCAATGCTTCATATGACTTTCATGGATCATTATGGACCCCCAAGATCACTCATGTCATGTTTCAAGCCTTGGATCATACTTTTGCTCAGTCATTTGAGCAGTTGACCTAAAAATCACTTGTATTAGGGAAAAAGTCAATTGTGGCCAATTTACAGTCAAACTTCATAGTTTTTGATCCACATCAACAATTTAAACTCATGTGTATCATTTGATCAAGTTTGGACCACAACTCCTCAATAAATTTGATCAAATCTCCAAAAGGGCAAAATGGTCAAAATTAGGATTTTGACTGGGAAAGGGCAATTTCTGATTTTTTACCTAGAAAATGATCAATTGGTTTAAGGCATGATCTAAAGAGTCCAATTTCATCATTTTTACATAATGACATGGGTCAAAACATTGCTCAAATTGACAGATGAATTTTCAGTCAACTGATCAAAAGTCAATTGTACACTGAAAAGTCAAACTTTAAATTTTTGGTCAAGATTCAATGTAAAAGATCATAATTCATAAAAGCATGTCAAAATATGAAACTCATTCATCAAGAAATCAAAAATTCAATATTTCATTTTGAAAAGTTAAAATTTCTAAACTTAGAAATTTTTCTAAGTGTTGGAAATTTCTTATTTTTTCATATCTTTCAGCAAACTTTTCACCATGATGCAAGATGATTCAAGAGAAACTTCCAACATGAAAGTTGTATATCTCCATGAAATCTACAAATTTTCTTTAGAAAACTCCTTCCAAAAGTTCTTGTATTTAAAGTTATAATTTTAAGAACATGTGGTCATGAAACAAAACACTTAGATAAATTTTTGCCCTAATTTGGTCAGGATTTTGACCCAACTTCATGGCACTTTTTCATATAGTTCCAAGTTGAATCTTCCAAAGAAATCCATAGATGGGTTGTAGGGAACATTTCAAGCTTTCCAAAATGTCACAGAACTCCTTGAGATCATTTTTGAGTAGGGAGAATCGAAGAGATGAAGTTAGGGTTTTATCACTTGATTTACAAGTCATTTTATGATGAACCAAATTCAAAATTCAAAGTATGTTGCATAACCTCTACTTTGTAGGCCTCAAACTTGTTAGGCACTCCATAATTAATGGCTTGCACAATTGTTAGAGGTCTCATTTCAAGCATTCAATGCAAGGCCATGCTTTATATCCATTTTTGGAAGAAAGTGTACATTGCCATTTTGATAAAGTGCTTTTTTACACAAAACTTGTTCTCGAGCCTTCCACTTGTTCTCTTATCATCATACAAGTCCTATAACTCATAAGAAACTTTTTAGACACTTACAATCACTCAGCCCATGCTTGTACCTCACATTGAAACTTGGTTTCCTTCTTTTCTTCAAAATCAAGTAACCTAGCAATTAGCTGAAAACTTGTACTTCTTATTGTCCAAACCACTCCAATCCTTTTGCTTATAGATATACAAACCATTTTCCACAAAAAACACGAATGATTAAGCCCTGAAAACACCTAGAGCTCAGAATCACATCTCATACCTCCATTTTCACATAAACTGACCAGAAACTTGAAACTCACAACTCCCTCATGCGTTTTCAAGCCTTTTGGTTTCTAAAGCTTCTAAATATCATTTAGGACTGATCCCACACTCTGTTACAAGACTGTAACACCATTAACACCATCCTCCATTTTCAAAAACAGAGCTTTGCACTTGGACTTCTCCATAACTCCTCAGGTACTTTCAGCTCAAGCTAAGCATTCCATTAGCTTCCTGGGAACTTGAGGAAGCTAACCCAACCATTGGAACTCCTTGAAAGCTGCTCAAACTTCAAACCCGATACCCTCTTGCAAGGTAAGTTTCCTAACTTTGGAACTTTTCATACAGGCATCATCAATGATTTATTTGTGAATGAAACATGTAGATATCATTGCCCTAAAGCTAACCATGTTCATAGTTTCCATTAATTTTTCCTGAGCTTAGAGAATTTTAAGATTTAATTTTTTGAGATTTTTAGGGTTAAAAATAGGGCCATTAAAATTCATGTTTATCTTTTAGCTATAGTTTTAATGCTTTACATTTCTGAAACCATGAGGAAATTTGCTACAAGTTTCATGTTTACAGTTTTCATTTTTGTTGAGATTTGAACAAGTTACAGAGCTTCTGGCTGGGCGTGAGGTTGAAGATGAAGTTGGACTTAGGAACGTGTTTGCCTTATGTATTTATTGATTAATTTATATAAACGGATGTATAGCCACCCCAGTGGTAGAAGCGCGCGTCTGTAACCAGAGGAACCTGGGTTCGAGCCCCAGTGGTACCCTTTTGATTTTCTTTACATTTTTGCATTCTGACTTTTTTTGGACAAGGCGCTTGGGCCTCCTTTGGGCTTTGTACTCTTTTTTTTCTTACCACTAACCCACTTGCAGGCTATCAACACCTCTGGCCCAATTTTTATTTTCTTTTCTTATTTCCATTTTATTTATTTTCTTAATTATTTTTCTAATACTAAAAAATCATAAAATATATACAAATAATAGATTTATATTTTGACTTAGTTAATTTATTTTTCTCACAAAAAATATATTTTATTTAACCATACTTTATTTATTTTACTAATTATTCTTGTAAATTTAATTAAAACTAGGTTATTATTAATTTTCTTTTACACCAATTAAAATATATTATTTTAATATTTAAAAAGACCAAAATATTTTATAATACCATAAATTATTTTCAAGACAAAAATACAAAAAAATACTTTTCTTAAACTTAATTTCCTTTTAATTAATTAATAGATTTAGGGTTTATTTAAATACTTTTCCTAGTAAAATTAGGTTTACCTTTTTTTACCTTTAATTAATTATTTTTCCTTTTAATTAATTGGGTTAGACTCAAATTCCCTTTTTTCTTAAAAAATCCAAACAAAAAGATCCATTTTTTTGCATTTGCATTCTTGCATATTTATCTATTTTTGTACATTTATTTATTCAATTCTTGTACCAATTCAATATGGTTGTAATAGATAAATTAGGTTTATTTTCTTGCAATCCCCATTTACAATTTGTACACCCCCTCCCTCATGTATTGTAATAGCGTAGTAACTTTAAATTCTGCAATTTATCGCTTTATATATAACATGCTAGTAATTAGGGTTTGTATGGAAAGACTAAAACCAATCAAATAGAAAACCTTAATCAAAGACAAAATCAAGCATGAAAACAATACATTTGCACACAAGCAACCAGGGTAAATCCACTTGGTTTCCTTTACAAAATGATCATATTACAAATGTGAGGTATCTTAGAAAAAACAAAGCAAAATACAAGATCATAGTCCCTCGATGATGCTATCTAAGTTGCCTTTCAAATGATCTTAGTCCCTAAAAGAGAATTCTAAGGTACCTTGCAACATAGCTAATCATGGTTATACGATGATCCACGCCTGTCCTGTTTACATCCAAAGATAGGGTTACTTACCAAATTAATGGTAAGATAACAATGTCAAAGGAAAAGAAAATGAACAAGAAAGACTTTTGAGTAGGTAGAATACTCCTAATTACTTGCTCAATTTCAAAATATCCTTGCTATTTTCAAAACAAACACCTACACTTTCAAAACCTCTTACAAATTTGAAAACATTTTCAAAAGATCAAACATCTTTGTATACATTCTTACGAACGAGAATCATTACAAAGATTGCCTAAACAATGGCCTCTTTACAAAATACTTTCAAAAAACCACACAAAGCACAATTTCAAAAAAAAAAGCAAGTGATCTACCAAATAACTAAGAGCCCATGGAAAACCATGGATGAAAAGGGTGCTAATACCTTCCCTTTTTATAATCTACCCCCCAAACTCAAGAAATAATCTCATAGGTCTTTCCTGTGCTTTTTCACCTTTCCTTTTGGATAAAAGAAAATTCGGTGGCAACTCTTTCTATCTGCAACATTTGTAATCAAACGCAAAACCTTCTAGTCAGTTCTCCCATTGTATCACAGAACTGGTGTCTCTGATGTGGATAATTATAAAAGTGGTGTTACGTTAGGGTTAGATCATATTTACTTGCTTTCATTGTTTGACTTGTATGCTTTACATTATGGTTTTTTGTTTGGGTTTGAATCCTCTACCCGGATTTGGGATACCTTATAGGTAAGTAGCAATACGTTGTGGCAACTGTGTGGGGTATACCGACATGGTCTAAGCAATAGCTACGTTAGTGCGACATATTTGTGGGTACCGGTAGCCCTTGAGTTAATCAAGGAGAATAAGGGTCCGTTGAGTGATGTCATGAAGCACTAATGAACTTTTAGAACTGTTACTTGATCAACTTGGCCTTTAGGACATAGTGAGATGACTCGCTTTGGTGTAGTCCGAAGTTGGTAGATACTCTATACTACACTCATTGAGGTTTGGTTTTTCGAGATATTTCGGTCGCCATTAAAGAGGCTTCTGCTGAGACAATGCTCAAGGAAACAAACCAGTGATATTGAGCTCCTTATAACCCATTTACTATTGCTAGGACAGGTTGAGCCAACTAAAATTCAAGAGGGTACTTACCTATAATAATCCATGCAAGCCTAACCCTAAGGATTTGTTTTCTTTGTTTGTGTATATTTAATTGTACATAACATCATGAACATCATAACATCATATTCATTCACTAACCATTTCAAGGATCTTGGGATTCATCTTTGTTCTATTTTATAGGATATAGATTCTATTCGCAGGAAAACTATTCAAGTCAATCTGGTAAGGATACCTCCACAACTTAAGGAGCTAGCTTCAAGGATTCCATAAAATTCTCCATTCACCGAGAGACATGGTCGGCTACTCAACTTGGTCACCTAAAACACTGATGAAAACATGATGAAGGTGCTCTTTCAGTTCTTTGATCCTTTACACCATTGCTTCACATTTACCGATTATCAACTTGTGCCAACTTTGGAAGAATTCTCCCAACTCTTGAGGATTCCTATTATTAATCAACTACATTTCAACGGTACGGAAAGAGACCCAAATCCAGAAGAGATTTCTCAAGCTCTAAACTTGTAATCATTTGATGTCACAACTAATTGGGAAACAAGGAGTGGTGTCAAAGGCTTCCTAGCAAAGTTCTTGTTTGAGAAAGCCCGAAGCGGTTGGAACTCTTTGGATTTGCAAGCCTTTGATGAAATTTTGGCTCTCCTCATCTATGGGATGGTTTTGTTTTCAAATCCTGACCAACTCATAGATGTGAACGCCATCAAAATCTTCATATCTCGTAACCTGGTGCCTACTTTGCTAGGGGACATTCTACATTCTTTGCACACTCGCACTATGAGGAGAAAAGGTGTCCTTATGTGTTGCACTCCTCTCTTGGCAAGATGGTTTATTTCGCATCTTCCCCAATCTGTATTAAAGAACGAGCAAGGTTCAAGGTGGTCACAAAGGTTGATGACGCTCAAACATTCAGACATTCATTGGTGTTCCCGATCCATAGAGAATGTTACTATTATCGACCATTGTGGAGAGTTCCCTAATGTCCCTTTACTTGGCATTAGGGGAGGTATCACCTACAACCCCTGCTTAGCCTTAAGACAATTCAGTTTCGCCCGAAGGGATGTCCCTCATGAGGTGCTCATTCAAGGTTTGGTATTTGACTATGAGAACGACAATCAAGGTCTTCGCCAAAGATTTATCCGAGCTTGGAGGATGTTGAACAAGGTATATAGCAAGACACTGGGGCATAAGAATTCCATCCCTCTTGAGCCTTACCTCAAATGGGTACGAACTCGTGCCCAGAGTCTTATGATGCCTTATCCTTCCATTCTCCCAATAATGATTGAGCCTGTTAAGGAAGGAGATGTTCCATACACTATCCTACATCCTGACATGCCCACCTCTCTTGAAGACTTACAAAGAGATTTGATACAACTCAAAGGGGAGCGAGATACTTTCGAAGCCCAATTCTACGCCAGCGAGAATAAGGTTTTGGAACTCACTAAGCAACTTCATGAAGAGAAGACTTTGAATGCCTACATCGCACCAAAGAGGATGCGTACTACCTATTTATCTTAGAGTTTTTTGTATTTGTTTTGCCCAAATAGGCATTGATGTACTCAAGCTTTTATTTATTAATATAACGTGTGTTTCCTTTTTGTCTAAAAACAAATTTGAATCTTTAAAATCCTTGAAATCATTGCATAAGCATTTACCATTCATCATAACATAAGCAGGTTTCTGGAAACAAGTCTCCTCATCTTTCTACTGTTTATTTTAGTAAGATGGATCTCGAGCAAACGGTGAAGGACCTCCAAGCACAAAATACTCAGTTTCAACACATGTTCTTAACTCTAGCCAAAGGACAAGAAGAGTTGAAGACCTTGCTGGTTGAAGAGAAAAAGAAGAAAAAGAAAATAACCGGAGTTCTAAACATGGGAAGAAGATTCCAAGGACATGCAAGAAGGACCTTGGACTTTGCAACGTCATCTGGTGAGAAAGACAATCAAGATGGGAAAGGCATGGAAGCAGTTGTCCAGCCAGATTCAGAAGAGGAAGAGGAAGAAGAAGACTATTCTGAAGAACAATATCCTCTAGATGATAACAAGTATAAGCATCTAGAAGAACAGTTAAGTGCAATGGAAATCCAAAAAGTGCCTGGATTGGACTTTGAGGAGTTGGGGTTAGTATATGGCATAGTCATTCCTCCAAATTTTAAAGCACCAGTGTTCACCAAATACGATGGAGTTTCATGTCCCAAAATGCATCTCCAGTCCTATGTGAGGAAAATCTAGCCTCATACCGCAGACAAGGATTTATGGGTACACTTCTTTCAAGACAGTCTGTATGGAACTCAACTTGATTGGTTTTATCAGTTGGAAAGAGACAATTTTCATAACTGGGAAGATCTTGCTGCTGCCTTTTACAAACAATACCAATAAAACATTGATCTTGCACCCACCCATACTCAACTCTAGAGAATGGCCATGGTTTCAAGTGAGGGCTTTAAAGACTATGCGTAAAAGTGGAGGGACTTAGCAGGAAGAGTCCAGCATCCTCTATGTGAAAGAGAATTAGTAGACATGTTTTTGGGCACCTTGTCTGGTCCTTTCTTCAACCATTTAATTGGGAGTTCATAAGCTAGATTTACTGAATTGATATTGACCCGAGAAAGAGTAGAGGTCGGGATAAAGAATGGAAAGATTCAAAAAGATGCATCCTCTACTGCTGTAAGGAAACCATTCATCAGAAAGAAAGAAGTGGTTGTTGCATATCCTCAGAGAAATCAAAATAGGGTTGAACGTCGTCCAATGTTGGGGGATGTCATGATTCCTAAACCAGAGCCTGCTCAGCAAAGAAGCAACCAACCAAGAATGGAAAGACCAGTCAGACAATTCACCTGAATTAATATGACACTATCTCAAGTGTTTCCACATTTGTTAAGATCCAATCTAGTGACTTTGAAAGAAGCTCCGAAGAATCCTAACACAACCTCTCCTCACTATCATCCTAATGCCTGCCGTGCATACCATTCTGAGAGTTCCAGCCATGACACTAACAACTGTTGGGCTCTAAAGAACAAAGTATAAGACCTTCTTAAAGCCAAAGAGATTGAATTCAACGCGCCCGAAAAGCCAAATGTCATTACTTCTCCTATGCCCAAACACGGTCGTGATGTCAACGGGGTCGAGGAAGATATGTTTGTTACTTCAGTTGATGAACTTGTGACCCTACTCCTGACTATCAAAGAGAATTTGTTGAATTCCGATGTTTTCCCAGGCTGTGATGAAAGCTGTCATTTCTGTTTATCCTCACCAACCAACTGTCCTTTGTTGAAAGCAGGCATTCAGTGCCTAATAGATAACAAGGAAATTTTGTTCGAAAAGACTTCTGTTCCAACTATTTCTTATACTGATGTTTCCATCGTGACCATTTCCGACAATTCTTCTAGGGTCTCCACCAAAAGACCCGTTATAATTACATCAGTTCCTAAAGTAACTCTGTTGATAATTACAATTCCTGGTCCGATCCCGTATTCGTCAGACAAAACCGTGCCATAGAATTATGGAGGGGATGTCTACTACCACGGTATCAAGCAAGATTGGCCAGCTGCTGAAGATTCAAGTTCCGAGAAAGTTGACTCCGATATCAGTAATATCACAGGAACTAGTAAGATAACCCGAAGTGGAAGGGTATTCTCTCTAGAAATTTCCCCTCCAAAGGCTATTCCCAGTCCTACAATCATATCTAATAATACTCCTGTTGACAAAACTGTTACAATCCCTGTTATCACTCCTACTGACATTCATGCTGCCGAGTCAACTGAGACTCGAGGTAAAGGTATTCTGGTTAAGCCTGTTCGGACGAAGGCAAAATCATTAGTTATCCTTGAGACTTCTCGAAAAGAGATGGAGAAAATTCTAAAGATCATAAAAAGAAGCGAATACAATGTAGTTGAGCAACTGGGGCAAACTCCATCAAAAATTTCAATGCTGGCTTTATTATTATGTTCTAAGGCTCATGCAAAGGCCTTGGTATAATTCCTGAAAACTGCCCATGTACCCCAAGAAACATTTGTCGATCAGTTCCAAGACTGCGTAGCCAGCTTGACTGCAGATAATGGCTTAGGTTTTTCAGATGTTGATTTAACGCCAAGAGGGAGGAAGCATAATGAGGCATTACATGTCTCAGTCGAATGCAGGGGCACAACTCTGGCTCATGTCTTGGTTGACACCGGTTCGTCTCTGAATGTGTTGCCTAAAAAGGCTCTTGATAGGCTTGACTGTGAGGGATTGACATTGAAACCGAGCAACATAGTAGTGAGGGCCTTTGACGACTCAAAGAGGATGGTACATGGGGAAGTAGACATCCCCATAAAATTTGGAACCCAAACGTTTGATTCAACTTTTTATGTAATGGATATTTGCCCTTCATATACCTGCTTACTAGGCCGACCGTGGATTCACAATTCTAGTGCCGTTACTTCTATGTTGCATCAAATGCTAAAATATTTCAAGGGAAAATCATCACCGTTCATAGAGAAGAAGAGTATATGATCAGGCATCTAAATTCCTTCAGATATGTGGAACTAGATGGTGAATTTATTGAAACTTCATTCCAGCAATTTGAAGAAGTCCCGCAAACTGTGGCAGTAACCAAGGTTGTGTCTCAAGTTCCTAAGATACAAGGCCTCCACTCAAGATGTCATCTTTGAAGGATGCCAAGGTAGTGATAGAAGAAGGTGGGTGCACTATTTGGGGCCAACTCCCAGATATCCCATACAAATCTGACAAGTTTGGTATGGGTTTCACTTCAGGTGCTCAGAAAGTTGTACGTCACTCTCGTGCCGGAGGACCACCCATGAAGATCAATAACTATGAAGTCAATGCAGTGGAGGATGATGAAGACAGCTATAACCTGGAAGATTGGATTTGCCCAACTGTCAGTGGAGGGCTCAGCAACTGGGAGACTAGAGATTTCGTCCCGATCACTTTTATCCCACAATAATTTGTCTTTACATTTTATCGGATCTGCAATATTAAAACAATTCAGACTCTTAAAACCTTGTGTCTTACCAGAGGCACAATGGTCCATTTGTAAGGGTTATTATCTCATTTCCATATGACATCAATGAATCATGGATGTTTTTGCATACAAACTTTGTGCTCATTATTTTTTCTTTTTTCATTTTAGTTTCTTTCAAAGATAGTTATACTCTTACACACACTCACACTCACAATGCAGGTCTACATCCATTTGGGATCCCATGGGTAAAGATTCTTCTATAGCCTTCTGTGATTTCGAAAATCGAATCTACCAAGCCGAAGACGAAGGTGGGGAAGATTGTGAAGTACCAGGGGAAATCGCCAGGTTACTACATCAAGAAGAGAGGACCATTCATCCCCGCGAGGAACCAGTGGACACAATCAACCTAGGTACTAAAGATGACAAGAGAGAGGTCAAGGTGGGTGCCAATCTGGGACCCAGTATCAAGGAGCTTCTAATTCAGTTATTGCACGATTATGTTGAGGTCTTTGTCTGCTCGTATGAAGACATGCCAGGACTTGATGCAAATATTGTTGTACATCGTCTACCAACAAAAGAAGATTTTCCACCGGTGAAACAAAAGGTTTGTCGCATGCAACCAGACATGTCGGAGAAGATCAAAGCAGAAGTCATGAAACAATTCAACGCTGGATTCTTGGTCGTCACCTCCTATCCGCAATGGGTTGCCAATGTTGTTCCCGTGCCCAAAAAGGACGGAAAAGTGTGAATGTGCGTGGACTACAGAGATTTGAACAGGGAAAGCCCTAAAGATGATTTCCCACTACCCCACATTGATGTTCTAGTTGACAATATGGCACAACATAAAGTGTTTTCCTTCATGGACAGTTTTGTCAGGGTACAACCAAATCAAAATGGTACATGAAGACATGGAGAAAACAACCTTTTTCACATAGTGGGGTACATTCTTCTACAAGGTTATGCCATTCGGACTAAAGAATGCTGGGGAAACCTATCAGTGTGCCATGGTAGCTCTATTTCACGACATGATACATCACGAAATAGAGGTCTATGTGGACGATATGATAGCTAGATCTCAAACAGAAGAAGAGAATCTTAACCATTTACAGAAACTCTTTGAGAGGCTAAAGAAATATAAGTTGAGGTTGAACCCAAATAAATGCACCTTTGGGGTTAGGTCTGGTAAACTCCTAGGCTTTGTTATTAGCAATAAAGGTATTGAAGTAGATCCTGCCAAGGTGAAAGCAATACAAGAGATTCCTGCTCCTCGTACCGAGAAGGAAGTCAGAGTATTCTTGGGACGTTTAAACTACATTACCAAATTCATTTCTCACCTGACAGCTACTTGTGAAACAATCTTCAAATTAATGAAGAAAGATCAAGTAGTCAAATGGAATGAAGAGTGCCAAACTGCTTTTGACAAGATCAAATAGTACCTGCAAGAGCCTCCTGTTTTGATGCCACCAGTGGAGGGAAGACCGTTGATCATGTATCTGACTGTTTTGGAAAATTCAATGGGGTGTGTGCTGGTACAGCATGACGAGTTTGGCCAAAAAGAGCATGCTATTTATTACCTGAGCAAAAAGTTTATCGACTTTGAAACAAGATATTCACTACTCGAGAAAACTTGTTGCGCTCTGGTATGGGCTGCTCGCCGACTAAGACAGTATATGCGGACCCATACTACCTTATTGATATCTAAAATTGTTCCGATAAAATACATCTTCGAGAAACCTGTTCTCTCTGGGAGAATAGCGAGATGGCAGATGATCCTGACAGAATATGACATACAATATACTACCCAGAAAGCAATAAAGGGCAGTGTACTAGCTGATCACCTTGCTCACCAAGCTGTGGAAGACTACCAGTCCATGAAGTTTGAATTCCCGAATGAAGACATCATGACGGTAAACAACTATGAAGAATTCAGACCATATGAGGGACCTGAACAAGGATCCTGATGGACCCTGGTTTTTGATGGGGCATTCAAAGCACTCGGAAATGGTATTGGTGTTATACTCATATCTCCTGAAGGGTGTCATACTCCCTTTACTGCAAGACTCTGCTTCAACTATACAAACAACATGGCGGAATACGAAGCATGCATTTTTGGTCTCAAAGCTGCCATAGATTTGGGGATTAAATCTTTAAATGTATTCGAAGATTTAGCTTTGGTCATCAGCCAGATCAAAGGAGAATGGGACACAAAACACCTTAACCTTATCCCCTACAAAGAACATGTGCTGACATTGATCCCACATTTTGAGAAGATTACCTTCGAGCATTTCCCGCGAGAAGAAAATCAGCTAGAAGACGCACTAGCCACAATGTCATCCATGTTTAAACTTAAATGGGATAACGAGGCTCCCGGGATCACCATTGAATGAATGGATGAACCAGCTCACTTTCACGAGATTAATATTGAAGAAGTAGTGGACCAACCTTGGTTTCACGAAGTCAAGAGGTATCTCGAGGCTCAAGAATATCCGGAAGGAGCTTCAGTCAATGATAAGAAGTACTTAAGGAGTTTCTCTGCTAAATTCTTCCTTAGCAATGGCACTCTCTACAAACGCAACCATGGCTCTGTGTTACTTCGATGCGTAGATAATGTTGAAGCAGAAAAGATCATGGCTGATCTACATGAAGGCACTTTTGGCACCCATTCTAGTGGGCATACAATGGCAAAGAAGATCCTACGGGCAGGCTATTATTAGTCTACCATGGAAGCAGATTGTTATCAACACTCTCGAACCTGCCACAAGTGTCAGATCTATGCTGACAAAGTGCATGTACCTCTTGTTCCTCTAAATGTCTTAACAACTCCTTGGCCTTTTGCTATGTGGGGCATCAATATGATTGGGGAAATCAAAGCAACAACCTCCAATGGACACCGTTTCATCTTAGTGGCCATTGACTATTTTACAAAGTGGGTTGAGGCAGCCTCTTTCGCTTCTGTGACCAAGAATGTTGTAGCCCGGTTCATTAAACAGAATCTCATCTGTCGGTATGGTATCCCGGAGAGGATCTTCACAGACAATGGTACGATTCTAAACAATACTATGATCACCACCCTGTGCGAGAAATTCAAGATCCAGCGTCATAATTTTTCCCCTTGCCGGCCAAAGATGAATGGTGTTGTCGAAGCGGAAAATAGGAACATTAAAAAGATCATACAGAAAATGACAGTCACATACAAAGACTGGCATGAGATGCTACCATTCGCTCTCCACGAGTATCATACTACAGCTCACACATCAACCGGGGAAACACCCTACTCTCTGGTATACGGCATGGAGGTTGTCTTGGCTATTGAGGTCCAGATCCCCTCTCTGAGAATTATGAAGGATGCAGGGCTGAATGGAGAAGATTATATCCAGATTCGACTTGATCAACTGAACTTGATTGATGAGAAAAGACTTACTGCTGTTTGTCATGGTCAAATGTATCAAAAATGGATGATCAAGGCTTTTAACAAAAAGGTCAGATGCCAAGTATATCAAGCCGGGGATTTGGTGATCAAACATATCATACTTCCGCAAAGTTATCCCTGGGGAAAATGGAGTCCTACATATGAAGGATCGTTTGTAATCAAAAGCATATTCTCTGGTGGAGCAATGATTCTGACCACCATGGATGGCGACGACTTGCCGCACCCTATGAACGCGGATATAGTCAAAAGATACTACGCATAAGAGACCCGCTAGGTTGACATACCTAGGCAAAACAAGGGCATCCCGGCGAACCAAAAAGGTTCAGGAAAAAATTAGGGATAAAACAAAAAAAATCTGTACACTCGGCAAGTTGAAAACCCGAAAGGACGACTTGGGCAAAAAAGGGTATCCCGGTGGACTGAAAACCCGAAAGGGCGGTCCAGGAAATAGTTAGGGATTTAAGGTGTATGACTATGTCCCTTTGGATCACCTTACGGATAACCTGCAAACTCGACGGTTCTGATCAATTCAATCAGCTTCGTACAAGGCAACAAATAGACAAGATGCTCAGAGACACGAAGGCTATAGCAGAAAGGGAACCCCTTGGGAATATTGCACATAGCTATCTTTTCTTTGTATCGAATTCTCATTTGATGACATTCTCTTACTAGAATGATTGTATCATTATACAAAAATACTTATTCAAAGTCAATACAAAGATATCCCTTTGAAAGTGCAAAACTATCTGTTTTCTTTACTTTTATGTTTTGTTTACAAAAACGTCCAATGATTTATTTTTGAACATATGCATTTGAACATAATTACTGTTTACAAAAAAACAAAGTAGAAAGACAATCACTGATGGCTTTAAGAGATAGGGAAATATCTTTGAGCTATTCCATAAAGTCCCCCGCATTGTGCAGTTTAATCCCCATCAGAACAAAACTTCCAGTTATCAATCCTTAGTAGAAGTCGTCCAATTTCTCAGGATTCCCCAACAGGATTTTACAAGCAGTGTACGGCGTTTCCCTTACAACAGAGTTTATTTCTCTAAGAGGAAATCCATCAACACATCAACTTCACAACATGAAGACTTACACTCTGTATCCTTAGCAGCCGTCAGGGATTTATTTTCCCAATCCAACAGTAGTGCAGCAAATTAGCTCACATATGCATACATTGCACCCATATGTCATAAACATTGATAACACGAATGCATTTTACCATGAATTTCATACAACATGACATTGCATATTAGCTAACATTTTACCCTTTTCGGGATAAGATTAATCAACAGTTACCATTAACAATGTTCAAAGTTTTCAGATACGCTCCAAACACGGATGCCATTCTGATACTCACTTAGATTCAGACTTCAGATACAGTTCAGATATGCTCCAGACACGGATGCCATCCTAATACTCATTCAGATTCAGCTATCAGATAAAGTTCAGATACGCTCCCGATACGGATGCAATTCTGATACTCATTCAAAATCAACTCTCAGATACAGTTCAGATACGCTCCAGACACGGATGCCATTCTGATACTCATTCAGATTCAACTTTCAGATACAGTTCAGATACGCTCTAGACACGAATGCCATCTTGATACTCATTCAGATTCAGCTATCAGATATAGTTCATATACGCTCCCGATACGGATGCCATTTTGATACTCATTCAGACTCAACTCTCAGATATAGTTCAGATACGCTCCAGACACGGACGCCATTCTGATACTCATTCAGATTCAACTTTCAAATACAATTTAGATACGCTTCAGACACGGACGCCATCCTGATACTCATTTAGATTCAACTTTTGATACAATTCAGATACGCTCCAGACATAGATGCCATTCTGATTCTCATTCAGTTTCAGCTTTCAGATACAGCTCATATATGCTCCGCACACGGACGCCATTCTGATACTCATTCAGATTCAACTTTCAGACTCAACTCAGATACGCTACAGACATGGACGCCATTCTGACACTCATTCAGTTTCAGCTTACAAATACTGTTCAGCAATCATTTCTGGATGGCACCTACAAGCCCATCTCTAACAACTTTCCATCATCTCTCTAAATGGCATATTTAAGCCAATTCCATATACCATCAACCTTCACATCACCGAGTGCAAATTTTTGGGCACTCTAGTATCCAATCATCTTCCACCTTTGAGTCACGAATGGAAAAACTCGCCAATCTAACTCTTCAGGCTTAAGAAGATTGAACAGGGGCAGCTGTTGTACCCCAAAATTTTACCTCTCACTTATCAAGAATTTTCTCACAAAATCTCCTTTGGCTCAAGACTGCACTAGGGTTGATCAGCTCAAGACACCTCCTTAAGCACTGATGACTAAAATTAGGGTTAGAGATTGCACAAGGATATTTGAACTTTCAATGCTTCATATGACTTTCATGGATCATTATGGACCCCCAATATCACGCATGTCAAGTTTCAAGCCTTGGATCACACTTTTGCTAAGTCAATTGAGCAGTTGACCTAAAAATCAGCTGTATTGGGGAAAAAGTCAATTGTGACCAATTTACATTCAAACTTCATAGTTTTTAATCCACATCAACAATTTAAACTCATATGTATCATTTTATCAAGTTTGGACCACAACTCCTCAAGAAAATTGATCAAATCTCCAAAAGGGCAAAATGGTCAAAATTAGGGTTTTGACTGGGAAAGGGCAATTTCTGATTTTTTGACCTAGCAAATGATCAATTGGTTTAAGGCATAACCTCAAGAGTCAAATTGAATCATTTTGACCTAATGACATGGATCAAAACATTGCTCAAGTCCAATAGATTGACAGATGAATTTTCAGTCAACTAATCAAAAGTCAATTGTACACTGAAAAGTCAAACTTTGACTTTTTGGTCA
The DNA here is from genome assembly GCA_948472305.1 of Vicia faba. NCBI lineage: Eukaryota > Viridiplantae > Streptophyta > Magnoliopsida > Fabales > Fabaceae > Vicia > Vicia faba. Next base: position 27,587,032 of record OX451736.1, read on the forward strand.
AAATTCAATGTCAAAGATCACAATTCATCAAATCATGTCAAGATATGAAACTCATTCATCAAAAAATCAAAATTCAAGATTTCATTTTGAAAATTTAAAATTTCTAAACTTAGAAATTTTTCTAAGTGTTGGAAATTTCTTATTTTTTCATAACTTTGAGCAAACTTTTCACCATGATGCAAGAGGATTCAAGAGAAACTTCAAACATGAAAGTTTTAGATCTACATTAGATCTAAAACTTTGCTTTACACAACTCCTTCCAAAAGTGCTTGGATCTCAAGTTATGATTTTAAGAACATGTGGCCAAGTTCATGGCACTTTTTCATATAGTTCCAAGTTGAATCTTCCAAAGCAATCCAAAGATGGGTTGTAGGGAACATTTCAATATTTCCAAAATTTCCAAGAACTCCTTGAGATAATTTTTGAGTAGGGATAATAGAAGAGATGAAGTTAGGGTTTTATCACTTGATTTACAAGTCATTTTATGATGAACCAAATTCAAAATTCAAAGTATGATGCATAACCTCTACTTTGCAGGCCTCAAACTTGTTAGGCACTCCATAATTAATGGCTTGCACAGCTATTAGAGGTCTCATTTCAAGCATTAAATGCAAGGCCATGCTTTATATCCATTTTTGGAAGAAAGTGTACATTGCCATTTTGATAAAGTGCTTTTTTACACAAAACTTGTTCTCGAGCCTTGCACTTGTTCTCTTCTCATCATACAAGTCCTATAACTCATAAGAAACTTGTTAGACAGTTACAATCACTCAGCCCATGCTTGTACCTCACATTGAAACTTGGTTTCCCTCTTTTCTTCAAAATCAAGTAACCTAGCAATTAGCTGAAAACTTGTACTTCTTATTGTCCAAACCACTCCAATCCTTTTGCTTATAGATATACAAACCATTTTCCACAAAACACACGAATGCTTAAGCCCTGAAAACACCTAGAGCTCAGAATCACATCTCATACCTTCATTTTCACATAAATTGACCAGAAACTTGAAACTCATAACTCCCTCGTGCATTTTCAATCATGTTGGTTTCTAAAGCTTCTAAACATCATTTAGGACTGATCCCATACCCTGTTACAAGACTGTAATACCATTAACACCATCCTCCATTTTCAAAAACAGAGCTTTGCACTTGGACTTCTCCAGAACTCCTCAGGTACTTTCAGCTCAAGCTAAGCATTCCATTAGCTTCCTGTGAACTTGAGGAAGCTAACCCAACCATTGGAACTCCTTGAAAGCTGCTCAAACTTCAAACTGGATACCCTCTTGCAAGGTAAGTTTTCTAACTTTGGAACTTTTCATACAGGCATCATCAATGATTTATTTGTGAATGAAACATGTAAATATCATTGCCCTAAAGCTAACCATGTCCATAGTTTCCATTAATTTTGCCTGAGCTTAAAGAATTTTAAGATTGAATTTTCTGAGATATTTAGGGCTCAGAATAAGGCCATTAAAATTCATGTTTATCTTTGAGCTATAGTTTTAATGCTTTACATTTCTTAAATCGTGAGGAAAATTGCTACAAGTTTGATGTTTACAGTTTTTATTTTTTTTAAGATTTAAACAAGTTACAGAGCTTCTGGCTGGGCGTGAGGTTGAAGATGAAGTTGGCCTTAGGAACGTGTTTGCCTTATGTATTTATTGATTGATTTATATAAACGGATGTATAGCCACCCCAGTGGTAGAAGCGCGCGGCTGTAACCAGAGGGACCTGGGTTCGAGCCCCTGTGGTACCCTTTTGATTTTCTTTAAATTTTTTGCATTCTGACTTTTTTTGGACAAGGCGCTTGGGCCTCCTTTGGGCTTTGTACTCTTTTTTTTCTTACCACTAACCCCCTTGCAGGCTATCAACACCCCTGGCCCAATTTTTATTTTCTTTTCTTATTTCCATTTTATTTATTTTATTAATTATTTTTCTAATACTAAAAAATCATAAAATATATAAAAATAATAGATTTATATTTTAACTTGGTTTATTTATTTTTCTCACAAAAAATATATTTTATTTAACCATACTTTATTTATTTTACTAATTATTCTTGTAAATTTAATTAAACTAGGTTATTATTTATTTTCTTTTACACCAATTAAAATATATTATTTTAATATTTAAAAATACCAAAACATTTTATAATACCATAAATTATTTTCAAGAAAAAATACAAAAAAAATATTTTCTTAAACTTAATTTCCTTTTAATCAATTAAATGATTTAGGGTTTTATTTAAAAACTTTTCCTAGTAAAATTAGGTTTACCTTTTTTTACCTTTAATTAATTATTTTTCCCTTAAATTAATTGGGTTAAAGTCAAATTCCCTTTTTTCCTAAAATATCCAAACAAAAATATCCATTTTTTTTTTGCATTTGCATTCTTGCATATTTATCTATTTTTGTACATTTATTTATTCAATTCTTGTACCAATTCAATATGGTTGTAATAGATTAATTAGGTTTATTTTCTTGCAATCCCCATTTACAATTTGTACACCCCCCTCCCACAAGTATTGTTATAGCGTAGTAACTTTAAATTCTGCAATTTATCGCTTTATATATAACATGCTAGTAATTAGGGTTTGTTTGGAAAGACTAAAACCAATCAAATAGAAAACCTTAATCAAAGACAAAATCAAGCAAGAAAACAATACATTTGCACACAAGCACCCTTAGGGTAAATCCACTTGGTTGCTTTTACAAAATGGCCATATTACGCATGTGAGGTATCTTAGCAAAAACAAAACAAAATACAAGATCATAGTCCCTCGATGACGCTATCTAAGTTGCCTTTCCAATGATCTTAGTCCCTAAAAGAGAATGCTAATATACCTTGAAACATTGCTAATCATTGTTATACGATGACCCACGCCTCTCCCGTTTACATCCAAAGCTAGGGTTACTTACCAAATCAATGGTAAGATAACAATGTCAAAGGAAAAGAAAATGAACAAGAAAGTCTTTTGAGTAGGTAGAATGTTCCAAATTACTTGCTCAATTTCAAAACATCCTTGCTATTTTCAAAAACAAACACCCAAACTTTCAAAACCTCTTACAAATTTGAAAACATTTTCAAAAGATCAAACATCTTTGTATACATTCTTACGAACAAGAATCATTACAAAGATTGCCTAAACAATGGCCTTTTTACAAAATACTTTCAAAAAACCACACAAAGTACAATTTGAAAGAAAAGCAAGTGATCTAGCAAGTAACTAAGAGCCCATGGAAAACCATGGATGAAAAGGGTGCTAATACCTTACCTTTTCATAATCTACCCCCCGAACTCAAGAAATAATCTCAAAGGTCTTTCCTGTGCTTTTTCACCTTTCCTTTGGATAAAAAAAGTCGGTGGAGACTCTTGCTAACCGCAACATTTGCAATCAAACACAAAACCTTCAAGTCAGTTCTCCCACCATATCACAATGTTCCAATAGCTTTACTCCAAAAATCATCAGATAAGGCTTAATTAATTTGACATAAAACCAAAATTAGACATCACATATCAGAAATTAAAGTTGATCTCTTCATAATGAATTCCTTTGAACAACCTTTATGTACACAAGAGGGAACTTTGTTGACTTGAGAGCTTTTTGATTCAGTTCCTGCTAGCTTTTAAGAGACTACCAAATTTCCTGAATTCAGTCTGTTGAGATGATGTTCCAACATCTTCTTGGACATCAGTCCCTCCCTTAATTCTAGAAACATTGACTTTGGTTCTAGCGTTAACAACCTTATATGACATGCTCTTGGTAAAGAAACTTAGACATATCCATTAATCACATTTGGAATTCATCTTTCCCTGAAGAAGCTGATAAATAACTTTGAAGTCCTCACAGATAACTGATTTTTCCTTGCTATATATTCCCCAGGACATTTTAGAAAAATCATCAACAATAACACAAACATGCCTTTATCCACCATGATTCTCACCTTGCATTGGACGTATTAGATCAAAAATTATATATCCTAGAACATTGGAAGTTGTCAAATGTTGCAACTTATGGTGTAACATCATGGCTCCATCTTCCTTGAACATCAAGCATGAGGATAAGCAATTAGATACTTGTGATATCCATAAATAGCATTTGTTTTTGGACTTAACTTCCTCATTAAAACATTATACATCTCATTAGAGACCAAACAATCTCCATTAGTGAGATTTATCTTTAGACCTTGATCACACAACTGACTTACGTTCATGTAATACGGTGGGAGAACTGAATTATTTTTGCATTTTATCGCAAATGTTGCGGATAGGAAGAGTCGCCATCGACTTTTATTTTATCCAATAAGGAAAGGGTGAAAATAACAGGAAAGACCTTGATAGATTTTGAGTTCGGGGGGGTAAGTTATGAAAAGGGAAGGTGTTAGCACCCTTTTCATCTGTAGTTATCTACGGGCTCCTAATCGCTTAGCTCACTTTGAAATTTTCTTTGTGTGTGTATTTTGAAAATATTTAGAATGCCAATGTAAGGAGAACTTTGTAATAACTCTTGTATCGGTCCTCAAGAGTGTATACAGAGTATTTGTTTGAAAATATTTTGAAAAGTGTGATTGTGAAATGTTTTGTTTTTGTGAGCAAGTGATTAATAGTATTCTACCCACTCAAGGTCGTTCTTGTACTTTTCATATTCCTTTAGATAGAGTTATCCATACCATTAGTTAGTAATAAGCCCTATATTTGGATGTGGAGGGACATGCGAAGGGTCATCATACAGTCATCGAAGGAAACTTGTAAGGATGCTTTTAGCAATTTCGTAAGGGACTAGATCATATTTTCTGAAAGGCAACATCGAAGGATCATCGAGGGACTATGATCTTTTATTAGAGGGACTTTGATAAAGTGTCCTTACTTTCGAGGGACATGACAGTTTATTCCGAGAACACAATAAAGAGAGGATACCCTAGAGGTGCAAGCGTACGAGTGTGTTTATTTCATTTATTTATCTTGAGATTTATGGTTTTCTATCATTCATTTTTATCTTGCCATACAACCCTAATTACTAAGAAGTAATATATTAAATATAGTAACAGCAGATAAAGGCATAAAAATAAACCTAAACCTATTACACGGCTTCGAGGCAGATACATAATAGCAGTGCGGAAAATGAATTCTAAGTTATTACATCCCGGGAGGCAAGTACATAATAATGAAAAATAAAGCGGGAAATCTAGGCTATTACAATTGAATGTGCCTTTTGTACCCCAAAATTTGCGCTCCCATATTTCCCATTACATTTCAAGTGAGATCCTCAAATTTCTCAAGGAAGTCCAAGGGTTGACCAGACCAACTCTCTCCTAAGGCAGTCTACCTCAAATTAGGGTTTCAGTTTTCATCAAGGTAATTGAGTCCAAGGGATAAAAAATGCTCACCAATGCCCTAATATGTTCTAAAGATCATCCATGTCAAGTTTCAATCCCTACAGAGAAAGTTTGCTCAGTCAATTGCGCAAAGGTCTGAAAGTCGACTATGTTAGGCAAAAAGTCAATTGTGTCCTACATGCAGTCAAACTTCAAGATTTTTGGTCAACATCCTCATTTTTAAGTATTATTCATCATTTGGTCAAGGGTTGATCATGATTCCTCAAGGATTGCTCACAATTCATCAAAACCCAAAAGTTGCTAAATTAGGGTTTTGTAGGAAAAGTCAACTCAACTTTGACCAAGCATAAATTTCCCATACTTTATCAAACATGACCCATCCAAAGCTCATTTTGAAGAGGAAGAAATCCCCTACAATTAATATTCATCTTCCAAGTTCAAAATATGCACTTACAAGAAGTTATGAATTTGGACATTATAGGTCATTTTGAAAAGTCAACAAAAACACCTTTTTTGTCAAAGCTTCATACATGAACATGGAAGACTCAATTGAGATGAGACCAAAAGGGTTGCTTAGGGGACACCTTAAGATTTCTAAAAATTCCAAGAACACATCTCTAGGGTCAAAATTGAAGTAGTTATGTATTGGTGAAGTTGACCCTTTTTGCAAAATTGCCAAAAGTCAAATGTGGCCAAAATTACAATTTTTGTCAAATGGGCCCAACTTTTTGTGCTTGCATTGAGTTTGTAACATGGTCCATGACCCATGATCCTTCCCACTTGCCTTTATTTTTATTTTTTGTCATTTATTTTGATTTTTATTTCAATTAAATCAAATTAAATCAAAATAAAATCATGAAAATATCAAAACTAAAGATTTATTTTGGACATAAAAAGATTGAATTTTTCTTGTTTTGGAAAGATTTGATACAAGGGTGAATCAATGATCAAATCTTCATAATTTCAAGGATTTTATGCAAACTTGTAACCCTAATGCACTCTATGATATATATTGAATAAATCCAAAGCAAAAGAACAAGGATTGGAGGCGTGAGAAACTGAAAGAAAACTTGTAAAAAATCAACAAAAGTGGTGAACTAAATTCCAATTTCCAGGCCATCTCAAGCCTTCCCAGCTATCTCATTCGCTTGCTGGGCATTCAAGGATTCTATCCCAATCATCAATAAGAGTTTTCGTACCCAAATACGCACTGTAAGCACCTCACGACATCCCTACTTTTTTGAAATTGCAATTCATAATTCTGGCATTGTTAGCATATGTTATGGATATATTCTGAATCTTTGAGACATTTGCAAGCTAATGATAATAATTAGTTTCATTTTTGTTAACGACACAAAGATTTGCCATGATTAGGGTTTAGGTTTCGTTTTTAGGGATTTTGCTCGCAGGAACAATTGGCCATGGAAAGTGGTACCATGATGCTCATGATGTTGCAACGAGTTGATTGGTACCACTGGAATTGATTTATGATGCGAGCAGTGAATTTTGGAAGATTATAGGGCTATACCTACGCCCAGAAAACTGTAGGTAAAAGTCCTGGACTTTTGCCAACGGAGGGAGGAAGAAGAAGGGTGGCGTGGCACCCCCTGACTGGCCCATTCAAACTTCACGCGTTTTAATATATTATTTTGCCTTTTTCCAATATAATATTTGTTTGCTATCCCTTGTACAAATGAAAATGCTAGCTCAGTTGGTCAGGAGGCGTGGGAAAAGCCAAAGGTCCTGGTTTCGATCCCCAGGTCCCCTTATTTCTTCAACATTATTTTGCTTTGTATAATTCTGTGTGTAGGCTTCTCATGAGACCACCATACGCCTTCAATGTTCAAACACCATACCTCTAACAAGCTGGATCCAGGGACCATCCTTGGGAGGTCCATGATGCACTCTAGTCAAGCCAATGCATGGGATCTGAAAAGTCAAACGTGGGCCTAGGATTTTTGGGCTTAAAAGTCAGATTAACACCCCCATGTTTGCTACTAACATCAGGCCCATTTCTTTATTTTCTATTTCTTTATTTAATTTATTTTGATTAATTATTTTCTAACATAAAATTAGTTCTTTTTTTTATACAAAAACTCATAAAATAAATTTTCAACAATTTAGATTTAGGTTTTATTTTTATCAAAATTAATTTAATAATTAGTTTAATTTAATTTTAGGGTGATTTTAACCTTTTTGTAAATAACTTAAAATAAATTAGAAAACTAGGGTTTGTTTGATTTAACATTTATTTTCTTTTCTTAAAATAACAAAAATGCAAAAATAGGTCAAATTAATTATTTTTCTTAATTTAAATTAATTAGTAATTAGGTTTGTACTTATTTAATTAAAACCTTATTTTCTCAAAATAATCGAAAACAACCAAAAAATGATTTTTCTTTTAATTAGGTTTAGACGGGGTCAAAACCCTAGTTTTTTTCTCATTCTTGATTCATTGCGCGCATTTATTTATTTTTTACAATATTAATGTAACTGCTCATGGGATGTAATATTTTAATTAGGATTTTCCTTTTATTTATCGTTTTACGGGTTTTTGGCTATGTAATTAATCCCCCTCCCCGAAGCCTTGTAATAGCGTAGTTTTATTTCTCGCATTTTAATTCTC